>OZ023287.1:15623133-16933177 GCA_964007245.1 Hypomecis atomaria | reverse complement strand
GTTTCTTGTACGGGAGGCCCCCCCTTAAATATTTTTTTTTTTTTCTGTTTTTAGTATTTGTTGTTTTGTTAATTGTTTATTTGTATAGCGTCAATAGAAATACATCATCGGTGAAAAGTTCAACGTTTTAGCTATCACCGTTCATGAGATACAGGCTGGTGACAGACATACGGTCGGACAGCGGAGTCTTAGTAATAGGGTCCCGTTTTTACCCTTTGGGTACGGAACCCTAAAAAGGGAGGAACTGGCCGTGAGTTAGCTAAGATATTAAGAAAAACAGCTTTGTTTAATTAATTCGCTTATCCGGATTTTCGATTATCCGAATACTCAACGACACGAATTAGTCCGGTTAATCGAGGTTTTACTGTATTGCCAAGTGCCAAGTGAAAAGTCCTCAATTATTTTAATACAACCTCAGAACAATTTTATTATTATTGTTCTGAGGGTACAACCATCGAAATGACAAACTAACAACACCCCTGTGCCTTTAAAAAAAATAGCATCTCTTACATTATATCTCAATTGATCACTTTGTATCCATAGGCATAGCTAGGGGGGATATGGGGAGGGCGAGGCCTACCCTAAAAACAGTTTTGTACACCCCATAAAATTAAATAACAAAACATTCTAATATTCTGTGGTAGGTAAAATCTTACTGCCCTCTTTGATAAAATTATTATTTAAAACTAGTTACCTATATGCCAATTAAAAAAAAATCTAAATTATTTATTGTCAAGTTGTAAGTCAAGACACACACAGAGCTATTACAACTAGAGAGATAGCGCTGTTGTCGCTTGAGGCAATTCTCATCCACAATGTATTGTATTTAAAATGTATGGAAAATCTGGGTCAGAGCTGTAAAAACTGTCAAATATATACTGGAATTTGACACTACTGAGAGAATAACACGGCAACTAGCCACTCAATCGAGATATTTTTCATGTCTCTTTCTAACTCATGCCATCTTAAATCATTGCATCTCTTCTTTCTTTTCTCGATCGACCACATTATCCCTCTGGTATCTCTGTGAAGACACAACATTTTAAAATTGTTAATGAAAACATTATTTCTCAAACTGGGCACAACAAACCTCACTCGTATGCCCATGACTGACTACAATTTTTTTTTTTAAATCAAGTATGTAGTGATGAACATGAACAACCCTCGGATAACCTATTCTATCCTACCTTTTTAGGGTTCTGTACCCAAAGGAAAAAACGGGACCCTATTACTAAGACTTCGATGTCCGTCTGTCCGTCTGGTTGTCTGTCTGTCTGTCACCGGGCTGTATTTCATGAACCATGATAGCTAGGCAGCTGAAATTTTCACATGTGAAACAGATGACGTATTTCTGTTGCCGCTATAACAACAAATATTAAAAATGAAATGAAATAAATATTTAAGGGGGGCTCCCATACAACAACAAACCTGATTTTTCAGATGTTTTCCGCTCTATAATTATAATGGTAACAGGTAGATGCTTGAAATCACAGAATATTTAGTTTTATATTCAATTCAATAATAAATAATAAAATTAAAATAAAATAAATATTTAAGGGGGGCTCCCATACAGTACGGAAACCTCCGTGCGCGAGTCCAACTCTTACTTGGCCGATTATTATTTATATATTTTATTCTTTAAGATTATCTGCTTACCCTGTAGGTACCTAGCCGAAAGGGGGTGATTAAGACCATTATGATGAACAACTTTTACTATGCGACTAACTCGGAATCGACAAAATGTAACTATGGAACAGCTAAAAAAATTCTTGTTTTCCAGGTTGGCCCCATAGTAAAAGTTATTCATAATGATGGTCTAAAATAGTCTAAACCTCCTTTTGCCATAGACACCAGTTCTGGATAACTCTGTATAATTTCCATCCATCCATCCATCCATCAGCAGTAGGACGTGCACTGCTGGACATAGGCCTCCTCCATGGATTTCCAATAAGGCCGGTTGGAAGCGGCCTGCATCCAGCGCGTTCCTGCGATCTTTATTATATCGTCAGTCCACCTATAGTCGGTGGACTTCCTACAATGCGCTTGCTGATCCGTGGTCTCCATTCGAGAACTTTACGGCCCCATCGGCCACCCGTTCTTCGTACCATGTGCCCTGCTCATTGCCACTTTAATTTGCTAATCCGCTGGGCTATATTGGTACCTTTGATTTAATATTTCTATTGGGTAAATGTATTTCAATTTTTTTGTATTTCAGAGAAGTAGCAATGTGGTTGCCAATATCGAAGAGATAACTCTGCGGGAGGCGGTCATCAACGAACCCGTGCTGCCGCCGAATGTAAGCTATTATCATCATAGATGTCATTGTGGAGGCCTATGTCCAGTATTGAAAATTATTTTCAATTAAATTCTTTATTAGCATGTTAATAACAAAGGTCTTAAAAATAAAATGACGCATTCTCTTCTAATAACAACCTAATATACTTAGCGCCACACAAGTCGGCGGAAGAGAAGTTAGCTGTAGATGGCACTTCGCCGTGATTCGCTAATTATTGTGCATGTGTGCACAATGCCGACGCAGCGTTGCGTAGTGGTGAGCACGGGCGTAAGGAGCGCGCGGGAGGCATGAGGTTGGCGGGCGGGTGTGCCCTGGCGTCTCGTCTCTCTGACTCCCGCGCATACCTATATTTCGGCTTTTGCGCAGCGTTCTGCGCATAACTTCCCATCCGCCGACTTGTGTGGCGCTTAGTATACCTATAGGCCGAATAATACAAGTGCGCGGACGTACCTAAAGCTACTAGCTGCGCCAATATCTAAACCTGACTGAAGCTCACATAAATCTTCGCGTTGGTTGGGTATTGCGCAGCTGGTACTTCACATCCGCCGACTTGTATGATTCGGCCTATACAAGGTGTAAATCTTTAGCAGATATGGCTGATATCATCATGATAGTTTATAATTATAGAGTGGACAACCGACTTCATATAGGCCTAAAAAACTAATTACTACTACATTTTTTTGTACCATGGTTAAGTTCGCGTTTCGACCACCAACTCGCCTGATGGTAAGCGACGTTGCGGTAGAAGAAGCACGCAGACTTATAAGATACCTATTAATACTGACCTTGAAAAACTTTAGATTAGATATTAAATTATTTTATTGAGATAAAATTTCATCAAATTATTTAATTGAGATAAAAATTCACTAAATTATTTTTTTAAGATAAAAATGATTTTTTTTTTTTTTATTCTGAATAGGTTTGCGTTTGACCACATACTGCCTGTTGTTAAGCAGATATGCGGTCTAGGTTGTAGCACGCTTACCTAGAAGATACCTATTTACTCGGGATTTGAAGACGCCCACATTGTACTTTAGCGGGAAGACAGACCCAGGCAAAGCGTTCCACATTCTGGCTGTTCGTATGATTTAACAAAAGCTTAAAGTTATCTCACATTAATTAAAACTGAACGCTACCGTGGCTCAGATTACACGTTAATTTGTAGGTCCCGGTTGTTTTAACCGTTTATCCATGACAGAGGCCTTCAGGCGGCACACCAGGGTTATAAAGCCACCCGGCCTATACGAACTTAGGTACTTACTTTTATTAGAACAAAGCCAAAAATAAAAAAATAATCGGCCAAGTACGAGTCGGACTCGCGCACGGAGGGTTCCGTACTGTATGGGAGCCCCCTTAAATATTTATTTTATTTTAATTTTATAATTTATTATTGAAGGGAATATAAAACTAAATATTCTGTGAAAATTTCAAGCATCTACCTGGGTCCTGGTACCATTATTAATATAGAGCGAAAATCGTCTAAAATTCAGGTTTGTTGTATGGGAGCCCCCCTTTAATATTTATTTTATTTTGTTTTTAGTATTTGTTGTTATAGCGGCAACCGAAATACATCATCTGTGAAAATTTCAGCTGCCTAGCTATCATGGTTCATGAGATACAGCCCGGTGACAGACAGACGGACAGACGGACATCGAAGTCTTAGTAGTAGGGTCCCGTTTTTCCCTTTGGGTACGGAACCCTAAAAAAACGATCAGTCATAAAATTACCTAATTTACTTAAAAATATACCTATCTGTAAGGAAACAGGAAAGCCGGCAGACTGTTCCATTCCTTGGCTAGAAGTAGAGTCAAACCGCTTCTTCTCTTTATATTCAGGAGGGTTTCGGCGAAGAGAACGCGGAGCAAGCGCTGCGCTTCCTGCGCGAGCGGCGCTCCGCCGACCGCGCGACGGTCGGGCCACACGCCGCGCGACAAAGCGCGCTTGATACCACCGTCGAACAAATGATGGTGGCGCCAGACGTCGCGCAACACAGCGCGCTCGATCTCCCCGCGCTCGACACCACTGTTCAATCGCGCGACAGGTCGCGGCTCGCGCCACACGACGCGCATACTAATATGGAGAGGATCTCGGAACATGACCTCACGGCGCTCAGACCATGTTAGTAAAGTATCTTCAATTACTTTACATACTAAGATCGCTCGATATCTGCGACCAGTCGCACCCATTCGCACGTCGGGTCGCGGGTAGCACCACACGACGTCGATATGGAGAAGATCTCAGAACACGACCTTACTGCCTTCAGACTGTTTTAGTATCTTTCAGTACTTTACAAGTTTACATCATCATACTTCATCCTAAGGTCGCTTGATAAGTATCTGCGACCAGTCGCACGACAGGTCGCGGGTCGCGCCACACGACGCCCATATGGAGAGGATCTTGGAGCACGCTCTTATTGTCTTCAGACCATGTCAATATCTTCTATGTAGTACTTTACATTATCATCAATTCATCATAATAAGGTCTCAGCGCGCTCTGACTTCCACTGCTTGACACTGCAGTCGCACGACGACACAACTTGCGCATGGTGCGGATCTGTGCCTCCAAGTACCTACCCTCATATCACCATCATTTCGTCATAAGTACATACTTAATATCTTAACGCCACCGTGGCTCGGATGACACGTTAAATTGAAGGCTCCGGTTGTTTTAACCGTTTATTTATGCCAGAGGCCTTCAGGCGGCTTAAAAACTCTTGACACCAGGGCTAGCCACCCGGCCTATACGAACTTACGTCACTCATTCAAGTTCCCCGTGTTCTAATCTGTGTTCTGTATTTCAGCTGATGGCGGATTGCTGTCCACGACTGGTATTGGAAAAGGTACTGTCAATAATCTAATCACTCCAATCTCTGAACGATAGTCATCCCTTCCTTACCTGATAATTAATCGTACGTTATAATTCCCACAGAAATATCCAATATTCCTGATACTTCGATTGTCCCGATCCCTGAACCCGCTCCTGAAGAAAAGTTAGTTCATTTTCGGTAACATGCAATACTACCTACATTTTTAAATGCAGATACAGCCTATTGCTTTGCGAACTGCATAGAGGTGTATTTGCTCATCGTTATGTCCGACTTTTACTATGAGGCCAACCCCAACATCGCAAAAAAAAAACAGCTGCTTCATACACATATAACTATATAAAACTGACTGCCTCGGTGGCTCAGTGGTTAGTGACCCTGACTTCTTCGTCAAAGAGGCGTGGGTTCGATCCCCACCCAGGGAAAACATTTGTGTGATGAACATAGGTGTTTGCTCTGTGTCTGGGTGTTATTTAAGTATTATCTATATAAGTATGTATTTAAAATATGTATATGTAGTATATCAGTCTCTGGCAGCCATATCACAAGCTTTGCTTAGTTTGGGGTCAGAGACCGTGTGTAAGATGTCCCCTAATATTTATTTATTTATTTAAAACATGTTAATTAAGAACCGCATGTAAATTTCATATGTTGCAATAAATGATTTGACTTTGACATTTTGTCGAAAGCCGATGTAATTGTTGTAAGAAACAGCTGATTTTGTCGAAGATCATCGGACGCCTTTGTTTGAAAAAAATTTTTTTTCTGCTATCGTTGTGGTCGTCATAAAAGTTCATCTGATGGTGACTGTAATGATATCCTAAAATATGGCCGTCGATTATAAATTATTAGTTCCTTTATTGCACAATGCACTGTTAGTACTAAGATTTTCGTAACCTAGTAACATTGACCTCGTTAGGGCGTAGCAATTTTACCTCTACTAGATTTACTATTTATTTACTAGATTTAGTGCCTAAGGGGACGTTCAAGTATTAGATAGATAGATAAACTCTTTATTGATTCACACACACATAAAACAGAAAAATAGAGAAAATTAGATGCTACAATATGTGAAGCAACCGGCGGCCTTATCACTGAAAGTGATTTCTTCCAGGCAACCTTAGGATGGAGAGAGATGGTACAAAAGAAAAAACGACGAGGTGTGCTTATTTAGAAGACACTTTAAAAATAAAAAAGAATTATACAATAGACACATACATACAAATATTATAAATACTAATACATAAATAAATAATAAAATAAAATAATAAATACTTTTAACTTCTAACATACACATATAACCAATGTACTCGTATAAGGAAACAAATACAATACAATATAGTATTACGTAAGCAATTATTTATCCCCCCCTCTTACGTCAACATTTGTACCTGTATGTACATTTTTTCTTTTTAACCGACTTTGAGGTTCTATGTTCGTCTGTATGTATTTTTTTTTTGCCTGGTTCTATGTTCATCGATAATTTCGCCAATCGTGAACCGAATCGAAAAATTGTTTTTTTTTTGTTCGAAAGAGTACACTTCCGAGGTGGTTCCATTTAAATTTTACAGAAATCGGCCGAGCCGTTTTTGAAAAATCAAAAATAATGTAAACGATTCGAGCAAACTAAAACTTGAAAATTTCGCTAATAAGATTGAATTGAAATTTTCGGGAATGTTAACTGTTCACAATGGAAGGCGGTTTTGCCATTATTTGCGATAAATAATAATTTTTTTATTGATTCATAGGCAGCCAGCAGATTTAAAATAAGAGAAAATAGATTAGAAATAGAAGACTTCAACGCACATAATTATGCATAAATAAAATACCCCAATGTCATCAAAAATAAGTAAAAGCTAATCCCCCCTATAGTGCATACGTAATACTTGAACGGACCCTAGTCTATAAATTATGTTTATCTCTAGTGTGACATAGACATAATATTATGTAGAGGTAGTATCTATTACATGTTATAAAAGTTTATACATTGTTTAGATTATTAGAATTTATATTTGAATTCCTATATTGCTTAGATTATAAGTAACGCAATGGTTATAACTGTAATGTTTGCAAATAAATTAATTACTGGTTGAAATAGGCAACCGGAAGAACAACGAGTGGTAGAGCAAGAAATCCCACCCGAACAACCGAGGCAAGAGGCGCCTCGACGCAGACAAGATGGTGAAAATCTGGAACCAACTCAAATAGAGTTAGAGGCAAGTAAACGTCAATTAACTTGTTAACGTAACTTATTAAAAATATATATACCGCACAGACTAAAAAGATATACAAAAAGAATCGGCCAAGTACGAGTCGGACTCGCGCACGGAGGGTTCCGTACTGTATGGTACCCCCTTAAATATTTATTTTATTCTCTTTTTAGTATTTGTTGTTATAGCGGCAACAGAAATACATCATCTGTGAAAATTTCAGCTGCCTAGCTATCATGGTTCTCAGCTAGACAGACAGACCCGGTGACAGACAGACAGACCGACGGACATCGAAGTCTTAGTAATAGGGTCCCGTTATCCCTTTGGGTACGGAACCCTAAAAAATATGTCTACGGTCTAGCCTTTGACACAAGGTATGTATAATATGACATAGCGTAACTACGCTATGACTAGGTGTCACTGAAGTTAAGCAACGTTCTGCACGGTCTGTATTATGGTGGGTGAACGCGGGAGGCATTTACAACTGAGCGCTACCATGGATCGGATGACACGTTAAATTGTAGGTCCAGTTGTTTTAACCGTTTAGCCTTGTGGTGTCAGAGGCCAGACCTCTGACAGTGACTAGGTCACTGAAGTTAAGCAACGTTCTGCACGGTCTGTCTTATGGTGGGTGACCGCGGGTGGCATTTACAACTGAGCGCTACCATGGATCGGATGACACGTTAAATTGTAGGTCCAGTTGTTTTAACCGTTTAGCCTTGTGGTGTCAGGTCTGGATCAAACTCAAATCGAGTTGGGGGCAATTCAACATCTATCAACTTTTAACGTAACTGATTAACGTAGCGCTTATAGCATAGTTTGACCAAGTAGGTGTTTATCAGCTAACGTTTAAAGTTGCCTAACTTTAAACGTTAGCTGATACGTTCGGCATGGTCAGTCTTCGCATGGGTGACCGCGGGTGGCATTTACAACTGAGCGCTGCCATAACTCAGATGACTCGTTAAATTAGTGCTCATACTAAGGCTAACATCTATTTTTAGGGTTCCGTACCCAAAGGGTAAGAACGGGACCCTATAACTAAGACTCCGCTGTCCGTCTGTCTGTCACCAGGCTGTATCTCTTGAACGCTAATAGCTAGAACGTTGAAATTTTCACAGATAACGTATTGCTGTTGCCGCTATAACAACAAATACTAAAATCAGAAAAAAATAACATTTAAGGGGCTCCCATACAAAACACCTGATTTTTTTAGCCGTTTTCCGTTCGATATTAATTATGGTGGCAGGTTGATGCGTGAAACATTTGCAGAATATTAAGTTAAATATGCACTTCAAAAATAAATAAATAAATTTAAATGAAATGAATATTTAAGGAAGCCCTCCTTAAATGTTCATTGTATATTGTCCCATACAATTAATGTGATTTTTTTGCTCGATATTAATAACGGCAACAGAAAGATGCTTGAAATATCAAGTGATATATTCCTTTCAAAAATAATTAATATTTTAAAATAAAATAAATTAAGGGGGGCTTCCATACGGTGCAGAACCTTTCGTGCGCGAGTCCGACTCGCACTTGGCCAATAATTTAATTTTTTTTCATTGAAAATCTGAACCACTGAACCACTGGTCCGAAGTGAACCCTCTGTTATGTGAAGTTTACAAGTTATTGAATCCTACTGACGATTTGGTTGCTTTTTAGGGTTCCGTACCCAAAGGGTAAAAACGGGACCCTATTACTAAGACTTCGATGTCCGTCTGTCTGTCTGTCTGTCACCGGGCTGTATCTCATGAACCGTGATAGCTAGGCAGCTGAAATTTTCACAGATGGTGTATTTCTGTAAAAAATAGAATAAATTGAATTTTTAAGGGGGGGCTCCCGTACAACAAACGTGATTTTTAGGAGTTTTTATACGGTACGGAACCTTTCGTGCGCGAGTCCGACTCGCACTTGGCCGATTTTTTATTAATTTTTTTATCTTGTATGTTATTAATTACAGGAACTGGAAGAAGTAGAGCCGCGAGCAAAAAGGCGTAGAAAGTTGATCATCGACAAACGGATTATAATCAGCACCGATGTCATGCAAGCCAGGACACGGAACCCGCGTGTAGAACTTCGTTGTGAGGTCAATAAGATCAATGTTGTTTTTAAACTTTCACGATTTGAACACATTATTCTTAAATCTTTAATAAATATGGGACTAATCGCGCTCTAAAATCACGAGATAAAGAAATACATCATTATTCCGACGTTTCGACCGAGACGCATCGATAGTGGTCACTGTTCGACTGAGGTATTTGTACACGGTTCAATTCAATTCAATTAACTCAAATATACAGGGATATACCCAATCAATTAGCATCCTTTTAACAAAAATATCGTTCACCGGCGACAAAATGTATGGAACAGCTGCTTTTTGAGTTTTGACAAAAGTCTCAGAACAAAAATTGTTAGTTTTGATGTACATAATAATCCCCTAAAAGGATGCTAATTGAATAGGAATAACCCTGTACACATCGATGATGCATCGATTCGTTCGAACTATTCCAATTCTGTGCACAGTTAAAGTCGGTTATGTAATTTTTGGCGTAAAACAATTATTCGATTTAGTGAAAAATGTTTCAGGTAGTGTCAGATGATATAGGCGGGTACATCATTATTCCTTGCGAGTTGCTCATGGGTCGGCCGTGCCACGCCGGCTATAAGGTAAAAAAATAACTGAATTATTGATCGTTACACAAAACAGAACGTGCAAAATTAAGCCGTAGCGTAGTGGTCTAGTGGTAGTAACACCTACCTACTAATCGTAAGGTCGTGGGTTCAAATCCCGGTCCCATACCAATGAGTTCTTGCTGGCTTCTTGCTATTGGCTTTTTGGCGAAGGAAAACATCGTGAAAAGATAATAAGATCCGAAAATATGAAATTCTTTTAAATGAAGATTGTTATGAAAGTAAATAATAGGAAAATCATTTTCCAAAACAAATAAAGCAAATAATTGAATATTGCACTAGGTAATGGCCTAAGTTCGACATATTTTACAAGCTTTTATTTAACTTGCAATGGATGTAACGTATGTAACTATGTAAGTTCGGATGGAATCTTGCAAGTTAAATTTGACCAATGCAGCCCAGTTGCTGATAATCCATTTTCGCCTAAATTGCTTAGAAGCTTAAGTCTAAAATTGTGTAATAAAATGTCTGGTTAAAACGTTTACGCGTAGGTACAATTTTTCTTGTCCGAGGGGCGCTGAATTCTTCTCCAGTAGCTAAATCCCCCAAGCTGGCAGCATTGCCACGCTGACTGGCAATGCTTATACATTAAGCCAAATAAACACCAGCATTTTGGTCACGCGCCGCGTCCACCAGACGCCCAGAAAGACTTTTGAAAACAAGATGAGCTCCCGGCCTCCACGGACCCGATGTCTCAACTCCAAACGGCTCAAATAAATAATGTTGAATTTGATGAAGGAACGAAACAACATGGCGCCGCCGCTGGTGCGGCTCTTCATGCGCAATCTGGGCGTCGTCCACAGAGATACCCGCCGGGCGTCGTCGACTGAGGTAATATTTATTTGAATCCCCTAAATCCATCCATTCATTTGTTGGCGCCTCTCTACACCAACTTGATATGAAATTTTTAATGCTGAAACTGCCTAACAACGGGCTCACTAGGGGTGCGTCTTACTTCCTAATTACTTCCTACAATAGGGTGATGGCTGCACGGCGCTACCCGGTACTGGGTGGTAGCTCGTGGCAAGAATACGATCAACTTGTCTGTTATTATTTCCCTTAATTAACCCAGCTAACGAAAACGTCCACTCGCTACGACCCAGTACGCAGTAATCCAGGTTTACATGTAAATTGAAACCACAGCTGTTTCCGTATGGCTCTATACATTTTTGTACAGCGCCCCTGGCGGAAACGAGGAAGATCTAACCAAAATGTATGGAGCCACACGCGAACGCGAAAGTTTAAATAAACTGCGCAAAACCTGGACTAAATGCTCTGAAGTGCTACGGTTCTAAGTTTGGAAAGTAACGAACTTTTCAGGTTCATTAATATTTTTAACCCCCGACGAAAAAGAGGGGTGTTATAAGTTTGACGTGTCTGTTTGTGTGTCTGTCTGTCTGTCTGTGGCATCATAGCGCCCGAACCACTGAACCGATTTCAGTTTAGTTTTTTTGGATGAAAGGAGACTTAATCGAGAGTGTTCTTAGCTATGTTTTATAAAAATCGATTGAGCCGTTTAAGAGTTATGGTGGGTTAAAGTGGGGATGGAAGAACCAAAATTCTACAAATGTGCCCAAAATGGTTGTCAATTGAAAGTTTGTTGTCAAATATTTTTGTGTCGGGGGTTTTTTAATTAGGTATATTATATTCATTAGACGATTTATCCAGTTATCCATACTATTGACTACAAATTCGAATAATGCGTAAATTATACAAAATGTATGCCTGAAAAACTATGATTCGAAAGTAATTGTACAGTTCGAATCATACAAGTTACCGGCTGTAATGTTAGCACAAGCTGCGGATAACCTTATCCTCGGCAACTGTTAAGTGAGCAGCAATCAGGATTGGGTTATCTGCTCCTTGTAGCTAACAACGCAGCCGCCAAGTTGTATGAATCGGACTGTATGATCGGAATTGTATGATAGTCTCATCAATCAGACTTCAGTCAAAGAAGATATAATAATACTCTTCAGTGGTGGCGCGGAGCCTAAGTTCGTTCGTGGACCTAAGCACGAAAAAGGACGAGGAATATGGATGGTATATTTTCTTGATTCGTACAACACACAGAGAAAAAACAAAAAACTGCATAAAAGATTGACATGAATCTATCAGAGCATTTAACCTCTTTCAACACTCCTCCTTAAATGAACTAATATAACCAGTCCAAACTCCTCCTTAATGCTGCATCTCTTTCAAACATCTTTCATGCTTCTCACGACTAAGACCTTTTGTCAAGATATCAGCAGGCATCTCACTAGTGCACAAATACTTCAGCTTCACTCGTCCCATTCGTACCATCTCTCTGATATAGTGATGCCTTACATCAATGTGTTTCGTCCTCCGATGATGCATAGGGTTCTCGGCGATTTGAATCGCAGACTGACTATCACTAAATAGTTCTATGGCTCCAGTTAAAGTTGACCCATACAGCTCAGCTAGAAGTGCAGTCAAGAACACGGATTCTCTACATCCCTCAGATAGAGCTACATATTCCGCTTCTGCACTTGAAAGTGAAACCGTCGTTTGTTTCCGACTCTCCCAAGAAATGGGACCTCCTGCATATGTGAATACAAAACCAGTAGGTATATGATTTCCGATCACAAATATCCCCTGCATGATCTGCATCCACATACCCAACAAGTTTCTTGCCAGTCTTTCTATACATCAAACCAATCTCTTTGGTTCCCTTCAAATATCTAAGCACACGCTTTGCAGCTTTCCAATGAGTTTGATTGTAGCAGCTGTTAAATTGGCTCAAATAGCTCACTGCGTATGCAATATCGGGTCTCGAGCAAACCGATAGATACATGAGCGACCCTATCAGCTCCCTGTATGGTAGTTCGCTTGGTGGAATATAGTTTTCATCTTGTGGCTTTTCAAGTTTAATTCCACTTTCCAATGGAGTCTTCACAGTCTTGCAGTCGGTCATCCCGAATCTATTTAGTATCTTCTCAAGATACTCGGTTTGATTCACCCGTGTATAGTTCTTTTCACACTGAATTTTTAGCCCCAGAAAACATCTACTTCTCCTAAGTCTTTCATCTGGAACTTGGTGTGAAGTTCTTTCTTTAATGATATTCTCTCTTTCTCATCATTCCAGAATATAAGAATATCGTCCACATAGACAGCAATGATCATCATCGTGTCTTTATTCTTCCGTGTGTAGACACAGGGTTCAGTTTCACATCTCTGGAACCCAATGTCTAACAACACCTGATTGAGCTTTTCATTCCAAGCTATGGGAGCTTGTTTCAGTCCGTAAATGGCTTTTTTCAACAGACAAACATAGCCTTCTTTTCCTCGCTCTTCAAAACCTTTTGGCTGTCTCATTAAAACTTTTTCTTTTAAATCCCCATTTAAAAATGCGGTCACAACGTCCATTTGGTCCACTTTAAGATTGTTTTCTACAGCTAAAGCTAGTAGCAGTCTTAAGGTACTAAATCGTACTACAGGCGCAAAAGTTTCATTGTAGTTTAATTCCTTTCTTTGCGTAAATCCTCTGGCTACGAGTCTCGCCTTGTACCCTTTCTTCCCCAGCTCCTTTTTGATTCTAAAAATCCATTTAGAATCCACGAAGTAGCCATCAGCCTGTTCTACTAGCTCCCACGTTTGGTTTTTCTTCATAGCATTGAGCTCTTCTTGAATAGCTTGCTCCCATTTATCTTTATTGTTTCCAGATAAAGCCTCTTCAATCGTCAAAGGTTCTTCGATTATATCTTCTCCAGCTAAATAGAGAACATAATCATCAAAATTCTTAGTCTTCCTTTCTCTGAGAGGATATCTTCTTTCAGGAACATCATGAGTGGTTTCTTCTCTATCTTCCTCCACAGAATCAGATATCTCTGCTCTCTCATCCAGATTTTCAGTTTCAGTATTATTTCTCACTGCAGGTGTATGCAACTCTTCTTCAGTTACATTTTCCAAACACGGCTCTTCATTAACTTCTTGATAGTCAAAAAATTCATCACTTCTTCTTGGCATTCTCACTTGCCCTTCTCGATGAATTTCACGAGGAACTGTTCTGCATATGGACCTTTCCAAGCTGCTGTAATCTGTAGGTATCACTTCTGATACTTCTTCGGTGCCTTTTTCATGCCTCTTAATTTGATTTTCGAAAAATACCACATCTTTCGCTTTGTACAGCTTCTTCGTTACTGGGTATATAAGTCTATAACCTTTCGTTGTTTCACAGTAGCCGACAAAGAGTAGTTCATTCGTCTTCGAATCAAATTTCCTCCGTTTTTGTTTTGGGACATGCATGAAAGCCCTGCAGCCGAAAACCTTCAGATGAGCAAGGTCTACTTTTCTCTTGCTCCAAGCTTCTTCAGGTGTCATCTTTTTTACTGCTCGTGTTGGACACCTGTTCTTCAAATAAACCGAGGTATTCACTGCTTCAGCCCAATATTTTTTATCGAGTTTAGCCTCCTCGAGCATACTCCTGGCTCTTTCTACGATCGATCTGTTGGCCCTTTCACTCACACCATTCTGCTGCGGAGTATAATCGACCGTCAACTGATGGATTATCCCGTTCTCCCGCAAGTAAGTGTCCATCTGCTTATTGACGTACTCAGTCCCATTGTCAGTGCGTAATTTCTTGATCTTCTGCCCAGTCTGGTTTTCAACAAGCGCCTTAAATTCAAGAAACTTTACAAAAACCTCGCTTTTGTTTCTCATAAAATAAACAAAAGTTTTTCTTGTCTTGTCGTCAATAAACGTCACGAAATACCTACACCCTGTGAATGATTCTTCTTCCATTGGGCCACAAACGTCGCTGTGTATTAATTCAAGGATAGCACTAGCACGTGTGCTCTTCTGTTTTGGAAAAGGTAGAGTAGTTTGCTTACCTCTTAAGCACGGCTCGCACTGTACTTTATCCGGGTCCTTGAAACTTACACCTCTAGCCAGCTTGTCACGTAGCACCTTCATGTTGTGAAGACCTAAATGTCCGAGTCTCTGGTACCATAGATGAAATTGATCTTCACTCTCATTTTTCACAGCTGAAAACATAGCGGGATTAGAGTCAGGTTTCATAACATAAATCCCCTTATCTTCTTTGCATTTCAATTCCACCTTACCTCTCACCTGACATTCCTCTGCCTTATACAACTCACAACCTCTTTTTGAAAACACTACTACAAAGTTACGTTCTACTAACGTACTTACGCTCAACAGATTCGTAGCTAATTTCGGCACATAAACAGCTCCTTTCACACTCACATTCAGTTCCACTGAACAGACATCTCCTCGGCCTTCACCTTCCACCTTATTCCCATTCGCGCAGGATATTTGGACTGGCTCTTGTAACTCAGTATAATTATCTAGCCAATCTCTTCTGTTAGTCATATGAAATGACGCTCCAGAGTCCAAAATCCACTCTTGCGATGGATTTGTGTAAGCATGAAGTGCCGTATGTGTACTGTGAGCTTGACTGTCATGCTTCTTTGGGCAAACACGTGCTCTGTGATTATCCCCACACACATAGCATTCAATCTTCTTCTGAACTGTCTTCTCTTTATGCTTGTCCTTCTCTTTAGCATAGTTTTTCGTTCGATTAGCACTCAAAGCATTCTGCGGCAAATCTTCCATAGACTGTTTCATGTCTATTTGCATCAGCTTGGCTTTGACATAATCTGTAGTTAATGTTATATTGCTATTCTCAATAGCCATCCTCATCGGCTCATATTCCTCACCGAGGCCTTGCAACATAAGTGCAGCTAGCATTTCATCATCGACTTCTTTGCCCATATCAGCTAATTGATTCGCCTAAGAAAGTAATTCAGTTACATAAGTTCTAGCACTGTTATACATAGAAAGTCTCTGACTGACGAGTCTTCCCAGCAGGCGACACCTATTGTTCACTCCTCGATCCTCAAAAGCCGCTTGTAGTGCAAGCCAGCTCTCTTTTGCTGTGGTACTCTTTCTCACATGTACCAAGCAATGTGGCTTGACCATCAATAAAATTTTTGCACGAACCTTCTTATCCATTTTAAGACCTGCGACATCTGTTGGTGTAGCCTCGATATAGTCCCACAAATCTTCCATAACAAGATACAACTCCATTTGTGTCTTCCATGTAACATAATTGGTGGCTCCGTCCAATTTTTCAATGCCTTGAAGAATACCGCCTGGGACCACTGATGTGTGCTGCATGCTAGAGCCAGCACCACCATCTCCAACACCACCTCGTATTTCTTCCATCTTGAAGAAAAATCGCGTCACGTCACGTCTACCACACGCGTTCTATATTCTCGACAATATAAGAACGCAACCCAGCGCTCATGCTACCATGTTGGCAGTAGGCCCATATTTTGTAGACGCAAGGATAAAATAATTTAAATAGAAAATATGGATGGTATATTTTCTTGATTCGTACAACACACAGAGAAAAGCCGTGGGGTGCCGGCAGAGTAGAATAGCACCCCCCTCTAGTACCAGGTGTCGTAAGAGCCGACTGAGGTACAGCGGAACCGACTAATGGCGGTATAACCATTCGACTAAAACGTAGCTAAAATGGCACAGGGCAGGGATGGGCAGCAGCATCCCTGTCGCGAAGCTACGTTTCTGCGATCGCCACCACGCCTGCCCAGCGTGGCGATTATGGGCAAATACCCTCAGTATGGAACTTAGAAAAAGACCAGGCCCCCAGTCCCCAGCAGCTCCGCTAGCCCGAGGCTACGGTAGCGGCCCCGGTAACGGCGGAGAAGGGGGTGCTAAGAATCCCTGGCAGACGCCCGGCTACCACTCCCGCAAACGACGACTGGCCCTGGTAACACACAACGTGCGCACAATGAGGACCGATGAGAGGATTGCTGAGCTGGAAGAAGAGTTGAGTAGGTTGCGTTGGGATATCGTGGGGTTGTCTGAAGTCCGTAGAGAGGGCGAGGACACGATAACTCTAAAGTCCGGCAACCTGCTCTACTACCGGGAAGGTGACCAGCGGTCCCAAGGTGGTGTCGGCTTTCTCGTTCACAAGTCCCTTGCTAACAACGTTATCACCATCGAAAGTGTGTCGAGCAGGGTTGTATATCTAATACTCAGAATATCCAAAAGGTATTCGCTGAAGGTCATTCAGGTATACGCACCGACCTCGTTACACCCAGATGACGAAGTGGAGACTATGTATGAAGACGTAAGTCGGGCCATACATACGTCTAAGACCCACTTTACTGTTGTTATGGGGGACTTCAACGCAAAGTTGGGCAAAAGAAGCGATGATGAGCTGAGAGTGGGGCAATTTGGATATGGACAACGGAACCCTAGGGGCCAGAGGCTGGCTGACTTTCTGGAGAGAGAGGAACTCTTCATGATGAACTCTTTCTTTCAGAAGCCGCCTCACAGGAAGTGGACCTGGATGAGCCCCGATGGTTCCACCAAAAATGAGATTGACTTCATCATGACCACTGAGAAACGGATATTTAATGATGTCTCCGTGATCCACAGAGTGAAAACCGGTAGCGATCACAGAATCGTAAGAGGCACATTGGATATTAACGTTAAACTCGAAAGGTCACGCTTGATGAAGTCCACGCTCCGACCTACTCGTGCCCATATCCAAAACCCCGAGGGCTTTCAGCTCGAGCTCTCAAATCGCTTTGCTTGCCTGGAGAACTTTGCGTCGGTGGACGAGATCAACAACGGGCTCGTAGAAACTGTCCAGACGGTGGGTGCAAAATTCTTTAGACCCCGTCGTACAAATAGATCTCAAAAATTTTCCGATCAAACTCTAAATATAATGGCCGAACGACGCTTACAGAGACTGCAGTCTTCCGATGATGCAAAGTCATATAGGCAGATCAATAGACAAATTTCGAAATCCGTGAGGCGCGACATTCGTCTCTTTAATACTAAACATATTAAGGAGACAATAGAGCAGAACAAAGGCTCCAAAGTGTTCGCGAGGAATTTGTCTATTGGGCAAAGCCAGCTGACAAAGCTGAAGAGAGAAGATGGCAGTGTAGCGTCGACCAAGGCAGAGGTATTAGAGGAGATCGAAAGGTTCTATGGACAGCTATACGCTTCGGTCGCTAAGCCTGTCAACAGCGCGGCCAAAGACCCAAGAGCCAAGCTGACCCGACATTTCACCGAAGATATCCCGGACATCAGCCTGTACGAGATTAGAATGGCCCTAAATCAGCTCAAGAACAACAAGGCGCCGGGTGATGACGGTATCACATCAGAGCTTCTGAAAGCGGGTGGAACACCGGTACTTAAAGTCCTTCAGAAGCTTTTCAATACTGTCGTCCTCGATGGCATAACGCCAGAAGCATGGAACAGAAGCGTGGTGGTGTTGTTTTTCAAGAAAGGTGACAACGCTTTATTGAAGAACTACAGACCCATTTCGCTTCTGAGCCATGTTTATAAGCTGTTTTCAAGGGTCATTACGAACCGTCTCGAACGCAGGCTTGATGACTTCCAGCCTTCCGAACAAGCCGGTTTCCGAAAAGGTTTTAGTACCATGGACCACATACATACGCTGCGGCAAGTCATACAGAAGACCGAAGAGTATAACTTGCCTCTTTGCTTAGCGTTTGTGGACTATGAGAAAGCCTTTGATTCGGTCGAAACTTGGGCGGTGCTTGAGTCTCTCCAGCGATGCCGGATTGACTATCGGTATATCGAAGTGTTGAAGTGCTTATATAATAACGCCACTATGTCGGTCCGAGTACAGGAAGAGAGCTCCAAGGCGATCCCTTTAAAAAGAGGCGTAAGACAGGGAGACGTAATATCTCCGAAACTGTTTACTGCCACTTTGGAGAACGCCTTCAAGCTCCTGGAATGGAAAGGATTCGGCATCAATATCAATGGGGAATACATCACTCACCTTCGGTTTGCCGACGATATCGTAGTCATGGCAAAGTCGATGGAGGAACTCAGCACGATGCTCGAAGGCCTCAATCGGGTTTCTCAACAGGTGGGTCTTAAGATGAACATGGAGAAGACGAAAGTCATGTGTAATTCCCATGTTGTACCCACCCCGATCTCTGTTGGGAACTCGGTTCTTGAAGTCGTTGACTCGTACGTCTACCTAGGACAAGTAGTCCAGTTAGGTAGGTCCGACTTCAAGAAAGAGGCCAATCGCCGAATCCAACTCGGTTGGGCAGCGTTCGGAAAATTGCGTAATGTCTTCTCGTCCGACATACCTCAGTGCCTCAAGACGAAAGTGTTCGATCAGTGTGTGTTACCAGTGATGACTTATGGCACTGAAACGTGGTCTCTTACCATGGGCCTTATTAATAAACTCCAAGTAGCCCAACGAGCTATGGAGAGGGCTATGCTCGGAGTTTCTCTACGGGATCGAATCAGAAATGAGGAGATCCGTAGAAGAACCAAGGTTACCGACATAGCCCAACGGATTAGCAAGTTGAAATGGCAATGGGCAGGGCACATAGCGCGGAGGACTGATGACCGGTGGAGTCGAAAAGTTCTCGAGTGGAGACCACGTACCGGCAAGCGCAGCGTAGGACGTCCACCCACAAGGTGGACGGATGACCTCATTAAGACCGCAGGATCGCGCTGGATGCAAGCCGCTTTCAACCGGTCTTATTGGAGATCCATAGGGGAGGCCTATGTCCAGCAGTGGACGTCCTTTGGCTGATGGATGGATGGACAGAGAAAAAACAAAAAAACAAAAAACTGCATAAAAGATTGACATGAATCTATCAGAGCATTTAACCTCTAAACCTCTTTCAACAAGATATAGTAATATTTTGTATATATCCTCTATAAAATTCAGTTTCAATGAATACAGAATACAGATTTTTTTATTTGCAACAAAAACAAGAGGTACAATACATAACGACAAAAGAAATGATAAAACACAAAAAACAACAGTATTTCAATGTGTTTTGTATTTGTAGGTATGTATTCGTTTTTCTGTTCAATTCAATGATTTTTATTTTATGTTGTTATACAGGTTACTATGATTCGGTTCGTTCTTTAAGTCTTTTATACAATACTAGCGACCCGCCCCGGCTTCGTACAGGTGTATTGTACATATAAACCTTCCTCTTGAATCACTCATCATCTATTTGAAAAACCGCATCAAAATCCGTTGCTTAGTTTTAAAGATAAATAAGCATACATAGGGACAGACAGCGGGAAGCGACTTTGTGTTATACTATGTTTCAGTACCTGTGCGTCATCGTCACCATTAATAGGTAGTTCTGTTTAGGCATTCGTGTTCAGTGTTTCAACTTTTTTTAAATTATCCGCATAATCCAACTCAAAATACAGTCAAACGATTCAAGAATCTATCTTCACTGGAATAATGGTTATTTTGTGTATAGTCTCAACAAAGTGGGTAGTTATGGAATTTTCGTGACAAATAAAAAAAATGTTTCAAGCATGTCAAGCATCTCAGTTATATTCATTTGTAAGAATTGTAACAACCTTCTTTACATAAATCTTTTCACTTTTGAAGAAACCAGATATTTATGTAAGTTTTTATTATTTTTCCGATTTAATTAGGCTGATTAGAGTTGATATATTTTTTTTGATATTGTTAGTGTTGTGTACTTACTGATCTATAATTATAAAATACGTTGTTATTAATTTTTATCACTTTATTAAGTTTCTTAATACTTTCGCTCTAATTGTTTTTAAGATTGTATCGTGTTATTATTGTTGAATATTGTAATATTTTGTCCTTAAATCAGGTATAAGTTATACCCAGGCCTAAAAAAGGTTATGGGGCTCAACCGGCCTAAAGTTCGCCAAGTGCGTGTCGAACCGATCTGTAGTAATGAATGGTGTTGAAAGGTAATAAGGATCAACATTCGACACAGACTCACGTTAGCCCACGTGAGATCATAGTTATCCTTCCCCTGAATTCGTGTTTCAATTTGAGAATCAACAGTATTTTTAGCCGACTTCAAAAAGGAGGTTTTTAATTCGTCTGTATGTTTTTAGGGTTCCGTACCCAAAGGGGAAAACGGGAATTACTAAGACTTCGATGTCCGTCTGTCACCGGGCTGTATCTCATGAACCATGATAGCTAGGCAGCTGGAATTTTCACAGATGATGTATTTTGGTTACCGCTATAACAACAAATACTAAAAAAAGAATAAAATAAATATTTAAGGGGGGCTCCCATACAATAAACCTGATTTTTTAGACGTTTTTCGCTCTATATTAATAATGGTAACAGGTAGATGCTTGAAATTTTCACAGAATATTTAGTTTTATATTCACTTCAATCATAAATAGTAAAATTAAAATAAAATAAATATTTAAGGGGGGGCTCCCATACAGTACGGAACCCTCCGTGCGCGAGTCCGACTCGTACTTGGCCGATTATTTTTAATAGATAGAGTGTTTCAAGAGGAAGATTTATATGTACACACCTGTGCGAAGCCGGGGCGGGTCGTTAGTTTTGAAAACGATTGAAATCGGTTGTGCCTATTTTAACGAAATATAATGATTTTATGATTTAGACCAAAAAAAAAAACAAGACAGAACGACGTGAACAGACCAGTGAGGCTGGTTTTTTGTACATGTGGTAAGTGTGTCGGTGTTGCGCCGCCATAGTTCGGCTGACGAGCCAAGGCTTTGTTTCCTTGTACGTGTATGTGGGTGTAATTGTATCTGTACACGGCGAGGCTTAGTTTTGCTAGCCTCACTTGTTTTTCGTTCACAACATTATGTCTTGATTTTTTTATTTGGTCTGAGTTTTATGGATTTAGGTTCTGCTTATAGTGCCCATAAATATTGATCCGCGCCTGGTTATACATACATTTACCAACAGTCTTTTCTGTTGAAAGCTTCTTCCACTGTTGAACATAGGCTGACTTACTTACACTTTATAGGAAGAAGAGATGCGTGCTCAAAGATACCACACAAGGTCTCGGCTTGAAACGGTGCCCGAAATTGAGGAGCCTCCTGTCCCTGCGCCGCAAATACAACAAATAGAACCACCTCAAGAAATGACTATTGTTGAAGAAAATGTTGCTCCTGAAATGGACCTGTCAAAGGGACCAAATGTGACTGAAACTGAACATCAGGATATAGCAGACTTGCCCACTCAGATATTGAGAACTCCCTCGCAGAGTCAGGAGGCTAAAAAACGGCCAAGCGGAGTTTTAACTGGAAATGCACCTAGTGTAAGTAATTTTTCTAGTCCTGTTTGTTGTTCTAGTCCTAGTGGAAGTATTTTTTAATTTTTTCACACCACTGGCTTTTCGATGAAAGAAAAAGTCAATCTGCATATAATTATATTATTATGTCCGTAGAAGTAATTCGTTGGCGTGTGTGAATCCACTAACCCGCACTGGGTCAGCGTGGTGGTTATGGCCCTATCAGCTTTCGTGGGTAGGCTTACGTCCTGCATGGACACTCTTTTTTCAACTTTGGGGACCCATTTCTCACAACAAAAAATGTTTATGCAAACCATGTATACATTCATTTTAAAAACCTTATTCCACGATTCCTCACACGAAGGGGTTAGGGGCCGTTCAAGTATTACGTAAGCACTATAAATAGGGGGGCGGAGGGGTTTATCCTTTGCTTATTTTTGGTGACATGGGGGGTGGGGTGGTCTAGATGGTGATTACGTCAGCAATAGTTATTTATTTCTTTACTGATATCTGTGTTAAAGTACTCTATCCTAAATCTATATTATTATTTCTAGAATTAAATCATGAATCAATAAAAAAAAGAAAAATCCATAAAGGTACCAATGTTTACGTAAGAATGGGAAGGGGGTAAGAGCTTTGCTTACTTTTGCTGACAAGGGGCGTAAATAATTGTAATAAATCTGCTTACGTAATACAACGGCCCCTTAGCGGGCGGACACTACCAAGCTATAAGGGTTCTTCATTTTACTACGGAACCCTAAAAATAAAGCTGCTACCAATCGTATTTGCAGCCAAAAAAACCGAAGTCTACGCCCAGAACGCCTGCCAGTGGGAGCCAACGCGTGCTGCGAGAGTTGGAGACCAACCGCGGCGGCTACGCGTCCTTGAGCGAACACCGGAGGCTGCGGCAGACGTCCGCCCGCGTTAGCCACGGTATGACGTCATTACAATCGTAGGAAGTCTTCTACTGGACATAGGAAGCCAACCGCGACGGCGACGTGTCCGCGCGCGATCACCACCGGACGCCGCGGCAGACGTCCGCCCGCGCCAGCCACGGTATGACGTCATCACAGCCGTAGGACGTCCTCTACTGCAGAGACCTGCACTGTAGATCTCCAAATACGACCATTGGTTGGAAGCAGCTTGCGTCCAGCCCGATCCTGAGGTTTTAAAGAGATTTTTTTATCGCGAGTAAGTCCGCGCTTGACTACCAACTTGCCTGATGGAAAGCGACGTTGCGGTCGAAAATGGAGCACGCAGATTTAGAGGACGTCCAATAGTGAGCACAGGTGCCCCATATAGATATTCAATAAAACCGGTGATTGTTGTCTCGGAGCGAACAATATAGGCCGAGTCACTGCGCAGTAGCAAATTCATTGTCAGCTGCAATGTTTACTACTTGACTTAATAACTATATTATGACCATGTTGTTCTTTGGTCAGATGGTGGTTTTTGCTTAGATCAACGTCCTACATTTACATTTTTCAGATGCTAGAGTAGTAAGCTAAAATTAGCACTTGCTACTCTACTTGAAAAGTTTATATATAGTTTATATATCCGTCCGTATTATTAGCAGCGCTATGGGCTTTCTTTTCTTCATGTCTTTTTGAAGTTACTGAAAAAGCCTTAAAATTATTGCGCTCGCTGCGGTCGCACATAATAAAGCAATGGCTCTCTTTTCCTCAATCCTTTTTTAAGTTACTGAAAAAGGCTTTTAATTATTGCGCTCGCTACGCTCGCAAATAATAGAGTAGATTGTCCTGCGTTATGCACACTTTTTGAAATTATTCTAAGAACTGATAATTTTTCGCATTCTGAATACTCGCGTATTAAATTATAGCGCATTGGCAGTAGAACATTCCATAAAATAGAGCAATTTGAAGTTATTGAAAACAAATAAAACGAGTTTTTTTCGCGCTCGCTGCGCTCGCGCACTGCGGTGTAGTGTTTTGAAAGTTCTGATAAAATCACAAATTTTCGTACTCGCTGCGCACACTAGATTGGTCTGCTTTGCTCATTATTCGTAAGAAATTACTGAAAAAAAAATTACAAATGTTCGCACTTATTAGCAGGACACTGCTCTGTTTTGCTCGTATCAATTATAAAGTTGTCAAAAAATACCGAAAATGGTTGAATATCGATTATTTGTGTTACTCGTATCTGTTTTAAAATTATTGAAATAACAAATAAATTTCGCGCTCACTACGGTCGCCCATATTATCGGTGAGAAGTTCTTAAAGGTTCTTTAAAATTTAGTAAAAATAGGAAAATTTTCGTGCTCGGGCTTCGATCGCGCTTTCTCGGGAAGTGTTCGGTTTATTTTCCTCATATTAAGTAAGTATAAAAATGTTGTCTCAAACGATTTATTAGAAAAATGTTGCCTACAATAATTTATTGTGCTAAAATTCCAGAAACCGAAAAGCTGCCAGAAATCGACACGGAGTTGGAAAAGGAGAATATTGGGATGAACCAGCAAATTCCCGCCATTTCCATCTTACAAATCTCGGCCATGCTGCACGAAGCCGGCATCTCCGACAGAATCCAAGAACGCGATGAACCGCCTGAGACTTTGACGTCTAGAAGACAACCTGAGGCTGTAACGTCCGATAGTCAACAAGGTCTCGCAAGGATTGAACCGACGATCCCTGCGACGTCTGTAAATATAAGGCCTCGAAGGCAAGGGAGCGATAGTTCGCCTCTCTCGGGCAGCCCCGACAGGACTAAGGTGTCGCTGGGAGATTCCGACGCCACTACCGATTCTAGAAGGTTTATTAAGTAAGTTTGAATGAATTATCCAATTTTATACATTTATTGACCAAGTGAACGTGACCGAAGCGTCTCAGCTTTGACTTGACAATTTTGCTTACATCTGTCCGGATGCCGATTCTTCTCTTCAGCTAATAAATATGACGACTGGGTAAAAAATAAATATTAATATGATTAGTCCGTCAGTTAGATTACGAGTACATAAAAATATTAAACATATATTTTTTATTTTGGAAGTGAAACAAAAATAGCAATAATTATTTTTTGCAAAAAATAGCCGACTTCACCCGTGTACAGAATTCGCGAATATTTCGCACGGATCGATATAGCATTTTTCACATTATTGATGATTTATCAAAAATGGCTTAGCCGATTTCAATAAAATTTTAATGGGAGCAATTTCTAAGTATACTCTTTCCAATAAAAAATAATTATTGAAATCGGACTACTATGAAAAAAGTTATGCGTGGTTATACATAAAAAAATATATATACAGATAGCGCGCGAGTTGAATGCAGTCGGGGTCTGAGGTAAAGAGCGGGAGCATCTCCCCCCGCTATCCGCACGCCCCACCTCACGCGCCTGGGCGGGTTGGGCGTGCGGATAGCGGGGGGAGACATTCGCATTCCTAAGCTCTGCATTCAACTCGCGCGCCGACTGTACCTAAATTCGCGTCGAAATGAGTACCTTCTTATATGTTTTGATAAAATCTAACTAACTGACTAATATTCTGTAGTCGTTTGGCCTATTATACTCGTATTTAAGCAACTTGCCTATTAAACTGTACATACTCATAAGCATAGAATGCGGTCAATTATGAAGGCGCCATCGTAAATTTAATAGCAACTTTAAATATTCTTCTCTCTTTCATAGGCATATTACAGGGTTAATTCTAATCAATTAGCATCCTTTAGGGGCTTATTCTGTACATCAAAACTGACAACTTTAGTTCTCCGACTTTTGTCAAAACTAAAAAAAAATTGTTGCCCCATAGAAAAATATCGTTAACCCGCGATAAAATGTATGGAACAGCAGAATTTTTTTTTAGTTCGGACAAAACTTGCAGAACGAAAGTTGTTAGTTTTGATGTACAGAATAAGCGCCCCTAAAAGGATGCCAATTGATTAGAAATAACCCTGTATAGTGAGAAAGAAAAAGCAAAATTCTAAATTGTTATTAAATTAACGTTGGCGCCTTCATAATTGGCCACAATATAACTGTAAAATGATATGTTTCACAGAGACCACTGGGGATCGGAAGGAACTATGATTTTGATCGTAAAATGTATTCAGAACAGACGCGCCGGAGAGCAGATCACTATCAGGAACCTTGTCGAAAGGGGACCCATTATTGCTGAATACAAAAATATAATCCTCGCGAAATGCTTCACTTCAGTGCTGAGTAAGTATTTCGATTTCGTTGTTCAGTAGCAATCTGTTGCTGATTACTTATGAAAAATGTGGGTTTATAGAAAATCATTACATTATTAAATATTAGGGGACATCTTACACACGGTCTCTCACCCCAAACTAAGCATAGCTTGTGATATGGCTGTCAGAGACTGATATACTACATATACATATCTTAAATACATACTTATATAGATAGTACCTAAATAACACCCAGACACAGAGCAAACACCTATGTTCATCACATAAATGTTTGGCCTGGGTGGGGATCGAACCCACGCCTCTTTGACCCAGAAAACAGGGTCACTAACCACTGAGCCACCGATGCAGTCATTTATCATTAATTATTAAAGTAAAGAGCACTAGAAAACGTGACATACATTTAAAATAATCGGCCAAGTGCGAGTCGGACTCGCGCACGAAGGGTTCCGTACCGTATGAAAGCCCCCCTTAATATATTTGAACTATTTATTTTTGAAGGAAATATACTAACATTCTGTGAATAATTGAAGTATCTTCCTGTTGCCGTTATTATTATCGAGCAAAAAATCACGTTTCATGTATGGGATGTCATGTAAATATCTATATTATTTAATGTAAATATCTTTACATTTACATTAAATAATTCAGAATGACCCGTTTTTCGAATCTCGACGTTATGTCACCTAATTAGTGCTTATAACCGAGCACTTTGGCATCGCGCGGCGTTGTTGGCTTGCAATCGCCTTACGACTAACTAAAAAGCCTGCCCACTACGTTAGCTTGGGCAGGGTTTTGGCTCGGACGCTTTTTTGCACGATTGTGATTATAGATTATTTGCTCGAAGGCCGCATCATACAAGTCGGCGGATGTGTGGTGACAACATAAAATATACCATGGAAGTTACCTACTATGCGCAATATCCAATCCTAACTGTGAAGCTCATAAACCGCGCGTTGATTGGATATTGCATAGCGTGTATTGTAGCTAACTTCACATCTGCCGACTTGTATGATTTGGCCTATAACAATGATTGACAGCTCAGGTAGTGATTCCAGTAAGTGGATTTTTTACGTTTATCTTTCAGAGTTGCGGCAACATGGGTTCATAACATACAAAAAGTGTCCCACCACACTAGAAATCTTGGACATAACTTTCGGGCCCAGACTACAACATGTCACAGCAAGTTTGAACTAAAACTCCGCACGGTAGTAGTACCCTAATGGTACACTGATTTTGATAACGTTTATTTTTTGACTTGTTATTTGAACATTTTGATATGTTTTTGTTTTGAAATTAATTATTTGCATTAGCACTTTTTGAATTAATATTCTAACGTTGATTTATTAGAAGAATTTATTATTTTTTTGGTACCTACTTATCAATTTGAAAGGCGTGTGAAATGCCGTTTTTCTAACTTAGAGAAGCGTTATTTTTTTGATTTGTTATTTCAACTATTTGATATGTTTTTGTTATAAATTAATATTTACTTTAGTACTTTTTGAATTACTTTTCTAACGTTGATTTGTTTTAGCATCTAATATTGTAATTTTTTTGGTACTTATTTTGTGGGCATGTGATAATATGCCGTTTTTCAAACTTTGACATAGAATTTGGCTAATTTTTGGTACTTATCAATTTTAATGGCATGTCCAATACATATTGGACATGTTATTTGTATTACGTTTAGTGCTGTCAGCCAAAACATTCAAAGTCGCGCCTTTAATGGTTAATATTAACATTTAATGATTAATACTTCTTTAGAATGTATAGTAATCATTCGGCATCTCCTGGTTTTGTTAATCTACAATAGTGGCCAGTTTAGTGAAACTAATTGTACCTAATAATTTAAAATAATTATTTATTGAATGAATTGTTTCTGTATGTTCAGATAATAATAATTATCTCTTTGTTTTTTGTTGATTATTTTAATATTAGAATATAATTATACTAAGGATTCAAATAAAAGCTTCTGATTTGATATGAACAATTTATTTTGAATAATTTGTATATAATGATATGGATTTCTGTACAACTTTATACAAGTCATCAACTAGATTGAAGTCAACTAGATAATTATATGAGTATCTTAGTGGCTTAATAATTTACAAATACTAAATAGCGTGAATGAAAGCTGTACAATAAACAGTTGACTTAAATTATTACATTAGCTCTTACATAACTTTATCTTAATTACATAAAATTACAGTCATAATACAAGGAATTGGAATATTTATGCGTAAACTAGTAGTTACACTTATAACATTAGGACCATAGGCAAAACGTTTTACATAGTAACTTAAATACTTATTGAATTGAAAAGTTTTGGAGTTTCCCTAACTTGGTATAAAGCCATATCACTATTTTATACAAAATCAGTCTCCTACTATTTGTTACCGAGCTCTGCCATAGTATTGAAAATGTTTAGATACATTTAAACTTATTATCAAAAGTGTTCGACAGGCAGTAATGGCGGCGTCGGACGTACATCATTGGACGTTTGGACGAATATAAACAACAGTATAAATGATTGATTATTCACGGAGTTGACTCGCACACAGATCTACCGCGTGATCAATATCTTTAACAAACATCGACGAATGTCTACTCTACGACACTCCATCAGAACAACCTCGAGCACACGTCACGTGTTCACAGCCTTGCTACAGTCGTTCCCGCTCCCGCTCAGCTTTCTAGTGCAATGCGATCAATTTTCCTCAATTTGGCGGGAGCGCCACTAACTTAATTTCTGTACAATATGAACGAGAAAAACTTAGTTTCCTCATAAGCTCTTAAGCTACCTGGAGGTAAGTTGATCGCATTCACTGTACATCATGCAGTCTGTTAAGTATATTTATTAGGAATGATAAATATTTGTACATCTTCACTCGTGGCGGAGACGCATGAGGCCGTACTTTAATCTTAATATTTCAGGACGAGACGACACAATACATAGCATCTAATAATCCATACTTATGATATAATTTTATAATAAAAAAATTAGACTTTATTAAAATTCATATAATCATAATTCAAACACGACTTATTAAAATAAGCCCATGATACAATTCATATAGATCAGGATTCAAATTCATTACACCTACAAAAGACACCGACAACGTAGATAACGTGGCATTTTGTATTGAAAAGATTGCACTCACCGGGAAAGACGCCAAAAAATCGGCCGCTTCATCAGGCGACTTGTTAGTTTTTAATTAAACATCTATAAATGTATATTCAGACGGTCTATTATCGACAAAGCCACCTTTTACTGACAGTTAAAGTATGTGAAATGTTAAAACTAATTTAATAACGTTCTTGTTGAGAGACATTTTTGCGAGTAGGCGACGGCGATTGATAGCACATTTGGAATTGTTGGACTCGGATGACTTTAATACACGATTACTGCGCGCCAAGTTGAAATGATACCCAGCAAACGACCAGCCATGTCTACCAGATCTACAAGCGTGTAATTTGGCATATATCCCAGGATGTAAAACTCGTGTCAAAGAAAAATAAATCTACTGCAAAAAGTATTTTATGAAATTTTATGCATAAATACATCCATGGGCAGTCGGTTAAAAAATCATATGGAAAGGAACAGAATTTTTTTTTGGCTATAGGTAGGTATGTAATTTTGCCTAGTACTGTAAAATATAAACCTAATGAACTGTATAATCCAAAGTAGCCGGCCCAGCGGGGCCATCCGCCCTTATTGCAATACTAAAAGCTACTAATACAGTCTGCCATTACTGCGGCAGCGACTTCAGTCAGACGATTGAAAATTCAATAACTATCAAGTACAGTGCTGTCCAATGCCGGTCTATAAGTCATGGCGGCCTACGTAGGTTCTACAGATCAGTTTCTTCCAATGTTCAACAGTGGACTATCAACAAGCCCGTTCAGTACAATACAGTTTGATAAAAACCCGAAAAAAAATACACCCCGACAGTGAAATTAAAAAGAAAAAAAAGATTCAAAGTGAAAAACATCACCTCCCAGAAAGTCGAGAAAATAACTAATCAAGGTAAAATGAGAGATTCAAATCAGTTGGCGAGCGAGTCGCTGTCGTAGCGGTCAGAGTCGTGATCGCCGTCGGCATAGTGCATGCTCTCGAAGTAGCGGCGCGGGCGGTCGTCCCACAGGTCGCGGCGCAGCGAGTCGCGCAGCTCGCGCGCCAGGCTGCGGGGCTCGGGGGGGTGGGGGCGCAGCTCGCGCGGGAGGGGGCGCGCGCGGGGGGCAGCCAGCAGCGGCGCCAGGCGCGACGCGCGCGCCACGTACTCGGCGACGAGCGCGGCGGCGCGCGCGAACTCCGCCGACTCCCTCTCCTCCCCCTCCACTCTCTGCCGAACGTGCCAACTGATTACTACGCACCTTCTTCCTCTCACGTTTGCAGCCCACAGGTTAGCATTCCCCCACGGGTTAGTGTTTGAAGTTAATGTTTGTCGCACATTCTAACGATTAACGTTCTTGCTCATTGAATACGATTAACTTTTACAGTATCTTGTCAGAGTAAGGACCCTGATATTTGTCGCACATTGAATAAGGGTTAACAGGTTAGAGACCTGTTTGAGATAAATGTTTGTTGCAAACTTAATAAGAGTTAACTTTCTTTCTTTGAAATATTCATTCATGTTAAATGACCCGTTTCAGATAAATGTTTGTATTATTGCTCATGGAACAAAAGTAAACGTTTACGGTAAATTTTGCATTATTCTATTTTCCAATTTTCAAGTTAATTTTTGAAATATTAGTTTGTCGCACATTCCATTAATATGAATGTTGTGGATGTCACATATTTTTTTATGAATATTATGTATTTTCCACTATGATCGTAACTACCATTTTAAATTTTCCCTCTACTACATTAGTAACGTTTAGCAGTATTTCCAATGCCTCACACAATTTATGACTTAATCACATTCGTATTACCAAATATAACAGTTTCTGAATAATGTGACATAATACAATGCCCGGGCTGCGGAAAGGTTACTTGTACCTGAAAAAACAATTTACTTTTTCCCGTGATGTTGGACTTCATCACGTGATCTTTAATTATTTATTTACCTATATCCCATTTTCACTTAGTCCTCTTATCACACGACCTGGAACGTTTACTCCGCAAACGAATTGAATAAATCTTTGGTAAAACGACGTTAAATCAACAACTACAAGTTCTGATTTCGAGTGCGATAGCTAGATCGAATTGTTACTTCCGTACGTGTATCGGCTCTAGGTGAGGGTACTATAAAGTGCGATCAAACGTGAGAAGAGTAAACTGTCGGCAGCTGGTTGTGTTATTGCTACGGTATTAATACAGTGAGTAGGCCCGTGCCGGTGAGTCGCCGGGGTTTAGTGAGTTAGTCAACCAACCGTCGCCGGCTGCGGACATGTGAGAGCATTGTTATTGCAAGTAGCCAATTAGTTGCCGTATGCCACTATGTCAACAAAACTCAATGAAAAAAAAAAAACTAAAATGCGCAAAACAGCTTCTCTACGTATTAGCGGTATTAATAATGGATAAATAGCTACGATGTAAAAATGTAAACGATCACTTACCACGATATTATCTGTTCTGTCCGCATCACTTGACTGCTAAGAGTTACACTGCATCAAATTATTCACGTTTTAACATGAGTTCATCGGTGAAATTAATACAAACATAAAATCGGTGTATAATGTAGTGTCCCACGCCAATGTTATTTTAGAAAATGGGCTTTCGCTGGAGCGCCGATTAATTCATTTTAATTTAAAAAATAATAATAAATTCATTACAACTCCGGCCGCTCCGACGAACGCCCACTTTTACAAGGAATGTGACGATTAATAATTAAATTAACATGATACATGTAAAAATGCGATGGCATCAAAATCGTATACCAACACGCGAAAACAAAAATATACACTCGGTACGGTGGAACGCGGATCGGTATAGGGATTCGTATGCCGGCGCAGCGTTAGTGACGACGCCGGAGCTACGACGCAAGCGAATCAAAACAAACGCCAACCAAAACTGAGGATCGACATAATGGCATCGTCGCGGTCGCTCTCACAGGTCGGGGTCTAATCTTTAAAGAACCAGTTGTTCCAGAAGGAGCGGGGCCGCACCTTGTGTTCGGGCGCGTCGCGGCGCACCGGCACGGCCGAGCGGCGGCCCGACGCGGCCGAGCGCGCCGAGTGCGAGCTCGGCGGCCGCGGCGGCGGCGTGGGGCCCGCGCCCGCCGCCGTGGGGCCCGCGCCCGGCGGCCGCGGCGCCGCGCCCTTGTGCGCCGTGTGCAGCGGGATGCGCGAGGGCCGGCGGCGCGGCGTGTCGCTCAGCTCGGCCGACGGCAGCGCCAGGGGCTCCATATCTCGCATGGAGGAGTGCGGCGAGCGCGCGCGCCCCGTCGCCGCCCCGCCCGCGCCGCGCCCCGCCGGGGTCGCGCTCGGCGTGGCGGGCGCGGGGCTGCCGCCGCGCGCCTCGAGCTGTCGGACGAGCGCGCGCGTGCCCTCCAACTCTATACTCTTTTCTTCCAACTGAAAAATCACAATGTTACTCGTCACTTTATGATAAAACTTCCCCCACATACGTCATACTATACCATTTAGTCAACAAGACCCTAACCGTTTAGCCAAGTCAGAGGCCTTCAGGCGGCCTAAAAACTCTGACACCAGGGCTAGCCACCCGGCCTATACGAACTTACTTAACAAGGCCCTCGCACTGAAGCTTATAACATCCACCATCTAGTACCTACATTAGTAGGAAAGTATTTGGTATTAAATCGATAGATACTAATCGATCGCAGCCGATGTTAACTCGTGTGTTCGATAAATCAGTGCCATTAACCCTGAATTTAAATCACGAGGAAACTTGACCGTTTTCCTTTATGCATATCTTTAGCTAGTAAATAAAATATTAACAGCAAGTACATTTTTAATTATTTTTTATTTGTAACTCGGCTGGGCAGCGTTCGGAAAATTGCGTAGCGTCTTCTCGTCCGAAATACCTCAGTGCCTCAAGTCGAAAGTTTTCGACCAGTGTGTGTTGCCAGTGATGACTTATGGCACAGAAACGTGGTCTCTCACTATGGGCCTTATTGGTAAGCTCCAAGTAGCCCAACGAGCTATGGAGAGGGCTATGCTCGGAGTCTCTCTGCGAGATCGAATCAGAAATGAGGAGATCCGTAGAAGAACCAAAGTTACCGACATAGCCCAACGGATTGGCAAGTTGAAATGGCAATGGGCAGGGCACATAGCGCGGAGGACTGATGACCGATGGGGTCGAAAAGTTCTCGAGTGGAGACCACGTACCGGCAAGCGCAGCGTAGGACGTCCACCCACAAGGTGGACGGATGACCTCATTAAGACCGCAGGATCGCGCTGGATGCAAGCCGCTTCCAACCGGTCTTATTGGAGATCCATAGGGGAGGCCTATGTCCAGCAGTGGACTTTTTATGGCTGATGGATGGATGGATGGAACTATGCTATCGTTTAAATCAATGGCATGTTAGAATTTAATAGCTATTGTGTACGAGTATATGATGGCAAGATAATAAATAGGCTGTGAGGGATCTAATAACCATTAGAAGTTTCTGTAAAACGGAGCATTTTCATAATAATTTGATTTAATAGTATATTTTAGGCTCCAGCATAGCAATCACGGCAATGGACAAATCGTCTCTTCAGCAACTTATCCCTTCGAAGAGGAAACAGAGTGTGGATTAACATACTGTATTACTGACAATCAACAGTAAAAGTTGATAAAAAAAATTCTTTGCCATGCCAGATATAAATATTAATTTAAATACAAAATATACGCAAGATTTCAGGCACCAATTCGCCAAAAGAACGAATAATAATATAGTTACATCAAGACCACGCATGATGACTATTCCACACCATCAAAAAATGTCCCCCTCACGCTACGTCAGTTTGGCAAAAAAATATAGCGCAGTACATTTTGTTTTTATTGCGACATTGATATACATGTAATTGTAATCACATGTCGAACGAGTCAAATGTAATTTGAGTAATTTGGCTGCAATTTTTTGTTATTACAAGTCATAAATAAAACAACTGCCAGATATGATTGCTCGACACAAAGGGAAAAAGTAATGAAATACTTTCTGATTTTTTAGGCTTTTGTATAACACATAACTACTTATGTTTTATACAAGAGCCTAAAAAAGAAAGTGGAGATCTAATAGTAGTAGCAACGCTCGCTTTACCATCGTAAGGTCGTGAGTTCGAATCCCGATCCCGTACTAACGAGCTCTTTGGGACTTATCTCACACTACTGGTTTTTCGGTAAAGGAAAACATAGTGAGGCAGCCTGTATACATCCGAAGAAGAAATTAGATAGCGTATGGAATCCACCAACCCGCATTGGGCCGACGTGGTGGACGTGGTCCAATCGTTCGTCGTGTGTAGTACTATGTTCAACAATGGTCTATTAAAAATACCAATACAGTACAGAACCAGAGCTTATGCGACTAAGCCAATCTTGATGTATGAAATGTAGTATAGCTTGTGCCAAATAATTAAAACCAAGATAGAGCGAACAGTGGGGGGCGTGCGCCTCCTCAAAGAAATTGTAAAATATTCCCGGTTTACTCATGTGGCACAAGCTGTAGAATATTGCAGTCATACCACAGCTCGGACACTCCGCGATTTTACATACAAAATCTGCTATCTTACGCACACTACACAGTACTTACTCACAGATAACACACGCACGGTCGCTACACGTGCATTTGTGTGCGAAATTTCTATAGCTGTCAGCGATCACCACGACGTGACGACATGCCGCGTGAGTGAGACAGTTGCGTATTCAATTTGCAAAAATGAATATAAAACTAGAGCTTAAAAAAGTATAAAAATTACTTAATTTGGAAGCATTTAAGCAAAAAGTTACCGATCCACTTCATTTAAAAGAAAATATCAAGAGGAAGTTACCAAATAATGTAAAATAAGTTTTCAATTTATTTATCCTTAGGGAAACATTAGTATTTCTTGTTTTGTTACGTATCATTGATATTCAACCATACACAGTACAAGTCTTTCCTATTGTCACAGTCTAGGTATTTTTTTATTAGAAAATCCACCGGGCAGTGTAGCCCGCGCGCAGAGTACACGATCGGTACGTGAAACGCGGAGTGCTTCCACTCTGCCCCACCAAAGCGCCCCACTGGTGGGGCAGATTCCACTTCTTCATTTTTTTGAGTGGAATCTGCCCCACTCGTCTCATCTTGGTGGGGCAGATTCCACTCACTTTTTAGCCCAGTGGAATCTGCCCCACCAGGGGTGTCGCGCTATTTTAAATTAAATTGGTGGTGCCATGAAGTGCAAATTTTACTGCAAAATTTTAATCATTATAGCGCCCCACCGAAAGATTAGATAAGTGAAGACATTAAATGCAAAACTTTAAGAAGATTGTAAACTAAAAGCACAATTATCTGAAGTCAAAAATTAGGGATTGTATGTAGTTTTAGTACTTATGTCGCAAATATTCTATTAAAGATTTCTTCTCAGTCAGTCAATTTCTAAAGTCGTAATTATCTACCTATTACTTTGCTTAACGATTACTCGTTATCAATTAAGGGAGTGATTTTTATAAATTATCCAATCATGTCAAAACTTGGTTATTGTTTTTAAAAATTGAAACAGATAGCGCGCAGCATAAAGCCCGTTCAAGTAAGTATTAATCATCACAAGACAGTCTACACAGGTTTCGCAAGATGGGTCATGTCGTCCCGAGCTAGCAAAAACTCTGATTAAAATTACAACCATGCACAACTGCAATGTTAACTAATGAGACAATTATTACAGACAGAGTATTACAAGTTAGTAGTTGATATTGCTCATACAACACTGAATTGTGCATTGAAGTTTTATAAATACCAATTTTGCGGGTGAAGAAAAAGCCACTCATTAGATCTCTATGGTTGGTCATTTATTGTATTGTTTGTTTCGCAAACTAGGATCATAAAAAATAAGTACTATTATTGAATTTATTATTCACTTTTGAAGTATTATTATGTAGTTTTCTCTTATTAATGTTCTAAACAGTTATTTTATTTTTAATTTTATGTTACTTTGAGCGAATTTACATATTTTTGATGTAAGTATTTTTGTAATGTGATTTGTTAGTAAAAATTAAGACTTACATATGTTATAATGAACGATTTAACTGTGATTTATTATTATTGAGAGCGCAAAAATTGCTCTTCACCCGATTCCGTTTTAAATTACATAATTATATTTTCGAAAATTTTATCTTTTTGATTTTTTGTACATTTTTATAAATCTGTGATTTTATTTAGTGATAATTATGGAAATCTGTGATTTTATTATTATTTTATGTTTCTATACGTAGACTAAATGAATACAACAAGTCGTGAGAATTAGGTAGTGAGAATTAACTTGTAACAATTTTTGTGCATTTTTAATGCTTTTTATTACTTATTGTTAACTTGTAACAATTTTTGTGCATTTTATTACTTACCTACCATAATTAATAGTAGGTAACAATGTTGATTAATGTTGATTTAATAACCAAAACATATGTTCTAGAAACAGTAAAACACTAAATTTTAAACTATTGATTTCGAAGCAAATTGCCGTAAAGTAAAAAATTGTTAATTTTTATAAGTACAGATTTTTAATAAATCATTTCTAGTAAATCATTCTGTGGTTTATTATTTTACGATGGTCTCTCTTCACCTACTACATATCTAGATAATTATATTCTTAAATACGAGCTGTAATTTTTCGACTTGAGATGATTAGGCTTATATTTACAATTTTAATGTCTTCGCTTATCTAATCTTTCGGTGGGGCGCTATAATGATTAAAATTTTGCAGTAAAATTTGCACTTCATGGCACCACCAATTTAATTTAAAATCGCGCGACACCCCTGGTGGGGCAGATTCCACTGGGCTAAAAAGTGAGTGGAATCTGCCCCACCAAGATGAGACGAGTGGGGCAGATTCCACTCAAAAAAATGAAGAAGTGGAATCTGCCCTACCAGTGGGGCGCTTTGGTGGGGCAGAGTGGAAGCACTCGAAACGCGGGGTGGAAGTGAGGAAGACTCAAACGGGTGGGGGGTAACGAGTGACCGTTCTTTACGTAGTATTATTATATCTTCTTTGGTCAAACACTTTTTAATATCAGTTTGTCTACCATACTGTTATATAGTTGTTTGGACACCATAAATGCCATTATGCATGTTCGATAAAGAAAGACTAATCACGCTTATCTTTTAAAAATCGGCCAAGTACGAGTCGGACTCGCGCACGGAGGGTTCCGTACTGTATGGGAGCCCCCCTTAAATATTTATTTTATTTTATTATTTATTATTGAAGTTAATATAAAACTAAATATTCTGTGAAAATTTCAAGCATCAAGCAGTTACCATTATTAATATAGAGCGAAAAACGTCTAAAAATTCAGGTTTGTTGTATGGGAGCCCCCCTTAAATATTTATTTTATTCTCTTTTTAGTTTATTTGTTGTTATAGCGGCAACATAAATACATCATCTGTGAAAATTTCAGCTGTCTAGCTATCATGGTTCATGAGATACAGCCCAGTGACAGACAGACTAGTATTTTTGTTGCAAATAAAAATATCTGTATTCTGTATTCTAGACAGACGGACAGACGGACATCGAAGTCTTAGTAATAGGGTCCCGTTTTTCCCTTTGGGTACGGAGCCCTAAAAATGTCACTGTAGTATTTATAAACTTCCGGACCACGTTTTGAAAGTAATATACGACATAATGTCATCCTGTTATCACTGATTCGAGTCAATTAGAGCGTTTTTTTGTCGTAGGTACCATTTAGCGCGTTCTAGCGCATTTTTGACGTGCAATTCGGCAAAGAAACGCGATCTCTCACTATGGGTCCTTACTAATAAGCTCCAAGTAGCCCAATGACTTATGCAGAGCCTGAAGAGAGCTGCTCGGAGTCACTGTTACCTATACTATGACACTTGCGAGTTGTGCAAAAATAATGACAAAAAAATCAAGTTAGTGCCCTTTAGAAGGCGTGAAAATTAGCCTATACAAAAATATACATTGATACAAAGTAAGGTAAGAATAGAGGAAACAACTTACTCTGAATTTGAGGTCATCGGTGAGGTCGCGCTCCTTCTCGAGCCTCTCGAGCAGTAGAGTGCGCTGCTCCGCCGCCCGCCTCAGACGCTCACACAACACCTGGAACCGACACGACGCTCATACAGTATCTGTATTCTAACATCGCCGAGTCAATCATTCAAGCTATATGACATACAGTGCGACATCAAAGAATAGAAATTAATTATTCGGTATGTTACAGGTGTAAATTATTGTTAATTTTCTGGATTTCTTCTTGTTTTGTGGATTGTGAACAGGAAAACGGTATCATTATGAACAAAATAATAATAAAAATCTGCTAACAAAGCGATGGTGCCGCTTTTATATTCAACTCTTTTATGTCGCACTGTACATATATTATACTTTTTATTGCTTAGGGCATATTCCCTGGACTCTTAAACTTTATTGCTCGAACCAAATATTTTCTGGGTTCTGAATGCCTTCAAATTACGTTACGTACAATGTTAAGGAATCTATTTAAAATTGTCAAAGAAAGCTATTCATTTTCGTATACAGTAGCTTGATATTTTTACAGATTCGTTTCGAATGTACTGTGTCGAACACTGCTTAATTTCAGTGATCACTGATAAACATCCATTCAAACTACGGATGTTATAAATTCAACTTTCCGGAAGACAATTCAGAAGTACCTACCATTAATTTCCTAAGAGATAGTTAAATCTATTCAGATGTTTAGAACTAAGTGGTCGAGCAAACATTGCATACAGACGGAAAGCGATTTTGTTTTATGTATCTATCTATTAGATAAAGAAAGCTAACTTTCTATGTGACCTTGACTTTGACAAGACGCCGTCTTGGACAATTTTATATACGAGTATATTATATACATTGATTTAAAATTGATAGCAAACTAGCTACATATTTACCTACTGTTTTTTTATCGCTACAAAATACTTCAACAATCTCCCTTACAACAACTATCCACCCGTCAAAAATCTAGCCGATCGCTCCTAACTAGAGCAACTACTATAAACAGTTTAAAGATGTCAGAACATTATTATAATGGTAACATTACAAAATCATTGCAAAAAACCTGAAGGTTGTTATTGTAAAAACGATATAAATTATACGTTGTTAGAGAATGAGTAATTGCCAAATGTATTATGGCCGATAACGGTGGTGGCCGATATTTTTTATGAGACAATGAACTTTAGACATGAGTTATTGTGCAAAGAAATACGAGCAGTGAATTTAGGCAATTGAATTTCTTAGAAAATTATAATCTGTTATATTTACGAGCATGACTCATGGAAGATATCTCATCTCTCAAGAGCTTCTGTGAGCGATTTTTCTCTTTGAGCGACATACCTATCTTATTCTCGTTACGCTCGAGTGAATCATCATGAGCCTGTATTAGACCCACTGGTAGATATAGATATCTTCTCCCTTGTCCTATTATTCTTACAACTTTTTTAAATTAGTATACGTTTGCGTTTGACTACTTTCTAGAAATCGACTGACCACTATACCTCGGTTCGAATAAAATCGAAGAAATATTAACAAAAAATAATCGGTCAAGTACGAGTCGTACGAGTCGGACTCGCGCACGGAGGGTTCCGTACTGTATGGTACCCCTTAAATATTTATTTTATTTTAATTTTATTATTTATTACTGAAGTGAATAAAAAACTAAATATTCTGTAAACATTTCAAGCACCTGTTACCATTATTAATATAGAGCGAAAAACGTCTAAAAATTCAGGTTTGTTGTATGGGAGCCCCCCTTAAATATTTACATTATTCTCTTTTTAGTATATGTTGTTTTAGCGGCAACAGAAATACATCATCTGTGAAAATTTCAGCAGCCTAGCTATCATGGTTCATGAGATACAGCCCGGTGACAGACAGACAGACGGACATCGAAGTCTTAGTAATAGGGTCCCGTTTTTCACTTTAGGTACGGAACCCAAAAAAAAAACGATCACAGGAGTTTTGATGGGGCGTGATGCGCACACAACCTGCCGATGTCCAGAAAAATATTAATTCCCGAAAAAATCCCTAAAAAAAGTAACAAATGAAGTCTAGACTCTAGGGTGTAGCACGGTTACCTAGAAGATATGTACCTACATATTTACTCGAGATTTGAAAATACCTATGTTGTACCTTAGTGGAAAGACAGACTAGACAGATATACGACTAAATTATTTCATACAAATCCTCCCTCCGTCTTACTTCATTTCCTTAAAAGAACTAAGCAACATTAAATCCAAAAGATTAAGCCACAATAAATGGCGTTAAAAGAAGACAAAAAAACAGTTGTCATAAATCACTCGTTCAAAACCGGAGCAAGAGTTAGTATGGATAAATTATGCATGTAACCCAGTTGCGCCGACCGGCGACCGCGGCGCGGAAGAAATGAAGCCACCGGCGACAGTGCGGCGAGACCTAAGATCTCTATAGACATGCCTTATCTTTGCCCAGCACTCAAGAGGCATCATCTTTACCAGCCTTAGAACGTCCACTGCTGGACATAGGCCTCCCCTATGGAATTCTAATTGGACCGGTTGGAGGCGGCTTGCATACAGATGGTCTCATGTCATGTAGGCTAAGCATGCGATCAGAAAAAGCCACGAAAAGAACTCTTTTCGACAAGTGAAAAAGTGACAGATATATATACTTCGTCATAACTCTGTCTTGTTCTAACACGTCGAAAGAAATATTGTGGCCCGCATCCTAGCCGGTTGATCTTGATTAGATAATTAGCCAACCTTATTAGTTGACGCCCTACGCAGCCCTTGCTGGTCATTGTGGTTCTACGAATGATGTCCCCTGCCTACTGCCGTTTCAACTTGATAATCAAATAGGATATGTAACGGTAACTTTGGTTAGTCTACGAATCTCTCCATTCCTGATTCAATCTCGTAGAGACTACGAGTATAGTCCTCTCCGTAGCACGTTAGGCTACTTCAGCAAGATACTTAAGATTTTACACGTATCAAATACGCCAACAGCAGAATGTATATTTACGAAACATACCTACATTGCAGAATGCAGTGTTGTATGTGCGCATATCAATTTAGCGATTTGTTGTGCACTGTAAGTAATAAGTATTTATTGGCGTGACGAGGAGTTGTGATTTTAAACATTTGTGCGAAATTAGGTCCCCGCTAGATCGAGACATGCCCCATCTCACGAGATCTGTGGGCGAGACCCGTGGATAAGATATCACCTTCTAAGTCGAAAGGCTGTAAAACTTGCTAGAGTTTGGCGACATGGAACTCTAAACCTGTTTCTAATTTGTCTTACAACTGTCTACGATGGGTTTCTAATCTTGATGGCTGTTGAAATTAGCATGCATCATTTTGATTGGGATTGCGAACATAAAATATCTTCGTTGGAGCAATGTGTATTTTCGTTGAGGTGATTTTATACGCCATATTTCACCTCGCTCGCACTAATTTTGTAAAAATTATACGTATAGGTCGTGCCACCAAAGATGAGACTTGATATATTATATTCGTTAAAAACGTTTTATAAACGTTTGTATCTCTATTATCCAGAATTTGTATATTTATTTACAAACCACGTGGTTTCTCAAGTGTCTCAATCTTTGTTAGCACGACCTATAACATTTGTTACACACATTTTGCAGTATGTTTTATTTTTAAATCTCATAATTTGACCGAGCAGAGTTTTTAGAAATTTGATAGCTAATATAGCTATGGGTGGTCGGTTGAAAAGCCGTTAAAGTCATATGGCATCTACATTCTGGCCAGAGTGGTGGACTATGACCTAACCTCTGCCGTAATAACATCACTGAGGTTCGATAAATATGTATATGCGGGTTACCGAGCCTTTAAATCCAACTCTATATTTCGTTGTACATATTTGTAAATTAAAACTCTAATCAGCATTCAAATTACAAAATTATTTTAATTCACAATTATAACGAGTAATTAGTAGATTCTAAAGTATCAGTAAACGCATCCGTTGCGAAGTACAAATATGGTATTAAAATATTTATAAATATTGAGTAACTCAAATGATGGAAATATAGTCAATTGTGATCAATCAGTGTAGGTCAAGGTTTATGACGCATGCTTTAAATACCTTGAAAAATTTAAAGATGACTTATAGAGAAATGTGTTTGGGTTTGGTTTGGGAGTTTAGGTGTATAGGAATAGACCATTCCAAATGAGTTGTAAAGTCACTGCAGAAATAAGTATCCTAATATTATACGCACACTTATGAACATTAGAATGAAAGACTCAAATATGGACCAAGATCTAGAAATATAATAATCGGCCAAGTACGAGTCGGACTCGCGCACGGAGGGTTCCGTACTGTATGGGAGTCCCTTAAATATTTATTTTATTTTAATTTTATTATTTATTATTGAAGTGAATATAAAACTTAATATTCTGTGAAAATTTCAAGCATCTACCTGTTACCGTTATTAATATAGAGCGAAAAACGTCTGAAAAATCAGGTTTGTTGTATGGGAGCCCCCTTAAATTTTTTTTTTTTTTTTTAGTAAGGTGCAGCGGGGCAATCTCGACAGCGGGAAATTTCAACTAATCTTAATAACTTCTACATTTTACTTTATTTGAATAAGTGCCATCTATGACCGGATAGCTCAAAAGCAATTTCATAATTTCTACATAGATGGCACTGCTAGACCCAAAACTGTTTGATCGACACGGCCATTTTGTTTTCTTCTCTTTTTCTAGTTTGCACGTGCAAATTAGTGTCTCACATTTTTGCGAAAAAAAGTGGTAATTAATGTGTTTTTCGAAGATTTTCAAAGGTAAGATATTTAACTAAAGCCTATTTCATGTTTTTAGCTATTTTTTTCTGTTGTAACTTGCGTTTTAACAGCATTTTGGTGTGAGTTTGAATAACCCCACCTGGATTGTAATGGCGGCTAATTTCAACTTTTTTGCAGTTGAAATTGCCCCACCAGATTTTATATGGAAATGAACAAATACTAGTGATGTACATGTTTCGATATGTTTTGTCGATGTAAATACTTTACAAATATTTAACTTGCAAATACTTTACAAATGTTTATCGCAACACGATTCAAATCGATGCATTTCGAGGGATTTTTTCAATTTCTTACTACTTTATTAATTTATTGCAGATGGTTCGCCACTATGGAAAAAAAACGGACAAGTCATACACAATGGCAGAATTGCAGCAAGCAGTAAAAGATGTCAAAAATAAAGTAATGACGAGTTACCAAGCTGAAGAAATATATGGCATTCCTAGATCAACCATTGTAACTAGAGTTTACAATAATCACATGAACGACAACGTTGGAAGACCTATAGCTCTCGGGGAAGATGTGGAGAGAAGAATTGCCCATAGCTTACATGTTATGGAAAAACATGGTTTCCCGTTAACTAGAAAAGAAGTAGCTGTTTTAGTATCTCAATATGTCCGCCAAAATGGAATCGACAATCCCTTCAAAAATGATTTGCCAGGAAAAGACTGGCTCCAGGCATTTCAGAAAAGGAACAGTCTCTCAATCAAAAAGCCTCAATCCGTTGAGATAGCTAGAAGAAACGTAACGTTTATATGACCAATTGTAGATTTAGGACGAGGGGTGCTCTGGTTCTATTTTAAATACATATTCCTTTCTTAAAATGGAAGTTTTGATTTATGATTAGTGAGTAGATATAGTACCCTTAGTAGATAGCAGACCAAAATTATTTATTGGTGTATCTATCGACTTATTTTTTATTACGTTCCCATCACTATTAACTATGGCGAGCAGTCGAAATAACCCCGCCAAAACCTTTAACGTGTTTTTATTCAAAAATGAGCCTAGCTGCATATATGGCAAGATTCAATTTAGATTACCATCCCTATAAAAAAACTCTGCAACTGACTAACATCAAGCTAAGCTTTCTAGAAGAGAAATTATAATTAATAGTTGAAATTGCCCCACGGAGGGGGAATTACAACTATTTTTGCTTTTTTTGACAAAAACACATTTTAAAGCCTATCTATTGAATATTTTTCAATATGAGTTTGTAAAAATAATACACAGATAATGACTCTGGAGCGTCAATACATTACATTTTTAATAAAACTATATCATCTTATATTTTTATACCTTCAAAGTTGTGGTTTAGGTTTTACCAGTCGAGATTGCCCCGCTGCACCTTATTTGTTGATAGCGGTAACAGAAATATATCATCTGAGAAAATTTCAGCTGCCTAGCTATGGGGCCATTCAAGTATTATGTAAGCATATTTATTACAATTATTTACCCCATGTCAGCAAAAGTAAGCAAACTCCCCCCATGTCAGCAAAAGTAAGCAAAGTTCTTACCCCCCCTCCTATTCTTACGTAAACATTGGTATTGGTATGCATTATTCTTTTTAACCCCTGACGCAAAAGAGGGGTGTTATAAGTTTGACGTGTCTGTTTGTCTGTCTGTGTGTCTGTGTGTCTGTCTGTCTGTCTGTGGCATCATAGCGCCCGAACCACTGAACCAATTTCAGTTAAGTTTTTTTTGGATTAAAGGAGACTTAATCGAGAGTGTTCTTAGCTATGTTTTATAAAAATCGATTGAGCCGTTTAAGAGTTATGGAGGGTTAAAGTGGGGATGGAAGAACCAAAATTCTACAAATGTGCCCAAAATGGTTGTCAATTGAAAGTTTGTTGTCAAATATTTTTGTGTCGGGGGTTTTTTTAATTTTTAATTTATAATTATTGATTCATGAACAGCAGAATTAATTCTAGAAATAAGAAAATAGATTTAAGATAGTGGTCATTAACACACATATGCGTAAAAAATTTATAACTATTGCTGACGTAATTACCACCTAAACCCCCCCACCCCCCATGTAATCAAAAATAAGCAAAGGATAAATCCCTCCGCCCCTCTATGGTACTTACGTAATACTTGAACGGCCCCTATCATGGTTCATGAGATACAGCCCGGACGGACATCGAAGTCTTAGTAATAGGGTCCCGTTTTTCCCTTTGGGTACGGAACCCTAAAAACGAAAAAGGTTATAGTAGACTTAATACAAAATGTATGGAACGGTTGACCTTTTTCGCGATTTCGGAGTTCATAGCAAAAGTTGGTTGGTAAAATGATTACTAGGATATACCGTTTCTTTAAATATTTTATAAGATGACTAACAAAACTGACATGGAAGTCATCAGGGTCAAAGTAATTTTTTGGCAAGCGATCGTGCGCAGACACTTGTATTCCGGTTGGAAATTTGAAGGGTATAAGTATTTTATAGCCAGCGTAATCACTGGGCGTTCATTTATGATTACGAGACATTAAAACGGATATTCTCAGGGAGTCGGCCTGTCGGTGTTGCCTCACAGGATGTACGAATCAAAGGTCAATTGTTATGGGCAGGCGTGCTCAGCTTGAAAAAAATATATACAACACAGAACAGTCCATAACAGCATACATGCATCATCATCAGCATTGCAGACGTAGCATGTTAACTGTTGGCATATTCTATTTCAATTGATTTCTTCTTCGTTACCCTTACCCGTGTTGCCAGTTACTATAGGCAGAATCATAGAACTTGGCGCAATTCTGACAAAAGCGCGAGGAACGGATTATCCGCAGCTTTTAGATAACATCACAGCCACCAAGTTGTACGATTCGGCCTGTACCTGTATTATTTTTGCCCGTGTTACCACAAACTGCCATAGCCCGAATCATACAAGTCAGCGGATGTGAAGTTAGCTACAAGCTGCGCAATATCCAATCCTGACTGAAGGTCACATATAGCAGCGCGTTGATAGGGTTTGTGGCTTCTTCACATCCCCTGACTTGTATAACTGCCTCGGTGGCTCAGTGGTTAGTGACCCTGACTTCTGAGTCAAAGAGGCGAGGGTTCGATCCCCACCCAGGGCAAACATTTGTGTGATGAACATAGGTGTTTGCTCTGTGTCTAGGTGTTATTTAGGTACTATCTATATAAGTATATATTTAAAATACGTATATGTAGTAGGTATATCAGTATCTGGCAGCCATATCACAAGCTTTGCTTAGTTTGGTCTCAGGGACCGTGTGTAAGATGTCCCCTAATATTTATTTATGTATGATTCGGTCTATAACTGCTCTGATAGTAACACGGGATATTTTTTTTTCCCATAATACTACCTGGCTATTATTCCATTATGACCGATTGTAAGCGGTTCGCATTCAGCGCAACCCATATGATCAGTATGCTTGCATAATTATGTACATATTCTTTAGCCGTTGACAGTAAGCGTTTTGCTGGTCAACGTCCTCCAAAAGTCCAAAACCTCGTGACGCAAAAGGCTATTACCAAAACATATAGCGACGGTACGAGCCGACAAAGGCGGGCCATGGCGGCAGGCTGCGAAAATGGTGATTTTTCTAGTTTAATGACGCTGTATCTCGGCCACACTCCATTAGCTCCTCTTTCTCGGTTCCGCGTAATTCAGACCAAATCGCGTTTTGCGTCACCTCTTTGGCGTAGCTCTCGTTAGCGCGACGACAGTTTTGTTTGTCTTTTGACGGCACGTACTAAGTTACGTAGCCAGTTTTATAATTGATCTGCAGGTTTCCATTTCGCAAGCGATTGTGGGGTTTCTGAGGAACGTGACTCATCATATACGGCCTTGCTCTGCCGATTGGGGTTTTTATAATTCAGATGTTCGAGTAAACCGCGTGGGATCGATACAAAAATGGATAAGGCGACTTGTAAGGAAATAAGTGAAGCGCTTTAGCATTTATTACAATTTCCTTATCTGTATTGTTTCCAAAATGTTGTAAAGGCTTCGTTAAAGTAAATATTTTAATTAGACGACGGACAGTTCTCGAATAGACTAGCTTAAGCATAACAAGTCTTTTGGGAAATCTACTAGAAGGCATACAAACGTTTAACACACGTCATACGTTTGGGCATTCTACGATGTTGTACGATGAACTATAACGATCATGAACTTATAAACTACTGTGTACGTTTTACGTTGTATGAGTCATCGCAGAGCGGTTCCGGAACTTGCAGTCCTAATCAGGTGAAGGTTTATTGTACTTTGTCTTAGGACATCGGACTACTTAACCATTTTAGTCAGACACCTTAATGTTGTAGTTATAAAATATTGCTTTGCAAAGTGCTGCGATTTTCAGTAGTATACTATACTACTCATCATTATAAACGACTGTTACTTATACGGCACAATCTCCGAAATGGCTAAAAAAATTAAGTTGGTTCTATACACTTTGTTGAGAGTCAATGAACTTTTTGTATGGAACAGCAATTTTTTTATATATTTCGAGGTTGGTACCGTAGTAAAAGTTCTTTATAGCGATGAGTATTCTATGTACCTTTGAATGCCTCTGCCTATTAAAAAGTAACATCTCATAGAGACGTCTCACAGACATGCAACAGGTGCTGTTACTTCGTATCGATCTGTCCAAGGTCGCGATTGGACAAGTCCTGTGGTAATTAGAAAGGCGTCATTTCGCGACAGTGTTCTCGAATTGGCAAGTTTTTGTTCTGTCACGCAACGGCTAAACGTTCCACTGATTACATCTGCAATTGTTTCAAATTCGACGCGAAATAGAGGCAAGAGCAAAAGTGTGTTCCACTTTGGCAGTTTCTGGGGCGCCGGAGTAAGAGATGGAAAACTAGAAGTTCGACCAAAAAACATGAGCTGCAAATCTGAGCAGTTGAACACCAATCGTTATAAGGCCAATGATCGAGTATTATTGTATATTCTATGGTTCAAGGGAACAGGCTCAACGCCACGAGACTAAAGTAACCGCTTCTCGGACCCTACGGGCACAGCTGATATTACTTCTGCGTTCGATGCAGGAAGCTCCGAATCCGATTCCCGGCCGGACAGTTTTGGGTCATAACTTAAATAAACACCTAGTTTTTTGGGTTTGCTCCAGGTGGTGTTACTACGGATGTTACATAGCAACAACACAGATAATCCGAATGAAGGGTTATGAATGTGTTCGTTTCATTGACGAGCCTCACCTGATTGGTGACGGTGGAGGTGAGCAGCTGACGTTGCAGTTCGACCGGATTGCTCTCGAGTAGAATCGCAGCGAACTTGTCGGGGTCGAGCGCGGCGACGCGCGGGGAGCGAGGCGTGCCCAGCACGGCGTCCAGCCGGCCGAGCGCGGCGGGCGAGGCGCGCGGGGAGGCGGGCGCGCGCGCCGCCGCGGCCGCCGCCGCCTCCAGCTCCGCCGCGCGCGCCAGCAGTGCGTCGCGCTCCGAGCGAAGCCTGCACGGAACACCTCGTTAGGACATTGAAACACATTGAAATTGATACAAATGTGCTGCTTTTCACATTAAATCATTAATCAATTGGCAAACTTTTTAGAACAGGGCTGAGCTTACACGATAAGCTTGCATTGAATAATATCGAACAGCATAAATTAAATATGTTTTAAAACTGAGATGTTTTAAAGAAAGAGTTCTTCGCAGTGCTGCGAATGTTAATCTCGCTTCGCTGCTGCAAAACTTTATTCCGCCTAAATCCTTAGACGTCGTTGATCAGTGTAAATTATTACTCACGTCTGCAGATCTCCGCAATCGCAAGCACGGAGCGCTCTCGCGAAGGAATCTTCCGCAGTACCGCTGACGTCGATCTCGCTGCGCAGCTGCTCGGCCTCGTCGCGCAGACGACTGCCCTTGCGCTGGATGACGTCGAGCAGTGCCCACAACTCGTCCTCGGCGGGCCGCGACCGGGATGCGGACGCGGACGCCGACGCTGACGAGTGCGCGTCCTTGCCGCATGACGTCTCCGTGCTGAAGCCGGAATCCTGGATAGCATAGGACATTATCGATTCAGTAACTTTGTAAACGGCTTTATACCACAGACTATGGATCACTTGCTACAATGTCCACTGTACCCTAAAATCTATGCACAAGACAATCTCTACGTGGCCAACACCGTTGCCGTTTCCGTAGCTTCCTACCGGCCAAACGACATCTAGTAAAATATACATTTTATAATCGAATTCCTGATTCGAAAAGAAGTGAGTTTGTATCGCCGCGAGGAAGCTGTTGGGGACATGAACCGCAGCTATAGAAAAAGCTCCGATCAATTTATTAAAACAATGAAACAAGTTCAAAAACACCTTACAACATAACTACCGAGAGCAGTGCCTTGACGTGAAAAAAAGCGTGATCATTACGGACGCTCAATAGTAAGCTAAGCTAGTCCCTGAAAACCACGTATTGTTTACGCGTTCAAGTCATGACAAGGTATACAAGCATTCTAAAGACTGTGATATTATTAGTGTCTATAGGCTCCTATGCATCTTTACTTTTGTATTAATCTTCTTTTTTTAAGAATCGCACTGACGCTTGAATTTGTTCAATATCAACATTAGCAATTCAAGATAGCATCTGGATTCTGGATTAACAAAAAAAGCAGTGCTGACATCACCTAAAGGAAAAAAATACAACTATTAATAATATACATAGATATCATTGAAAATTGTGTAATCAACGAACAAAATAATCGGCCAAGTACGAGTCCGACTCGCACAGGGAGGGTCCGTATTGTATGGAAGCCAATAGCAAATAGATATTTTATTTTATTTTAACTTTATTATTTTTAATTGAAGTGAATATACAACTAAATATTCTGAAAATTTCAAGCATCTACCTGTTACTATTATAAATATCAAGCGAAAAATGGCTAAAAAATCAGGTTTGTTGTATGGGAGCCCCCTTAAATATTAATTTTATTCTATTTTTAGTATTTGTTGTTATAGCGGCAACAGAAATACATCATCTGTGTAAATTTAAGTATTCTGTCTACAATGGTTCATGAGATACAGCCTGGTGACAGACGACGGACAGCGGAGTCTTAGTAATAGGGTCCCGTTTTTACCCTTTGGGTACGGAACCCTAAATAGTGTATTGCTTATTTGAATTTCATTAGTGTTAGTTATTTTTATGCACGCTATTGTTTTTAGTTTTCATAATACAAAACCAATGCCATTGTTTGCACATTGGAATATTGTTTTTCCAATATGAATCATAATGGCCACTAACGTGACTTTCAATCCACGACTTCCAAGCCAATCGTAGAATGAAATACTTGATCGTGTTGTTATTATGGCACTGTAGTCAGGTGTACGGGTAAGGTAGGGTTGCTATTTTATAAGCAGTCACCGTTAACTTACCGACATAGCCTAGTGGGTTGGCAAGTTGAAATGGCAGTGAGCAGGGCACATAGCACAGAGTCCTGATGACAGATATAGATTTGATGAATTTGATTGGAGGCCCCGTACCGGCAAGCGCAGCATAGGACGTCCATCTACAAGGTGGACAGAAGATCGCAGAATTACGCTGGCTGCAAGCCACTTCTAACCTGTCTTATTGGCGATCTATAGGGTAGACCTATGTCGAACAGCAGACGTACTATGGCTGAGAAGAAGAAGAATTTATCGCCTTTATAATACTTACGTGTCATGGTCGACATGAGAAACAAGCTTCTTGAAATCCAAATTCACCAGACTTTGCTTTTAAGTTGGGCCTTTTATTAACCAAACCAGATACGAGTACTTCAAGCGTTCTAGAGTCTAGACGTCGATACTATTTTGAAATGGTAAGCGGTAGCCCTAACCACAGTGCCATAATATCTACTCGAGGAGTGAAAATCATTGCGTGCAGGAATTCCGCAAGCTTCGTAACCACACCAGCCCAAGGTACAGTTTAACCAGCACAAGGCCAATCGGTAGCCTAGATGATGATAATGATACGATGCAACTTTTGGTAGAATGACCAGTTTAGTTTTACATAATATTCCGAAATAATCACTTTTGACCGTAAGTGTTACGTAGTCATAATTTTATTTTCGTTTATGTTAAAAACATTTCTAAGTTAATCGTAAAATCGTCTTTTTTCAACTTTCTTGATAAAAAACTGTGTTTTAAACAGCAGGATGGGACAGGATAGTTAGGCTATAGTCTAACACGCTAGCCTAATGCGAGAAATCGCCGATAGCATAAATAACTCTCAGATATGCAAGTTTCCTAACAATGTATTCTTTCATCAAATAAGTATTACCTCACGGTATAGTAAAGACAGCGTAGGTAGTAGGGCACATAGCCCGCATAACGTATGGCCGATAGAGTCATAAAGTTTTCGAATGGAGACCACGCACTGGCAAGCGTAGAGTCCACCAAAAAGTATATCTGATAAAGCCCACAGCGATGGGCTGGACGCAAGACACAACCGGTCTTATTGGAAGTCCATTGGTGAAGCCTTTGTCCAAAAGTGCACATCCTAGTCTTAAATCAATTAGGGAAGCCTATATTTAATGGTGCGTCCTCACTCTCCACGAGGCGACACGAGCACCGCTTCTGTAGCTAACTTCACAAAGCCGACTTGTATACGATGTGAATTAGCTACAGCTGCGGTGCTCGTGTCGCCTCGTGGAGGGTGTGGCGGCACCATAACAGTGAGATATCCTTTGGCTGATGATGGTGTGTTACCTGTACAGAAGGCTGCGGCTTGGCGCGCGCAGAGTCGGTGGAGGCGGCGAGTTTCCGGCGCACGCGCACGCCGGGCTCCCAGTCGCGGCGCGTGCCGCTGGCGGGCGTCGACGGCGGCATCTTCGAGCGCAGGTTTGGGAACGTCTCGATGACGAGGTCGCGGAACTCGAGCAGTGCTCCGACCTCATTCTGAAGTTCCTGCATCAACATCACAACTGAATAACCCTCGCTATCACTTTGCTTCGCCTAGATTTGTTCAGATCCTTTATTTGATAATCCTAAAATACGAGGAGTCCCCTGATTGTCTGTAGGTCTGCGCTCGAGTTAGCCATCGCTTTCCATTCCGAGCAAGAGTTTTGATCGCCGCGAGCAGGTTAAAACATTAAGTAAGACAAGGCCCTCAAGCGTAATCAAGGGGCCCTTTTGGTATGAATATAAAGTCAAGACAATTAATTAAATCTTTGACTTTCTCGAGTCAAAAAAGTTTTAGTTCTGAATAAAATATCTCTATAGAACGGACATTGTTCGACTAGTAAAATATGATTTGCCAGACATTGTGAAAATTTAGAGGAAATTTCCAAATGCCTTTATACTTGAAGCCCTTACAAAAACTTCTACGTGTCTATTTTCAAATATGAGGATAGCCCATAAGAATGATAAAGAATACATAGAAACATAGGTCCGAAAAACATAGCCTTATCTACGTAATTTTTCAGTAGTCGGATCAAAAGTGTTTAAGCACAGCTAGTTAAACTGAAATACTAAAGATTAAAAGTACTATCTGAACAGGCAATAAAGGTTAGGTCGATTTCCAATTTCTTTCTCGACTTGTTACCAGATAATTTCGGGACCAGGAATGTAAATTCCGTTCCCCCAACTTTTTCACTTTACCCTTTTCACTGTCGAATTCACTGAATCAAAACTTTTATAGTCAAAAATCGATTTCATGGAGAGAGCTCTACCTTGTGCCGCTAAATAACAAGCCAGTAGTAACTTTGTTCGGAACTTTTCTGCTCTATTGGTATAATTTAAGTCAAAGTTATATTTTATACTGCTCTGTAATGTACAAGTTGTTGTTTTGTAAAGTGTGGACTTTTAGAGGTGTATATGCTCATCATTGTGAACAACTTTTACTATGGGACTAACTCCGAAATTATTACCAAAAACCGCTGCTCTATATATTTTATCGAGAGTCTATTTGTATGGAACGGCAGATTTTTTTCGCGATTATGCAGTTGATCTCACGTAGTAAATATTGTTCATAATTATGACCGTAAACAAAACCTGAAAGATCTTGCACTTCGCAGAGCACTTTGACTCATTCAACGTATTTTATAATAAAAGTGCTGAATGAGCCTGAACTTTTGTATTATAATCAAGTTTATGGCAAATAGATTGAGTAGACACTCAAAGTTAATTTTAAAGACTCACAATTTTCAATTGCAGTTTTCTCCTTTCTCTTCCCTGATTTATCTCCTACTAAACGGATAAAATTAGCGATCAAGCGGAACATTCGCGTAGAAAGTATCTATTTACTGGCATTCCGTCGAATAATTTTAAAGACGCTTTTCAGTGACGAGAAAAGCAGTGATTAATTGCTATCTACTATTTAATTTGCTATAACTTGTTTACAACTTTTATCTCTGGTACAAGCTGAATATGCACTCGCATTTAGCAATACTTCGTCTAGGATAGACCGGGGTACTTTAATACTTTGAAATACCTATAGTACTTTTCCTTTAGATTTGACAACATTAACACAGAGCACTCCCTGCGCTTTGTTTGTAATGTTTTCAAGCTACTAAAACAATATAAGATATAATGGACATACCAGGGCAAGTTTTATTTCCCGAAGAGTACCTACAATTACTCGTAATTTGAGATTATTGTATTACATCGCATCCAGTCAGAGTAAGTACACATTCATACATAAGCGTGATCAGCACAAGATTGCATCTCTGTACATACCGTACCGACATAATGTGGTCAAACGCGAATATACTTTCAAATCCTGACTAATATTCTAAATAAGTGTGTTTGTTGCTCTTTCATACAGCAACAGCGGGAGGGATGGACTTGATCTTTTGCTGTGATATAGTTTGAAGTTCTCGAATGGCGACCACGTACCAGCGAGTGCAGCGTAGGACGTCCATTGACCAGGTGGACTGACGATATAATTAAGATAACAGGAACGCGCTGGATGCAGGCCGCTTCCAACCGACTATTGGAAATCAATAGAGGAGGCCTATGTGCAGCAGTGGACGTCCTACGGCTGATGGATGGATGGGTAATGATCGGGGAGTGTCATTTTGTCATGGACCACTTTTTGTCCCGGAAAACAGAAGGTACCTATGGGCTCGCACTAAACCCAAAATACCACGTGGGTAAAAGGCAGTAAAAAATAGAACACTGACCTGTAAAGCGACGAGGGACTTAGCCTGCTCCGAGATGAGGTAGTGGAAGGGTTCGGGCGGCGTTCGCAGGGGCAGACAGTCCATGCCAGAGCCGCCCGAGCCCCCGCTGGCGCTGTCGGCACCGCCCGTCTGCAACAAGCAACACATCTGTCACCAACTGTCCGCTTCCCACGTATCTGCCGCGGAGTCGTCTACCCGTGACCATGCACGATCTCGTGTTTTCAATGCGCGTTTAGTCCCGTACTTAGTATTTAAGATTAAGAATAAAGTGTTCAAATCGCAAAAGTTTAAAAATAATATCTGCCGCGAATTGACGTCACAGCAAATGGAGCACAAGCCCAAAATAAAACTATCAATTTGTAACAAATAGAGAGAACTAATTAATTATCTGTTTGTTTTAGGTTATCTATCTACTAAAATAGACTACAATCTATATTTGGAAATGTTAAATGCTTTAAAGCAAGGGTAAATCTTTGCTTTATACATCATGTTTAAGTATATACTTATTTTTTAAGAATGCAAAGAGGAGATTAAATTTAAAATAACACATATTTATACAATAATTTGACTACTACATTCTTGTTCTCATTACCTAGGCATAAGTACAAAAAGATCTAGGATCTGGAAATACGAACGCAATGATATAACTTCGGGAAACTCACTGTTGTCGTCTTACATAATTCTTAATCGACGCGGCGACGTAGCATAATTTTAATGTCTTACGAACATAACCACAATGAGGTTGAAATTTTCTCAAAAAGATGTAAAGATTGTGAAGTACGCTTGTCCATTTTGCAAACTTTGTCATTTGCTCAGAGCAGAACAAACTGAGGCAATAAAGTGTAACGACCACTTGTGCCGGTCAAATTATCCGAACCATTTAGAAACACTATATTTGTTCAGTGCGAGTCATTAGGAGTGTTTACAACAGAACCATTCTAGAATGGATAAATCGCCTAGTCATTAGTGGTGGGTTTCCAAAGGAACAGAGTAGTGTTGTAGAGTGCTGCACCGTTAAATTGCGACACGGACGAGTGCGCGCCGGCCGGGCATGGAGTCCACAACACAACGTCTCTCTTCCTTTGCGACAATGGAACGTTTCATTATCAATAATGCCATTGCTAAACCTTCCTTTGAATCGTAAGGTACTTAAATTAGCCTAAGAGACATTCATTGTACCGACTGCCTTTTTAATTACAGTTTCGGTAAGAGCGGATCTGTTCACTCTGCTTAATTTAAAAAAACTCGATAGCTGATAGAATGTTTGTACTAAACACAATCTTAATTGAAGAGGCCTACGTGACGATATTAGGACTCATGCCAGCTGTGTTATCGCCAAGCGTAATGTTTTGAATAACTTACTAAACCTTTTATCAGATTTGATAACATATAGCAGCATACACACTGAAGAGAAATGTCGATGTCGCTTCCCTCATCGTAACAATAAAATATGAATCAGTTGTATTCCGAGATACTGAATAGAAAAGTGAACAGTATTCGAAGAATGTCGTTGTGAAATCACATTATAATCTACGTAGTGAGTAAATGATTGGTCGTTACTTGTATACTCGTATGAATCACAAGATGAATACTTACTGAATAAAACAAAATAGAGCTGAAAGTTGAAGACAGTTTAGATTCATGTAAGAAGCGTATATTTATCAACATGGCAATCACAACCTTTTGAAGTTCAGTTATAAACTGTTTACCGCTAATACGAGTACATATTGCAAATTGTAATACAAAAGGTGCATGCGTGTATAATGTAGTGCGTGAGGCTAACCACACAGTAAAGGAAAGTTTAATATCGGCGTATCTCAACTCAAATTCCGTTTCCGGTGAATATTCATAATGAAATCAGAAATTTGAATATTTAGTTAACAATAAACGGAAACCTCGACACTGAGCGGCAACGGCGGGCTGTGTGAAAGCTTTGTCTGTGGTAATCGCTTGTCTACGGATTGTTGACAAACCACTTGAACAATCGGCGGACCAGCGGCATTTTCATTCAATGACACCGCGTTTTGGTAGCAATTTCATAGTTTCACTTTCTTCGCGACGCGGCACGTTGCGTCAGAGCAAGGCCGTGTTTACATCTCGTTAGACACTAGATCTGTGTTATTATAAGAGCAATTCACTAATGTGGTATGACATTAAGCGGCGGATTGTGCCACTTTCGAGATAAGAAGAGTGAACTGCCGGATCTGACAATTGTTTATTTTCACTCGCCGAGACGTAACAATACGCAAATTATAAACTGTCAGACGTGCATAACGTAATGGATGTTTCATGTGAGCCTGTAATGAATATGCTGTTGTGCCTTATCCAAACACTCGATGTAATATCAACGGTCGATTCATAAAAGACTAAAAGACGATATAAATGAAAATTTACACGAAGACAGACCTAACATTGAAACAAATTGAACTAAACAGCGACGCGTTAAATCAATGTGTCAAGTTAAAAGTAGGCAAGTCGATGTCACATCGACACCGCTTGATTCATGTTGATTCGACAACAATGATTGATAAATCACGCACGCCAGACCAATCGAGAGACATGGTGTTCCGTGCTGTCGGTGTTAACAAACTATTTCGTAATTTGCATAGAGCTGTAGAAATAATGACGGCAGTACGTAACCTGTCAGATGCCTGCCTCCTAGTTAGACCTCACAGAGACCTTTGCAAAAAGATGATACTAATGAAGCAAGACACAAAGGTTATATGCATTTAAAGGTAAACAAAGGTCAGGTGTCAAGTATAGAGCCTGCAATTCACACCTAAAACCAAAATGATTACGCGCCAAGCCACTTAAATAATCATAAATGGTAGTACTAAGTAATTTTTGAAATCAATCTATCCTTGACAAACACATGATGATTCAGTATCAGAGATGTTTATTGAAACTAAATCGGTTTAATGACATATAATAAAAGAAAATACAACCTTTATAGCAGATTCATAGAACGCAAACCTCACATCTTCAGACCCATGCAATGATTATGTGGTAAGAGACGCTCCAAATCGAGGTGACGAAGATAATTATTACACGTTAATAAACGGCACCACGATACATCATATTGTCAATGCTAGAGTACCAGCACTTAGTAAATAGCTAATTTGCCACAACCTAACCCTTTACAAACAGCAATTTCAATGTATTCCCTACTATGAAGGGATATTTCAATTGCTTCGTCTGTTAAGTAACTAAGTTATATTATAGATCAGTGATGTAATTATAAGAATTTTGCTGTGGCAGGATGTTGAACAAGATTATTTCCAGTATATAATGATCATGTAAGAGGAAATCAAATGAAAAATAACAGCTACATCATACTAATCATCACTAATGCAGCCGCCGCAAGTATGTATCTAACAGCATGTAATTACAGAAACCAAATGATACTTTAATAGAAGTCTATAAATAAATATAGACTGTGAATAAGGACAAGGATAGTAAACAATGAGGCGGAAAGTTATTATCCGGTCAGTTATTAGGCAATTCTCTAACTGCACTTCCTATGCTCTCTTGTAGGAATATTCTTAGCGTCAGTTTCAAACATTCTTCAACAACTAGTTGTGTTGTGGAACTGGATTTCAAACATTCACGAGGTTCTGATAAAAAATAGCCATTAATTTACAACCACTTCCCACAATTCAGAAAACAACCTTGCTAGCTGTGTTGGTTTCACAGAATGGCCATTTATATGTAAAATTGCAACAAAATTGTAACTGGTTGCACAGATCTGCTCTCGCTTTTATAGTGTTTACTTTTAGTATCACTAAAACAACAATTATTACGTAACAGTTATTTAAAATTTCGTCGTGAAACTATACTAAGACATAATTATTCATTCAACTCTACAAATTCACCAGGAATGCAACATGTTGGTAGTCCATTTAACTGTTAATAAAACTATACGGGTCACGCTGCGTTGGCCGTGTTGATAGACTTGATAGGAAAAGAAACGTGGAAGCAAACTAATTAAATAGTTCCAACCACAGATGATACAACACTTCTGGTTGATATTGCAAAATCTATAGCGGTACTAGATTTTTATGAATATTATTTCTAAGAAGTTAGTCGAGTTCTCTAAGAAGCTATACGTACTTACTTATGTCTTGAACATAATCTTCTAACACTAGTAGATCTCCGAACAGTAGATCTCGAGACACTCATAAATAAATGAATTCTTTATTTCATGATACAAAAGCCACTTTTTAGTATAATTGATATAAATATTATTTACATTACTTAACATTATCGGCTAGCGGTAACAAATCTAGTTAGTACACAGAACCTACACTAAGCAAAAGCTTTTATTGTAGGTACTGGTTACCTTCGGGGAACTCTACATGCGCAGAGTAAGCTATGATAATAAAAATAAAAAATAGTACTTAGTGCTGCAGTATCCGCAGGAATGTATAGTGGTTCATACTCGCAAATCTTGTTGGAGTTTAGATATTAAATAATCTTGTCAAATATGATTGGCTGATAAATAGCGCGGCAGCAGTTTCTCCCCCCTTCTGAGGAAAATACCACCCCAATCGAAAATCATAAGTTTCGTGGAGATTCGTTAAAAACGCGACCTGTAGACGAAAACCAACATCTGGACAGATGAAAGCAAAATCGCTGTGATAAGACGAAGATATTTCTCACTTCGTTCGCTCGATCAAAGAAGCAAATGTATTTATATCGCAACCATATATAAAATACAACAATATAAAACAAAAGAATTAGGAAATTCTTCAGAATCTAGATTATTATTCTAAGAAGCTATCTTTGTCACATTTTTGACCGACGAACCAAACTAGAGGAGGTACTCAATTCGACGCGTATAAATATATTTTTTTATGTGTAACCACGCATAACTTTTTCGTAGTGGTCCGATTTCAATAATTCTTTTTTTATTGGAAAGAGTATACTTCGAAATTATTCCCATTAAAATTTTATTAAAATCGGCTGAGCCATTTTTGATAAATCAACAATACAGTGAAAAATTTAACATCGATCCGTGCGAAATATTCGCGAATTCTGTACACGGGTGAAGTCGGTCATGCAATTTTTTGCGAAAAATAATTATCATATAACATGATACGTAGGTACATGGGTTCAGACAATGAGCACGCCATTGTTGTCAGATCAGGCCCAAATCAGTAATAAAAGATTCTAATCTTATTTGTACGTCCTTCTAATATACCGGATAAACAATAATTGCTAAGAGATAATGGATAAGAGAGAAAACATCCGGCGCTTCAACGTACGGGTATGTACTATGTAGGTCTCTATAAGCGAAGCAATCATAACGGCATCTTAGTTATGTTACGACAGAATAAAACTTAATATAGCAATTATCATTTTAACAAGAGCATAAAATGCGGAGAATGTACCGGTGCCAGATAGGATTTTAATTAATTGCACCCATGAACTTATATGGAACTTTTAATTAGGTACCTAGTTTACAACATCCAAAAGAATCAGACCATAAAAGTAAGTCACGAAGGTAAATAAATAAGAGAAATTAAGGTGATAACGCGCACTAGTCCGGATTTATCTTTCTGGATAGTATTTCAAAGGCAAGAACATGTTGCCAAGTGTGATGTATTCGGTACTCATTATTTTCACAGTAAGGCAATGGTTGAATTAAACACATAGATAAAAAGTAGCCATTTGGTTGAATCAGTCCTGTGAATAGCTCCTTTTAAAGTTTTTCAACACGTTCCAAATAGAATTAAAACTACAACTCAAGATAAAATGAGAAAAGCAAGTCTTATTTACTTAAAACTTGCCTACATACAGTGGGCGAACATTGTGCATTGTAGTTTCGACATTTCCATTGCATTTGACGCAACATGCATGTGTTCATAATGCGGGCGTTAGCAAATTTACATGTGCCGATTCCGAAGAATTTGCAGCGAAAGAATTTGTGTCAAATTCAACATTCGATACACACCGCGACCCACCGGTATATTATTGTGGATTCCACAACAGATCTCTCCTTGCGAAACGTTACAAAAATTGGCATTTGTCATACGATAACCTCAACTGTTAAATACAAGAGTCAAATAGATAACACATGGACTAACACATGTGGTGGAGTGAGTGACACAACGTTTACAAAATATCGCTTGTCATTATTCCGCAACGTTCATTTTAAAGTCACGGCACACGACTGCTACTGGCGACAATCAGACGAAGCACAGAATTCATTTATGGTAATGACGAATATCATAACGCTGTCATGCTCTATTTTTTCAGCTTTCGAATGTGTAAATTGCTTATATTATGATAATCAAATCTAACAAATGGTCCGAAAACACCGAAAGGACTTTATTTGCTATTAACCTGCTAAATCGTCAACCATAATTTAGAAGCTGCAGCGGATTGTCGCGACGTTAATAAAGCAAAACAAGTAAGTATCAGAACTCGGCAGTAAATAAGAGAACATGCTGATATATGGAGTCGTTTCTTTGAATGCAAACACATAAGATATAAAACTTGACACAGCACTGAATATTCGTACCAGCTGTGGTACTCTGCGTGCCACGGAATTATGTTTCGACACGCGATATTACGAGCATAGTCATCAAATAGCGAATGTAAAAAATAGGACAAGCATTATATTCGGCCATGTGAACAGGCAAAAAATATAATAATAGTACACAGGGAACTAGTGTCGGTGATTGCAAAATTGCTCATTTAAATAGCTTAGCGAGGGGGCAAGGTTTGCAATATGATTGACGGTCGAGAGCAAACAAATTATAAGTAATCTTTAGAATTTTAACACGTGTGCTAAGTACTAAAGGTTCTTCACCGCCACACTTGGCCATCTTCATTACCGTTAAGATTGTTAAAATAAGGAGACTGTCTCCTTATTTTCACAAGGCGATCACAATATTAAAGTAGAAAATCACATCATTGAAAATTCCTAATCTGCGGTGAAATTAATGAGGCAGTATCTTTTGTGATTAATTATTGATTTTGAACGTAGGTAAAAAAATCGGCAGAATTTATATATCACTAGCTTTTGCCCGCGGCTCCGCCCGCGTATTATTTTGACTTATGTGCTATCCTACAGGAACCCTTTATTTTTTCGGGATTAAAAGTAGCCTGTCACTTTCCGGACCTTGCACTATATCCATGACAAAAATCAAGTGAATCCGTTGCTCCGTTGCTGCGTGAAAGAGGAACAAACCAACAAACTTTTCGGATTTATAATATTAGTATGATTACGCAGTGACGCGACGTACGCACAGGACGTACGTGATCAAAAGAATGTAACTATTAAGTGCGTCATCGTGATATTTGATGTCGAATCGATTTGATTCAGATAGAGCTCGAAAGCTAGAAGCTTCGCTAACAGACCTTCTTTCCTAAATTAGATTTCGATTTATAATGCCGACCTTGATGAAACCATAACGATCTTCAATATTAAGTAAACAAATTACTTGGTCTTGTTTGTACCAATTTGCCTAAATCACGACATGAATTCCCGGAATTTTCTTTTGTCTAACAGCTAGCCCGTACCGATTACTTACGTTCCTTCCAGCCGGGGGCAATCATGTCCTTATTAGATTAGACTGCTTTCTATTTGGGATATTTCTCATCTTGTTTATTTTTAATTGAGATTTCCAAGTCACCGTGTTGTCAAACTACAACTTACTTATAAGGGCGACGAGCCTGATCTTGGAATCTGGTTACGTTTTCTCGTCAGGAATGGTAGCGTTAATATCGCCGGTCAAGATAAATAGAGAAGCCTAACTAGCGCGAAATTGGATGTTGGCAAACAGTTGCCGTCAAAAAGAAGTAAAAGAACGGGGAGCAACGTTATTTAATCAAGCGTTACGTGCTTTCACTCTTCGGTTGCTGGTTCCACATTAGGGAATTTACTACGTTCTTTAGTACTTTACTGATGGTTACAATTTCGCTATCCAAATCTGAACTATAAGACAAAAGGAGTGAGGCACGACTTTATCAACAGAAGAATGAATGAATGAGAATCTAAACAAAACTTAATCTCTACATGAATCAGTGATTAGCATAAAGTCCATATTAGTTACACCGATGACTTTGAAAGCAACGTTTGGCAAATTGCTTCTGTACTTTCGTAATGCGATGTTAATCTGGTCGGAATTAAATTCGTGGTCGAGCAAAGTGGACGGTAGAGCACATCGAATGAAATTACATATGTATTTCGGTTGAAAACTGGTGCACGAATACGGAAAAGGCCCGCATGCCAGCGGCCAACTGAGCGTGGACTCGCTACGCCCGAACACAATTCTATGCGTGAAATGAATTGAAATAGTTTCCATTGAAAAACTACTATAGCGTTCCAATGCATGTTCAACTAATTTCAATTTATTTCCTTCAACGCCTCGTAAACTGGTCTCTGCGGTAAATATACACAAGGTAAAGCAATTCAGTGTAACAGACTTTAATTACGAGCAGAGTAGAAGTTGAGTAACTCTTAGCATCCGGATTGTTTCAAAATAACAGAATCACTTTATAATAGAAATGTAATTACGTCTATAATGCGGCGTGCTGAATTGAATTTTCAGTATTATTGACATCTGAATGGTGACAACAGAACAAAGATACAGCTGTGAGAAATGATACGAGTTGCACAAGTTTCATTTCAATGTTTTGCTAGCTATCGTATTTTATCGAACAATACGATTAGCAAATGTATCAGCATTCATATTTCATTGAAATCAATATTACGATAACCGATAAAACATACGGGTACAGCACAGCGTCTGTCATGTTAATGTAGTTCACACGGTTCAAAACTTCAAACATGCTTTTATTCGTTCCTGAAGGTATATGGGCAGGGCACGAACAATACGCTTTTCGAGAATATCCAATTTGGACGTATAATCCGATCGGTCTGCATTAGACTTGACCTGTCACGTTCTCCGAATATATGGGAGTGCACGTTTCAAGCGCCTGATACGTGCACGTGCAACGATCCAAACTGACTAGTAAAGCCTATCTAATTAGAGACATAATCTTCATTACGGACATGTTGAAACCTATTGTGTTGACATTCGGAAAAGGTCGTAACTTTGCGATAAACAAGAAACAAAAAATCAAGGCAAAAGCAATCGAATGTGCATTGTACACAGGTAATAAATTAGCAGCATTTACACGTAGGCTGATGTTCTCCTTACAAGGCAGACGTTTAGAGCCTCATTCATGGTTCATTGTTTTAGCGTGCGTGGGTGACCGATTGTTGAACCCACCCATACGTTTAGAGGCAGCTGATGGATTGCACAGTTCGAAGTAAATTAATTCCAATTAAACTCACAATGAAACGGAAATGCATTAGGATACTAAACGAGGTCACAGTTAAAATTTACATGAGCATGAATGGTTGTCATGACTCAAAGACTGATCTTGAATATTGAAAATTAATCTGGCCAACTTCACGCTAGAAACCCAATGTTGAAAACCATAATATTATGATAGTTAATTTTAAATGAAATAAATGTGCTGTTGATTGAATTTCGAATCATTTCATACCAGTATAACATACGAAACACGAAATAGCTAAAGGTTAAATGAGCCGTATTAATAAAATATAACGTTAATTTCTCAAGACATGAGAGCGTTAGACATAGTAATATCGTAATTAATAATCACAGACGCCCGTCAGTCTTGAAAAGTGATGCACATAAACATATAATTGGTGAGATTGTTTCACCAACGTTCAATTATCTTTCACAATGGCTACAAATAAGTATCAATTAGACAAATTATAAGACGGAATGTGTGTGGCAATTTGTGCAGAGTAAATTATTGTTTAAATTGATAATTCGAACGTGTATGCAAATGTAATAAGGGTGCGTTATTCAATAGCCGACAGTTATCGAACAACTGGTCCAGTAATAATTTCTAACATGCAACTCTAGCAATTTTCAACCGTTGGAATTAATAAAATTGCCGTGTTTACAACTGCGTCGCATTCGACTGCTTTCTCTAATAAAATAATTACAAGACTTAGAAAGGTTAGGGCGGTAGCCAATTCGCCGGGACAGCACAAGCTATGCAAATATGTTAATATTCGCAGTATACTATAGTATAGTATATTTGATACGTTTCGTGTTAGGGTACCGTGGAAGCAGAAAACATATTTTGTTTTTGAAGTGAAAAGTTCTTTAGCGGCGTTGTGCACTTTTTGGAATGGGTAAAAAATGTCTAACTCGCGTTAGGATCGAAAATTCGTAAGACGGTAAAGTGAAAATTGATTACGCGAGTGTGCGTGTGTGATATTGTATTTTACCACATAAGTGATGGTACTTTTATATTGATAAATAAAGCAATTCTTGCGAAATTACTCCCTAATCATTCCAAAATATTCAAAAATGCAAAACGTTCATGTTCAAGTTTTCACTTCTGCCGGCACTCCCGGGGTGCAAGCCGCTGTTTTTTTAAATCTGTCTGAACGTCGGTCGTCAGCAGAACACGACGAGACCGTGACCAAAATGCTGGTGCATATGTGTTCCACCGTACCTATACGAATTTATTGTCATCGAGCGAGATAAATAAATAATTGAATAATTTGAAAATTTAGATGCACGTTAGTATCAAAATCGATACATATAATACTAATGTTGAGTTAAGTATAATTTACGCAGTCGACATTACATAAATCTTTCAGTGCAGTATTTAGAACATGTAGGGTTTTTTGTCATACTACAGAACCTTAAAAAATACCGTTTAATTGCCGTTCCAATAAATTTTAAGCTTCGTAGTCAATACAAATGAATTATTGATTCTAAGTATTAGTCAGGACAGTCGTATAAATTAACAACTAACTGTGCCACTCGACTATTGAATGGAATAATGATTCATATTATTGTTAATGTAAAAACTTATTAGATATACACCTCCTTAGCATTCTATAACTAGGTAGGTAGATACCATTCGATTGTAAATAGAAAATGCATTTTTAGAACATGCGTTGTGAAGAGCGTCTGTAACTATGCTTAATTTTATAGGTGAATACAAATGTTTACTTCTTTGAAATATACATTTTGCAAAATCATACAGATATATAAGTATTAATATTTTAGCATTCAGATCAGCACAAGGACGACTAGTCGATAGGTATATTGACCCAGCAACTCCAGCAAGGTCAACTTCACGATAGCATTCTTTACTAAGAGACCTATTAGTAAATAAATGGCTATGAGCATTTAAAATAAAATAATTGGCCAAGTGCGGGTCGGACTCGCGCACGAAAGGTTCCGTACCGGATGGAAGCCCCTTGTACCCCTTAATATATATTGTTTAATCTTTTGTTTTTGAAGGGAACATTATTATACAAATTACTTAAGTAATAATCTGTGAATATTTCAAGCATCTTCCTGTGGTCGTTACTAATATCGTGAAAAAATTACGTTTTTTGTATGGGAGCCCCACATAAATACATTTTATGGAGTTTTAGTAATTGTTGTTATAACGGCAACAGAAATACGTCATCTGTAAAAATTTCAACGATCTAGCTATCACGGTTCATGAGATCCAGTGACAGACAGACAGCGGAGTCTTTGTAACAGGGTCCCGTTTTTACCCTTTGGGTACGGAACCCTAAAAAGTGACTTTGAGGTCAATAATTTAGTTTTTTTCCGCTGTTATTTTTCTTTGGCTTCAATGGTCAAGTCGCAAAAGGTACCAAAGCGGGTGCAAAGATAATTCTCTTACCTATTGATTTACAAATTAAAAGATTCACACGTTGTCGGTAAATTAATTGAAAATGAAACGAATTATAACAGCTTACACTAAAGAAAGTTAAGAATGGATGAAGGAAACCGAGTTAAACGTAACTAATGTTACTCAACAGATAGATTGTGATCGTTCACAACGCGGCGTCTGATGTTAAATGTTACATAAACGAAACGCGTCCACATATGCATATAGTAATATGGCTGTCGTCGCTATCTTAAGTGCAATTGAAGAACCTAATTGACGTTTGAGTTGTCTGACATGTCTGTGAGGAGTGTGCCATAACTGGCGCCTAACAGTTGTGAGAATCATTTATTAGTACTTAAAGTGTCTCCATGTTACAAAATGGCATTTCACATAGGATTTAGCAGTTATGAACTGTGAAACGGATGGAGGAGGTCACAGCAAAAAACCGGACCCTTGTTTAAGCTTGGACTAATGCTAAGCAGAAGAACTGTGATTTGTATGTACATATATGTATGTATGAACTACTGTAAACGGATACTGGTTCATATTTAATTAAAACCATATTATTATTAAATTGAGAACGTCAGTCTACTCATGTTCGTTTAACTAATGTAAGTAGTAAGTGTAAATAAGATAATGCATAGATATTATGAAAAGGCATTCATTCTCATAGAGCTTTTTTCTTGACGTTTATAATACATCAAGGTACCAAAACACTAACATCAATACTACAAAAATATTTTAAAGTGGTATCCTCTTCACGCATCAGTAAAATCTAAACATCGGTTAGGAGTCCCCACTGTCACGGAGTTGGGCGACACGCTTTATGGCCCCTTAACGGAACTAATGAGACCAGCCCCTCGTCACAGCGCCCGCTACTGTCTTTTGCGTCACTGATTCGTGTCAGTCCGATCCTGTTGCCTTTGTATTATATTACTTCAATCAAAAGTATTGTATTTCTGTCAGTGAGAAATGTTTCTGTCTCCAAAAGTATCACGGCATGAAATGAATCACCATTTGAACCAACTAACAAGAAAAACGAACCAATATTCAAGTCAATTTTATCGCTGATACTGTCAATATAAAAACAGCAAGTGTTTTATCAGTGACATTTCTGAACGGTTGCAAAATGTGACAAGATCAAAACATGAGGAAATAGGTCAACAATGGAAAAGGTTGCGACATTAAACAAGAGCAAACAGTCGAAAGCAAAATAGATAAAGTCTTGAAAAAAAGAGAAACAAATGTAACGAAACGCCAACACCAATGTTACAAAAGATAAACGATATCACTTTCGGCACCTCCAAGTAGGCCGACGAAGTGAAACATGGTACTCGAGATATCTAGGTACGAACTACCACATGGCCGGGAGCGTAAAGGCTCGAAGTGTGGGTGCGGACAATACAGTGAATCATCACAGCTGTGAATGAAGCGTATTAGACAGTAGGTCGCTGCTCCCGAAACAAAAATAGACCATCCGTTGTTGCACCGCGTTCACTATTTCATCACTTCAGACGTTTCAGGTAAACGAATGAGAGAAATGGTGCGCTTCTTTCCATCTTTGGATATAAATATATCAAAGTGAAAGTGCCTCGAACCATGTAACCAAAGTAAGTGAACCAATGATAATATAAGTTACTTATATTAAATATCAATAATTAATTACGAAATATTGGTTAATTTTACATTATCAATAAGGAAGTTGTGACTGCATGTTAAGAATGAAATATTGAGCGAAATGAGGAACAGTGATATTACGAATATCATAAAAGCTAAATAAACTCCCGGATGATAGCCATTATGCTTGATGAAGCGTAAAAGCATCAAGGCGACTACGTCTGTCCCCATTTAATATTCCTTTTTATAGTACTGAAAACCGATAAAGTTCTCGGACATAGAACATATTACTCGTATAAACAAGGAAACGCATAACTCTTTGGAAAGGTAATCTGGGTCAACTTCAAGTTTTACGGCATTTCTTTCGTCAAAAAGCAAATTGATTTTGCTTTTTGACAATAAAACAATAGGTATTATCAATAAAACAATAGGTATTATCATAAAGAACAACGAGAGCATAACATACATAAAAATGATGGTAGAGATAGTCTTAAACGAGAAGTTATAAATCAAGACGTGTAGAAATAGTATTCGATTGTGTCGAAAGCCTTATGAATATTGCAACATAAGCTTCTAGGAAGTCTGAGATATTTATCATATATCTTAGTGACACTTCAAAGAACGAGAATCGATTGTTCCGAGAGAGGGACACTTTCACCGGTGAAGCCATAGCTCACGCCTTTTTAATTCAAAAACCTATTTAATCCAACACGTTATATTCGAGGCCATGAATTAAAATCGTACTGCACAATAAATTTTATTCACATGCACGCCACGTCTCGCAAAGGTTACAGTGAAAGAATCTCGAACACATTGTCAAAGTCGACACTTTCTATTCATTTATGTAAGTAGACGAGTTTTATTTTACGACTCATAAAAACGACGACAATTTTGTTGGTGATAAGATTAAGTGCCACGACAAGTCTTTATAGGGTTTAATCGCATTTGACCGAGAACTTGAACGTACAGAATGATGTAAGAATATAGTTAAAGGTTTGACTGGTTTGTTCGGAATTATTAAGGCTACATATTTATTGTACTAAAATGCATACTTTAGTTGTAGAAATACCGACATAGCCCAGCGGATTAGTAAGTTAAAATGGCAACAGGCAGGGCACAAAGCTCGAAGAACTGATGACCGATGGGGCAGTAGAGTTCTCGAATGGAGACCACGCACCGGCAAGCGCAGCGTAGGACGTCCACCGACCAGGTGGACCGACGATATTAAATAAGACCGCAGAAACGCGCCGGATGAAGGCCGCTTCCAACCGGGCTTATTGGAAATCCATAGGGGAGGCTTATGTCCAACAGTAGACTTCTTACGGCTGATAATGATGATGATGATGATGAAGAGTTGTAGAAATACCGTAGAAATATGATAGATAACAAATTTAATATGAACGCAAAACAAAAATACTTCTAATGATCCGATGCAAGAACCAGCGAGCCTCAGATCGAGTCACTCAGACAGGCATGGTCGAACGGCTCAACTTGAGTCTGGAGGCGGTATCTGACCTGGGTGTTGCTAACATAATCAAGTTTAACGCCACGAAAACTCAAGGCTGTTTGTTTTCGGCCAAAAAGAGGCCCTTCTAATTATTGTCTCCTGCTTTCTGTTGTGTCCGTTCCGGTAACTGATAGCCTGGAACTATTAGGCGTCAAACTATCATCGACTCTTAGCTTTGGCTCTTATAATTATAGAGTCAAAAGCCCAATTAGCCTCAAAAAAACTTGATGTTCTCTCTAAGGTTAGACGGTATTTCACACATGAGATTGGAATGGAACACTTGGAATACTGCTCTCACCTTTGGGGTGGCTCTGCCAAATACCAGCTGGAGGCTCTAGAGTCGATAGAAAGGCGAGTCAGGTCAGGAGGCTGATAAGCAACGAAACCTTAGTTAAGTCGAAGCTGCAAAGTCTCGAGCATCGACGTGGGGTGGCGTGTTTATCAGCCTTCTATCGGATACACTTCGGTGAGTGCGCCCAGGCGTGACTCAATCTGGTCCCACCTGCCCCTTTCTTCTATCGTACGGCTAGACAGACGCGACCAAAGCGCCATCCTTTTATGGTGGATATCCTGCGCAATAGAACGGGTATTGCGGCGTTCAAGTCCACTTTCCTCATACGAACTGCCAGAATGTGGAACGCTTTGCCTGAGTCTGTCTTCCCGTTACAGTACAATGTAGGTGTCTTCAAATCCCGAGTAAATAGGTATCTTCTAGGTAAGCGTGTTACTCTCTAGATCGCATATCTGCTTAACATCAGGCAGCGTGTAGTCAAACGCAAACCGATATAAAAAAAAAGATAAGATATTGCAAGCATCATAAATTCAGTTTCAAACGATCACACAGTAAAAAACTGCACCAGCACATTGACAGATTTGGCGCATAACAATATGAATAATGCATGAAGTATGAAATCAAATACAAGATTTACGAGTCCACGGAACAGGTCACTAGACACAATAAGCTAATAAACCGTTGAAGACATTAATCAGATATTATGTACAACCAGAGCATAAACAGAGCCACTTATATTGACTTCAATGATTAGCCAGGTAGCGTTTCTTTACGCGCTAATTGTAGTGCACGTCGAAATCCGATAAGACGGTATCATGTGGCAATGTGTCACTCGAAACTACGACATGCCGCGGCCTAACTCGACTCTGGTTTCTTGCGGTGCCACCGAGTACTGCAAGTATTGGATGTCTGGAAACGTCCCCGTATGGAAGGATATAGGCATGTAGGTTATGTCTTCCTGAAAAGGATTGGCAAATGACACAATAAGTGAAGTGATACCTCTTGTAATTCTATGTGATTTAATTATGACTGCGATTGTGTTTTCGAGTCTAGTTTCTGTGGCAAATACTGACTCTACACTGTAGATTTTGTGGCGGCAAACACAAAATTTTTTAGCAATTATTTAGGTATAAACGAAGATTCGTATAGATTTATGATATCAAATGATCTTTACGTGTCTGATCTGCTCACAAATTCTAGAATTACGAGATACGAGTATATCGTGAGTATTAATTATTACAAGACTTGGTGTATTGTATTTCAACAGATTAATGAACATAAGTGTTTAAGACATTCGAGTTTACTTAACTAATAAAACGTTACGTTATTAAAACTTTAAATATTTACCTTTATTTATTCACACAAGTTTAGTACACGTCAATTAATTATTGGTCGACTTATCTATTATACATAAATAAAAAAGTCTATGTAATATAACATTATACATATTAATGGAAGTTATGATTTACCAATAAAATAGAATCATTTAAGTAAACTCTAAACACACCAAACTAAAGATTAAAAGTACGTGAACATTTCGTTCACATAAAACTTGAAACGTTTCTCATCAAGTTAATACCTGTACTTAAGTACGAAAATGTAAATACAGAAACAAATAGCTCACAAAACTTTATTCCGAAAGGTCTTCTACCGTCTAGACTGGATAAATTAAACACGGTAGAAACAAATGCTCACTGTAACAAGTATAAAACAAATAATCCAATTAGAGATATTGGAGAATCCGATTTCATCAACTCGATTAAGCTAGATTACAACATGGAAGTCGGATTAAACAGTTCACATAATTTTGTAGAAGGCGGAAATAGTGGCGGAAGCGGCGTCACGGTCCATGGGACGGGCGCGCACTATGACGTGACGTCACCGAGCCCACTCCCGGGTGAACACAGGTTGATGGAAATATCAATTTAGGTTGCGTATCCACCTAAGATGATGTGAAGATGAACTATATACGAGGAGAAGTCTTTCAATAGAGCCACTTCACGTTATATCGGTTCGATGCACACGGAAACAGCCTTACTAGAATATAAAACTATATACTTAGAATACATAAGGTAAAACACCTAATGCCAGACACTGAACTAAAGGATGACACTTTCGAAAAAATCCTTCCTCCTAAGAATAATAAACCTTTAATCTATTTGACTACTGATCTAATAGACGCCTAGCATCATCTATGACACATGGTTAAAAACTTATAACACCTTTCCTAGCAAAATTTTAAAATGGCGTCAGTTGCCAGCCAACAACGCGGAAAAGTATACACATGCTCTGTGATTCTTGAACGTTTTCGTAAGGAGGTTGACATTGGGCAGGTAAGATTTTGTTATACATATTTACGATTTTTGTGGATTTAGTATTGATTTTAGAAATATGAAAGATTCATTAGTAAACAAGGGCTATTGTTTTTATGTTTAGTTTAGTTTTTATAACAATTGTTGCTGTGTCTACTATTAGGTCCCAAAATATGTGAAAACCTAAAAGATGACACAAGTGTCATCTAGTAGGTTGCATCGAAATGTTCAAAATATGTACAAAAATAGCTTCTATTCCAAGTGTATAAAATGCTGTATCAATTTTGTTACTTTTACTTTACTCTGCCCAATAGTAGACAGGATGTCAATTATTGGGTAAGGTATGTGTCAACTATTGGTTTCATCGATTTCAGATTTGGTCGAGCGTGATGCAGCCCATAAAAAGTCAGACGTTTAGATACAATGAAGCTGATAATATAATATGAAAGCTGCCATAGCAGAATTCAGAAGAGGTGTCGCAACAGCTACTGTAGCAAGAAAATAAAAAGAGCCGAGAAAAAAAAAATGAATTAGAAAAAGAAAAGAAGAATAGAGGAAAGAAAGAAAAAGAAAGAGCAAATTGAACACGAACGTAAACTAAACTAACGTAAAGCCTGCTAAGAAATTGGCTAAGAATACCATTATGACTGTAAAAAAAACTGTTAAGACTGATGATTATAGTAGCGACTCAAGTTCTGAAGAAGTGGCAAGATTCTGGAGATAGTTTAGAATTTTAGATGATATATCTGACGAAATTGAAAACGATGTATTAGAAATGGGAAATGCAGAAGAAAATAACATTGAGAAAAGCAAAATCAAGTAGGGTGGGTGACTATGTGATTGTCAATTTTCCTGGTATAAAGAAATATCACAGGTACATATCTCTGTTTTGTCCAAAATATTAGTCAAGATGGTAAAATCGAAGTTGTGGCAATGGTAAGCTGTGATCAAACCAAGACTACTGTCAAGGAAAACGATAAAAATATTAGTATTATAAGAGAATGTCAAATCGCTGAAATCGTCGACGCACCAAAAATGATATTTGCTGGTGATAGAATTAAGTTTAAATTTGATTTTGCGCTGCAGGTTGATGGATAAGCAGAAGTACTGATTAATAACTTCAACATAATTATATAAATGATGATTGTATTACAATAGGTGATAAGTAAATATAGATAGATGGCCCAAACATAGATTCTCTGTTTAAAGACAGAGTATTTCCTTAGTATTTTGATTTGAAAACCTACTTTAAATGTGATTTAAAGCCATGTCTAGTATTGGTGCTAAGTGCTGTCTATTATTAGTGGTAACGATTTTTTGAGATGTCATCTATTGGTTAATATGACAAAGTTTAAAAAAATACAAACTTTTAATTGAAATATGTTAATAATTACAATGTTTTATGTAAAATAATAGATCTAAGTATTGCTTTAGTAGATTAAACAAGTTTTAACTGCAATGTGGTAACAAAATATATAAATATTGAATACTGAAATGTGTGTTGTCCTTAATGTGTCTAGCATTAGGGGTTTTACCTTACTTAGAATATAAAAGATGATCGCTAAATCTATCCTATTGGTACTGATAATGTTATTTAATTTGCGGCCCACTTTGATGACTTTGATGACTATTGACATTGTAATCTGGAGGTTTGAATCCCAAAGCTGGATCCTTTGCTTTTTGAAGTTATATGGCCGCTAGGTTCTAAGGTTCTAACAAAACTGTGCAAGAGAACACGTAAAGAAAGCTACATAATAACTATCTGAGATTTGTTCTCGAAGATACATAAAATATGTCAACATATTAAAACAGATTATGTATTTTAAAATTTACAGAAGGTAATACGATCCTACCGATTGGAATGATATACGATACTTGTATGACACTCAAGTAGCTCCACTTTATCAAATATCAAAATTGTAAGTATCTTGTGACATTTCAAGGTGTTTAGAATACGATATGTTATCAAGATATGAAATGAAATATATTTTGCAATCTTTGTTCTTTCATATCTGGATCTGTATTTTTACTTCACAGGTAAGACATTTATTTCAATAAAAGTGAATCATGGTTCTTCAAAATAAGTAAGATCAAAATGCTAGCGATCTTAACGAATAAGTCATTACGTTTTTAGGGTTCCGTACCCAAAGGGTAAAAACGGGACCCTATTACTAAGACTTCCGTCTGTCTGTCTGTCTGTCACCAGGCTGTATCTATTGAACCGTGATAGCTAGGCAGCTGAAATTTTCACAGATAATTTACTTCTGTTGGCGCTATAACAACAAATACTAAAAACAGAATAAAATAAATATTTAAGGGGAGCTTCTGTAAAACACACGTAATTTTTTGCCGTTTTTTGCTCCATATTAATTAATAACGGCAACAGGTAGACGCTTGAAATGGGGCAAAGGGGGTTCTCATAGGATACGGAACCCTTCGTGCGCGAGTCCAACTAGCACTTAGCCAATTATTTATGAGTCTTCAATTTGAGATCTTCAGTAGGTGAGACATTGATCACAACCATATATTATTCCTATTTTATAAACAAAAGCGCGACGATACACAGATATTGGAATATCAAGTTGCCTTGTCCGCTATGGAACTCAAAGGTGTTGTGTTTGAAGCATCACAAAAGCGAACTACGTAATTCCATGCAAAAACATGAAGTATGGGTTTTTGTACTTTTATATCCGGTACCGGAGGCAGAACCCCGTAACGCCCGCGACGCCGCGTCGGTAATGACCATCCTCTGCATTGTGACAATGACTAAATATGCAAAAAAAATATGAACAAGCAAAAAGAGAACTAAAAGGTAATTCCAACACGGTTCAATGTCAAATGCCTAACGAAAATTACGAGTAACGTAACGTCTTTACTTTGGGCCAAGATCTGACCACATTGTTACTAGGGATGCTATAGCGGCTATGCAGCAGACCAGAAAACTTTTCATGAATTAGACGCACGGCAATTTTTTTTTGTTTAGACACAAAATATATATGCGTGTATCGTATAATTTCTTACAAAGAAAACGGTACTTAACATGGTTCGCAAGCATTCTCAGAGAATATCAGTAGAAAAACTATTGGAAAGTTCATTCATAGATGAGAACAGTATAGAAACAGCATCGAAATCAAATGGTAGAGTTAGTATTAATAGCATATCTGTCGCCCGAAAGTGTCATGCGAACAATATCAAATATTCATTCGATTTATTGGATATCTTAATCGCACGTAATATAGTTTTGATAGAGAATTAGACTTGCACAATTTAAAATAGTAACTTTCACATCTCTACACTAACTCCACATCCGGAATCAACAGTGATTATTTGCTATTTGTAATATAATAGGCCTAGAGATAAGGCTGTACTGTGTTATTTTATGGGCAGCTAGTGAAGTAACTGCTACTTAAAAGTTTGTTAATTTCCGCACCGGACCTTCATAATCATTGAACTACGAGAGTAATAGCAATAAAAACAAAATTGATAGTGATTAAATGGTTCGTAGTCATGATCAGAATATATTTACAAGAATCGATTAAGTGACAGCCCTACAGATTTACAATAAAATATCACTTAAAATGATAGATGAGGAAGGGAACGTGAATCGGACGACATCGCGCATAGCCCGCTTCCGGTACTCGTTCGTGAAGTTCAAACTGAGTTACATAACGTTTTGTGATTCGAAGTAAAATTATGATTGTATTTTGAAGGTGTAGACGATTTGACGAAAAAAATTAGGCATAAGTAATTGGACGGTGCCAAATCGTCCAAGTGAACGGTATCCCCTCGGACGTTTTGACGAATAAGTCAAATTAACCATGTAGGCAAGTATTGAATAATAATGACGTCAAGTAGTTAATTTCAAATTTCCTTGTGGATCTATTCTAGTCAGTAATTTGACAGTAAAATAACTAAGTACTTGATCTACTGAATAATTGATTTAAACATGTTGTAAATTTTGTCGTAAAGGCTACATCGCTATCCTGAAATTCCGGTCTTATCGCGCAAGAAAACATAAGATAATTATGTAATTAAATACCTCTTTATTTTAAATCGCGAAAGTTTAAAAATAACAAAGACAATATCTCACACAAATAAGGTAGCGATATGGCCGATATGGGATCTGTACTCTATCTAAACAATACTATTTTTTAGTAAATCGGAATATTATCTCTGCATTAAAGCTAACAACAAAATATACACAAAGGTCATACATAACGAGTTTGTTTATCGGTTATATTACCATATATCTATACTTTGAGCAGACCGCACAAATTTAATCAGCTAGTGTTCTACCTGGCCAAGAAAATTTGTAGTACCTAGCTAAAACCAGGTTTTACTATTGACCGCTTGTAGATATTAGTCTACTTCTAGTAACTACGTAGTAGTAGTAGACTAATAAATACGTACGTAGGTACTTAGTATCACAAATGCAGAGAGTGATAGTTGCTATAGTTGTGGAGAGCCGGGCCACTAACCTATTTATGAGACGGGTGGTAATTGAATTACAAGCGGACGCCGCGGAAGATTCAATCTAGAACTATCAACACTCGTATATTGTTGTAAATATAGGCGTTAATCATTTAGAAAACTAAAAACGCACAAAACTCGTAATTCACAAAGATTTAAAACATGTTATTGTTGACAAGACAATGGATATACCTACCTATACAGTATTTGTAGTACCTACTCACGGATGTGTATTGTAAACATTGCTCAAAACGTTGCTTCAGATGTGTTTGGTGCTTACCTGAAAAAATAAAAAAACAAGTAAAATATTTATACATTCAAAAAGGATGCAATAGGTAGCCTTGAAAATGCGAGTACGAAATCAGAAAATGATCGCAATCTCAATGAAGTAACACATATCATTTTCTAGCAAATGAAAAGAAATGCATGGAATTAAAACTTGGCAACCGGCCATTAGTCATCGAAATTCGAACAAACAACATGATTATACCTTTACGAAATGCTAGACAGCGTGTCCCAAAACAAAGGCTTACCAAACCTCGTACCATTCAATTACTAGGCATAAAAGCAGCATAATTATAAGATACAGTAAAAAACAAGCTTATAAGTATTTAATTACAGTTCCATTAGGTGTGATTGCAAGAGTATGATATAGCTTACATCACAGTTCTATTTTATTGGAGTACCTACGAACACTTTTTTATATAACTGCATTCATCTGCATTGTGAGTGTGACCATTATTTTAATATTATCATCCTATCAGCATACTTCATTACGACGCAACCGATCAATGTAATTTCATATTATGTGAAGTGAATAAAAATAGCCATCGAAATTTTGTGATTAACCTGCTTTCCAATATCAATAATATCTTACGAAATTGATACGGACGCAACGAGTATCATAACTTTTGTTGTGATATCTTACGTGATTTCATTATCAATTTTGCGATAATTCTTTCCTGTAGTTATTGCTCGTGGGTTGATCACCGACAACGGACCATCTTCGTGACCAGAAACTATCGATCAGGGCACATAAAATTTAAGATGCCTTACATCACATCTTGATTGTATGAGAGAGCACAATTTGCAGAATGTGTATAATGTTTTACCGTTGTATGAAAATGATAATTACCAACGATATTTTATATTTATTTCATCAAAATACCACAGAATAAAATTTAATTTTATGAGATTTATGACTATAAATAACATAAATATAAAATAAATAAGCGATTGGAAATAAATTGCTAGTCTCTACAATCTGATTTATGAATCACAAGAGTAAATAGATTCTAACTATAAATGCGACTCATTTGCGATAAAGATTATTTCAAAGGAGCAGACGTTGACAGAGTTCAAGTAAAAACGCTAGATGTGTAACGAGTGCGAAATGTACAATAAACAAATATAAAGTGTAATCTAGTTAAATTTGCCTAAATGCGTAATAAGCGATTTAAATTCAGACATCAAACATTACTGAGACAGGACGGATAGCTCAACTTATATTAGGTAATAAGTGTGACCGTCTCGTCGAGATTATTATTTATACAGATACAGAAAAAATAAAAGTAGGTGTAATAAATGTTGGTAGTATTGGTACGAGTACTGTGCAATGAACCTCGATGTCAATGTGTCAGGATTGTGATGTAAAAACGTATTTTTATTAATTAGTCGAAGTGTCAAAATAAATATTAATAAAATCTAGCTCGAGCATTTATACGATTAATTAGTAAGTCAAAGACAATTATTATTATTCATGATTTATCATTTACACAAATTATTATAAAAATATAAGTTTTAAAAATACAAGCTTTTGAGATCGTGGATATGATCCTCGATGTCAATGTGTCAGGATTGTGATGTAAAAACGTATTTTTATTAATTAGTCGAAGTGTCAAAATAAATATTAATAAAATCTAGCTCGAGCATTTATACGATTAATTAGTAAGTCAAAGACAATTATTTTTATTCATGATTTATCATTTATACAAATTATTAATAAAATATAAGTTTTAAAAATACAAGCTTTTGAGATCGTGGATATCATGTAGCAGCAGAGTGCGAGCCAAGACAAGTAAAACGAGCCCAAACACGACGGTCAGATCTTGTTCAGTACAGGAGTTCCTATGGCCACCTTCCGACTCCATCATCAGATCATCTGCATCCACATATTATTGCATTGTCACGAGATATACTCGTACATATGCGTGCAAAATTTCAGCTTAATCGGAAACCGGTAAGTTCCTCTTTAACTTGCAACTTGGTTCCACCCGAACTTACATACGAGTATATCGATACATCCATTGCAGGTTAAATAAAAGCTTGTGAAAACTAGAAGTATTCCAGCTAATGTTCTTTTCTTAATTCGTTTAACAGGCACATTGATTTACATTGGCTTTCAGTAGAATTCAATTTACGTACATGAGTTATAGTGTGTTATAATAATCGGCCAAGTACGAGTCGGACTCGCGCACGGAGGGTTCCGTACTGTATGGGAGCCCCCCTTAAATATTTATTTTACTTTAATTTTATTATGTATTATTGAAGTGAATATAAAACTAAGTATTCTGTGAAAAGTTCAAGCATCTACCTGTTGCTATTATTAATATAGAGCGAAAAACGTCTAAAAATTCAGGTTTGTTGTATGGAAGCCCCCCTTAAATATTTATTTAATTCTCTTTTTAGTATTTGTTGTTATAGCCGCAACAGAAATACATCATTTGTGAAAATTTCAGCTGCCTAGCTATCATGGTTCATGAGATACAGCCCGGTGACAGACGGACAGACGGACATCGAAGTCTTAGTAATAGGGTCCCGTTTTTCCCTTTGGGTACGGAACCCTAAAAAGTGGGCCTGGTCTACATCATTCCATGCGTGCGCACACAAAATTAACTTCAAGAAGAGTCTGAAACTTTCAAATTCAAAACTAGCCTAGCAATCGTTTTATTTAGTAACTAGTAACTACATAATTAATTTAACGACGATCTTGACTCATTCGAGAGGGCAAAGAGGTTGCGATGGGTCGGGACTTTTGGAAAGAAATGGGGGAGACTTTTGCCCAGGAATGGGACAGTATATGTTAAATAATCTGCCAAGTACGAGTCGGACTCGCGCACGTAGGGTTCCGTACTGTATGGGAGCCCCCCTTAAATATTTAAATTTTTTTATTATAATTTTATTATTTATTATTGAACTGAATACATATACAACTAAATATTCTGTAAAAATTTCAAGCATCTACCTGTTACCATTATTAATATAGAGCGAAAAACGGCAAAAAAATCAGGTTTGTTGTATGGGAGCCACCCTTAATTATTAATTTTGTTCTTTGTTTTTAGTATTTGTTGTTATAGCGGCAACAGAAATACATCATCTGTGAAAATTTCAGCTTTCTAGCTATAGCGGTTCATGAGATACAGCTTGGAGACAGACAGACGGTCAGCGGAGTCTTGGTAATAGGGTCCCGTTTTTACCTTTTGGGTACGGAACCCTAAAAAATACAGAGCGTTTTTTTGGAGTTGACAAGTTTTCAGTATTTCAGAACAAATACATAAAGAACACTACAACTAGGCTAACAATGAAACAACGCCTGTTATTAGATTTACTATTATGCAAAATTATGCGACTCTGGTCATTTAGGTGTTTAGATGACAAACACAGTTTAAAGTGGTGTTCAACAGCCGCTGACCGCCGCCCGTTCTGCATGAGCGGTATCCTCGTCTCGTTCAATGGAACGTGACCCGTCCGCGCTGTCCAATCGAATCTCCCTTCACGACGGAAACCATTTATCCCCACGTACAATACCGTTCAATTAGTTAACACGCAACACCCGGATAACATTACGTTCATATAATATTCACTACCGCAGAAAGGTGAATTTGTTTTATTGACTTTACCGAAAACAGAATTTATTTAATGCGTGTGAAATTCGATTGAATTCGCGCAGCGGTTGGCCTTATCCTAAATTTCTCAACCATTGACTCTCGCATTCCTTGAAATCAATTATGCTACTATACATTTAAGGATGATGTAGTTTCTGCAGTAGTAAGGGAGTCATGTGCAATCCGTGGCAGAGGCTAACGGCCCAACGGTAAATAGCCGCGCGTAAACGGCTCTAAAAATGCAGCTAACAAGACGTAATTAGGGAAGGTACTTCGACAAGCGACGAAGGTATTCCGTATGGCAAACGAATGCGAAGCATTTGACACTTTCTATTTATTTTCAATCGTCGCGTCGCCATCGTGACTGTTGCCATATTGGATGACATAATTGTAAACCTCCCGGGGTCCGATTCTCTTCCTACAAAGAAATATCCGAGTGTTTAAACATTACGTGTGTTAACGGAAGTACGTGTGATGGTAGCTGATCACAGCTATTGCCTCATAGATTTCCGTGCTCGGAATTCCATTTCCATCAAAATTACGACGCTCTGAAATGGTATTCAATGGAAAGAATCATTTCATAAATCTTAGAAAACGCTGGGTCGACGTCCGTTCGAGACGAATGCACCGTAGATGGCAAACAACCGCAGCACTTCGCATGCGGTTGCCGGCAATAGCCTGGAACACGAAAATGGCATATAACGCTACTTTATTGAGAGAGACGTAAACTAGCTTCCAGGAATTCTTCTAGCCAACTACAACAAGTCACATACATAGGAATGAATATGACGATATCCTAGCTAGATTACAGCGTTCAATCATGACTTCATGAGTCAGCCCGTGGAAGAAAATCCTATAAAAGAGCACGTTTTCAAACGAGAGCCAACATGGACAATGTCTGCAACAGGTCCGCTGACCCAGAAACCGACAGTGAGCGATCAACAAGGCGTTAAATCAGATTATTGAGTTCGCAACATTTAATCAAGCAGCCCCTAATCGTGCCGACATCGGCTACCGAGAGGAAAGAGGTGGCGATTTCGAGATAACAGATAGAAAGCGCCGTCGGAACAACACCAACCGCGTTACGCGCGTTGAGCAAACTCAAAACGGAACGTAGTTTCACACAACAAACAAGACGGAGCTATTTAAACTAGCTTTGTTTATGCAACCTACAAAAATAAGAAATACAAAATGCGCACATACAGGATTCAAGGATACATTTATAAAAAGGTGGTGTGATATGATATGAGATCATTACTATAGGTGCGCGGGCCGCAAAGGTCTCTCGCCAGGACCAAAACTCGATTTGAAATCGACGAATCCAATGTCAGACGGCGCAAGGCCACCTCTCACGATAAACGCCTCTGCACAGCAGAATTTGCCAACCCGAGCCAACGAATCCGCGAGCATTATCTCAGCCATCACTACATATTTGGCTTGAAACTCTACATGTTGACTATTGTTGTTTGATTCGTTTTTAAACACTGACATTTAAGTCTTCACGGTATGTGGCTGTGTTAATAAGGTTTCGCCTAGGCAGTTCAACAATGCTGCTATAGAATAAATATGAATACATAGACAGTTTACCATTTCAATAAAAGAGGTAATGTATTTTTATCTGAAAAGCATGTTCTGAATACTTTGAAGATAAATACAGCAATGACGACAGCAAAGACGGCTAGTCTCTCGCAACGTCATTTTAGGAAAAACATGTTTTGATACTAGATATTATTTTCCAATAACGTACACGCTCAGATTATACGTGCACGTGACTTTATTGCCTTTGTGTCATTCATGTTACTCGTATGTTTAATTGAAATAGGTAGAAAGTTTAACGAAACCGTGAACAATCGATCACCTATCGGCAGGTGTTATCACGATTAAAGCAAAACACAGGTCGGCTTCCACGTGCCAACCTGACTCCGCCAGCATCGGCTGTTGCATAAATGTGCAGTGCAGAAACTAAGCACATAATAATATCCGTGAAACACTTTCAACTGGATATAACCAGCTTTCTACCGATTTAAATTACAGGGAATTATAGAAATCCCTCGAACAGGTAACCGAACTACACAAGTCAAATAAGTGCAGTTATTTTTAGCCCTTATTACATTTTAATAGGCTATAAAAACTGAAGCATTAGAAACCGCCGTTGAATCGACAACTCGAACCGATTTGGGGAAAAAATATTATGTAGTAGTGAAACTCGGTGCGCTCTCAATTTTAACGTCACGATGGAAAATAATCGTAGTTGCCAACAATAAGTTGGTAAGGTCATTGACAATAGCTATTTCACTTTTTCACGTCAAGCCAGCTCACCTAATGACCTATAAGGTGGGCAATTATATTGCCAACATTCATATGACCTAATTTAAAACATCAACAGCAGCAGTTATCTTAAAATCCAGTTTGATATCCACCTACTTTTCTTTACTATGTATTTTATTTTGAAGTATGATTTAATAATCATCATCATTTTAACCATAATGTATTAAAAGACTCTATTTAGAGAATTATATGAAAAAACGCCACTTATGTACATTGAAAAAGTAGGTATAGATGCACTACTGGCCCAATAAAAATGTATGGAAATTAGAATACGTGTATACTTCTATCGGCGCGGTGTATACTTTGCATTATGTAATGAACAAATAGAAAATACAAAAAATGCAACAGTGCAAACGAATGGTAAGCGATGCGGGTAAAGAAAAGTTAACAAATATCATAGGACATAGAAAAGCCTTGGTGGTCTAGTGGTAGTGACACCCGCCTTACAATCGTGAGATCGTGGGTTCAAATCCCGATCCCGTACCAATGAGTTCTTTGAAATTTGTGTACGGAATTCAACACCACTGGCTTTTCCGTGAAGGAAACATCGTGAGGCTCTGCATGCGTCCGTAGCAGAAATTCGATGGCGTATGTGAATCCACTAACCCGCACTCTATTCCAACCAGTACCTCTATTCTACCTATGTCCTATACTGTACTGTATCAGCCTTTTTGATAGTCCACTGCAGGACGTAGGCCTACCCACGAAGGGTGATTAGACCAACTAAGCTGGCCCAGCGTGGTGGATTTGGCCCAATCACTCATTGTGACGTACGTCCTGCATTGGATTATCAAAAAGGCTGATACAGTACAGTCACGGTAATATATCATTACCATGGTACAGTACAGTATGGGACATAACTAGGTAGAATAGAGGTAGAAAATTTCATAAAAGCCGGTCCACGAAGCATGCGAATGCATGCTAAAATGAAGCCTTTGCAAAATGCAGCGAACGCGAAAAAATAAGCAGGTGTTTAAACTTTTAAATTGCATAGCTGGGTTGAGATACCAAGGATAATATATTCAGAAAAAATACGGGCCGTAGGTAGATACGGCTATATGGAGTTTTTGTGCAGGTTTCGATTAAGGAGAGTTTTCAAACTAGTTTCGTAAGTGTACACACCTGGCGATATAAAAATGAATTGGTCTAAAATTCATGTGTAGAGTGAGGAGCATGGTTACAGTGGCTAAGTACTTTCTAAAATGACTCATATGAGTACGAATAGAGACGAGTGTTTTAAAATTTTGCTATTGACGTCTGTCATGGTAACCATTTACAATAATACCTATAATTTGAATAGCACAACTTACTGCGACCCTTTTTAGGGTTCCGTACCCAAAGGGTAAAAACGGGACCCTATTACTAAGACTTCGATGTCCGTCTGTCTGTCTGTGACCGGGCTGTATCTCATGAACCATGATAGCTAGGCAGCTGAAATTTTCACAGATGATGTATTTCTGTTGCCGCTATAACAACAAATACTAAAAACAGAATAAAATTTATAATTAAGGTGGGCTTCCATACAACAAACCTGAATTTATAGCCGTTTTTCGCTCTATATTAATAATGGTAACAGGTAGATGCATGAAATTTTCACAGAATATTTAGTTTTATATTCACTTCAATAATAAATAATAAAATTAAAATAAAAAAAATAATTATGGGGGGCTCTCATACAGTACGGAACTCTCCGTGCGCGAGTCCGACTCGTACTTGGCCGATTATTATACAACATTTCCTAGGAAAGTAATGGTTTTGGGATTTGCGTATGTTTTTGCACATTTTATATTGCCTCATTGCAGTGACTGATAGTGACATATATAACACACTTTGTTCAAGGATTATTGTTTTTTTTTGTAAGACACAGAAAACAGAAATGAAATTTTCAAAAACAAACACAGCAAGAGATCATTTAATCTTTGAATGTGTTTATCTACATACACAAAAGCTAATCTGATCGAGAGAAATTATACTTGCATCGCGAAGAAAATAAACAATTTTGTTTTGCTGTAGCTACTGCCTATATTTCTTATCATGTTTGTCTGCGATAAGAATACATTTACATATATTGAAGCCGTTTTCAAGTGTTTAAGTCAACTTCTGCATACCAAATATTGAAAAATACATAACGAATGCAAGTTTGACACCCGGGCGTGTCTTATCAATCGAATTGCTTAATGGTTAATCCCTTCACAATTTACCTTGGAAACTTGCTCATAAATTGTCTTAATATACACACGAATGAGGTAGGTTGATGTTGGTGGTAATTATTCAAAGTGAAACGAGCTTTATTAACAAGCTCAGGCATAGGGTGAACCCTGAGAATCTGTATTCACAGAATTTATAAGGATAATAAGCCCGATTACAGAGGTGCCAGCGTAAAAATAGCAACGTAAAAGCATTCTCTTTATCGAATGCCTAAAGTGAAAAAGAAACAGAACTATGCTATTAAGCTAATATAATTACGATGGCGCCTCTGTAATCGGGCTTAATGACTGCTTTAGTGGCCCAGTGGTTAGTGACCCTGACTCCTGGATCAAAGAGGCATGGGTTCGATTCCCACACAGGGCAAGCATTTTTGTGATGAACATAGGCGTTTGCTTTGTGTCTGGGTGTTAGTAATACTAACTTAGTATCTATATAAGTGTATTTAAAAATATGTACATGTAGTATATCAGTCTCTGGCAGCCATATCGCCAGCTTTGCTTAGTTTGGGGTCAGAGACCGTGTGTAAGATGTCCCCTAATATTTATTTATTTAATAGTAATAATTTTATAAGATTTCCTTAGATGAGCAATGAATGAATGCGAACCTGTGGTGAAATAGTTGGGTCTGAGTGTGTAGCCGCCGTGTTGGTGGTGTTCGCTGCCACTAGTCACAGCCCCGCGGGCCAACATGACGACCTCTTGGAACCACTACAACTGCACAATCCTCCATCTGTCACCGGTTCCTCGCGTATTGCCAGCTGCATACAATTACACTGGGGACACTACAGGCCTGGGAATCACTGGGCCGTATCCAACACACGCACTCACCGGTAAAACGTTACCGCTCCCTATAATTTGAATATCGTCATATTCATGTTACACTTTTTACCCGCACGACAATTCGCATGTTTTGGAAACAATAGCACGATTTTGCTCGAGTATCGTCGAGTTTCGAGCAAAGTTTGCCAATTGTTCTCCGTCAAATGAAATATTTCGTCACTCGAAACACTGGCAAATGATACGTGATTGACGATTATTATGATTTCGAAGGCAAATCACGTCGTTTTATTTCGTTACGTTCGATATTGTTTAAGGCTTTCACGTGAAAACAAAGTAACAGTCCGTGTCACTTCACCGCTTTTACCATACTGAACGGAAGGCAGCGGCGCGGATCTGGGAAAGAGAGAAAGAACTACAAAACGACGTGTCGGAGCAACAAGATCTTAACTAGCGTAAGTCAGATTTGCCGATATGTACGGTGGTTCAGTTAAAATAGAGTCTATTTTGTCAGTATATCTATTCACAGCTGAGTCGATTTCCACCAGCATAGATTGTGGAAATTGGAGACAGAGCGAGTAGTGCCAGCATTGAGTGGGAAAGAGAAGGGTGCTGATACCGAAGGCTGGCGAGTCAGACCGAGCGGGGCCGATCGCCAAGGCCGGCTAACGTCACGTTTTGCGAAGACTAGACGTGCCTCCATGCACACTATCGTATAACAGCTGCTGCATCTATGTCCGCCTTATTGTAGTTTATTGCACTAAGTACTAAGTTTATTATAAAAATACTATCAAAATGGAAGTTGCTCACATTTAGAAAAAAAATAAGTACAGTACCTATTTTAGACTATTCATGGAGTGTATTTATATTATAATCTTTATAAATAAACGATAAAGGTTAATGGCATACACAATGACAAATATTTTTGATAAAACGTTGCCCGATTAATTAGAATCGTGGTCAGATAAAGTAGGTGATGCCTACTTAATAAAAAAAATACTAAAAATAAGTCGTAATAATAAAATTATGATTTCTGACTTCGCCGATAAATTTACACATAATTATACCTGGGTGCGCTGCAGATTACATACATGAAAACCTAGTAAATCAAAGTATAAAAGCAATTGTTGCTATGCTAGAAATATCAATATAGCAAGCTCCTTAAATTGTTTCAGTTAGATAACCTTGATACTTACGGCTAATAAAATGAGCTGATTGTTATAATATGAGTATGCGCTTGCAACAGAATGTATCTCAGTCAGTAAGCATACTAGGTGAATATGAAAGCTAAAATATCTAGAATATTAACTCAGTACTCTACATGAAGGAGTTCTTAATACACTTTTATCATAAATAACGTATTTCAAAAGATCATCATTATGTCTCATAGGAATCTTGCAATGCGATAGACTAAAAACCCGAAGTCAATGGACTGCAAAAATATGCAAATTGGTTTGTATGTTGTTGTGCATGTATATTACAGCCATATATTATACAACTAACACTTGCTAGAACTTTCAATACATATTATTTTCTCTTCCAGCATCCGTTTACCGTTGAAACGTGAAAATCGTCTGAAATTATGTATAGCAAAAAACGTCGACGACAATATTACACTTAGCTCGGCTTCTACATTCCGACACATCCAACTCTTCAACATTAAGAGTTCTTACACGTCAATAAAAGCCAATGTTCATCCTATTATAGTTCTTAAAATGTCAATTCCTTCGAAGCCTTATTCTGATCGTCATACGAAGCGACGTCTGCCCACGTGATTTCCAATGACTAAATAAGTGGCCCTACCAGATTTCTCAATTCGCATTAATTGGATTGCCGGATGCCACGCATAGTGACGTCAGCAGTTACCTGTAGATATAGAAAACGTTTGACAATCTTGAACACAGCTGGAAGGCAATCGATAAACACTGTGTGGGCGGCGGTCAGCGACCGCTCCAGGATTTCTGTCTGCCAGGATTGTGTCTAGAGCTGGGATAACACTAAGTGCTCGATTTAAGGAAATTAACTTCATAAGTCGTGAAATATAATATCTGCCAAGAACATAAATCGCCGGAAAAGTTAAATCCTAAAGTTTTGAATTCGCTGTAAAGCTTTTACGAAATCGCTGCCAAATGCGAAAAGTATATAGGTACATTTATGATTAATAAACTTAGTATAATAAAATAAATCCACGCCTTAAACGGTTCAAGCTCATCATCATCATCCGCAGCCTTCTCTATCCCACTGCTGGGTGTAGGCCTCTCTATTACGGTGCCAGTTGTTTCGGTCCTGTGCTAATCGTGTCCAAGTTTGACTCGCGATTTTCACAATACAGTCAACGGTTCAAGTTACTTCTTGTTAATACTCGTACCAATACCTATAACATTTCCCATGACACGTCCTGATTACCGTAAATAGCTGCCAACCAAGAGAAATTGCAAGAAAAGTGTGTATGACACTCGAGTCGAGTTCAATATCAACATATCGGCGTCGCATCGAAGCGTAACTACTTTCTTTTTACGTCCCAGAGGCAGAGGTGACTCGTCCAGTTTGTTAACATAATGTAAATGTCACTGAATGTTGTCTGACCGGTTGAATCATTTGTTTTTTTCAAACCTTTAACCGCCTGTTGCTTAAAGGTGCAAACTACAAGGCTCGCCATTCGTCTACGTGATGTGACCTTTGCAAGTAACTTAATCGTTATTCACCAACGACATGTGAAACAAAAAGCTCCATACCCATTGAGCATGCAGTCAATTACATGCGAATTGCAATTAACACGATTCCCTTTAATGATTTAAATTTCATATTATGTCGCGGGAAATAAGTTCACTTGAGTTTGACTCTTGAGACTTAAATACTCGTTGATAATAATTCATTCAAGAAAAGTAATTGTAAAACATAATGAATTGTGAGTATGTGTAAAACCATCCACAGTCGACATAGAAAGGAAGGTTGCATGACTGCGCGCACGTTCACGAGACATAATTTAGTAAAATTGTTTTCAAAGCAAACGAATCAGTGTAGTTTGTATTAGAACGGCCTCGAGACAATTGAAATTCAATCAAACCGCAACTCATTCAACGACGCTTTTGACGTTCTCTAACGAACATTGATAATTACAACAGCAATAAAAGCATTGAGTGGAATTGTCAATGCCCAACACAATTTACTTGCAGCCAGTGACCCCATGGCTGCTAACGAAGACGCGACACACGACATTTTATTTGTAATGCAAAACTGCAAACATCCTATCGTCACGATACGACGCAATGCTGTCGCATAGGAATACAACAATGACGTACGTAAGGGTAATGAAATCATGTAACCTTTCGAAAAAATAAAACATTTTTGTTTCTTGTAACTTGACGTCACAATAACAATAATCATATGAATGATTCATAGAATCGAAGTAACCGCAGTAAGAAAATGACCACGAGTAATATGAGGAAGTGAATAATGTAAGGCCACGCACGTCTACTTCATTTAACTTAAGAATTTTTTGTCTAATTTACAAACACGACGAGGTTCCTGACATCAATCCTCCAAATATTTTAATGAATTAATTCATCTACATTTAGAGAGAGTGTACATTATAAACGATCTTCAGAATTGCCTCTTTGATGCACGACATTGTTTATTAATGAGGAACAGTATAAGCGGCCCTTTGGAAGCAGGAAACGAGCTAATAAAATGCACAAGAGCTTTTAAAGTCGCGGCTAGCTTACCAATGTTTATCTACTTAAAGAAGGGTACCAAAATTCACAGCTGTTACAAAAGCAAGTAGTTGGCGCGCGTTTGATGTAATGCGTACGGTAAAAGCCTTAATTATAATTTCTAAACCATCAACAATAGCAACAGCATGGTAGGAAGTAATTATACAACTCTAAAACAAATTCTTATGAATTAAGAGCGGCGAGGTATGGTAATTAAGATCTATATACATTTCATCATCTTCGATGAATGAGTGGTGTCGGCATAGCACATTATTTGTGAAGTTTTGCTTGTTACAGACGTAACAACGCAGCGGCAGGCGAGGTGATGATGGATCGAGGCGAAGGTAGGCGTGGTGACTATTAATCAACATTATTCCTATTTTATTTCAAGATACAGAAGAGGTAGCAATTATCCCGTCAACGTCATAGCAAAAGGTTACGTCAACGCTTTGTATCTCATCGTAACATGATGTGTGAATTGAGAGCATCTGCCGAATATGAAGTAGCGTATCTTTTGTTTAGCGTTGCCGTTGTTCGCTCATATACGTAATACAAGTGTTTCAAAACGTAATAGAATGTGTGAAATTAATGTAAATTTACATTCATGTCTCGGTGTATTAGCCCCTTGTTTGAAATGTGTGCACGTCCGTGCGTCACCGCTGTGACAATATTGATACAAATGCAAATTCAATTGAAACTTTGCGAAGCAGAAAGGAAATATCAGAACAACATTACATTTTAATAAGAATTTCAAAATAGCATACGCCTTTGAATTCTATATTTATGTCAGGAAATGGTGAGGAAACAGCTTATTGATCTATTTATGAGTGCTCCTCGCCTAAATGATTTTCTTAACCTGTTCTTCGGACAATTCTGATTTAATAGATAGATGTAAAATTGAAAATGTTGAAAACCCTCGATGGAGAATTTTACTGAACAATAGCAGAACCATTTGGATTAAATATATGAGCTTTCGAACCAAAGCAGACCAATGCATAATAATTATTGGTAATTATGCAGCTACGTATCCACTAGGCAACATTTGAAGCGCGACATGTTGCACAACATGTTACGCAACTTGTTGAATGTTGACGCGGAACTTTTGTTTAACAACGTTGTCTGTCCACATATTCTCAGTCGTCGACAACATGTCGCCCGAGGAACTAGTGTTGATTTCAGCGGCAGTGGTTATAATTTTAACGAAAAAAGCATCAAGAAGAAAAAAACCACGTTGGTGGGTTAGAAATTACTTACAAAATAAAAACAATGTGTTCAGTGATCTCCGTGTGGTTGATGGATCTTTCTCGAATTTTACCCGAATGAGCAAAACTGATTTCGAGATACTCTTACGAAAAATAGAACCCATAATATCGAAGCAAAATACAAATTTTCGAAATTCTATCAGTGCTTCTCTCAGATTGGCTGTTACACTTCGATATTTGGCAACCGGAAATTCCTATACTTCACTGTCCTACACTTTCAAGATATCTAAGCAATTAATTAGTAAAATTGTACCTGAAGTTTGCGGAGCCTTAATACAGAGTCTAAGTAATTATGTAAGGGTAAGTACAAGTAAATGAAAGGACTTGATTAAAAATTGATTTATTAAAATAATCAACGTTTATAAATGGTTAAGAAATTATCAACGTTTATAATTTGTTTGGAAATAATCAACACTCATAAATGTTTCGGAAATAATCAACATTCATAAATGGTTTGGAAATAATCAACATTTATAAGAAATTGTGAATCAATCCTGTAAATCTGATATGATATTAGTTAAGTCAATATCATCAACATTTTCAACATTTTGTTCAACACTATCCTGGGTTGTAGTACCATCATTACTTGTTGAAATTGATGATGTGTCCTGTGTACTTCTGTAGCCGTACAATTGCTGATACTCTTGCCGATATTTTCCAATGCGAGCATCAATCAATATATTATTTATGTATTGTTTAGCTATCAAAGTCGAATATTCGTCTTTTATATTTCGCAGTTCCGAGGCCACATATTTCCCATAAACATCAAAGTTATCTGGTATCGTATCTCTGTCCTCCAATCTTTTTTTGACATTCTTCATTATTTCATAAGCTTCATCTACTTTTTCATCGTGACTCCGCTTCTTCGCAACTTTTGTTCCAGTTGGTCTAATTGTTTCGGTTTGATCTGCTCGCGCATCTTCATTTTGGTGTTGAGTATCTTCAATTTCACGTTGCGTCGAGTTATTATCTTCTACCTAAAAATATTAATATATTAAACTTGTGTATGAATATTTCAGATTCCGTCAAATGAAGAGGAGTGGAAGGAAGTTGCAAGAAAATTTAACATGCTGTGGAATTTTCCTCACTGTGTCGGTGCTATAGATGGTAAACATGTGGTAATTACAGCGCCACCAAACTCTGGCAGTGATTATTATAATTATAAGGAACAATTTAGTATAGTTCTTTTAGCTATTGTGGATGCACAATATAATTTTCTTTATGCAAATATCGGTGCCAAAGGTAAATCATCTGACGGAGGACTATTTCGTGAAACAGCATTCTACAAGAAATTAACTGACAAAACACTATCGTTGCCACCAATGGAAACTTTAGAATCAGCTAATGTGCAAATACCATATGTGCTCGTTGGAGATAGTGCATTCGCGTTGTCTGAAAACTTAATGAGACCTTACCCCGGAACTTACGAAAAAGGTAACATGAAACGAATTTTCAACTACAGACTCTCGCGGGCACGAAGAATCGTAGAAAATGTTTTTGGTGTGATGTCTGTTGTTTTTCGTATATTTCGGAGTCCAATAGAACTTAAATGTAATAATGTTGAGCTTGTTACTACAACTTGTATATATTTGCATAATTTTTTGAGTCGAAATAAACGTTCCAGAACTCTGTATACTCCACCAGGAACTTATGATAGGGAAGATTCTGAATTTAATGTAATAAACGGCTCTTGGCGTGGTGATGTAACAGACAATAATCTACTTCCTTTAGAAGAGAGTGATGAAAATGTGGAAATGTCTCTGGCACCATCCACCATAAGAGATAAATTTGCTGGCTATTTTATAAGCGAAGAAGGTCGTGTTCCTTGGCAAAATGATCGTGCTTAACCTTCCTATACCCGCACCAAATGTATTAACACCTATACTCGTACCCGCGCACGGTGTGACAGACCGTAACTTTGGTTCCTATTACCTGGCTATTTTTTTATGAAACCGTTTATATTTTTTAAATTTTACATGAAGTATAGGATGTAATAAATCAAAAAATATCATTTGTTTGCATAAACTATTTATTATTTCAATGACTATCAGTCTTTCCACAACAGTCTTAAAAATTCACATTTTTATCATATAGCTAGGAAAAACAAACATCAACCTTTTTATTCTTAAAACAAACATAAAATATCTTTTAATTTTTATAATCACATACCTTGAGACCATTGTAACCTTATATAAGTTACATATTAAATTTTGCAAAGCAGTCAGGAAGCAAACATGACTTACGTAAAAAGTTGATCGTATACCCGCGTCGGTGTCACTCACAGACATGTGCGCGGGTATAGAAAGGTTATCTAGTTTTAGTATTTAATAATAATAAACAACTTACATGATTCTTAATTGTGTCCTTATTTCCAGTTGTTGTTTCACCTTTTATTAAAAACAGCAAAGGTTTATATGCAAACCATGTAATGTTCAGAACGTCATCACTGCCACTTCCTGTTTTTTTTGAACTTTTCAACTTTTTCCTTTCGCGGGAAAATTGCGATCGAAGAGTATGTACCTTGCTTTCAACTTCTTTTACAGGCACATCTAATGTTTTCGCTATTGAGTCCCATGCATCTTGTTTTATTAATTTATTTTTATATTCTCGGTGAGCAGTATCCCACAAACATTCATAATTTTGGTACAATTCTATTAATTTGAGCACTCGTTCATTACACCACACTACAGACATTATTGCTGCGCGTCACGTCTCCACTAATTGACAACAAATGCTCAACTGCGATGCAAACAACAAGCTCCGCGTCATGATGCGCGCCAGCTGGCAACGTCGCGCGCTGTTGTGCAACGTTGCTGAACATGTTGAGCGTCACGTGTTGCGCGCCAAATGTTGCCTAGTGGATACGTAGCTTGCTTTTAACATTTGTACGCCACGATGGGTAAGAAAGAACATGTGATCTCTACACTACAAAAATCTGTATGCGACTTTGTATGTTGTTTACACTACCATGTTTCTAGCAAATAAAGTATCTTGAATCTTGAATTATTTTACGCTAAAAATGGCAAAACCGACTTCCATCGTGTACAAAATTCGAATAGTTCGCTCGAATTGATGCATACAATTTTTCCATTATTGTTGTTTTTTTAAAAACGGGTCAGTCGATGTCAATATAATTTAAATGGTGCTATTTAAAGACCTTCGGAAGTATCCCTTTCGAACTAGGATTTTTTTTTTGATTAGGTTCACAATTGGCGAAATTATCGATGAACATAACAAAAAAATACATACAGACGAACATAGAACCCCCATTTTGGAAGTCGGTTAAAAATAGGTTTATTCGTTTGGGAGATATGACGCACGCACGATAGACAAAAGGCATAAACAGACACACAGGCCAAGTTTTCTTCTCATTTGATTGTTAATGGAACTTGACAAAAAAAATTACAACAACTAATTTCCTTAACTAGGTAGCTGAGCTTCAATCATGAGAAAAGCCCGGAAGGATATACTAAGTACTGATTTCTAGAACTTTCTAAAGTAACACTGTTAATTTCGACGCAATACGTATCTACTGCAGTTGTCTCGTAAACACTTTATTTTATAACAGCTATTATATTAAGTACATTCACTACCTCTATATTATTTACGACAAAACTGCCAAGTAATATCTCTTTATCAAGGCTTGTTCCTTTCAGGTGAGTACTAGACTTGTTCCGCTTTAAAACACTGTTGACATTTACGAACATGTTATATTAGATAAGAATTATTGATCTTTCTTACCCTGTGTTCAATCTTCTAACATTATAAAACGTCAAGCGACAATTACTAATTTACCGTCAGCTAACGTTTGCACAGCAGTTATGCTCCAATTTCTGGTAATTGCATTCGCACTTGTTATGCAAAACGAAGCAAGAAGCCAACCTCGTCGATCATTATTGGCCAATTTATAACGTGAACATTTCTTGAATATAGAAGCGACTGTAGAAATTGTATACTAGTTCATGTGCATTCCTGTATTACACTTACTTGTCTTGCCAGTAACACGTTTCATATTGAGTTAAAATATAAGTTAGCACAAAATGTTACGCAAAGCCATGATGATCCCGATTATATCGTGATGCATTCGCACGATATGTATTATTAACAGATCCAATCACGACATTGCAATTCTTATTTAATGCAACTCTTTCTGTGAGAACGACAATGGTGTAACACGTGGCTATTACAAATAATGATAAAGATGCTAGAGTCAAGCACGTAACAAATCACTAGTGACTCAAGTAAAGCAGTGTACGTAGACAAATCACCCGGAGGATCTAAGGCTTCGTTCCTACGTAATGAATGCGTAGTCCATGATGCAACCACATAAATTAATAATTATCAGCCTACGCCTACGACTTAGGACCTTCCTCAATCCCACACTCGTGCAAAATCAATGCATGAACGTGAATGTTTTAACATAAGCAATTTTACAATCAATACTGACGAAAACAGTCATCGTGTAGAGTTCAGTTATCAGATGGCATTGTAAATTATGGCGCATCGCTCCGGTACCTGCCGCCGACGTCACCGCCTACAAATATTACAATATTTTCGTGTAGGCAAATTGCTGAAACAAGCTTTATAGATTGCTGTGTCGACCATAAAAGCACAACTTAATAGGATCGTGAATCGACCAGTGTTTTCGCGTTTTCTGTAGAACATCAAGAAAATTCGCGTTACATTTTTGAATAAATTTACGTTCCGGGAGAAGTCTCTTTTCACTCCTTAAATTGTAACAAATGTATTGTGTGTATTGCACGTTCCTACGTCTTATTTTTACAGAAAAGTTTTTGGTTTATGTATACTTTTCAGCCAAAGTTTTGCATAAAAATATGACTGTTTAGAAGCTTATAACTTTATTATTATTGAAGTGCTGATTACATGAAGAAAAAATACACTCAAATCACATAATATTTAGAGGTAGATAACTGCTTATTGTTTTTGTATGGCCAAGTTGGCACCTCACAATCGTCTTAATACGAGTATACATTCTGGCATTCGATTAGATGACGAATATCATTGTAGTAACTATTATGGAATTAGCTTGAAACCAATTGCAGAAAATATTATCTCATCAAAAACATAAATGTGAAATGGGAGCCAAAGTGTCGCCACCAAAAGAATTGAGATCTAACACGGGGGCCAAGTGTTCTGTAGAAAATCCTAAAGTTTAAGCTACAAGATTTAATTGTAATTCAAGCTCGTGATTTGACTTGGCTAGTTTAACAATAAGTACAGTGTAAATAAGCATTTGTCTGTACGTGTAAACTAGCCAAATCAAATCTTGAGCTTGAATTACACAAGTAAATTTCTTTTAAATGTTGTAGGTATATTCTTGTAGCTTAAACTTTAGGATTTTCTACAGAACACTTGGCCCCCGTGTTAGATCTCAATTCTTTTGGTGGCGACACTTTGACTCCCATTTCACATTTATGTTTTTGATGAGATATCATAACTTTTTGTTCAGAAATAATTATTAGTTACATCATGATTATGATAGTACACTTATCTCTGAAAAAGTTATCTAGTATTTATTATATTACTATCACAAATGGCATGGTTCATCTATCGAAAATCTCAGTGCCACGCGACGCTACCGCCATTTATTGGAGTATTGGTTAGGTAAATTTTACAATTACTTTGTTAATAGTACTAATATTATATATATAATCTACCGTGGTGCCAAATATCAAGATTCTAGGTCATCTGGAAGTGGGTTAGGTTTTTGATCTATAAGTCAGTGAGTCAGTGAATCAGTCAATGAAACACGAGTTTTTAAACGTTAATATATCAATAACTGACTGAGCAAAATTTATGAAATTTTGGATTCTTGATAAGCTAAAAGACTTTAGTAAATGTGCCAAATATCATGTATGTAGGCTAAATAGTTTTTGAGTTGTGAGGGGGTCAAAAGTGGTTCCAAATGGTTCGTGTAATATTACACACGGCCGCTGCGTCGCCAGTTTTCTTTGAACACTTTGGATGGACACGCTGCCGCGTGTCTAGATCTTTTTCAAAATATTTATGATATTCTAACATTGCCTATTTGAACATCGCGTACATACAAATTAAATGTTGTCAGCTTTAAACTCCGTTAGGTCTGATGAAAAGGGGCTTTAAATATGTAATCTAAATTTTAATCTAACGCCCAATTGATCGTGGCACCAAGAACGTATGAGTCATCCTACATCCATCATGAAGCTGGTTCAGCTCGATTCTTCGCTTTGGGGTCAAACAACTTTACCGAGCATGGTAATTACTTCCTTATAGTGCCTCTGAAGTAGAAGTATCGCGGTAGTATTGTGTTCACTTTTTCTATGGTACACGTGCGAATCGGCGTTGAGGCCTCGCAGCGAGGGCGGAGCGGTCGACCAAGCGTGAAGGAGTTATTGTGCCCTTCTACGCAATAAATAACCGATGTACTCTTATCACCAAAAATAAAGAACATTAATTTACGTAACTGTCCACCCTTGCGGAGATTTCGATAAAAAGAGCCGTCAATCCAAACAGAATTTCACTTTCTTTGTGTCTATAGCTGGCGATGGGCGTTACCGGAGCCCGGCGGCTTTCAGCAGTCTGCTGATTGTATACTTTCCCTGTTTTGTTGGGAATCTCACAGGTTATATCAATGAGTAACAATGCAGTGAAAGCTGGCTAGCGTGGATCAAATATTTTAGATAGAAATTATACATAGGCATTAGACAGAAATGATGCCTATGTATCATTATTTTGTATCTCTCCTTCCTTTATATATCAAATAAAAAAAAAAAATCGGCCAAGTACGAGTAGGACTCGCGCACGAAGGGTTCCGTACTGTATGGGAGCCCCCCTTAAATATTTATTTTATATTATTTTTATTATTTATTATTGAAGTGAATATAAAACTAAATATTCTGTGAAAATTTCAAGCATCTACCTATTCCCATTATTAATATAGAGCGAAAAACGTCTAAAAATTCAGATTTGTTGTATGGGAGCCCCCCTTAAATATATATTTTTTTTGTTTTTAGTATTTGTTGTTATAGCGGCAACAGAAATACATCATCTGTGAAAATTTCAGCTGCCTAGCTATCATGGTTCATGAGATACAGCCCGGTGACAGACGGACAGACGGACATCGAAGTCTTAGTAATAGGGTCCCGTTTTTTTCTTTGGGTACGGAACCCTAAAAACTAAAACTTACAACAATATTTTAAATTTAAATTACCGAAAATGGATACGAAGTGAGCATATGTTCGTAGATCTATGTGTAATAAAGAATTTATAAAGCTTTCATCAAGCAATTTACCTGCCTACACAACGTAACCCATAGATGGACGGGTAAATTACCCTATCAGTCTACGTTTCCAAGTAAAGCACACGCCTAAGCTTCGACCTTAGTTCATAGAGTGGGTGTACTGTACGCTGGTTGATATTAGCATTGACACACATTATGGTCTGCAATTGCAGTCACATTCTCGACATTTCGGCTCCGAGGATAATTATAATGAGCACTCAATATTGCGCAAAACACAGATTGTCTTATAATTTTACGAAGTATGTAGTGTCGGTCAACAAAACGGCGACATTTTTCGGCACGATTTTTCATCAAGGACATCATGAGCTAAATATCGTGAGGAATATTATACTCTTATTGATAAAACAAAATTTTGGTTTTAGGGGTTATCTATATATCTTTATTGGCGAAACAACACAAAACGTGTCTTCGCTTCTAATATTAAGAGCCGCCACTTTTCCCTACTCTAAATCCCGAATCCGGCTCGAAATCGGACTGGCACGAATTTAGGATGGGGAAGGAAACTTTGAGATAAGTTTTGCATGGACCATACTACGTGCTAAAAAAATCGTAGCCCAGCCAAAGCTGGCTTTGTTGATAAAACTGTTAAGATATAGTACTATTCAATTGCTTTTAATCATTCAACCGTGCGCCTCTGAAGCATAATAGGGGGCATCACGGCCATCAGTCAATCAAGCGGCTGCAACCTGTCAGTCAGAAATAAAATGCACTTAACATTAACCTAAGACCAATAAAGGAGTTGAATAAACAGATTACGTTTGGGTCAAGTTCGCTTTGTTCCTCCAAGGTTACTCCGGCTCGAAACTACGAAACTGTAATAAAGTCAACGTCGTCATGTAGAAAACATTTTATATAACAAATTCTACACAAAACCGCAATAAAGAATTTGAATGTGACATTAACCACACGTCTACAATTGTTCTTGGAGTTACGTAAATAGGAACAACAATCTTCTTGCACGTGCCGGAGCTAACACCTAACATCGATGGAGATGTAGGTATAGAAAACGCGAATACGAACAGCTTTCGATCGATATGAATTCATTAAAGATAAAATTGGGCACGGTAATGATGAGACTAATATTCAAATGTAGATAACAAGCAACTCTCCTCAACAACAATGGTAAATGAAAAGCACTAATTTGCTCATTGTACCGAGAGACTGGCTGTAAAGAGAAATTTGACAATGCGCGTGAAGAAAGTTTATTTGGACTCATCACAACGTGATTAAAACAAACGTGTTTTGGCTGATGCATTTGGCGAGACGAATTAAACCATACGTGAGATAGAAGGTTAACTGTTAAACGTGACTACATATTTACCGTTTTAAAAGCTTTTATTTCACTGTACACTTATCGAATCACAGACAATATACTTAAATATAAATAATTTATTTATAACGCCAATGTCACAAGTTACAATAGAAATATGGCAGGTAAATGAAATGCCATTGCAGTTTTAAAATTAAAACAAAGGATAATAATATGACATTTGTAAATATTTAATATGTACGTAATAAGTATTTATCACGTTAAGAAGTAGGTTAACATAGGAAACGTTTTTTATACAAAAAATTATAATTATGAAGTCATTAGATAAGAATGAAAAAAATGTATGAAAAAAAAATGATTGTGTAGATTGCTATTTATGTTTTTAGCCTCTAAAATAATAATTTCATATTAAAAATAATGTAAGTTAAAATAATAACACATCTGTACATTAGATTCCTTTACATTTTTGGTTTGCAAATATGATAATCAGTTAACCGTTAACGTTACAAAATCTCTGTTAAGCTGAAAAAATATTTTAAAAAAATTGCAAGAGATTGCTCTCGTTTGCTACTTTTGGTTTGCAAATATGATGCCATATGTAAATCGTAATGGGTGATGTCGGTGGCGAGAGATGAAGAAAGTGACCCGGTGACCCGCATACACCCGCGATGGAGGCAGCGAGAGTGAATCTGATGACGTCACATACCAGGCCGACTGACCCTAGGACGATTTTGGCAATACAACAACAACATCGTCATTACTGGTAATGGACGATATAATGAACGTCAGCTACGTCAATTGAGTATTCGTACATTTATAAAGATTTAAACATTGCTAAAGTTTTTTTAGTAAAAATAATTGTTTAAGAAATGCTGTGTTTCTACCTTATTCGCTCTTACATTCTGTAAACCAAAATCTGTCCATACATTGCCTAAAACTAAACATTAAAACCTATCCTAAAAAAGCCAAAACATTACAAGAAACGGACAATAGTTATAGTATTCGTTTATAGCAGTAAGTAGTGATGCACCTTTTTCCTTTTTCGTTTCCTCGTTTTTCGTTTTCTACACCTGAACTAAAAATAATCCCATAGAGGTATTTCTGAATTTGTTAAGCTATAGACAAGAAATATGGTCTGAAATAAGTGTAGCTTCTGCAAATTGGTATTTCATTAATTTAATTAACTACTAGCAGTCACGAACTCATGCTGGTAATTATTTATTCGCAACGAAGTAGTTTATGGAGGCTACTGGAAAGGGAGGAGTTTTTATTACATTATTCTGTGAAATACTTCTACAAGTGATAAAGCTTTCAAAGTAGTAACTGGTGAGGTCGATCAACTGAATCACAGAAGCGACGAAGGTAAAACGCAACTTTATACCATTTTAGAGCTTGTACAATGTTCTCATAACAGCAATGACTATGAGAATTCTTATACAGTAACTACTAGTTACTGTTTGACTTTTGTGCTATCCCCTAAGAACCTTTTATTTTTTTGGGTTAAAAAGTAGCCTATATCACTTTTCGATCTTTGAACTATATCCATGCGAAAAATAGAGTCAATCCATTACTCCGTTGCCGCGTGAAAAAGGAACAAACCAATAAACCAACAATCACACTTTCGGATTAATATTATATTAGTAAGGAGTAGGTAAGGATTAGATTATGAGAACCCTTCTTCAATACAAGTTATTTAAACATACACAAAATACCATCTTCGAACACAACGTCGCGTCGCTTACCATCAGGCGATTTGGAGATCAAGCGCGGACTTATTAGCAATAAAACTTTTATTGACTTAAAAATATAATTTACAGAATACTCAGCATTTAACAAATATATTTCATGTTTTCAGATACAATGGACATAATAGTCGCCTGTATTTAGGTATGCAACAAATAAATGCAATCTATAACAACTGCGCCTAATTTTAGACAGCGAAATTATCCACTGAAAATGACTCCGCCAATTTAGTCACGTTTAACATGACATAACACATAGCCGATACCGAGTCTGCGTAACACATAACACACTTGTCAAATGCGACTGTAATTTTCTAAACCATATGACGAAAAGCAATTTAACAACGATCTACTTTCGCAATAGGAACTGACAATGTTCAATTGTGTAAATGCGGTAATGATACCACTGGAGCAATTCCGAGCCTCACAAATAGATAGAGGCTGTATGATCGCGTAATAAAACAATCAAAGTCAGCTGCCTCAGCAGGTGAGATTGGACGTGAAGCTTTAACAATGGCAAATTTGGTAGCGCTAGTTCGGCTGTCGAAGGTCGAACAGTGTAATTTAAGCTTAGATAGATTGATGAACTCTTTATTCTTGTTCACAATATGTATAATATGACAAACCAATAGACAGCAAAAGATAAATAATCGGCCAAGTACGAGTCGGACTTGCGCACGGAGGGTTCCGTACTGTATGGCAGCCCCCCTTAAATATTTATATTATTTTAATTTTATTATTTATTATTGAAGTGAATATAAAACTAAATATTCTGTGAAAATTTCAAGCATCTACCTGTTACCACTATTAATATAGAGCGAAAAACGTCTAAAAAATCAGGTTTGTTGTATCAGGGAGCCCCTGTTAAATATTTATTTTATTCTCTTTGTTGTTATAGCTTAACCATGATAGCTGCCTAGCTATCATGGTTCATGAGATACAGCCCGGTGACAGACGGACAGACGGACATCGAAGTCTTAGTGATAGGGTCCCGTTTTTCCCTTTGGGTACGGAACCCTAAAAATGAAGCTACAATTGGCGGCCTTATTGGTAATAGGAATCTTTTCCAGGTAACTTTTGGATGGGCATAAGTTTTAAAAGTTATATGTATATCGGACATTAAAGAGGACAAATACAAAACGCTCTAATTGTAGTAATCAAATTTCCAAGAATACATTGAAGTTGTGAAAATAAATTTTTTTTACAGCGTGAATGACTTTTTTGACGGACCTACTTTTGTGTGTTGCACACATAATTACAAGTAAGCATACTTATATACACGAAGTATAATTTATGATCAATTTTATCAGATAGAGCACTGATTAGACAAAACCTTGGTCACGTTTAAGTACAATGTCATGTGGCGTAATTTACGCACAGAACCTTGCAGATTTTCCTATCCTGATAAATGGTCCAACACCCTCTTTTGCAAAGTTTACTTTGCAAAGGGAGTCCACAAAACTGAAGATAATTTTATAATACGTTTTCCGCGTTTGTTTAGAATGAGATTCAAAAATATTTATCTGAGCATGACGAACGTAGTGCTACGCCGCACAGGGTTATGACTAAAGAACATAACCCTAGTTAGCTAGTTAGAGTTAGTGTCTACTGAACTCTAGTTCAGTCTCTAGATTCTAGCAGTACGATTTCTAACTAGTTTGGGAAGTCTTAGAGTTAATTATATTTTGAAAAATGTGCACAATCTGCGTTGATATTTTCGCTTCTTTAGTATTAGTGAAAGTACCAACTTACTATGGTAAATATTTACAAATTAGAGTGTTTATCTCTAGCTCATAGCGCAAATCCGTTATTCACGAAACCAGAGATAGTCGGAGAGAGGTCTGTGCCCTTCAGTGGAGGCTCACAGGCATAAAACAACTTCTGTTCATCGTATTTCGAAAAGGTGGCAACTGTAAAGTATCTAATGCAACAGCAAAGCCGGAATGGCGATCAAACAGAAGCGCACGCGCATGCCACGCAATGCAACACTTTCGCCGATTAAAATCTTACGACACGCCGAAGCTCATTTCAGTCTAGTCGAGATCTGTACGTGACGGAAGGAGCGATAGTTATCAAAAACGTGTCATTATTTAAAGCAAATATAAAATTCAGAACTATTAGGAATTAGAGATAGACTACAGAACTTACAGGAATTAGAGAGAAGTACTCGCGGTTTTACAAAAGAGTTGATGATGCTCTCAAACATTAGTTTGAGATAATACTTATTTTGGGTCTAGAGTACCAATTTGTAAAACTGGGTAGAATTCGGTAACAAAGCCATAAGGAACACGCCGTATTACTTTCAAGCATCGAGATGACATCACACAGAGCAATAAACATTAATAAAAACCATCTTAATTTAGACAGTTCTGTTTGAGAGCCATAGAACACGCCAGAGCGCCACATAAATCCAAACCAACTTGCGAGCCGTAAAAAACGTAATAAATGTTAATTTTGACGAGTCTCCCGAGTTATCAGAGTCGACGAACACTAGCCGAGATCAGACACGTTAAACCGTGATTGATGAAGGCGTCAATTCTGTGAACTATGTGAATCGACGATTATCGATAACGCCACTTTCTCCGTTAATGACCATCCAAAACTACCAGCCGATAAATCAATCTGAAAGAGTAAATTATTGCTAGAGGCAAACATATCAGACGGCGCATGTGTGCAACGAGTATTGTATGAAGAAGTAACTTTAATCAGCGTCGGGTGAAATTGAACCGGAAGATCGAAAAGAAATCGATACTTACATTACTTACCCGGTGGATGTGGTTGGAGCGAATTTGAAAGTTGATGTCTTACTCGGTAGTGCACATAACAACATCGACTGTAAAATAATTTATTTTTATTGATACTTATCTTTGACAACATAATATTTGGTAACCAGGGAAACCGCAAGTCGTCAATTACGAGAGCGCCAGTACTCGTACTACAGAAATTGTCGACGCAAACTTTCGCTGAGATAATACCTCTGCATACCCACGATATCGAGTCAATTGTCATGCGAGCAAAAGTATGAGCAAATCAATTATAGGTCTGAGCTGCGAGACAATAGGATTTGGCAATAAATACATAATGTGGCCGCAGACAGATATTATCAAATAAATTCATGCAACCATTACTGGACAATTCGTGAGTGTCGAGTCGATGTACGCTCGTGCGCACATAATTATGCTACTCTGTTTTGAAATTATGTAAGACGGTCTTAGGCGAAAGCTTGCAATCCAGCTATATTCCGTTTAATGTGTAATTGGCACAAATAATAATTTATAGCCAATAATTTATCTACAAAACCAACTGAGTCTCATTTCGATAAGCTAAGTGGCCGTCCCAACTCCGAGCATTTACCGGGTTGTACGAAGTTTATTACTTCCAGTAAAAGTGATCTTGTAACGAAACAAGACTAGACGCAATATAACCTTTATTTAGAGCTAATTAATAGTACAATTTTATTAGCAGTGTAGTGATGTGACACCGCCACCGTTACGGTTAATTGTCACGAATTTACCTCAAAATTATCGTACACAAGTAAATAAGTAGAGCGCGTCGTCGCCGCGACCAAAAAAACTAGCAGCCTATTGCAGCGGCCGTCAATCAACCAATGTAGAGCTTTATTACGCTATTTTTAACACTTTTTCTTTGACAAACGAAAGTTTCCGTATAGAAAACACTTTCCATAGATTAGACACTCTCTGGAAAGTCGATTATGCAGATAAAAATAAAATTGATATCGGATCATTTCTAAATTATTGTTTTAGATGGAAATAAATAAATACTCTCTGCGTTAGAGTAAACGACAATTTACTTATATTATAGTATATCAGGTAGAAGTTTTTACTTTTCGTAATCCTAAATCGTTGGCTAGATACGATACAAAGTTATCACATAGAAAGCATACGGAATGCTGATGCACTTTAAATTTTTGTAATCCATACTACAGAATGACTGGCGAACACAATAAGCTTTTGAAAATTACTCTGAAAATCCACATTTTGTGGTGCATAAAGCCAGAATAATCTCCCAACTGCTATTCAGGCTGCGAATCTGCGGCTTTAAAATATCCACACCCATCTCGCGTGCCCGCAAAGGGTTCGACCGCCGGCTTGTTGTTCTGGGATTACCACGGAGGGAGCGGCTACACAAATGACATAAACTGTCGACTATCCCCGCTGGTAAATAGGTTAACTTCGTGTCACGTCGCCCATTCGTAAAACAAACGGTAAAGTAATTACATTTGACACGAAACACGATAACTTGACACCGTTTAGCAAACACACTTTTGTGCCGAATTCTTGTTCGAATGAACCACGTTCATTTGGATATTGAACCCGCGTTGTCTTTTATAGTCAGAAGTAGAATGACCTCACGGCCTTTGTAGGTCGGCATTATTACTTTGCTAACTATCGAACAACACGTACATGACAACTGGTGGTCAGTAAATTGACTATTAAAATGAAACATGACACATCGCAGGAACGCGCTGGATGTAAGCTCCTTACGATCGGTCTTATTGGAAATCTATAGGGGTGGCTTCAATGGCTTGCTTATCTAGCAGTGAGGGTGTTACGCCTGACATGACAATGACATACCTCTACTCTATGCTGTATGAAATTAGTTTCCATGACTAAATAGAGAACAATACTTACTACAATTTACTATTTCATATTTTTTATCATGCCTCTCTAACCAGTACCTTTCAGTAAAATCGTGACCCATTTACCAATTTAAGTTACAGGCATAATATCCAAGGTGTTCCATATAAAAACTGGTCACAACAGCCTTGCGCCGCGGTCGCCGCGGCGAAACGAAACCCCGACCGGACGCGCTCGCCGATATCACTTTAGAAACCGCTATCGCGCAGTTGAGATATCGTAGAAGCATAACTCTAACTAAGAAGGTGATAAGCATTCGTGGTGTACGGGGATATTGTGCTTGGAATTGTATGTTGCAAGTTTAATCTATACCTGGTACAGATAGAGAGAGGAAATCTACCAACTCATTTAACAATAAGCAGTGAGACACAATGGAAAAGATAATATAAAAGACTAATGACCCGCCCCGGCTTCGCACAGGTGTATTGTATATAGGTGTTTCAAGAGGAAGGTTTATATACATATAAACCTTCCTCTTGAAACACTCGTATCTATTAAGAAAAAACGCATCAAAATCCGTTCCTTAGTTTTAAAGATATAAACATACATGGGATCAGACAGCGGGAAGCGACTTTGTTTTATACTATGTAGTGATATTCAATCTTCCTATCTCGGATATAGTTTGGCTTTTCTAGGTACCACATTAGAACACGGAGGCATTGAGAGCCTTGGTGTTTAGATATTGTACCCAGGATAACAACATTCACGACGTCAGGAAAGCGACTTTTGTAGTAGGAAAACTTGGGTAGTAGGGAATACGGATAAGAACATGTATGATAATAAAAAAACATCTCTATAGGTCATTTTAATTTATACCTCTGCTTTTCCACTATGGCCGACAGACTAGCACACCTCAATGCATTAGTTACACTAAGTTCCGACCGCAGTCGCCATTGCACTAATTTGTACCAGTCAAGATCAAGTTTAATAAAAGTAGACCGTTTTAATATATCCATGGTTTCTGCTTATACACATTCATTAATTTTATTTATAGCCGTAAAACCTATCGCTGGGACTATGAATCTGAAAAGGGAGTCTAACTAATCCTACTTGCACTATAAAGATACATAACGAGATACATAGGGATACATGTGCATGCATGCATTCACAATTCTAGCCTAGATTCTATGGCTATAAAAATATTCAATAAACTGCCAAATAATGTTAAAGATACCGAAAAAGACAAGTTTCATGAACAAAACATCTAAAAATATCCTATTTTCCAAATGCTGTTACACATTAAACGATTTTTTAACGATAATCTAGAAAACAATAATAAACCAATACAAAAAATAAAATTGCCATACGCTTTTATTAGGGTCATATGTATAACTATAGAATACACGTTAATTAAGAACCGCATGCAAATATTACATAATTATGTTGCAGTAAATGATTGAGTATTGGCATACATAATATGAGAAATTTCGTTGAAAATTCGTTGAGATGCTGTGAGATTATAATTCTGTGAGAATGTGGTCCAAAATCTGAGTAGACATTAACTATGTTGCGAATTAATTACTGCCATTTACCGGATATTATACAATACGCCTTTTCCGAAAGTAAAACGTTGAGGAAATCATAACCACAACAAGTCATAAGAGGCGATAAAATTATAAATTTATTCGTGTCGTCGTCTCTAAATCGGCCAGGATGAAACCGATTAAGAGATATTAAACTATCTAAGTAGTGTTGTAAAATGTAGTCCATTGCGAGTACACGAAAAGGTCCGCACCTTACAATTTGGCATTGGCGCGTAGAAAAAAACGTACTATTATGCCGGGGCTAACCATTGGGCGGCGACTTGCGTCCAAGCTTGGCTACGATATCAGAATCAATTATTATTGTTCCGGTGGCATCCAATATCAGTCCAAGATCGATCCACACATTGGAGTGTTGGAACCAAGACTATAATTTTTTAGCCAACATAGCCAATGCGTGGCCCCGACTTTATATTTTTACTTTATCTACTATACTAATATTATTAAGAGGTAAAGTTTGTGAGGTTGTAGGGGGTAATCTCTGGATCTACTGAACCGACTTTGAAAATTCTTTTACCAATAGCAAGCCACATTCTTTGCGAGTGTAGGCTATAAATTAACTCGAAAACACTTACGTGATAGTTACAATATTTATAAAATCTGTCTTCTTTAGCCAATCGCACCCGGGCGAAGCCGGGACGGGCAGCTAATTGTCAATATAATTTGTTGTTATAGCGGCTATAGATTATGATTGATAGATTATTGATGTTTTCTCTATCTAAAGATGAAAAAGAACCAATGCATGGCGGCCATATAAAAAAAAAACTTTTTCCAAATTTTCTTTCGCCAATGACATGAAATGACCCCGAAAACCCCCGGATGAAAAAAATCAGCCCCCTCGGAGCATTTTGAAATTTGGCCGCCATCTTGAATTTTCATTGACCCCCACCAGGTAGCTCTCCCGATCCCCTATGACATTTGGTCAAACAAGTATAAGTAATATATTATATTGACTAAGCTGTAGAGTTTGTGGAGTAAGGACTTGTAGAGTAAGGCGTGTAGAGTTAGAAGCTTGGCTTTACGTGAGATCTGACAACTTTTTGATAGTGGGAACTGTGATTTAGACTTGGCTTCATTTTACATGAAAATGTTTTTGTTGGATTTAACTTGCAAGATTCCCCCCGAACTTACATACATGTACATAGGTACATGAGTACATCCATTACTTTGTTTAGGTATGACTTAAGCGTACAGCTGATCGAGGCGACGTTTTTAGTGCAGTAGACAATTTGCGGGTAGATTATATTTGTCGCTTTCTGACGGAGACACAAAATAGGTTTTTGAGCATGGTTTTTATTTTTTATTTATTTATAAATTTTATTTGATGTTATTAATTGTTATGTTTTGTTTTATTATGATATCACGTTGGACGAGTCCATAAATAGGAACATCGATGCTAATAGTTAATTATTTGTTATCAGTGTAACTATTTTGACAATAAATGATTTCATTTCATTTCATTGACAGTTACATAAAAGCTTGTAAAAACAAGGAAAGCTTCAATCATTAAATAGTTCGATAGAGCTTCGTTTATGGCTTATTTTATTAACTCTATAATTTTATAATTGCCTTACTCGACCGCGCAATTAATCAAATCTAGCCTTCTTGCTTCTTGCCTTAAACGATGTCAGATTAAAGGATGTTGCGTTCAAACGACCACTGAATTACTAATTTAGAAAATTGCAGCTTAGTTCAATAAATAAAATACAAATTACACTGTAGGAGTCGATTGGCCAACAATATTGTACTTGCGTACCACTAGTCTTACATTACTTGTTGTAGATGGTTAATCGGGATGATTTATACTAGGATAGTATGCTGAAAGGAGCTATATTTCATATTTGCACGTAATACATAAACAGAAAAGGAGAAACAATTCTCATTTTTTCCTCTACTTTGCTCTAGGGATGTGAGATAACTATGTAGGGACATAGTTATCTCATATCGCTTTTGCACTACATCTTTTTACTTTCGTCTTAGGTCTGCTTAGTCTAGTCACTTTTGGCTACGACTTTTGTAATCAGATGGTGTTAGTGAGACCTCAGGGCTCGAATCTTCATTTCTTAGCAATGACTCACGATATCATAAATGCATTTAAAATTTCGTTCGTTTCGTAAAACAGTTTATTTGAATAAATATGTATTATGACAAAATAATAATTACTTAATAGCGGCAATGAATAACGTCTAACGAAGGTTATCTAAATAAAATTCCTATGCATTATGTATAAGTACGGACTTTACCGACAGATCGTGATTGAACCTTTGATCGGAATATTCGTGCACGCTATCAGAGGCTCTATAATTGAATCATTAGAATGGTTGAACGTATGCGTAAAAGTTCAGGTGGCCGAGTAAGAGCAGAATCAAGCATTGAAAATCTTTGCTTGTGCGAACGGGAGAGCATACCATGCGATCCTCTGCGAACGTTTCAAAAATTTGGCTCCAAACTCTGACCGGATAGATCATCTCAGTTACCAATTCATTAGATGACTATAGATATTTAATGCCACTAATGTAGATAGAAAGATAAGGACGGCACTAAGTGAATTACGTAAGACTATTATTCAACCCATTGTGGGATGTTTGAATCGACGCAGCTACTCATTACGATAAATGTTTATTAAGTGGCTGGATTATTAAATCGTGGAACTATTTCTGGGAAAGTTATCTGTATTATGATCTAGAGTTTGATAATAGTACACGTCAACTTATTAATAATGAAATAATGGTATAGCAATCGAAATGTTTTGATGATGAGGCATGAGAAAATATAATAGTCAAAACAAGTTTGCTTTTCTGCATTTGCAATGTCTTAGCATACAAGGTAGCATTATGTTTTTTTACTATAATATAAAATTCATGGTAGTCTAGCGGTAATGATACTCGCTTTATAATCGTGAGGTCATGGGTTCAATTCCCAGTCCCGTACCAACGAATTCCTTGGAATTTATGTACGGATGGAATTTCATACCACTGACTGTCGCTGAAGAAAAACATCGTGAGGCAACCTGCATACGTTTGTAGAAAAAAAATATTCGATGGCGTTTGTGAATCCACCATCCCGCACCGGGCCAGCTTAGTAGATATGGCCCAATCCCCCTCCGGGGGTAGGCCTACCTCCTGCAGTGGACTATTAGAAAGGCTGATACAGTACAGTACTGTAATATATGCGATATTGCATCTGAAATCAGGTAAGATGTGTTTGCAAAAGCAGTACACTGTCCAAGTGTCCATACCGGGTCACGACAGGGGGTAGGGCATCATGAGGGATGACGAATAAATTATGATATTAACGTAAAACACTATTTTACAAACAGTGGTCTAAAATTTAAAGACACATACAGCAATGGTCTTGAAAAGTCTCCAAAAACAATCGGCAAAAGGTCGCCGAAGAAATCCTAATCATGCACGCAAGCTTTTAAGCAAGCAAGCTCTTACGATTTTTAAGAATAAGTACTGGAAAAGTAGCTTCTTCAGACACAGCGCCTTTCCATTTCTATACGGTAGCGACTGAGCCGCCATTGAGAAAAGGGAAAATAACATATACGAAGCTGATAAGTGGCTAATACCAAACAAAATAAACTAGTATTGTGCGAGCCATTAGGAGAAAGGGTAGAACTCGTCTTCACGGATGTGTACACAAGTTGCACGCTTATACCTATTACCTATCTAGGTCTAGACTTAGATGCGTTTTATTAGCCTAACATCGAGTAATAACAACATTAATAACCGCATTGCGTGTAGTTAACTCGTATTTTATTACTCTGATTCACAATTGACACAGGATATTAAAACCCACTCGCGAAATCAATTGCTTTTTATTGGAGACCAATAAAATTGAATTTAGACTTCGCAAAAACGCCAATCTATTTCAGTACTTAATGTAGGTGGCTTCAATCGCTTTTATATCAAGTTAGTTTACCTATGACAGTGTTTAGATACATTGTGATATACCTAATTAACAGACTTCCAAATAGGAGGAGGTTCTATGTTCATCTGTATGTTTTTAGGGTTCCGTACCCAAAGGGTAAAACGGGACCCTATTACTAAGACTCCGCTATCCGTCTGTCTGTCTCCAGGCTGTATATCATGAACCGTTATAGCTAGAAAGCTGAAATTTTCACAGATGATGTATTTCTGTTGCCGCTATAACAACCAATACTAAAAATAGAATAAAATTAATTATTAAAGGAGGCTCCCATACAACAAACCCGATTTTTAGCAGTTTTTCGCTCTATATTAATAATGGTAACAGGTAGATGCTTGAAATTTTCACAGAATATTAAATTGTATATTCACTTAGCAAGGGGGGCTCCCATACAGTACGGAATCTTCCGTGCTGAAGTCCGACTCGTACTTGGCCGATTATTTTTTTGTGTTTGTTCATCGATAATTTCGCCAATTGTGAACCGAATCGAAAAAATCTTTTTTAGTTCGAAAGGGTATATACTCCAGAGGTGGTCCCATTTAAATTTCACAGTAACCGGCTGAGCCGTTTTTGAAATTTCATAAATAATGTTTACAATTCAAGCGAAATATTCGATTTTTGTTTGGAAGGCGGTTTTGGCATTTTTTTGCGAAAAATAATTATCATTACATACAAAGTCGCTACCCGCTGTCTGTCCCCATGTATGCTTATATCTTTAAAACTACGCAACGGATTTTGATGCGGTTTTTTTTAAATAGATAGAGTGATTCAAGAGGAAGGTTTATATGTATAATACACCTGTGCGAAGCCGGGGCGAGTCGCTAGTTTTCAGATATAATGTTCTTTGTGTAATACCCGTTGGGTTAGGAGTTCGTTTATCTGCATATATATATACTCGTATATGAGTGAATTTGAAGTTGATAAATTTACCTATGTTTTTTCTGTGAATATACATTATATACAATGAATGAAGGTCTCGCCCGTGCATATGTCACTAGTATAGTTCGGTACAAATAGTTTTAAGTAGAGTTCATGTTTACGTCATGCAAACATAGATAAGTTTGTAAACAGTAACACGACTTAGGACAAGTATTGATACTTTAACCGTTTAACCTATAGTTAACGACTATGATAAGCTTCAAATACATGACGCAGTGTTTATGTTAACGGAAATGTATGTAATCCGTCATTGTATACAATTCCTAGGAAATGTATGTAATTCCTAAAATTGCACGGAAATGTGTGAAATAAATAGTATTATAGTCAAACCGCTAAACTCAGACATCGCCTGCGCGGGTACAAGGGCGCGGGGGTTGACGACAAAGGGGGACTGAGACAGGTGCGGGCGCCGGGGACCCGCTGCCCGCGCCTGTCTCAGTCCCCTGTGTCGTCTCCCCCGGCGCCCCTGTACCGCGCAGGCGATGTCTGAGTTTAACGGTTTGACTATAGACACATTTCCTAGGAATTCTATACATTTCCTAAATAGCAATCGGAAATGTAAAACATTTGAGATAGGGCCTGATCTACGTATAACAGACTTCGACGGTATAAAGGTCTTTACGTTTCATTTGACGCTTTTCTCTATTGCAGCTTACAGTTAGATTAGGTGTGATACAAAAAATAGGTTAGGTTATGTTAGAACATGACAAAACAACGCACGAGCCGAGCGAGCGAAGCGAGCGTGCCGCGGCAGCGGCCGGCGAAGTGCCAGAAGCGAATCGCCTTTAACAGGTATAATGTGCATTAAGATTATTAGCTGTGCATTGATGAAAAAGCTTTAGCTTTTTTATTCTCATTTTAACAATGTGTTTTATTACAGAAAGCATTATTTTTATACATTTCCTAATACGATATCGGAATTACATACAATTCCTAGGAAATGTACACATTTCCCAGGATATCTATGTATTAAATAGTTTTTGAAACAAAATTTTATACATTTCCAAAATAGCTTCGGAATTGTATACATTTCCTAGGATTTGTATACAATTCCTAGATTTCATACATTTCCGTTAACATATATATTTGGAAGAATATTGCAGCTATCTCTATAAATGTGTGTTAAGGATATCTGCTCAGATGACAAATATACTTGTATTCTTTATTTTTAACTACAAAAGACAAAATGATATGAAAGAAAACCAGAATATCGTTATTTTAAAATGACAAGACAATCACAACACAATGTCCTTAGAAAATAATTACAATGTCATGTTTAAAGATATGACAATTTTCTAAAAGGCTTTCTCAGTAATTTTACATAGTTTAAAACGTAAGACGAATGTACACGAATGAAATAGTTGGCAAGTCAATCTCCCCCTTAAACATAGATGCGGTCTAGGGTGTACCACGCATACCCAGAAGATACCAATTTACTCGAAATCAAAAGTAAAAATCCGTTGAAATAACAAACAATCACAACCAGCCCTCGCAACATTTTCCACAACAGAACGCACGATGCCATGGACAGGAAAACAAATCAGTGTTATGTAAAACAGGCGTTCTCTACATTATGTGCTCTGCGGCCTCTACGCAACAAATGCCTGCTGCCTGCCCTTGACAATACGGCATGTAGGGTTTCTATTCTACGTCTAGGCAAGCCCGTCAAGTGAGCCTAGTGGTAGAGGAGCCCATGATGTTTTTGATTATCGGATTCTAGAGATGTTATAAAGAAAAACCGTGAAGTGGAGTCCCTCCGCGCGGAAGAAGTGAAACTTCAACGCAACAGTGCTTTCATCCCCCTCCATGTCACTAAGTTGGTGGGGGAGCGACTACAGACTTTACTATGTATTACTAAGGCCTGACGGTATTTACTTTTTTACGAGGGGGAAATCATCGCAAGATCCTGCTGCTTAGGGATACAGCCTGGTTATGTGGGATTACATCATTACATATACAACTAAAAGCCCCTTGGCAGCCTACCTTTGTGCGTTCTTGGGAGTACTACTTAGGATATCCAGGGGAACACACCAGAGCTTTTAGAACTTTTCTCGGCGTTATATTCCGTAGAAGTACTCGACAGGATGCAAGGAAATCCTCCATACGTTAATCTGCCGCGCTCGAGTAAAAATACAGAAATCCCTTCTTGAGCTCCTCTACTATATAGCTGCTATTTGTTTCAAATTCAAACATCAATTTACTTCATAATGACTTAAACTATTAGTTATTATCCCGTTACGCAAGAAATAATCAGTATTTTAGATTGAATTTGCTTAAGATCTAACTTTCTATCATAATATACTCGTAGCAATAAATTAATGTGTTTAATATGCTGGCAGATTGGCTATCTTAATAATACACTTTATCACAAGTTTATCACGCATGCTATTTATATGACGGTGACAATGTTTTGGCTGATTGTGCCGCTGATAAACTAAACAGGGATTATACATCAAAAAAAAATTTCGTGTATAATAAATCACAAAGTTTATCACCTAGAGAGAGGTAACATTGAAAATTGAAGAATGAATACAAGATGAATTTATCTGCTGAACACATTACGTTCCTTACCTATATTAGGTAGGTACCTAATTGAAAATAATCTTTTTGGTTTAGATGAAAAGTTTCAACTTTCCACATAAAGGCAGTTAATCGTAAATGTCCGATAGCGATACGTGTGGTGTGTAATACGCCTATTAACCGGTAGTTCAGAATGACCGGAGAAAGTGACTAATTGCAGCACAGCTCGAATAATGTGGTCATAAACACGCAACGGGACCTGGTCAGACTGCCAAGTTCAGGCTTTCATCCTCAGGGTATGCAATCAAGGTGCCGCTTCACAGTTAAGCGTAATAGAAGTAATTAGACTTGACTAGAATTTCTCACTAAACTATGTTTAGTAAAGTAGTGGTAGAGTCCTTTTGTAGAGCTCACATGATAAGTACGAAGTTTACATCTATGCCAGTCATTCAACCGTGTAAATCATGTGCAAGCATCACTGCGTTCCAGATTGAAGAACAATGTTTTCAGCAATTTAGGACTATAGGATATTTAAATCAGGATGATCGCGGTACAGTGGCCAAGTGAAATGATATCAGAATAGTTCTAGCGAACGCAACTCATGTTTCTACCAACATACTCATGTTATGCCATGTGATGAAAATTACCGATATCAGAAAAAAACGCATCATCTAAAAAGTGAAATGCAATCTACATTTAATCTCGTTATCTTTACTACAACTTGAAAAAGACATTATAGAGAGTGCTCAATTAAATATTGGAAATATTTTATCGAAATTACAGCCTATCGATGGTAATAAGAGCTGTTAGCCACTGCGGTTAGAAAACTACAGTTATACGCCATTCAAACAAATGGCATAATTTCGAGTAGAGATAGGATAGTTTTCTTTAGCCTTCAGGGAAGTTATAATCGCGGCGCTAGATGTTAAAAGCTCTCAAATGGTTGTAATTCGAGACACGTCTTGATGATTTCAGACGCAAACTACAACATTCAGAAGATATGACAAGACTATTTAATGAAATGGTACAAAATGAGGTACAAAATGTTAAAAAGAGTTTCCAACTGGCGCATAAGTTTCAATAAAAATAAATATTTGGTTGATAACATTAAATATCATGTACCTACTTCAATTACGGTGACCTACTTGGCTAATCCTAACGCACTTTCGTTTCTTTGAGTTTATACGAGTAGCTTCAAACAATGAAGGACGACAAAAGTCCTGAATTTCTGTAAGTTCTTCGTGTTCTGAAAGACTATCTTTCAAAACTTATATTTAGCAAGCGTGGCGTTTCACGAAAGAAGTCCTGCGGCAAGAAGAAGCTAATTTTAACAGCTCGGCCAGGCGACGCGTCTAAGGGAATTCTTAATTTGTGAAATGATATAGGTATGTATGAGTATAACTAGAGTACGGATCACGAAAGGAGTCCTCCGAAATAAAACTTATTTTAACGAGTCGGTCATCATTTGTTATTGTGGCGACGAGTCTGATGGGTAATGGGTATCTTTCGTAAATCGGACTCTAGACTAAGGCCTACCCACTGGTAATGAGAAGAACTCCATACACAGCACTGCTCCAGTTTCAATACAGGGCCAAAATAGAAGTAGATTGTAAGACATTTTGTAATAAAGTGAATCTATTACAATCAATTACACGTTCGATCACATAATATTGGAATCAAGTAAGACAAAGTGATACTTAAACATTGCGCAAAGCCATAAGGCGAACATTAAAATTTAATGGAAATCCTTGGATACTCAGAACTACGGGTATCGATGTAACAGAAAATTAGTTGATGCAATCAAATAAGGTAAAAGAGTGATTGGAAATGGAACATAATGGCAAGGTGACGTAAGTTGATCGGACGGTAAGTACCTATGCCGTGTCCAAGTGTCCAAGCGATGAAGAATTCAAAACACGAAGAACAATGCTTGTGCGTCCAGTTACATTTATTTATTCTTGTTATCTTGGATAAGAATATTTATAGAATCAATGCAATCTTTGAAGTACTTTTTGATCAGAAGCCTCTACTACATTTGTACGATGTGACAGAATAGAATTCATAATTTTCCCAAATAGGTAAATGTATTGATGGACGATAAAGTGGACCACTGATTGACCACAGAACACATTGCTTTCATAGTAAAGATTTTTGTTTTTCCATTTTTGTAAACGTTACGAAAATTTTCAACTTGATGATGGTAGCTAACCGTTTGAATAATCTACCGCCATGCAATGGCATGCCACTATTATGTGCTAAATCTACTGAAATGAAGAACGAACTTATCTGCTTACCCTGTGCAATGTTCTGTATTGTGTGCGGTTCTAAAATCTATGGCATGATGTGAACACGCACCGTTTTCTTCGGTTTCTTTTTTGCAAACCAAACCTTTTTCATTGCACTGATTATGTTCACTGCATTTATTAAAAGTAAGTATTAGCAGATCTTCACATCCGTTTATAGTATGAATAATGTATGAATTCATCGATTTATCTTAACTATTGGAAACACTAGATCATTTTCTAAATCCTTGCTCGCAGTCTGTTCGAGAGTAAATCTCAGCGCCAGGTTCTTGTATTTTATCGATTGTCATTTCTCTGTGGTCATTCTAGACACAGCTTGTCCCTTGTCCTTTCCTGTCATTCACTAGCACCAAGTATCATAAAACCCTTATCGAATTATTTACTTGACAAAGGAGGTACATTTTCCGCGGCGAGGCAGCTATTTCGCAAGCCAAAAACGAACTGGCTGACAAAACTGTACTCCGACATTGGCAACTAGGTAGATAGGTTTTGCCACAATCACGCGATCGGTACGCAGCCTTACTCGTGCCAATAACGTTGTGTATTGTGCACGACATTGTCTTAAGAGTCGAGCTTTACGTCTGAGCCGTAAAATTCCAATTTTAAAGATTGAAGTCGTCAACTTCGCCGTACCAATATTTTGCAAGAATTCATCGTCTTCATTGCAGCCAGCGAGACAGTGTCACGGTAGATTGTACTTTTTCTATTATTGCTTAAGGACAGCAGTTATAAAAGATCAAGTTTAAGGTCTATCGACTCGTTATGACAGTGAATTTACCATACCTGAAGTACATATTTAGCAAAATACGCAGTTAGTTATAAATAATCAGGGGGTCTGGAAACACTATCAACAACGAAAGTGTACTTAGTTATTTGAATGTTTCCCATGACACGGTTCTAACTTTTCTACTGCATTCTTCACCAAGCCCATCCAAGAACACATTTTTATGTTGGTTGGTGGCGTTTGGAGGCAGTGGGGTTGTTCACGCGATCCAAGGTAATTCTGGGAGCCTGGTACCGATAGCTTCGCTTTCAACATGCGACCTTTGAGACTATAAAAATGGTTTATCTATTGTGTTAAAACTTTAAGCCAGTTGTAATCTTTAAATGGAAATAAAAAACAATTAGCTTGATTACCAAGAAATGTAATTGGATGTTTTGGTTTAGAATTTTAGTAACATCATCTATGTTCAATTGGACATGACGAATGTGTGAATTTGATCCAGCGATTTGATCTACATTTTTATTATTACATATTTATGTAGATAAGGCTAATTACAATAGAGGTCAGGAAATTTTGCATGAATTATGATAGCATACAACACATTTGCTTACTAGGCCACATCCATTGAGTCGCAACGGCGGGGTTAAACACGTGACATACCAATAGTTAGCAACTTTCTTTATTGCTGCATTAACCTATCATCATAAAAGAGTTTAACAATCGAGGGCCACGCTAGCACGCGAGCAATACCATCATTCGATGAAGTTATAGTCACGACACGAATGGTATAAGTGCATCTGAGCAATCAAGTCTTTTTAATCAATACAAAATACAAGAGCAAGACAGAGGAACTCTTTTATCGAATGTAGAATTTACAAAAGTTGATACCTACTTCAGAGCTATTGTGCAATTCGTTACTTCCAATACAGGTTGCATGGCTTTTCCGTCCGATCGACAGATGTGCAACGACAGATGCTGCGCAAGCGAACATCTGACGAAATACATAATGTAAAGTTGCCAGTAAGACAGCTAGTTACAATGGGTTGATCAAAGGTGCTTCTCTACTACCTTATTCCCGAGTAATAAGAGTCAAGTTTTAATTTCGTGGAAGATAACATCTTCCGTGAGTAACGCGACATATCGATCATAAGTACAGGTGGAAGCGTGAGAGTAAAGAGAAGCCTATTATATTAGAGCACAATTAATACGAGAAGTCAGCATTTCGAGCAAATTAAATTGTGTCAGCTGCTTGCCCCACATTGCATTGTCTCGGCGTGGGAGCGAGACAATGATTGTTCGTCGTCTAGCTGATGTGTGTAGTAAGGACACATCGTAAGAATACATAAGTAAGTATAACATTGAGATTTATGTATGACTGCATATACATAATTTAAACATTTTCCTTTTCGCTGTCTACGTTGGTCAAAGAGAGAGTTCAAAAAAATTGTATTTTGCATTCTCTAATCTCTTACGTATACATATAGGTCATTTAGAAAGAGTGTACTAAGACGAAGCAGTGTACGAGTATTTCTAACAATCAAGAACAAGAACAACTTTTAATAGGGGGCCAAGAAATCAACTGTTTCATATATTTTTTCGATTTTGAGTTGCAATTTTGTACAGGACAGCTGATTATTTTTTCTCCAATTCCGGGTTGGCCCAGATACCAGTTGGTCGATAGTCTGAATCAGTCTGAGTCCCTTTCGGCGTTGTACACACTTTCTGAAAAATGTCTGTATCTATGGTATACAATATTTGATTATATGGATGGCACATCATCTATGTACAGCAAGAAGGTTCATACTGTTTATTTGAACAGCATAGTCGCAAGCCGCCACAAGTTGTTGGTAAAATAGAAAATGGCGAACAATGGCGATGTTATTTTTTTCTTCCCGCGTTAAAATTGACGTAGAATAACAAAACTTACGCTCATGTAAATTATGACGGGCAATTTCATGTAGCTACTTCCGCTTTCACGGATCTAAAAACGTAATACATAGTAGCATAATAAGTACCTACTCGTAATCCCTGTTGCTACTGGCTACCGAAAATATGCAATTGGTACCTTGTAAATGCCGAATTCAAACTTCTTGGCGGCTGTGATGTTAGCTACAAGCTGCGCGTATAACCCCATCCTCGGGCAACTTATGAAGTTTTGTGAGCTTCAGTCAGGATTGGGTTATGTGCAGCTTTTAGCTAATATTTTTTTTTTTATTCTGAATAGGTTTGCGTTTGACCACATACTGCCTGTTGTTAAGCAGATAAGCGGTCTAGGTCTAATATCACAGCCGCCAAGTTTGGTTCGGCCTATACAAGTTATTTTATTGTTTATTGGACAATTGGACATTTGTAGTAGGTAACCGTATCTATTATGTATTTTTAATTGTTTTTTTTACGTTTACACACCATGTCGTCTATATGTTTCCTTACAGCCAAAGGAGGTTGTCTGGAAGAAATCGCTTTTAGCGATAAGACCGCCCTTTGTGTCTTTTCTGTCTTTGTTTCTTCTGTTATAATTTCCTGTGTGGGTGTCAATAAAGTGTTAAGTATTACATTGTATTGTACAAGGTACTTATTGCATATTTTCAGCAGCAATTAGTTCATAGCTTTCTAACACAACTCTCATTGTAATTTCTAGTCACATGCAATCAGACAACTACGTACAGAGCAGTAGCAAATCTTGAGTTTCACCGAGTTTTCTTGTTGAAGAATTGCTTTGAAGTGACCATACAGAACATGATAATGCATCAGTTTGTCCTCTGTGCATAAACAAGATCTGAGGCCTCAGTATAAGTTTTATAGTAAACGAAAACTAATAATGTTATTGTGTGGCTCAGCACAATTTAGTTGGTTCGTCCTCATTTCCGCCAGGGGCGCTTTACAAAATGTATGGAGCCCTTAGGATAATGAAAGACAGTAGAAGCAAAGTTAAAGTAAAAAAAATGTATTCCATGATCACAGCAAGAAGGCATCGAAAACACTTAGAAACTGCTATGTAATCAATGTCTTGACTTCAACTTTTCATACACTTCAACTATTATTAACCACATTTTACTTGGTCCAATCTATAGTATGTTCATGGGAGCCACAATGGAAACTTACTGTAGTTTTAGTGTACAAATAAACTCAAACCAAGGGTACTCTGCTAGCAGACAATGATTTGCATTAAGATAACTATAATCTTGGACTTTAAATTATCTTATGATGTTTATCCTTATCTCATGTGCAAATACTTACTGCAATATTTTTTGTGTAGAATAAGTTACTTGTTTGTTTGCCAATATAGTGAAATCTTGCATGTCCACCTATTTACATATTATTTAGTCAGGTATGTTTGTCACATAATCTCAGATAAACTTGTTTGTGAAGATCTGGGTTAGACTTTGAAAGTTATGTTGGTTCCTTGGTTAGTCAAATTCATACCTACTTGCTTTTTTAGGGTTCCGTACCCAAAGGGTAAAAACGGGACCCTATTACTAAGACTTCGATGTCCATCTGTCTGTCTGTCTGTCTGTCACCGGGCTGTATCTCATAAACCATGATAGCTAGGCAGCTGAAATTTTCACAGATTCTGTATTTCTGTTGCCGCTATAACAACAAATACTAAAAACAGAATAAAATAAATATTTAAGGGCTCTCATACAACAAACGTGATTTTTAGGAGTTTTTTGCTCGCTACTAATAACGGCAAGAGGAATGGGGCTCCCATACGGTACGGAACCCTTCGTGCGCGAGTCCGACTCGCACTTGGACGATTTTATTTTTTCATATTATGATTTTCAACTGTATTTTTAAACAGTTGTTTTACTTTTGAGTGTAACACTAGAGTATACGCGTGGCCTACTATAGTAGACTGGGGTCATATTATTGGTTATATCTTTTAAGGTGGATGACCAAAATGTTTTAAGTCCTAATTATACAGATCCAAAAAAAGATTCTAAGTTATCTAACTAAACATGCAAATTTCGGAATATTTATCTCAAAGGTGCCATTTTAATTAAATTTTCGTATAAGTTTGCTAAATTGTTTATTATTCTGAATTCCTTTCAGTTATATATAAAAAACTATTGTTTTAGATGATAAGAATGTGTAACAACCTCATTTCAATTGAATTTTAATTCATTTTTACTATAAGAACTTACTTAGAGCCATTTTAAAAAGGCCTACTATAGTAAGCCATGTGTGTACTGGTGTAACAAAGTGGGCGCGTGTACTCTAGTATTAATAACCATAAAAGTTCTAGATCAGAATCAACATGATTGGCATTTACCATATAGATAAAGTATTTTTACCAAAAGCAGATTTTAAACATGGTAAAGTAATTTTAACAAAAGCATAATAATATGTCATACTATTTTCTAAAAGCAAATTGCTATTGAACTATCTGGTGTAGATTTAGGAGTAATCAATTGGAGGGGTTGGTTCACTAGTCAAATGAATCAGTCACAGGAAATTAGTCAATATACAGTCACAGATGCAGGAGTTGTGAATGCACAAATTATGCAAAATAATCAGCCAAGAGTCGGACTCGCACATGAAGGGTTCCATACCGTGTTGGAGCCTCCTTGGCCCCATTCCTCTAGCCGTTATTAATATTGAGCAAAAAACTCCTAAATACATGTTTGTTGTAAGGGAACCCCCTTTAAGTATTTATTTTATTCTATTGTTGGTATTTGATGTTATGGCGCCAACAAATATACTTTGTTTGTAAAAATTTCAGCTGTCTAGCTACCACAGTTCATGAGATAGCCTGGTGTCAGACAGACAGATGGACATCGGAGTTTTAGTAATAGTAACCCTTTGGGTATGAAAAAAATTGTGTCAGTAATCACATGGAATTTATGTTAGGTATTCAATGCAGTAAGCCTTTACCACACACATGGATGCATCATTTAACACCACACTGCTATTGTGTAAACATTTGAAAAGAGCATGCATAGTCTGTTTATTAGCTCAGACATTGTTTTGAGAGGTAATGGGTTTCCAGTACATATGTGCTGATATTGCTTGAGATATAATAGGATCAGATTTCACTGTCTCAAATGACAAATAGTCTGGAGTTAGACTTGTGATAATAATTTTAGCTCTTAGAAGTGAAGGAGTGAGTACAGGTAGATTTATCATTTCTTTACCACTGCATTAGTGTTAATAATTCGGCACTACATAAAAATAGAGGAGGTCGGATTATTGGATGTTTTGATTAATATAATATAATAATACTGGCTGACTCAGCAAATGTTGTTTTGTCATATCAAAATAATCAGTCAAGTGCGAATTGGACTCGCACACAAAGGGTTCCATACCATATGGAAGGTAGGTATATCTGAAAAGTGTTAAATGGAGTATTGATTGTATAGCACTGGGTTAATTATTGCTTGACTATTGTATATGGGCCCAACCATACAAATCTGCAGATGTGAAGTTAGCTGACTGATGCTTACATGAAACTGCCCATTGTCATAGGCCTCCAGACAGCTTAAAAACTGACACCAGCTCTAGCCATCAGGCCTATACAAACTTACTTATCTATGCATTGATTGGTTTTCGCGCAGCTTGTAGCTAACTTCACATCCGCCGACTTGTATGATTTAGCCTATACCTCTGAGGAAGAGAATTTAAATATTCACTTGAGTGTTAAATCTTTCAGATCTAAGTGAAACATTCATTATTTACCTACATATTATATGCAGTTGGCTGTTTTGTCATCAACCTTGAATTTTTTACATTAAGACACAGTCACCTTGAAAGTTATTTGGATGTTATTTTATTGTTTGTCTTAGAATTATGGAAGTATTCAATGTTTATTACTAGCGACCTGCCCCGGCTTCGCACAGGTGTATTATACATATATAAACCTTCCTCTTGAAACACTCTATGTATAAAAAAACCCGCATTAAAATCTGTTGCATAGTTTTAGCTATAAGCATACATAGGGACAGACAGACAGTGGGATGTGACTTTGTTTTATACTTTGTAGCTCTTTATGATGGTTTAGCTTCATGTTACTGCATTTAAATTTGGCAGAAAGTGATGAATACCACACAGAATAGATATCTTCTTAATCACATATTTTTCATCTATAACTACATGTATACTTTATTACCCTTAAACATCAACAGAACTGACAGAAATTATGCTATTAACTTTCTGTTAGGTGCAATCAGCTGAAATGTACAAGTCATGAGCAATTTGTAAGGTTTTTAGCCTTTATTTACTGCTCAGTAAGAAGTAAAAAATTGGACCCAGTAAATGCTCCGATGTTATACATCAGTGATCATAATAATATCAGTAAAATTGCAAGCAAAGTTTAATGTTTTCTGAATTACTTACCACATTGTTGTAATTGAAGGCAGCTGTCCCAGGCTCAAAGTATTCTCTGTTTAATTTATCACTCATTTTCACTCACAATTTCATCTAAATGGCAGTTCCAATTTCATCATAGACCCTAATAATAAATCGAAATTACATTTTTAAGATTTTCTAACATTTTGATTTAATTATGAGGCCAAACGTCTGGTAAGAATTGGGAGCGCCTGCCTAGCGTCCGTGGTAACATTTCTCTAAATATTTTGTAATTAACACCACTTATAGTATCAAATTCACGTGAAGTAGTAAAAATCCAGCACAATATTTACGAAAATTCGACAATAATTTATCGAAAAGACACAAAAATTCATCAATTGTTGTTTCGGTTTTCATGACAATTTTACCTTGACTTGACACAAAAACAAAATGTCAAACCGCCATGATAGAATTTTAGCATGGACAAATTAAAAAATAAGTTTGTCTATGGACGTTCGAAATTGAGGCTTCCACAAACAGCTGCAACGAGATTTTATTGATTGGACTTTGACTTTGTTGATTGGTTATTGCCGAAATCGACGCGCGACGTTCCGCCGTTTTATGGGCATTTTCCAATTTGGCGACTTTTTCTAATTACCCGTACCGTCTGGGCTGGACCGGGATTTTAGGTTTAATACCAATGTTACTACCAATCTTACTACCAGTAGTAAGAACGGTAAATGAATTACGTTGTTACTACTGCAGTTGAAAGTTGTTAGAACAGTAAAAATAAATTACCCGTGTTACTACCGTAAAACTAAAATAACAAAAAGAAACAAAATATGACTTGTCATGCTAAAGTTATTTGACAGGTGTCAAAGTGACAGCTGTCAAACTAAAAACTGTTTTTTTTTCAGGTCATATTTTAAGTCAAATATGACAGATATCAAAGTGACAGCTGTCATTCTGGAATTCATATTAGATTTGAATAACAGGTGGAAAAGTGACAGCTGTCAAACTTAAAAATGATTTATTTCCATTCGTCGATTTTTTAGTATTAGGTACTCTTTTGGGACTAGAATCTGGCGACCTGTACCGTGTCCTCGGTAGCCAGGTTCAAGTCTTTTTGTGTGCATGGATTTGGACAAAGCGGGCAGGCTAAAAGGTGTGCCATGGTTTGAACGGCAGCACCACATGTACACAGTTCTTGATCTGAAAACCCCACCTGACCATGTTGTCTTTGCTGCGGCCAATCCCGACACGTAGCCGATTAAGGGACTTCCAGATTCTGGTCCCACAATATCTAAAATCCATAAACTCATGTAAATATTGATGGATGTAAATATTGTATACTGTCAGAATTACCATACGTAAAAAAAAATTGTCTAGCCATTGACACGAAATGAATGAATGGTATAATGGTTTTACTCTTTTTACTCTCAGTTTTTACTCGACGAGATATTCTGTCACTTTTGTGAAGTTTGACATCTATCATCTGAAAGAAGGATACAGCGAATGGACCCGTCATTTTTTTTTTGCAAGTGGGTAGAAAACAAAACATCATTTCTAAAAATGATATGTGCTTCAAAAATATAGTGATTTTTTGCTGTTTTAATATCACTACTTAAAATTAATATTAGACCACCAGAAAAATTACAATGATTTTTTATTGTTTTTACATCATAGATTTACATAAGAAGTGGCGGTATGACCTTAAAGGCTTTAGCCTGTCCAAAAATGGGCGCATTATTTAAAAAAAAACACATTATTTTATTACTGTTTCTGTCAAAAAAAAGGAAATGTCAAATTCAGTCGATCAGATGATGTATTCAGTATTGCAGTATTGCCAGATTTCGTTTTCGGTATTCCGACTTAGCTATTTTTTGGAAGGGTTGATATAATTTATTTATTTTCTTTTTCAACAATTGGTACATGATCCTTCCTTAACTCGTTTTAAGTGCTTCAACTAGTAATTTTACGAACTGAGGTGTCTTTTTACATATTTTATAGAAACATACATTTTTGTATACTAAAAGATTATCAATAAGAAAGAATACTTATATTTTTAGGTTTCACTCACTTTACTACTAACAAAAAGCTGCAGTTTAAGTTATCCGAGATATTCCTGATTATTTTAATATAACTCGTAATAATCCTTAAAGGTGCTATTCGTATCTCGGCTGCAGGCTACAGCTACAAACAGCACTTGCAGCAGCTGCACGAAGCCGGCTGTGGCTGCACAACTGAGGGGTTAATCCAGGTTTACACGTAAATTGAAACTACAGCTGTTTCGGTATGGCCCTATACATTTTTGTACAGCGCCCCTAGCAGAAACGAGGAAGAACTAACCAAAATCTATGGAGCCATACGCGAACGCGAAAGTTTGAGTAAACTTCGCAAACTTCGCCTGGACTACGAGTAGGGGCTCTGGTTATCTATGTAGTAGTATGAATTTCTGCAAAAAAGATTCTGATTGCGGCTGCGGCAGCACGTGCTACCGAGCCTCAGCTGCGAGTGTTGTTCACCTGTTTAAAAAAGTCCGACGTGCTGCCTGTCGCAGCACGTGCAGCCAGCATCGGAAACACTCCCGACTGCGGATACTGGCAGCGGCTGCGTGTCATGCTTGTGCTACCTGCATCCGTAAGCTGCAGCCGAGGTTCGATTAGCTGTTTAACTTATATTCCTATCTTATAGTTGCGGTTCTTGTACTATTGCGAATGAAATGGATGAATACCGAAATTGATTATCATTCATGTTTTCGTTTACTTTTTATATCGGTCCTAAGCATTGAGCTTTTTTGACGTGATAACGTCTTATAAATCGATGAACTCCAAAACGTAGTGAGATATTACAGATAACCATTTTTTTTAACAAAATGAGATACTTACACTGATAAAAAAATCAATATAAATATCATTGAGGCAAAATTAACTAAAATGATATGACTTCAAGTCTTTAAATATCTAGCACCATTTTAGCACTCTATATATTACAAACCTGGCAATCCTTAATCTTTAGCCTATAATTATATACCTAAGTATTCTTGAAAATTGTTTTCGGTTTTTCTTATTTTAACTTTATTAAAAACGAACTTGTACATATCAGAACAGTTTTAGGAGCGTCATAAATTACTCTGGTGAACATAACATTTTTAGTAATGCACTTGGGAGAAACTGAGTGTATTCGTATACAACAGGTATTCGTATGTATGAGCTTCCGACATCCTTCTTTAGATTTTGTTGAATTCTCTCACTTTTGCAGAGACAGCAAAAGTCTAAAATCGACAATTACGGGACTTAACCATTTTTTAGTTTGATAGCTGTCACTTTGCCACCAATGCAACTCTATTATGAATTCCAGAATGACAGCTGTCTCTTTGATATCTGTCTTATTTGATTTGAACTATGACCTGAGAAAAAACAATTTTTAGTTTGACAGCTGTCATGCAACTTTAGCATGACAGGTTATATTTTGTTTCTTTTTGCTATTTTATTTACGGTAGTGTAAGGTTTTCAGTATTTTATCATATTTTTTACTATGTCGATTTTGGTTGAAATTGGATCTGGTAGACCGGGCAACACCAGACATGACAGAGCACTCGGAAAGAAGAGTTTGTTGAAAAAGGAGGAAAGGATTTTACATTGAGAGCAGTAGGATATTATCTGGATTGTTAACGAAGAATTATACAACAATTATTGAAGTTACATCACCTTGTTTTAATAGTTACAAAGCCAACTACGCCACACATGCGGAGATATTGGATTTGAGGTCAATGATTCTACATCTCAGAAGTGACATCGTAAGTACACGCCTGCACCTGATTTTGTAGCTAAATAATATATTATCATGGTGATTTTAGCCTCGAACTCTGTTTAAACAGAATATTATTCGAAGCTAAAACCTTTGCACCAGTTTACGACACGTCGTCTCGTAACCTCCAAGATCATACATTTATGTTGTTTTCATTTCATATCCATGACGCATTCATACGTTTGAATATTGAAAAATAAAATTTGTGAATTAGTAATCTGACAAATTCTGATAACAATCGTTTGTATTAGCCATGTATATGTAATGACCATTCAATAAAGTCTGAATAATAATATTGTTTGGATTCATTCCATTGATGCGTATCAGAATCGTGGAGCAAAAATGAACCTTATTCGTATGAGCGAATGAAAGGAATACACTGGTTCCACATTCATACAAATAGTACAAATCATGGATGTATTACATAAACATCCTTGGTACAAATAGAGCAAAAATCTTTTGTAATGGCGGACGTGGAAAAAAAAAATATAAATTAATTAAATGTTGTTTACCTACCAATTTTACAATAGTAGGTTAAAAATGATTAACAATCAACATTCTTGACATGAGTTTTTATGACAAATATGTAGTAAAGTTCTTAACATAATAATAACAATCCAAAGTTCATAGTTATGTGTCCGAAGGATATCAGTATTGCTGATGTGTTGGTTGAGGTATTGTGATACTACTTAGTATCATTATTATCATATTGGTATTGCCTAGTCCTGTGAAATGTTGGCATTAACCCATACTTGGTTGACATGTTTTCTTCATAATAATTATGTTACCAAACGGAGACTAATACTCTGACCAATTAGAATTTTCTAATTATTTGCACTGCAGAAATCTTAAAATTGATTGGTTTAATATAGTGAGAAGTGCTGAAATTACATTTAGAAGCACTTCATGATGCATGTAGATATTCCTTAAGTTAACCTTATATAATTGCGGGCATATGAAGTGTCCATGGTCGTGTGGTAGATGTATTCCCTAAGTTTTAGATACTTCAAGTCCATACATATATAATAAAAGAAGAAAAACATACACTACGTTTAGCCAGACTGGGGTTTTATAAGGGGGGAATTACAATCCTGTTATTTTTCGTGTAACATGCACCATTCTCGAGATAAAAGTAGGATTTAATCTCCCTCAAATATTTCTCTTTACTCAAGCACAATACTAATGCAAGCAATTTCATGGTATGAGTTCCAGGTGATGGGTTCGAAGACAACGAAGTATGGCGCGTGAAAGCTCCTAGGAACCGATCGCGCTCCAGGCGTCACGCACGGCCGCAGCCGAGGCCACAGTCGAGCACTCGACGGAGTCGCAGCTGCAGCCGCAAGCCTGGGTTCGTTCGTGTTGGAGCTCGAGCTGCAGCAAGACGAGGCGGATACAGCCACGGCCGCAGCCGGAGCCAAGGCCGCAGCTGGAGCCACAGGCGCAGCCGAGACTACGACGAGAGCCGAGGCCGCAGCTGGCGCCACGGCTGCAGCCAAGACCGCATCCGGAGCTGAGGCCGCAGCTGGAGCCACAGGCGCAGCCGAGACTACAACGGGAGCCGAGGCCGCAGCTGGAGCCACGGCTGCAGCCAAGACCGCACACGGAGCCGAGGCCTCAGCTGGAGCCACAGGCGCAGCCGAGTCTACAACGGGAGCCGAGGCCGCAGCTGCAGCCACGGCTGCAGTCAAGACCGCATCCGGAGCCGAGGCCGCTGCCGGAAGCACAGCCACAGCCGTGGCCACAGCCGCAGCCGAGGCCATGGTCGGAGCCGGAGCCAAAGCAGCAGCCGCAACCGCAGCAGCAGCCGCAACCGCAGCCAGAGCTACAACAGCAGTCGCGGCCAGGATCACTGCTGTAGCCCGGGGTCACAGTCTCAGCCGCATCCGTTGCCAGCACTCCACCGACGACTGCCTGACCAACGTGGACGACAGACGCTCCAACGATCACCGATGCGGCCTGGAGTATATTGCTTGGAGATCCACGTACGCTGCCATCTCTAATTTATATCTGAGTTTTGCAGGAGAGGCTTGTATGTCCGGTTTGAAAGCTTTTCGCATTCCAAGCAAAATGAATGTTAAGGTTCCAGTTATTATATGGTTCTCATAACATTTTATCGTTGATTTAGCTGTTGTGCACCGTTTTGATTAATAGTATATATAGTTAGTATGCTGCGGTTCTGTCTCTTTTAAATCCAGCAAGTTTAATGAGTTCACCAATGCAGATTCAAACTGCTTACCACGGTCTGTCGCGAGCTACAGTTAGGTACTGATATATTGCCAGCAGTTCTCTGTCGTAAGGACTTCTTTCGTTGCGTTGGGCTCAGATCTCTACTAAAAGAAGTCAGAGGTTTTTGTTCTTTCCCAACGTGTTTTGAAACACTTCACTAATGGTAGAGTCTGAAGCTTCAGTGACTAGACTAGTATCATGCCGCAAGACGTAGGCGAAGGCGAAGTTCGAAGGCTCCAACGTGTCACCGATTAGCGTCACGGGTGGGAATCTTTTGCTGTCCCAGTCGACACGTCTTGTAGTAGAACTTGTGAGACTTTGCTGTGTCCCCGAGGAAGCGACGACAGAAGATAGACTTTCTTTGATATTTTCAGGAATGGCAAACTATCTGGTGGCTTCTACTTTGCCATCTAGCTGGTTAATGCTGGCTGCAGGTACCTACCACGCATACCAGAAAGCTGATATTTTCTGCACCATAAACACTTTCCTGCTTGGCTTGATCAAAAACCGTTCCATATTCTTTCAGGCGAGTGGAAAGCAGTTGTAGGTGCTGGAAATACTCATCTTCGATAAATCCGCTGGATTCAAGAAGATGTTAAGAGTATTAACAAAATCGCTGGAGCTAAGAGTATTAACAAAATCAATTTTCGAGAAGATTTTACAGCCATATAATATTATGTCATAAGTGTATTAAGTCATAAAATATGCCGAATTGGATATCTATCCGGTACTGTCGTTCAGAGTCCTGTAGTCGCCACCCGGACGTCAAACTTCAACTTTTTAGGAACCAGATGCTGGGAATGTGAATATGTGTTCTATGTGACATCTGTTCCAGCTTGCAGTGTAGGTACAGTTGAATTCTTGCTTAGCTATTTTGAAGTTTCAGGCACTAGACGTCTTGTGCACCGTAAACAAGTTGGTTGGGCACATTATTGATGAAATGGACTGTTACGTGGGTGACAATCTGAAGAGTGTCTGGTGGACGAAAGATCTCCACGTATTCTCGAAGTATTTTTTAGTACTTATTTGGATTGGCCGACGCGGACAAGTGCATGAAACGACATCTAAAGAAAAAGCGGGTTCAAAAGTGGTAGTCAACAAAAAAAAAAAAACAAAAATGTTGTATGGTTATCGATGAGACGGCGATTGCAGCAGTCGACCATTAGGCCATAATGTGATAAAAAGTCTGTCCTGATTATAGCCTTGCTAACATCGGCCGCGATAGAACGCCAAAAAAGAGCGCGGTGGAGATACAATCCAGGTCTAGCTGCGTGAAATCGTAAGTCACGGTCAATGACCCATTAATTGCAAAAGTTCGTAGGTAATCCTCAATCATCTGCTCCTGAAGTCCTACATGGGGAAAAACAGAAGTCGCTACTAGTGTCGACCAAGAACTACATTTTCGTTTTTCAGTGAGTGATGTACAGGCGACCTTAAGAAGATAGGCAATCGTCCATCATCATACTTGCTTTGGTAAGAGCAGTTCAAAACTGGAGGTAGCTGGATTGTGACCGAGTGTGAGAGTCGTGTTTTGTTCACCTCTATTTATAGGACGAAATCTTTATCAGAATTTGTAAACGAAGCTTTTACTTGATGGCTTAATTCTGCGTTTTCCTTGTGAGATTTTCAGAAACTATCTGGGCACGGAGTCCCTAGAAGCAACCTAGGTTGATGGAACTAGGTCGCTCGCTCACTTTGTTTACCAGATCCACGGGCGCTTCTAATGTGGACTTTGGCTGGGACACAAGGACTGTTTGACAGCTTTCTGGTAAATGGCTCGTTCGGATGAAGTCATCTTGTATGTTTTGCCGGTGAGGGGACAAAGGTAGCGTGGAAACAGCGTAGGCCTAACTTTTGTGCATCAACAGCCGAGTGACTTCCTTTATTTCTCTAGAAGCTGAGAGTTATTTCATCAGAAGCTTATTCTTATTCGATGTGGGGGCGATAAGTCCTGCACTGACGTCCCGCATGGGGTGTTTTGTGCATTTCCCCCTCCAGCGTCTATCCGAGCCAGCCCAGCTCCTTAAAGTAACGGAGCGTGGCTCTGGGCCGCTGGCATAACTGCTCCAGTAGCTTAGATGGTGAATAAGATGATGGCGATGTGGATGACAAAGCTAATGATAATGCCAATGCAGAAGCGTCATGCAACCCGTTAGCTATTCTAGTGTCTTCTTTCATCAGAAGCTTTTAACTATTCAGTTTTTAACAGCATAATGGTGAACCCGCTGAGCTCTGACAGAGAAGAATTTTGTTGCGTCGTCTTTGTACCCTATTTTCTTTTTATTTAATTTGCTAAATTTGAGATTTCAATAGTTACTAATGACTAGATGGTGGTGTGCGTTAACGAGTAATTTTAATATGTTGATCTTTGCATGTCCATTGTCAGATTTGTAACTTGGCGTTGATTTGTCATTGAAGATTCCCTTATTTTGACACTTTATTTGACGTTATTTTTGTTAATGTTTTGCGCATCTTTTGACTAGTAAAATTGTAATCAATGTTACACTTCGATAATTCATCAACTGCGCAATCGTACGCATGTGATACTTTTATAAACTTGACGTATAAATTGCCATTTTGCCGAAAACTGTTCGCGGCTGAAATGAAAGGGTAAACGGACTCGTTGCTGCAGTCGCATGGCCGGTCTATCTAGATTGGCTTTACTTTTGGTCACGGGATTTCTTATTCGGGATTCTTTTAAAGTTAATATGACAAAACTGAACAAAAAGTGAAGTAACGATGAATTTTTGTATTTCTCTCGTGACAGAAACAATGAAGACAATTGTTTTTACCATTATATTTTAGAACTTGAATATGCGTCACATTACATTGCAACGTTTATTGATTTTATTTATGACTCTATGTGCGTGTAGTTGTGGTAATGCTACAGTATCGTTGTCGCTTAATATTCAATGTTCATAGACATTTGAGTGCTCATAATATTTATGCACGAGATTGTAATGGTATACACTGCGTTTCTATAAAATTACTAGATTTAGTATTTTCTCTAAATTTATTAATGGATGAGTACATTATAGTAATCGTTATTATATTTAATTATATATCTGGCTGATCCGATGAATTTCATCTCACCATCTGTCAACTGTCAATAACAACTTTCAAATACAGGAATGTTTTGAATGGGAAAATGAAATTGGTTTTTTATTGTTTTTCTCGCAACATGGTATTTACATGGTTGTACGCAGCTATGGGTTTTCTCATCGTTTAAACCTTTCTAAGCTTCCACAAATGTATGGAGATGAAAATTTGCCAAATCGGTTCAGCTGTTCTCGAGTTGTAGTGAAATCAACTATCGTGATTCATTTATCTATATAGATAAGAGATTTACTTAATGACGTTAAATATAATCTTGTCTTGTCTATCTTAGTATTCGGACATTTACCGGTAACATTTGTAATATTTACATGCTATTAAGAGTGGCCTCTTTTGCATAGTTGGACGTAATTCTATTCTATTTTTTCTATTCTATTTTCTATTCTATTTTTTCTATTCTATTTTCTATTTTTTTTTTTAAATAAGCAAATCTAATTCAATTTAATCTCATTTTAGTTCATCATTATTATTTGAGTGGTGTAAACCAACCAACCAAACCAGCTGGTGGGTTTCCATAACTCACATATGGCAACATTGTGTTGTTATTTTTAGATGAGGTTAATTTTAACTTATTTTGTTATTGTTTATTTATTTTCCGTGGTATTCTTGGATTAATGATTGGTTAGTTTGTGATGAATGGTCGCGCGACCAATCATTAATCTAAGGTTATTTATTGTTATTTATTATTTTTTGTTTTTAACTTTATTGTTAATAATTTGAAATGTGCTTAGATTCATGACGTTTCAAAAGTGTATCTTTGGTACTTAATTGAAATAAATATATTTGAACTTTGAACTTTGAATTATAGTCTTTATGGGTGTGGTGGTTTTGTTGTGTGTATTGTTGCAGTTTGTCATTGTTTTCAAAATTATCAAAAAAGGTGTTCACAATTATGAAACAGTTTTGTTTTTCGATATTTATTGAATTATTTGAAAATTTATTGTTTATTATTAAATGCTTAAAGCTACAAACTTTGGGCTTGAATAATATTTGCGATATACAATGATATCAATAATCTATAATTGTGTTAATTTTACTAAAACATATACTTTGGTTTGAACAATGTTCAAATAATTCACCGATTGCAACGATGACTATGTGTAATTTTATTCTGTTACAGGGACTGATATAAGGATTGTTTTGATGGATACAAGGATAGTTTTTAAGAGATACAAGGATAGTTTTTAAGAGATACAAGGATAGTTTTTAAGAGTTACAAGGATAGTTTTTAAGAGATACAAGGATAGTTTTTAAGAGATACAAGGATAGTTTTTAAGAGATACAAGGATAGTTCATAAGAGATACAAGGATAGTTTTTAAGAGATACAAGGATAGTTTTTAAGAGATACAAGGATAGTTTTTAAGAGATACAAGGATAGTTTTTAAGAGATACAAGGATAGTTTTTAAGAGATACAAGGATAGTTTTTAAGAGATACAAGGATAGTTTTTAAGAGATACAAGGATAGTTTTTAAGAGATACAAGGATAGTTTTTAAGAGATACAAGGATAGTTTTTAAGAGTTACAAGGATAGTTTTTAAGAGATACAAGGATAGTTTTTAAGAGATACAAGGATAGTTTTTAAGAGATACAAGGATAGTTTTTAAGAGATTCAATGATAGTTTTTAAGAGTTACAAGGATAAATTGATAGTTTTAAGAGTTTGGCTGTAAAGATAAATACTTGATTATAAATAACTGTATTATAATTGCTACAAATCTTTAAACATTGTTCTTCGTTTAGAATCTATGTGTATGAATTTTTGTATAACAGTGTTCCAGTGCTTGATATTACTAATCCTTGATTTGTATAATATAACCTAACTTACCTTGCCTTGCCGAATGTAAGGTTTTGCCTGGTTCCACCTGGTTCATGTATGAGGACATACATGTCATCAGGATGGTCGAATGTAAGGTTTTCAGTATTTTATCATATTTTTTACTATGTCGATTTTGGTTGAAATTGGATCTGGTAGACCGGGCAACACCAGACATGACAGAGCACTCGGAAAGAAGAGTTTGTTGAAAAAGGAGGAAAGGATTTTACATTGAGAGCAGTAGGATATTATCTGGATTGTTAACGAAGAATTATACAACAATTATTGAAGTTACATCACCTTGTTTTAATAGTTACAAAGCCAACTACGCCACACATGCGGAGATATTGGATTTGAGGTCAATGATTCTACAGTAGTAACACGGGTAATTTATTTTAACTGTTCTAACAACTTTAAACTGCAGTAGTAACAACGGTAATTAATTTACCGTTCTTACTACTGGTAGTAAGATTGGTGGTAACACTGGCAATAAACCGGATTTTAGGGGGCCCTGGGCTAATACTACATAGGGGCCTACTAAATTGATAAAAGTATAAGATAGAAAGAAATAAAGAGACAGAGTCAAAGAGGGAAACATCCTCAGAGAAACATTGGAGCATGATCAAGATCGAGTGAATGTGTAATGGACTAATGGCAATGGCCGAACATTTAACTGTCAATCAAGGGCGGATCCAGCCATTGATTGCGGGGGTCATCAAGTTGTAGGTACTTATTAGTCGACGGAAATTACGCGACCAAGATTTTAAAGACGGTAAAGAAACAAACAATTTCGAAAAAGCGCGACCGGAGGGAGATCTATTTGTTTAGTTTTCCTTAGATATTTTAAGAGACACGAGTAAATAAGACTGTTCCACCGTTATTATCCACGAGTGCAGCGAGCGCGAAATATTTTAGTTATTTTAAAATACAAATGAGAAAAGCAGATCAATTTGTTCCTAAGCGTGAGCGAAGCGAGAACGAAAAATTTTCGGCTTATTTATAATAGATGTGTGAGCGCAGCAATCTTGACAATTTGTCACTTTTTTAGTAATTTCAAAGAAAGAAGTATAAGAAAAGCAGCCCCAAGCAGTGGTATCAAACGCGAGCGCAAAAAAATTTTGGTCTTCGTTTTCACTAACTTCAAAATTGATAATAGAGCATAATATGTGAGCTCTCTACTGCTATAAATGCGTGTATAAACAAAGCGTGATTTTGTTTAATTTGACTCGATAATCTAGAACTTATGCAAGCCTGGTACACATAAAAATTGCATAAGAATTTCGCAGAATGGCATTAATACAAAGCAATGAAAAATATTACGGGGTAGATACGGTAACTAGGCTACGGTAAATTGGAGAATGGCCGTTTAATAATTTCAGTTATACAGCCGCAGAGCTTTTCCTTTGGCCGCAAAATCGCAGCGGAAGGATCAAACTGTCTGTCTGATACAAATGTTTAACTAATGTTTAAATTATGGAAATAAATATAATTATAAGTATTTTTACAAGATGTTTGGTCTAGTGTTAGACTACTATCATGACTTGATTGTGTAGGTGGTGGTGGTGATCACAGAAGAGAGAAGGAAATCGAATCAAGTTCTGCTGTTCTGTGGTGGTGATAAGGGATTTAAAAATGTAACTGTCAAAGTCAGACAGAGTGTCAAAGTCAGGCACGTGTCGTACAGTCACTTTCAGTGATGCCAATTTAGCATATATTGTGCTAAATTCAGCATAATATTATCGTGCATCCCAAAAACACATATCCAATTTGATAACATATTCGATTAAAACATAATCCATTTTGCTAATTATTAATCATTTTATCATTACTTTTTGTTTTTCTATGTTTATAAGTATAGCACATTTCTTTATAGGGCAAGTGCCCTTATTAACTAACACTAAATACAAGAAATACATAATCTAAAACTTGAAACTTTAGGACCATGGGGGCCGGACGCTCTTTCACTGTATAAAGACTTGGCCAGGCGGTTAGTAGAGGTGACGCGTGACCAGAATGCTGGCGTTTACTTTGGTCAAAAGCTCAGCATTGCCATTCAGCGAGGTAATGCTGCCAGCATTCTGGCCACGTTTCGTTCTACAAAGGGGTTTTTAGATTAAGTTTTGATTTAATTTAGTTTTGAATGCAGGTATATAAGTTTAGGTATTTTGTAAATATTTTAGTACAATAAGTTAGAATAAATTATGTTTTTTAAGTTAATTCAATAAAATCTAAAACTACAGAATTTACTACTACAAATTAGATTAGACAATTATAGTTCGGCCGTTCAGAGAATGCGTTCCTGACACGTCATCTTGAAAAAATGTTTTTGGCCGATATCTCGGAAACTATGTACTTAAGGGCAAAAAACATTACGATCATTATTGTAGAAAATAAAATTTCGCATCTTTTGTTTCCAGTAAACTTTTTTGTTAAACTTACCGTTTACGATTTATGGCCCATTTAATGAAATTTCATTAAATGGACCTTAAAACATTAAATGGTCCATAAATCGTAAACGGTAAGTTTTACAAAAAAGTTTAATGGAAACAAAAGATGCGAAATTTTATTTTCTACAATTATGATCGTAATGTTTTTTGCCCTTAAGTACCCGAGATATCGGCCAAAACATTTTTCAAGATGAAGTGTCAGGAACGCATTCTCTGAACGGCCGAACTATAGACAGTTTTGTACAGTGAGTACAAAACATCTAGTCCGATCTGAACACTGCGCGTATGCCTGCGCAGAAGCAAAAAATGGGTATCAGCGGGGCCTCCCTAGCGGGGAACATGCCACGTGACCGCCATTGACCAATCACGGCGTAATGCGTATTTCATTCGTGTGCTATCGTTCTCTGTGTGTCGTAGTCACGCTCGCTAGCTCCACCCACTGAGTATAGTCGCGCGCGATATTTTTGTTATACAATTGTAAAAGCTGTTTGTTAAGTTTTTTTTTGTTGAATTTTCGTTTCGTGTTATTTTGTTATTGTTATTGTTTCTTGTTACTACTTGTTGTACTTTGTGTTATAATAACTGAACTAAGTGGATCAGAAGATGACGACAGCGAAGATGAAAATAATACGTCCGATTCTTCAATGTCTGACTAATCCGAGTCGGATTCGGGAGGTGAAGGTGGCAGCAATTATTGCAACATAGTATTGTACAACCATTAAAATAAAATTAATTACTAAATTGTTTTATTTTCGTAACATAAGCATGATTATTTTTAGGCTTAAGTTATAGTCAGGTTACCCCTATATACTTTAGCACCATTTGATAGGAATCTAGAACAATATGTACCTAATTCCAATAATCAAAATAACAATTAAATTAATTACCTATATAAAAATATAATTCGTACATAATATTGTTGCACTTGACTGTACCGACGCGGGCCGCGATGGTGCAACTTCAGATCGGACTAGATATTTTGCGAATACTGTACCATATTTTTAAAACGGCATAATTTTAACATCAAATTAGCACACTTTTTGTTGGTTGCAAACAAGTTGCAACACTGGTCAGTTTTGTTTTGGTTTTGTTTAATTTGTTTGTTCTTGCCTGTGGCTTTTGTCGTTTTGCTGAAAATCTGTATTTTGTAATGTGACGTTAACTTTGCATGAAATAAGAAAAGCCGTTCACGGCGTTCACGTACCTCTGAATATTTCAATATATTGTGAGTTTCAATCGCTTAGGAATATTGTATATTCTTAGCCATGCAAAACAGTTACGAATCAGATAGCGAAGACGAACTACCGGCAGGTTGGGAAGAGAAAAGCACACAGGATGGAAATGTTTTTTATGTAAAGTAAGTGCCGATTATTTAAAATACATATTTATGCCATATATACATAAATAAGTAAATAAATATTTTGGTGACATCTTACACACGGCCTCTGACCCCAAACTAAGCAAAGCTTGTGATATGGCTGCCAGAGATTGATATACTACTTATACATACTTATATAAATAGTAACTAAATAACACCCAGACATAGAGCAAACACCTATGTTCATCACATAAATACTTGCCCTGGGTGGGGATCGAACCCACGCCTCTTTGACCCAGAAGTTAGGGTCACTAACCACTGAGCCACCGAGGCTGTCACATGTTTGTCACCTAGTTTTTTTATCTTACAGCCCCCATACTAACAAAACTCAGTGGACTCACCCTACAACAGGCAAGAAGAAAGTAGTTCCAAAGGAGCTGCCATTTGGCTGGTCCAAGACTGTTGATAAAGATAGCAAAACTCTGTATATTCATAAAGAAACCGGCAGTGAAACACATATAGACCCTAGACTCGCATTTGCAAAAGAAGAAAAAAGGCATGTAAATGATTTTCGACAACGATTTGATGCATCTTCTACTGCATATCAGGTATACTTGTAATATTAATTCCAAAACTGTATAAAAACTTTCATCTACAGTTATTATTGATTACTTGCTGAACCTAGCTCTGATGCAGCCAGATGCTATTTGATTTGGTTAGTCGCCTCAAGTGATCCTAAATATGTAGTAATATTAAGTAGTTAGTAAGCTAGAATAAGTTAATATACAATGGGACTGCCATGTATTTTATATAAAACTCCCAAAAAATAAATTAGAATAAAAAAACCGGTCAAGTGCGAGTCGGACTCGCGCACGAAGGGTTCCGTACCGTATGGGAGCCCCATTCCTTATGCCGTTATTAATAGCAAGCAAAAAACTGCTATTTTTGAAAATAATTAATATTATTATTAAATATTTACTCTTAAATATTTATTTTATTCTGTTTTTAGTATTTGTTGTTATAGCGGCAACAGAAATACATCACCTGTGAAAATTTCAGCTGCCTAGCCATCATGGTTCATGAGACATACACCCGGTGACAGACAGACAGATGAACTTCGAAGTCTTAGTAATAGGGTCCTGTTTTTACCCTTTGGGTACGGAACCCTAAAAAAAGATATTATTTGAAAGCAAAACTATCCACTTATTATCTAAAGCCGCGGCCACACATTGGATTCAACTTTGCGTCCAATATTGGCTATAATTTGAAATGATCAAACTACTGCACTATACATTGGCTTCAATGTCAACTTTGTAACCAAACAATGGAAACAGCTAGCTCATTGGGCCAGTCCAGCTGCAGCTAGCGATTAACGACTCCTTTTTTCTTTTTAATTCAGCAATAGTGACGCCGGGTAAGCTAAAAGAGGCGCGTATTCGTTCCCATGCATCTGCCAAAGCGTTTCTGTTTTTGTGCAACTTATTAGTGGAGTTCCACAACGCTGGTTCTCCTTGGTATAACTCGATAAACTTCAAAACTTCTGCATTAGACCATTCAGTCGAAGCCGTTGCCATTGCGAAAATAAAAACATAAAATTATAACAAAAACCAGAGTAGGTACTACAAACACGTACGAACAGGACCCGCATCTCAAGACGAATGACAGAGACTAATGTGTGGCGCGAGCGCGGCGTTGCGTCCAAGATGCCTCCGCGCACTCCCCTTTCATTCCCCTCTCCTTTGAACGTGTATCAAAAACCGACACCGAGCGCGTTAGTATTGGGCATTGGACAGTGATTGGACACAATGTCTACATTGTGTCAAAGTACCGATACATACATTGGTGCATTGGGCGTAAAACGTTACGTTGGTGCAAATATCTCCAATATGTGGCCGCGGCATAATGGCTAGCAAGCTTGGCTACAAATTGAATAAGCAATTATATTGTTTGGTTTATGTCCAATATCAGTCCAAGACCGATCCACACATTGGAGTGTGTGGAAGTAAGACCACAATAGCCAACATAGGTAGCCAATGTGTGGCCCATTGCTGAGTGCATTGTTTAAGATACTTTATTATATTATTTATCGCCATCTTTACTGCCATCTCTAATCTTTATCTCTAAAAATACAAACATCATTATTGTGTTACAGCAATGTGAATATAGTGTGTAAAAGCTTAGTATTGTAAAATGATGTAACCATTCGCTCCCTATATCGCACTTAACTTAATTGGTTAGTGTACTTTTATGCACAGTTTATAATAAAAACAGTATTTTTTTTAACGCGATTAAGTCTGCGCTTGACCACCAACTCGCCTGATGGTAAGCGACATTGTGGTCAGACCTAGAAGATACCTATTCACTCTGATCTTGAAAAGCTTTGAAATCATGATCTTTGATCTTTTTAAAGTTAGACATACATTTGCTTTTGAGTTTCAAAGAGTTCACTGTACCTACTTTTGTTTATTCATTATCATTTCATGTCAATGGCACTTTTTAAAAATTTAATTGTAGTGAAGTCAAACTACTATTATTTTATTCTTTACTATTATTTCAGATTCTTCATGGAGTTGATTTATCAGGCAAATGTGCTGTAGTGACAGGCTCAAATGCTGGCATTGGCTATGAAACTGCTAAATCTCTAGCAAGGCATGGCTGCACTGTTATATTTGCCAACAGGAATTTAGTGGCTACACAGAAAGCCATTGATGACATTGTAACAGAAACTAATGCTGCTAAAGAAAACTTGAAAATTGTTCAACTTGATTTAGCTTCACTGAAAAGTGTAAAAGAATGTGCCTTAGAAATTAGACATACTTATGAGTAAGTACTATTATTTGTTCTTGAATAAGATATAAAGACATATCGGATATAAAGAAACATATTAACATTTAGCTATGTCATTTCAGCATTGTCTTTAAAAAGTACAACAGTTAGCTTAGCATGCGACCACGAAAAGCCACGAAAAGAACTCTTTTCGACATGTGAAAAAGTAACAGATATATGTATACTTTGCCATAACTCTCGAAAGAAATTTATCATGGTGCACATCCTGGCCCGGCAGGCTCTTAACATAGCTTGACTATTGTTCCTGATACAAATTTTATGCACCATTATATCTATTGAAACATAAGTTCCTACACCACTTTGATAAGGCTGGTTGCAGCTTTGCATCTATTTACCCACCTGACAAGAAAGGTTACTTTTAGGACCATTCCCGAAAAATCCCACAGTATACCAGAGCTCTTAGTCCAGGTTTTGCGCAGTTTACTTAAACTTTCGCATTCGAGTGTGGCTCCGTACATTTTGGTTAGTTCTTCCTCATTTCCGCCAGGGGCGCTGTACCAAAATGTATAGAGCTATACGGAAACGACTGTATTTTCAATTTACGTGTAAAGCTTAGTACAGGTTGTGTACAAACCCATCAGAGTAACCTGCAAGGATGAAATAACATTACCCAAAACAGCAGGACCATATCTGAAAGTAATTAACTAGAAGCAAGCATAAAATTATATTAAAGAGCATACATCTAGGTGTCTATGAAGTGATATTTTAAAAACAATTTTAACTGATACAAAGTAAGGGGGCTAGGCAAGACTTGTGGTTTCCCGCTCTAAGACCTTTGTCATGGGTAAGATACAATAATTATTAAATCATTTTTCAGTCACATAGACATGCTGATCCTTAATGCTGGAGTGTTTGGTCTCCCGTACTCAGAAACTGAAGATAAACTGGAGACTGTGTTCCAAGTCAACCATCTCAGTCACTTGTATTTGGCGTTGCTTTTGGAGCCTGTTTTAAAAAAGGGCTCCAGAGTTGTGTTCGTTTCCTCAGAGTCGCACAGGTGAGATTTTTTTTGTAATAATAATGCAGTTATAATCCTACCGCATAACTTAGTCCTCGCCTGCGCGGTACAGGGGCACCGGGGGAGACGACAAAGGGGTACTGAGACAGGTGCCGGCGGCGGGCCCGCCTATGTTTTTATATATCTTTATAGCGGGCCCGCCGGACTAAATTAAGCGGTAGGATTATAGTCTATAACATTCAGTCATCTATAAGTTGATGCGATGTGTTCGTTTTAGCGTTTATAATGCAGCTAGCCCATTTATTTTCTCTATTATTGCTAATGCTTGTCAAAAATATCCTGTCTCTCTTTGGGCTGATCTTCGGGTGAGAAATAAATACCATAAAGATTCGGCATCTTAAAACATTATGGTTAAACTGTGTAGATAGGTGATAGATTGATAAAAAGCAAGTAAACATTGGGTGGCCAGAAGGGTGATACCCTTCTGGCTATTCTAAATTCAATTTATTTTTAGACAATAATATTATCACAAATTATATTATAATTTGTGGTGTTACACGTCTGTAGTATAATGCTGAGTACAATATTACTACTGAGGTCAAAACAATTTTTACACGGATTTACACACCACAGGCTTTTTGGTGAAGGAAAACATAGTGAGCCAATCTGCATACATCCATAGAAGAACTTTGATGGCGTATTGAATCCACCAACCAACACCTGTCTGGGTACAACGGCTCAGGGAGAAAATCATTTTATCCACTTTTAATGTCAGTTGTCATTGTCAATCCATACTTTATTTTCTCTTAGAGGGGATAAAATAGTGGAAAGACAATTTGTCCCTTTGCCTTGCTTTCTGTGCAGGCTAGCCAGTGTGTAGCGTGATGATTATGGCACTATCGCTCCTTGTGGCTAGGTCTATGTTCAGTAATAGGTTATTAAAAAGACTGCACAGTACAGTAAACATTAAAATCAAATACAAGTTTCACTAATTTATTTATTATACTTTGAGCACACCATACTACAATATAATTATACGACATGACGTGGAGAACGAAGCAGATGAATCAAGTGATGAAGACTTTTAGTAAGAGTAATTACATGACGTATTTACGTGATAATTTACGTTCTATGGACCTGTCATAAGTGACTTGCTATTTGAAAAAGACTATAAACTGTTATTTTAACTTAAATAACTGTGACTTTCAGGTTTGCAAGTCTAAAAAATACCTTTGTGAATCAAAACCTTGCAATGCAGAAAGAAGACTATTACTCCATGATGGCGTATAATAATTCCAAACTGTACAATGTTATTACAGCTAAGGTAAATCCTTAAATTAATAGATGTTATTTTTAAACTTTCACGATTTGATCACATTTCTTATACTTACCGTGCAATATTATGAATACGAAATCACTGCATAGTATAAAACAAAGTCGCTTCCCGCTGTCTGTCCTCATGTATGCTTATATATTTAAAACTACGCAACGAATTTTACTGCGTTTTTTTAAATAGATAGTGATTCAAGAGGAAGGTTTATATGTATAATACACCTGTGCGAAGCCGGGGCGGGTCGCCAGTAAAAAATAAACTTTATTATTATTATTACGGGACATATTGATAAGTCCCGTAGTATAAAAAATATATTATATTAGAGTTACTGCCGACACTAAAATGAATAACGGGGGCACAAACCGGGGCTGAAATCGCAAAAAATCAGCTGTTCTAACTTTGATCACTGACTCTGATGTATGGAAAAACTGATTTTTTGGCCGACAAACCGGAGGAGGTATTCAATTCGACGCGTATATATATTTTTTTAATGTATTACCTCGCATAACTTTTTTATAGTGGTCCGATTTCAATAATTATTTTTTTATTGGAAAGAGAATGTTTCGAAATTGGTCCCATTTAAATTTTATCAAAATCGGCTGAGTCATTTTTCATAAATCAACAATAGTGTGAAAAATGCTACACCGATCCGTGCGTAATATTCGCGAATTCTGTACACGGGTGAAGTCGGTCATGCTTTTTTTTTGCAAAAAAAAAAAAATTTTTTTTACGATTATCAGGTTTAGGGCTCTACGAATCCTTACCAATATTCTAAACCCGAAAGTGTTTTTCTTGGTTTGTTACTTTTTTACGCAGCATCAGAGGATAGACTTGATTTTTGGCATGGATATAGTCGAACTACTCGTTCTAAGCTATTCGCATGGAAGCTATTAGCATTGTATGTAGTAGAGATGAGCAGAACACGCCATCTTTGTTTTGGTTTTTGGTGCCAGCTGTAATTCTGTATAATAATATGAAGCCAATAAGATTATCGGATTTAAAAACTTGTCGCTTTTATTTTCCAGATTTTAAGTGAAGAATGGAAATCGAAGGGAATCTGCGTGAACTCGTTACATCCAGGGAACATGGTGTACACAAATCTAAGCAAGTCATGGTGGCTGTTCAGATTGGCTTTCCTCTTTGTGCGACCTTTTACCAAGTCTTTGGTAGGTACATAGAGTTAAAATACCAATGCCGTACCATAACTCGTCTTACACCCTAATCAATTTGCGCCGTAACCTCCTAGCTATTATTATCATAGCTGCCCTCGCTTATAGAAGTGTACTTGTAATATAGGTATTTTCATGAAATAAGATTCATAGTAAATTTTAAAATCCGGCCCGAATTTGCCACTTTTCACAAGGATTTTTAACATTTTGTTCGCACAAAAATGCACTTATAGACAACCGTGCCATTTTTAAGACACTATTTTTATTTGTTTCACCTGCAGGGTTGTTTGTAACTAACTCCTTTGAACGATTTGGCCTACTTTAAACAATCAGATTTCATTTAAACTTTTGTAGACTTACCATGGTGATAAGACCAAGACTAAGACAAGATACAAGTTGCACAGAGGGCCATGGAACGTGCCATGCTCGGCATCAAACTACAACACCGCGTTTGAAATGTCGAGATTCGTCGCTGTACTAAGGTACGCGACGTTGATCAGACAATCACAAAACTTAAATGGAGTTGGGTAGGACATATTGCTAGGCAGAGCGATGGCAGGTGGACAAAAACAATAACAGAATGGTGGCCGCGTAACGGCAAACGATGCGTGGGGCGTCCGCCATCTCGTTGGGTCGACGACATTGTACCGTTGTGACCGTTCAGTAGTTGCCTGGTAGAGATCGTTGTCAGCGATAAGGCCGCCATTTGTGGCACTAATTTAAGATAAATTCTACTTTGTACCATCTGTTGTACCTAGTTAATAGTATTAGTGCACACAATAAAGAGTTATATCTATCTATCTATTGTAAGAGACGCGGGTCCAACCTGGACGAGATTGGCACAAGATCGAGGTGAATGGCGTACAAGAAGAGAGGCCTATGCTCAGCAGTGGGCGATTACAGGCTGAAAATGATGAGAATTATCAAGGACCGATAACAATACAATAACAATTTGAACGTGTTTTTTGTTTATTTACCTATAATTTATTTTATTTACGGGACTTATCGCGGACTTAAATTACGAGATAAACAATAATCCCGACTTTTCGTCGAGGTGTTTACACGGTCTACACCGTCTACGCAACTCGGACGAAACGTCGCGTCGCGAAAATGATTACTCAACAAAAACGTTGCATGTAAAAAGTACTACAATTCTAACAACAGTTATCCGTAATAAAATAAAAAATTAAAAAATCTAAAACCCGACTGCGTAAAAAGTGAACAGAACTACAGAAAAACTGGCTGTGCTTTGCAATGCCCGTGCGAGGCCATGATGATCGAGTCTTAAATTTTTCATGTAGTATTTACATTCTCTGTTTTATTACTCGTATAAATTGTGTGCGATTCCATAAAAATACGTAGGTATATTTTAATTTGTTTTCATTTATTGTGAACAATACCGAATTGCCTAATGAGTACACTTAGTGAGTTTATGACGTAAGTATTACTCATATTCTTGGGGTTATATTTTCTCGCAGGATGTATGAAAAGTAGAGTATGGACCTCTCGAACCAATTTTGTCTTCGTCTTGGGCGACTTGAACCCCTCGCTTCACTCAAGACTCTAAATAATTCCGTAGGCTTCGCTCGGGAATCAACTTAAACCACTGAGCCACCGATGCAGTCTGCTTACGGCTGTGCTTTATTGCTCGACTTGTTAGTCAGCTGCATCGCTTCACTGAGGACTCTAAATAAAATTCTCTAAATTAACTAAACTCCCTCGCTACGCTCGAGAGTTAACTCTAGGGTCCCACCTTGCACTCAGGGTTCAAAATATCGCCCTTGATACAAGACACGATAGGTGCATAATCTACTCTTAGGTATATTATATTTTCAGTGTGCGATCAGTCCCGAAGTACAAGAATAGTGTGCTCAAATCGCGAAAGTTAAAAAATATATCAAAGAGTTATCTTTGTGATATACCTACATTTCAAAAATCTTACCAACTGAACCAGCCCGCCTCCTACGCAAGCGCCAAATTTTTGAAGTGCTTATCATTACCACCAACTTATAGCGTTGGCGGCGCCACCTATGATACCCGTATTAGACAGGATAACACTCAACTAGAAGTTATTAGAACTTCTGAAGATTGACGAGAGATGGCGCACTGCTAAATCAATGATAATGATTTTTATTTAGAGTGCTTTCCACACTAGATTAAAAAATATAATTTATTTTGTATCAGCAACAAGCGGCCGCTACGACAGTGTACGTGGCGACTGCAGAAGATCTGGAAGGCGTCACCGGCTTGTATTTCAATAACTGCTTTTACTGCGAAGAGTCTGCGCTGGCGAGAGACCGGGAAATCGCTACGTCCGTCTTCAACATGTCGCTCAAAACGATTCACGAACGGATGGGCTCAGATCACATAGAGCAGTATGTCAAAAGGGTTATATAACTGCTTCTCCTGCGAAGAGTCTGCTCTGAAGAGAGACCGGGAAATCGCTACGTCCGTCTTCAACATGTCGCTCAAAACGATTCACGAACGGATGGGCTCAGATCACATAGAGCAGTATGTCAAAAGGGTTATATAACTGCTTCTCCTGCGAAGAGTCTGCTCTGAAGAGAGACCGGGAAATCGCTACGTCCGTCTTCAACATGTCGCTCAAAACGATTCACGAACGGATGGGCTCAGATCACATAGATCAGTATGTCAAAAGGGTTATATAACTGCTTCTCCTGCGAAGAGTCTGCTCTGAAGAGAGACCGGGAAATCGCTACGTCCGTCTTCAACATGTCGCTCAAAACGATTCACGAACGGATGGGCTCAGATCACATAGAGCAGTATGTCAAAAGGGTTATATAACTGCTTCTCCTGCGAAGAGTCTGCTCTGAAGAGAGACCGGGAAATCGCTACGTCCGTCTTCAACATGTCGCTCAAAACGATTCACGAACGGATGGGCTCAGATTACATAGATCAGTATGTCAGAAGGGTTATATAACTGCTTCTCCTGCGAAGAGTCTGCTCTGACGAGAGACCGGGACATCGCAACATTGGTCTTCAACATGTCGCTCAAAACGATTCACGAACGGATGGGCTCAGATCAATAGAGCAGTGTCAGAAGGGTTAATGGTTATAGGTATTATAATAATATAATATATGTAATGTTTAATTAATTATATTTAATGGTTATAGGGTTAAAAACTAACAAGTTTGCATAGTCCTGCGGTAGGATAGGATACCTACATAAACAACGTTGTTCTATGACTTGACATATATTTAGATTTACTTATATACAAAAATAAATTAGGTAGGTAAGGTAGCAAGTAAAATCGCAGTTAAAAATCAGTGACATTTCGCTAAAGTCCCGTCAGTTCTAGAGCCTAATAGACTGTCGCACAGTAAGAGACCCGACGGAATGACATTGGTGCCATGGAAGATGGGACGACCTTTGGTGTGGGACGCGACATGTGTTGACACACTGGCGTCGTCTCATCTTCCTGGCACAACAGAAAAGGCTGGCGCTGCTGCAGCTAAAGCCGAAAACGGCACAAATATGAGTCGTTGGAGAGAATGTAACATTTTGTGCCGTTTGGGGTTGAGAATTTGGTTCGTGGCCACTAGTACCATTATCAGTACCATGATGGAACTACTGTTAATATTTTACAACACTAGTTCCATTCAAAATGGAACTAGAACTTTTTTACGAGCTTTTTAGTTTCACACATCTGTCACCAAAACTTGTAAATTAAATATGATTCACTTCTCGGTTACTGATTGAACTGAAATGTTGCATACATAATTATGTAAATTGCGTGACAATGCAGTATTATGATGGCATGCTGCTGATCTGATAATAGAGCTGGAAGGTGGAGGAAGAAACTTTACAATATAAACGACACAGCCTCCTTTAATTTGGGCTCATTGGAAATGTCTTGGCGAGTACTTTGTATTTCAATGGTAACCATGATGGAGCTGGAACTCTGTAATGAAACGATGCAACCCTATCGTGTTTCAGCTAGTTTGTTCGTCTTGGCGAGTACTTATTCAGTAAAAGATTGTTTTCAAAAAGTTTTTTTTTTTAAATTTAATTCCTGTTATATTATATACGTATAGGTAAGTAACTACTGGTACGAACAAATAAAGTTAATTTTATTCTTTAAAGACGTTATCAAATACATAAACAATTGAGATTAAGATAAGATAAAAAAATGTTAAAAGATAGAAAGATACAATTTTAGTGGAATTAAATGTTCAGAATTCAGTTTAGCGCATACAATAGTGTACCTACTAAAACTGAATAGAAACTGTCCAAACGGTGGGTTCTAAGTTCTTTAGACCCCGCCGTTCAGATAGACATCAGAAATTCTCCGATCATACTCTAAATCTCATGGTCAAACGACGCTCACTTAGACTTGATGAACTAGTAGTTACTTAAGAACCATATGTAAATATTACGTCGCAATAAAGGATTGAGATTTGAGTATTGGTTGTTTTTTTTGTTAACATTATTCATTTTTATTTTAAAAACGATGGATTTACCTATAAAGGTTTTTGTATTTTGCGTAGAGGAAAATTTCACAAGTTCCAGTATGTACTTACCTATACCTATATAATATAAAAAGGATCTAGTAATAACAAAATCGACATTAGTTCCATTGTTATCAGAAAGTATAAGGATGGTACTGGTGTTAAAAATCATTATCAGTAGTTCCATCATGGAACTGAATGGTACTAGTGTAAACTCAAAATTAACACTAGTTCCATTATTTCAAGATTCATTCTAAATGGAACTAGTGTTGAAAATTATTTACAGTAGTTCCATCATGGAACTGTTAATGGTACTAGTGGCGACTAACCGAGAATTTAGGTCCGTGATTTAGGCCGGACGCTCACTTTTTGTACAAAGACCTGGCAAGGCGTCTGGTAGAGGTGACACGTGAACAGAATGCTGGCATCTAGGTACTTTTTCCAAAAAATTAGTATTGCTATTCAGCGAGGCAACGCCGCCAGCATTCTGGCCACGTTACCCTCTGTCATGGGTCTTTTAGATTAGTTTTATTTTATTATAAGTTTTTATTTTAAGTGGGTTAATTTTAATAGTTATAGTTTCTGAAGTGTTTATTAAGTTTTGTTGGAATTAAATACCTACAACTAAATATTCTATTAATATTTCAAGCGTCTTCTCGAGCGAAAAAATCACGTTTCTTTTATGGAGCCCCCCACTCATATTAAATTTTTTTTTTCTCTTTTTAGTAGGTATTTGTTGTTTTAGTGGCAACAGAAATACGTCATAATTATGTGTAAATTTCAACGTTCTAGCTATCACTATTCATGAGATACAGCCTGGTGACAGACAGATAGACGGACAGCGGAGTCATAGTAATAGGGTCCCGTTTTTACCCTTTGGGCACGGAACCCTACAAACAAGGACAAATCCATACAGTTTTAATAGGTTGCTATAGGCCGAATCATGCAAGTCGACTGATGTGAAGTTACCTACGAGCTGCGCGAAACCTGATCAACGCGGAGTTTTATGTGAGCTGCAGTACAATACAGTACAGCCAGGGTTAGATATTGCGCACCTTGTAGCTAACTTCACTTCCGCCGCGTTCATCATACCTAACACAATATAGTACAATAGCTACCTAATTACATTTTGTTATGGATGTTGAGCATAGTTATTAAGATTAATTTAAGTGTTAATTTCATATGAAATGCCAAATGGGTGCGATTAGTTTACCTAAGTACTTTATTCTTGAGTAATAGGGTTAACAGTTCGATTTCGTCAAAAGTTAAGTATTGTATGTGTATAGGTATTAATATTCGGATCGGGAACTCTCATTTCGTCCTCTCAATAAATACTATTCTGTACTTCAAACTAAGTAACTTTGTTCTACAACTATTATCAAATCTCTCAGTTGTTTGTTTTGTTGTACCCCCTTAACTGGAGGCCGACGGATTATAATATAATTATAATATAATCCGTCCTAATACATATTATTAGGTACCAGTAACCCTATATATTATCCATCCATTAGTCACAGGACGTCTCCGGCTGGACATAAGCCTCCCTTATGGATCTCCAAAAAAAAACCGGTTGGAAGCGGTTTGCATCCAGAGTGCGACCCTGCGGCCTTGATGAGGTCGTCTCTCCACGTCGTAAGTGGACGTAGATTGTCGGTACGTGGTCTCCGCTCTAGACCTCAAACTCAAATAATTTATTGCAACATATGTTTACATGCGGTTCTTAACTAACATGTTTTGTATAGTTATACATAACCTATAAGTGACCCTATAAGTGTATGGCAATTTTATAATTTGTATTGGAACGATTTATTATTATGTGACCCTTACGACTACACTGATAATCAGTCACAAAATTCGAGAAAAAACATCAGTTGTTCTCTACAAAACTGCAATTTGGAATTGACAAGCTGTATGACACGGTTGTTTTTTTTTCCGAATTTTAGTTTGGTCCCATAGTGAAAGTTGTTCATAATGATGGTCTTAATCACCCCTTTTGGCTTAGTACAGGGTAAGATGATCCTGTATAGCGCTTTATAGAATCTTATAGCTCAATTTTGTAACACAGGAAAAGTTGAGAAAAGACAAAATTGCGTTAGCGTGGAGGTAAAAAATGCGATTACTCTAGTAAAAGGAGGGGGTTCTTAATTCGTCTTTTTTTTTAAAAAATGTTTTTTACCTCAGAACATTCGACTGCGTGAACCGATTTTGATGATTATTTTTACTTGAAAGCTGGTGCTTCCCGTGTGGCCCCTTTTACATATTATTTAAATCGGCTGAGCTATTTTTGATAAATCACCAATAATGTGAATATTACTACATATATCGCTCCGTGCGAACTATTCGAATTACAAGGTTGGAGTCGGTTATACATATGTTATGTCATTCTTTGCGAAAAATAATTATGTATAAAATGTATTGTTGACTGAATTTCTGTTATGTTGAAATGTGATAGCCCTGGATTTATTCGTCATTGTCCATTACAAACTAATGGACAGGTTTAGGTTTTTACTTGAAACGACATGTTTCTTCTACTTTTCTCTTGGTTCCTTTTTTGTGAGTTTTTTTTTTTATTCTTACAATAAGTTATGGAGTTGAGTTTGACCGAAATGCTTAGATCAATATAGTTTTAGCCGCATATTATCTTAAGGCAAATATGCAGGTATAGCAACAAAGAGTTACGACGTAGCGCCCAGTGGATTAGCAAGTTGAAATGGCAGTGGGCAGGACAAAACACGGGGAACTGATGACTCATAGAGTGGACAAGTGGAGACCACGTACCGACAAACGCAGTGTAGGACGTCTAAGTGGACTGACGATCTCATTGAGACCGCAATATTGTACGCTAAAACAAAATGGCAAATGTTACTCTTCTGTAAATCTGTATAATTTGCCGCAGCATATGGGTGTGGTCTGTGGTGCTATAGCCTTTTCGGAAACCAGCTTGTTCGGGAGGCTGGATGTCATCAAGCCTGCGTTTTAGACTGTCCGGTCCGTAATGACTTGAAAATAGCTTATACATAACTCAGAAGCGAGATGGGCCTGTAGTTCTTCAATTAAGATTAAAGCCCGATAACAGAGGCGCCAGCGCAAAATTTTATAGCAACTTAAAAAGCGTTATCTCTATCGAATGCCTAAAGTGAAAAAGAAACAAGACTATGCTATTTAGCTATTATAATTAAGCTGGCGCCTCTGTAATCGGTCTTATTGTAACTCTTCTCAAATAACAACACCACTGCTCTTCTGTTCCATGCTTCTCGTGTTATGCTCTCTAGGACGACGGTGTTGAAGAGTTAATATCAGTACATTATCTGCTTTTATGCAATCTGTCCTGATAATCTGGGATTTTGCTATTCCGGGATTTTGCTTATCTGTCCTTCAGCTGCAGACACGCCTTGTTGTTCTTAAGCTGATTCAGGGCCATTCTATACATGGTTATTTCTAGTCAATTAGCATCATTTTAGGGGCTAATTCTGTACATCAAAACTAACAACTTTTGCTCCGAGACTTTTGTCAAAACTGAAAAACAAAACAGCTGTTCCATACATTTTGTCGAGGGTGAACGATATTTTTCTATGGAACAACAACTTTTTTTTTTGATAATTAATAAAAGTCTTAGAACAAAACTTGTTAGTTTTGTGTACAGAACAAGCCCCTAAAAGGATGCCAACTGATTAGAAATTAACCCTGTATATAATCCAAAGGTACTTACTCGTTGTTACTTTTATTTCGTCACAGGTGATTTCCCATTCGCCGCTGGTTTGAAGTATAAGTTAAATACTAATGATGAAAGGGTGGTTATGGCTAAGATGCTGCTGGATCTATCGCAAGATGTTATTAAAAATCAGAACCAAAAAATGGCCCTCGTAGCTAAAGTAAGAACGCTTTTCATTTTTTCAGTTGACTTTTATAACAATTTTGAATAGGTATGAAAAATAATGACTTCATATTGATGATTTTTACGTTGTCGTATAGGCCGAATTAAACTTAGTGGCATACACGAACAGGAGGCGTGTGGTTCCGCAGTAGCAATATATGCATATACAGGGTTATTCCTAATCATAGATTGATAATAGTATTAATCAAGAATTTATGTCCTAATGAATTAGCATCCTATTAGGGGCTTATTATCAAAACCAACAACTTTTGTTCAACGACTTTTGTCAAATCTCAAAAAAAAGTTGTTTCATAGAAAAATATCGTTCACCCTCGACAAAATGTATGGAACAGCTGATTTTTTAAATTGAGTTTTGAGAAAAGTCGAAGAACAAAAGTTGTTAGTTTTGATGTACAGAATAAGCCTCTAAAATGATGCTAATTGATTAGGAATAACCCTGTATATATCTGTCAACAGCTCAACGATGGGATGTGTGCATCTTGTAGCGAACTTTGTAGCCTAAAGCTATAGTCAAACCGCTAAACTCAGACTTCGCCTGCGCGGGTACGGGGGCGCGGGGGTAGACGACAAAGAGGACTGAGACAGGTGCGGGCGCCGGGGACCCGCTGCCCGCGCCTGCCTCAGTCCCCTGTGTCGTCTCCCCCGGCGCCCCTGTACCGCGCAGGCGAAGTCTGAGTTTAGCGGTTTGACTATAGAGATACGTATTTATTTCCAATCAGTACATAATTAACAGAATAAATCAAAACATTACACGGTGAGCAAGAATTGTATTACTAAAACTGCTTAACCTATCACAGAATATATACAGGATCGTTGAGATATGATGTTATAGCCCGGGAGGTGAGCGCAAAAAATGCAACTACTTTCTAAAAGCTGAATTTTTGGGTGTTAGGTAGTCATGGTGGTGTTAACTAACAACAATACCCCGAAGTCAGTCAGCTGGGATGCTTAGCGTTTGTTGGGGATACCCGTTTGAATTTTCAAAAATGTAAATGAGTAAAAGAGTTTCATACAACAAACCTGAATATTTAGCCGTTTTTAGCTCGATATTAATAAAGGTGACAGGCAGATGCTTGAAATATTCACAGAATATTTAGTTAAATATTCACTTCAAAACTAAAATATTAATTAAATTAAAATAACATATAAACATTTAAGGGGGGCTCCCATTTTTTTGCTCGATATTAATAACGAGAACAGATGCTTGAATTATTCACAGAATATTAAGTTGTATATTTCCTTAAAAAATATATTTATGGGGGCTTCCATACTGTACGGAACCCTTCGTGCGCGAGTCCGACTCGCACTTGGTCGTTTATTTTGTCACCATCAGGCTAAAACGACTCAATTAATCTCAGGTGTTCGGTATGTAAGTAAGACATTTCATTTAGATGAAAGTCGCATTTTTCCAGGCTCGCCAAGATAATTCCATATCAGCGCCGTATGAGGTCGGTTACATGGTCCAGACGATACAAGAACATTATAGAAGGATGCTCGATAAATGGAGGAGCACCAGAATTGACATTAGAAGTAAGATTTTAGTATCATCATCATCGGTATCAACCGCAGGACGTCCACTCTGCCCTCCCTATGAAGAAAGCCGTAATTACAGGCACAAGTTATTTAGATTTTGACAAAATCATTGCAGCGTAAATAGTGCAGGTAAGTTATGACTGCAATTACGGCTTTTCCTACAAAGAAGACAGCATTGATGACCATATATTATTTATGACCATTAAGCAACGTTCCGCACAGTCAGTATTTGGATGGGTGACTGCGGGTGGCATTTTCCGACTAAGCGTTACGCGTGGCTCGGATGACGCGCCTCTCCTTAAATTGTAGGTCCCGGTTGTTTTAACCGTTTAGCCATGCCAGAGGTCTTCAGGCGGACTAAAAACTCTGACACCAGGGCTAGCAACCCGGACTAAACCAACTTACTGATGAGTGATGGGCTTTCACTATGAATTACCTACCTATAAGACTGGTTAGAAGCGGTTTGCATTTAGAGTGCTCATGCGGTCGGTGCCTCTTTCGGTGGACGCTCAACCTCTTCGCTACGCTTGCATGCTTGCGGTCTCCATCTGACAACTTTACAACCCTCTTGTTATTTTACCTATGAAAGTCCCTGCCTCTAGAAAAGAAACAGCCTGCATTTAAAGACAGAAATAAAAAATCCAATTCAAAAAATCTCATTATTATTAATACCTTTACGTAGGACACCACTACTACTAAAAAACTTAACCCTTGATTAGGTACCTGAGCATCTTACAGACTCCGTCGGATTAAAATAAAAGAAAACCTTATTGCCATTTCCTCAAAGCAGAAGAGCGCTACGTTATACTAGGTACTTCGAATATAAGTACCTACTATAACGAAGCCCTCTTACTTAACTAACTCTTACTTACTTAAGTTGAGCAAAAAATACTTAGTTGATCTATAAAGCATAAAATATTTGGTAAAAATAAAACTATAGATTTCCTACTGATCATCTGTTCATAGATATGCAAATCACTATGTGTGTTACCTGTTTTGTTTAAATGATTGTAACAATGTTCTGCTCATGTATTATACGGATAATAAATATGTTATGTTATGTTATGTAAAAGTTGATATGGTTGCAATTTAGTTGAGCAGTGAGGTAGAAACGCCACAATCTAGGTGCAGTATCGATGATAATACCTACTTATAAGCAATGTTATTTTTTTAGAATTCTACGGAATGGAAGTTTTACTTTATCTCGAAGAGATCGAACATCTATATTGGTCTATAAAACATGAAGTCTACATGCTACACGAAATCGAAAGGAAGTATAGTATAAAGACGCCTATGAACGAAACTCATGTAGACCCAATAGCCAAAGTAGTCACTGAGCCTCGCCCCGAATATCCTTCACACGATAAGTATAAGGTAGCAAAACCTTTCAATCCGAAACAGTTTATGGACAAAATTTTGGGAAAGACTACGCCGAAAGGTAAACCAGGTAACACTAAAACAACAAGAACCAAAGATATGCATACTCCAAAGCTTGAGTTTGATGAAAACGGTGACGCGAGAGTGGTCATGACTCCGTATACATCCCGAAGACCGAAAGTTACCTACTTTCCTCGCGAATACGGCTGGGACGTTTACGAATTTAATTCTCATGTGTAATTTCAATTTTATTGTCAAACTTGAATAATATATTCGTGTTGAAAAAAATTACAATAATATATTAGAATATCTACCTACTTACCTATACCTATCCGTCGTGTCGTCACGAAGCGGTTGACTAAATCAAAAAGGAACTTATTTAGATTTCTTTACTAGATCTGGACTTATTCCACTTAAATTTACATTTAATTAAATAATAAATTATCACCTAAGACATGTCATTTGAATGAATATTTCACTATAACCTGGTATTTATTGCTTTTTTCTTCACATCCTCCTTTCGAGACCTCGGTAAAAGTAAAGACATCGCTCCACAAACTGTAACAATAAATACATAAATGATACATTTTGTTCTAAAAATTAGACGTTTAAATTTACTCCCATTATACTACTACTGTACTGTATCAGTTTTTTTAAATAGTCCACTGCAGGACGTAGTCCTACCCACGAAGGGTGATTGGACCATATCCGCCACGCTGGCCCAGTGCAGGTTGGTGGATATTATAATTATTAATGTTTAAGAGAATCTCTTTCTCGAAATTATAAGATTTTCGGTATATATGAAAACCACAGGCCTAGGCCAAGTTGAGATCATGGTGAAGGTTATTGTTATGGATATTATTATCATTATGGGAGCTTTCACAATTTTTCACTAAGTAGGTATACCTAAGGCCAACCCAGGTTGGTTAAATGAACTATTGCGCGCCAAATATCCACTATTTTGATTTGTTTTAAAACATATCTAAGCTTAAGTGTATGAAAATAACGGTAAGTATAATACTGTTTTTTCTTTTGAGCCGTCGAATGAAAATTTATCACAACAAAATGTTCTTGGAATTTAAGTCAAGTAAGTCAATGTTCTTACATAATTATTTTTCGACAAAAATATAATAACCGACTTCAACCGTGTACAAAATTCGAATAGGTAGGTACTCGTAGTTTCCACGGGTCAATGTATCATCGCCGCGTCGACCATTATTAGGCGAGTTGGTGGTCAAGCGCGGACTTAGGCCGTTTTCTGACTTGTCGGTGCGGGAGCGGTGCGGATTCGTTTCGCTCGGTATACACGGTACCGAAAGCTTGCCGAGCGCCTATGTTTTAATGCGCGTCTTCTGATTGGCGCGGTGTGTGCGGGAGCGGGGAGGGATCGTTTCGTTTTACCGCGTCTCGGGATGCGTGTCCAGGCGCCGCTCGACATTTACCGCGCGAGGTCGTGCAAACAAGATGGCGGAGCGAGATATTCACGTCGTTTTAGTACTAGAAATTGAAAAGTATCCTGCATTGTATACAGGATACTTTGTATATTGTACATTGTATATTATATTCTATACATCAATAAAAAAATTTCGTCATCTTGGGAAAGTTCTTTAGCCGCAACAAAAAATCGGCAATTAATATTATTTTCGATATAAGGATGACGCCAATAACGTTTTCTTTTTTTACGTAGGCGATAAACATAATAACACGCCAAAATATCGTCATCAATAGAAGACGACATCTTCGGTACTGCAGAATTTTATACCGAGAATATACCGATAGGTGAGTAGGTGAAGGCAACGCGGTATCGTTTCGGCACAGACCTTACAGATCCCGCACCGCTCCCACACCGACAAGTCAGAAAACGGCCTTATCCTCATCGTCGCAATGTATCATGCAATGTGTTCCTATAGTTTGGACGCCTTGCGCGCACGAACCGTGCACACTACGTGCACCAACAAAGCATTTCAACACGTACGCGCAGCGATCAGCCATTTGTCGGGTTTTTTGCAGAATACAAAGGGGCGTGCAGTGTGCACGGAGCGCCATTGTGGACGGGTTGTGTGTACATCTGAATGTTCACTATATTCGCCGCGTGCATGTCGGAAACAGATGCGAGTAGGTACGAGTACATGCGCGATTTGTGCGCGCACTGCGTCCACACGTATGAAATGCTCTTATCATCATGTCATCATCATACAATGCATGTTACGCTACACCAGACTGTACCCGGCTTAAGAAAGCACGAGTGACATAGCGGCGAAGCTCGTTCTCCCTAAGGCCACAGGACCGCGCTGGATGCAAGCCGCTTCCAATTGATATTATTGGAGATCTATAGGTCTGTGTCCAGTAGTGGTCGTCCTATAGGTCGTTTTGTTATCCTTCCTTTTATATTTTAGTAGGTACCTACATAATGTGTATAGTAGGGACAAGATAATAGGTCACTTTTGACATTTCATGAATGCAACGAAAAATATACCTTACGCTAAAGGAATAAAACTCATGAAAACAATATTGACGACGACCGATAAGTGTTCTCGAATACGGCTTGGAGTTTTATTCCTTTAGTACAAGGTATATTTTTCTTTGCATAAATTAACTGTCAAAAGTGACCTATTATCTTGTCCCTACTTTAGTATGTGTATTATACAGGGTTATGCAGAACTGGTGTATAAAGCCGAAATGGGGTGACTAAGACCTTTGTTGATTCCGAGTTGCAATATTGTATGGTACAGCAGTTTTTTTTCTCGAATTTTCGGTTGGCCCCATAGTAAAAGTTGCTCATGATGATGATCTTAATCACTCCATTTTGGCTTAGGACCTACAGGGTAAGCAGATTACCCTATATAATATTTGTCTGTATAAATGTAGCCTTTTGGATGTCCTTTATTCTGTAAGGCTATACAGGGTTATCTAATTTACCTTGTACTAAGCCAAATTAAGACAATCATTTTGAATGACTTTTATTATGGAGCCAACACGAAATCGACAAAATGAACAGCTGATACTATTCTATGAATTCCAGGTTGACCCTATAGTAAAAGTTGTTCATAATGATGGTCTAAATCACCCCCTTTCGGCTTAGTACACCAGTTATGGATAGCCTTGTAAACTGTAAATAAGTATTAGTTGAAATGATTAATGTGGCATACCAATGAGCAGTCCTCCGAAGGAGTAGAAGGTGGCTTCGCAGGCTGCATTCAGCATCAACCCGGCGACGTTGGTGCCCAGCACCGAGCCTGTGCGTCCCAGCATCATCGACAAGCTCACAGCCATGCCTCTGAAAAGTTCCCAATTTTAACATTTCAGAATTAAAAAAAAAAAAGAATTACGAGATTACCGGTCGAACACTCCTAATGAAATTCAATAGGTAACTATGTCCTTTTTTACGAAGGATACCTTATGTGGAATTGTACCAGGTAAAAACCCCTCGGTGACCTGACGGTGTGAAACCACACTGTCACTGTTGTTTCTTGGGAGCTCCGAGATCTCCAGGAAAAAGCTCTGGAGGTATATAAACTACGGTTTAGAGCCTAGGATGTAGAGCAAAAAAAAACCACCTGCTCAACACATTTGAATCCTCATTCCTCATACGAACATTCAGAATGTGGAACGCTTTGCCTGGGTCTGTATGCTGTCTGCTTAAGTACAACGTGGGCGTCTTCACTAGATTAAATAGGTATTTCTAGGTAAGCGTACTACCTAGACCGCTTATCTGCTTAACATCAGGCAGTATGTGGTCAAACGCAAACCTATTCAGAATTAAAAAAAAAACATTTTGTCAATGTTCGACGAAGTGTTTACATGGAAGAGCTGATATTTTCGTGATTTAGGTTAGCCCTAACTAAAGTGAATGAGAGTTGGTCATAATTGATGAGCACAACTACGTATCCTAGAGTATCTACTCCGAGCATTCAAGCAGTCACTCCGTATTAGTAGATAAAGGTACCGTAGCTATCTGCATTGACAAAACTAAGTCAACGACGATGGTGAAATTCATAATTCCGATATTTGTGGAAAAACCTATTTTTTAACTAAAATTGAGTCACAACGTTACATCAAACTAAGACCATCTAACAGACTCACCTCAAATGAGTGGGAAAAATTTCCACAGCGTACGCGTTCACCGGCCCTATCCCCAAACCCATCAGGGGGAACGAGGAGAGCAGAACAGCGAACAGCATGTCCTGCGTGATGAAGTTGATGAGGATACAGAAGGTGCCGATGAGGAGGAAGAGAGCAATCAGCAGATTCCTCTTGCCAACGATTTTGACGGTGCTGCTTACGGCAACGGCTATCACTGCGCAGCTCAAGTTCGCCACAGAGTTTATGAGGTATGTGATTTCGTCTATGGTGTCGTTACACTCGCCGCTTATTTCAGTCTGTAAAAGATAATATTTCAAATACTATTTCAACCATAAAGCAAAAATCAGTAGGTACTTTTATAGTAGTTTCGTTAGTGTCACCAATAGCAAGACTGCAAGATCAATTCATATCGTGACAAAAACCATAATATTGTCAAGGACCAATAGTTTAGTTAGAATAGTTAGAACATGATCTCTTATCATTACCTCATTGAGTCTTTCGGCAATAACTTCACAAGCAGTTCGTCCCGCTCCTTCCCCTGTCAGCACCCTGTTCAGGATATCTGGCACCCACATGTAGAGGCCATTCAAACTGTAAATAAAAGTTATCTTTTTTGATAAAAATTTAACAACTAGGTACCTAGTTCGAACTGATGTCAAATAAATAAAAGCACTGTAGAAAAGTAGAGTAGGGAGGTGGTGAGGTTTGAGGTGCTTAAGTAGGTATCTACCCTGCACAAGTGCACTATTAGAGCCATTTGAGATTCTTTTAAACTAAGGTTCGTCAGCAAATTAATTGTTTGTTCTTTTATATCGTTAAATAAATAAATATTAGGGGACATCGTACACACGTTCTCTAACACCAAACTAAGCAAAGCTGCCAGAGACTGATAAACTACACTACATATAAATCATCACATAAATATTTGCCCTGGGTGGGAATCGAACCCACGCCCCTTTGACCCTGGAGTCAAAGCCATCACTAACCACTGAGCCACTGAGGCTGTCAATTGCTGAACAATAAAATCTGTCTGATTTAATAACCAGCTTAGCTTATACGAAAAAAACAATCAATGATACAATTAGAATGAGCTTAGCAATCGTTAAAATAAAGAAACCTTAAAGAATTTACATCAACTTACACAGCTAATATGCCAAATAGCAAAAATCCATTAAGCACAAGCCATTTTAAATACGGCGGTTTTAACAGGGGAACAGTCTGAACTTTCAAAGACGTTAAAAAGCTGATCTCCTGCTTCTCACTCGTGCCCATCTTTAGACTCTTCACCTGCAAAGAAGAACGAAAGTCGTATTAATGACTTCATAAACTGTTACTACCTACATAATACGTGTATTGTAGATAAGATTCGTAATTAAGGGTACATACTCACAGGACATTCTTTGGGTGTTTTCCCCTTATTTCTTGCGTAGATGGTTTGTACCACTTTCAGCGCTTCGTCGTGTCTTCGCTGAGATAATAAGTACTTGGGGCTTTCAGGGCCAAATGATAATAAAATAGCAGCTAAGAAGAAGAAGCTGGAGTAAACTATCACCAGGAGGCGCCATGGACGGAAGTAGTAGGAACCAAAGTCTGCTCTGAAGTTCAGTGGAAGTATGCCCCAGGCTAATACTGAAAAAAATATAAAGACTTTGTGGGCCCTAACTATTTTCTCGACAACCATAGAAAGTAAATTAAATAAACTAAAAAACTTTAAATAAAACTAATATACTTAAAACTTCAGAGGAAGAAGCTGTTATACAAGGCATTGCATGTCTAAGTGCAGCAACTTTCACAAATACAACATTGTATGAACCTAAAACTACCCAAGCTACGTAGTGGGCAGGCTTTTTAGTTAGTCGTAAAGCGATTGCAAACCGATTACAACGTCGCGCGATGCCAAAGTGCTCGGTTACAAGAACTAAGTAATTAGGTGAGATAACGTCGAGATTCGAACACGGGTCATTGTGAATTATTCAATGTAAATAATCTAATACAGTCAGTGTGTATGACGGCGCTCGGACATTTCTTTACTACTTTCACTTACGAGTAGTTACTGTGGCTCTGTAGATATTTTCTCGAAGCATAATAATGAAAAGCTGTGAAAGTTCCTGAACATTGCTAAGCAAGATCCAGCATTAGTAGTATTTTTACTCACATGGTACAAATGCTGAGCCAGTGATCTGCAGCGCATTTGTGATGGACAACGTAACGTCACGGTACTTCTGCGGGAGTATTTCTCCAATGAACGAGTACGGAACAGCCGCGGGGCAGGCTATGCTACGAAAAATAAATAACTATAAAATCAAGTCTAACGCCAAACTCTCTCGCAATAGGCGCTCTACAAATACCATAGAAAATTGAGCGCTTAAATATGACAAACTCATGCTAGGGGTATACTCGTAGTTCTAATTCTAACTTAGGTGGGAGTTACGAGATCTACGTCCCGCTTAGGATGTACTTATTGTGAATTGTCCCTTCACTCTACTCAAATGAAACGTAAAATAATAGAGCACTAGCGTTGTTGTAATGAGCCAGCGTAACGTTGTCTTGTGAAATAGTATTACTTTCTTCAGTGCTTTAAATCGAAATGGAATTGGCTTTGCTACTGCCTATAAATTGAATTTATTGGCTCATGCAGAGTCAGCAAAAAGTAGGTTCTGCAGAAGAACATTTAACATTAACCGTTAGATGGACCTTTGTCTGCCTTCGTTGCCATTTGGTTACCTACCCAAAAACGGTTTAGGTCAATAAACATACATTCATTATGGTTAAATATAAAAACACTTTGCTACTAAGGAGATAACTTTGCTCGATACTTAGACAAGCTATTGTGATAACATTTTAGTTCTTACTATTTAACAAAGTGAGTACGTTGCCGACTATTCACTCAAATTATGCAAATAAATATGCATTGCATATGAATATGCAAATGATTATTTGTATAGGTAAGTGCCCGTCCGTATCTTTTAGAGCCGAGGCTTATCTATTGAAATTCAATTGTATTTTGACTGAGCAGTATTGGTAACAATTTTACTGTCAAAACAACTTATCCTCGTCTATCCCCCGTGGCTCTACTGCTTGGCTCAACTAGTAGAGCCAAGGGAAATTTTACTTTCCCGTGACACTACTAGTAGTGCTACGGGTAAAAGTACATTTCCCATAACACTACTCTGTTTCCAGTAGTGTCACGGGCAATATTATTTCCTGTGACACAACTGGGATAGCCATTATGAAATTTCATTTGTTAACACGTCTGTCATACATATCAATCTTCTTGAATCAAAACTACTTGGAATAAGGAAGGTACTGGCATTTGAGAGAAAATTGATGGCTAGAAAATAAAGTCATGATGTCATGTAATGTGATTGTATTTTGTTTGACTCCAATCAATCCTTCTGTAAATCATAATCGTAACATAAATATCATCCATTGCTCATCCATAGTTCAATACCTACAGAAATATTAAAATATTTTGAGAAAAAAATCAAAAACAAGACCCATTTTTAATGGAAGGAAAATAAGGAGGGTTGTTTTTCCGACAGTATAAAGGTGGAACGGTAGTTTTGAATGGAGACTACCAGTACCACAAGATAAGAGTTTTCAAAAATGGTTCGTCCATATGGCGATGTTCTGCCTATAAAAAATGTAAATGTCCAGGGACAATTACAATTAAAGTAAGTGGATACGAGTATATAGTGCGATTCAAACTTAGTGGCATCTCACATCTGTGAACAAAAAAATGTGACTGTGAGCTCAGAGCAAATAAAAACATCCAGAGGGAACGTCGTTGAACAGTCAAGTGAAGCCGGTTTTTTATACATGTGTGAGTGCGTCGCTGTTGCGCCGCCATAGTTTGACTTGCAAGCCAAGGCGTAGTTTCATAGTTACCTGGATGTGTGCGTAATTGTCTGTACACGGCGAGGCGTAGTTTTGGTTGGCTTCACTTGTTTGTTCACAACATTCTCTCTTGATTTTTTTATTTGCTCTGAGACTGTGAGTTGATGCGTAGTAGCAAACTCGTATGTCAGTTCATCCCTATGAAGAGTGGGGTTTTGCGCAGATTGCAACTTCACAGACTCCATTAAGTTTGATGCGCCTTATGAATAAATTCCATTATTCTGTTAATTCCATCCTCGCCTACAAGAACCATAATAGGTATTCGCCGGCAGAATATTTCGAAGTACTTAGCCTCTAAAATAAAGTCTCATATTTGGAGCGATAATATTAAAAATATAGGAGGTTCAAAGTAAAGACATTGACGAAATCACAAGGACGATAGCATGTAATGAGATCTTTATGGATCTGGTGACGTGCGACTATGCATAAAAAAATACGCATACCTAGTACTAGTTTTGTATGAAGCTCTTTCTTTACACAGTAGGTAGAGCCTCGATTAACATTGAACTAATTCGTGTCGTTACGCATTTCGTCAACCGAACGAATGAAAAAAGCTCTTTTCTTATTATTTTAGCTAACTTACGACCAGTTGCTCCCTTTTTAAATGAATAAAATTAAATAATATTTTATCTCTACGCGAAAACACCACACTTTTATGCTTTGAAATTTTTAACTTCGAAGATTGCGTGGCGATACTGCGCTGCGGAATACATTGCAATTGAAACGATAACAATTCGCCAAGAATAGAAAAAGAGCTGGGCGCGAGCGGGTTACGTTACTTTTGACATGTCCGTCTATGTACACCTAGAGTCAATCAATTTGAAAAAATAATTTTCTTGATCGCGGGTTGTAGTCTCGACAATCGCAAATCCGTATAACTAAGGACCGGATAATAGAAGTTTCACTGTAACGTAACTAACTTTCAAGCAATGTAATGCCTTTGTTTCTGTTGTCCTACTCTAGTAATACGAGTGTATTTTACCTGTTTAATAATTATCTTCATGTTTGATTTAAGGATGATAAATTGGTCAAAACATCGCAGAGACTTCACACATGTGAACCTTTTCTAGGAAGAAACGTGGTTACTAGAGAAATTGAAAATTTAAAGACTCAAGTAATACAATCTGACAAACCTATCACTCAGTTATACGATGAGACCTATAATTCATTTCAAAATAAAGGTCTAAATTTTGTGGCATCTCTACCCACACTTTCAAGTGTGCAACATTGCTTGTATGACACAAGAAACAAAGCAATGGGTGTGTTAAAAACAGTATATTGCTGTTTTGAAGAAGTTCAAATACCTGCCAATTTTGCTTATTGCATTTTGGCCGACTACTATAATGAAGGGACTCGTATTATATTGTTCTGTTCGCCAGATTGTAGACAAACAACTGGTGAAATCAGGGAATTTTTTGGGGATGCGACATTTAAAAGTTGTCCTCTGCCGTTTGCTGAACTATACAGCATACATGGTGACATTGGCAGCTCGATAGACACTACAAATGTCATTCCCTTAATTTTTGCTTTGCTACCAAACAAGCAACAGAAAACTTATGAGACCTTATTCAGGTTAATAAAAGCAACGCTACCAAATTGGTCCCCTAATACATTCCACTGTGACTTTGAGTTAGCAGCCATTAATGCATTGATAGAGGTTTTCCCTGACGTTCAACTAAAAGGTTGCTTTTACCATTGGTCAAGAGCAGTATGGAAGAAAGCTAAAGCTCTCGGCTATACTAAAAGAAAAGGTCACAAACGCATTATAGGACTTACAGCAGTCCTGCCTTTGTTGCCGGCTGAAGAAATAGTACGGGGTTGGGAGTATATTAAAGAGGAAAGTAATGATTTGGGCATGCAAAAGTTCATACATTACATTCAACGTTTCTGGTTTAAGTCATCTTTTCCAAAAATGTTGAGTGTTTATGGTCTGCGTCATAGAACCAACAACGTTTTGGAAGGCTGGCACTCTAAAGTCAACAAGAGGGTGACGAAAGGTACAATAACGTTACCAAGACTGCTAAAACTATTGATGGAGTTTCAGAATACCAATATGTTGAAAAAAAGAACAAAAAACAACAAAGGTATAAAACGAAACCAAATTGATATCGATAACGATGACTATATACGAAATGTTCTCCTTCAATTTATCAGTGGAGAATTAACTGTTGGTCATACGTTAGACAAGTTGCGATAATAGGGGGAGAGACGTGAAAGAACGACCTTCACCCATCTGATAACCAGATAAGACACACTTTTTATGAAATTTTATTTACATACAAATAGGCCTAAGGTAGCTTGCCTATCGAAAAGCCTGATAGCCGATATATTGTTATTCCAACTAAGTAATAGTTTTTAATGTAGAGAAAATACCTTGGTAGGTTTGTCTACTTGATTTTGTTCATACTGCCTGGCAAGCAACTATGTACAAATATGTTAATTTAACTACGAAACCGATCTTACAACCAGTCCAAATTGGTATCATATTAATTTAATAAATTAGGATAATTTAATTACAAAATTATTCATACGAGTTTGTCTTTAAAAAATCATTCACGAAATGTTTTAAGTATAATAAAAAATAGCCATGAACATTTTCGGGCAGGCAAGCTATCATAGGCATGTTTATAAATAAATAATACTTCTCATCTGGTTATCACGTAGGTGAAAGTCGATTTTCGGCGGCTCTTAGGCCATAAATATGCCACCGGTTTGTTATGACATATTATCGCAACTTATTTCGGGTTCCGTAGTAAATATAGATATATTATGTAGTAAATTAGTTGTCGATTGATAAATTGTAGGAGAATGTTCAAGAGTTTCTGAACTCCTCTCTCACCTGTCTTGTCTGAGATACATTCGGTGATATATTAATTATATGACTGACCTGACTAAACGGTTCAAAAACCTGAGACCTACAATTTAATGTTTCATCCGAACCAAGGTAGAGCCCAAACGAACACCTAGTCATAATTTGCTGTGGAGATATAATAGATTTAGAGTTTGTGCAACAAGGAAAGCGTCGTAGGTAAGGTCGCCCGTGTGCCATTTTACTAATTTTGTTACGTTGACAATTGCTCTGTCATTGTTAGTACAGCTAAAAGTGTTTGATACTTGGTAGACACCAATTCGGTTTTCATCAGTACTCGCGTCTACCAAGTATAGTTGGTACCTTGTCTTATTGTTAGTTCACCGTAAAGCCACGACGGTTCTCGTTTTGCACATACTCCAGTAGGGATAATGTGTGGCATGCACCTACAATATAACTTTGTTTTTATTTCATTCGAGTGCATAAGTACCTAATTTGTTCACAGTTTTATTTACAAGAAGCATTGATTTTGTTAACATTTATTTTCGTCTACCAGCGAGATTAGGTAAGTAGTAGTCTTACTCGTACTTTATGATTATCTTAGTTAATAAAATACTGTTTAGTTTTTAAAATTATAGTTTTATTTTTCGATATCTATTAGATTCTTAGATTATTTGGCAAATTACTTTATTATGCCCATAGAATTTTGGCTAGAGCTGTGCAGAGCAAAGAGTAAGTTACGAGGATTTTCACTTATGTGAATTTAATCTAAAAGCTAGATCTAATTGATTAAATAAAAACCGACAGTTATAGAAATAATCCACTTTTTAGTTTAACAGCTGTCATCCAAAATGTAGATCTAGTTGAGCTCTATCACTTTTCTGAAGACAAAAGTAGCCTAAAATCAAAAGTAACGGAGATAATCCACTTTTTAGTTTGACAGCTGTCATCCGAAATGTAGATCTAGTTGAGTTCTATCACTTTTCTGAAGACAGAAGTATCCTAAAATTGAAAGTTACGGAGATAATCCACTTTTTAGTTTGACAGCTGTCATCCGAAATGTAGATCTAGTTGAGCTCTATCACTTTTCTGAAGACAAAAGTAGCCTAAAATCGAAAGTAACGGAGATAATCTATTTTTTAGTTTGACAGCTGTCACTTTGACACCTGTCATGCAAGTCGTATGAATTCCAGAATATGACAGCTGTCACTTTTACACCTGCATGCAAATTTCGTATGAATTCTTGGATATGACAGCTGTCATTTTGACATCTGTCATTTTTTAAATTGCAAAATACAATATTCAGCGAGGCAACGCTGCCAACATTCTGGCCATGTTATTTTAAGTAGGTTAATTTTAATAGTTATAGTTTATAAAATGTTTTTTTAAGTTTTGTTAAAATATAATCTTTATATTTTAATAATATAGGTATTTCATATTATTATTTATTTTTTTAATAACATTTCAAGATACAAATAGTTATATCATATTTCTAAATTCAGTAGTGCCACGGGTAATGACCAAGATCACGGGTAATTCGATTGTATAGACTAATCAGCCATAGAAAATTAATCGTGTCACGGGAAAGAAAAATTTCCCTTGGCTCTACTAGTTGAGCCAAGCAGTAGAGCCACGGGGGATAGACGCTTATCCTCACAAATATTATAAAAACCGAAAGCGTGTTTGTTGGTTTGTTACTCTTTCACGCAGCAACAGAGCAACGGATCGAATTGATATTTGGCATATATTATGTTAGAAAAGTCTAAAAGTGACACAAGTTACCTACTTTTATCCCGGAAAAATAAAAAGTTCCTATGGGTTATCACAGAAGCGAAACTATCACACGGGCAATGCTGCGGGCATAATCTAGTATTGCTTAAATACTCGTGTATAGTTAAGATACCATATATAATTTATTTTTTACTATCTCTCCTTCAATCGTCGATGCCACGATGCGTAAATGGTCACTAGTAACATAGATTAATTTGTTTACTATAATTAATCTATGCTAGTAAGTAATGGTGCGGCCACACACTCGACGAGGTGACACGAGGGAACGCGAGCACGAGAGTGTGGACGGCGCGCTCGTCTCGCCTCGTCATTCCTCGCATCGCCTCGCTGTCACTCCGCTTGTAGCCCGGGAAGTAAGCGCAAAAAAGACAAGTACTCTCTAAAATTCCATTTTTGGTAGGTACTTATTACGTTATTACGGTGGTGTGCTACAATACTGCGGAGTCATTCAGCTGGGTTCCTTAGCGTTTGGTAGGGGTAGCTACCCTGTTTTGATTTTTAAATCAATAAATGAGTATCTTGTAACCACTACTAAAAGCTGAAAATTGGTGAATGGGTAGAAAGGTACCAGGTACCCAGCTGACTGATTTCGGGGTATTAATGTACACTACCATGATAACGTAATACCAAAAATTCAGCTTTTAGAAAGTGCCTGCTCGCATTTTTTTTGCGCTTACCTCCCGGGCTACAACTGGAGCGACAGTGAGGTGACGCGAAGGGGCGAGGCGATAGTGTTTCCACATTTAAGGATTTTACGCTATTTTAGGGGTAAAAGTGAATGTTTCACGTAGTACTTAGGACGTGTTTTAATGAATCATGGATTTAGGAATTTTTATGGTAAGTAAGTAAGTAAGTTCGTATAGGCCGGGTGGCTAGCCCTGGTGTCAGAGTTTTTTTTAGGCCGCCTGAAGGCCTCTGACATGGCTAAACGGTTAAAGCAACCGGGGCCTACAATTTAACGTGTCATCCGAGCCACGGTAGCGCTCAGTTGGAAAATGCCACCCGCGGTCACCCATCCAAGTACTGACCGTGCGGAACGTTGCTTAATTTCGGTGATCGCTGACAATCACCTAGTCAAACTACGCTACGAGCGCTATTTTTATGGTAAAATGATTCTAGGGAATTTTAGGGTAAAATGATCGAGTCATTGCGCTGATTCAAGGATTCAAGTTAGCCGCGGCATATTATGAAGGACTCAAAATTGTAGAGGATTTATATTTAGGGATTTTTGCGGACGCAAATCCCTAAAAGAGATAATGCAAAAATATATACAGTTTAGACCTTCACCAGGTAGGTACAGTGTTTAATTAATTGCTTTAATTGTATTGGAAAAAATTCTTTAGTAAAAATCACAATTTATAGGAATTTCGTATGTGCGGATCTTAGTCTCTTTTAAAATAGGGTGACTGGTGGCCTTGAACAAGAATCAAATTATGAAAAAATGAAAGTCCATTGTATATTGCATATTTTTTTTTTTGTGAATTTGTTTACAGTAATTTAAAAATTTTTTGGACCGTTTTCTAGTATATACGTAGCGGGCAACTCAATAAAATCGAGACGAGACTTGACGAGAGTATGGATTGCTACTCTTGTGCCGCCTCCGCTCGCCAAGCCTCGTGGCGAGGGCCTCGCCTCGCCGCCTCGTGAAGTGTGTGGCCGCACCATAAGGGCAGGAGATAGGTTAGAAAATATAAGTATGATAGTGCCAACGGGACAGTATAGCAAAAGACTGTAAAAATCAACTCCTACCGCCTTACCACAAAATATATAAATACGCTATAAACACTTTTTAATCGTACAATTTGTAATGTTAAACATTGTCTAAACCGTACGTAAATCTTTTGTGGTAAGACGACTAATGTTTAAAATATTGAACTACTGCCTCAATCATCGCTTCTGGCTGCATTTCCATGCTGATTTTCCAAAGGAAGGGAAATGAAGAAATGCAGCCACACCATTTTGATTTGATTTTTATCTTCTTCTTCTACTTGTCTTTTGTCCATGTTTTGTCAGCCGTAGGGCGTTCACTGTTGGACAAACACTTTCCCAACCAATATGTAATATGTATGTAATAAATATTTAATTATAAATAGGTATTTTTAAAATTATCATATTTTATTCAAAGAAATACCTACCTATATATTGGGAAGGTGTTTGTCCAATACTGAAAGATACTGATAAGTCAGTATCGTTTAGGTTAAGTATATTAAGAATAATCGGCCAAGTGCGAGTTTTACTCGCGCACGAAGGGTTCCGTACCGTATGGAAGCCACCCTTAATATATTTTATTTTATTTTTAAAGAGAATATACATCTTAATATACTATGAATATTTAAAACATCTTCCTGTTGCCGTCATTAATATCGAGCAAAAATATCACGTTTCTTGTATGGGAGCCCCCCTATAATATTTATTTTATTATTTATTATTAAATTGCATATACAACTTAATATTCTGTGAAAATTTCAAGCATCTACCTGTACGGAACCCTTCACATGCGAGTCCGACTCGTACTTGGCCGATTATTACCCTTTGGGTACGGAACCCTAAAAAGCATTAACATCAAATTAAATGTCATTTAAGTTTCACAAAGAATAAAGTCAAGTTCTCGAAATGAGGCTACTTAATATGACCAAAAAAGTGTTGCTACTGTACCTACTTATTACGAGTACTTATTTAACAGCCACCAGCACACAAAGAAGGTTAATAACATTATTAAGTACCAATAAAACTCAATAAAACTTCAAAACAATGCTATAAATTGCGATAAAAAATGGTTGACACTCGTAGAAAACGGAAATTACCGAGTAAGTAGGTGGATATTTATCACAGTAGCATAGCTGCAGTAGCTATCGGTCACACAAGCTATTTTTGTAGGGAATGGATATCTAAGGGAGACCTAATTCCACTTAGTTGCAAAAAAACTCCATTGCCTGGAGTATCGCAGTGGTTGCAAGTCTGTCCATTTTCAATAGGATTCATTTCGGAGAGTGTGTATCTGAGCAACACGACCTTATCCTACCATCCCGTTTTACTTCAGGACAAGTAGAAAGACGCCACATTACCACCCCTACAATGTCGATTTTCCTTCGATACGTACGAAGCGGTTTGACTCAACATTTTTGCTGCGTATGTACAGGGAATGGAACAGTTTTCCTGCTTTCCTGTTTCCTAAGAGATATGATGTAGAGCTTTTCAAGATCAGAGTGATAGGTATCTTCTAGATCTGCGTGTTTCATCTTCGACCACAACGTCGCTTACCATCAGGCGAGTTGGTGGTCAAGCGCGGACTTAGTCGCGATAAAAAAAGTCAAGGCAAAATGGTTTCATCTTGGAGGCTGCGATGTTAGTTACAGGCTGCGCGCATCTTCTCTTGCGCCTCTAGAGCTGAAAACAAACTATCGGATGCGGCTGACGGTCGTGACTTAGCAATACTAATTTTTATTTTTAATATAATTTTTATTTTAACTGTACATATTGTTACTTTTAACGACCATTGTTGAAATTTTTATATTATTATTATTATGGTTATATATGGGTAATCGCCTGAAATAAAGTAATTTTGAAAAAGTAGCCTATGTCACTCCTACCTTTGAACTAGGTATATCCATGCCAAAAAGCAAATCGATCCGTTGCTCTGTTGTTGCGTTAAAGCGTAACGTCCTAACAAATACACTTTCGGATTTATAATAACAGCAAGGATGTACGCGCGAAATATATGTTGATAGGAACTTCTTACCATAAAGAAGTCAAGAACTTGCAGATAGTGAAGCTGATGATGTCTGGCATGAACGCGGAGAGCACGCTGAGGGCGCCCGCCGCCAACGAGGCGTAGATCACAACCTTCTTTCGACCTTGCGTGTCTACCAAGTAGCCCCAAGGATACGATGTTAGCACAATTCCTGCAATTTAGACACAAAAAATGAGTGGAATAAATACTGAAGATTTCATTAAACGAACTATTCTTGTAGGTCAAGACCTATAACCACAAGTAGCCTACAAGAAAAAAATCAGATCCAAGAAACGGCTCTACAGCCTAAACGGCTCTATAGCCTAAACGGCTCTATAACGATTCAGATGAACTTTGGTACTTGGATAAAGATTTACATTCATGCTAAGCTTTCTTTTAAAAATGTAAACTTTTGAAGTGAGCTAATTTCGACTATGTATTCAATTTGTGTAACGAGCGAAGCTCGATTAATAAAAATACTCGACCAATAAAGACTACTTTTTAAAACCCTAAATCCCAAGGATGATATGGCCCTCTTTACCTATATGCCAAAATAACGTTTTCCGGGTCAGCTGGTTCTTTTGTATGATGTAGATCTTGAATTGCTGAATTGAAACAATGGCCCCAATCTGTTATTACCACGTGATCGTCAGTAGCGTGCTATACTTATTCAATTAAGGCAAACAGAATAATAGAGTTTGAATCTGCGAAGTGTAGCTCTACCCACGAGATAATCAAGTAGCCATGACCAACTGATTTGTAAGTTACTACAATAGCATTAATTACTTTTCAGAATTCAAATTTTTTGTACTAGAACAATTAATTCGAAGAAGCTAACCTTAGTACCATGGGTAATAATCGTAATAGAGGTTTTTTGTCAAGTAATAAATTATAAAGTTACAATTGTTCTAGTTATATTTTTACAAACAAATATGACTGCATTTAATAAGTATTTTGATGAACGATGAAAAGCGTCTATGAACATTTATTTTTGTAGGGAACATTTTTTTTTCGTGATTTAGCAGTTAGTGCCATAGTAAAAGTTGTCCATAATTGAGGGTATATTTACCTCAGAGTCCGTACACTCTGTATAATTCAAAAATACCTATGATGATATCATGGAGTCAGTCATGTCTAGGTCATAAAATATACTGCTCATCAGAGTATTTTTCCCTCAAATTCTACTTTGCAAAGCAACTGTTTATATAAAATATTATATAAAATACATATGTACTGGATGGATGCGATGAACCTTCTTGTCATGTCGAGGTCATGCATATACTCATCGGGGCATTTTCCCCTCAAGTGCCTGCACTTAGCAAAGTAACAGACTGCATATATTTATATGTAGGTAGGTTACACGTCTTAAAAGTGTATTTGTAGGTAGTTACCTATAGCTATATGGGACGGCTGCAATGAACCCTCTAATGAAGTAAGTCATCTAGGTCTAGGTCATGAATATACTCATCATAGTATTTTCAACTCTGAAAGTTACTTTGCGAAGCAACGCCCAATATAAAATACATTTGTACAGGATTAATGCCATGAACCTTCTCATAGAGTGAACCATGTCAATGTCATGAATGTACTCATCAGGGTATTTTTCCCTCTAGTCCATGCACTTTGCAAATCAAGACCCTGCATATAAATACCTATATATGGGATAGATGCGATGAACCCTCTCATGGAGTCGGTCATCTCGAGATCGCAGACCGCAGCGGGCAGCACGAAGGAGTACCCCACGGGCTCCACGATGGCTGCTATGAGGAATAGAGCCAGCACCAGGCAGTACTTTATGTTGTACACGCCGATACCTGTAGGACATTTCAATGGGATTTATGTAGAGTCAGCTGCCCAAAATATGTTGCATGATAATTTCACTGTAAGTAAGTGTACCTAAAGATAAATAATATGTTTAAATCGTATCATGTGTGATGTGACCCTTACAGTTAAAAATTTAGATAAGCTTAAGCGCAGGCAGGAAGGGACTAATTTACAAAATACAGGGTAACCTAGTTAGGAATTAGAGCTCAAGCCACGTACTCGTTTAGGATTCTTTTGACCATAAATAAATAAATAAATAAATAAATATTTGGGGACATCTTACACACGGTCTCTGACCCCAAACTAAGCAAAGCTTGTGATATGGCTGCCAGAGACTGATATACTACCGATATATATAAATAAACCGAAACTTACCTAGGTAATTTACTCACTATTTCATCATTTTATTCATCATGAGCCATGTTTCAAAATTAATTTGCGCTTCAAAATGTTACCTACTACCTTCTATTGTTATTTTTAATTGTGTGATGTTTCTGATCTTACTTTGATAAAATTAACTAAATTATACAAAATTTACCCAAGATATTTTGACTAATAAATGTTGCTTCAATAATTTCCATACAAAATATTCACATAGTAGTAGTAGTAGTAGGTAAATAATTTCATTCAGTTCCGTACCGTAAAATCCTCCAACTTTGGCCACATTTTGTAGAAAAGTTGCTAGTACGCGAAAGTAAATTAGGAAAGGGGGTTCATTTTATGCTGTGAATGCGAAGTATACTACATAAATGACTACTAGTCAAGCATAAAAATCTCTGTAATAAGTGACAGATTTTGTATAATAAAATAACTGGAAACACTGGCCAAAGTTAACTTCATTATCTGTCAACATTATCCACAGCTTAAATCGTATTAACTTTCAGCCCTATTTGGATACTGCTAAGAAGTATGATACAAATCTGGCCAAAGAAGACAACGCGACGGAACAAAGTAATTTACGAAAGGTGGCCATTTTCGCTATTTATCACAGTGGCCAATGTTACTTTGCAATGATAGTCATCATTGAGGATCTTAAATCGAAATGAATACACGAAGAAAATTTAGAATATTGTCGACATCATCAGTAACATTTGGGTACTCTCTGAATCCTGGTGATGAAAAGAGTAATGTAGTTGTAAATATTTTTGGGAGTAATAGAGCTGCTCTCTAGATTGAAATGATCGATTCCCAAGAAAATGCAGTTTTAAAACACCAAAAACAGAAAGTTTCTTGTCAAGTGTTTGGATAAAATTTGTTTGTCCTAATAAACACCCAGAATTGAAAAAAACTAGCCTTGAAACAATAGCCTTCACAAACTTTACTCTAAACTTTCAGGGTTTCTTGGAAAACGGACCCCTAATGAAATTAATTGGTGACCCCTGCTATATATATAATCGATCAATGAACCCTAACCTCCCAGCATAAAACCAATCTTAGAACGTGGAACATATTTTGAGTAGCTGGCTCTAGACGCGGACCTTTGGTCATAATTTTATGCGTAAATAACTAAAACTGGGTTTTCCTGTTCCCTTTCCCTTTGTACTTCTTAGTTTTAATGTTATTATTGCCTTGAGAATGTTAAGTATACACCTAAGTACCTTTCTTGTCTGTTCACTTCAATTTCCTGATACAAGTGCGTAAATCCACCCGTTATTTTGTGTATCATATAAAGTTAGTTGATATCAAAGTTAGTATGTCTGTCAGCTTATATAAGAAGTAGATGCTACAGTCAAGTTTTTTCCTGTGGTACAGTCTTCGCGCTAAGTCTAAATATTGATTCCGGGAAACAATTTACGCATTTATATAAATAACTACCTATATTAAGACCGATAAAGTGTAACTATTTAACTAAAATATGACCATTATGATTTAATCGGAGTTATCATTTGACCGGTGTCGACTGTTAAATCAACATGATCATAACGTTAACAAAAATCATGTTTTGTTTTATAATAGAAATGGTATGTGAGTAAATATCAATGAACGTTTGGAGGTCATTACGTAAAAAAAAACAGTTATTTTGCTGTAACGTTAGATTCGGATTAGCAAAGGCTTCAGACATATGATTCTTCATGCTACATGTACATGCTTTGTCAGTTGGAAAAAAGTGGAAGTGTGATTTTATGTAGTTATTCCTAAGTAATAAGTAGGTATACGTGCGACTATCTACTCTGAGTTTAACTGGGCCCCATAAAAGCAGTATGGATTTTTTATTCCCAAATTAATTTTATAACTGTCAATCGAATATAGAAATATGTTATAAGTATCATGAGCTCTATATCTTTTAATAAATAAATAATAATAAATAATAAATATTTCAGGACATCTTACACACGGCCTCTGACCCCAAACTAAGCCAAGCTTGTGATATGGCTGCCAGAGACTGATATACTACATATACTTATTTTTAAATACACACTTATATAGATAGTAACTAAATAACTCTAGACACAGAGCAAACGCTTAAGTTCATCACATAAATATTTGCCCTGGGTGGGGATCGAACCCACACCTCTTTGATTCAGAAGTTAGGGTCACTAACCACTGAGCCACCGAGGCAGGCATCTATTTCGAGCATCAATTAAAAAAGTATTAAGCTAAAAGTATTTAACATCATGTCAATGTTAAAAACATTATAACCAATTACGTAGCTATACCTACTACGTAATTATATTTTTGTCTGTAAAAATTTTTCAAGGACTCATTTTTATTTCAGGTTTACAAAAACATTATTTTACTTGCCATAGATAGGTAATTATTGCCATAACCCAAATTAGGTTTGTCCAGGCAATACGTTCCCGTTTGTATAAAATAACCAACTATCATATTAAATTAATTATATTCATTAAACTAGCATATTATTGCACCTACCAAGTTACAATAAAGTTATCGAGATATAATATACCTAATTAAAAAAACCCCGACACAAAAATATTTGACAACAAACTTTCAATTGACAACTATTTTGGGCACATTTGTAGAATTTTGGTTCTTCCATCCCCACTTTAACCCACCATAACTCTTAAACGGCTCAATCGATTTTTATAAAACATAGCTAAGAACACTCTCGATTAAATCTCCTTTCATCCAAAAAAAACTAAACTGAAATCGGTTCAGTGGTTCGGGCGCTATGATGCCACAGACAGACAGACAGACACACAGACAAACAGACACGTCAAACTTATAACACCCCTCTTTTTCGTCGGGGGTTAAAAACTAGTAAACGTATATTTAGCAAGCGTACGTTTTGAGTTTATTCACCTCAGAAAAAAAGTCTTCACTAAAAAATTTTCTTCGGTAGTATTTCAATGACAAGATAAGTAAGTAAATGTTGTGGTATATATAAAGGTGAAATTACAACATATAGTCTAGGTATAAACGTTATTCTATTAAAAAAATACAGCCATTGGCATTATTATTATTTTGTTCAGAGAACTAACTATACTATGTTACAGACATGCGCTTGCGTTTTGGTCAGATTCTGTATAATGTTCTAGCTCATGTAGGTAAATACCTACTCCACAACCAAATCAGTGACCAAATCAAAACAAAACAACGCGTGAAAATATAGAGTTCGCGCGTATAGAGTTCGAAAAATTATTTCATGCAATTATTTATTTTCAAACTTTAGAGTCATTAGGAACAATATACATGATAACTGGGTAAAAAATCGGACAAGTACGAGTTGGACTTGCGCATGAAGAGTTCCGTACCATATAGGAACCCCTCGGCTCGTTTGTTGTATGGTAGCCAGCCTTAAATGTATAAATTATTATGTTTAAGCGGCAATCGAAATACATCCTCTGTGAAAATTTCAACTCTCTAGCTATTACGGTTCATGAGATACAGCCTAGTGAAAGACAGACGGACAGCGGAGTCTTAGTAATAGGGTCCCGTTGTTACCCTTTGGGTACGGAACTCTAAATATCATTATTATAATTAGTCCGTGACCAAAAAATATTGGACACATATTTTTTCTTTTTTTATAATCAAACAACAAATAACAAAGATAAACCTTGTCAACGTTTCGGAGTGGGTGTCGTGACGTCACCTCTCTTACAAAAGTCTATACATTTGTATTGCACTTGTGACGTCACGCGGAACTTTGACGTACTAGGTATATCTTCATCAATTTTTGTTTAACTGAGAAAAGAAAAATTACGTGTCTATAATTTTTTGATAGTCTATCTGACGGACTAATTATATTTTTTAGTAATTATTGCTTGTTCTCAAAGGTGATATTGCAAAAAGGGCTAAGACTAGGTACAGTAGCTCAAAAAATCCGATAAACTATGATAAATAAATGCGCAGAGTAAAACAACCGCATTAAATGCTTAATTTATGAGTAATTTCACATTTTCCAATTTGATTTTTTCTCAGTTATTGAATTACTGCCATTTTGGTCACATATAACCTTTTTTATATAACCTACATAGAATTAATAGCCTACATGTAAAAAATGCACTGAAGAGTTTAGTTTTGTTAGCAAAACTTCTCAGACGTTAATGATACATCAATTTGATACGTTTATAGGTACTTTATACTTCGATCAAGACTTTATACGTTTCTTTTATTTCATTTATTTCGTTGATTTTTTTATTATGGGACCAGCAGCAATCTTCAGTTGTTCATAATAACGTAGGTACTACATATACCTAAGTGGTTTCAGTATTATTAGATCTCTGAGAGACACACGGTATATGTATGTATATACCTTTCATGTATCTGTAATTTTTGAAAGTATACTGCTGAACATAGGCTAGGCCTATCCACTCATATCCACTTCGCTGGCCCTGAGGAGGATTAAGTTGTTACTTGGTGAAGTCGCGGGTCACCGAGAAAGTCGAAGGCAAACGTGTAAGAGGTTTGTTTTTATTTTCCTGTTTTCGTAAATACCTAGTCAAGAAAATTTTGTCATTATATTATTATTATTTTGCGCCTGTATTGTCCCACTGCTGGGCAAAGGCCTCCCTTCCCTCCTTCCAGACTGCGCGATCGTTATATTAATTTTGTATAACCATCATTAATAGTGTGATGAGTGTAATGTTGTTTATATTCTCTTAAAAGTATTATATTATATCATATTTCTGTATAAATGTATCTAAACAACTGTGAATTATTTCGAAGTAACTTGCCCCGAATTCACATTGCTGTATTCTTTTAATGGTGTATGAAGATCACGTAGCACATAGAAACCTCTTTAGTAATCAAACTCACGGGACAAGTTAGATCTATATATTTAAAAAAAAAGGAGAATGAAGGATGAATACTTAATTACTTTTTGGCGGGAAAGAAACTAAGGAGGATCAATGGTGTGAAAATGGAGCGAAGAATAAAAAAATGTTTGTAACCATATATTTCTAAGATCGGAGAATGCTGAATAAAATATTTTGACTACGAGGTGTTTAAATCCTGTAATAGTTAACAATAAAAAATCATCCAACGAATTGCAATGAAACGTGTTCTTTTCGTTGTTATAAGAATCCAGGATAATATAGAAATCGGTTTTAAACAGACCTTTAGCCTATTTTTGTTATTTGTGACATTTTATTAATGTTTCAAGTCGAGTATGGCCGGTTGGTTTTTGGCGGGAACGGGGAAAAATCATGTCGCCGCATTATATTATTTTGTGAAATATGTTTCTATCAGTGATAATTAGTTTGCCGATGCTTTACTGAGGTCTAACTTGACTGCGACTTTTTCGGACTATGATGTGACTTAGACTGTAACTATTTTGATAAAATACAAAAAAAAGGTTCAATACTTATTGGTAACATTAGCAAATGCACAAACCATGCGACACCAAAATCTAAAAGAAGAAGAGTATGGCTGCCTTATTTTTAAACAATGTCAATGTAATTTTCAATCAGAATACATGAAATTACTTTTAATGGACACTGTTATTGTAAAAAATAACGGGAAAATAATTATCCGAAAGAAACGAAGCAAATTATGAAATACTGTACCCTTTGGTGGCCCAATTTCTATATATTTTTGCAATATCTCCTTTAAAACAGAGTTTAAAACCTTTGTAAAGGTTTTTCGCCTAAGTACCTATTTCGGGTTTCCACAATGTGCTAGAATGAGCCAGCTGGACACATTGAGTAATTAAAACAAAACTTACCGGCCACAGCTAAGGCGTGATCCAGATCGACCGCTGATTTTTCATCGTTATCGACATTTTCCGCCACAGTAATCACTTTATCTCCTTCCATAACGTTCCTTCAGTGACATTCGAGAAAACACAAAAAACAGCTGCAACTTACAAAAGTAACACTTTTAATTAGTTAATTTATTTTAATTTTATAACTCATGGTGACGACGACCCGCTTATTCGAGAGATACCACGCTTGTACATCACTGTAATATTTTTCGCAAGTGAACACAATATATCGTAATACGCGACATTATCAGTGGGTATCATTAATTAATTGAAGACTAGGTACCTATAATTATGACGCTGTTTAGTTTTATAACCGTGTTATTGTGATAGTAATAAAACTGTTTGATAGATATATGATTATCGCATAGAAGAAGCTGATTAATTTGAGCGCGAATTTTATGTCGACGCCTAGGAAACGACTGTCGGCGGTATGCGCCTGATGTCTACCTACTACTTGGCTGTCTGAAGGTAAACTATTGGTTTGAAAGAAAAGCCGGAATGGCAGAACAGTAGTAGTTAATAATCGGCCAAGTACGAGTCGGACTCGCGCACGAAGGGTTCCGTACGGTATGGGAGCCCCCCTTCAATATTTATTTTATTTTGATCATTCATTTATTATTAAATTGAATAAATATTCTGTGAATATTTCAAGCATACCTGTTACCATTATTAATATCGAGCGATAAACGGTTAAAAATTCAGGTTTGTTGTATGGGATTGTTTTGATATTAATTTTATTCTGTTTTTAGTTTATTCTGTATTTGTTGCTATATATAGCGGCAAGAGAAATACATCATCTGTGAAAATTTCAGCTTTCTATCTATAAAGGTTCTTGAGATACAGCCTGGAGACAGACAGACAGACGGACAGCGGAGTCTTAGTAATAGGGTCCCGTTTTTACCCTTTGGGTACGAAACCCTAATATGAAGTGGTGGCCAAGGAGTATAGTAAGGTGACGTGTTGATTGATGAAATGACGTAGGCTTAGTAAGGTGAGTAGACTGTTTAGATTCCGGCAGTGAGCTCGGTCAATACTGTTAAATGTACCTACCAAGGGAACCAGAGGGTTACTGTGATGACCTTTATCATTAATCAGCGCAAATACCAAAGAAACAGTTACGATACTTATTCAATTATGTGACTGTGGGATGAATTCGAAATAAGTGCAGAATTATTTTTGACACAACGTAATGTTATCGACTTCATGGTAGAAAAAGTACCTATGGAGTGAAAGTAGCGATTAATTTTTCGGTGTCTGTAGATGCTGCAATTTTCATGAATGTTCTGGTATTTCTTCGAAACTGCTGAAGCAAATTAAATTATTTTTTATGGGACCATCTCGTAATGTTTCTCTACAGAATGAATAAAGAAACTTCCTGACCAGCCCACAAACAACGGAAAAATATGGTAGGTAATTGAAAAAAAAAACAGACGAATTGAGAACCTCCTTCTTTTATTGAGAAGTCGATTAAAATATAGATTACGGTTTATAAACATATACAGTTTGTATACATCTCTGAGAGTAGCTTTCAGAAATTCATCAATTTCGAAAAAGAGAGTAAAGGAAATAAAATTACACAATTTATTTTATACTATGATCCTAACAAAACTAATTTACATTTAGCTCAGGCTAGGTTTTATTACACTATTGTTGGCTCTACAATATGATACGATACCTAGTAAAATCTAGGCTAACCTTATCTAGGTCTTAGATAAGTTTAGTTAACCCTTATTCAAATATTGGGAAATACGAGGTTTATTCGCAGAGCTTGAGTGATTCTAAAAAATCTAAAAAAAATACAGTTGGCCCAAAAAATATTGCAACTAGGAATCAACAAAATAAAATAAATACATACTTACTAGGGCAAATATTACACACAATAATGTTAAAATGTATGATTAAAGAGAAAAAGGAGTAGGTACTCGTACTATATACGTCGGTATGTTATTTTTTGTGCAGGATCATCGATATTTTCGCCAATCGCAAATCGATTTGATGATACTTTTTTATTTAGAAGATCATACATCAGAAGTGGTCCCATTGAAATTTTAGTGAAATCGTAAATCGATTTGATGATACTTTTTTATTTGAAAGATCATACATCAGAAGTGGTCCCATTTAAATTTTAGCGAAATAGGCGGAGCCCTTTTTGATAAATCAACAATAATGTGAAAATTACTACATCGATCCAAGCGAACTATGTATTCGAAATCTGTACGCGGTTGAAGTCGGTAAAGCCGTTTTTGGAGAAAAATAAATAATTTATTTCGAATTTCTGGTTAGCCCCGTATCAATCAATCAATCCATTGATTATATTTACTTTGATAATGATGACCTGGATCACTCCTTTTCACTGTATTTAATCACTCTAAAACACTTTTTGATAAATTTAAAAACATTATTTGAAAAAATTAAATAAAGCTTACACTTTTAAAACTTACCTTTAATTAAATAGATATAGCTGTTTTAGATATGTCGGTTTTTAATAATTTTAAAATTATTATTAACTTAATTATGTATGAGGTTTTATCGAGTTTATTTTCTGTATTGGCGCATGCAAATGTGATAAAATATCGGGAGGACAAAACAGAGAATAATCTCGGCAAAAATGTTAAGCCTTGGTTTAAAGAGATGGTGAAAAGTTCTATCTAATTCAATAAATCGACGGTGATTTTTCTCTTCAAATAAGATAAAGATAATACCGTTCCATGAACTAAGTAAAAAATTAAATCAATTATTAGATTAATAAGCTGTACTGGTTTATATCATATAAATTCAAGTTAATTTTATAGAAAATAGTCTCGGAGGAGTGGGATTTAGCGATTTAACTAAACACGTTACCAACGCTACGGACGATTGAGCGGAACACTATGGATTTGCTAAATGCGGTATATTATATCCCATAATTTCCCATATAATCCCGATTTAAGGTGTATTTGATAGTAATATTTTGATCCTTTTGTATTCTCCATTAAACAATCTGGGAACTTCAAAAAGTCTGAGATCTGAGTAGAAAATTCCACTGTAACATTGTTGTTTTTAATTATTTACGATAAGGTAAATAAATAATCATTGAAATAAAATAATTTTTGGCTCGACTAAGAGACAATTACTACAAAATTACAACCCACAAACTTTCATAAGCTGTGGCGGTAGCCAGAATACATTTTTGGTGGCATTCAAAAGCATCAAAGTCGTTTTTTGTACCTTGAAGGGAACATCGTTGCCAAAAAATGAATCTTCCATCCGCGGTCAAAAGTTGTTATAATATTCAGAAATTTGAAAGTCAGAATCGTTACATTACTCGTATCTTAGTTCTAATTCTTACTTACACTCGCCTTCAATGGTGTGATCCACTGAAATGTATTTTACTTCAGTGCAATCTTAATTTGCAAGTTCTGTCACATTCTATAGATTTTCAAAACTTGAATCAAATACCTCTCACCGTCGTATCACGTCTGATTCAGTCATCACACATCACCAAAGACAAAAATCGTACCTAAAAAAGTAACTTAACCACTTGACCGGTCTCACGGACTGTACGCGAAATATATGTAATTGATTGTAATTTTTAATTGCGTTCGCTTTTGGGGCTGTCGAGTGTTAAAGATTTGAAAAACAAAACTGCCGGAGTCTTTGAGACCCAAGTATGATGTAGATTCAGTAAAAAAGTTTAGTAAGCAGAATTACATTACAATTAGTCTCTTGTTTGCCATATACAAAGCGCCATTATTATAATTATATAATACTAATATGTTCCTTTAAAAGTTTAGTAGAAAAGCAAAAATTTTGCTCATCAAATCGTCACAATTAACTGTAAGGACTACTAGATAGAATAACCCAGTTTAAATTGTGTTTATCTTTTATTGATTGCAGTCAATGACAGTGAAATGAAAGTTCTTAAATACTTCAAGGTTTGAGGGCATAAAAATGAGTGTATTTTATGATGTTTTTTTATAACCTTCTTAAGCAATAGCATTTTTTGTGAAGATGCATTAATTTAAGTTTTGATCGTTTAGGTGTTAGATTTTGTACATTTAATTTCATTTGATAAGCAACTAAATCATCAATCTCTTCTCTGAGACCTTTGATTGTTTCTTGTAGTGGGACTAATTCTTCTTCATAAATAGCGTTTAGTGCCTTGCGTATATCTTCACTCGATAACGTTTTGTTACAATTATTATTTACTTCGTTTTTATAAGATTCTTCATTATTCGTATAATTCTCGTCTGAATCTATAGCTGCAACAAATCCAAAGATTTGATATCGCATGTGCTTATAAATTTTAATGAGTATTTTACAATCATTATAATAACATGCCTACTATCTTATAAATTTTTGCAACGTTTTTAGACCTTTTATATTGGAATAGAGTTATAAATTTATGATTTAGTAGTTACAGTTACATAATATAATATCAGTAGGTAGTAGTAGTAAGGCTAATATAGAGGGAGACCTAGAACCTGAAATGTCAAGCGAACGGCCGTCGGGTAAACCGCACTCTGTTTACCGAGCTGTTCAGAGGAAGGTCTTGGATGGGGACCTCAGGGGTGCGGCACGTATTCTCACATCAGACTGCTCCTTCGCTGCCCCCAATCAGGACACATTTTTGGCCCTTAAAGAAAAACACCCGGATACTTCTTTTCGCCAGGGCGCTCTTCTGGCTCCTGACTCCTCGACATTTTGCCTTTCCTTTAAGTCTGAAGAAGTGGCTAGTGCACTTAACTCATTTCAACGGGGGTCAGCGGCCGGTCTCGATGGCTTGCGTCCGGAGCATCTTAAGGAGCTAATTTCGCCATCAGCCGGTGACAACGGGCCCGAATTTTTGGAATCGTTGACACGGCTCTGCAACTTTTTGGTGGGTGGGCACCTCAATTCAGACGTGTGCCCATTTCTTTATGGAGGTGTTTTGTGTGCCCTCCGCAAAAAAGACGGCGGTATCAGGCCAATAGCTGTAGGTAGTGCCATTCGACGCCTGGTCGCCAAGTTGTGTTGCCGGGCTGTCAGGCACAATATGGCAAACTATCTGCAGCCCCACCAATTAGGCTTTGGTACCCCGTTGGGCTGCGAGGCAGCGATCCATGCTACAAGAGCATTCCTGATGCGTGAGGGCTGTGATGACGTGCTGTTGAAACTTGACATCAGTAACGCTTTTAACAGCATCGACAGAGGTGTTATGCTGGAAGAAGTGCGTTCATTGATCCCATCTGTGTTTCCCTTCCTTAATCAATGTTATTCGACACCAAGCAATCTTTCATATAACGGCGAATGCATCCTGTCTCAGACTGGGGCTCAACAAGGTGACCCGCTAGGTCCCCTTATTTTCAGTGTTGCCATCCACAAGATCGTTACATCTTTGGAGGCTCCACTCAATTTATGGTACTTGGACGACGGGACTATAGGTGGGCCTCCATCTATAGTGGAAAGGGATGCACGGCGGCTCATCCCAGCCCTAAAAGAGCTTGGTCTGGAAGTAAACACAGCAAAATGCGAATTTTTTGCATGCAGCCCTGCCGCTGCAGAATCGGGGGCCACTTTTATGTCGTTAATACCTGGACTAAGGCTCTTAGATCGAAGTTCGCTGAGTTTGTTAGGAGCCCCAGTCTTTGCAGAGGGCGTGCCTGGCAGTATGAGGTCTAAGACTAAAATCCTGGAATCACTCGCAGTCCATTTCGAACACCTTCCGGCTCATGTTTCGTTGTTGCTTCTCAGAAGCTGTTTCGCCATGCCAAAGCTGATGTACATGGTCAGAACGGCTCCGTCGTGGGAGTTCCCTGACGAGGTGCAACGATTCGACGAGGCGTTGAAAGGAATTCTCGAGATGGCTCTTAACATCCACCTTAACGAGTCCCAGTGGCTACAGGCAGGATTACCAGTTCGACACGGTGGTCTGGGAGTGAGGCGGCTGCGTGAGACGGGGCCCACGGCGTTTCTGTCCTCCTCGTTCGGGGTTGCGGAGCTTGTCACTAACATTATTTCTGCTAACGGTGACACGATCCGCATTCCGTACGCTGCGGAGGCCATTAGCGCGTGGCGTTCCCTTTCCTCGGATGCAGAGCTTCCAGAGAAGCCAGGTTTACAAAGAGGTTGGGATGACGTGCTGTCGAAGAACATTGCCATTCACCTCCGAAACAACAGCACGGGTGCCGACCTGGCTAGACTACACGCCGTCGCCAAGGTGGAGTCGGGTGCTTGGTTACATGCGCTGCCGTCTCCCCAAATGGGTACTCTATTGGACAATGACTCCCTCCGTGTTGCCGTGGGCCTTCGATTAGGTTGTGACGTGTGTAGCCCTCATGCGTGTGTTTGCGGTGCAGAGGTCGAAGCAAACGGCCACCACGGCCTGAATTGCATAAAATGCGCGGGTCGTCGTCCTCGACACCACGCAATAAATGAGATAATCCGAAGGGCCCTTATTGCAGCGGATGTGCCGTGTGTCCTGGAGCCCCCTGGTTTGTCGCGGTCCGATGGCAAACGTCCGGATGGCCTCACACTGGTCCCTTGGAGTAGGGGGCGTTGCCTTATTTGGGACGCCACTTGTGTCGGTACTTTCGCTTCCAGTCATCTTGCTGCTACCCAGCAGATTGCGGGTGCGGGAGCGGAAGCGGCCGCCAGAGCCAAGCGTCTCAAGTACGGTAGCCTCGAGCCAGTGTACGAGTTCGTCCCGTTTGCCGTCGAGACGGCGGGTTCCTGGGGTTCTGATGCCATAAGGTTTGTCAGGGAGCTCGGGCGGCGCTTGAGGGAAAGAGGTCGAGATCCCAGGTCGGGTAGTTTCCTCACCCAACACATTTCCTTGGCGATCCAGCGAGGTAACGCAGCTAGCTTGATGGGGACGTTTGGGCGAGGGGCGGCACTTGACAGGCTACACTGACTGTGAATCGATATTTGTGTTATCGACGTGTTATAAAATATTGTGACAATGAGTAATTGATTAGTGTTACTTTTAAGGCTGACTTGTAATTTTAACAATTTTTATTGTTCTATTTTTAGTTTTATGACATAATAAGTAGTAGTTATATTTAAATATTGATAGTAAATAGCATTTAAATGAAACTATAAAAATACCAACCCGGCAAGTCTATTTTTATTTTCTTTTTTCCATATTGTGTATTAACTATCTCATCATTGTCTTTCAAATCGGATTGAGATGGATGTTGAAATTTATCCAGTACATTCATTTTGATTTTCTTTTTTTCTAATATTTCATCAGAAGATTCAGTTGCGTTCATGTTAAATTCTGATAGACTTTTGTGTTGTGTTTTAGTATTTAAGATTTTAACAGATAAATTGTTGTCTCGATCAATAGGAATTTTTATTTCATTCAAGTCGTCTTTCAAAAGACACCTGGCTACTAAAAATGCATCGTTGACACGTTTTTCAGGAATTTTGTTACTATCAAAACTTTTGATAATTCTTTCATTATTTTCATCTACATAAGATTGTAATGCTATGTCCATCTTCCAGGAAGCAACACCTGGACGAAGTATTGAAGTAGGTTGGAAAGTATCAGAAGGCTTATACCAACTTTCTTGTAGGATATCACTAGGAATCTGATCTGATGCGAAATTTGGTTCACCTGTAACGTTTATTATTTCAGGTTGAGGTTTCAGTTCCAATTTATCTCTTACTAGAAACTCTAAGTTCAATATTTCACCTTTTTTATTATCTAGATTTATAGACTTGTCATGGTCTTTACTTGATCTTGAAAAAATTGGTTGATCTGATGTATTAGCTGCTACATAAGTTAAACTTTTGCTTCCCATAATTGATTGATCGCTTACACTAATTTTGGCTTTATAAGGATATAGACCTTTAATAGTCACATTATCATCATCAGAAAAACTTGTAGAAGATTTATTTTTTATCTCAGCTGCGTTTTTAATTTTGACGGCGTGAAAATCAGATACTTTTGTATCGATATTTTGATTTTCTAAAGCACTTGGATCATTTGGTTCATTTGTTGTTTCATAATATTTGTCAGTGACATCTGTTTTCTTTTCTGCATTTTCATCAATTGAATCAAATGCATCTTGTTTGGAGGTATCTAAAGTTTTAGGAGAAGTTACATCCTGAATTATGTCTTTCGTTTTCAAATTGATTATTTTTTCATGAACATTGGTTTCGGAGTTGTTGGTTTGTAATTGATTTAGTGTATCATTTCCATTTCCAAGTATTTTACTTTTCTGTATATTGTCCATAGACTCTCGAAACTTCTTTTCATCAATATTGATGTCATCACCCAGATTTTTTTCAGAGATAGATATATGTTTTTCTTCTATTTTTTCAGCATTTTTTTCATGTAGCGAATCTGTATAATTAGTAATTTCATGTATAGAACTCTTTTTTCCAAAGTTAACGTGAAGTTGATCATAATCATCGGCAGCTAATTTTTCACCGTTATCAGAACTAGAATGTTCTTTAATTACTTTTGGTAGTAAATATTCTATAGTATCGAGACTATCTACTTTATTTTGGTTATCTTCCATTGATGGCAATGTTTTTCTGGTCCTGAAATCTACATTAGATTGAGGAGCCTCTGATTCGTTTTCATATGTTTGATTTAATTTTTGATTCATATAAGCTGCGTTCGGATGGCTCTCATGTATAGAATTCTTTTTTCTAAAACTACTCTCAAGTTGTTCATAATCATTGCCAGCAGATTTTTCAGTATTATCAAAACCAGAATGTTCTTCATTTACATTTGGTAGTAAATATTCTTTAGTATCGAGATTATCAACTTTATTTTGGTTGCCTTCCATTGATGGCGTTTTATTTATGATCTTGAAATCGACATCAGATTGAAGAGGTTCTGATTTGTTTTCAAACATTTTGTTTAATTTATGATTAATATAAACTGCGCTCGGATGGCTTTCAGTTAAATGTTGTGTTGAATTTGTTTGACTAATAATATCAGTTGTAACATCTATAAGAGATGGATCCCTGGCATTTGAAGTTAGTGATAGATGGCTTTTGTAGCTTATCTGATCTTTAGAATTTATTTCGCTATCCTTAACATTTGCCTTATTGAAGTTTTCGTTTGATACAGTTGTCATGATATTTTTGCTGATATCATCATTATCATTTTTAATAGTAGTTTTATTTAAGTTTTCGTTTGATACAGTTGTCATGATATTTTTGCTAATGATAATTGGATTATCCAGAAGACCTTGTTCCGCTAATATTTCTTGTGACTCATTTCTTTTCTCTGTCTGTAATTCATTTTTTTCCTTAGAACTCTTCTTTTTCTTTTTTGTCGCTTTATTTAGGGTATTGGGATATTTTTTTTCCAAAACTGTTGCATTCTCATTTACGATTGAGTTTTTAAGAATATGATCTGTTTTTTCAAAATCCGTACCTAATGTTTCATTGTCTATTAATGTAGTATTATTTATGGTATTTATCGAGACCACTAACGGAATTGGGACATAAAAATTACCCTGAGAAGTAATTTGTGATTCATCTGTCCTATAATCTTTGCTATTTTTAGGACTTACATCTTTTTGATTTTCAGAAATGGTTTCTTTTCTTAGTTTTACTGTATCTAAGCTCTTATTAGCAACATTGGTGTCAAATTTATTGATTTTGTATGAATCGTTACTCTGATTTGAAGATTTTTTTGTCTTTTTTGGCATCATAAAATAACTGCCGTCATCTAAACTAAAAACTTTGGATCTGTCGTCACTGGAATGTTTTTTCTTTAAGGATTCTTCTCGATTTGTTCTCTTTTCTTCGTTCTTGAGAAATTCAGTCGAATTCGATGGATGTGGATATGTTATTATTGCATCAGAATAGGGTGAAAAAGTCTCAAGAGAAACTTTCTGTTTCGAAGATTTAATTAGGTCATCTTCATTCCTATTGTTTGAATCAACATTACTAAAAACGTCATCTGATTTAGAAATTTTCTTTTTACGTTTAAACATATTATTTTTAAAAATTGAACTACTCTTCAACTTGGGTGAGTCATCTTTGACTGGCGATGAAATATTTTTGTAAGTAGGTTGGTATGTATATTTATCTTCTCCAAATGGTGGATCTAGGCAGCCACCTATAAAAGTTGATTACTTATTATATTCTATGAAACCAATGTATCATCAGTGGCAACGACTCTCCGCAAATTTAAGTTAAATTAAAATCAAATTATCAACCAAAATGATAATGAACTATACTAAATGATAAAAACGAAATTATACGATATAGCTAATAATAGTAATCTCATTTCAGTAGGTAGTCTGACTCGAAACTATTATAATCTACTAGCTATTGTCTGCCGCTTTACCCGCGTAATATATTTACTTGCTACGTGCTATCTTATACGATTTCATACGAACCATTTATTTTTCCGGGATAAAAACTAGTCTATTTTATGCTAAAAAAACAATTCAATTCGTTGCTCTGCTGCTGCGTGAAAGAGAAACAAACCAACAAACACACTTTCGGATTTATAATTTTAGTAAGGATACTAAAAATTAGTAAGGATTAAGTATGTACCTGGTTTGCATTTTCCAAAAATATCCTTGGTTCTTTTTGAAAGAACTGGTGCTGTGTGAGAATTATCAATGCTGTTAGACTTTGCATCCTCAATATTTTCTTCTAACCCTGCCAAATTAAAATATTTTAATTGGACAACTACTACGGATTCAAAAACATTTCGATAGAATTCTATTTACCTGGTGAAATCAAATTCAAATTTTGATTGTGGCGTTTCTTATCAAATTCTGCTTCCATCAACATACTGAAATTCATGATGGTATGGTCACTGCTGACGAGCCGCACTCTCTCGGGTGATTCATTTTTTTGAATATCCGCTTTTGTATCTACCTTCGGCATGGATATAACACCATGTCTTAAATCCGTACCATGCTTTTTTCTGACCCTAATCTTTACATTGAGAGGAGTCGACTTTGAAGTACTGTCTACTTGGTTACCATGTTGAGGAACTGCTACTACTTCAAAGGATAGGCTTTTAACTATCTGATCGACTATAGCTTCATTATCCATTGCTCTGAAAATCTAAGTGTGAGTCAGTCACCGCCATAAGAAAGACCGAAATTTAAAATTAATTAGGTTTTTATTCATTTATTTTTATACAAATTATGGCCATGATTTATTTTAACAACTCCACAAAGACATACATAGTAAATAAAATAAAAACTATAAACTATCCATCAAACACTATGGAATAAACAACGCGATTACATATAGTTTGTTTTTCAGAAGTACAGTATTTTAATATTTGCTTATTTAATTTAGTTTTTGAGTCATCTTCTAAATGGAAATCTTTGAATACCAATCCCATAGTTTCACATTTGTCTAGTATGTCATACAACATTATTTTTAGTGGCATTATTTCGGTTTCCATTTTTTTCTTAAAATTGGCTACCCTAACTTCAGGTAGTTCCCTTTTAAATGTTCGAAACTTGTTTGGTTTATTACCAATATCTATAATATCGCAGATATCTTTGTTTCTTTCTTTACGACAATTATTGTCGAGCACTTCTTGTATTGTTACAGTTTCGTTAAACATTTCATGGGGTCGAGTAAATCTGTATGAAGCACAATATGGCGTTCTAAATGAAGTGGTCAGGTCAATTATATTCTCAATAGTATCGATCGAGTAAATTGGAGTAATGCTTAGTTTTTGAAACGAATTTTGTGACTTTTCGTTATTGGTACCCGAAGATATTTCTGTTCCTTCGAAGTCAGTTTTACTTTCTTTGTACAACATTATTTTACTACACGACGTCCAGGCAATTTTAACACCAACATCATTATCGGCACTGTCAACATTTTTGGTAAGTAACTGGCTAGTGCTTGCTAAAAAAATAATAAATATAGATCTTTTTTAAAAATCATGAATAGCTGATAAATGAAAATAAATACATCTCTTAATTTAATCTAGGGCAAATTGTTAGTAAAATTGTTGTAAAAATTAAAGTTAAACTCAATATTGCTCAAAATTTACTTTCGTAAAATCAAGATACTGAGATAAAAAAAAATAAAAGCAAATCACCATCAACTTTTGTTACAGAGTAATCATTTATCGATATATTTATATGTTCAACGGAAAACTCATCCAGCGATTTTCCAAGAACAGTATTAGCATCTACTTTTTTATCGTCATTGTTACTAGTTTCTTTTAAAATTGTTTCCGATTTCCACCCGGTGTTACTGTTTTTAGCGTTGTGTTCTTTAGTATCGAGCGTCTTCAAAATAGTGACCGGATTTAATTCGGTATTACTATTTACAGCGATATTTTCTATAGAGTGGAGTGTAGCTTTATCATATATAAATGAGTCACTGTTAATTTTGGTAGAATCACCACCTCCCAAACTATTGCATATGGATGATGTGGTGGACAATAAATCAACGCAAGAATGATAAACTTTTTCCAAATTATGATAACTTTCTTTAACACCTTGCTTCTTTCTAATGATCACTTTGTAAGTCATGGGCACGGTGTATTCTAAGAAGTCTGATTTTTGCTCCCATGTTATTTTCTCCAAGTTTTGGACGCAAGTCACGTCAGGTACGATTTCCAAACAACATTTTGAATCCTTCTTTTGATAATTTTGAATGAATGGAGAGAATTTTATTCGGAAACTAGCTGTCTCCATATTAGAAAGAGAAAAAAATCTGAAAATAAAATAATTGAAAAGAAAATATTTTTAATGAAACATAAAAAAACTCGTGACCACGATCGATGCGACTTTGTCGGAACGTCGCGATAATGAGTAATTAATAAGCTATACTTATCTCAAACATTGCTCGGTAAGTCTCGTAATATAAAAAAGTCTCATCACCTAAGAATCGTGAGCGTAGCTTAGGAAGGCCTAGAAACTTCTTTGTCTACCCCAAAAAGAAATGCTGTAGCAGCTGCCCACCCCAGAGAAACAAATAAATAAATATCAGGGGACATCTTACACACGGTCTCAGAATACAAACTAAGCAAAGCTTGTAATATATCGGTAAATACATACAAAATTTGTATGTATTTATCTATAAATTATTATCTACATATTATGGTAGATAGCGTAGTAGAGAGGTAACATCCAGATTCAGAGTTCATCACAAAAATGATTGCCCTTAGTGAGAATCGAACCCACGCCTCGTTGGCACAGTAGTGTCAGTAGTTAGGGTCGTTAACCACTGGGCCACCGAGGCAGTCCACCACTGGGCCACGACACACAGAGACAGTCAAATAGAGCAGCAGAATGATGAATAGAGCCATAAAAACAGAATAAATACACTTACCGCCAGCAGACTCGAGAAGGAAAATCAACACGTAAGTAAACAACTAATGATTTCGCTTGTAAATAACTTATACAAAAAATTTCGTCTGTTTTAATTTAATTATAAAAAATTCAAATTAATGACATTTTGATGTCATTAAAATTTTGAAAGTTAAAATAAATTCTGTTTGGTAAAAACACCAAGGTAAAAATGTGGTAATAATGCCCAAAAGAGTTTAGAGTCGATACGTGACATGTCTATGATGTAGCGCCAGCTTTCTCTATAAATGTAATCATAATGTAGAGCAGCCAGTTTATTCAATTTTTCTTTTAAGTATAAAGTTAATAATAATCAATAGTAAATAAAAACTGTAAATGTAATCAGAATGGATATTTGACCGCTTCATGTCTAAAGTCTGTGGACTAGAATGTAGGTAGATGGAACCTGTTTACTCTGGAAATGCAGATTCAGGAAAAGAGTAGGGCACTACATTCTTAGTGACCCATCGGCTATCATTGGTTCCGAAGGTTAAACCTGTAAAAAGGCATAAAAGAGAGCCGAAGTTTAAGCAATCAGTAGAAAACACAGATGCCTAAGGAGAAAGGAATAAATACATACAATACAATATTTGTCAATATTTATTGCAGGGCATAATTTTAAGCTCCGTGTTTAGCCCTTGACATAACTGTTTATTTACTATCAATAACATTGATCTGTGGGTAATAAAAAGAGCCGATTTATTGAATTTCTTCTGTTTAATTTTCAAACTCTCGCTACTTTACAATAGGTATTAAACCACCAATTTATATTTTTACAAAATTTCACGATATGCGAACAAGAATTTATTGCTTCTTAACTTTATGTCGCGACAATAACCTACTATAGAGAACATTATTTTTACATTAAATTAAATAAAAATAGCCACGTCCAAATCCTAGCATTTTACAGAAAATACGATCACAGTTTTGTTTTAAAAGTAAGTACTTACACGCAGGAATTCATAGAATTTATGACAACTGTAATTTTGTACAATAATTCCTTTTTTTATTATAAATACTTATCTTCTTAATCATTTAGTGTGGCTTATAAGATCAGATATTATGTCTTATCCCTATTCGTTAATATTTAACAATAAGCTTTAAGGAAGTACTTATTGTATGAATGTTACGAGTACCTACTATATAATACAAATGATAATGGCAGTTATCAACTTAAAAATAAGGTTGCTTATTAGATTTTCACATTTTGAGAAACACACAGTCGCTCTAAAGTCTGTGAAGAAGTAGCCAAAGAAGCTTAGGGGCTCTATTTTTTAACCGGTTGCCCGCTAGGACGTATGCGTCAACGATCACGAAACCGAGTAAGAGCAGGAGCGAGCATTGGAAATCTACGTTACTGCGAACGGGATAGCATAGCGTGCGATTATAAAAATTATCAATCGTTTCTTATTTGACCTCCTGTGCTCATGTTTATCAGAATGAATGTATCATCACCAGTGTTTTTATCCATATTTGTTCGAGTGACGAGACAAATCATGCCGGGCATCCGATATCCGGGTACAGTTATGTTCTTAAGAGCGTAATTCTAGAGCTTTATATTTTTACCCTCAACGAAAAAAGGAGGTGTATAAAAGTATTTGTCTGGGAGTGTGTAGGACCTGAATGAAAGGTAATCCAAATGTTTCTTAAAGTGTTAGGTGGTTATTATTTTTTTTAATTCACGCTTGTTTTTATGTAATAATTACATGGTGTTTATGGTTGTGTTATAGTTGAAACTACCACGTTGATGTCAATTATTTTATGTAAACCTGTTGGTTTTAACTCGCCATCGGAATGTTTCATTTAGATGACTTTAAGCCCCCAAGAAAGGATTTATAAGTATGAGATTAGCGAATGTGGGTATCTCTATGTAAGTACAATACATTGTAACCCAGAGTCGTTTGTTTATTGGGACTTGTTTTGGTCGCTGCCTTAATATAATTACATTTAGGTACACTAATTTCTTTCTAAGTAATAAATATACAATTTTCTTAGCGTACGACTAGATTTTTGAGATCATTTTGAAAGCCAAACATTAGCTTAACTTACATAAGTAGTTTTTGCTAACTTTTATTGTGTAAAGCATAAATAAATGATCATAAATTAAAGAAACTACTAGTGTTTTGTTATTCACACATTTTATGCCAACGAGATATCGCGTCCTCGTTTCTAAAATACTAAGATAAAAGAAAGGAAAAATACAATTAATTGCTTATCGCCAACATAAGAAATAAAACTTTGTTGGTTTTTGAATTTGTCAATATATTTTATAAATTTATAATCAACCTCCTGAATTTCTGTTGATACACTAAAATCGCCTGCCCCATAAAGTTCAAAGACCTTGAAATGTATGGATTGCTGATTTTTTCCTTTAATTACTGCCTTCAGGGTTGATCCCATAGTTAAAGCTGTGCATAATTAACAATTATGATAAGCAAAATGACAAATAAAACAGAACATAAATATAATAATCTTTTAAAATAATAATACGGAACTAATTTAAAACTACATATTAACAACATTAATGCACAACACGCAAAAATCAGTAAAGTATTACAGGTACTATAGGCACATTCTATGCGATAAAACAATTTGATTCGGCGCCACGACTAAAGGTAATTCTTACATCTTACAACCTTACTTACAACTAGGTAATTTGTACACGGTTATTATTCGAGAAATTAAAGAAAACTTTGCTGCTTATTTATACGGTATACATAATATTTATATTGCATAATTGTCCCCACCTAACGACGCTCACCACGTCCTTACCATTCCTATGCCTACTCAAATTTGTAACTTCCATCGTGCTCTGATTTACCTTTTACGGCAAACTCATTCTGTGCGTAACCTACAATACATTGAAGGTTCAATCATTTATTAATATCAGTAATTTGGATTTTAAATCTATCAGGTCGATTTGGCTCAGGGTCATTGCCAATCTATTGGTGACAGAGAACACTCGCGTGAGGCGCGTACAAGCGTGAGGTGTGGGTTCCACGCCGGCCTATATAAGTTCTATAGAATTGATGTACGGATTTACACCACTAGCTTTTCGGTGAAAGAACATTGTGAATGTGAGACATCCTGCATACGTTCTTAGAACAAATTCGACGCCTCAAGTGAATCCACCAAACCGCACTGTGCCGCGTGGTGGATATTGCCCAATCGTCCTTTGTAGGGAGACCTACGTCCATCGGTAGACTATTAAAAAGGCCGGTACAGTACAATCACAGGGTACATAGTAATAGTAAAAAAAATATTTCAGCCATAGGTGGTATTGCTGAGCTGCCAGTATGTAAGGTTCCAGCACTGGAACAGGTACAAGATGAATCCGCGCACAAGTACCGAGGTACTCGTCTTTAGAAATACCGACAAATAGGTACGGTTGAAACGACCTATGTAGTGGACACTTAATTTGGTCTGATATTTTAATCTTACGTGAAAAATACCCGTGCTTTATATTTCAACAGACATTTTCAATTTCTTTCAACATTTTGTAGGTTTCACACGAGATCTTACAACTATACAATAAGATGTTCTTTCGATGTCAACGCTGAATAGATAAGCATTACGGAACGCAACTTATGATGAGCCCATTATCTTATATTAGTCTGTTTGTGACCACGACCGATGCGACTCGGTTGAAACACCGAGAAAAAGAGTGTAGAGTATTTATTTATCTCATATTTTCATTGCGCGATAAGAATCTTGGCACTGTGAACTGAACACTGTCTGATTAATCGCTCAAAATTAGATCACAATAGAGACATAAACTCGTGGGATCAAAGTCCAATTTAGCAATGCATAGTTCCAGCCCGCATTCTATGGCTATAAAAATATTTAATAAACTGCCAAATAATCTAAAAGATATCAAAATGGAAAACTGTTTTATAAAACAACCAAAAAATATTCTATTATCCAAATGTTGTTACACACTAGACGATTTTTTACAATAATCTAGAAAACATAATAATAAATCGTTCCAATACGAATCATACGAATAATAAAATTGCCATACCCTTATCAGGGTCATATGTATAACTATACAAAACATGTTAATTAAGAACCGCATGTAAATTTTATATGTTGCAATAAATGATTTGACTTTGAATTTGAACTGGGATGATTAACCCTCAGACCAAATAAAAAAATCAAGACAGAATGTTGTGAACAAATCAAGTGAGGCCGGCAAAACTAAGCCTCGCCGTGTACAGTCACAATTACACATACAAACACGTACAAGGAAACTAAGCCTTGGCTCGTCAGTCAAACTATGGCGGCGCAACACAGACGCACTCACCACATGTATAAAACACCGGCCTCACTTGTCTGTTCACGACGTCCGTCTTGTTTTTTTTAATTGGTCTGAGTATAGACCCAGCCTAAAATTAGTCAACTAAAGCATCTAAAGCACATCAGAAAAGATGTATAGATTTAACGTTAGCTATGACATCGAAAGTCATCTTATTTCATCATCCCTTATTCCATCTAATCTACTTACAAAACGAACCGAATTATGCACTGTACTGAAATCAGACTGATTTATAGGAGAGAGCTTTCATTCATGTTAACTTTATTAGCATTGGGTACATTTTAACGCCACTTCCTTTCGAAGAAAGTGGCTAGGTAGAGAGCAGTAAATGCCCAAATTTACGGCATATTACTTTGTTGTGTGAGCTAAATATAGAAATATTTTTTTTTTCCTAAAATAAAGTATAAGTGTCTCTAAATTTTACATTTGTGATTAAAAAGTAGTGTATAAACCTTTTTGGAATTCATAATTCCTACAAAATAAGCCTTTGGCCCGTACCACTTTTCATAAATTCTCTCCAATGACTCTGACCATTTAGACGAATTAAAAATAAAATGTATAGGACTATTCCAAAAACAAATATAAGCACTAGATCTACCTATCTAATTAGAGACTAGTAATAATGACTAGGTTTATTTTTTCTATATTACAAAATGACTAGAAAATTCACTCATCCATTTTCTTTTTAGCTTAAATATTTCTTAACTTATTTCTTTAAAGCGACTATTCATCGGATTCTAAAAAACTTGATATATCTATACATTAATACATATTCATGTCCTACTGTATATATAAATAAATAAATAACGATCGTATTCCAAAAAAGGTAAATAGGTAATTAAAAGAAACTAAATATCTTATATTGTAGGTAACTGATTCTTTATCAGATATTCGATGCTTTTATGATACGGACTTGATAAAATGGCCTGTATTGAATTATTCAAGTATTAACCTTAGGTTTCAGGATTTCCCTATAAATAAAAACCTAGCGGATATCCCATAATCCATCTCATAGGAAGAGTAGGTTAACTCTTAATTATTTTCCTTAGAAAATTTGAATTTAGTTTTAGTAACTCAGCAATTTTACAATATTAATAGTGTTTTTTTTTTATAATTTACCCACCTATATACCGACAGTTTGTACTTACCTACAGGTAAAATTCGCCATTAATTTCTCGGAACTTGTAGGTTCGTTAATTTATAATGCCTTAAAATATGCACTGTTCTTTTTAATCAAAGGAGTTATCATACCTATTTTGTCAGTCATAATGTAGACGTACCTACCAGCAGAGTAGGTTGTGCACTGAGATCACTTCACAATAAAAAATTGATATACCTAGTTAAAACTAGAATGCCTGTCCAAGTAGCACAAAAAAGATACTTTCGAGCAAGACTCGATATTAACTCTCACATATGTAACACTAATTTTATCAAATTAAAGCTAAACTTTTAAAAATTAGATAGCAGTCTTTCTAACCTATACTTAGAACTTCATGACAACCGTCTGTTCTTGAAAAACGCCCTTCCCGCAAGCATCTTGTTGGAATGCGTTGATGGGCGTTGGCGGGGCTCAGGTGCACAGTCCGGAGTTGTCCACCAGCGATCTCGCAAGGACGTCCGCCGCCGCGATGTCGCTCACTTTCCCCTCAAAGTGTCCTCGGACGTGGAACATGAACTCTGCTTTCCCGGTGAACTCTTGCCGGCACATGAGGCAGAGATGGTGCGCGTGCGTGTGTTGTCTTTCTGGCGTGTAGTGCGTTTGTCCGTGCGTGAAGTACGCGCCGCCTCCACCGCCTTCGTTGACCACGGTGGCCGTGGATACGGAGGCGGTGGCGATGTGTCCGTTCAGGATCTGTTGGTTCTGGTTGTGGTGGTGCAGGAGTTGGAGCTTCTCTTGGTTGGACAGGTGCACTTTTTCTTGTTGCTGTGAAATATCGCACATGTCAGTTTAAATTAAAATGTATGCTGCAGTTTTTAGACGAAAGTGTATTTCTTGCTTACAAGTACTCGTAATTTACAATTATACTGCATTACCTAATAACAATTTTCAGAACAAATCAAAGAGAAGGCAGATGCTATGTCGTGTAGGAAGATGTATTTGTTAGTCGGAAATCGTGAGGCTTGGAAGTAGACCCACCGACAACAACAACACTTTATTAAAAAACAGACTAACAACAGTAGGCACATAAAAAACAGATTACAAAGACAAAACAATACCATAAGTAACAGGTTTTCTAACTAGTGGCCTAATTGCTTAAAGTGATTTATTCCAGGCAACCAAGTACAGATTGACCTTATCAGAAGAAGAAATTAACTTATAAACAAATACTTAACAAAAACAATACTAAAACCTAACAAACACAAGTGATACTCGTATTTATCAAGATATATACTTACACACTACAAGAGCCTAACCCTATATTTTAAATAGATAGAAGAAGAAAGAGAAATTCTCTCATTTTCTTATACGAGTAAACAACCCACCTGATGTTGCTGCGTTGTTTGCTGGATCTTATCCTGTAACATCTTGTTATCGGGGAGATGCGACTTGGCGTGGGCACTCCACTCGTCCCGCGTCGCGAACAGCCGGCCACAGAGCTCGCAAGACCAGGACACCACCATCCCCGCAGTGGCTGCAGCCACGGCCGTCGCGGCGCTCGTGTGGACCAGGTTCGTATTCTGTGATAAGAAAACTTGGTTGTATTCCATCCATCCATCCATCAGCTGTAGGACGTCTACTGCTGGACATAGGATCCCCAATGGATTTTCAATAAGGTCTGTTGGAAGCGGTCAGCATCCAGCGCGTTCCTGCGATCTTAACTATATCGTCAGTCCACCTAGTTGGTGAACGTCCTACGCTGCGCTTGCTGGTCCGTGGTCTCCATTCAAGAACTTTACAGCCCCATCGGCCAACCGTTCTTCAAACTATGTGCCCTGCCCACTGCCATTTCAACTTGCTAATCCGCTGGGCTATGTCGGTTACTTTGGTTCATCTGCTAATCTGTACACATGATCAATTAACAAACTGAACATGCTGTATTCCTGATTCGATCTTGCAGAGAAACTCCTAGCATAGCCGTCTCCATAGCATGTTGGGCTATATTGAGCTTATTTCAAAAGAGTCACAATAAAAGACCACGTTTCAGTTCCATATGGTGTTCGTTTGTTGAATTGGTTTTGGAGAGATGGTGGATATCTTCTAAGTCGCACCGTATTGATTTTTATACACTGTTGTTGAATATAGCAAGTACCAACAAGCTGTATTCAACAGTGAATATTTCAGGTTAGTCCTGCCAATCTGAATGTTCTTCAATGTTGTGGAAATTGCTGTGGAAAAATATCACCAGACCTACGTTTGCCCTTCCAAATGAAGTTATTCCATTATGTGGTGGCTTTTTTAAGGATTTGCAACTTGCAATTTCAAGTTATAACACAATCCAGAGCATAGAGAAATAAATAAAAATAAGAATATCCAAAAACTTTAATGTGTCTGCCAACCATAGCGTACAGGACTGAGATGTTGACGTTAACACATGATACATGTGAGGAAAACCAATGTTACACAGAGCCATGGAGCACCGAAGAGATTTCTACAGCTGAGCATCAAGGCCCTGGAAGAAAGCTGAACGTTTATAGGTACTTGAAGAATGACCGATATGACGATAAGCAGAATGAAGCGGAATGACGACTGTATTAGCAGTATCTAAACGATCGACCATCCTGTCAAAATAGTGGTCCAATAAGGCAATGAATGGTGCCGACAGACAGATAGGAATGCAGGAAGATACCTATACCCAACTATGGAATACCTAAAAACAATGAAAAGATACTAAGTTTTCATTATTTTTACCGTTACCAAAAGCTACTCGATGGAACGAAACTACCAAAATAACAAGATCTTACTTAGAAGTTTGACATATTATTTATATTTTATTATTATTCATGCTAAGAGATCATAATTATGATATTAAAAAGTTAAAAAAATACTTGTCCAAAAATAGAAATGCCAAAAATAAAAAAATAAAAAAAATATCTAGAGGCATGAAATAAAATTACCGATAAAAATAAAACAATAATACTAAAGAACTTACAATCTATAGATTGATCGTGGACATTTCTTTACCAACGCATTGCTCAAGAGACTTAAAACTGATTTGATGTTCAAAAGAAACAAAACAACACTAAGAAAGTTAACAACAAAGAGACTAATTCGAAGTAGATTATCACTTCATTGACACTAGAAACTCATAATATAGGCCAAATCAAACTTCTTCCCGGCGGTGAAGTAAGCTGCAACAAGCTGCGCGAAATCCAATTCGCGCGCAGCTGTCAGCTAGGATTGGCTTTGCACAGCTAGTAGTTAACATCAAAGCCGCTAAGTTTGATTCGGCTTATTTATAATTATAATACTTAGTAAAAAACAACTAGTAGGTTTGAGAGATAGAGGAGTGTTAATAAATACTGACTTGAAAGTAACAACATGCCATCAACAAAAGAAAATATTCTCTACGAACCATGCGTTGAATTTTCATGTGATTTACCGAAAAGTTGTGTCCAGGTACCTGGCAGACTTGGATAGCCTGCTGGTGGTGCTGCTGCTGCTGGGCCACGGCGGCGATCTCCGCCTGACTCGGCTTCGTGTCCTCTTGCTTAGTTAGCTGCGGTTTCACATCGTCAAGTTTCAACGCTGCAAACATTACCACAGTAAGAACTAGCTCTTCACGCGGAGATGAACAGTTGCCAGCTGTCTTTTTCAGCCATTGTCATTGAATGTATAGAATTACTGAGTGAGAATGAAAAAAAATTAATATGAAATTGTATGTTTTGAAACTATTGTAGAGTAAACGGGATCAAGTGTCCTTGCAAGACAAATTACTACGAAAACTTCTCATTCAATGATTTTACATATCCAATGCGCTAAAACAGCTGACTACAGCTTATCTCCTGCATAAATGTTTGGTTGGATTTCAAACAGCAATGGTTAAGTACCTCATAGCGCCATACTTACGTGGTATCGAAATGGTACGTTTACCTAGCGGTGCTATGTTCGAAGGCGTTACGTGTTTCAATTTGTTCATGTGTAGGACTAATTTATCTCTTCTGGCGAACGCTTTGTTGCACACTTCACAGACATAGGGTTTTTCTCCTGGAAACAATGAAACTCGGTAAATGTTTTTCATTACCTATATCTCTTTTTTCGGTGAAAACATCGTAAGGCAAGCGGCATACGTCCATAGAAGAAATTTGATGGCGTTTGTGAATCTGCCAACCAATCTGCATTGGACCAACGTGTGTATAAAATATTATGAAACAAAATATGTTGTATGTGCTGCTTCGCAATGAATTTCGATGAGGTTCCGATTTTTTTAGAATTTTGTCCCAAAATAGTAATTTATTATTTATGAGTATGCGCTGCATGTGGTTAGGTTAGACATTACATTTTAGTGGGGTTTGAATCAAAATAGAGCTGCCAGGGAATCTTCGCCTCACGACAACATAAAAAATTATGTAATTCACCTGTGTGTATTCTCATATGAATTGTCAATTTGTCCTTGCGAGCTAGTCCTTTTCCACATACGGTACATTCGAATGCTTTGCTTCCTGAAATAAAACCTGATTTAAGAAAATTTTATTACCAGACACTATTCATTAACAAAAGAATTTATCTAAAAATATTTCTGCTCCATTTAACGTGAAGCTTTAACACACCAACAGATTCTTATTTATAAATAGAACACTACACTCTAGTACTACACTCTACACGTACTATGGCAAAATTAGCTTGAAAATATAATTTCATTTATAAACAAGAATGGTTATAATTTATCGTACCGTCATTGGTAGAGCTGGTTGCTTTGATGGCTGGGTGCTTCCTCACGACTGTTCCTTGTAAAGCCTTCAGTCGTGTCCCTGGATGCATGGATCCTCCTTCAGCGTATGGCTCCGAGAAAGGTATTAAGTTTGGCCTCGGTATTGTGTTCGTTACTTCTGGTGACCTTAAATATGCAAATATTTACGGTTTTAATTTCGTCCACTCTTCTAGGTAGCTTAATTCAATACAGCATCATTTATTATACAAGATTGAGGTTTGATTCTTTCAGTATTATAGTCTTCGTTTAACCTTTCTTATGCATCTAAGGAGGTATCACATGTGGGGATATAGTTGCATTAGGTATGTTGTGGGCACTTTCACTGCCCAGCTACCTGCCTTATAACCTATTCTACTCTAAATCTGTTACAGCTCACGTAAATAAAGATTTTAAACGTAATGCATAATTTGTGTTAATTACGACATTTACGAGTTCAGACCTTCATTTTATGACATACTTGTGAGTTTGTTGCGAATCCAACTACATAAAATGTAGGTACATTTATTATTTAAGAAAAATAAAAAGATCATCTAATTCAATATTATTACACCTCATTCGTAGTCTTAAAAGCCTAAATAACTTATTTAGACGTATAAAATTATAACTTTAGAAATTCAAGGCTCTATTGATGATCTAATTGCTTTTTACGTAGTAGTAATGTAAGTAGGTACCTACCTATGATTTAAAGGCCCGAAATAGCTGTAAAATATATTACCAGTTGCCAAGACTCTGCAGCACTCTGACTCCGCCCTCGAAGCCCATGCCGACGTCGTCAGGCACCGTGAAGGTGCTGTCGGGGCCGCCAGTGCTGGAGCTCACTTGAGGCACTTTGATGGGAGAGTTGATGGTCGCGTAGTGGTGCTGGGTGGAGCTCACGGTCGGCGGCGACGGGTGCCCTTGGTGAGCGTTGTTGTTTTGGGCTTGCTGGAAATTAATCACACTAGAGTTTATACAGTCCGTCCATTCTTACCAAAACATAATTCTGGTTAACAAACGCGTCGTCGCAAAAGGCATGATGATAAAAAATAAAATTAGTCAGTCAGATAGATTTAAAAAAAATATTAGATATGTCTTTTTTCTTCTGTCTATTAAAGAAAGACTGACGAAGATATAGCCTGTTAAAGTTTCGCGTGACGAGTGCTATACAAATATACAGACTACGTCGCACTAGTGACGTCACGAGTCCCCACGCCCAATCTTTGACAAGGTTTATCTTTATCATTTATTGTTTGATTGGCAAAAGAAAAAATACGTGTTCGATATTTTTTAATATTGTAACTAACGGTGAAAGAAAACATCGTGCGTGAGGCAACCTGCATATGTCCAAGGAAGAAATTCCATGGCGTATGTGAATCCACCAACCCGTACTGTGCCAGCGTGGTGGATATGGCCCAATCACCCTTCGTGGGTAGGCCTACGTCCTGCAGTGGACTATTAAAAAGGCTGGTACAGTACAGTACAATCTAACTAACGGACTAATTATAATAAAGATTTTTTTACCCAGTCATCATTCCTATTGTATGGCTCGAGATTTCGACGAGAAAACAGTGAAGACAGTTATTCTACGTTTGTATTGTATTCCGAAACTGGAACATACTGAACTTGGAATATACTGCAATGCTTTTATGAACTGTATCTGCCCAATATACAACGTACTGGTTTGCAAAGTCAGGGACTGAAGAATAAATATTTATCATTATCAGATTCCATACAAAAAGTTCATCGGCAAAATGTATGGAACAGCCGAGTTCTTTTAACGCGATTTCAGAGTTCTTTAAGGCAATTTCGGGGGAGGTGTCAACATTATTTATGATGATTGTATACAGGGTTATTTCTAATCAATTAGCATCCTTTTAGGGGCTTATTCTGTACATCAAAACTAATAACTTTTGTTCTGCAACTTCTGTCAGAACTTGAAAAAATAATCAGCTATTCCATACATTTTGTCGCGGGTGAACGATATTTTTCTATGGAACAACAATTTTTTTTTTGAGTTTGGTAAAAGTCGTAGAACAAAAATTGTTAGTTTTGATGTACAGAATAAGCCACTAAAAGGATGCTAATTGATTAGAAATAGCCCTGTATACATGTATAAAGATTTTTACAAAATAAAAGTATTGTATTACAAAATATAGTCGAATCACATAACTTGCGGCGGGTGTGATGTTAGTTGCAAGCAGCGGATAACCCAATCCTGACGAAGCTCACTTAACAGCTCTGCGCGAGTTTTGAGTTATCCGCAGCTTGTGGCTTACATCACAGATGCAGAGATGTTTGATTCGGCCTGTACCTTGTAAACTTTTTGTGGTCAAAGATTATAAATTAGTTTAGGCTTCCGTATACTTACATATCGGTAAAATCGCAGCCTAATGGGGCTACATCAGGCTCGTACAAAACTATCCAACATATTAATGCGGCCGGTTTGATGGCACACTTGATAAGGAAGTAGGATCAGTCGCGATGGACCAGATTAGGTACAAAATATAGAATATTATGAGATGTAATCTGTTACGTCATGTATTTTGTTACTAATTTGTGCCACTTGCTAAGTTTGACTTTTTTACTACAACAATTTATTAAACTAATTTTACGCATTTTAAATTCAAACACATATAAATGCTAACGATTTAATTTAAAAACTGTAGTATTATCAATAGATAAGAGTGCCAATACATGATAGTCGTGAAATTATTAGCCATGTCTATAAGATAATGGGAAAAATTACAGAGTATTGACACGAACCTGCATTTCTTGATGATGTCGATTCGCGTTGTTGTTTTGTTGCTGTTGTTGGTGTTGCTGTTGTTGTTGCTGCTGCTGTTGTTGTTGTGTTTTGTACAGCGATGTTACCTACGTAAGATTAAAATGTGTTAAGTATATCGGTTTTTAATATACGTTTTTTGACGTGATAACGTCTTATAAATCGATGAACATCGGCTGCACGCAGAAAGAAGCATGACTCATTGTCACGTTCCGCTTTAGTCGAGCGTGCAAGCTAAAGAACGTAACAAGCGATAGAGAGCCACGATCGGCTCAAGCTTTCGGCCTGTGACGCATATAACGTTATTACGTAAAATTATCAAACACATATTTTTGATTTAAGTAAATGCTACAGTTTTAAAACACAAGGCTTAAAATTTAAAGTGATTTTCAATCGAAAATTAACTATTCTGCGTACCTCAATAAATAAAAATGAATAACAATAATAAACCAAAAAAAACTTTACCCACCCTTTTAATCTTCATTACCTTATCTTACGAATTGTACCTGCTGTTGTTGTTGTTGTTGCTGCTGCTGTTGCTGTTGTTGCTGTTGCTGCTGTTGTTGCTGCTGCTGCTGCTGCTGCTGTTGTTGTTGTTGCTGCTGCTGTTGTTGTTGTTGTTGCTGCTGCTGCTGTTGTTGTTGCTGCTGCTGTTGCTGCTGTTGTTGTTGCTGCTGTTGTTGTTGCTGTTGTTGCTGCTGCTGTTGTTGTTGTTGCTGTTGTTGCTCACGTCTTGCTGCAGTTGCAGCTTGTGCCATATGTTGCTGAACCGCCACGTGTGCCTCCAAATATGCCGTTTTTTGTGCCTCCGTCATTTTATCCATGTTTACGGTGCCGTCCTGATGATTAACCAATAAAAAATGTTAGTGACAAACACAAAAATATTACTAACTTTAAATCACTTAATTTTTTGGTTGTAAATTTAAACATTATGCCATATTAAGGTAATTTTACAAAGTGAGCCTAGAAAACCACTCCTCAGTCAGTAGTAGCAGTAGTTTTTGCATGACCTTACAATTGTAAGTTAATAATTTTAAGTGGTGCTAAACTAACTATAAGCAAGTAGGAATTGTGAAATAAATAACATCAATTGATTTGCTTTTATCGAGTATCAGTTGCTTAAGATGAGACCGTTCAATTTACATAGCATGTGATACTGAATAGGTACTTTTAGAGTTCCGTACCCAAAGGGAAAAACGGGACTCTATTACTAAGACTACGATGTCCGTCTGTCTGTCTGTCTGTCACCGGGCTGTATCTCATGAACCATGATAGCTAGGCAGCTGAAATTTTCACAGATGATGTATTTCGGTTGCCGCTATAACAACAAATACTAAAAACAAAATAAAATAAATATTTAAGGGGGCTCCCATACAACAAACCTGAATTTTTAGACTTTTTTCGCTCCACATTAATAATGGTACCAGGTAGATGCTTGAAATTTTAACAGAATATTTAGTTTTATGTTCCCTTCAATAATAAATAATAAAATTAAAATAAAATAAATATTAAAGAGGGGCTCCCATACAGTACGGAACCCTCCGTGCGCGAGTCCGACTCGTACTTGGCCGATTGTTTTAAAGTTATGTGTCCAAATATTCCGTTCCAAACATCGCAGTTGACATTATCATGAAATGAATAATTTACAACTCGCTTGTAGATTGTATTCTTCCAAGAATAGATACATATTATAAATTCGTTTCTATGTTTCACACTGAAATGTCAATGTAACCAGAGGCTTTGTAACTAAAAATTCTCTTTGAAAACGCCAATTTTTGGCACGATTATAATACTTTTTACTGAACCCTTCCGATTTGAGATATTTCTTGAATTATGAAAATTATACATAATACAAGTATTTAATATAATGAGTTATCGCAGGTATTTAAAATAAGTTGCGTAATAAACATGAACAAATACATTTAACACAAATACTGGCTTTTCGGTGAATCCACCAACCCGCACTGGGCCAGCGTGGTAGAATTGGCCCAATCACCCTACGTGGTTAGACCTACGTCTCGCAGTGGACTGTTAAAATACTGATACTGTACAGTACAGTGCTAGACTATCCCGAACTAGAACAGAAAATCTGTGTTTTAGGATTCTGAGTAAGAGTTGATTACGAAATTAACCCATCGGTACCTATCTGATGCAGTTTGGTATTAGGTATATTATCCATCTGTATACTGAAGTAGTTATTATTTTAGTGTTGTGTGTGTAAGCAATGATTAAACGGACTTACCGTAGGTACGTGAAGTTCTATCATAATTGTGTGAGGATAATTTTGACGGGATTAACAAATCCCTGAAACGATTATCCTAAATACAAAATAGGGTTTTTACTAAGAAATTGCGTTGTATGATTATCTAATCCATGAATGTCTAATGTTGTATGACCGTCGCCTTCATTGAGTGTCTTTGATGCGGTCGGAGGGCCACAGGGAGGGCTGGGGGCCGGGCGCCCCCAGTGCATTCACCCCGCGGAAAGTGAGACCGACCCCCGAGTCCCGAGTTCCATAACACGTCGAACACCCTTGCTTAATTGTCCGAAATCGGCGCGTGGTGGGTTCAACGACCGACAGGACTGTAAGGGAAAGCGTGGACGTCGCTGCTTCCTAGATCCCTGAGATTAGTGGAGTTCAACGACACCGCAGGGAAATGCTTGGGGTACGAGAAAATGCATCGGATTTTTTAATAGTAGTATTGGTCTTTACAGGTGATTTTAGCAGTAGGTACTTGAGTGTAAAAATAGGTACTCGTAATTGCTATAGAAATAGATGAAACGTTTGGCCGCTGAGTGTGTCCAAAATACTTCGATTTATTCAACCTGATGTTAAGGTTTTAGAGTGATTTAGATTCACTAGCATCCTGGAAAATTATATCGCGGGCTGATACTGGGATTATCTCTACACTAAATCCTACCTAACTAAAAACCTACCTACTTTTATCGACTTGTCGTTTGAGTTATTTATAAGTTATTTGTTATTGAAACGCCATTCATGCTATGTAGGTTGTATTAGATAAATGGATATTTGTAGTATTGCTTAGTTTGCGCTTATTACATATTCGATTTTTGTGCACATTTGGAATGGTTATTATAATCTACTTTGTTATGTTTTCGAGTACATACTGCAATATGATCGACGCTTAGTGAAAGTACATAAATTATATAATTTGTGCAAGTAATAACAACGTGCATAATATAGTGAGCATTCTTCTCTATCGAAAAATAAATAAATCAATCGTTATCTCTGCATGACATTCTTAAAATAAAAAGTCGATTTCGATTGTACCTATGTGCGCGCATGTGCGCTTGTATATTCATAAGTACTCGCGTAAATCATGTTCTTAATCTATTGATCTCATTGATAGAGTAAGACAATTACTATATGGGGAGATACGTGGAAGAACGACACTCACCCATCTGATTACTAGATGGGACATACATTATATGAAATATTTTTAACAAATTATTATTTACTCACATAATAATTATTAATCGCAAAAAATGGCAAAACCGATTTCCATCGTGTACAAAATTCGAATATTTCGCTCAAATAGTATACATTATTGTTGAGTTATCACAAACGGCTCAGCCGATTTCTGTAAAATTTAAATGGGACTACCTCGGGAGTATATCCTTTCGAACTAAAAAAGAAATTTTCGATTCGATTACAAATGGCGAAGTTATCGATGAACAAACACAAAAAAAACACATTCATACACACGAACATAGAACCTCCTTCTTTTTGGAAGTCGGTTAAAAATAGACCTATGATAGCTTGCCTTTCGAAAAGTATTCATGACTATATTTAATTTGATATTTTTATGGTTTTTTTACAAACACTTTTGGTAGCCGGTATTTTTTAATTCGTTAGAATTGTTTATTGACTATCGGATCACGTGTGTTCATTGTGTATTATGACTAACGAATCACGTGAGTTCATTCTCCGTATCGATTTGTTTTGACATTTTTATCTTATCTTCCTTATCCCCATTACTAAGCTTTGCCAACTTGTTCCCAAGCAATACTTTACATTTTTTTTTTATCTGGCAAAAATGCCTTTATTAACTACAACAAAACTACACTACTATTACACAAAAAGCATTGGATCATCCTCAGACCTTTGAAAGTCTAAAGATAATCCAAATGCTCAAGCCCACTGCCAGTTGGCAGCGTGCCCAGCATGCTGGCTGCATTGCCATGCTGAATGGCAATGCTTATGCGTTGAGCCACATAAACACCAGCATTTTGGTCACGCGTCGCGATACATACTTTACATGTACTTGAGTATTTATATGTTTATTCCCAGACTCCACCAAAGCGAGTCTGAAATGAGCAGAGCTATATAGAATCGTAATTACATTACATAATAGGCCTCTTTCTTAAGGTGCCACTTGTCATTTTTTATAACGTGTGACTGTCTAAATACAACACAATAGTACTGTACTGTACCAGCATTTTTAATAGTCCACTGCAGGACGTAGGCCTACCCACGAAGGGTGATTGGGCCATATCCACCACGCTGGCCCAGTGCGGGAAATCCATGCATGTTTGCTTAGCTCGCCTCTGCTCACGACTGGGTTTTGTTTCTCACTAGAAAAAAATAGCGTTTATACAGTGGACTACAATACCTACTGCACCCAGCTCAGCTGGGTTCGCTTTGATAGAGTCATAGTTTATTTTTTAACCACCTCCTGTCTGATCGCGGTCCAGGGTGGAGCACGCTTACTTATGGATTAGTCCCTGCAAGTAACAATGTGTCATTTCATTCGTGTCTCATATTTCATCTCGTGCCAAAATATTGTTTTGCGTGTTGTCGCCGGAAAAGAGGATGGTCCCCTCGGTTACTGAGGAAGAGGGGATGCAACCTCTAGGGTACACCACTCGCGCACTGATTAAAAACAAACTTCACTAAATGCGAGGGTTTGCATACGATATGGAGGGTGCTGAGAGGGTAAAATTTCAAGATTTTTAGGTGTGCTCCTTGGACAAAATATCAAGCTTTGCAATTTTGTTTCTCATTAAATACAACTTAGAATTTGAACGATTCATACTACTAAATCAGTATGTAGATATATAAATTCGCGTTTCCACCTTCGATCGATTACACTAATGTTGGTAGATTTAGACACAGGTATATTTTGAATAATTATAAAGAAAAGTAATAAAAATAATGTTCCTATTTTTTCAATTAAATATAATTAAAAGTTAATATTATGCCCACACATGAGTAACACTAGCGAAATATAAGCCCTAAGCTGGCTAAGTACAGTAAGCCATAATATTGTAGTCTTCATTAAAATAGTCTCTCTTATAACAATTCAAAAATACCTCTATGAAGTAGTTTCAACAAAACTTAGCATGCAATAAAACCTATGACGATAAAGTAACGAAACTGTCAAAAAAAATCATACTTTAATAAATAGCTAAACTTTTCTACAAGGCAGTCGTGTAAAAAGAAAATCTTACCCCAAGATCCCATAATTGTTTGTAGTATGAATTCAACAACATTCTTACACCACACTAAACTCGCAAAAACACTTATAAAAATATCCTTTGTAACAGCATATTTATTTCATACTCTCCAGGAGCGCATAACGTTACTTGTAAAGAGATGTAAAGTTCGTGACTTCTAATAAGGCAGAGAGTAAAATCAAGGGCGCGTTAAGGCGAGCGCCCTCCTCCGGTCCTATGCACAAGTGATAAGTGCAAGTAAGGGGCTTCCAAGGCGTCGGCATCGATCGGACCCCCTGACGCACCTGGCTTCACTCGGAAAATTGTCTTGCGGGGGGAAAGTCGCGCCAGACGAAATTTTTGTAAGCCTATCGACGCCGAGACGCTTCCCCACTGCACAATCATAATTGAAGTGTCTGTTACTGATTTGACTTCCGTGAAAATGAAACAAGAAAGAAATGGTTTTGCTTTCACAATGTAACATTTATTTTCTCTTGTAGGTACTTAAGGAACCATGAATTTATATTTATTTCAGAGCAAAGTAAAGTTAGGGGCAAATAAGCAATACTAGTACGTATTGTTTAAAAATTACGGTACTTTAATGTAAACAAGTCAAACCAGAAAATACTATTTTTAGCTTTACCGTTCGCTGAATGAAGATACAGAATACAGTACAATATGACACAGCCAACAATATCAAATAGCTTCTCTGCAAGTGCTACGCTCAGTTTATATCCCTTCTACGAAAGGTCTACGAATGTCAAGTGTATTTTTGCCACAGCGATTTTCACATTGTTTTTGATCGTACATAGTTTTCTGAAGGATATGTAACTAAGTCAAGCTTTTTTGTCCAAACCTTTTCAGTTATTACTCGTTTCAATTATTCATGCCTTTTGTCGCAATTTTAGTGCGTAGTCCCCATTTAACTTCGATTGCAATTGGGTGCTATTTTGCTCATCATATTATTTACTTTACGGCTTCCCGATACACCAAAAACAATTTATTTACAAAATCTATCTAGTTTTATAGATACGACGCGATAGTTGTATTGATAGATGAAGGTAGTGTTGTTTAATCGAGAACATTCGATGGCGAGTAGAGTTCCAAAAGTTCGATTCCCTTTCACATCGTGAGGAGGTCGCTCCGTACAGTTCCAATAGATGCACAAGGTTAGCTTATAAGCATGACACCCATGATGTGCCGGGTAGGGTAGGAAGGCATAAGCCGTAGTGCAAGTGGCGTTCAGGGGGCGACCCCTCCGCCCGCCGTAGTAGGAATCCTTCACCTCCCCGCCTAGGTCAGGGTTAACGGGCCCCGGGGCTGGGGCGACAGCCACCTTCGACCTTGCCTCTGATGCGTAATGCACTTCCTACATACCTACACCTACCCAACATATCCAAACATGACACCCGTAATGCATTAGAAACTTGACGTTCTATCAGCATATGGCATGAGCTTCTGAAATGAAGAGTCCGAAGACAGCGCCAAGACTCCAAGCTGACATGAGCAATTACCGAGGCTCAATAAAAACAATACGTTTCTGGACATGCGTAGCCGGCATCTCGAATCTTGTCTTAGAGAAATTTGGGTGAACTTTATGGCGGACGCTTTAGAGGTGATATTTGTCATCGTAATTCGAAGTAAATGACCATTCAATAGAGAATCGTACTGCGTTATGCTTGAGTCTGAAATCGTTTGTCGGGTATGACGGGCGTTAGTTTTGGTATTTTGTGTGTTGTTTGCGAGGGTTAAGGTTGAGATTGGCGTGAGGGGTTTCGGTGGGTGGTGGGAGGCAGTGGGTCGATAAGACCCGGGCGGCACGCGATCGATAGAGGGGCGAAGCGGCGTGCATCGCCCGCCGCGGCCGCGCTGCGTGCCTCGACACAACAATACCTTCCGCATATTTCCCCCTAAGCCTCTGTCAACGAAATGATACGCTTGTCTGATGAGCAACAGATTTGACAGGCCTGTCTTCTTCATAACTGCGCTTAGGGGGATAGCGATCACGTCTAAGCAGACTGATATTAGGTAATTATACTGCATACAGAATAGCGTAATCATTTCAAAAACAAGTGATAATTGTAATGCCTTATCTATTATCACTTTATTATTATATATTATGATCGAATCAAAGTGACGAAGACATTTTGGTTCCTACTATTTTTGTGCATGATCATTTTGCGCACGTACCTACCTACCAATACTAACTATAACTAAAACGTGTACGGTAAAGTACATCCAACAAAAAACATTTTCAAATAAAATGGGGCCAAGACGAGATACAGCTCGCACTATCAACAAGTTATCAGATCTCATGTAGAGCCAAGCTTCTAACTCTATAAGCCCTTACTTCACAAACTACACTAAGGTGTAAGTATTAATTGTATAATATGTGTATTTGTAATAATAAATTGACTAAGGTCAATTTATTATTACAAATACCTACTTTTATCAATTTCCAAACATCTACCACCGAAATTTGTTTAGTTTGTGGGTGATTTATTAAAATCATGCACCGGTTTCATAAATGTTTAACAAGGCTTTATAGCAATTTTATGACTTCTAACATGAAACTTTTTGGAAGTCTCACAACAATTTTCATCCCCCACTTTTAGGGCGTTGGGGATAATTTACTAAAAATGCTAAAATACGTGTTTCTTAATTTATAACTAGGAGTACATTCATCTATTTTCAGATCTCGTGCATTAAAAATTTGCGAAAGTCGCTTACGAACTTCCATCCCCCAATTTTAGGAGTTAAGGAGTGATTTAATAAAAATCCTAAAATTCGTACGTGTTTTATTATTTCTAACAATGAATCTTCATATCAATTTTCAGACTTCTAGCATAATGCATAACAAAATGTGGAAGTCTCATACAAACTTTCATGCCCTAATTTAAGGGGTTGAGTGAAAGCATCAAGTTTTATATTATTTCTGTTGTATGTGTACTATTACTAGCTCAAGTACCAAATTTCAGCTTTCTAGGACTTCAAGAAGTACCCTTTAATAGGTTTTGATGATCATCAGTGAGTTAGTGATGAAATCGGGGGTTTTTATGTATCAATAAAATCTAAAGTATCAGAGTTATGTAACTGAAACTTAACATGTTTATTAAGTTTATTATGCATGTAGTATCCAGAGAATTTCGTTTATGTACTATACTCCAAACCCAAGTTATGAGGGTTCAAAAAATCTGCTAACCGCATCGAGAAAAGGTAGGTGGTGCCCTTGCGCTTCGCTTGGCTCGTCTTGGCGGGGGCACTGCCGCGCCCCCTAGCCATTATAAGTAGAGTACCTATATTTTGAGATTGCTGTTTCGGTTGATAGCGAACTGTAACCGATATAGATGAGCAAAAATGAGCTCAACGAATTATTTAATAAATGCTGATAATAATCTGCTTTAAGTATACCTATAGTTTTTTTTGCGCCCGACATTACGGCGACTCAAATCAATCGACCTCCATTAATTTCTTCGAATATTTCCACAAATTTCTTCAAGTCATTGTTATAAAGATTAATCCTGTAAGCTGTTTATCTAATCGGTAATACGAGTATATTGGAACATTTGGGCTGTATCTATTTATCAATCAAATATCGAAATAATAAATTCATTTAGGTACGTGTGATCTTGTGCGTAACAAAAGAGGTATTTGTCCATCAATTTATGAGTCATAAAATAATTTACTCTGCGATTTTGATTTAATATGCAGAAACTAAAATAATAACTAGGTAAATTAAAACAAACGTGACACATCGCTCGCAGATCTTCATATATTTTGTAAACTAACTAAGAAGTTGATGCTAGAAGTGTCGACATACATCGACAATGACAATGATACTTTTTGTAGCGGGTAAATGATATTTTTCTATGGAACAACAATTTTTTTTGAGTTTTGACAAAAGTCACAGAACAGAAGTTGTCAGTGTTGATGTACAGAATAAGCTACTAAAATAATGCTAATTGATTAGGAATAACCCTGTATAGTTGCGCAGCACCGAGTTGGTACTGAGGTAGCTCTGGCGCTATTCGTAGGCTGCTCGAGTCTTGGTCACGCATCGCTCGCAGATATTCTTCTGTTTTATAAACTAACCTGGAAGTTGATGGTAGAAGTGATGATGCGCATCGACTCTACATGAATGCCCAGCACTGAGCCGATTGCACCACTACTCGTACAGTTGCTCAGTTCACGTCTCACATACCTAGCTCGCTTAACTCTTAATGTTCTATAAACTAACCTGGGAGTTGATGGTAGAAGTGACGATGCGCATCGACTCTACATGAATGCACAGCACTGAGCCGATTGCACCACTACTCGTACAGTTGCTCAGTTCACGTCTCACATACCTAGCTCGCTTAACTCTTAATGTTCTATAAACTAACCTGGGAGTTGATGGTAGAAGCGACGATGCGCATCGACTCTACATGAATGCACAGCACTGAGCCGATTGCACCACTACTCGTACAGTTGCTCAGTTCACGTCTCACATACCTAGCTCGCTTAACTCTTAATGTTCTATAAACTAACCTGGGAGTTGATGGTAGAAGTGACGATGCGCATCGACTCTACATGAATGCACAGCACTGAGCCGATTGCACCACTACTCGTACAGTTGCTCAGTTCACGTCTCACATACCTAGCTCGCTTAACTCCTAATGTTCTATAAATTAACCTGGGAGTTGATGGTAGAAGTAACGAATCGCCTTGACTCTACATGAATGCGCAGCACCAAGTCGGTGGCACCACTCGTACAGTTGCTCTATTCACGTCTCACATACCTAGCTCGCTTAACTCTTAATGTTCTATAAACTAACCTGGGAGTTGATGGTAGAAGTAACGAATCGCCTTGACTCTACATGAATGCACAGCACTGAGCCGATTGCACCACTACTCGTACAGTTGCTCAGTTCACGTTTCACATACCTAGCTCGCTTAACTCTTAATGTTCTATAAACTAACCTGGGAGTTGATGGTAGAAGTGACGATGCGCATCGACTCTACATGAATGCACAGCACTGAGCCGATTGCACCACTACTCGTACAGTTGCTCAGTTCACGTCTCACATACCTAGCTCGCTTAACTCCTAATGTTCTATAAATTAACCTGGGAGTTGATGGTAGAAGTAACGAATCGCCTTGACTCTACATGAATGCGCAGCACCAAGTCGGTGGCACCACTCGTACAGTTGCTCTATTCACGTCTCACATACCTAGCTCGTTTAACTCCTAATGTTCTATAAATTAACCTGGGAGTTGATGGTAGAAGTAACGAATCGCCTTGACTCTACATGAATGCGCAGCACCAAGTCGGTGGCACCACTCGTACAGTTGCTCTATTCACGTCACACATACCTAGCTCGTTTAACTCATAATGTTCTATAAATTAACCTGGGAGTTGATGGTAGAAGTAACGAATCGCCTTGACTCTACATGAATGCGCAGCACCAAGTCGGTGGCACCACTCGTACAGTTGCTCTATTCACGTCTCACATACCTAGCTCGTATAACTCCTAATGTCCTACAAGCTAACCTGGAAGTTGATGGTAGAAGTAACGAATCGCCTTGACTCTACATGAATGCGCAGCACCAAGTCGGTGGCACCACTCGTACAGTTGCTCTATTCACGTCTCACATACCTAGCTCGTATAACTCCTAATGTCCTACAAGCTAACCTGGAAGTTGATGGTAGAAGTAACGAATCGCCTTGACTCTACATGAATGCGCAGCACCAAGTCGGTGGCACCACTCGTACAGTTGCTCTATTCACGTCTCACATACCTAGCTCGTATAACTCCTAATGTCCTACAAGCTAACCTGGAAGTTGATGGTAGAAGTAACGAATCGCCTTGACTCTACATGAATGCGCAGCACCAAGTCGGTGGCACCACTCGTACAGTTGCTCTATTCACGTCTCACATACCTAGCTCGTATAACTCCTAATGTCCTACAAGCTAACCTGGAAGTTGATGGTAGAAGTAACGAATCGCCTTGACTCTACATGAATGCGCAGCACCAAGTCGGTGGCACCACTCGTACAGTTGCTCTATTCACGTCTCACATACCTAGCTCGTATAACTCCTAATGTCCTACAAGCTAACCTGGAAGTTGATGGTAGAAGTAACGAATCGCCTTGACTCTACATGAATGCGCAGCACCAAGTCGGTGGCACCACTCGTACAGTTGCTCTATTCACGTCTCACATACCTAGCTCGTATAACTCCTAATGTCCTACAAGCTAACCTGGAAGTTGATGGTAGAAGTAACGAATCGCCTTGACTCTACATGAATGCGCAGCACCAAGTCGGTGGCACCACTCGTACAGTTGCTCTATTCACGTCTCACATACCTAGCTCGTATAACTCCTAATGTCCTACAAGCTAACCTGGAAGTTGATGGTAGAAGTGACGATGCGCATCGACTCGGCGTAGTTGCGCAGCACCGAGTCGGTGCTGAGGCAGCTCTGGCGCCACTCGTACAGCTGCTCGAGTCGCGTCACGCATCGCTCGCAGATCTTCTTCGGCAGGAAGTCGTCCTTCGATATCTGCTGAATATTTACTTGATGTTAGGTCAAATGACAAATGAACGTAAAATGTGACTGACGTAAAGGTCTCTTTTCCTCAAAACTTGAATGTGTTTATGATTTTGTTTTCTAGATGTCCTAAAAAGTATGTGTCTATTATAGAGTTTTCCGAGTTTTCGAGGTAAACCAATATTCTAGACTATATCTCGCAAACCAACACAAAAACCAACTAGAATAAATGGATAAGCATAATACAATCGATTTAAAAAATCTGAAATAAAATCAGGTCAGATCATCTGACTGAGATGTCCAATACGTAGGTATTATTAAAGATAGCGTCAATCAAACGAATACTATTTTACCTACTCCTGTTAACTTCAAATAATGATCATCATATTACCCGATAGACGTCAATTGCTAAATATAGGGCTACCTATAGATCTCCAATAAGACCGGATAGCAGCGGCGTGCATCCTGCGTATACTCTACTCTCTCGCTAGTCGCGACTCGAAAACACCATTTCGATTAGTCGATAGTTGATAAACTGACTCGTTACGATATTAACTAGTAGTTCCCCGAACTGTACCGCGCGACACATCTCTTTAACAGAATCTTCATAAGCCCAAATCTCGACTTGCTTTTGACCGATCTGGTTCAAACTCGCAAATGATAGGATAATCTTGCCAAATATTATCGAAATCTGCCGTTAAGTAGCGCGGCAGCAAATTTTCTCCCTTTTTGATGGATATACTCCCGCTTCAAAAAAAATCCTCAAAAATCGCCGACGACAATAAAACTAATAATATAATAGAACCTGTGTACTAGTTTCGTCGGGATTCGTTAAAAAATGCGACAGCTGTGTTGAAAACGGAGACTTTCGCTTTCGCTTCAGTTAACTAATAAACAATCATATGAATAAAAATGATACTGCCGTCCATCTAGCCATCCATCAATACATATTTAAATTAAAAGGACACTTATTAACTATTATGTTATTGTTTAATATTATCATTAATTAATTCCATCCATTGTCATTGTCAAACAAGTAGGTATTTATTACCCAATAACTTAGTCCCTGGGTATCGATAAAAAATTGTAGTTTCGATAGTAAGATCCAATAAGTCAGATAATAGTGTCAATAAGATAGATAATGGTGTGATAACTAAATTTACCATTATCACTTATTGAGGGTCCGACGTATAGAGGGGTTAATCGTTTAATCAGCCAACAAATCGAATAAACTTACCCACAAAATATTGTTATTGACATTTATCATAGTGGTAAATTAACAAAATATCTTATTTTTTACCACCAACGACAATACAGAAGGGTTGTAGTCTATAGAGATTATTAGAACAGCAATTTGATTATGTTGTATTGTAAAGATTTTATTTATTTTTGTTAGTTGTCAATATAATGTAAAAATCTACATTTCAACTGAAAATAACATTGTTCGAGATGAAAGGAACTGCAAACCGTGAAAGAATTGTAATGTATTATAAATTAACTCTTATATTAATAACATATTTCTACGGAGTGTTGTAAAATATGTGTACTCAAATATATTTATAACAATCCAGGAAATGGCAGTTATACTCATAATTTCAATTGGAATCCAAGATATCAACAGGTATCGTGAGTCCGGTAATTTTCCTTGTTCCGACTTGCCTAATCTTCTGCGGCCGACGTAGCCCGTAGCGCGCAGGCGTCTACGGAGCTACGCACCGCTACGTCCTGTAGCCGTAGGCAATATTGCACTTTCCTCGGCTTCCTTCCAATTGCTTGTTTACACGGGATTTTCCCACCTTTTTTCATTCCAATAACATTTCTCTATAGTACCGTTTCACGTATAATTCCGATCGATAAGTAGTAGGATCCACTCGAGGACTAGTCGAGGTCATCGTAGACGGCGAATAAAATGTCAAGGACGAAAGACAAAGAGCCGATTCTGAGATCGAAAATAACTCACCATAGTGGGCAGGCAGGTCCTGAGCTTGAACAGGATCTGGCGCTGCTCCGCTTCTTTGTCGAAGATGTGGAGTCTGGGGCCGCTCTTGAGCGAGCAGAGGCGACAGAGGTCGGTGAACGCCGTGAAGTTGAGGTCCTCGGGCTCGGTCATGGCGAAGCACCTGATGAGGAGGTCGAGGAGGCAGGAGTTGTCCATGTGTACGTCTGTGTGGAGGCGGGTCGGTCAGCGCGGCATCGCGGGTGCAGGCAGGGAGGCGTCAGGCGTCGCGCCGCCGCTGCGTCCGGGGGGGCACTGGCGCGGCCCCGTCTCCCTGCACCCCGCGACACCCCGCCACCCCCGCACACACCCCACCTCGGCCCGCGCAGGCCACGCAGACCCGACGTACGGTACACCCTCATACGCAGTACAGGAGTCCTAACCTTTCTAGGACACTGAAATCAAACGAGTAGGAGCGTAGTTCGACTTACACATATTTTATTGGTCAGTTTTTAGTAGATGTAGCGCTTACAGTGATTCTTAACTACGTGTTTTTGAACGGTTAATAATTTTATTTTAGTATGTGTAAAAAACGGTGAAATCCAAGTGCCAGCCATTTAATTGGAACTGCCCTAACTATGGGCGTAAAGCGAGTCGCATGCTGCATCCTCAATAAAACAAGAGAATGAGCAATAACTTCCCACAAGCATGCCCAACATTGCCAAACCCTTACAAAATCGGAAATTAAGGCTTTGAGTTGCTTCAACCTCATTTGTCGTAAGCTCGGCTACTGGGCGGCGCCGGGGCCCTCAAGGGTGGCCGCGGCAGGGTGGCGGGAATGCGTGCCAGTTTTCCCACTTAACGCCGCAGACGTCTGACGTGCACCTGATTATGACGTAGCCTGATGTATGATGGGCTTGGGAATGGTGACGTGGTCTTTGAACCTTCGCTAAGCTTGGTAAACAAGATTGTAGCTACCGGGGCCCTAAATTTTTCTAAGTATTGTAGTTTGGGCATATTAAAAAAGAATAAATTAGCAAAGTAACAAAGGCTGTCTCTAAGTCCTATTTGAATAGTGATTTTCATTACAAAATGACGAGGCATATCTAGGTGGCATCGATGGATTTAATGAACTCGAAACCAACTAGATCTCTAAAGATGCCAAATGAATGAATTGAATGAAATATGTAAATAAAAAGAGGTAATTAGGAGTTAAGCTCATACGTACTTACCCTGATACCATTTTTTAGACTGGATGAAGATTTTCGACCTCAGTTATCGGTTTAGTTACTAAATTGAAGGAAACGGGAACTACAGTTGAATGTATCATACAAGTTGCGGTAATTAGCGCAAAGAACTATGTTGATGTCTTTTTACCTACAAAATTAAGAAAAAAAATTGTAGACATTTGTCATGTAATGACAATATGTCAATTATATGTTCTAAAAATCAAAGAAAATATCTTTTTCTATGTCATAAAAATTAAATAAGTACTAGATTCACTTTGTTTATAACTGTGGATTAAAAAGACTAAGCGAATTAACCCGAAATGTGAGCTACGTTTCGAGTACTTATGTTTTTATCGATCAAATAAAAGATAGAGAGCTAGATCGGTTGTGAGAACATGAATGCTGGTTCAGTAGCGTCCTCCGACTCGGAGGCGGAGTGCCTCACGTACTCCGAGAGGACGCTGGCCCTCATCAAGCCAGAGGCCTACGAAGACGCGGAGGCGATAGAAGATATTATCAGAAACAATGGCTTTACTATTCTAGCTGTAAGTTTCATTGATGCGAGATATTGTCATACTCATACCAGAGCTCATACATACTATAGATTGCACGTCATGCGAATTTTTGAGACATGGACTGTAAGAAATTTGATGTTTCATTTTTGTCGATTTAGAGTTTTAATTATACATGGGATAGTTGTTTTTTTTTATAGCGAATCAGTATTTTTTGATGCACTTGATGGTAAGCGACGTTGTGGTCAAAGATGAAGCTCGCAGACTTAGAAAATGGCTATTCACTTTTACTTTGAAAAACTTCAGATTATATCGCTAGAAATAAGACAGCCGGCGGGTTATTTCCATTATCTAGCCGTATTTACGTATCAAAGTTGAATTTTTTATCGAATTCCGGATTCGCTCCATAGTAAAACTTGTTCAGAACATCGGCTGAATTACAACTTTACGGCTTCGTAAAACCTTTTTGATTAACCTTGTACCTAGAAGTACTGTACTGTACCAACCTTTTTTAAATAGTCCTCTGCAGGACGTAGGTCTACCCACGAAGGGTGATTAGGCCATATCCACCACGCTGGCCCAGTGCGGGTTGGTGGCTCCACATACGCCATCGAATTTTTTCTACGGACGTTTGCAGGTTGCCTCACGATTTTTTCCTTCACCGAAAAGCCAGTAGTGTGAAATTCTAGAATTCATTGGTATGAGACCAGGATTGAACCCAGGACCTCACGATTGTAAGGCGGGTGTCATATTGCCACTAGACCATCACGGCTAACGTTACTATAAGTTACTATCACTACATAGTATAAAACAAAGTCGCTTCCGCTGTCCCCATGTCTCCATGTATGCGTATATCTTTAAAACTACACAACGGATTTTGATGTGTTTTTTTTTAATAGATAGAGTGATTCAAAAGGCAGGTTCATATGTATAATAAACCTGTGCGAAGCTGGGGCGGGTTGCTAGTGTACATATAATTGCAGTTACCTAAAAATATACTGACATCGACAAAGAACCGTTACTATACATACGTAGTTTTTATTCAATACATTGTAATATCTGCATGAATCAATGTAGAATAGATCCATATTTAGGCGTGGTCATACCTACGATGGGGGAAGTGCGCCTCGAGCAGGACGCATGTCCGATGATGATACCTACATAACTCTACCTGCTATAAATATTCAGTACAATCGCTGACAAAAAGGACATTTTTGTATCTATAATTTATGTCCCCTATTTCGTTAGGTACAGATTTAGGATGTTTTTTTTTTTAATTAACTTCAATACAATATGTTACAATAATTATAATTTATTAGTAACAAGAAACTCCTGTAGGTTGGATAGATACAAGATTCTTCTTCGGGCTAATATAAACCAATGGTTATATTGTACCCAGGGTAAGTTTGTGGATAATGCATTTTTTTATTTCAAAAAGGTGTTTGTTTGACTAAATACTGCGTGATCTATACCAATATTATAAAGAGGAAAGATTTGATTGTTTGTTTGTTTGCATTGAATATGCTATCCGAAACTACTGAACCGATTTGAAAAATTCTTTCACTGTTGGAAAGCTACACAATCCCCGGGTATCATAGGCTACATTCTATTTAAAAAAATTAGGTAAATTAAGTAGGTAACTTATGAGCTACGCTTTCGGCTACTGTTTCCACGTAAATTATTTTGCTGTAGGTTCTGTGTACTGACACAGAACCTACAGCAAAATAATACCTAGGTACATATGATAATGTTTACCTTCGGATAACTACAATACGCAACACAAATAGAGAAATAGTGTAGTTGTTCGGAGATAATTAGTTTGTATGGTAATATCTGCAGGAATTTATTATTATGTATTTTACTATAATAACTTCCTAATTGGTTGTCTCCAAGCATTTCTGCACTCGACGTTACTTACGAGTATCGGCAGGGCCGCCACGCGACATGCAAAACTCATATCGGCATTAGTGCGAGAGGGTCGTTCATTATTCCGCGTCACATGCAACCCTTGTTGGAATAGGGTTGGCATGGCACATTTTCTTATTTTCAATTTTTAGTTTTTAGTATTTTTCCATCAACCTAGATAAAAGTGTCCCACAGTCAGTAAAAATCACAGAGGCCAAAATGGTTAAACGATCTGTGTTTTGACAAGATTGGTCGATGACTAGCCTGCAGCTAGGCTAAGTAGCAGGCTAGGTTAAAATAACTGAGTTACCGTGATCTAAATAATAAATTAACAGCAATAATAAATTAGCAGCAGCTATATAAATTAACAGTACAAACACAGACAGACATACACGCACACACGCACACACACACACACACACGAGAATGCCTAGGCCTCAAGATACGGGTGCTTTATTGTACCCAGTTTGGGGAATAGTGTCTGCATAACACTTGTATAATTTTGTGTGACAATAAATACTTTTTAATTGAATTTAGAATTTGAACTGCCCGCGGGGCGCTGTTTCTTTCACATGCTTCATGAAGGAAATAAAAAAAGTTGAATTACGAAAGGATTCTCGTGAGTTTGTTAAGATTTGTACAAGAAAATAGTTGTAGTGCATAGTAAAAAAATCCGTATATGTGAGCTCTACGTGGCACGCTACGTGGCTCTACGAAACGTAGCAGTTTTTAAGAACTGTTGATAGTTTTCTTGTGAATAAAAAACTTGAATTCTATGCATTGTTCTCATATATAATATGGTATACAATGCGCATATTTCCTCCATTGAAAATGAAAAAAATGAAAATTAAATTTTTTAGCGCTCACAAACTTCAGTACTTATATCATTATTGTTTAACAAGATTTGTATATCCTAGATTATTTTGCAGGTTGAGAAGCATTGCTATCCAAGCTAGGACTTAAATATATTTCATTTCAACTAGGTAACCTGTTTTGGTATAGCAATAGCTTCCACCGGACAAATGTCATATTTTAATACAATGCAAAAGGAGTAGGTAATTAAAATTTCTAACTCTATAACTTTAGTTCATTATGGTAAACATATACATCATTCTTATGCCAATTTCTTGCCAGAAAATACAACGTCGTTTAAAAATACCCACTTACATGATTATATTGAATGATTTAAAGTCGCGAATGTTTGACAACCCTGCGTCTAGAGATCTTCACCCTTGCTCTCGCTGCTGTTATCTACAGAGACCATAGAAAAAACTAATTACAAATTCGTAACCCGCTGTTGACGTTTCGAGGGGTCAGTTTGGTCCGGCTTTTTTAGATCTTACTGGCCATAGAAATAGTCAAGGGTTGAACCTTGTTTTGAGATAACAATATACCTAGTCTTAGTCAAGAAGTTACCTACACGAATAAGTTGCTAAAATTCTTATATCGTTAGTTCTTCTCAAATCGCGAAATGTAGTAAAAATATGATTGTTTTTTATTGAGAGTAGATATATTATAATAGATAGACTAGATGCTCATCATTATGTTCGTAATTTCAGATCTCTAATAAGACCGGTTGGAAAAGTCTTGCATCTAGCGCGATCCTAGGTTACACAATTATAGTCTGTAGTGCGGTCAGTAGGTTCTTGTAGCTTTATCCCACTAAGCATGAAACTTGCAATAAGTTGTAGTAAGTTTGTATATGGCACATTTGTAACTTTCAAACATCATGTTGCAGGAACATGTCAGTTACTTAGATCTTATTGTTAGGTTGAAACTTATTAAAGTTATTAAGTTATGTTACTGTTACATTTCACATGAAACTTTATATTTCAACTTTGCAGAGATATTGCATCCCAAACATACCTCAACGTAAGTAATTAACATTGTGGCAAAAATGTATTTGGAACGTTACAAATAAATTTTTGCAGCAATATAATTTTACTAACTTCACTGTCCGGCATTGCCTGTACCTTACAAATGAAAGTTTCTGAAATGTTATACTGTAACATCGTGACAATATGACTTATGTTATATTTTTTTTTCAACTTTCCTACAACATTACGAATTGGGCTTGTTATTTACATTACCTATGTAATTTTGCTGGAAGTTCATTTTTGAAAGTTGTGGAATGTCTCAGTTAACATTAAAAAACTAGATGGCGTTAGCATCGCACATTGATTTTCTGCATCGCGATGACGTTGTGTTTGCAGAAATTAGTATCCCCATTTGTAAATTTGATTAAAACGTTCCTTATTGCAGATAGAGAAATAAAGTCTCTCATTCTTCCTCACACAAACGCGTTCCGCGGACTTGTACTTAGAACTCAAAAAAATTTAGATAAAAATGTTTTTTTTTAGAACCTGGAACTGCAAACCTACAGATATGTAACTTTGCGACAACTACATAAATGCAATGCACGTGCAAGTTTTATTTGTAACCTTAAAGCAAGATTGTTCAGACAAGTTGCTATTACCTTTCAAATTCAAAGTTGTGGAAATGTTACACGTTATACTTGCGGAAAGTTTATTTTACAACTTTCAGACATGTTTTTTGTGTAATGTTACTGCAATTTCACATTTTAAAGTTTTAAAAAGTTTTGATGATCAGCTCTGGGCAAGTTACAGGGTTTATCTACAGCGCGGCCGTTAGGGCTTCGTTTCAAGCTCGCTGTAAGCTTGCATGAACGTTGCAACCTTATATTTGTAAGTTACAAGCTTGTTGATGTTACTTTCAGTAATGTTACTGCAACTTTTGCTTGCTTAGCGGGATAATTCGGGCATATTTTACTGCTTTTATCTTACCAACTTTTGTATCATTTGATCTTTAGCGCGATTGTAAATTAAGGTACCTCTTAGGTACCTAACTTACATTTACATTTGTTTCTCCCGCTCTCTCGCGTGAAAAGGTGAGACAATAGCCATCGCGATTCAGAAAGGGGGTCACGGTCTATAACGCCCAGATTGATTTTAGTGGTGTCTGGCCCCTATTCATGTAACCTAAGTTTGTCCATCTATCAAACAGTCATAGGATGTTCACCAAAACCGGTTGGAAGCGGCTTGGATCCAGTGCGATCCTGCTGTTCTGATGAGGTCATCTGCCCACTTTTTGGGTGGAGGTCCTACGCTGCGCTTGCCCCCCAGTCACATTGCGACCCCATCGTCATCGTCGACCCTGCCCAGTGCCATTTCAAAACCTAAGTTTGTAGCTAATGAATCAATTAATACTTAGTTTAAAAAGCACTAGAAAAACACGCTTTCCGTGGCCTTTCTCACAAGTGCAAACACGACTATGATAGAATATTCCATCATGGAATGCCAGTGCTTATCTTCCGGCTTCATCATCAGACCTTGAAACCTAATCGTGATCAAAGTTCATTACAAGTGTTTTCTAAGAAATCCAAAACAGCGATTTTCCATCATGAAGTTCCAGTTCCATCATCAGATCAGTTCGTCTGCACCATATTATTGTAGTGTCACGCATTGGGCCGCGCGGTAACTACGGCGAGTTGTTTACACCTAATCGCGAGTTTTATGGTTTTATGACTCAGCCGGTATCGGTCTTTGTATCCCGTCTATTGTGTGATTTTTTTGTTGTTGTTTTGATAACTTTGTAACAATAGGGATTCTCGAACTTTCACTTGTTTACTTTGTCAATCACAATGGCACCGAATATTCTACAGATTTCTAGAGAACCTTTATTCCGATATAAATAGGGCGATGGTTTTCGTTCGTGGCAGTTATCGCGTTTTATACCGGAGCGAAAACATCTCGTGTTCAAGTGCGGTACCAGTGATTGTGAAGTGAATAGTTGTGTGAATATCAGTGCCAGTGTGAAGTGGTTGTGCGAACCAGTTGTGTCGTGTGTACTGTGATTTTGTGCAATAAAGTGCAAAGTGAACAATCGGCGTTTTAACTGATTATCCAAGAACCCATCTCGTAACAGTATTGTCATCAGAACTACATACAGCTACCAATTTTCATTACGCTACGACCCTTGGAAGATTAAGAAATTAATTAATGAAAGAATTAATTTAATTAATTCGTTCAATATTAATTGGATGGATGGTTAAGATGGTAGATTAGTTACCTTAGATTCCATTACATAGGTTACATACAGGTCGACCTAATAAAAGCGTGTTAAAAAGTGTAATTTGGTTCCAGAAACGCATAGTGCACCTGACCCCAGAGCAAGCCGCGGAGTTCTATAGGCAACACTACGGACGGCAGCACTTCCCGCACCTCGTCGCGCACATGGCCAGCGCGCCCGTCATTGCGCTCGTGCTGGCTTGTAAGAACGCTGCTTCCAAGTGGCGCACGCTTATGGGGCCGCCCAGGTGAGAAATAAGTAAAAATGGTATAAAACCTTTTATCATCATAATATATCAGACGTAGAACGTTCACTGTTGCACATGGACTTCCAATACCTACTTAAGACCCATTGTAAGTCCTAAAATTGAAGATATGTGGGCTCCAGTCGAGAACTTTTTGGGCCTTCGGCAATCTGCGCTACAGACTATAGGAATACAACACGTGCTTGCTTGCTAATCCACTAAAACCTATCCCTACCAGGGGGGATAGCTCGGTAGGGATAAGTGCACTAGCCGAAACTACCTATGTCGCTTACTTTCAATGTTGAAGATACGCATAGCTCATGAAAAGCATAGCCCTCAGTAAACTTAGCCTTAGATTTAATAGTTTAAAAGTAATTAAGTAGGTTTAGTAGGAATTGTATATAAATCATGAGATATGGTAATCCTGCTTCAAAGGCACATAAAGTATTCTTAACCGACTTCAAAGGCCGAATTGTAAATCCCGTTTGAATGTATTTGGCGGAATAATCGCGTAAGATACATCCAAAAAATATGCAGTTGAATTGGAACCGCCTTATTCCAATTCGACTGCATATTTTATGTAAAAGCATGCAGTTGAATTGGAACCTCCTTATTCCAATCCGACTGCATATTTTATGTAAAAGCATGCAGTTGAATTGGAACTTCCTTATTCCAATTCGACTGCATATTTTATGTAAAAGCATACAGTTGAATTGGAACCTCCTTATTCCAATTCGACTGCATATTTTATGTAAAAGCATGCAGTTGAATTGGAACCTCCTTATTCCAATTCGACTGCATATTTTTTGTATGTATGTTACGCGATTATTCCGCCAATTACTTATAGGTATTTAAATTTCATCGAATTCGGCCGAATCGTTTTTAAAAAACCAACAATCATGTGAAAATCAAAATAAGACTAAGTACATCGATCCGTGCGAACTAAGTACATATTCGAATTGAACGAACACGGTTGAAGTCGGTTTTACCATTTTTGGAGAAAAATGAGTATTTAAAATTTTAAATAAATATAATTATCTGACTCCAGGGTGCAGGAGGCCCAGGCGTACTGGCCGGACAGCGTGCGCGCGTGCTATGGCCGCCGCACGCAGTTCGGAGACTACTTCAACGCCGTGCACGGCAGCGAGAGCTACGCAGAGTCGCTCAGGGAGATACACTTCTTCTTTCCTAACAGTATGTGGCTATATTTATTTAGATTAAAGCTAATATTTCACCTGTCCGTACCGCCATAGCAGAAATTTTTTTTTTTTTTCTCAACCTATGGTTCCACTTCTGGGCAAAGGTCTCCCCCACTTTCTTCCATTTATCGCGTTCTGTAGCCAAATCCCGCCAACCTTCCCGGAAAGTGTCAAGATCGTCACGCCAGCGTCTTTTAGGCCTTCCTTGCTTTCGTCTGCCCTCCGGTACGTAGTATTATTATATATTCTTTGCCTCCGGTACCCACTGAATTATATAAATAGCAGAAATTAATGCAACAATTAAATCAACGATCTAATCAATGGTGGTTTTTTGCAGTGCAGGATGTGCACAGACAAAATGAATAGTGTAGGTACAGACGAACTTAGGGACGCGTAAGATAAAACTTCCAACCGATCTTATCCGGTTGGTGAAATCTATAGGACAGGACGTTCTACGGCAGACATGATGATGATGTCTTGTGAGATTTTAAATATTATACGAGATAGAAGACGTCTGTGTTGGATTAACAGGCACCCATCCACGCCGAAGAAGCCTAACTGCGCTGGAAACAGTAATGCGGGTCGTGCGGTACGGACAGGTGTGCGATATTGTGTAATGGCTCAATATTTTTCAGTAAAAAAAATAACAGAATGCGATTTTGAAATAACTAGATATATATAAATGTTACATATCTGCGGTGCCGCATACTGCGCAACATGCTGGCCGTGCAGGTGGCAGAAGTTTACCACAGCATTTTCATTTTTCCAGTGATCGTGGGCCCGGTGCTCCGCCACTGGCAGATAAACGACTACGTCCAGAAGCACCTGACGCCGGTGCTGCTGCCCGCCGTGACGGCGCTGGCGCACGAGCGGCCGGCCGAGCCCGTGCTGTGGCTGGCTGAATATTTACGTCAGCACAACCCTAACGAACCTGAGCAGGCGCCGCTGCCCGATGAGCAAAGAGAAGACAGGCGTTGTCACACGCCGTCTCCCTCAGAAGAAACCGACAAATGATAATAATCGGCCAAGTACGAGTCGGACTCGCGCACGGAGGGTTCCGTACTGTATGGGAGCCCCCTTAAACATTTATTTTATTTTGTTTTTAGTATTTGTTGTTATAGCGGCAACAGAAATACATCACCTGTGAAAATTTCAGCTGCCTAGATATCATGGTTCATGAGATACAGCCCGGTGACAGACAGACAGACGGACAGACGGATATCGAAGTCTTAGTAATAGGGTCCCGTTTTTCCCTTTGGGTACGGAACCCTAAAAATGTCTACGCTACGTTGGTCAAGCCATAGACATTTTTTTTATTCGCTACAACATTAAGAGACTGACAAGTGACAGATAGATGTCTGCGGAGGTCAAGCTATAGTCATAACTTTTAGGTCAGTAATAATATACCTAATTTAAAAACCCCCGACACAAAAATATTTGACAACAAACTTTCAATTGACAACCATTTTGGGCACATTTGTAGAATTTTGGTTCTTCCATCCCCACTTTAACCCACCATAACTAAGAACACTCTCGATTAAGTCTCCTTTCATCCAAAAAAAAAAAAACTAAACTGAAATCGGTTCAGTGGTTCGGGCGCTATGATGCCACAGACAGACAGACAGACAAACAGACACGTCAAACTTATAACACCCCTCTTTTTCGTCGGGGGTTAAAAATAGAATTTAACTTTGCACTAAATTTTCGATCCAATTTTATTTTTTATAAAGTTTAGGATTACTTACTGAGCATAAAATCACAAAATGCTGACAGATCCAGGTGGAGATTCAAGCGCCATCTTGAAAAACGTTTTTGGCCGATATCTCCGAAACTATGCACTTTAGGGCAAATCATGGAGACCATTATTGTAGAGAATGAAATTTCGCATTTTGTGATTTTATTCTCAGTAAGTGATCCTATAAACCTTAGTGCTGTTGCCTTTTTTTATGTAAGTAGTTCTACAATTTTATTAATATTTTTTTTTGTTATTATAAGAATTTTTACTCGTATATAAGTATGGTAGGTAATTTTTATGTACTTTATGTGTATGCAAGTATTTATTAGTATGTATGTGTATGTTTTATAAGTACGAACTATTTTTGTTAACGCACACCCTCGTCTTTACTTGTTCTATATTCCTATTCCATCCAAAGGTTGCCTGGCAGAGATCGCTTTTAGCGATAAGGCCGCCTCTTGTTACACGCTATAGTTATAATGTTTTTGTTATCTGTGTTACTTGTGCTTTGTGTTAACAATAAAGAATATCTATCTATCTATCTAAATAATAAAATTGGATCGGAAATTTAGTGCAAAGTCGACCAAAAAAACCGTCTATTTTTACTGAGGTATTTTGTTTGCGTCACTTCATAGGCTGTTATTTTGCAGTGTAGGGACTTTTATAGCTGCATATATAAAATGTGTTTACGGCTCAATAATACTGATGCCATATAAAACTTTTACTATGGAACCGGTAGCAGTAGGTAAAAAAAAACGTGGTCCGTCCAGGAGTTTCTACTAAACTACAAAATATTACAGATAGTTCAACTCAGTTGTGCGCGCGGCCCTATGTGTGCGTGCGCTTGTAAATATACAACTTTCATTCGTGTGGCAGTGACACGACGACTGCCGCGTCACTGCCACACGAATGAAAGTTGTATATTTACAAGCGCACGCACACATAGGGCCGCGCGCACAACTGAGTTGAACTATCTGTAAAAGTATATTTCCAATGTTATCTTGTAGGTATACTATGGCTGTCTCCTTCTTTATTTGAAATTACTTAATAGGTAATAGTTACACATACTATATAGGTTTTATTTGTAATACTCCTAATTTAATAAATAACACAAACGAATTATATACTTTACAACTTTATTTATATAAAATAGTTTACAAATGAGCTATCACAGGCTAGCGCGTGAAATCTACTTCATTTAGAAAAGAAAAAAAAAAACAATAGATGTGGTTATAGTTACACGATGAAATTATGATGAATGAGACTCTTGTTACAATTTCTTAAACTAAATCCTTTATCTTAGTAAAAAAAACACAAACACTGGAATTACCTGCAAAATAACTCTAAGATAAAGTACTATTTTATGTTAAAAACAGTATTGTCACTGTTAAACCGGTCTAAGTACACTTTTTTTGCAAAATATCTTTGCACAATGTCTTACATCAATTCTGTTAAAATGGAAAACTTACTTATCCGTTTACATAAATATTTGCGGCAATCTTCAGTTGGTAATAAAGTTATTTTTCAACCTTTTCAAAAAATATGGAATCTACAGAACTGAAGCCGACTCACAAAGCGTTAAACAAACAAGTTTTTACTATTGTAAACAGTAGTCACAATATTGTTTTCAAACAAACTTATTTCTAAAAAGATTTGGTAAAAAATTGAATGGCTTAAGAAAAATAAAATGGAGATGGTTATAACATAAATCAGCTACAATACAGCCGATGTACCTGAAACAATAAAAACAAATTCTAAATAAAGTTATTCGCACCTATGTGGCAATTCGTATAGGCCGGGTGACTAGCCCTGGTGTCAGTTTTCAAGCCGTTTGAAGTTTCTGACAGGGCTGAACGGTTAAAACAACCGGGACCCACAATTAAACGTGGCATTCTAATACAGGAAAAAAGAATTTAACCTTGCACTAAATTTCCGACCCAATTTGTTATATAAGATTTACTGACTACCGTATAATACAGCGCCCGCGCCGGCCTCCCGTCCCGCATCCCGGCGCGTCCTTCCCGCGAAGCGATCTCCCGATCCTGTCGCGCGGGAGATCGGATCGCGCCCGCTTCTTATGTGTCAGGTTGCATACAAACCCGAATATTACAAAAAATCCCGTCCCGGATCGCGATCGCTTTCTCGCGGCGGGAGCCTCTGTGTGTATCGGCTTTTAGGATCTCTTACTTCATAAAATCACAAAATGGTGACAGATCCAGGCGAATCTTCAAGCGCTGTCTTGAAAAAACGTTTCTGGTCGATATCTCGAAAACTATGCACCTTAGGGCACCTCAGTAAGTGATCCTAAACCATATCAAAAAAGATCTGAAAGAAGGATGCAGAGACTCGACCTGTCAAAACATTTTTATTTTATTTTTTGCAAACATGGAACAAAACATCTTTTCTAATAATGATATGTGCTTCAAAAATATAGTGATTTTTTGCTGTTTTCATATCACTAATTAAAATTAAAATTAGACCACCAGAAAAATTACAATGATATTTTATTGTTTTTACCATCTAAATCCCCTACCAATACTTGTGTGGCCAAATATTTTAAAACTTCATTAAAAAACGACCTTGTACATATCAGAACAGTTTTAGAATCGTCATAAATTACTCTGACGAACATAACATTTTTAGAAATAAACATGGAAGAAAATGAGTGTATTCGTATCCAACAGGTATTCGTAGGTATGAGCTGCCGACATCCTTCTTTAGTGCAAAGTTAACAAAAAAAACGTCTATTTGTCCTTAACTATTCGAGCGACAGCAGCGCTCAGTTGTAAATGTCATCCGCGGTCACCCATCCGAAGACTGACCGTTTCGAACGTTGCCTACAACAAAAGTATACTTACATTAGTTCCTCTTCTCCCGGTACATGCGGACATAGGCCGACCCGGAGTCGGAGCAGAGCCCGATCTTCTGGCAGACGCCCTTGACACCGAACTCTTCGATCAGGTGGATCACGCTCGTGCCGTATATCTCCATCATCGTGTGACACTGAAAAATGAACGTTAATGTTTATAAACTAAGGATTATTATTGACATTAGAAAATGTAACAACTGCGTAGTGCGTAGTGGTCATTTGCTGAGCCCGTCTAATAAAGTACCGCCTGGTTATTACCTGTGCTAGATAATTGTACATTGAGAATAAGTTAGATGACTAACTTACCAAGTATTTACTTTCACGAATTTCGCTAGGAATATTTTTGAAGGCAATTTTATTATGACGTTAAAATTAGAAATTGAGTTTAGGTTCTAAATATTGGATACATAAATATGTTTTCACGCGAAATTTTTGGAAACTAAACTTAACTTGGGAGACGTAACGCGAGTATTTTCACGGAGAATTTGCAAATAAAACTGCAGATGACGCATGTTGTTTCATCGCATCTCGTATACTGAGCGCCACACAAGTCGGCGGATGAGAAGTTAGCCGCAGACAAAGCTTCGCCGTGATTCGCTAATTATTGCACATGTGTGCACAATGCGGAGCGCGCGGGAGGCATGAGGTTAGCGGGCGGGTGTGCCCCGGCGCGAGTCTCTCTGGCTCCCGCGCATACCTATATTTCGGCTTTTGCGCAGCGTTCTGCGCATAACTTCCCATCCGCCGATTTGTGTGGCGCTTAAGTATACTAAACGACTGCTTTGATATCTAGACCTTATATTTTGTTTGGATCTCATTAACCGATTCACTGCCTTTCTGAAAAGTAACTATGTTACCCAGATGCCGCAGTTATTATTACAGTATGAAATCAAACCGCCCATGGGCGGTCTCGCCGTGAGTTAAAAAAAATTGCCCGTCGATGGGCGGGCTCGGGTTAGTGAAGTTTGATTCAGAGCGTAATAAAGATTGCGCGTCTAATTGTGTATTTGGCATGAACTGTAATCGAGTTGCTAAGTATAATTGGATAAAATCTATGGTCGTGGATATTCATTTTAGTTTTATATTTTGAATATAATTAGTTACCCTGTTGGAGTACTTGGCGGGCAGCATTCCGCAGGACTTCTCGATGACTTTGACGATGTCGCGATCCACGCGCTCGTTGGACAGAACCTTCTTAACCGCCATCACGACTGTCTCGCACACGGCGCAGTCCAGGATCTCTTCTGCTGAACAACAAATGATAATAACCGTTTACATTTTGGAACAAATTTCCTGTTCAATTGTTTTGTTAAGGTTATCACTTTATCCTGAACGAGTTCGTGCCAGTCTTGTACTCCGATTTCGAGCAGGTGCTTAGTAAATCATGAATTGTTTGCTTAAATTGATCATGATTTGTTTGATTTATTTTATTTGTATTTTAATTTCAATCAATTCTGATTCCAATTTTATTTTATTCTTATAATTTTAAAAGACCCACTTTAAAGCGCGAACTCGATTAAAATAATTCCACTTGTAAGGGCTCCCAAGAGACCCACTGTTAATTTCACTGCATAGTTAGGTACAATACTGGTGTTAGGAAAATGTTATTGAAATTGTTAATTTAAGCATGTTTTGGTAAATTACATTTTCTTTCTTTCTTTCTAGTACATAAGGCAAGGACGGAGTAGCGGCCGTCTAAACGGCACACTGAAACACTTGATTTTAATTACGAATTAATTATCTATTCTTCGTTTAAAATGTAAAGTAACAGAGCGCGGCGTGGAGAGCCTGCCACCAATAAAATTGCGGTGCTAGGTTGAATAGGTGTATAGCATCTATAGCTCTGTTTCGTTGTGTCATGTCATACCTAATCATGTTCTAACACTGTTATTCATTTAAAAAAATGTTAGTAAAAACGGTTAATTGTCTTTGGCAGCAAACATCGGACCTAGGATAGATATTCGGAAAAAAAAATCTGCTGTTTCATACAAAACTGCAGCTCGGAATCGACAAAATGTATGAAACAGCTGTTTTTTCTCGAATTCCGCGTTGGTCTCAAAGTAAAAGTTGCTGATAATGATGGTCTGAATCACCTCCTTTCGGCTAAGTCCATACTGAATAACCCTGTATAACAAAACTTGTAATGAACAATTTACCTTTAACAGCAGTCATCATGAAGTCGGAAGGAGGGCAGAGTTTCAGTTCAGCGCAGACTTTAGACGGGTCCAGGTCCTGAGCCAGCAGAGAGATGACCAGCTCCCCGTACTTGTCCACAAACTGGTCACACTCGCTGCGGACCGACTTCGGCATGTGTTTGCACACGCCGTGCACTGCCGCCATTATCTCGTCCTGAGGAAGATTAACATTAATATAATAATTTACTTTTTGCAAAAAAATACAAAACCGCGTTAAATCGAACACAAAATTCGATAATTACGCTCGAATTACTTATATTATTGTTGATTTTTAAAAAACTGCTCAGCAGATTACTGTGAAATTTAAATGGGACCACCTCGGGAGTATACCCTTTCGAACTAAAAAAGAATATTTCGATTCGGTTCACAATTGTCGAAATCGATAATTTCGCAATAAAAATACATACAGACGAATATAGAACAGCCTCCTTTTTGGAAGTCGGTTAAAAATAAAAATAGTTTATTAGGATATGAAAGAGACACGTCACTGTGGATTCAGATTTGATATCTAGTATATGAATATACACAAAAAAATACATACAGCCGAACATAGAACATCTACATTTTTGGAAGTCGGTTAAAAATAAAAATAGTTTATTAGAATATAAAGAGACACGTCACTGTGAATCCAGATTTGATATCCTGCCAGTTGTGCCAAGCAGAGTAGCGTCACGGGGGATAAAAGCAAAAAATCAGTGATGATTTTGGAAAAATATCACGTTTATACGGTACTTTGTTCCACTGAATGCAGATTATTATGTCAGAGTTTTCGTTTTCATTTTCTAAGATACGTCTTGTACCATTTAAACAACATAAACGACAACGGCATCAGTATATTATTCGAGGCCGACGCAATTGTAAAACCTCACATTCCTCCTGACATTCCTCTATGCTCGAGATGCATACGTACCAAACGAATGAAGTAAAGGAATTAAATAAAACGATTACATTTCGTCGATTAAATGGAAAAATTGCATTTTTCAAACTTTTTGTAAAATAAGATTATTACATAAAACGAGTCTACTAACAAGATTATTTTATATGTAAAAACGACACTTTAAATAGTTCACGCCAAGTTCAACAGATGTCGCAAGTGTCATTTCGATTCTCTGTGGTCATCCGCCATTATGATTATAGAAAAATGTCCCTCTGTGATTTGCCACCGGCCACGACACTGAACCATGAAGTTTTAGGTAAAGGTGGAGATTGCACTTCTAATACCTATTTGAGTCAAATACCTACACATTGCTATCTCACTCTCTGTGGTCGGAACTCTCTTTCTAGTGTGGTGTATGGTATTTCTATATAAACTCTAAAAATTCCCGAAAATGGGTAAATTTAGTTACAAAGTTTCGAGTTTATCAACTTCATTCAACCCCAAACTATGATTTATATGTATTTACAGTGTTTGCAGTTTAAAAGGGGATAAAATGTGAATTATTGTAAAACTGATAATAAAAGTAGAATGCACAAACTGATTACAAAAGTGTTTTCCAGTAACTGTACCAGTATCAGATCCTTATAAAAACTTTAAGAAATAATAACGTTATTAATAAAAATAAAAATTAAGTGTGTGTTGTGTTAAAATTTAAGTACAGCTGTAATTTTCCAAATTACTAACACTGGAGAGAATTAAAAGAAAACCCTAATTTTGGGAGTTTCCTAATGCGGCAACACCCGTCACCAAAATACTAGCTGTCATGGCCGAATCATCAATGAAATCGTAAAAATGCAGTAGGGTAACCATAAAATATTTTTTGAGAATAATTTACTATTATTGTGTATGCAATGCCTAACTAAATATTATAGACTGTCGTACATACAGTGTGTGTGTATTATTGAGCGCTGATATTTGTCACAATTAGTGCAATTCTTTAAACACAATTAAAATTAACAAGGACATTATGTGATTTACATCTGTAATCTATAGTTTTTAGGTACCTACTATATTTGAATCACTATTCATAAAAAAAAATTATGTTGACTCCTTGTCATATCATATTATTATCATCTCGTTAAATTATTATCATATCTATAGTATCATTGTGTCCTTTTTTTAGGTTTCCCAAAGACAAATCTCAAAGAACTTCGTGCTTAGTAATTGTACCACTGAAATACCATTTCTAAAAGACTTCCAGAATTTGTAGCCTACACTTTAAGGCAACAGATTATTATACATCAAGAAAACGATTGAAGTCAACAGCACTGCAGGCCGAATTATTTGATTTTTTTGTAAATTATGTGTGTTTGTTAATAATCTATTATAATTTGAATTACATTGTTTTTGATTACCTTTTTAGGGTTCCGTACCCAAAGGGTAAAAACGGAACCCTATTACTAAGGCTCTGCTGCGCGCTGTCGAATTTCATATGCCATCAATAACAGGCGCAGTATTTCATCATAAAGCATTTAAATCCAGAGCGTAGCTAGTTGTACACATTTATTGACTTGCAAGATTGCATTCTTACACATTTATTGAAGAATTCGTTTTTGTATTATCTGCGATGCCCTATAGAACAAAGTACTTAAGTTTACTTTTATTGTTCATGTACCAATTGTGTATTTTCATAAAATGATTTACTCATCATTGTGATTAATATCTGTGCGTCCTAAATTTAGGCAAAAATGTAGGGTTACCCTATTAGAAAGATAGTTCCGACCACAGAAGAGTGAGATAGCAATGTGTAGGTATTTGACTCAAATAGGTATTAAGAGTGCATTCTCCACCTTTACCTAAAACTTCGTGCACTGAACACACGTGCGTTTTATAAGAAAAGTGACATTTCTCAAAAATTGTGTTTGGATAAGACTATAAAAGGTAAGCAATATTATAGAAAAATGTATTTCTTTGAGAAATTACCTTGTTCCTTTAAAATTTTACTATAACTATGACAATATTTATTTAATAGAAAAAGGTCATTTTTTTTAAATGTGACTACGTTTTGTGAAATGGAGTTAATGAAACATGACATATTTGGACAAATGACATTTTTCTATATAGTTTGTGCGCACATTTAGGTGCATGAAGTTTATCAGAAAAAAGACACTTGTTGCTAAAAACTGATTCTAATTCAAAAATAAATAATTAAATAACACACTACCTAAATCCCCATGTAAATACCTTTTCAATGATATATGACACTTATAATGTAAAAATAACACTTTTATAGAAAAACGAATTTTAATGAAATTAAAAATTTCAAACGCTTGTACTGTAAAATTTGTACTTTCTGAATTACGTCATTTTTCTATTTAACCGACGATATGTTTACGTGTGAATAAGCGCACTCACCCGGTTGTGCTTGTCCTTGATCTGGTCGTCGATCTCCTTGAGCACGAACTCGCACACGACGCAGACAGTTTTGGGCGCCTTCACTGGCTCCACGGGTCGGCCACCGACCGTGTTGTCGGGGATTTCGTTCGTTTCTGAAATGAACAGACTTTATTACTGGAACGAATGGGCTTTCACGAACTTTGTATTAGATTACGCTTCACACTCATAGCCTCCCACTAAGATTCTCTGTGTAATAACTCCTATAACCACAATCACTACATAGTATAAAACAAAGTCGCGTCCCGCTGTCTGTCCCCATGTACGCTTTTATCTTTAAAACTACACAACGGATTTTGATGCGGTTTTTTTTAATAGATGGAGTGATTCAAGAGGAAGGTTTATATGTATAATACACCTGTGGGAAGCCGGGGCAGGTCGCTAGTCGACGTATAAAATCATCAGCCAAATATCTACTACCCGGTCGGCAATCGCACCTAATTGTGCCAAAAGTGTCCTTTTCGCGTGAATTATAGATTCGACAGATGATATATGTTATTACCGCAGATCGTTTTAGGTGAAAGCAGCTTACGATTAGAAATAGGAGATCTATATTCATGGTGGGCATTCTATAACTGAAAGAATGATGATAATTAGCACTAGGACTCGTCTCGGTTAGCACTGCCGTATGTGGTTGTAATACTGCAATCGCCGTGAAAAATCTTCTGTCGACTTAATACAAAGCAAGCTATAATTAATTATTTATAAATTTGTATAATAATTATTTTTTTGCAAAAAACGGCATGACCAACTTTAAACGTACAGAATTCGCGAATAGTTCCATCAATAATGTGAAAATATAATCCATGTACCATTTTTCACATTATTGTTGAATTATCAAAAATGGCTAAGCTGATTTCGATAGAATTATCGAAATTGGACTACCTGGTAAAAAGTTGTGCGTGGTTATACATAAAGAAATATACGCGTCGAATTGAGTACCTCCTCCGTTTCGTCGGTCAAAAATCATAAATCATAACAGTGTCCCTATCGGAGCAAGTCAAGTCTCAACTTACCAATATCTCCTCCTTGAGTCAGCATATGAGCGGGCAGCATCGATTTCCTTCTGAAGTTGTTCCTGTCTCCCCTCAAATGCGGCTTCTCGTGGAATTTGTCGATCGCGCTAGTTTTGGCCGGGGTGCCAGTATTGGCCGGGGAGCCAAGTTTGGCTGGGTTGTGAGCGACGTTGTCGGTGCAAAGCTTCAAGTAAATGCAGATTTCTTGCGGGTCGAGATCGGCGAGAAGCATTTCGACGAGTTCCTTGCTGTACGTGTCGACGAAATCGACGCAGTTGGTTTGCAGTTTCGGGGACAAATGTTTGCACAGACCGTCCAGAGCTTGGCGGACTTCATCCTGTGGAAATTATATTAATATTTAATAAGGTCGCTCTCAGCGACAAGATTGCATAAATGTATATTTATTGTCTTTCTCCTTATGTTACTTAATGTTCCTCTTTGTGGGGCTAATGTGCATGCAATGTGGTGGTTTATATTTATTGACATTTCTCGTAGAAGGGTCAACAGTCGACACATCAATAACTAGATGATAAAACTATTAGAACCAGAACGGCAGTTATAGGTAGATCTCCACGTACATGTATGTATTTTAGTGTTAGTCTTGTTATATAATGGGAACGAATTACTTCGCCGATAAAGCCGTGCAATGCCGACAGATTAAAGACAGATTAGCGTTGTCCCTTTTCATATAAATCGTACACCTACTGTTATAGAAAGCCAAATCGGTTCAGCCATATGTGCTGCGCTTTACTGCGAACTGCGGCGAACTTTCGGCCAACTGCGAGTCAGACTCGTGCACGAAGGGTTCCATACCGTGTTGAAACCCCTTTAGCCCCATTTCTCGTGCCATTATTAATAGCGAGTAAAAAAGCTCCTAAAAAAACACGTTTATTGTATAGGAGCCACTCTTAAACATTTATTTTATTCTGTTTTTAGTATTTGCTGTCATAGCGGCAACAAATACATCAGCTGTGAACATTTCAGTAACCTGGCTATCATGGTTCATGAGATACAGCCTGGTGACAAACAGACATGACAACGCAAACCTATTCAGAATTAAAAAAAAAAAAAGATAGACGGACATCGGAGTCTTAGAGCTGATTTCACCAGACGATTTTTGTTGGTTCTTAATGAGGCATTAGCTGATGGGTCTTTAAAAGTGACAGATCTGTTAGATCATTTTCTGTCCTATGAAGAAAATATAACAAACCGTTAGAAAATCCCACGTTAAGCAAATTGTTCACTCTATGTTCATTCTTTTGTATACGACCTATTTGAAATGTTTGTATTTGATATATCATTGCATGTCCATTTGCACAACTTTCTTCTTAGTAGCATGTAATGCTATGAAACCAATTTTAAATAACAATGGACAACATTTCATTTTTGCAAAAAGTCTTTGAAATATATGTTGAATGGTACAAGTCTATAGTCAAACCGCTAAACTCAGACTTCGCCTGCGCGGTACAGGGGCGCCGGGGGAGACGACACAGGGGACTGAGACAGGCGCGGGCAGCGGGTCCCCGGCGCCCGCACCTGTCTCAGTCCTCTTTGTCGTCTACCCCCGCGCCCCCGTACCCGCGCAGGCGAAGTCTGAGTTTAGCGGTTTGACTATAGTTATACCTATGATTAAACTACATATTTACTGTGTAAATAGATACCAAATAGTTCGCAAATTTTTTTCATCATTTTACTTGGGTCACTCGTCACACGAGGTACAGATTTGATTGATCTTTTGACAATCAGTGGGGGAGAATAGAGCAATGACGGTCAATCAAGCGCTTTTTAAAATAAAATTAACAATATAAATCACAGCTTTATTAGCCGTTGTTATGTTAACAAGGCTATTCTACATTATCGGACTATTATTTGACATCAAAACAATCATCTTTGGAGAATTCGTCTAATAGATTTCACAAAATAAAATAAAAAATGGCTTTGACCACCATTGCACACACAAGAGGACAGTGCAATCAGTGCAAGCAGAATGAGCCCACAGAAAGTGTACCTGTACCCACACCTCGTTCTTTTGACCAATATAAGACAATGGATTTCCGGATCATCATCATTTACGCAGAGGTCCGCAATATCTACGTTAGTCAATGAGAAATCGCTTTCTTCTTGAAGAACTTTCCTTTTCAGCCTTTTCAAAGCTTTCCTTTTAGTCTTTTTTTGCCTTTCTTTTGCATTTTGTGGTTAGTTGACGCAACGGACTTAATGTTGGCCAAATAGCACAAACAAAAATATATTTTGATTTGAAAATTATTTTAATTATGAGCGTGACCATGTTTCTCCGCTGACCACCAGTGCCCTGTTTCCCCCCTAAGATCTGTCATCTAATAGCCTGTCAACTGTTCACGGATATCAAAAGCAGTGATTAGATTTAACATCATGTCAAGAGAACTAACAAAGCATTAGCGCATGGTGGGACACTCATAACTTAGACAGTCTGTTAATAGCTCTAACAAGGCATTAAATATTTGACATCGCTCGGTGAAATTAGGCCTTAGTAATAGCAAAGACGATCGGACCTCAAGAGACCTTAAGGTCCGATCGTCTTTGGTAATAGGGTCCCGTTTTTACCTTTTGGATACAGAACCCTAATATGATAATAACGCACCTCACTATGAGTATTGTTGATCATAGCCTTGAGTTGCTCGACGGCGAACAGACACAACGGACAGTTGGACTTTTCTTCGTTGATGGCCACCTTACGAACCTCCTCCACTTTGGGACACAGGTTGAGCGCAGGGCACACCTGGAAACAACGAAATAGATTTTTTATCACAATTTCATTTTAGATATTTTTTTCAAAGATTTATTTTTATTATTAATTACCAAGGCGATATTTCTTTTGGTGAGATTTTAATATTATGCTAATTAAAAAATAGATAAAATCATTACACTCTTAATTATAGAGATAGAGTTTCACAACCAGAGGCGTAGGGAGATATATAGGTAAAGTAGAGCCTTTGCATTTTAGAAAAAATAAATAACGGAAATCATCAGTTAAATTGAAAGCAGAACCGCATGTAAGTAGTGTTTTTTCTTAGAAAACTTAAGTGAAGTTGGGGCGGCATATCTAAACATTGAACGTTATATTTTTAACTTCACATGAGCAAAAAACCAACATGTTGGAAAACCCTACTGTACAGGATAGTAACAGTTATAGTTGTTGTACTGTACTGTATCAGCCTTTTTAATAGTCCACTGCAGGACGTAGGCTTACGCGAAGGGTGATATACTTGTTAATAAGTCGTAAATATACGCGATTTGTCGATTGGCTGAAAGTGGTAAAACAAAAACTCCATCCTTACTAATATTATAAATCCGAAAGTATGTTTGTTGGTTTGTACCTCTCTCACGCAGTAACGGAGCAACGGATTTACTAGATTTTTGGCATGGTATCTATAGTTTAAAAGACGGAAAGTTACCTAAGCTACTTTTTGTCCCAGAAAAATAAAATGTTCCCGCGGGATAGCACACAAATTAAAGTACCACGCGGGCGAAGCTGCGTACAAAAGCTAGTAAGTAATAAATCTCAAAAATAATACAAAAAAACGTGGACAAAAAAAGTTAGGTATGTGGTTTTATGAAACCACGGTTAAAGTGAAACTTTCTGGCACAAACGAGTAATAGTCTATTATACACTACATGGTCAGCTGATGCGAACCACAAGCGCCGCCATATTGGCCTCGGCTACTCTGTCGAACACCTTTTACCACAGAGTTACCTGAGGGATAATGTGTTCGATCGAGAAATGAAAGAAAGAGATGCATTGATTTAATTTGGCATAAGTTAGAAAGAGACATGAAAAATATCTCGATTCAGAGGCTAGTTGCCGTGTTTTAGTCCCGATAGTGTCAAATTCTATTACATATATTTGACATTTGACAACTAGTGATAGCTGATAGTGATTTTCCATACATTTTTGCGGCTTTGAATTGCCTCAAGCGTCAACAGCGCTATCTCTCTTTTTGTATTAGCTTTGTGCCTTTCAGTTTACCCCTACGCCGCGGCCGTCCGTCACGCGACATGCAATAGATGGACGAAACATTTTGAGGCGATGTAATAAAAGTTGCAGTTTTTACGGATTTAAAAACCGTAAAAACCGCAAAGTATTTACGAATTGTTTTACTCACGCTAGCGGGGTCGATTTCTTGCACGAGTAGAGCGACCACCGCCGGTCCGTACTGGTCGACGAACTGCTTACATTCCGCGTTCACTGTCTTGGGCAACTTCTCGCACGCGCTGTCCACTGCCTCTGTTACTTTGTCCTACAAACAATAAAAAAACATGAAAACATGGCTTTAGCATTTTTTGTAATAGGCCCAATTTTATTACTATGCGTTCTCAATCAAGAAATCCTTTCAATCTATACTTATATTGTGAGAACGCATAGTAATAATAGGTCCGTAGTCTTTGAGAGTCAGCCATGTTTGATTTGAAATGATGTCACTTCAGCTAAACACTATTTTTATAGGCCCAATTTTTAATAAAATGTCCCTGTTTCTTTTTCACTATATGCATTTGAAAGAGAGAACAATATTTGCTTTTAAAATTACGATAGCGTCTTTAAAATTGGGCCTATTGTCGTATAAACTAATAGAACAGAATTAAAACACAAAATAGTATCTGTCTTGCAGTTGACGTTCATCAACTGATATGACGACGATGAAGAATAGGCACTTATAACAGACTAGCAGCGCCCCGCGGTTTTACCCGCGTTGTGCCTGTTCCCGTGGGAATTTCGGGAATTTTTATACATATAAACCTTCCTCTTGAATCACTCTATCCATTAAAAAAAACCGCATCAAAATCCGTTGCGTAGTTTTAAAGATTTAAGCATTCAGACAAACAAACAAACAAACAAACGAAAATAGCGACTTTATGTTATACTATGTAAGGATACCTAGTATCTAATACTCACAATGGTGGTGGTATCGCTGAGTTCAACTTGCAGATAATGCAGGAAGTACTGGCAGAAGGAGCAGACAGCCTTCCCTTGGGATTCAGATGCGGGTACCGACACGAACATGCGTTCTATGGGCAACACTCCCGCGATGTCGCTGGTGATCGGTTTCGTGGTCGACTCCAAGCCTAGCACACGGACGTTGGTCTGCTTTTGTAACGGAACACGCGCCAACTGAAATGGTAATAGAAGGATATTACTTTTGTGTCACAATCTATTAACGCAAAATTTCACAGACACATGGTGAACAACAATAAATTTGACTCCATTTTACGTCTAAAACAAGTTTTTGAATGCATAAAAATGGCTTTGCTTTGTATATTTATAAAATTCATAAAATACATGTCGTTTATAATGTTATTTCTGTATTCTAAACATTATACTATCTTTTGAACAGATTCATATAAAATTGTTGTCATGACAAATAAAATCGGCCAAGTACGAGTCGGACTCGCGCACGGAGGGTTCTGTACTGTATGGGATACCCCCCTTAAATATTTATTTTATTTTAATTTTATTATTTAATATTGAAGTGAATACAAAAATAAATATTCTGTAAAAAAGAGCTAATGCAAAATGGGCTCAGAGTAGGTGCAGTAGCTCAAAAAATCCGTTAAACTATGATAAATAAATGCGCAGAGTAAAACAATCACATCAAATGCTAAATTTATGAGTAATTTCACATTTTCCAATTTGATTTTTGTTCAGTCATTGAATTACTGTCATTTTGGTCACATGTAACCTTAATACCCGAATACACGAAATTACTTTTAATGGACACTGTTATTGTAAAAATTAACGGAAAAATCATTTTCCGAAAGAAACAAAGCAAATTATGAAATACTGTACTCTTTAGTGGCCCAATTTCTATGCATATTTGCAATATCTCCTTTCAAGCATCATCTACCTGTTACCATTATTAATTTAGAGCGAAAAACGTCTAAAAAATCAGGTTTGTTGTATGGGAGTCCCCTTAAATATTTTTTTTTTCTTTTTAGTATTTGTTGTTATAGCGGCAACAGAAATACATCATCTGTGAAAATTTCAGCTGCCTAGCTATCATGGTTCATGAGATACAGCCCGGTGACAGACAGACAGACGGACGTCGAAGTCTTAGTAATAGGGTCCCGTTTTTCCCTTTGGGTACGGAACCCTAAAAATGATCTGTACATATGTACATAATTCATAAAGGTCGAATCAAATATCTTGGCGGTTGTGATGTTAGCTACAAGCCGCGGATAACCCAATCCTGACTGAAGATTACTTAACAGCTGCGCGAGCGTCTATACATTAAGCTTGTCGTCACCGATCAGTCTTGTATTGACGGTGGTGGCTTTATTCTCTATTTCCTTGGGCAATAAGGTCGCAATTCGTTTTTAGCTCCCTTACACATCCCCATTTAAGTACAGATGTCAACTGGCTTCAACTGTTACGTGAGGAATGAGTCAACAAAAATAAATACATACCTTAGGCTTATCTTCACCAATCAGTCTAGTATTGACGGTGGTAGCTTTGATCTCTATTTCCTTGGGCAATAAGGTCGCAATTCGTTTTTAGCTCCTTTACACATCCCCATTTAAGTACAGATGTCAACTGGCTTCAACTGTTACGTGAGGAATGAGTCAACAAAAATAAATACATACCTTAGGCTTATCTTCACCAATCAGTCTAGTATTGACGGTGGTAGCTTTGATCTCTATTTCCTTGGGCAATAAGGGCGCAATTGGCTCGTTGTTGGCTCCCTTGCACATTCCCATCTCTGCACAGATTTCAGCCGGCTTCAGTTGTTGTGTGAGGAACGAGTAGATCATCGGGTAGTACTCTTCGGCCAGGTGAAGGCATTCGGTTTTGAAGTTGCCGGTTTGCTTGCAGAGACCTGAATGATAAGCAAAAAGTTGCAATAAACAGTTCACACAACAATCAAACTTGTTTTTAGGGTTCCGTACCCAAAGGGTAAAAACGGGACCCTATTACTAAGACTTCGATGTTCGTCTGTCTGTCTGTTGCCGGGCTGTATCTCATGAACCATGATAGCTAGGCAGCTGAAATTTTCACAGATGGTGTATTTCTGTTGCCGCTATTACAACAAATACTAAAACTTGAATAAAATAAATATTTAAGGGGGACTCCCATACAACAAACGTGATTTTGAGGAGTTTTTTGCTCACTATTAATAACGGCTAGAGGAATGGGGCTCCCATACGGTACGGAACCCTTCGTGCGCGAGTCTGACTCGCACTTGGCCTATTTTTTATTTTAAGTCTTAGATTTCTGGCTAAATGAACCGGTATTTCTATCGACCGATAACTCTTGAAATATTAGATTAATCAAACGCATCAACTCATTTTTAAAGATCAGTTTAAGTATATCATTTTTTTTATGTTTTGTTTTTCGGCCGCGATAAAAAACAGTTTCATTAAATGGGCCATAAATCGTAAACGGTAAGTTATACAAAAAAGTTTGTTGAAAACAAAAGATGCGAAATTTTATTTTCTACAATAATTGTCTCTATGCCTTTGCCCTAGAGTGCATAGTTCACGAGATATCGGCCAAAATCGTTTTTTCAAGATGGCGCTTGAAGCTCCACCTGGATCTATCAGCATTTTGTGATTTTATGCTCAGTAAGTGATCCTAAACTTATAAAAAAATGGATCGGAAATTTAATGCAAAGTTGACAAAAAACTTCTATTTTTACTGAGGTATATGTTTACTTTTTGTATAGCATATTAATGTATAGCCGATGAGCGACGTACAACATTTAAAACTCGGTTTTAAAGTTCGTCAACGCTGATCGACTAGCGAGCCAAAAAGTTGTGCCGCACTTCAACATGTTTGACGGCCCGTGAGCCAGACTCGTCGGTTTTTAAAACCGCGGTTTTTTAGTGATTGACCGGCGAACTTTGTCGACAAGCCGTAAAACCAGGGTTTAAAGCTCGTTGGTCAGCGGCTTTACATAATAATAGTGCGCCAAATTAGATATTTTTTGTGTAAAAGTTTTTTTTTTTGTAAGAGGTAATTGTCAGAATGTCTTGTACTATGCCAAATATCTGAGGTCACTACATATGGTATTGCTGTGGTCAAATACTGCGAGAAAACTATTATTTTATATTTGCTGTTTGGTTTTTGTCATTTTAGCTTTTTGCTTTATAGACGTTAAATTCGTGATAGAGAAACAGTATTAAGTATAGTAAGTATATGTATAATATATACCTTGCAGAACTTTGTAGAACTCAAGTTCGGTAGTGTTGGCAACCATCGTGTCTCGGAGGTGCTTGATCAGTTGCTCGCAGAATTCGCACGGGACATCGCTGCAAAATAACAATAATGACTTAGCAAGAAGAGATTACGCTTTTTGAAATATTTTTATTTATTCGTTTGTAAACATGTCTTCAAATATAATAATATATTAGACATAGATTAATTATTAATAAATAGTTAATAACGTCTGTCATATTATTTTTCACAACAAAAAAAAAACAAGTCCAACTTGTGTCATCTGTATTTTTGGGTCCAGTTGAATAAAAAAACAGTGAATACGCGTGCAATTAGTTGATAACTCTGTTCTCCTTAGTATTGTTTACAGTTGTGTACCTAATAATTCAATACATGAATGGTTAAAAATGAATTAGGCGCAGCCGTCGCAAATCAACAAATATTTCGAGATATCTCGATCGATCGAGTTATATCGCATTATTGTGTTCAGTCGGTACCAGCTTTGTGTCGAGAGTTAAAATGAACAGTTTACTCACTCTCCGGTTTGCTCCATAACATCGGGGAAGACGAAGTCATCATGAGAATGGAACTTGTACGAGCACTGTCCGCTAACATGGCAGACGCTGTCGGGAGTCAAGTCTTTCTTCACTGCATCGAGAATGTTCTCGTAGTACTTGAATACCAACTTTGGAGCGGGAGTAAAAATGAACAGTTTACTCACTCTCCGGTTTGCTCCATAACATCGAGGAAGGTTTACTCACTCTTCGATTTGCTCCCTAACATCGGGAAAGGTTTACTCACTCTACGGTTTACTCCCTAACATCGGGAAAGGTTTACTCACTCTACGGTTTGCTCCCTAACATCGGGTAAGGTTTACTCACTCTCCGGTTTGCTCCATAACATCGAGGAAGGTTTACTCACTCTTCGATTTGCTCCCTAACATCGGGAAAGGTTTACTCACTCTACGGTTTGCTCCATAACATCGGGGAAGGGTTACTCACTCTTCGGTTTGCTCCCTAACATCGGGAAAGGTTTACTCACTCTACGGTTTGCTCCATAACATCGGGGAAGGGTTACTCACTCTTCGGTTTGCTCCCTAACATTGGGAAAGGTTTACTCACTCTACGGTTTGCTCCATAACATCGGGGAAGGGTTACTCACTCTTCGGTTTGCTCCCTAACATCGGGAAAGGTTTACTCACTCTACGGTTTGCTCCATAACATCGGGGAAGGGTTACTCACTCTTCGGTTTGCTCCCTAACATTGGGAAAGGTTTACTCACTCTACGGTTTGCTCCATAACATCGGGGAAGGGTTACTCACTCTTCGGTTTGCTCCCTAACATTGGGAAAGGTTTACTCACTCTCCGGTTTGCTCCATAACATCGGGGAAGACGAAGTCATCGTGCGAGTGGAACTTGTACGAGCACTGTCCGCTAACATGGCAGACGCTGTCGGGAGTCAGGTCCTTCTTCACCGCGTCGATAATGTTCTCGTAGTATTTGAAGACCAGCATCGAGCACGAATCGGACAGGGAGCCCACTTTACGACACGCCTGAAAAGGGACAAACCATTTTTAACCGACTTCTAAAAAGGAGGAGGTTCTATGTTCGTCTAGGATATTTTCAGCAATTGTGAACCGATTTTGATTTTTTTTTGTTTAGTAGATCATACTTCAGAATTGTTTATTCATTAAAATTTTATCGTAATTGGTTGAGTGGTTTTTGATAAATCAACAATAATGTGACATGACATTGATCCGTACGAACTGTTCGAATTATGTACACGGTTGAAGTCGGTTATGCCATTTTTGGCGAAAAATACTCGTAATTATAGATACTTATTGTTTTTCTTGTGTCGAGACAGATGCCTCCGATACCAGGGGACGCCAATGATCCTAATCAATGGTGTCCCCAGCACCACTAGCATGGCAAAGGGATTACCCGTCTTTCTGCACGTCTATCCCTTCGGAGTGGAAACAAAGTATGAATTGACATTGACATGGACGGGACATCCGCCTAGGCCCTAGCCTGAGAAGTAAGTAATTTTGTTTTAAGTCTACGAAATATTTTGAAACAGGATTTACAAAAACATTAATGTTGCAGATTCCGATTTGCTAATATTTTAATAGTGTTCAAGTAGTTTTAGAACGGAACCAGAGTAAACAATGTTCATTTTATAAAATACCGTCAGTAATCCAACGAGGAAATCTTCGTAGGTGGTCTCGTCGAATTTCTTCCTGAGGCCTCCGACGGTTCGAGCGCAGTTGTTGCAGCCGGTTCTGAGCTCCAAACGGGAATTCTGAACAAATCATAATGAAATTTTAATAAATGTAATAATTCAGTCATCTGTAGATGAAAAATGCGTGGATTGAGTGTAATAGACAAAAACAGAAGGATTTGCTGACGTTTAACCTTAAATTCCAAGCTGGTTTGCTGTTAGACAAGAGGTTACGAGACTTTATCGGGTTGTTTGCCGACCTTACACAGGCGGTACACTTGGCGGTGGTTGGTGTGACGATAGCTACAAGCTGCGGGAAACCCAATTCTCGTTAAATGTTGTTAAATGAGCTTCTTGGATTTCGCGCAGCTTGCAGCTAACTTCACAGCCGCCGAGAACTTTAATTTAGCTTATGGAATGTGAACGTCTAATGATGCGCGCCTCGAATTCGAATACAACGAATCGATGATATCAAACGAGCAATTAATTAGGCTGCTAAGTGATTTAATGGGCAAGAAACACACCACTGATTCAATTCGAAAGGGCATCCAAAAATTCTAAAATTATAAGTGTCTTATTTCTTCAGATCGTCGTTACGGGTGACCACGATCGATGCAACTCAGTCGAAACGTCGGGATGATGAATTTATTTATCTCGTAATAAGTAAGTTCGTATAGGCCGGGTGGCTAGCCCTGGTGTCAGAGTTTTTAGGCCGCCTGAAGGCCTCTGACATGGCGAAACGGTTAAAACAACCGGGGCCTACAATTTAACGTGTCATCCGAGCCACGGTAGCGCTCAGTTGGAAAATGCCACCCGCGGTCACCCATCCAAGTACTGACCGTGCGGAACGTTGCTTAACTTCGGTGATCGCTGACAATCACCTAGTCAAACTACGCTACGAGCGCTACAAATCTCGTAATTATAGTGCGCGATTAGTCTCGTAGTTATACAGAGTTATTTCTAATCAATTAGCATCCTTTTAGCGGCTTATTCTCTACATCAAAACTAACAACTTTTGTTCTGCAACTTTTGTCAATAGTAAAAAAAAAAACAGCTGTTCCATACATTTTTTTCGTGGTGAACGATATTTTTCTATAGAACAACATTTTGTTCTTAGTTTTGACAAAAGTAGCAGAACAAAAGTTGTTAGTTTTAATGTACATAATAAGCCTCTAGGAGGGTGCAGATTGATTAGAAATTGCCATTTTTATTCGGGATTCAGTAAAAAATACTAATATTTTTTTATTTGTGGCCCTTTAGCATTTAAACAGCGAAACGTAAATGGCTTAAACAAAGATAGGACTATGTCCAATTATCAAGGTCATCAAGTTTATCAAGAAGAAAATGAAGAAAAGTTTATAATAATGATCAGTAATCCGGACTGTCATTCAAAAACGTGTTTCTCCAGCATTATTGAACGCAAACAATAATGTTTTGCAGTGAAGAGTTGCGAATAAGGTTATCTATATTCACTGGCTATTGGTCACGTCTCAGAATGGCCTCGAATCGCGCCATGTTTGTTTACTTACAGATAATTCTATATTTCTGTTGTTGATACCATTCGGAACTAGCGTAGCGGACTCATCCGTATCGTTTGTTTCTTTAATAAGAACACAAGACTGCGAAATGTATTTTTTATATTCAGTATTTGTAGAAACTTATGATTAAGTATTGAAACGCTAACAGTCTACTAAGAGCGCACAGTTTGCCTAGTCAGGCATAGGCCGCGTCACACAAGTTGGCAGAAATGAAGCTAGCTACAAGCTGCACAATATCCAATCCTGACTGAAGCTCACACAAAGCCTTGCGTTGATTGGATATTGCGCAGCTTGTAGCTAACTTCATTTCCGCCAACTTGTGTGGCGCGGCCTGTAAATCTCATTCGGATTATAGGTCTAACCCAATCCTTTTTTTTTACGCAGGGAAATCCTTTATGGATACCACCCCACCCCGGAGGAGGCAGGGTGGTAACGTGGGAATCTCACCTGAGGCGGTGTACACACTAAACTAAAAACCCTGGGGTGTTCTTTCTCTGCGCAACTGCGTCGGTATTGCGGGAACGCTTGCGCACACTTCCGCTACAGGTCTAACCCAATCCTAGCGCAGCTGTTAAGTGAGCTTCAGTCAGGATTGGGTTATCCGCAGTTTGTAGCTAACATCACAGCCGCCAAGTTGTGTGATTCGACCTACTTCAACATTGGCGTAACTGGTGAAGTAATCGCGTAACATACATACATACAAAAAACACACAGTCGAAATGAGAACCACATTTTTTGAGGTAGGTTGCAAAATAAACTGCAACTATTGTTAGTATTGTATAAACAGCAACAGCACTCGGTAATCATAATTTGTGTCGTACTGTATTTATATCAATGATTGATTATTACTTTCCACTTACATCTTTAAAAAAAATCACAAATAAACATAATTAGTAATATCACTTGTTTCAGACAGCTAATCGACGCGACGTTAGATTAGGACGCGTCGTTTTCGAATTGTATCGCGTGTTATTTCCTGTGATAAAAATAATTACCTATACATTTAGATTACATTTAACTCCTACTTTTTTCCTACCTATTACGCAGCAGTGTGATAGAATGATGATACGCATGAGCGTGCACTACGCGACCAGCGGTTACATATTGGTCGCGCCACCAGCAGGAACATCGCGACCCTATACGCGGTCACTTAACTGCCGAATCGCTGGACGGTAGCCGCTGGTGAATAGTTGCCAAATGCTGCGGCCAAACCAAGGGGGTTGCCATCTAATGCACGGGAACACTAAGTGTAAATACTCTGTATAGGTCAAATACTCACGTATTCGAGAAGCATCTGGTCGATTTTGGCGTTGTTGCAAAGTCCGGCGACGGAGCACACGGTCTGAGGGTTCATCTCGGAAGCCAAGGTTTCCACCAGCTCAGGGACGAAGTCATCGGCGAGCTTCTTGCACTCCTTGGACACTATTTTGATGGGGATCAGCTGGCATGAGCCTTCGAATACTTCCTTCAGTTCCTCCTGTAAATATTGATAGAATGCTGTAAGATCTTCTTAAAGAACGCATGCAAATTGATGTAAAGTAAAATTGCTCTAATTTTCATATTTTAATCGGATTTTCCTTATCTAGAAATGGTATACTAAGCTGAAAGTAGGTAATTTAGACCACCATTATGAACAACTTTTTCTATGGAGCCAACCCGGAATTCGGGAAAAAATCAGCTGATTCATACATTTTGTCGATGCCGTGTTGCAGTTTTTTATGGAACAACTGATTATTTTTCTCGAATTTTGAGTTGGCTCCATAGTAAAAGTTGTTCACGATCATGGTCTTAATCACTTAGTAGGTATATTCAATGCAAAAATACATAATAATATCAACCTAAATCAGTATCAAACGATGTCTCATCGATGATACATTGATTGTCCTTGGGAAATCACCAAAAAGTGGTGGGTATACTTTTTTGGAATATTTTCACTTAAAATTGACCTTTTCAATTCAAACTGTTGGTCAACTGGTTTTACGATAAAATGCCCTGTAAATCCGCAAAACCGAGCGATAACGAGTAACAATGTATTTGAACCTTATCAAGAATAATTAAACATGTTGGCGTTTAATCTACACGCTGTTTCTTTAATGTAGGAAATAATATTCTAGGTTACCATTATACTCCTCATTCTGACCAACTTTTACTATGAGACCAACCTTGATTCAAGGAAAAAAAATCATCGACAGTCTTTTCGACATTGCTCACGTAAAAGTAGCTAAGTCATAATGAAGAGAAAATTGATAATATTGATATCCTAGATTATGTCCGTCGTTTCTAGAAATACCCAGAATACAAGTAAAACAGAACAAGATTGACCATCAAATGCGACCAAATCCTCATAAATATGTTCTAATGGATGGCGTCTATTTACTGTTGCCAATTCACCTAATTTGCCACTATAAATGACGAGTTTTATTAGTCTTAAAAAAAACTCGTCATTTATGGTGACAAAGTCGGTAAATTGCTAACAATGAATAGACGCCATCCATTCGAACGTATGTTATGGGCAACAAAAATAGTTTGGCAACTTCTCTAATTAACTTGAAACTGAAACATGTTTATGTGGATTTATCTATAGAATAGGTTGAATCAAACTTCTTGGCGACTGTGAAGTTAGCTACAAACTGGCAAAACCCAATCTTCACGCAGCTTTTATGTGAGCTTCAGCACAGCCCGGACACTCCGCGATTTTTCATACAAAATCTGCTGTCTTACGCACACCTACACAGTACTTACTCACAGACAACACACATACGCACGGTCGCTACACGCGCATTTGTGTGCGGAACGTCTATGGCTGTCAGCGATCACCACAACGTGACGACATGCCGCGTGAGTGAGACAGTTGCGTACTTAATTTGCAAAAATGAATATTAATCTAGTGCTTAAAAAAGTATAACAATTACTTAATTTGGAAGCATTTTAACAAAAAGTAACCGATCTACTTCTTTTGTAAGATAATATCAAGAGGAAGTTACCAAATAATGTAAAATAAGTTCCTATTATTTATCCTTAGGGAAACATTAAAATTTCTTGTTTTGTTACGTATCATTGATATTCAACCATACACAGTACAAGTGTTCCCTATTGTCACAGTCTAGGTAGTTTTTATTAGAAAATCCACCGGCCAGTACAGCCCGCGCGCAGAGTACACGATGCGGTACGTAGCGCGGGGTGGAAGTGAGGAAGACTCAAACGGGTGGGGGGTAACAAGTGGCCGTTCTATACGTAGTATTATTATATTTTCTTTGGCTTCAGTCAGGATTGGGTTTCGCGCAAATTGTAGCTACTCGTACTTTTACAGGCGCCAAGAAATTTGATTCGGTCTATACAACACTGTATTGTATTGTATACACTATACATATATACCTATTTGAGTTTAATTTCTTTCCAAGGTTTGAAAGAAACAGTGACTATCTACTTATGTGATGTTATTAATTACAAGCTTTTGTAATTAAATTTATAATGTATGACCTATAATTCAATTAGACATATTACCAACTAGCGACCCGCCCCGGCTTCGCACAGGTGTATTATACATATAAACCTTCCTCTTGAATCACTCTATCCATTAAAAAAAAACCGCATCAAAATCCGTTGCGTAGTTTTAAAGATTTAAGCATACAGACAAACAAACAGACAAAATAGCGACTTTATTTTATACTATGTATATTACCAATAAAATGATTATGATTATTGTTGGTTATATTTTCAGACAATAGTTGGGTTAAATATGAAGCCAAAACTTGATTTCACTAAATTGGCAACGGTGACGAAATCCTGTGACCTTTAGACAACGAGAACATCTGAGGAACAGATAGGGAGCGAATGACTATCGGACGTTGACTTCGCTCCCTGGCGACGTGGGGGAACCTGTTTGTTCTCACTGATAATATTGTGGAACGCACGGGACATACTAGATAAGGCACATTATACTTTTACTGAATAGAATAAGAGCGCGGGAATTTCCGTACATTTCTATCGTTATTTATGTTAATTGCAGCCACGTATGTTATATTGAGATCTATTTTTAAATAAAATTTAGAATTAGGATTATGTTTTTCGTCGTCATACGGACTGTGGAACGTCCGCTGTTATGGACTTTCAGAATAGATCTTCAATAGGATCGGTGGTATGATCGTCTGTCCACTTTGTAGGTAGAAGTCGTACACTAGAATGATTTCTTTATGTCAAAGGAAAGATTCGAAAGGCTGTTAAATATACAGCATTCTAGCACATTGTTCACGAATAAAAGAGGGGGTGGGTTCCCTACTTGGTAAAAACTAAGTTCGTTAGCCCTGGTGTCAGTTTTTAAAGCGCTTGAACACGTCTACAATGGATGGCTGTTAACAGATTAGTTGTTGATTCCATCCGCGGTCACCCATCCGAAGACCATGAAAAACTGACCGTGCCGAACGTTGTTTAACTTAGCAATCGCTAACAAAATCCTAGTCAAAGTACGCTATGATCGCTACAAAGCGGCTAAGTGGGCAGAAAGCTGCAAGGAGGACTGATGACCGATGGAGTCGAACAGTTCCTATGGGAACTGTAAAACAGCAACAGGAAAACTGATAACATTCTTTAAAATAACAGGATCGCGCTGAATGCAAACCGCTTCCAACAGATCGTGGTGGAGGTCAATAGGAGAGTCCTATATCCAGCAGCGGCTATGTCCTATCTCCTGTAGCTGAAATGTCGATGATGAAGTTACCTGAGTCTCGTTGCTCTGCAACTGGTCTCGCGCCTGCTTCACCATGTCGGTACATATCTTGCAAATGCTGTCGTTGTCTTCGGGGAACTTGGCTTGCGGCCACACGCGGTCGACGCAGTGCTTGATCGCTCTGCACTCGTGGCTTGTACTGTAAAAATATAAGGACTTTAACTCTTGTCTGTGATAACTATTGCTTTTGCATTTTATACAGGGTTATCTAGAACTTATGTACTAAGCCGAAAGGAGGTGATGGAATTCTAGAAAATAAAACAGCTGTATCTTACATTTTGTCGATTCCGAGATGCAGTTTTGTATGACACAGCTGATTTTTTTATCTCACATTTTGGATTGGCCCTATTGTAAGTTGTTCATAGCTATGGTCTCCCTCTTGTGGCTTAGTAAAGGGGAAGCAGATAACTCTATATTGCGTAACTTTGGGTTTTATATGTTTGTCACTTTGTTTACAGGAGACCAATGTGAAAAACACGTGCAAGTAGTGGCATTTTGCCATTTTCTATGCATTGTAAATAATAATAGAGTTCATACATATAAAAGAGTCTCCTAGACAAAAATAGCATGGGTGGTTAAGAATTTTATGGAGTAAAAGCTTGTCACATTTGGCACAAACTGACTATACGAGTATTTACGATATTTTTTCGGACGCAAATGGTGGACATAATAATATTAATTTATACTCTTCGAATGCGAAAATGCACTTTGTTTTATGCTTTTGCTTCACAATAAGTTTCACAATACGAGTACATTATTCTATTACTTGTTAAATACGATTGGATATGATCACTCGTCGCGTCACCAAAAATATGATTTTATGAAATATCTAATAAGTACCTACATAAAAAAAATCGAGTGGGTGTTGTTTTTAATGTTTATGATTTCTTTTGTGTCTAGGTACTTGTCTTGTTGGTACGTCTAGGAATAGTCGTAGGCAATTTTTTAACCCTTGGTTATAGAATGGCATCACCTTATCGGCACCTTATCTTGCATCATTTCTTTGGTGGTTAATTAAGAATTTAACTGCATTGGTTCGATATCACTCAATCAATTCAGTGCCACTTTTACCTCTTTAGAAAATTACTTTTCAGAATTTTGTGAAGAAATTCAGTTGTTACGATAAGCGCTTTACATTATACGAACAGAGCGATATGATAACACAATTGAAATATTAGAATTTTCATCGCTTAGCCAATCGTAACCAATCGATTATTTGCGCTGTATTTGATTCATTTCAATAATTTCATGCAGTGGCTATTTAGCGAGGAGCTCAAATTACAACATATCAGATATGGTTTCTCATATTGTCGGACAATATTTAACCTCAAACTTGTTTATTCTGAAATAATGAATGAAACATTTTGTACGTTTTGTAATTAAGTTGCTGTTTATAATTTATTTCGTTCATGTTTCTGTACCTTATTTTAGTAAATTATAGTTTAAAACTAGCATTTGCCCGCGGCTTCACCCGCCTTTTATGTTTTTTTATGCTATCCCACGGGAACCTTTTATTTTTTCGGGATAAAAAGTAAACCTTGATACTTGAACTATATCCATGCCAAAAATCAAGTCTATACGTTGCTCGGTTGCTGCGTGAAAGCGTATCAAACAAACTTACATTCACATTTATAATATTAAGTCGGGATACTAAAAGAACATGCGAATTGTTGTATTGTAATCGGTTCTCGATAAATCCACAAAAATTAAAAGAAATCTGATCGTTTATTATATTATATACGAACATACCGAATCGGTTAAAAACAAACATATATGTGAAACTAATAAAAGCGCTGTAATTTTGAACATAATACAAACATTTTCAAGTATTTAAAATGCTATATTTAGTTCGTTCAGAGTTGCTTGAGTATGATGATATATTATAATACTAATAAATACCAAAAATTTACATTTATGGCCACAACTTTTGCATAAGAATTTAATTTCCACACTTTTTATCCACATAGGTACTTTGCATTTTTTTACTTTTCTAAATTCTATATTTTATTTAACGCTTAGGAATTAGGATTGTAGTATGGCGAATATCATTAAGGTATCGTTGCGGTAAATAGACCGGTTATACCACAGTCCATTGTGCAATCATATTTCGTAGTCGATTGAATGAAGCCAAAAGACAATGGATAATTGCTTCGATATGCCGTATTACTGACGACCTAGATTACGATTATATTATATCGTAGCGCGCACAATTTAGAGTTGGGACCATAATAAACAAATTTTCTTATCTGGACTAAATTTGACCGATACTAAGTCGTCAATGGCACCAATTTCGCATTATTAAATAATTTGATTTTATTGAAATAAATAGCAGATTTGTAATTGGATTGGTTTAGTGATTACTCGCTGCCCGCCCCGGTTTCGCCCAGCTAGGATTAAATTTGAACTGCATATAAACTTTCTGAAAGAAATATTCTCAAATAATAATCGGCCAAGTGCGAATCGAACTCGCGCTTAAAGGGTTCCGTGCTGTATTGGAGCCCCCCTTAAATATTCATTTTATTTTAATTTAATGATCAATTTTTGATGTAAACATACAATTAAATATTCTGTGAATATTTCAAGTGTCTATAGTACCTATTACTGTTATTAATATCGAGCGAAAAACGGCTAAAAAAAATCATGTTTGTTGTATGGGAGCCCGCCCCCTTTTGTATTTATTTTATTATGTTTTTAGTATATTTTGTTATTATAGCGGCAACAGAAAAACATCATCTGCGAAAATTTCAACTGTTAGCTATCACGGTTCGTGAAATACAGCCTGGTAACAGACAGACAGATGGACAGACGGACGGACAGTCTTAGTAATAGGGTCCCGTTTTTATCCTTTGGGTACGAAAGCCTAAAAATAATACAATGAAAACCGCATTGCAATCAATGTGTAGTTTAGGAGATAGAGGCGGATATACAGAAAAAAAAAACGCAAAAAGGCGACTTAGCTTTATAATATGTAGCGATATAGGTAGTAAATGATAGTAGATAATATCTATATCACCGTAGGCCAATATTTTGTACCATGCTTAAAAATAAGCGTAAACAAACGGGTTGCAAAAAGATCAGCATTAAATGATTATTTATAGAGTAGATTTAAAAAAAAATTGTTTGAATGAAATTTGAAATTACCATATTATTCGACCAATGTCATAATAATGCGAACGGACAATATTTCTCTACATCAACTCATCATCATCATCTTGCCCTTATCCCACTAGGTGGGGTCGGTACAGCACGTCTCTTTTCGCCACTTCACTCTATCATACTCGTACGTCATCTCATCATCAACTCCTTCCTCTCGCATATCATCTTTCACACAATTCATCCACGCTTTTTTTGGTCGTCCCCTCCCATTTCTGCCGCTTTGCCGCTTACATCAACTATAGGCATAAAATTAAACAAAATAATAGCGAAAGCTATAAGCCAATATTTAAAAATTGGTTTAGTGATAGTGTAAGTAGTATAAGTCAGAGAATCCTCAACACTACCAAACTTGAATAAGTTGTAGATTTTTGTCACGATTTAGGCAAACATAGATAAAAGAGTAAGTAACATAAACATAATGGTTTCGGAGAATACAATTAACCAAATGAGTATTTAACATATCAGTTATCGTATTTCACATGTTCTTTTACTTTATTGGTTTTGTTTAAATGGAGTAGTACATCTATTCATTTTGTAGGTAGATGCCTATTTGTTTTTTTTATAGTGTCAGGTAATATTGATTAGTTCCTTATATATTTTTGTTTGTTTATGAATACCGATAGACCGCCGTGACAGTCTAGTGGTACACCCGCCTTTATTTCAGACCATAGATAAGTATGACTAGAATCCTCGATTGCGTATAGGGTGTGAGATAAAAGATGTGCTATACATACTTAGATAGCTATATATACGCTGTTGTGATTTTATCATATTTAGACTCTAGATAATAGTAAAAACCTGCAAAAGACTAACAGAAGTAGAAAATAGATAATAGTTCATAAATGTGTTGATTTACTTAAGCATCTCATCAAAAATTCAAGTCTTTTTTTTTTTTTCGATATTTTGTCTGACTATTACGCCTAGGCCGTGCGTAGTAGTCAGGCAAAAAAAAACATATACGCAGATAGAGACAAAAGATATTAGTTTCGTCCTGTTCACATTTTAATACTTACACATCTCGCCCTCTCTTACTTTTGTAATTATTATTATTTAGCGACCTGTCTAGTTAACACTTGACTATGTTTCAGACCAATGAGTTTTTGGAACTTATGTACGAATTTTCACTACTGGCTGTTCGGCGAAAGAAAACACGTGAGGCAACCTGCATACGTCCTAGAGTAAAATCGATGACGTATGTGATACCATCAATCCACATCAATCACCCTTCGTGGCTAGGTCTATGTTCAGCAGTGGACTATTAAAAAGGGTAACATAAGTACAGGTAGGTTTTAAATACCTATGTGTAAAGTGTGATGATGAAAATTCTGTAAGTTATTTTTATTTTGTAAGGAACAGAAATATCTTTTATGATATGTTTTTAAAAATCTATAAGACAATACTCGCCTTACCACAAATAATTTAAACACGCTTTAAACACTGTTTAACCGTATCATTTGTATTGTTAAACATTGTCTAAAGCGTGTGTAAAACTTCTGTGGTAAGACGGTACATGTTTCGGAAAATAAACGCAAGCTTTATTTGAAATAACAATATTTATAATCACCTGATGTTACTACACCAATACGAAGGTCCCCATGTGCATCGTTGGCTTCCCAGCATATGATCTGCAAACATAAACATTCTTTTATAACGATTACAAATAGGTAGTACAAGAATATGTATTTATAGGCTAAGGAAAATAACAAGGAATTTATGAAGTGATTCATGTTATGATTATGATACCTACTATTATGATACATCTACATCTTTTAAGAACGGGTACCTAAATGAAAATCCTTGCTCATATTAACTGAAGGCTGAGTATTCGACTTAATCTATTGATAAAAGTAAATAAGTTCGTAGGCCGGGTGGCTAGCCCTGGTGTCAGAGTTTGTAAGTCTATTAGTAGTAGTTAGGCTTTTAAATTTGTATCCAGAACGAAGACCAATACAAATATTTTCAATTTGATTTGATAGATGAGTTATTGCGTTTGTCATACTATATCGCGGATCATGAAATAAAATTGCAGTTGAAGTTTCACTTATGAAGTTATGACTGAGTTCAGCGTAAGTAAGGATGATTCACATTTAACAGAAGAGGCGCGGAGCGTATTGTTACTCTGCGTACCTACTTCGTTCTTTGCACTAAGAGGCTGGTTAAAAGTTGTGCAGCGGGCTTAGCATAAGGACCATAAAATTATACTATCGACGTGTCAGAACGTGACAGAGTTATGATGAAGCATATGTCTGTCACCTTTGCACACGACGATAAACTCTTGTCGTGGTCTTGTATGCTAAGCACACTGGCCTAGCGGTGTAACACTAACCTTACAATCGTAGGGCGAGTTTTTGGCGGAATGCGGAAATATCATGGCGACCCTTAATATTATTTTGCGAAAATCCGTTTCTATCGGAGATAATAATAGGTATAGATGAATTTAATTTATTGTGAACTGAATTACGTGCACTAGTGTGAGTAAGTGATATTATGCGGTGAATTGAGTCTTTCCGCGTCACTACCAAAACTCCATAGACGATTCTAGCAAAGCTCCACTGCTTTACTGAGGCATGACTTGGACTTGACTGTGAGTTTGTCTTGGACTTGGAATATCTATGACTGTGACTATATGACTTCCAAGATAAATAGTTAAGAAGCGGCTAAAGGTCTTGAAACCATGCCGGTATGACTAGCTATAAATCAGACTATAAAGGCCGATCCGCACACAACAGTGCCGGCACGTGACCGACAGTTCCGTATCCATCAGTGTCAGTGAAAACTAATATTGTAGCATACATTTTGTATGACGCTATCCGTGCTAAACAGTATAATATCACTGAACGTCACTGTCACTGACGAGTACGGATAGCGTCATACAAAATGTATGCTACAATATTAGTTTTCACTGACACTGATGGATACTGTCGGCCACGTGCCGGCACTGTTGTGTGCGGATCGGCCTTAATACTAATAGAAAAAAACGTGGGGCAAAAAACCTATCGAAGTTCGCGTTTTCACGAAAGAACTGCCTATAAAGTTTAACTTAGAAAACATGCTCTGTCTAAATACCAAATTGTTAGAGCCATTTCAGAGCCGAATTTCGTACAAACAAATAAACATACAAGAACAATAGGCAATAAGAACAATACGCTTCAAGAAAGATGTGTACAGGAATCCTCGTTTCATAAAATGACTGATTTGGATGAAGATGATGGTTTATAATTTACATCCTAAATTATCACAGACTTTTCCGTGCTGACATTCCCTGTTTATGATAAATTGATATTGCTGATCGCGACTTCGTCGAAACCGAAGCAACTTGCTTACATCTGCGACATAAATGTTGACTCAGCTTGCGACAATATTATTAACTTTTTACGCGTAACAATTGAACTGTTAAAACCATAATAGTCTGCAGTTTGCTTTTACGCTTCATTGTTCAGCTGTTAAGGTAGACTAAGTATAATGACTGGTAAAAGAAAAATTACAATTATTCCGTTACATTATCAAAAAATATTGAAAACTTATTTCTTATTTTATCAATCAAACAAGTAAGGACAGAGATACGAGTACCTTTATCTCTGTTAAGGTTAACGTCAAAGTTCGGGAGTGGGGGCTGGTGACGTCACTTCTATGTAAATAATCGGCCAAGTACGAGTCGGACTCGCGCACGGATGGTTCCGTACTGTATGGGAGCCCCCCTTAAATATTTATTTTATTTTAATTTTATTATTTATTATTGAAGTGAATATATAACTAAATATTCTGTGAATTTTTCAAGCATCTACCTGTTACCATTATTAATATAGAGCGAAAAACGTCTAAAAATTCAGGTTTGTTGTATGGGAGCCCCCCTTAAATATTTATTTTATTTTGTTTTTAGTATTTGTTGTTCTAGCGGCAACCGAAATACATCATCTGTGAAAATTTCAGCTGCCTAGCAATCATGGTTCATGAGATACCGCCCGGTGACAGACAGACGGACATCGAAGTCTTAGTAATAGGGTCCCGTTTTTCCATTTGGGTACGGAACCCTAAAAAGGCGACATCTTCATCAGTTTTTGTTTAATTTGCGAAAGAAAAAAAAAGTGTCTAATATTTGTTGACAGTCTAACTGACGGACTATTTATATATATTTTTTTCTCATCTGCTCTATTATTTCCACGATAGGTACCTAAAGCCTGATTTACACGGGTCGATTTTCGCCATGCGGCTAGTCGCTTCACAAATCGCCTCACTCAATTCTAGTCCTAGTCACCTAGTCGAATTGCCATTTAGACGGTAGATTTTCGCCGCGCGACCAAAGTCGTGCGGCTTTAGGCCGTTTTCTGACTTGTCGGTGTGGGAGCGGTGCGGGATCTGTAAGGTCTGTACCGAAACGATACCGCGTTGCCTTCACCTACTCACCTATCGGTATATTCTCGGTATAAAATTCTGCAGTACCGAAGATGTCGTCTTCTAGTGATGACGATATTTTGGCGTGTTATTATGTTTATCGCCTACGTAAAAAAAGAAAACGTTATTGGCGTCATCCTTATATCGAAAATAATATTAATTGCCGATTTTTTGTTGCGGCTAAAGAACTTTCCCAAGATGACGATTTTTTTTTATTGATGTATAGAATATAATATACAATGTACAATATACAAAGTATCCTGCATTGTATACAGGATACTTTTCAATTTCTAGTACTAAAACGACGAGAATATCTCGCTCCGCCATCTTGTTTGCACGACCTCGCGCGGTAAATGTCGAGCGGCGCCTGGACACGCATCCCGAGACGCGGTAAAACGAAACGATCCCTCCCCGCTCCCGCACACACCGCACCAATCAGAAGACGCGCATTAAAACATAGGCGCTCGGCAAGCTTTCGGTACCGTGTATACCGAGCGAAACGAATCCGCACCGCTCCCGCACCGACAAGTCAGAAAACGGCCTTAGTCACCCGTGTAAATCCCCCGTAACATAGCATTCTATAGAGATAAATTATTTTACACGGTGCGCGAGACATTTGTATGAGAATAATCGGCCAAGTACGAGTCGGACTCGCGCACGGAGGGTTCCGTACTGTATGGGAGCCCCCCTCAAATATTTATTTTATTTTAATTTTATTATTGAAGTGAATATAAAATTAAATATTCTGTGAAAATTTCAGGCATCTGCCTGTTACCATTATTATTAAGAGCGAAAAACGTCTAAAAAATCAGGTTTGTTGTATGGGAGCCCCCCTTAAATATTTATTTCATTTTATTTTTAGTATTTGTTGTTATAGCGGCAACAGAAATACATAATTTGTGAAAATTTCAGCTGCCTAGCTATCATGGTTCATGAGATACAGCCCGGTGACAGACAGACAGACGGACATCGAAGTCTTAGTAATAGGGTCCCGTTTTTCCCTTTGGGTACGGAACCCTAAAAATCATGCTCCACAAAATGCAAATTTACGATGCATATTGCAGAATTTAGAGTTGTGGTAGCGCATAATTATGAATAGGTTAATTAAGAATTAATGTGCTTTGTCATTAATTTGTACCTAAAAATTTTGTAATTAGTGTTATGTAAAATGTGATTTTACGTAGAGACGATATGACCCATATCGTGAGATCTATTGTACTTACTCTTTTTGGCTGGCGCAGACTTCTTGTTCTGCAAAAAAAAAAACTTCTATTATTAAGTTTCTCTTGATCTATGTCTAAGATTAGGTCTAAAGTAATTCAAATCTAAAATAGTTCGTTAACTAGTAGAGGCGTAAGTTCAAATCTAAAGTAAACAGATATTTTGGAAGAAAATGTAGGTTCTGATAATCCAACCGTAATGATTTAAAATATCTAAACTGTTAAGAAAAAAACACTCAAATAAGCAAATAGTATTACATTTTATAAGCCGTTGTTTTATTTTATTTATTTCTAAACAGCATATAATTACAGTTTTGCCATATTTACAGCGGTGGTACGAGCGCTCAGAGCGGGATGTCGCGACATCCCGCTCCCCAAGTAGCATTTTACTCCATTTAAGAGTACACATTTAGTTCCCAGGTGTACTTGAAGCATTATTACAGTTCACTCGTGATGTATAAGCTGCATTATTGCAATTAATTACACCTACACCTGTCTAAGGGACTTATAGGAGTGTAGAGTTATACTTTTATATGTTTGTTGGTGTTATAATACTCTAACAATTATCCTTTAGTCAGCCGTCTGACTAAGAGCATTATAGGAGGGTAGAGATACGGCAACCGCTGTTTAACAGCCTACTTGTACGATGTTGTAGAGCTAGCATTTTAATAGAACACACATGGTCATTTATAAAGCCAAAGGCTGTTATGTTTACTTGTTTTAGACTGTTATACAGCTAGTAGCTGTAGTAGGACTTGTTTGTGATCATTAAAATAACCTTTTTTACTATCTGTACAGAAGTGTTTAAATGGTTCGCATGTGCACTGTAGGCTGTTAAAAGGACTATATGTGTTGTCCATTAACATCAATAGCAGTTTATTTGTCCACAAGTACTACTCTTATTTGCTTTCATTTCCACCATTTTGTTCTAACCTAAAATTTACCAAATAATAAATCTCAAAAATTATCGTGCAGATTTATCACAAAATACGCAGATAGAGCGATTGAGTTTTGGTTTCATGTTATAATTAATTACCGTAGTATAATCATAATGCCAAGATAATATCAAAAACTGAAAATTGTAGATTTCCTCTCAGCCAGTTTTAAATATTTTAAAATGAATATCGCGTTTTAACAGAGGCGCGTGAATATTTTAGCTGTAAATATGTATAGATTTTACGATAAAGTTGCATTCCCATGGCAATTAACATTATTAAGTCTTTGAAACAGGTACATTACCGCGTGTTATCATAAATTTTTATCCAAATATCCGCCGGATTTATTAAGTTTTTGGATGGCACACACAAAACCATAAACAATTAAATTGTGAATAAAATTATAAAATGAAGAAATAATTTAGGGCACACGTGAATTTTAGGTAGCACTGGAGTACTTTTGTCGGATTTTTTAACTGTGAAGGCTGTGTATTTAGCCACGTGTTACTCTTTATTACGCTCATGTACATTGTATGGATCACACTGCGTCCCATATAGTGCCGCAAGTCAGCCTTAAGTCCGATGTTACTACTTAAACTGCTATTATAATGCTATTATACTGCTAATGTACAGCCATAGTGAACTTACGGCTGTCTAATTTGTGCCCAAACTGGTTCTATAAGAGCGTTATAGCAAGCTATACATCTCTTATACAGCTGACTTACACAGCTTGTGGAGTACATGTGAACGACTAGACATCTTATATAGAACCCCGAATGCTACTTGGGCGGGGCGTCAATCGAACATTCTAGTACCTGTACCTAGTACCTACATTGGTATCTAGGTTAGTATAGTAACTTACGTTCATAGCCATGATGTGGTCAAGTTTCTCGTTGTTGCACATGCCGACGATGGTGCACATGGTTTCGGCGCTGGTCTTGGACTTGAGCACGTGTTGGACGTACTTCTCCAGGCCGGCCGTGTTCTCCTTGCAGATCTTACCCACAGCCGGGTATGGGACGTCGTGGCAGGCTGACGCCATGCGCTCCGCTACGTAATCCTTCAGGACAAATTATCTAGGTTATTTTAAAAGTATTATTTATGGGTATTTTATCTTGGCATACATCTGCGGCCTGGTGGTCGACCAGCCACAGATTTGTTTATTTAAACAAACTCGTGAGAAGACAGCATTACGAGACCAATGCCATCGAAAAGGTGGGAAAGTTTACAGCCACAGTTGTAATAAAACCAATACTAGAGTACTGCAGTGTGTTCCCACGGAGACGAGGAGTAGACAATCGCGGTAGGTGCCAATTTCTTGGACGATTTCGTTTATGAATAGCTCTAAGCAATTTATTCTGGAATTTAAGAAAAATTCCTAATTATTCATTTGAATCTGAACAAATTTAAATATATTACACTTTGAATTAATTCATAGAGAAAGGAAAAACTTAGCAGTGTTTGAACGTAAATGCATTTTAAATAAATGTTTTACTAATTGGTCCCAAAACTAACACTTTAATAAGCTGATGATTGAAGGCAAGCAACTTCCAAACCATTTTATTGGAGATCTATGATAGGGAAGGCCATTATCCGGCAGTGGCTACGAAAGTATTACCGACGTACTATGAATGTACCGATAATACTTATATTATACCTCATACTGATATCGACCGACGTACTACGAAAGTATTAGACGTATTATAAAAGTATTACCTCATTGATAAGCTCCTCGACATCCTTCAGTTCTCTGAACAACTTGAGGAACTTGGCCGAGACTTCGTTGGCGGTGATCTCAGAGGTCTTCATCTCCCATACTGTAGCCGAGCAGTGGCCTACCGCGCCGCACTCGGACGCGATCCTAGGTACGAGACAGAAGTTAATTCACGCTGTACTTTTTTTTTTCGATCTATGCCGTTCCACCTCTGGGCAAAGGTCTCGCCCACTTTCTTCCATTTATTGCGTTCTGTAGCCAAATCCCGCCACCCTTCCCGGAAAGTGTCAAAATCATCACGCCAGCGTTTTTTTGCCTTCCCTGGCTTCGCCTGCCCTCTGATACCCACTGAGTGACTATCCTGGCCCATCTCTCGGGGTGCATACGAACCACATGGCCCGCCGAATCCCATTTTAATTTAGCAGCTTTTTGGCCTACATCAACTACACTTGTGATGGAATCATGGAACGCAGTGTTGTGTTTCGGACTCTGTCCGTCCTCTTAATGCCCAACATACTGCACTCCATTGCCCTTTGGCACAAGTAGCCTTTAATAAAGAAACGGCCAGAATAGGCCAAATCGAACTTAATGGCATTCGTGAAGTTAGTTAGGCTGCGCTAATCTCCAATCCTCATCGCCATTGATATAATGAATACTAATAGCTACTGCGCAACGACTTGCCTCTTGTGTTCACAGACGACATTAAGTTATCACTACAATTTATACTATTTGTTCTTAGTCGACGCATAAGTAGACTTAGCCCCGAATTCACCAACGCTTGTTTAAGTTAAACGAGTGATTACTGTATTGAAACAACGGTTAGTGGTTGGTGAACAGCAACATTTCGTTAGCAAGCTGTTTAAGATTTAACCAACGGTTAATAAATTAAACATCAGGTGGTGAACTCCAGATATAGGACCCGAGTTTAACCGCTGTTGAAATACAGTTATCACTCGTTTAACTTAAACAAGCGTTGGTGAACTCGGGTCTTAGAGGGTACTCATATAATACTGATTCACCTCTGTTCAACTGATGTAACCTATAAACATGAATGTACCCGGAGGTCGGCAGAATTTAATAGAGGGGCCTGGGGCGATAAAGTGCATTATACTATGAGTCACTAACAGCCGATTCCTTTGTTACATATTTACGATAAAAATATTGTAATAAACTTTTATTTAATGCGATTAAATATGTAACACCTACATGTAAATTAGTCTCTGATAAGCATGATTGTAGATTAGAGTTGTTGCACAGATTTCTTTGTTGTTTTAATAGTCTAATCATCTAATGGATTAATTAATCAAAACTGCAACTTTTCCAGCCTTACACTGGGTCAGCGAGGTAAATATGGTTCAATCGCTCTTTGTGGGTAGGTCTAAGGCTAGGGGTAGTGTGTGAAGAATAGCATAATTTAATTCGGCTTGCACCTTTCTCTTTGCGGACAGCATACCAACACCCTACTAGTATATGGACATTTTCCACATTCAAACAAATTGTTTAATTTCCACACCTTTTAAAACACATAGGCAGAATGTGGAACAATTCAACTCATCTGTGATTCCGATAAAGTAAATGTATAATAATATAGTGTCTTCAAATCCAAAGTACCTACTTATACAACGCGTCACGTAAAAAAATGGGCCAAGTGCGAGTCGGACTCGCGCCCTTTAGCCCCATTCCTCTTGCCATTATTAAGTAATAGCGAGCAAAAAAACTCCAAAAAATCACATTTGTTGTATGGGAGCCCCCCTTAAATATTGATTTTATTCAGTTTTTAGTATTTGTTGCTATAGCGGCAACAGAAATACATCATCTGTGAAAATTTCAGCTGTCTAGCTATCGCGATTCATGAGATACAGCTTGGTGACAGACAGACAGACGGACATCGGAGTCTTAGTAATAGGGTCCCGTTTTTACCCTTTGGGTACGGAACCCTAAAAACGCTAGTGTCAAGCTGCGCAGAAAGTAATTTAACTCCTATTGCACACATCTTTAAGAGTTAAATCTTGATGCAGTTACAGCTGCATACTGGGAGATTTAACTCCTATAAACTTTACAATAGGAGTTAAATTCCCTTGTGCTCAGATTGAAGCTCCAGCGTTCTTTTTAAATGGAAGCAGGTATCTTCTAAGTACGCATACTATACTTTAGACCACATCTAGACAAACCTGGTCAAACACAAGCCTATCATGATAAGAAAACTGCATGACAAGCATGACATTTCATATAAAAATTTAGATGATTTTAGTATCGAATGAATGTGTCCCATTTCACTTGTTTACCTATTATACATATATGTATAGGTAATTATAACTTACTTCAAGCTTTGGCACCAGTACGTAGGTCCTTTGGAGCATTCTTTTGGCACTTGTCGAGCTGACGACAAACCTGTGAAGAAAACATGTTTATTTATCTCGGACAATGTAAAAACAACAATGATAGTGGGCAAGTGAGGTCATTACCGAGTTATTATTATCTGTTCTATTAAGATGAGTGTCAGGGCATATTGTGCTTTAAGTTTAATGACAAGTAGTACTGATTTTGTTTGAAGAAAATGGGTATCATAAGAAAGGCACCTAGTTATCTTACTCGCAATTTATTATAGTACATAACTGATTTAAAAAGTTCAAAAGTACACTTAAATTGGGCCATTGACTTTACATTTGGTGATAGTTTATAATTATCTATTTTGGAAAAACATGCTCCCTTATTCATAAATGCTAAATAAGCTAAATTCATCTGTAATTGTCTGTTCTCTATCTAAAAAAAATATCTCAAAATCACTTTTTAACGCCTTAATTGACAAGCATTGGAATGAAATGAGTTATTCTGTCCTGGATTTACTTTTTTTTATTTTTTATTAATTTTTATATTTTTACAATCTAATGTGCTTTAATGAGTATTGTGTCTATTTCTTTATTTTGATATTTCATTGGAACAGGTTTAATTCTTATTAAACCAGTTCCAAACTAACACTCTTGTGTTAGATTTAAAAATCAAATATGTAGGTATATGAAGCTAAAAGAACAATGAAATTTTATCAATAACATAACCAATGGCATAGCTAGATTTTCTCTAGGAGGAAAAAGGCTGCTTACGTTTGCCCATCAGACACATAGAATTGTAAACATAGACTTTTTAACTTTTTGGTCAAACGGGCAAAGCAGGCTCTAGTGTAATCCAGGCCTACTCATTCATTCCCTCACTATAATATAGTTTAAATTGGTTGAGTTACATTAAATCAATACCTACATACTCTTTACAATGAAAACTCTATAATGACTAAAAATGTTCAATCTTTAGAGGTTTGTTGTAAATAATTCACACTGTATTTGCAGAAGCAGCAGTATTATGGACTATGTAACACAAACTGCAACTGGTTTGTTTGATAACAGGAAATATGGTCAGCACTGGATAGCCCCTGAATGTGTTGGCTGTGAATCATCAGTTGTTTTAAAATCAATACCATGCAATACAGTATTATGTTGATACAGGTTGCGGCATATAAGTCTAGCGCTGAGCAAAGTGTGGAGGGAGTGGCTGCGCATGAGTTCAGTATGGCGGTTAACATGCGCAGCCAACCCCTCCACAGTACCCTCAGTGCTAGACTTACATGCCGCTACTTGTAATAGACTGAGAAGTAACTAAACAATAGTTTTAGTTATCAAAGTAGTTTGGTATATGTAAAGCTATGAAAGTTTTTGTCTTGTTTTTGTCATTGGAATTTAAAGAAGGCAAGGCTTAATAGATACATGTCACATTTCATCTACGCATTTCATTGACCTCTTTGACATCTCTAACCACCTAATGGCATAAAAGTTGGTATTCATAGGTATTTGTCTCAGAATACACTTAGATGGTCTCAACTAGGCAATTGATCTAGGTTTTCACTGAGAAATTTTTTTGGAAAGGTTTAGAAAGTTTAGAAGGTTAAGAAAAAAATTTGAACCTATATAATAAAATAAAGTATCCTAAAATATACCTACTTATTTGTCCATATATTTATTTAGGGTAGGTACCTATTTCTACTTGTCACTTTTGATCATCGCTTTCATGGCTCATTTTATGTTATACTTATAGAATTATTTTTGTAAAAAAAAGCTGTATTACTTACATGATTTACAAATACAAAAAATATTTGTTTGCTTTAAAATATGTACAAATACCAGATTGACAATAGTCCCTACACTAGGGCTATAGACTATGTGATTACAAATTTCAAAAACAAGAAAAGGAAACCAACAAAAGATTTGTGTGTGTGTGTCACATCATATGACAATTGAGTTTGTATAGGTATGTATGAATCTTAAAAATGCATAAGACTCGAGAGTAGTGTGAAGGTAGTTGGTATGGTCAACTATGACACTGATATGGAAGTGCCAAGAAGTTCATATAAAATGTAGGTACCTACAAATATATTGTTGAGTCTTTAATGATGCATTACTCATCAACGGGTACATACTGTTACTAAACATAAAATTAGTAGGTAACTTACAATATTTTTCAATATGTGATGATGAACCAATAAAATAATTTGGAAAAGAGTAAGCAATCATCACAGATTCATGGCTGGATTAGTTAACATTTAGAAATTATTGAAATAGACAGTAAATGCCTCATGATAAACTAAGTGGATTCGTTTTTTACAGCTATACTACAGAAACAACCTGATACAGAAAAACTGAAACATTTGCTTGAAATAGTTCAGCAGAACCAGCACACAACACTTGTTTATTATCTCAATACACATTAATTAGCATTAAAACGGCGTAAACAGGTATATGCAACAATTCTCTGATATTTTTTTGTATTCTAAACTCTTGCATTTACAATAGAGGGTAGACAGACATAAAACTTACAATATTCAGGAAATCGGTTATACTAAACTCAACCGTAACAAGTGTAATAATCATAAATCCAACTTATACGCATGAATTTCAATCGAAACTACACAAATAATACAAGGACGTTGGTTAATTACAGTATTATTGCGAGAAACAAAAACAACTTACTTGTACAACAAAGCAGCACGGTAAAAAGACAAACACCTAGCGCGTTTGCCATGGTTGAAGTTCACAATTTATCGCGTGAGGTCCAGTTTCGTCCTCTGCGGCTCAATTACTAAAATAATACGATAATTTCACTTTGTTTGCAAGTAATTGCGTATCGATTGATAAACAATTTTGACCAGTCACTTCGACGAACGACAAACTACTGTTCTGTGTTGCCAAATTTTGGTATCGTTACTAACTACGTTTGAAATAAATGTAATTTTTTTGGTTGGAAATAACACTAACCACTTTAAAAAATAGTGGTATTAGTGGTGAATAGTCACACAGTATTTAAAACTGAAACATGAATCCTAACATCTAAAGTGAATGGTATTTATATTTAGTCAGGGTTAGGGATGATTTATATTAGAACGGGGCGGGCGCAGGACGGGCCGGACGTGACCCGCCCGTACGACGCGCGTACGATACACGTTCTATACATTTTTGTCGTGGCCCGTACGACGGGGCCATCGAGAATAATAACCGGAATAGAGCAGTAATATGAGCCATCCAATTCCGAAACTGATCAGTGATTTGTCACTATTAAATAACAGGCCACGCTCGTACTAAAACAGTACCGCACCAACACGTGACCTGTGTGTACGTCACTCGATACCCCCAAAAAATATTCTAATAATTCTATACCCCCAAAATGTCGTCTTGTTCTATTCGGTGGTGTGGAAAAAACAGTAAGACATCGAATTATAAAACAGACGGAATCACGTTTCATCGGTAAGTATCAGTAAACTATGATTTTATTTCAATTTACATTCATGTAATCACGGCTCAAGATATCCTGGTCAAGTAAAACGAAACAATGGACGCTTGTCTATGCGTATTGCTCTTACCAAGTTTTAACCTATATTATGCCATCCTTTTTCATCCGTAACGCGTTTTACTAGTGCTGCACTGTCACTGCATGTATCGATACTAACCGAAATACGTACATACGTTATTTCATTTTTACAAAACATTTAAGGGCACAATTTAAATATATTATGTTGATCTAAAGTGAGAAGTAGTGAGTTTTTATCGATTAATTTAAGTAGATCCAACAGCGATACAAAAATTTATTAATTTTTAAATAAATATACGGATCTACAAAATTTCAGTCAGATACTATAATTAAAAGTTTTAATGGTTGTAATTAATAATGACTTAGGTAATAATGACTGCAATTGAAGTTATTTTTACACAAAATCTACACTGAGACTATAATTTAAACATTAATTATGTCTCTCATCAGTAATCTAAGTTGTTAAATACAAATATTTTCATTTTCATTTTTTAATCTAATGTAATTTTAAGTGAAAGAAAATAAGGTTCAGTATTTGTATTCCACTAAATAAACATTGGTACTATCGATCATCGATATGCTCGATCGATATGGATATGAATATTTTATTGTACATCCCTAGACCAATATTTGACCCTGAGTCGGCCAATCAGAGCGCAGCGACCGGCGCAGCGTTTTGGCGTAATTTGTTTCCGAGCAAAACAAATAACAATACTGCTCTATTCTGGCTAGGTATATGCTCGTTGGACGGGGCCCATCCGCACTTTTAAACAAAATGTATTGAACGTGAGTCGTACGTGCCGTCGTACGGGCCCCGACCAGCACGTCCCGCGCCCATCCCGCGCCCGCCTAATCCTAATATAAATCATCCCTTATATCATCCATTGCTGCAGCTAGGCAACATGTCCTATGTCAAGCTTACTGGTTCAAGGTATATTTAAGAAGTATACGACCCCCGGCCATCCATTTCATGATCTATGTGCCATGCCAACTGCTAGTTAAACTTGCTAGCCAGTAATGTTGTTGGATGATTTCAGTGGCTTTAGCCGATTTGGATGGATAATCACAGGCTACGACAAGTTTGTAAAAGTGATTAGCATTTCACCTAAATGCTCAAAATTTTATAAATTAATTAGCTTTTTTACTCAATGTAGTGTTTTTTTGTGATTTTTTACGTCCACCAAAGACTCCGAGTTAAAAAGTCGAATGGCTTTTATTGACGTGACTCAATCAACAGAAAATGTAATTATGGAATTACATTTTCTGTAATTCGATGGAATCAGAACAATTAGAGAAGCATCGTCGTAGGTGAGGTCAACCGTGTGTCATTTAACTAATTTTGGTACGTATGTTGAAAACACTGCTCTGACATTACTAGTACAACTAAAGTTTTTGATACTTGATATACACTAATTTGGTTATCATCAGTAGACTTGCGTCTACCAAGTAGTCGGTAGCGGTACCTTGGCTGCTGATTAAAATCTTATTGTTAATTTACCGTAACGGTATTCTTCTTGCAGAAACCCTAATGAAATGTGACTTTGTTTAGTCCCTAAGGCCTGTTTACAAAATACATCAATTATGTCAAAATAAATTTATAACAATTTTATTAATTAAATAAAATAAAACGATAAACATTAAGTCTTAAATATTTAACGTAGGACCATGGTGTTATGACCCTTCAATGTTTATATGGAGTGGCGATCGATTAGTTCATTCACAATTGCCATACACAAGCACCATGTCTGCGTCTACTTACAAACATGCAAAATTTATCATTGCCAATTTTAGGAACAAATTTCAAAAACTGGCAACACAAAAAGTTAGTGTCAGTTGACGTTTTTCTTTGGCTGTCAACGTCAATTGGCGTTTTTTTTAACTGTCAATGTCAAGAAACGTTTTTTTTTCTTCTTCTTCTTTTACGTTTTGGCGTCGCATTGTTGTGCATTTGCCAGTGTAAATATTGCCGAAATAGTCAGTCGTAGTCACGTCATAGTCCAATAAAGTCACGGTCAAGTTCAAGTCATACCTCAGTAAAGCATTGGAGACTTTACTGGAGGCGTCTTTGGAGTTTTGTAACAACACGGAACAACATGATACGTCACATTATATCACTTGCCCACACTCATGCACGCAGGGACATTTTATCTCAACTCTTCCAAGCATGCACGTAAATCAACTAAATACCACAATTTTTCACTAATTATCACTGATAAAAACTCAAGTTTGACAAAATAATGCAATGAGGCGACATGATTTTTCCGCGTTCCCGCCAAATCTCCAAACGTTTTTTTTCAGTGAAGAGTTTGAATAATGTCGAAAATATAGGCTGCGCCACCGTTGATGACACCTGCCTCACAATCTTGGAGTCGTGGGTTCAAATCCCGGTCCTGTACCGTACCGTGTGTGAATCCACCAACCCTACACTGGGCCAGCGTGGTGGAAATGGCCCAATCACCCTTCGTGGGTAGGCTTACGTCCTGCAGCGGACTATTAAAAAGGCTGTGACAGTACAGGCCGCGCCAGTCGCGCCACACAAGTTGGTGGATGTGAAGTTAGCTACAAGCTGCGCAATATCCAATCCTGACTGAAGCTCACATAAAGTTGCACGTTGATTGGCTATTGCGCAGCTTGTAGCTAATTCCACAATTCACATCCGCCGACTTGTGTGGCGCGGCCTATATCGTTCGATTGCTCACACAGTTCTGCTGTTCTAAAGAAAATTGTAACTATTGTTTTCTCTGTCTACGATTTAAACAAAATACAGGTGTGCTACTCGCCGCTAGATGGCAAAATCTTGAAAGTATCCTACTCATCGGTAGATGGCAGTAATATCAGCTTATTTTTTAATTAATCCGAACTTATTAAACTGATAGCCTTTGCAAAAAAATGTGAGTATTTAATTAGTGGTAGGTATTTAATTTTATCTAAATAATTAAAATGTAGAGTTTATTGACCATCTTTATAAAATACCTTACTGGGATAATAGAAACGTAGCTGGTAAGGTATCTCAGTAGGTATCTGCTTACATTACTTTCGAAAATAGTTAATTTTATTTAATTCGATAGAATTGGAGTAGGTACCCATGTATAGTGGCGGTTGGCAGGTAGGTAGGTATATACCTAGGTACCTAGACTTAAGTATTTCAAATAGCTTTAAAGGTTATCCACCTACTAGCGTGACCACAGAAACTGTTCATTAGGTACAATATAATGCCACTTTCACAATAGGTACTTAGTGTTGGTTTATCCTAGGTAGGTAGTTTTCTACAGGCTACAATCCAATAGAAACAATGACTAGCCAAATTAGGTAGGTTACTCCTGCCTACTTAGCCCAATTCACTCAAACCGTTATCTAAGGCCGAATCATAGAGTCGGCGGATGTGAAGTAAGCTACAAGCTGCCCAATATCCAATCAACGCGCAGCTTTCTGTGCGCTTTAGTCAGGATTAGATATTGCGCAACGTGTGCAACTTCAGATCATAATCATAGGCACAAGTCGGCGATGTGAAGTTAGCTACAGAAGCTTCTCAAGCTAACTTCATATCGCCGACTTGTATACTTGTTTACTATGTGAAGTTAGCTACAGCTGCGGTGCTCGTGTCGCCTCGTGGAGATTGTGTCGGCACCATAATGATCCGGCCTATGTACGGCTCTGGGTAATAGCTCTGACATACCTACCTACCTACTTAAGAAGGTAGGTACTAATCAACACATTTTTGTAAATATCTAAAAATATACATAATGGATAAATAGGATAATCTCGTAGAATACAGTAGGTAAGTACCTAATTAAGTAACTCGAAAACAGAAAGAAAAATATAGGTATACCTACCTATATCATCAACTTTCTTCCGCAGTTGGGCAAAACTAGACCGAGCAAGTATTTTATTTTCCATCTAAATGAAAGCTACCTATTGAAGGACATAGTACCGGAAAGGAATAGGTATTACCGTCAGGTCGGCACCGAGACACAATTAGGAGGTTTTCCTCAGGGAGCGGGTCTGTAATAAAATTAAGGAGACGTCGGTCGGTCGCGCACTCGCCTTCCGTGGGCATAAAACAAATCCGCTCGAGCCGGCCCTCCGGGACAGAGATTCTGTGGAGCTGCCCTATACACCTACTCCTGCTTTTATTTTTAAAAAAATACCACAAAAGATTGAAACAAGCTTAAAACACTGTTTAATCACTGTTTAAACACTGTTTAACCGTGCAATTTGTACTGTTAAGCATTATCTAAAGCGTGCGTAAAACTTTTGTGGTAAGGCAGTATGTGTTTATGCAGAAATCATTGTGTCTAATGTTGTTGTTTGGGACGTCTCCCAAATAGGTACAAGTGGACCAATTTTATAGCTTTTTTTGTTTATAGTCGATTTCAGAATCGACTCGATTATGTCCGGCTCAGCTAGAGTAGCTCAGGCTAGCTTCTTCTTCTTAATTGTACCTACACTCTTGTCAAAGTGTTCGTGGCTGCGTGGTTGGTAGACGGAGGCTGCTCGCCGTTGTCGTCTCTTCCCAGGGCTGCCGCATTTCTCGCGATGTTCCTTCATCTGTGCCGATTCACGAGCACACTACACCACGGTAGATTACCTATAGTAGGTAGGTAACTAAAGCTCTTTCAGTTCAATCTATATACGGTAGCTAATTTGAATGGGTTAGATACTACCTATATTAGTGATCTGCCTCGTTATTGTCCGGATTGAATAATTACATATTTGTTATGCCCATGGACACCTAATGCTGGACAAAAGTACTTAAGCCTTCCCTATGGATCCCTAATAAAACTAACTAAACATAAATATAAATATTAGGGGTCATCTTACACACGGTCTCTGACCCCAAACTAAGCAAAGCTTGTGATATGGCTGCCAGAGACTGATATATTACATATACTTATTTTTAAATACATACTTATATAGATAGTAACTAAATAACACCCAGACACAGAGCAAACACTTATGTTCATCAGATAAATATTTGCCCTGGGTGGGGATCGAACCCACGCCTCTTTGATCCAGAAGCTAGGGTCAATAACCACTGAGCCACCGAGGCAGTCATGGAATGGAAGCGATCTTGCATCCGTTGCGATCCTGCTGTCTTAATGAGGTCATTTATTTATCTACCCACCATATTGTCGAAAGCTCTATGCTTCACTTCACTCTATCCAATACCTTTTTGATCCCATCCGTCATCAGTCCACTGGCAATTTTCAACTTACCAATCCGTTGGGCTATGTCGGTAACTTTGTGTAACACTTTTAGTTATAAGGTTGAGAATTAAAAAAAACGATTAAGTGTTAACAAAGTTTATTTTATCAAAAGGAAAAAAAACAACTAGAAAAAAAGAATAAAAGAGGGTAATTTAGAACTTAGGTTTAAGTTAGAATTTAGGGTCGGGGTAAGTACTAAAATGACATGATTTGCGTTGCGCGACCGTCCGATACACTGGCCTTGATATGCTGCGGTAGTCCGCGGCGGCCGGAGCGCAGGCAGAGCGTGGAGTGTAGGTCGTCGGCACGGGTAGTGTCCCAGGTCTTCGGAGGGCAGGGTCTCCGGAACAGGTAAGGAGCGGCAACAGCGATAGCAGCAAGAGCGCCCAATTTAGTCGGCACTAGCCGTGCAGGAAGAACCCTGGAATTCAGGTTTCGCCGTCTTAGAAACTGCCCATATTTCAATTTGACTGCGACATCCGGCCAAGTTGCGCAAGCGAAAGCAAGTACCGAGTGATATCTACTGCTATTAATAGCATCTAAGATGAGGCAGTCAAATTTGTACAACATATATTCACTAATTACAGCACAATATAATAGTATGAAAAAATAAAAAGACAAGTAGGTAGGTATGTAGAAAAAGAAAAATAAAAGATGACTAAACTATCTAGGTACCTACACTCAAATACAACTCGCGCGGGACGTGTTAAATTATTAAAGTTTTGCCATGTAAAAATAAGTAGAAATTAGAAGGATAGAATGTTGTAATAACTGCCGTTATTACGAATCGCCGAGTGTATTTGAATGTACTCACGTCATGCTTGTAAGTTCAGCTACAATGATAGATAATAATAAGTTGAAACACTCACCCAATACGGGGTAAAATCAATGCACAAATTATTTCGATAAAATAGATATCGAATGTTCTATTAGAATAGATTTTTGCTGTAGGAGCGTGCAGTGCGTGTGAGCAGAAACCGTTTTCCACGAGCACTGGCGCGGCGGCCGGCGGCGGCTCGGAGGCGGCGGTCCGTCGCGAAACGATCCCCGCTCCCGCGTCTGTTACTCGCTTCATGATTGGCTAAACCGCGCGACCGTTACGACGCGGCCGGCTTACCCAACTACACGAAAGGGTGTAAGAATCGTTACATTTGGTTCTTCTACAGATCTCCCCATTTCTGATTTAATATCGCAGAGAAACTCTGAGCATAGACTTCTCCATAGCTCGTTTGGCTACTCGCAGCATATATACCCATAGTGATACTTAGATCACTTTTCAGTGCAGTGAGTTATCACTGGTAACACAAACTGATAAACACTTTCGACTTAAGGCATTGAGGTATGTCGGATGTAAAGACGCTTCGCAATTTTCCGAACGCTGCCCAGCCGAGTTGGTTTCGGCTACTGACCTCTTTTATGAAGTCGGACTTACTCGTACCTAACTGGACTACTTGCCCTAGGTAGACGTACTATGAGTCAACAACTTCAAGATCCATGGGGGTGGGTAAACTTGGACGTTACCTACACACGATCTGCGTCCTGTACAAGTTCCATATATACAATTTAAATACCTAGAGTAGATTCTCTAAATATGGACCACCTATCGTTTTCATTGAATAAGACAATTAAGTTGTAAGCCAAATCAGTCTTTATTAATATTACAAATAGATAAACTATCAAGTTACAACAAACTGTAGATATCTATTTAAAAACTCAAAAAAAATCCAACAATTTTTTTGTATAAAATTACAAAGTTAGCTTTATAACAAGAGGTAGTTTAATATGGACTACTAGGGTTTTAATATGGACTACGGGAACCTAATATGAAATACAGGTATAGAATAAGGACTTTTTTTAATTATTTTTAACAACAAATTAATTATCTTAATTATTAGGAACTTTTTGATTAGTCTCATAAACGAAATACTTATCAAATAAGAAAATAAACAAAAGAGGTTAAATTAATCAGATAGACAAAATTCACACACAAATGCGACATCGTCAACCCCAATACATTCTTCGAGGTCCCATCTCTTGCAAGAAAGGCATTGGAGCCATTGTTCTCCACGAGTGTCTTCTGAATATAACCCCTCACAATAAAAACATTTAGCATTTTCACTTTGGCTGCGATCTGGACTGATTTTAGATGCTTTTAAGTATCCCATTTTTTTCTCTTATAGCCAGAATAGCCATAGACATGCAGTCTTTGTCCCATTGCTGCAGAACCGCTTTTTTTTTCTGAGGATGCCATAATCTGCAACAAAAATTCAACCCATACGCTAATACTCAAATTATGGACTACTGTATATTCATTAACCTAAATATGGACTACCAGTCCATATTCAAAACCTCACGCTAGGTCCATATTGCAAAACGGTGACTTAAATACGAAAAAAATATATTTTTAAATACCACGACAATTTACGTTTACACTTTGTTTCAACAAGATCTAATGAAAAAATGATAATTTCGACAAAAAAACAACTGACACACTACCTTTACAAGAAAAACTAAGAGGATCTTAGAAAACTTACCAAAAATTTACATCAAATGTTGGAGAAATCTCAAAATGGCGACCACCAACACGCACTTGCTCAAATCGTCTCCAAGTTCGACTAACAGATTGGTGCGGGGCAGTAGCAACGTATGCAGTCAACTTCACACTAATAGTGGCGATATCTACCGAACTATGCCAGTAGTCCATATTGTAAGACTAGTCCATATTTAGAGAATCTACTCTACATGTAGAGTATAGCATAATTATCTATTTTTAAAATATTTAACAAAAGATTTTTCCAATACGTGCACTGGTACAATCATCGGGTTTAAAAAAACAGTATCCCCCATCAGTGTTCCAACAATTTTTACGCAAAGCCGTCTCCACGGCTTCCCCCACGTGCGCCGTGTTCACATATTCTGAATAGCTGTCGGACGCAGGCCGTCCTAACGCACTGGATATGTCCTCTGCAACGTGACCGGACTCGTTACTGCTGCTGTCCGCCGACGCTCAACCACTCGTGTAGTGTTATTGTGTCGCCACTTGTTTATTGGAGATACTTTCAGCCGCTGAAAATACTCCAAGCCGATTCGAATTGAACCAAAAGCAATAGCTCAGCGGATTGGCTAGTTAAAGGAGCAGTGGTGAAGCTTATTTGTAACCTAGTGGTAAAGTTTCTAAACAGCTGTGGGATGATGAAAGCCGTCTTAACGAACTTCCTCTGCTTGTGAGACCGGATGTGATCGGACTCGCTGCTGTTGCTGTCCGCCGACGGTCCGCCGATGCTCAACTCAACCACTCGTGTAGTGTTATTGTGTCTCCACTTATTTATTGGTGATACACTTGCGCTCCGAAAATGCTCGAAGTCGATTCGTGGCGGTCCGAAACCGATAGCTCCGCAGGTTAGCAAGTTGACTCGGAACAATTATTGCAAGCAGGCCGGAAGTCCAATGGGCCCAAAGTTCTCCAATGGAGACCAGGTACACACTGGCAAATGCAGCGTATAATGTATGTCAAACAGAGACACGGTGTGTTTAAGACTCTACAAGAACACAAATTACGATTCCTCTATGGATTTTTATAGCGGATAAGTAGGCTTCGTCAGTTCCCTGTAGTCCAGCAGTTGATTAGTAACTGACTATGCTGATTCGAAGCGAGAGAAACTATTTAAGTAAAGCAGACTGATACAATAGGTATTTGCCTTTATTATGTTAAATGTCAACATATTTATACAGATCACTTAACCCCATCGACTTGGATTTTTTTCTTTAAGTTTACCCGCATCGAGCAATAGTACACTAGAGCTACAAGTTGTAGACGTAGCCGTCTACGACCGTAGGCTCCCTAACTTTGGTAGTTCGTGTGTACTTACATGCCTATTGTTTGTGTTAGCCCCTATAAATAATACGACGAAGCATCTCAGTTCGTACCTACTTAAATACTAATAAGCATCTGTAATAACTCATGTAACGAAAACTCCAAACTCCTCCAGCACCGAAGTTAATACCTACGAAGTGCAGCTCCGAACAAATGCATCCCACCATCCGGACAACTATATCCGCTCGGACAGTGCCGAGCACCTGTACTCTAATATACGAGCGGCCACAGCTCGAGTCGCGAAGTTCCTGCAGTTAGGAAAGATTTGTCGGCTAATGCTCTACTCCTCTTGTAAGTAAAAATTATGATTATCGCCCACCGAGAGCTGAGCCCTTGATCCCTAACTAACGGCCGGAGCGAAGACGCGAGACTTTCCTTTTCTTCTCAACTATAACTCTTTTTTATTGCCGAAGCCAGTTGCAGCGAGCCACAGGCCGCCACTGGATTACCGGTCGACCTAACTGATAGCCGGAGTAAGGACTCTTGAACGTAGTTTATTTACAAATCGCTCGGTAAGGATTTGTTTTTTTCTAGGAGTTTGACCCGGTTCGCCGTAAAAGTGACAAAGGAGGGACGGAGGGACGCGGACGGTCGGCCGCCGCTCGCGATTACTTTTGTGACATCGTAAAACTCACCTTTGCGTATCCGTTACTCAGAAATCACCCTCGGTTCAATTGGGAGGCTGTATAAATAGGTTGCGAATGCTCGGTGCCTTTTTATTGGAATTTAAAACAACGTTGGACGATCAAATAGTTACAGCGGCGCAGCATATAAGATAGGTCCACATTTTTGATTGATTTCAGAGCTTGAATTGTAAGATTGAAATACTGCAAGCTATAGCAAAACCTATATACCTACCAAAAAATATAAGATTTTTTAAAATAAAAAATATGCAAAATTAATGATCATATTAATCTGATCATTAATGCAAAGAACTTTTAATGTTGTCTTTGCTATTAGAAGATAGTAGAATTTTCGTAAATCCTATGTTAATGTTTTTTAGGGTTCCTGTTAAATTTTTAGGATTTTTACGGAACCCTCGTTGTGCGTGTCAAATGTTACTTACCACAGCTTTACTTAGATCCGGTGGTAAATATTATATTAAGTATGTATGTACATACTATTTAATATGTGTGCATAGGACATACTTATGTAGTACTGTTTTCTTTGTTCTTGATATTCAGATAGAAGCATTTGGTAGAAGTCATGCACCAACAGTAAAGAGCTATTTCCAAAAAATAACACGGTCATGTAAAAGAGGTACTTCTATACCCTATATACAGGGTTCTCAATTCTACCTAGTGTTAGCGAATACCTAGCTTTAAGTGTATGTTAAAATCTTAAGGTTCCTAAGAGACGCAAATAAAATGTCTGATTCTAAATGTAGAGTTTCCTTACCTTCCTACATACCTAAGCACAACATACGCTACACTTGGCATTAAATACTTTAATCAAGTGAATCAAAGCCACACAAAATGTTACACAACTCAAACAAAACACATAAGTGCAATACAATACATAAATGAAGTTGTTTCCCAGACGAAGCCTGCGACGGTCGATTAAGGAAGCAAGTGCAGCGTTGCCTTGACGACGCCGCCATCTTGACACCCCGGGGCCCCCCGGCGGGCCCGGGGCTCTCCCTCTGTAAACAACCTCCTGTATCGCTGCACTGAAATACTCGATATATTTAAAAAGGCTGCTTCGAGTCTCTCGAATCGCAGTCGCCGGATAAAATTGTCAATTTATTGAGGATCAAAAAAATGTAATTGGACGACGCTGGCTTTTGACGCGCATGTTTCATGTTGATAGGTGTTTTTGGTCAACATTTTATTTCAGCAACGTGTAGCACAGTATTTACTATCTGCGTAATGTATCTAATGTAATTTAATTTGATAAATATGTGTGCACTGCTAGTGATACAAAATATGAGCGCTGCGTTGTGTTTTATTATTTATTTATGCAAGTATTTTATTGTTCATACTATTGGAGCTTTTAATAGGTTTGAATAATTTTAAATCACTATTTAAGTAATCCATTTCAAAGCGGATCGGTTTCATTTAGTTAAACTGTTTTTATTATTGTACGACTTTTACCCTAATCACTTATCTAGGGTAAAGTAAAAGTTCTTAATTCGCTTTTACTTAGTAGGTATCTATCTGAGAATGTCTGTAGAAATATTACTAAGTGATGATGATGCGATCCGGGCTGTTTTCAGCCACGGCGATTGTTTAGCTTCTTTTTCTGGTTAAAAGTTACTTACCATTACGTAACTTAACACGAAAAATGACTTAATTATCCTAACATGACCTGTTTCAGCGATGAAAATTCTAAGTAGCAAAAAGTAAAATAAGTAAGCGTGTAAGCAATTTACCTATTTACTTAGATGTTCCGTAGATTCCAATTCCTAGATTTGAACTATTCAAATGGAGGTCGTTCAATTACTACACATGGTTTGGAAGATAGATAGCGCCATTATTCAAGATTAGGCAGAGCGCCACCTTCCTTGACGTTCTACTGAATTAAATCATTTTTATTGCAGTTTACGAAATGAACATTTGTAGGTAAAATAAATTTTATATTCTGTCTAAAAACCAATTAAATTGTTACTAACTTTGTTGTTTTAAACAACAAATCAAAAGGGTCATTATAAAAATTAATCATTTCAAATAAGCAAAAGTATGGTATTCATTTTTTTCTTTGTCTATCTAACCAACAAGGAAGTAGGTACTTAATTATTAATTATTTTCTTGAGTAATAAAATATCAATATTAATAAACTAATGTTACCAAAGTCAACCTTTATAGACAAAATTAAAATTAATTTATGTTATGATGCTGTCTGTAAATTGAGTTACAAAAAGTAGAGTCATGTAGGTAATGTACTTATGATAACCGCATAGGCTTAAATTACAAATAAAACTGGAATAAGCTAAGTAAGACATAGGACATTAGGTCGTTTACTCTATTCACCCTAAAATATTCTGTATTCTAAATCACATTTCTTTGATAAAGTGATCACATTACGCGCAGTTCTAAGAACATTTGCATTCAACGAATAATTTTACATAAAACGCTTTTGTGCGAAATTATATGCTATTCATATCGTACATAAAGACTTAGTACGTAATATACAACCGTTCTCCATATTATTAAAGCAGAAGGCAATCTGTTCAACGTTTTAATGTATTATGTAGTATTATAAAGGCGTAAGGCCCCGCTCCTCATGATTTATTCATAAGACAGAACAACGCTAAATTTCAACATGCTGCTGGTACAGTTTTAGAGGAAATTTTGAGTGGTTGATTAAGAAATTTGTTTTGGGTAATTAATTATGTAGGTATTGGAATATTCTTTTGTCAGTAGATGTTACTAAATAGGTGTTGGACATGTTGTTGAAAATAAAAATATTTTGTAGACCTCGTAATAAAGTTGGTTATTTAGATATAACACAATCACAAATTATGTTGACATTTACAATCAGTATTGATAGGTATTCTACATTTTTCTCTTAAGTACTTATACAATCTTCCATAGGTATTCCTATTATCATGATGTTGCTAGGGATCAACCTAAATAATAACTAATTAGGAATGAAGACTTATTTTGTTGGGTAGAGTCTCTACTAAATTGTCTCTGCATTAATTGCTCTGTGTTTTTTTTTGTAAATAATGTAAGTATCTGTTTACAACTGAAGAGGGAAAATATCTCTTATTAAAAATATTTTTCATGATTTATATTTGAGAAATCTGCGTCTAAGTGGTGTCTACTTACGAGTTTTTAAAACGTGCTGCGTAGTAGTGCAACGTAGCCCCATGTAAGTACCCAATACAGCTATGTCGTGCAGTTAGGTAAATGTGCCCGCGGAAGTTTGTAATGCATTTTGTTGCCGCGAACAAAACTCGAAAGCTGCAGAGTGCAATATACCACGACACAAGTTCGCCCGCCGGCTTCCGCCGCTCCAAACATTTTATACACATAATATTTCCACGAAAGGAAAACTTCTTTGAACTCGGGAACAAAGCCAATCCACCGCGGTTATCCCTGATATTTTCAGCCGAAGCCGTACCTTATTCGCAAACATCGAATCCCGTATACAATACAGTGCGAAACGAAATTCGAAGGATAGATAATTTCGAAGAGAAAGAAATAAGGCGAAAGGGAAAAAAATATAAATTGAATAGTCGAATACACGCATCCCGGCATTACCATAAAGGCAACAGGGATCAAGCGGGATTCCTCTACGAACTTTTTTATTTTCCTTCCACCTCTAAATCTCCCAGGAAAGCTTCGCGAATCTGCAAATGTTGATTTGATGATGTCGTGTCGTGCGTGCGACAGCTCAGCGCCTCGCATCGCGCCGCGTCGCGTCGCGCCGCGCCGCGCCGCGTTTCGGATGACCCGAGGTTTTATCGCTCGTTTGTGTCGTCACACGTCACCAGATCCGCACTACCCCCATTTGATTACTTGCACATTTATTGCCGCGACTCCCAGATTTGTAGCCGTCTCGGAGCTTGATTAAATCTGGCCTCCGCTGAAATTATACGAGGTGCTTTCGGAGATATAGCGAGAACAATTCGGTCTATTGTCTTGGATAATAATATGCGAGTATACATTAGGTAGATAAAGTGTAGGAGCAAAAGGTTGCGGGCGTGCGCGTCGGGGGCGGATTACGGTGCTCATCCATTGCGGTCATTAAGACACATTACCCCCTCGCGCCGCCCGCCCCCGGCACCTCCCTACAAACAAACCCAGTTTTTAATTCAACTTTCCGCCTTCACCAATTTGCATGATTACTTTCGTTTTTATTATGCTTCTCCGCCGCTGACTCGGGCTCTATTACGCTAAAGTATTGGTTATTCAGATAAGTCGCAGTTTAAATACTGCAGAAAACCTTTTCCATTTTCTTAAGGAAAACGTGTTGAACGAGCCACTGAAATAAGTTCCCCTTTGCACATATTTCTCTTGCAGTGCTACTTGAATCGAGTTGGTATTAAACTGAAGTAAATTGTCGCTTTAATTTTTGTAAAACTGAGGCCACGGGGATCAATCCGCATTACCTAAATATCCGCAGAATAGCTCCTCTACATAGATAGAGTCGTCCAAATAAACTGATTATTGCAGGCCGTTATTCTGCCCGAGCACCTCGAAACAACTATCCGGAGCTACAATTTTGAAACAATTACCTCCGGCTCAATATCGTAAGATTAAGAAAGTCCACGGTCGGAATTAGGATTTGGGCGAACGACGGCGAACCGTCTTAACAGCCCGACTCCACAAATTGCGGACCTTAACGAGGGCATAAAACTCGAGTCGCACTCCCGGAGACGCCGCAGATTGTACTCAGACTTAGATCAGGATTAATGGTGTAGAAAACAGATTATCATTGGCTGGATTTCCATTAGTGAGGACCCCTGCCACCGGCGCGTGAAAACTCCTCAGATAACAGCCACTCCGTGTTATTATTTTCCACATAACGGAGCAGCGCGTCTCCCAATTTAATTCTATTACGTTCTGTCGCGTTTGAACGACGGGACAATAAAGTTGTGAGACGCGAAGCGCGACGTCGCTCCAGTAGGTAGTAGGTGGGTGCTATACGAACAACTCGTACAGTCAATATAGTTGGGCTCAGCCGATAGCGGCTTCGCGCCTTTATTGAATACGCTGATTTGATTTGGGTGATGTTTGTTTTGAATTTGGTATGAACTTTGTTTTTTATTGAACGTTCTCGGATTTTCTACATGTAGTCTTGAATTGCTTGGGAGTAGAATTACCCGAATGGATGGATAGGTTCTTGGGAAAAAAGCATGTCGAATTTGCTGTATTAAAATGTCACATTAAGTTCCTGATTGGAGTGTCATTTTTAACCTAAAAGTCACTCTTTGTACCTAGGTAATACCAGCGATATTAGATTGAAATAAGGTTTTCAAAATTTTGCACCTACCTACTTTGCGGGACAAAATTGTGAAAAAACTATGAAACTTCCATCCATTTGCTCAAATTTCATGCAGCCAAGATCAGTTGAGATTTGTTACAAATTACATAACAAGTAAGTACATGATTAGCTGGTTATACTCGTATTACCGCTCTACCTCCCACTTGCGACTACTTACATATGTGGTCAACATTCAGCCGACCCTGCGACTGTCACCGAACAAAACAACGCCTCATTGTAAATGCTGTTAGTTCGTTTTAAAACATAACACGTACGCCGCGCGATGTTTTAATGAATACAAATTACATTTGCAAATGTGGTTTAATCCACAAATTAGTTACGACGCCCCATCTCCCTGCGCAACCGAGCATCCCTGACTAAATATTGGTAGAGCTTCTCGTATAACAAGTATCTATTATTTGTTAAAGGAAAAACTTAAACCCTCCAAAGTAACTTATCGTTTCGGATACAAAGAAAAAAACAACTCATGAAAGATTGGTAGTTGTAATTACAGTACCATGCTATAAAAATAAGAAAATGTTTATTGTTAAGCCGTGTAAAAAGATTTACGAAAAATAATAAATAAACATCTTTTATAAAATAGTTATACATAATATGGAATATCTGAATAGTTAGAATATATTAAAAAGTACCTACCTACCTAGTGTAAATATGTAGTAATGTAGTTTGCTACGTAAGTGAAAGATGTATAAATTGTCAGTACCCACCTATCTAATATAAGAAATATCAGCATTCAACCTAAAATCTCTATTTCTATAAAAGCGAGGTAAGACTGGAGCAATGAAAAAATCATAAAATTTCGAAAACGGTGCTATAATTCAAATTGTATATTCTTTACTTACCTTACACACTTAGATATAAGATGCAGACTGTTTTCTGATACAAAAAGAAAGTTTCAAGTACGAAGTGATGGGCTGCAACTAGAATCTACATTATATTTACTTGAAACGTGAAAAAGAACTATGTACTTGTACTTTACTTACATTGTAAGTAGGTACGAATAAATATAACTTAAATATTGTAATCGTATTTACTGAAATATACTGTTACACTTTGGAAATTTTACGTTTATCGTGAGAATATTTTTCTCTCTCAGCTTAGAACTTGCCTATCCAAAAATTGTATGCCCGAAAAAATTCGCATCATCCAATATCAAGTCCATAAAGCATAAAACGTAACAAATACATCGTTACAGCGCAGGTTTATAGGTATAATAACCAGAATTGGGCTGCTTTCCGCCTCATCTACCGCTCGTTATAGTAGAGACACCATGAACACCAAATATTTCTTGAGACATCCTCGTGATTTACCAAAGTACTCTAGAATTAGAACCAGGGGCCTTATTTTGTAAGCGCTCTGACGTTCGGCTTCGGTTTTTCCCCTGCTCGCGCCAGCTATTCACGCCACGAGAGCGAGGGGGGAAAGGGAAGCTAAACATCAGAACGCTTACACAATAAGGCCCCAGGTTCCTTATTCAGCTACCAGAGACGATATTGAACAGTAAGTGTTCCATATTTAATACCTATTTTTGCATTACGAGCACATATAACATTATTAGATATTATTTAAAATTTGAAAGTCCAAGTTCACATAAATTTCATCATCATCATATCGGCAGTAAGACGTTCACTTCCAGGTAAAAATAAGCCTGCGCTTGTGCCTGTGGCGTGCATTCGAGAACTAAATGCCCAATAGGCCATCAGCTCTACATGCTTTGCCTTTCCCTCTGTCCGTTAGGTTATGTCGCAAAATCAGCGGATTTCGTCAAAACTTATTCGATCTCGTAGAGAGACTCCGGGCATAACTTTCTCCATGGACCGCCGCCACGTTCCGTATAGTTTATCTACAGTCTTTCAGCCGATGTATCAGCCATAGGACGTCCACTGCTGGACAAAGGCCTCCCTAATAGATCACCGATTAGACCGTTGGAAGCAGTTTGCATTCAGCGCGAACCTGCGGTCATCCGTACGCTGCGCTTGCCGGCACTTACTCGAGACCTTTTCGATATCCCATCATCACTACATAGTATAAAACAAAGTCGCTGCCCTGTCTGTCTGTCCCTGTGTATGCTTAAAACTACGTATTAGGTTTACATGCATTATACACCGTGCGAAGCTGTGGCAGGTCGCTAGTTCCCCATAAAAATATCCATGAAAAAAATACTACATCATACTTCAACATTGATTCATACCGTCAAGGTAAACTGAACTATCGCTAAATGGTCTCATATCGCTCTTCTAAAAATCAGCTTTTTATCCTAGTTTTTATAACTAAATCTGGTTCCCCTAGCTATACGGGATCGTAAATCTTCATTCTCGCCTCCGCCCCTCTTGATTTGGGCGCCCACCACTCGAGGGATATCACATATCATAATGATAGTGGTGACGGCTGAAATAACTATGATTTTCGGGGAAAATCTTCATAAGAAGTAGTGGAGAGTGAAAAAATATGGAAACAGTCATTTTAAGATGTAGAATCTGTAAATGAGGCCCTTTCTTTTTAACCCACTCCAAAAACGGAGATTCTCAATTCGTCTGTGTGTTTTTTTGTGTGTTATGCGATTACTCCGCCAATTCTATACCGATTTTGATGTTTTTTTTGTTTGATAGATCATACTTTAGAAGTGATCCCACATAAATTTTATAAAAATCAGATGAATCATTTTTGAAAAATCAACAATACTTAATGTGAAAATTACTAAGTCGATTAATCATTGATCCATGCGAACTATTCGAATTCTGTGCACGGTTGAAGTCGGTTATGCCATTTTTGCCGAAAAATAATTGTTTAATTACATATCCAACTTTAGCTAAATTAAAAATACAAAAAATAACCTTCTCAATGTTTTTTTTTATATAGCTTGGCAGTCTAAGGAACCGTTGACATCAAAACAAGATGAGGCGGGTTAATGCTTCATGAGGTCAGTTATTCCACATGGCGCAGTACGAGAAGAAGCACCCTGAAAAGGCGTAAATGAACTTAATCACTACACAAAAAGGTATCTTATGTGACGTGTGTACACTTTTCGAAACAATCGCAATACGAGTATGTCACGCTCCAGATTTTTTTCAGCAAAACGGCTTTGAATTTTTTTCACTTTGAAATGTCTAAAAGATTTGTGTGAAAAGCTTTTAAATGTGTATCTTCTTATGTAGAATATAGTAAAAGTTTTTTTTATACTGGATCTCTATCTGCTCTTACCGTTGCCGCGTTGCGCTAAATCACCATTTCGTTCATTAAGTTTTCATTAACAAATCTTACTCGTAGTCGCCACATATCAATTTACTTAGGTTAATTTACTAGTTCGCTGAAAGTTACCCTGTAGTTACCCTGTCCTATATTTAAATTGTTGAAACTTAGTTTATTTGATGAAATGTTAAATAGTTTATTTGATGAAATGTTAAACAAACATATATGTATTAAATATGTATATGCATTTCAATCTAGTGTCTTTCCCATAGATTTGAGTAGAACGTCGTACAAAGCGAGCGGAGCGATATTATTTTGTAGTCAGTCGGCTTCAGGCACGGAGCACAATTAACTTGTAAGATTGTCTGCGGAGGCTGCATGCACCCTCGCCTCCCCATCCATCTACCCTCCCTTCCAAACAAAACATCAATAAACTCCCCGCTACAAACAAAACCCAGCTTTATCCCCTCTAGCTTGCGCTCAAAATGATTTGTTCACGAATAAGTTTTATGTGCCGCATTTATTTCGTGTAGGTATAGTCAGTCCAGTTACCCTTGATTGGTTGTCGTTCCTCTAATCCCGTTTTGATCCTTTCCACCCGAAACCTAGCCCTCTTCGGCCCTGAGTTAACTATTGACGTGTACCTGTACGTTTGTATACGTATAATTTATCTCCATACGAGGGGACCGCTCGGACAGCGATATTTTATTCTGATTTTTGGAGCTTTGTCAGCTCGTAATGTATTTTTTCAACGAGTCATGAATTTCAGTTACTACTCTTCATAGTTGAAAATATATTTGTTTTCGTAAAAACGAACTCTGTTAGGATTAGATTGTACATGAAATCGTACTTCATTATAATATAAAAATAATCGGCCAAGTACGAGTCGGACTCGCGCACGGAGGGTTCCGTACTGTATTGGAGCCCCCCTTAAATATTTATTTTATTTTACTTTTATTATTTATTATTGAAGGGTATATAAAACTAAATATTCCGTGAAAATTTCAAGCATCTACCTGGTACCATTATTAATATAGAGCGAAAAACGTCTGAAAATTCAGGTTTGTTGTATGGGAGCCCCCCCTTAAATATTTATTTTATTTTGTTTTTAGTATTTGGTGTTATAGCGGCAACCAAAATACATAATCTGTGAAAATTTCAGCTGCGTAGCTATCATGGTTCATGAGATACAGCCCGGTGACAGACGGACAGACGGACAGGCGGTCAGACGGACATCGAAGTCTTAGTAGTAGGGTCCCGTTTTTCCCTTTGGGTACGGAACCCTAAAAACATTACAGATTTAGGCAAAAAGCGTCTGTAACGAGAAGATGTACCTACTTACCATACTTTACCATACGACAACCACTTTTACCAACTCGGCGTATAGTAACCCGTTCAAATGACGTTGCTGTTACATCTTGCCATGTTTGCAGGTAAATATTGTGTGGGGTTGATATGATAAGGTGCGCACGCAGAGCGCAGACCTCGGTGACGAAGGCGATCCTTGATAAAATAAAAAGTTAGCCTGATGTTTGCCACCATAAAGATAAGCCGTGACGCGCTCCGCTGCAGTCGACCACCGCCACACGTGCTGCGCTACGGAACCTAAACAAATACCACACACATACCCTAATTATTCAGCAAATAACAAAAACTCGACATTGACTCTCTGATAATAAGCGCGTTGACAAATAATAGTGTTTTCGAATGTCTAAAGTCGATCTGACGTCAGCACGCTCGACCTGCGTTCTTACAGAGAGATACGGCGCTAGTCCGCGAAAGCTCCACCAAAAAGAGCAAAGAATCGGAAAGCGATACGGCTAATCCCACTAATCGGGGAGCAATTGAAAAATAAAAATGTAGATGGCGGAATGATTCCATTTAGAGCCAAAACGATGCGACAAAATAATAAAAAAGGTGCGGGCGGAACGGAGCGAGCGGGCCGGCGGCGCCCGGCGGGCTACCGGCTAATATTGAAAGCAAATCCTCGGCTAAATCCTTAAAGCGCCAGGATTGAAGCACCTGGAAACTGTGTGTTTCCACACTCCTGATAATCATTTGCCGGATTATTGTATACTTTCCGCCTAATGTCACACGATTTGCGTGAATCAATTGTTTGATGTTTATTAGCTTTGCAGGATTTGGATCGGTCGTGATTTTTTACGTTCGGTTTTAGGGTTTCAGCGATTTCGATCTTTTACTTTTTGTGCTGAAAATTTATTTCGTTGTGTTATTGAGGTAGGATAATTGGATATTTTAATGTAAGGAAAGATTCAGGAGAGCGCAGCACTCGGTTCATCCCTGTGCTGTAGTGTTATAAAAACAAATTGGTACGATCATTTTGCTTCTTATGGAGTTTTGAAAATAAAAATATAAAGCTAATATTTTCTTTTTAGTGTTTTTATAATCCTTTTACTTACACTGAGTACCTACCGTATTGCGCCATATACAAGCATTTGATATCTAAGCCACTTGCCTCTCGCGCTGTTTCGCCAAGGACTGCGGTTTCTGTGATACAGGTCATCCTCTAAATTGCATCTTAATTTGTATATTTTCGGTTAAATAAAAAGTTTCTTCGCGGGTGGTGTAACTTATACAAACAATTACGTAGCTATATAAGCAGCAGTTTGCTACGCTTTCGTAGCACCGTTCGTAGCTCAAAGTATGCAAACACAATTCTTTATTCGGAGCTCGATTCAACTGTAATTTAGAATTTTATTTAATCTTTTGGTGAACAAGAACTCGTTTCAGCTGTGTTTAACAATTTTAGCCAAATTTCTACTTCGTATAAAATAAGCTTTACGTACCTACAAAACCAAATTTAAAAAATACAAATTTTCTCATATAAAGCTACTCTATTTTCTATTTAGAAGATCCAATCATTGGTTTATCCAGTTTGCTGTAAGAAGTTAAGGAATATGACTGTAAGGCATGACAAAGTTCATCATCATCATGTCAGACGCCGAATATCCCCATAGGCTACCCATACAGATTTCTAATACGACTTATAGCTGCTTATTAATAAATGAATAGTTTAAAAAACACTAGAAAAACACGCTTTTTCACAAGTCCAAACACGACTAGGATACGATATTCCATCATGGAATGACAGTGCTTGTCTTTCGGCTTCATCGTCAGACCTTGAAACTTAATGGTCAAATTTCATTACAAGACTTTTCTAAGAAATCCAAAACAGCTATGATACAATTTTCCATCATGAAATTCCAGTTCATATCTTCCGGCTTCATCATCAGATCAGTGCGACAGTACCATATTATTGTATTGTCATCAGAACTACATACAGCTGCCAATTTTCATTACGCTACGACCCTTGGAAAACGGTTAAATTAGTTACCATAGATACCATTACATAGGTTACATACAGGTCGACCTAATAAAAGCGTGTTAAAAATTGGCTTGAATCCAGCGCGTTCTCGCTATCTTAATCTAGTCATTCGGATGCTTTTTCATGTAAATATTTTTTTCTTTGTATTATAGAATTTCACATTAGGCAAATTACGTTTTAGATCTATTCATGACCAAAGTTTATCGTATAAATTTTCTAGGAAGTAAATCTATATCCAAGTATACCTCCTGTTTGCAGCTTCCTCGACTAGCCAATGTAACAGCTTACTCTAACGGGAAATTTATTTCAATTTCAATATATTATGCATTTTCTGCAGCGAATTTTCTGCTAGAAAAGTAATACTGTACGAGGTGTTCGGATAGATGATATATTTGCTCAAAAATATCTTTGTTCTTATTTATAACTATGAACATTTAGTATGGGGTCAACTCTGAAGCCTCATATCGTGGCATAAACAGATGTTTCTAACCAATCACGAAAGTGCAGCAACGTTCAGTATGCAATGGTTGGTCTTTAAATGGTTAACTGCGGGTGGCACTTACGTCTTAGCGCTGCCGTGGCTCAGATTCAATTCAACGTAGCATACGTTGAGTTAAATTCGGTAGTTTTTTTTTGTTTTGTGGGTTCCGTATCCGTGTAAAGGAAAAAACGCAACCCTTATAGGATCACATTGTTGTCTGTCCGTCGGTCCGTCTGTCCGTCCGTCCGTATGTCAAGACCTTCTATCTTTAAAACGCGTAAAGGTAAAAGTAAGTCTATAATTTCATGCAGTTGTGTGAAAATTAAACTTGTCGGTTATTGTAAAAAAAGTTTGAGTCGTTTATGTCGCAAAAAACAGCATATTTCGACACGTCCAAAGGAATCAAAATCTACAGAGTACTTGCCGTTGACTATGACTAGAACTATGAAATATTATAGGAATAAATCTGAAAACTGCTCATTTTTAATTACAAAAATTAGGGCCTAAATTTATTTCAAAGCGAGTTATTCGTATCATGTGGGTATCATATAAAAGAACTTCATTTCTGCAAACTGAAACAGGTTTTTGATTATTTTTACGAAGTGCATTTTTCAGTTTATGAGAAGAAATGTAAAAAAAACACTCTTTATCTATTTCTATCAAAATCAAAATTTTGGATTCGCTAAGTGAAATGATTTTAATTTTATAGTGCATCCCACACTAGGTTTATCTCAAAGAGTTATTTTTGATTGATAAACATTTCAAAAAATCGTCGCGAATGCAGGATTCAAAACTATAGCGTCTTCGGATCACTAGCCCGACGCTTTGCCAACTGAGCTGATTCGCTGTACTGCCTTAGCGTCGAATCTGTGAAGTGTTTATCATTTTAACCAACATATAGCGTTGGTTATTTTTGAAATTTTTATCACAAAAAAACTCTTTGAGATAAACCTAGTGTGGGATGCACTATGAAATTAAAATCATTTCATTGATTTAGCAGTGCGCCGTCTCTCGTCAATATTCAGAAGTTCTTATAACTTCAATTGAGTGATAACCTCTGCCTGATACGGGTATCACAGGTGGCGCCGCCAACGCTATAAGTTGGTTAAAATGATAAACACTTTACAGATTCGACACTAAGGCAGTACGGCGAATTAGCTCAGTTGGCAAAGCGTCGGGCTAGTGAACCGAAGACTCTAGTTTCGAGTTCTGCACTCACGATGAATTGTTGAAATGTTTATCACAAAAATAACTCTTTAATTCGCTAAGTCTTTTTTAAAATTCTAAAACTTAGTTGACGATTTCTTACAATTTTGGGGATTTGTACGGAACCTTCGGTGGGCGAGCCTGACTCGCACTTTTCCGGTTTTTTCACACACATGAACTAGAACTAGGTATGAGCTATGGTCAATAGTATGATGGATATCAAAATTTTGGATTCGCTTAGTTTTTTCTTTCTTTCCTAAGGATTTAACATTAATTCCCGATATCTTACAATTTTTAGGATTTGTACGGAATCGTCGGTGGGCGAGCCTGACTCGACTTGGCCGGTTCTTTTCATACAAATGAACTGGGTATGAGCTGTGGTCAATAGTGTGATGGTACCGGTAGTGTGGGGGTATGTTTTGATCCCACCCTTTGGCCATGGATATATGTAATGTATAATTTCTACCGTTGTAACATTTACATACAAATGTACGTGAGTTTGCAAGATTTATAACTTTTTTGCTATTACTGTTCTATCAATTTGAAAATTAAAGATATATCTGGATAAACATAATGTTTACTCATTGTAACTAATTTAAAAATCGATTGAACGACTTGAACGAGCCTATCAGAGTCATTTTTTTTTTCCTTCTTTTAACTTAAATTCCATAAGTATTCCACCGGTATGAGCTTTTCAGAAATTCTAATTTGGAATTTCCAGAACATTGCAATACTCGTAGGCTAGAGTCGGCTAGTCGATAAAAAAATATAACTAGTCCACCCGTTAGATTATCAAAATATATTCGACAGGTATTTTTTCTTTTGCCAACTAAACAAAACAAGATGAAGATATAGCCCTATAAACTTACGTGCGACGTCACACTTTAGTAGATTTTTTCCCATAAGTGACATCACATGGAACGAACATGGACTCGTTTTATCTTTGCTATTTTTTGTTTCATTGACAAAATATAAATATTTTTGCACTTCGATTTCTGAGTGCAAAAGTCGTTTTTATCCGCTGGAGTGAAAAGTAAAATTGAATTTATCTACACTAATGTTGTAACATTCTACTTATGTTTCCAATACTTGACTTATAATGACTACTGTTATAGCGCAGACAACAAAACACTCAATTTAAGCAATTTCTTGATTGTTATAATATCATGATGACATGATGTTATAATATCCACATCGATATCGTAAAATATCATTATAACATCGTGCGCTCGCTCCTGATTGGACCTGCGCGCGCTGCTGCGCTCTCATTGGTTAGATTTTAATGGCGTCAAGTTCACTGTGACAATACACGTACGCGTGAATTTAATTTTTCGCAATGTGTTTATTTTTATTTTTATTAGTGAAGATAAAGTAGTGTATGCAACTGCATATAACACGGGTATTAAAACACTCGTTACTATTATGAAACTCGCTGCGCTCGTTTCATAAACTCACACTCGTGTTTTAATACCCTTCATTATATGACAGTTGCATAAACTACTATTAGAACATCGTTTGAACTAAGTTTGTGAATTCAAAACTTCATTCAACCTATTTACTAATACATCCATGGTTCCGAATTTATCATACAAGCTTTTTTAATTTCTTGAAAACTTAGACTCGGACTTAGACTGGTGTACTTTTTTTTTTAATTTGCTTTGCGCGCGTCTTTTTTTTCTTGTCATATTGTTCAAACCAAGTTATATTATTATACTCTTTGCCTTATATTAAAAAAAAGAAACTTGAAAATAATTGAAAGACCTAAAGTTTGTGATTCTAGCGACGAGGAAGTTTATTTGACACCAACAGAATTGACTGAAACTGATAATAATGCGCAAATGAGCTTTCTCCCTCAACAATCACGCAAGAAGTATTTGAAACAGTACGATATGTAGAAAACTTTAGTTATTTACTCGCTGAGGTGGTTTGAAAATTTACGTGTTGCACTAGAGTATAAAGATTTTTGACCTTGTGCTCTTTTGATTCCCTCGCTAACGCTCAGGATTCTAATTTTTGAATCACTCGCTGCGCTCGTGATTCAATTTTAGAATCGTTAGCTTGCTCGGTCATCAAAATTGAGCACGCGGTTAAAAAAGCAACTTTGCACTCTATTGTAATATTTATCTATTGTAATCTAACTGATTATTTAAATAGTTAACTTTTTTTCTTATTCTCTAGGATTTGGTCTAGCTTTGCAGCATGGTAACATGGTAAGGAGACAAACAAGATCATTGTTTATTGGATGACTCGGCAAAGAGACAATTTATCTGTTTGATGCGTACGTTTGATGTATTTACCTTTTCCTTCTCTCTTCTGTGATTTACCTACTTGCTTTATTTATTTTTAAAGACGTTAACTTGTCAAACTTGTCGTTCAAGTCACTTTGCATATTTTTATCATCGTTCACGATATTCGGTTCAAATAAACAACTGTTTTCCTTTTCCTATACAGGTGGAGAGCTGACGCCGACATTAAATAAAATCAAATGTCAAAATAGGTCGAATTTCTATGTTGATTAGTCTAATAGCATAAAATAATTCCTTGTAAAGTATTATGCCTAAATATTTCCTATATTTTTTATTTTTGTTTGTTTGAAACTTTTGATTTTTCAAATTATGGAAAAAAATCTTATTGCTTTTATGATTTATTGGTTACTATATAGTACTACCTGCAGGTCAAACTAATGTCAGCGTCACCACCCTGTATAATATATTTACTCTATGTTCTCTATTCTAGATGTAAAACTTAGGTTATGTTGAAAATGGCAGAGGAGGAAATGAAAAGATCCAATATATCAGTGATATTTTTATTATGACTAGAGGTTTAATTACAAAACAACCGGTACTCCCATTGCTGGGCTTATTTCACAAAATAATTATCAACAAACCTTCTTGCTGACATTTTGATTGATATGTATTAAAATGAAAACCTCGAATTGTTTACATTAATAATTATTAAGTTTTTAATTTAGTAGTTTAATATTTACAATTTTCAGTATGTAGATGTTTCATTCACTGATAAGTAGGCACACGGAAAGGTATTCTAATTCGTGAATTAAACTAAAAACGTGCGAGCCGGATTTACTTTTTCTAGATACGTGAACTATACATATTCTAGACAAATGAACCAATCTAAATAAATGAGCTGCTAAAATAATAAAATATAGGTACTCATGAGTAAATAGTATTCAATTATTTAGTCATAAAAAGCTGGATTCACAACATATGGTTTTATTATCACACAGTCTTTTTCTAAAGAACTAAAACTATTTGTTTAACAGAGAAGTAATGAGCAGTAAATCAATCTTCACCTTACGCCCATGTCCATGTGACGGCAGCAAAACGGCCAAGCTATATAATTGATTAAAATGTAGAGTTTGTGAAGTTAGGGCCTGTAGAGTCAGGGTCTGTAGAGTTAGAAGTTTGACTATACATGAGATCTAATAACTTTTTGATAGTGTGATACTTATTTATATGAATATCTAAAATCGAAGACAACCAGTTAGTCATAAGTGATATAGGACAATTAATGTTTACATTTTAGTATGTCTAGCTCGGTGTGTTTTGAATCAGCTAAAAATATAAAGATATCTTTTTATCTAGAAAAAGTATAATAGGCTGTAGTCGTAATGATATTTAAATGCTAAATACAATGTATTTACAGTATTTTGATGTTAAGTTATAAATATTTTAATAAATACTGAGATCCTGATTACATTAATCTCGTTGTAGGCGGCTATTTTGAAGTTTTGTGTATCTGTTAATTTGACCCCAAAAAAGTTTTTCTTTCTTCTAAAATCTTCTACAAACCAAACGCATGTCAACAGTTGCGTAATTTGACGTATTATGTCAGTGTTCTGAAGGACAAAACATTTCGCTCTAGGAAACAAACAAACAGTTTTATGATGAAATCTTTTATTTAATTTATTGAAATTAGTGTCATACTGTAAACAAGAGGCCCACAAAATGCGTTATACAATTACTTCTAATTTATCTGAGCGCCTGTTGGACGCGTGACCAAAATGATGGTGTTAAAAAGTAAATAAGTGCTGGTGTTTATTTGACTCAATTTAGCTGTGAGCATTACCATTCAGCGCACTAATGATGCCAGCATGCTGGACATGCTGCAAATAGGCAGTGGGCCTGGGCATAAGCATTTCGATTATCTCTAGACCATTTGTAGTCTGTGGAAATTTAATTGCTTTTTGTGTAGTAGGTTGCCGTAGAGTTGTATTTTATTGTAGTTAATAATAGCACAACATACGAGTTTTACAAAAAAAAATACCTGGTACTACTTTGCTTTTGACTCGCTTTTAGTTTGTAAAAGCCCGGCTCAATTAAAATACTGATAAGTAGTTTTATTTTCCCTTTGCTATTCAAAATCAATATGAAGCTAGCCTTAAAAGCTGAGTGCACACAATGCCGCAGAAGCCAGAGTTGATAAATAATGTTATGTCGTTTGAATTTGAGAAAATTGGGACATGCTGAGCAAGGCCCTGATAGTTCGTTGCGCTGCTTTGCGTCGCGTCGTCGCAATCGAAAAGAAGAAGAACGGGACATCGCATTATATCCACACCTGCGTTGCGTTGACTATGCTTTTTTTTCTTTTTGACAATATTTAGGTAAACGGTAGGTAGCATTTATGAGATTTTCGCCTGTAAATTAATATACAATGCAAGCATTAGTATAACCAGGACTAGCTGCTGAGTACTGTATGCAACATGCTTTACTATAAAGGGGAAAAACTAAGTGATCTCGACATATTTCTATCCTTCATGAGACAAACAGATATGCAGTATGGAGACATCATCAAGTGCATCAAACTAACGGTTTTGTTGTACTTTAGTTTGACTTGTAACTGTATATTATTAACTAGAAACATTATTTATATTTTTCATTAAATGCAGTAGATAACGTTTTTCAGTCAAAATTAAAGAAAACATTTAGCTTTTCAAACAATTATTCCATTCTGTAGAATTGTATTTACAATTTTCGAGAGACACAAATTAAATGCTTTTGAATTATAAAAAAAGTGGGTTTTCAGGTTAAAAATATAAAACCTTATATCGAATTACAAAGTTATGACAAAAACTTTGACATTGCATTGAAATATTTTCATATCCATAGAGCTATGGTTTTAATCTAAAGACAAATTCAAATAACAAAAAGTTGTATTAAAAATGTAGGAAGCTTTATAATCATTCTTATTTTCAATACGGTAGGTATCTTCAACTTTTGTACACATTATAATTATTACCTCAAAATGCTCTATAAGTAATATTATTAAAATTATCTAATACATATTTACAATAACCGAAATTAAACTACTACTTAAGTTAAAGTAAATCTAAGTACAGATTAAGCTTGTAAAAATTGCACACTTGCTTTGGTATACGTACGTACATAGCTACATATTTACAGTTATATTTAAACGACATTGTTTTTTATTGCCCGAAGTTTCGTAACGAACTTTATTAACTAACTTTAGAGGGATTCCCATGTTAAAGGAACTCTTATTTCGTACCGTGAAAATTCCATAATCTTTCTAACATTACATACAATGATGTTCAATTCTTTCGTTCTAACATAAATTGAATCTAATATCGATCATGAAAATGATCGCATAGTACTTTAACTTTATTGGTGGGACCAATAAAAGAAAAAAAATATTCCTCAACAGTCCACAATCAACAACACGTCCACCATTTCATTCGATTTTTTTTATTTCAAAGTACATTACAACCAATTATATGCTCAACCATTGCACCTAGACAATAATTACAATATTATTATCCTCGATGATTCAAACATAATCATTTCAATTTTCAAGTAGGTAACATTAGTCGCATTATGTATCTTGTTTTACGGAATATTCACGAACTATATGAGAAAAACTTGTAATTATAATCCACGAAAATGGAAATAGGTTTCGTATCTATGTTTTTTGTATTTTGGTCGCAATCATGAAGTTGCTTTAGTAGGTACCTATAATATTCTTTAAAAAGCAATATTTAATTATGGCCGCAGATGTTGTGAAAATCCGTAAAACAAGCACGATGCGTGAAAAGCACGTTAATTTAGTAAGAAGCCGATCACGAGACACTCGTGCCACTAATAAGTCCGGGTGCGCTCAATCGAACCAGTCCCAGAAGCGCGAGGGCAAGGGACAGGCGTCGAGTGTGGGGAGCAGCGCGAGCGGCGGCGACTAGGAGGCGCGCGCGGCGGCCAGCAGCGGCGAGCGCGCGTCGTCGCGGCCGCGCGCCTCGTCTCAGAGCACGCGGTCCGCCACGCCGACGCCGCTCGCGTACTGGCACGCGGCCAGCGGCGCGGAGCCGGCGCGGGACACGGGCGACACGGCCCCGTACCCGCCGCCGTACGAGTGCTGCTTCGCCTTCAGCCGCAGCGACGCGATCGACGACGACATCGCGGGACACGGCTCGCCGCGGTACATGCTGTACGGGTTCGGCGGCGTGTAGGGGCACGGCGCGACCCCGCCGCCCACGCCCGCAGACCCCGCCACGCCGCTCATGCCGCCGCCGCCGACGCCGCCCATCGACGTCGCCGTGTTGAAGCAGTTCACCGAGCCTGCGGAAACGGCTTCATGTTACACTACAGCACATATTGATAGGCCGAGAGCCTGTCTCATTTTATATTTCGATGGGCGAGTCGATGGGCGATGTATGCGATCGGCGCGCAAAAAACGATACGTTAACTATTACTCCGAGTGAATTTGGTTTATACCCAGTAATGGGCCGAGACTGGTTGGCGATGGTAATGGGTAGACGATTCGTTGGCGTAGCAGTTCGTCTCGTACCAACCTTGGTGGTGGCTCGACGGCACGACGGATCCGAGTGGGTTAACCGGCCACGGAAAGCTTTTCGTCCCTAGAGGGCTGGGCACCTTCGCCGCCCAGTTGTTGTACGGGTACGAAGAGTATAGCGCGTCGGTGTCCGAGAATGGTTGCACGAGGCCGTTGAATTGCGAAAATCCATTCTTGAAGTCGGCTGCGGCGGCCGCGGCGGCGTTCATGGCGTTCCGCTCGCGTTTCCGCCATTTCGCTCTTCTGTTCTTGAACCATACCTGAAACGAGAAAAGTTCGTTATAGCTTTTGAACTTCACCGAAACTCGGAAAGTTGCGTTTCGTTTGTCCTTAACGTGCCGTGCGTGCATGTCCGACTGCCTCTTTATCGGAGAAAGGGAATTCCGCGGAACCCTACCTACAAGTTTTAACGAGATTCAGCATCGGAGCGCTCTCCGCGTTGCGTAGGTAGTTATTAACTTTGCTCATTACAAAGTTGACAGTGAGACGGCGGCGGCGTATTCTCGCCACGTAGAGGCCCCGCCCGGCCGCAACCAACGACCCGTCTAATTGCGACCACCAAATGAAGATAAACGAGCGTCGCGATTGGGCGGGACGGGTCGCAGCCACTCGGCAGCTCGCCGCCGCAATGGACGAGCGGCCGGCGGCGCGATCGATGTTGTTTAGCCGGACGCGTCGCGTGGCGAGCGCGGAGACGATAAGTCGCCGTGAGCGCAGATAACGCGCGCGCTGATGGACGGCGCGCGTCCGTCACGCGCGATCGATCGCCGACGACACCTCGCGATAAATTGCGCAATCCACGTAGCGACTGCAATAAATATCTCGCCGGCAGCGGTATTTGTCTCGCTCAGTGTGGCGGGTTCACCCAGCCGAAACGGTAAATAATACCCTCTTTCCTCGGTTAAGTGAACATAAACGGTCGTTTCCACCCCATATACGATCGTTTATTTTTCGAAACATAAATTTCACAAATTCGCATGAGCGCATGTTTTGTACACGGATGACACAGGTAAACCACGGGTCGTGACTACAAATCACGGAATATGAACGAATCATCGTATCGGCGACGTATTTATTACAGTCTTGAATGAAATCAATACCTAGTATAATTTCTATACGACTACATGATCGAGTGATCAAGTTGATTACATGTATACCGTAATGTCTGATGGCAAAAACAAGTCGATGCAAAAACCACAATAAGGACTAACCGCCTTATCGCAAAAGATTTAAACACGCTTTAAACACTGTTTAACCGTGCAATTTGTACTGTTAAACATTGTCGAAAGCGTGCGTTAAACTTTTGTGGTAAGACGGTACTTATCTGGAATTCCAAACTCTACGGAGTCAACATTGCGCGAAGCCGATGCATCGCAAAATATCTAAATTCATAAAAAACTTTCCTCACATTATATGAGATAGTTATATTTTAACACCTAGGTTAGTGCTATGTTATTTCTCAGAAATCACACAGCTCTATCATCAAGCAGCACACTACCTTATGCTCACACACAGATACTTATCTATTGCTCTACTTTTCCGGAATAAGCTATCCAAATTCTTAAGTTTGTTAAAAGCCTTAAAGTGTTTGAACACAATATTTAATTAACCAATCTATTACTATTAACAAGCTTAACAAAATTAAAAAAGGTTATGCACATCCACATTCGTTGTTACCCCTTGCGACCGCGATCAAACGGGTGAAAATAGCTCCACAAGCGCATTGGGGAGCTCTGTAATGACGGTAGAATGATATTTATTTAGGTGCACATATGTGGAAATGATTTCCATTATTTGAATAGCGTTGGACGACGCCATCGGAGGGCGCGCGAGGGTAGGGCTGTCATTTCGTCATTCAGGGAATCGTATCCAAGACATTCATAAGATTAAACAGATTGCGTTCTCGGTTCCCGACGTGGTGGAAGCAAGAATAGGTTCAATCACAGATTGTGTTTTTTTTTATATTTAAATTTTTGACCCACAGACTCCAGGATCTGTGCCCTTTGTTGAGTAGTTACAATTTAAAGAATTGGACTGTACTATAGAGAGAGGTTAGTTTAAATCTTAATCTAAGTTAGTAGTTTCAGTGCATTGCGTGAATGCCGCGAGCAAACCGGCGACCCGCATGCAGCACCCGATCACGAGTGTGACGCATGTGCCAGCCATCGCTCTCCTCGACCATATTTGAGGGAAGAGAACGACCCGACACACGACACCGCCGCAAGAAGTAGCCTTCGATGGCGAGCATGAATGCTCAGGGCATGCACGCAATGCTAATTTCTATACACAGATTGAATTTAATAATGTCTACTGTTAAACCTCCTTAATAGATCTCCAAAATTACAATTTGAAAGCAGCTTACATTCAATGGGTTACTATGATACGAGGTGTTTTGTCCACCGGTGGACATCCTATGCTGCTGTAGCCGGTTCGGTATTTGGTCCGGTTTTATTTGTTCATTATTTTGTAGGTCGTTGAAAAGTAGGACTTAGTTACTGATTTTTTTATGTATTGATAATCTTGATTGGTAACGTTTACGTTGCATTTCGAAAACCTCTACATAATCATATCTTATCTTAAGTTATCATAACATAGTCTTGATGGTACATTAACTTTTGATAAATTATTGAAAAACAAATTATTATGAAATGTGTATATACCTCGTTTAACAGTTTGCGAATATATCACAGAAAAAAATACAACAAGTACCTAAGTGGTACTAAATATATTTAAATAAATTTACTCCTACATCTTTCAGTGTAGTCGGTTAACAAATCCTGCAGCAACCCTAAGGAGAGCGCGGGAGGGTCGCGTTATTGCTGCCAGTTAATCCTTTAAATATATTATTGCAGAATGGTGACCCGGCGCACCCCTAAGAATGTTTTACGTCACAATCATAATCGATACCAATGTTTTATAATCACTGGAGCTCTATGAAGCAGTATCTTATATCTGTCTTTTTTTACTGAGTTTGACATCTGAATAACGTTGAATAAAAGATTTAAAAGGTAGAAAAACATAATGTATTAATGTGGTTTCAGAGCGTGTTCGACTAAATAGGTACTCGATATGTAGTACGTTGATATATAGTAGGGAGTCTTACACGTTGTATAAAATATATTATCTCATCTGGTACTGACTCACTCATATATCTTTTTGACATATATTTTTAGCCATTGGCACGAAATGATGATGATTATCTTAGTAAGACTGCATATAGAATCGACGAATCTAATAAACCTTTTACCAACTATGAGTACTGTCAGAGTTACACCAAAAATAAAAATGACCCTAACAGCGCTAAAAAGAACCTATACGACATGCTCGTAATACAATTTTCAACGCGACATCTCGGTTCTCATTAGCAGTAGAACTTAGCTCATAGCGGAGACTGCTACGATAATTAACTGTTGTCAAGAGCGTATTATCATTACCACAGATTACCTCTTGACGTAGATCCTGGCAATACTGAAACGTAACTAGTTAATGTCCTGAGTTCATGATGAGCCAGATTTGGCTAATCATAGCTGTACTATTAACTGTGTAGTAATGTACTGTAACTGTGATTGTAACGAGACTGTATAATTACAACATTGTACATAATGAAGGTGTGGTCAGTTCGATAAGACCGTTTATTAGGGACATTCCGTAGCATTGCAGATGATTGAAGATGCTATGATGTTGTTATGCAAATGTAATATTATAATCTTAGATTAGTTATTGGTCTCGCTCCAAGCGAGTATATAAGATTGAATTGTGGATATAATTATCTGACTTATAAAATAAATCTACAAACATAGTTGTACGAACAGCCAGAATGTGGAGCGCTTTGCCTGGGTCTGTCTTCTTGCTAAAGTACAACCAACGTAGGTGTCTTCAAATCCAGAGTAAATAGGTATCTTCTAGGTAAGCTTGCTACAACTTAGACTACATATCTGCTCATCATCAGGCTTATGTAGTCAAACGCAAGCCTATTCGAAATAAAAAAAAGTTATTGATAGCACATTATAGCGTACTACAGCGCTTGAGTTACTACGATAAAGCGTAGAGGGTCTACGTGCTACGGAATCAACCAATTAATGCTCTTTTTGTTTCGTTATGACGTAATTATCTCAATTTAATGTTTGTAAATCTGATGTTATACGTACATTTTAAAAAGATAATAAAATGTATTTTTGTTTATTTCAAATTGAAAACCAACTTAAACGTTAATAACTTTCTCGTACTACGCAATTAGGAGAAAGACAAAATTCAAAAATTAAGAATGGCATAGAAATTGGAATTTAGCTTGAATCTACCTAGCAGGGTAGGTTACCATTTGATACTATGCATATATTATAAATAGGTATTCTAATTATAATTAGAAGGCTTCATGATTAACTTTCTTTGGCTTTAAAATTAGCATTAGCGCGCGGCTTGGCTCGTGTGATGTTTTGATTTTTGTGTTATTCTATAGAACCCTTATACTTTTCTAAAATCTGAATTACGCTATTCATATTATTCTCCAATCTATGAACTACATAATATATTTATGCCAAAAATAAAGTCTATCTGTAGTTAAGTAAAAAATATTTCAACAAACAGTTTCGGATTTATATTGAGACTACATTACATCAAGAATAACCATTCAAAAGCAATTGTCGCTAAAATTCAACAAAATAAATTCATAAGTAAATAATCGGCCAAGTACGAGTTGGACTCGCGCATGAAGGGTTCCGTACCGTATGGGAGCTTCTCGGCAAAAAATTACGTTTGTAGTATGGGAGGCCCCCCATTAAATATTTATATTCATCTGTTTTTAGTATTTGTTGTTATAGCGGCAATCGAAATACATCATCTGTGAAAATTTCAAGTTTCTAGCTACTACGGTTCATGAGATACAGCCTGGTGACAGACAGACGGACAGCTGAGTCTTAGTAATAGGGTCCCGTTTTTACCAGTGACATTACAATAAGAATAACCATTCAAAAGCAACTGTCGCTGAACTTCAAAAAGAGACACATTATAACCAAACTTATATCCGCAAGAGCAAGTAACCTTGTACCCATTACTTCCGTTCTATACCCACGAGCTATAGTTGTGATGAATGACGAGCCACCCCAAGGCCTCCCATAGTAATGAACCGTTTTACGGTCAGCGGGACCGCCGCTAAATTGCCTTAAATTTAAATTAAACTGGAATCACAGTTTTATTAGCACCATCAATCAAACTACCGGCTCTTTGCTAAACTATATAGACTGTATGTCTGTGCAAACAATAATAGACTTTATAGTTATAGCAATAGGACAGTGTAATTGGCTCGAGTAGAACCATTCCGCAGTCAAATAAACACAGGCTCGTATAAATGGATAGAGAATATAAACTGAATTGACACGTGTCTGGGGCAGGGTTGGTGGTGGATGCTTTGGAGCGATGGTTTAAGTAAAAAGGCACTAAGAAAACTGAGAATTTCGCCGTTTTAGTTAAACGTTAGACAAATAACTAGATAATAACCACATGGTGGCGTTGTAGGCATTCTTCAGATAACCTGCCTTATTGGAAAGCTATTTAGCTTTTTTTTTTTAAATTATTTAAGTTTATTCAAGTTCTATTAAACAACCTTAGTAACTCTACAAAAATGGCGTAGACGAAACAGCTGAGCTTTTTCCGTATTGAAGTTTGATTTTAATGATGAGTAGGTACTTACCCTTATTTACTGCATATATATATTTTAAGTAAGTTTGTATAGGCTGCATAGCTAGCCAGTTAGACAGTTAAATCTCGACCTAAAATCTAAGGTGTCATCCAAGCCATAGCAGCGCTCAGTTTTAAATGACACCCACGGTCATCCATCCGAAGACTAAGCGTGCCGAACATTGCTTGGACAATCGGTGATCTCCAAGAAACACCTATTCAAATTACGCTATGAGCTCTACAAAATATATCTAGATATCCTAGAGAACGTCCGTCGTCTAGAGATGCACCCCTTGTAATAACTATGACAAGTGACAGCCCTACCAGGGTAGGTTATTATATGCACCCCGCAGAGAGCTCTGGCAGTCGCTTCTCTAACATTGCTGTAAGACAGAGCTTCCGGTATCCACTCGTTTTACCTTTACGCAAAAAGATTTAAGAAGTAAGTTGATAAATAGTTGGCTAGTCAGAGCTTTTATCAGCCCAAAGGCCTATGACTTGGCTAAACAGTTAAAAAGCTCTGATGCTAATTTTAACCCATAAAACCATAGAGGTTTAATTAGCTATTCTAGTTTAACAAATTATTCATTCATCACGTGCTAATCGGTTTCACCTAAGAAAAAACTGAATTTTGATCCCACTATTTTGTAATATTTTTCAACATTTAACAGTCCTTGTTTTTATGTGTGTGTTTTGTGGTATGAGACCACGTAAAATGTATGGATTAATTTAAATCCAATTGGTAAATAAATGAAAAATTTAACTTAAATTCGGAAAAATCCCAAAAAATGGTAAAATTGATCAAAAAATATGTTAATGAGTTAAATGACTTTTCAATATCATCGCAGTGACACAGATATGCCGATTTTTTTAAGGCATGATCTGCCAAAAAAAAAAATATATCAAAATCAGTTTATAATTGGCCGAATAATAAACAAAAACAAAAAAACATAATGCCGAATTGATAACTTTTTTTTTTTTGGAGTCGGTTCAAAACACACTGTCGTGGTGGAATTAAACCTTCCTAACCGGTTTTTGCAATGCTTTTAGTGCGCGTGTCGACTGTCTCGGTGCATGCAAACAGTTTAGCGAGCCTGGCTGTTTTACACGGATATCACACGTCCGATCGAGATCAATATTTGATGTTCTAACACAGCAGAGCTTGAAAGCTTTGAGTGTTTCTACCACATTTTATTTATATCGTTCTGCTATGTTTAGGTACAATACTACTATTTATTATACTGAATCACTAACTTCTTAATGGGGATTTTTCTATGGAACTGCTAATTTTTTTCGTAATTTCGAGGAAGTTTTCATACCATAAGTTGTTCGTCATGGTGTACGTAAGTCGCCTGAAAACTTTGAGTAATTTTACCACATTCTATTTGTTACTGTACTGCTATGTATAGGTAACATTATTTATTATACCGAATTACTAATCTCTTAATGGTGATTTTTCTATGGATTTTTTTCGTAATTTCGTAGGTTAGGTTCAAAAGTTGTTCGTCATGATACTCAAGTCGCTCTTAAAAAGCTGTAGGTATGTAGCCGAAGCTAAGTAGTTACACATTTAAAACCAATTGCTATAGTTCTTAGGCACACAAAAGTTCAAAACATCGAATTCACGGCTGATCAAAATTCCACAAAGTAGCAAATCTAGGAAACATCCATCAATACTAATAAACTACTGCCATCATAGATTAAACAATCAATAGCACTTAAAATTTAGTAATATTGTCAGTTCCCTGCTTTTGGCTAAAGCCCACCAGTAACATCATAATCCAACACGAAGAATTTGTTTCACTAAACACCCGTATTAGAAACTTCAAATTCAATATTTATTTGACATCGTTTGAGCTTGCCAAGTGTTTGTGTTGAGAGAAATAGAACTTTGTTACTGTTGTTGTAAGGCTTTAGATCGCGTAATTCATTTGTAATAGCTTAGCACATAGATGTCAAAAGAGATTCTAGTGTTTTGATGAGATCGGCTATCGTGTTGTGTTTTGTGTTTTGATATCCGGGATTTTGTAAGCCAGGCCTTTCATAAATGGAACGACTAGTATAAAACTAGTTTCTGAATGGCTTAGTTTTAGATGTAGCTTAGGTTTAACTCTAAGTTTTAGACTCATGCGGCTTTATTTTAATAATAGCGTTTAAGGTTAAGGTGTTTTTGGAACCGAGCTACCAACTGCAACAAAACCGGTGACAGCACGTGCAGCTGATACAAGCTGTATAGTAGTGTAGCTGCGGCCGACTTCAATTATTTTGGCCACAGCTGCACTGCTAGTTTGTATTGGCTTCTGCTGCTCGTGCTGTCGGCAGTCGCAGTCTTTTTCTTTCTTTCTTTGACAATTTTAATTCACTTGTAAAAGACAAAATACGAACTAACTACTCCAACGTCACTTAGATGGATTTTAATTTAGAGGTACTGAGTTCGAAGCACAGATTTGCTCTTCTGTATTTTTAGATAATTTTAAGATAATTATGTGTAAATATATGTATGTAGGAACTAGACTCATATGCATGTCTGAGAGTTCTTGTACCCAAAATATATTTAAAATCTAGAGATCCAAATGGTCGAGGGTGTAAGAAAAGATCTAGCTCACCATCTTGGCGCCCCTAGCTCTTTTATTTACTGAGATGAACCTTGTTCTTAGCAGTACGATACAAAGCTTTACTGTTTTCTTTACTTTTTTTAAGTTAAGGATTACATAGTTATTTTATTTTTCTTAAAAAACATACAACAACATATGGTATTGTATGAAATCTTAGAACAACTTGGTGAATCTAAGCTTGTGTTTAAAGCTATAAGATATTAAAAACATGGTAAATCTATAAAGATATTTTGCACTTGAAAATGGGAGGGTAAACGTATTGTAGCACTTGCATTTTTTTGTTTTTACTGCAGTCTATTCACAGTGTTCAAATAATTCCTAATTACTCCGTTATCAGAAACCGATAATAGCAAATGAGTTAACTTGAGGATAACTGTTTGGATAGATTAAAAACGTCCCTCTATAATCACAACACAAAATCTGTCCATATTGGCTAACACATGTCTACTTAATTTTCGTAATAAACGCGTGATATCGCAGACACGCTACTTCACTCGATTGTTATTATTCGATAGCGATATATTCGATATCTGTATCGAATAGATCGATGGTCTGATTTCGCGCCTACATGTGATTAACAAGTTATTTTAGGTGACTCTAGGTGCCACTTTCTAAATCCAAACATCAATTGAAGTATATTTAAGTAATGTTCTAGACGACAGCCATTTAGAACATCATCGTAGGTAATTATCATTATGATCTAAGTACTATGGAACAAACTTTAAACAATTTGTGGAAATTTAAATCAAATAGCTTATTTTATCGCAGTTTCAGGGTTGGTTCTATAATAAAAGTTGATTTTCATTATGAGTACATACAGTGATATAATATTCAATACTTAGTGTGTACGTCATCTAGAGGAACACTCTGTAACAGAGTCATTAATATTCAGAAACCTACTGAAGGAACAGTACTTAGTACATAATATGAAACGTTGAGTGACTGCCTTAAGTTACGAAAGTTGAATATATACATACTCTATTTATACATCATATCAATTACAACATTACCTACTAAATTTATTCATCATCATTAACAATCTTTGGGCGTCTACTGTTGTACATGATGCCTCACTTGTAGATTTCCTATAAGAGCAGTTGGAAGCGGCAAGTTCATTACGGGGTTGCAATACATGAAATAGTTTTGCAGGAAAAAGTTGAAAAAGAGGAAAAAATAGGAATCGAATTTCGCTTCTACCCCAGTATTCGTCGATTTCTGAATGATTGGTGGCAAATGAAATATGTCAAGAGCTGTTTCACGGACGATTGCCGACGCGACGGTTCCTAGAAGGGAACACTCGATGGAAAAAAACATGTGCAAATGCGTTCTATGTTTAGTTGGAGAGATGTCATTATGTTAACTACCTCAACAATGGATAGTTTTGTATAGACGTTTGGACTTCTAGCGCATATATATATCTCAGGGGGCAGCAAATTTGTTTTTTTCTTTTTAATTTTTACCAAAGGGTAGATATTGATTCTTATACTTATTATATATTATTATTAAGTCCATACAATCAATTTAATATATGATATTATGTTTCAATGCTTATATAGATGTTTTTTTCTTCAATTTGCATGGTCGCCTATGTAGTTGCGGATTTATCAACGAACAGAGTAGACTGAAACCTGAAGCGGCCAGGTATGGTATAATAATCTACCTACAGTTCTACATACTGTACTGAGCCCATAGTCCAGGTTTTGTGTAGTTTACTTAAACATTCGCGTTCGCGTGTGGCTGTATTCATTTTGGTTAGTTCTTCCTCGTTTCCGCCAGGGGCGCTATACAAAAATGTACAGAGCCATACGAAAACAATTGTAGTTTCAATTTACGTGTAAATCTGGACTAACCCCTCTGTACCAGCCTTAATAGTCCACAGCAGGTCGTAGGCCTGGATATGGCCAAATCACCCTTTTTCCTCACGATGTTTTCCTTTAACGAAAAGCCAGTGGTGTGCAAATCCTTACATACAGGATTATTCAGGAAATGTGTACTTCAGCGAAGGAAGTAATAATGGTCTGAATCATCCCTGCTCAGCTTAATAAACTTTTTCTGAACACAACCTTGTATAGAACTTCCAAATTGTCGCACGCAATATAAAATACTTCACTCATCATAATATTAACAAATTTAAAACAACCACATTTCAATTTTACAACCATATTTAAAAAACAAAATTGTATTACATGTTAAAATTACCCGACCGTAATCACCCACTAAAATAAACATCCGAATCTCGCACATGTGAAATGTGGTTGGATTTGACAATCGCATTTTGCATGAAATACTTTAAAGAAAACATCCCGATCGGCGTCGAAGTGCGTCTCATATTTTAGCGCATGTAATTGAGTCAATAAGCAGCCAACGACCCTAATGAGTTGGTAACAAAAATAATGTCGGACGCATGCTGGACGATTTATCGGCTGCGCGCGCGCACTGATTTATACGGGAGACGGAGACGCGCGGAGGAGCGAGCGCTAATCCCCTGGAGCAGGGTTGACGGTTTAGAAATATGCACATTAAAACGCTCATAAAACAAAAAATATGTATAACTCAAAAAAGCCCATAATTTTAGGAATTCCTCTGTAATTTATGTACTCTCTATACAGGGTTATTTCTAATCAATTAGCATCCTTTTAGGGGCTTATTCTGTACATCAAAATTAACAACTTGTTCTGCGACTTTAATCAAAACTAAAAAAAAATTTTGCTCTTCCATAGAAAAATATCGTCCAGCCGCGACAAAATGTATGGAACATCTGTTTTTTTTGAGTTATGGCAAAAGTCGCAGAACAATAGTTGTCAATTTTGATGTACAGAATAAGCCCCAAAAATGATGCTAATTGATTAGAAATAACCCTTCCTTAGCTATTTCTTTGTCCCCATTTCTGATAACATTACTCTATCAAGGAAGCCGAAAAATTCACTACGATATTGATTATTATAATGTCAATGCCCTATTGTATTGTAGAAGAAAACCTAACAGACATACAAAAAAATGAGTACTCTAGCTCTATAAGCTAGTACCTATACCTTTTCGAAGTTATATTAGCAGTACTTTGAAAACTGTGGTATAACGGCAATCAAAACCAAATCAAAATCTTTTCGTCTTATTGAAACAACTAATCTACAAACGTCTTATTGTAGATCCATAAAGGATCCATGTTGGCTGGACGTCCTATGATGATGATGATGATGGCTGATAATGGATGTAAATTATCTATTCAATACACAATAGGTATACAGTAGATTTATAGTTTTGCCATTTGTTTTCTCTGTCACTCTATAGTTTCAGCCGGTTACCAACTTTACATATTTACCGGTTACATATTTCATCCATCCATCCATCCATCAGCCATAAGAAGTCCACTGCTGGACATAGGCCTCCCCTATGGATCTCCAATAAGACCGGTTGGAAGCGGCTTGCATCCAGCGCGATCCTGCGGTCTTAATGAGGTCATCCGTCCATCTTGTGGGTGGACGTCCTACGCTGCGCTTGCCGGTACGTGGTCTCCACTCGAGAACTTTCCGACCCCATCGGTCATCAGTCCTCCGCGCTATGTGCCCTGCCCATTGCCATTTCAACTTGCCAATCCGTTGGGCTATGTCGGTAACTTTGGTTCTTCTACGGATCTCCTCATTTCTGATTCGATCTCGCAGAGAGACTCCGAGCATAGCCCTCTCCATAGCTCGTTGGGCTACTTGGAGCTTACTAATAAGGCCCATAGTGAGAGACCACGTTTCTGTGCCATAAGTCATCACTGGCAACACACACTGGTCGAAAACTTTCGACTTGAGGCACTGAGGTATGTCGGACGAGAAGACGCTACGCAATTTTCCGAACGCTGCCCAGCCGAGTTGGATTCGGCGATTGGCCTCTTTCTTGAAGTCGGACCTACCTAACTGGACTACTTGTCCTAGGTAGACGTACGAGTCAACGACTTCAAGAACCGAGTTCCCAACAGAGATCGGGGTGGGTACAACATGGGAATTACACATGACTTTCGTCTTGTCCATGTTCATCTTAAGACCCACCTGTTGAGAAACCCGATTTAGGCCTTCGAGCATCGTGCTGAGCTCTTCCATCGATTTTGCCATGACTACTATATCGTCGGCAAACCGAAGGTGAGTGAGGTATTCGCCATTGACATTGATGCCGAATCCTTTCCATTCCAGGAGCTTGAAGGCGTTCTCCAAAGTAGCCGTAAACAGTTTCGGAGAAATTACGTCTCCCTGTCTTACGCCTCTTTTTAAAGGGATCGCCTTGGAGCTCTCTTCCTGTACTCGGACCGACATAGTGGCGTTTATTATACAAGCACTTCAACACTTCGATGTACCGATAGTCAATACGGCATCGTTGGAGAGACTCGAGCACAGCCCAAGTCTCGACCGAATCAAAGGCTTTCTCATAGTCCACAAACGCTAAGCAAAGAGGCAAGTTATACTTACTCTTCGGTCTTCTGTATAACCTGCCGCAGCGTATGAATGTGGTCCATGGTGCTAAAGCCCTTCTTATTTCATATGAAAAGTAAAATTTAACTATATATTTACACTATTTTTCCATACATTTGTCGTACAATAAATCAATCATAACATTTAAGTTCTGATATAAATACTAAAAGTGAACTTTGACTATAATGAACACATTTTTTGAAGTGAATACTTCTTTAGCGGCGTTGGTCACTTTTTGAGATGGGTAAAAAATGTTAAACTCGTTTCAAGACACGTGTCCTGATTGAAAATGCGTAAGACAACGCAGGGCGCTTGCGCGAGTGTGCGTGTGTCATATTGTATTTTACCACATAAATGATAGTACTTTATATGTTCAAGTTTTCACTTCTGACGGCACTCCCGGAGTGCAACCGGTTGGTTTTTTTTCAAGCATTCGTCAGACGGCAAATGATAATATAATATAACGTTTCAGAGCTGAAAGCACACCCCTACCACAAAACAAACGAGAATGTTTTGAAGCACACGCGGCCGAGAGTACAGCGGCGAGTACTTGAATCCAGTCGGTCGGTATTTAGCACGGAGGATCGATTTACATGCCCGTGAAGCATCAGCTGCCAAACTCGATGGATTCAAACTGATATCGAGAAATAGATTCTTTGTCTGCTATTAAATGATCGGTATGTGAGAGATCCAAATTTTATAACGGTGGTTACTAATGCTATCTGATCTGTAAACAGAAATATATAATTTAAATCATTTTAGGTGTCTCGATAAATAGAGACACCTAAAATGATTTTAAATAGTCAACGAGACGCGCTCTTACTCAGTCGACATGATTTATAAGCTAAATGCAGGATTCTTGAGATTAGAAATATATTTCATGAATACTTAACTGCCTATACGATAAACCAAAAGATAGTTAAAATTTCATGAATGCCCTAATCATCACATAGTTTGATAGACCATGTGAATAGAATCCCAAATACCGTAGTTCTGAGCCGGTTATTATTGGCTATTGATATGGCTCACATATACCTAAACTTTGTCTCTATATGGTCGAAGTATCATAAATTATTATGAGAGCCATATTCTGTAGTCGAGTATTTTTTATTCTTTAATTAAAGTATTTTACTTATAAGCGTCCTACATAGTTTTGGATGCTACTATTTTATATTTTATATACAATCATAACAACAAGAGATTTGGTTTTTGAGTATCTTTAAATTACCTGTAAAGATCAAGGATGAGATTAAACGGTTTCAATGGACGTCAATAATGATATCCAAAAACCAAAGACGCTCGAAACAAATCCAAAAATCCACTCAGCAAACATGTCCGAAGCTTATCCGAGACCGTCGTTGAATACCAAAGAAACCAAATATTCAATGAATTCGGGAATCAAACGAACAGTACAAATACGTCGGAACCGCAGAATCTAGCGGGGTCCTTCCAAAACTATTGACAGAGAGTGTGGATGCGATCAGACTTAAGCCCGGGATTATGAAGAGACCGAAATAGACGCATCAAATCCTACAGGATTAAGGGATTCGATGTTCCGTCGGACGGCACCGGCACGGCACAAAAATACTCCGCCGGATGCGACGATTAGCCTAAACATCTAGATCGTTAATATTGTAATGCGCTTTTTCCCTGTTACGTACTAAAAAACTAACAAGCTCGAGTGTTGTGATCTTTTTTTGAAATTTTGTTTTTCAATTCGTAGACATGCTAGCTAGGCTTATCAATCTGTATTTTCTAGTATTGAATCTGAGCAATATCCTTACTTTCACTATGGAAACTAACGTGGTGAATATCCTTACTAATACGATAAGTCCGAAAATGTGTATGTTGATTTATAAGTTAGTTTATGGTTTCACACGGCAACAAAGCAATGGATAGACTTGATTTTTTTTGCGAGGATATAATATTATAAAACTCTACTATCGTAGGCTACGTTTTATCTCAGAAGAATTAAAGAATCCTGTACAAAACAGCGGGTAGAAGCTAGTTTGTCAAAAGTTTCTAATCCTAAGTCGGGGCAGAAGGCTGAGACAGTTTTTCGCCATTCTTATCTGTTCCAGCCTTACGTTTCATTCCACGTCAGTTCGGCGCTTTTGAATCAGCAATGATATGTTTAGATAACTCACCCGAACTCGCGCTTCCGTGAGGTTCGTCCACATAGCGATCTCTTCCCTCGTCGACATGTCCGGGTAGCGGTTCCTTGCGAACGTCGCCTCTAGTTCCTGCAGCTGCTGGCTCGTGAAGTGGGTCCTCTGTCTTCTCTGCCGCTTGTTTTTCTTGTCTCCTTTGTCGTCTATCGGCTCGTCAGGGCCTACGCCCGGCGTCGTTGACTCTGTTTTGATTGTCGGCTCTGAGGTTAGGGGACGGTTACCTGGGTAGAAAGATATGTACGGTGAGTTTTGTAAATTCAGATCGAAAATGAAATTAGTAGGTGTGACGGTTAAAGTCGTCTTCGTGTGATTTGTGGTCACGTTGAATTTTAATGAATTTAATGTTATAATATATGTCGGAGGAAGCTATGAGTCGAGTTGATTGTTGTTTGCATACGTAAATCACAATAGTGTTTGTTTACATTATAATTACTTTGAAAACTCTTAATTTAATCTCAATTGATTTGTTACATTTTTTATAACTTCAAATCTCAATAATTCAACAAAAAAATAAGAGTATTGTAGTACACTTTGTACGTAACGACCAATCAGAGCAGAGTACTTGCCTCGAGCGAGGTCGAGGCGCCATCTTGGCTTGTTTTGGTTGACAGTTGGTGCGAGGCTTTTGCGCGGGAGCAAACGATCGGGTTGGAACGTTGTTGTGTGGTTAAGAAAAGTAAGATCGGTGCCCCGAACTCGCTGCTCGGTCTTAACAGTTGATTTTACATTGCATTATCGTGAATTCATCAGAACTAATGTGTAAACAAACCTAAAATTTGAACTAAAATAAGTAGTGATAATAAAATTGTGTTTTGTGCTCGCATTTTACCCTGATGACGCCCACTGAGCCCGCAACCACTAATGACGATGTCGGTCGGCGGGAACAATGACTATCTCCGACATCAGAAGTGGGGATCGGTGCAGGCACAAAACTTGAGTGAACAGACAGCGGCAAAAGAAGGATGGCGTGCGTTATTTAAAGCGCAACAAACCAGCATGAGGTTATTGGTGGAGGCGCTAACCAATCCACCGATTACCGAAGGATAAAAGCATTACGGTGCCTAAACTTCAAGCGGAAGATGCTGACATTGATGCCCGGGCCTAGCTAGCAACGGATATCTGCTCATTTGATCGTGATAAACAGGGAAGTAAATTAATTCTCATACTAAGTAAGGCTTTGAAAGGTCCTGTTGCAACATATTTTTCTCAGATAGCTTTTCCCTACATAATGTGGGTAGAATTTAAAGATTTTTTCTCTTGCTCGGTATGATACGTTGGAAACATGCGTAGACATTAAAAATGATTACGGTCAAACCGTAAAAAAGGCAATCCCTTGCTGCATATGCAAGCCGTTTATTCACTTTTCCGATGTAACGATGGGCTAGGTTGGGTAAGGAGGAAATGGTTGTATCTTAGATAATTGCACACATGGGCCACTTGCAATGTTTTTTTTCTAAATAACTAACTACCCGCAGTAAAGTGCAACGTAAACTAATTACCCGCAGTAAAATGCAACAGCTTTCTCTTATCGCAAGTAATACGCTAAATTAATAAACGTCCTAGGTTACGTTTTGTTTCAACAAAATGTTACGCTTGTGGAAACGCGGCCGTTAGGCCATTACTAGGCGGCCCCTGGTGTCTTGCTACAAATGTGGTTTTGAGGCCCATGTCACATCGCGGTGCTCAAAAACATTGCCAGTTGCAAGCAGCAGCGCTCAGCCCACCGCCGCTGCACCTAGCGTTGTGAACTGAGTAAATGTATGCGGCCTGAAACCTGTCATCGGAAAAATTACGCAATTTGGTGAGCGGTTCTTATTTTGTTTTGATTCCGGTGCCGATTGTTCCTAAATTAAAGAAGGCATCTCTCGTAAATTTGTTGGTACGTTTCAGCGCGCAATTATTATTTAGACTGGGGTAAAAAAATATCTAGAATTTTCCTTAATCGGGGACGGTTTATCTACGGACTGGAAACGCACTGCGGTTAGCATTCGCTACATTCAGACAGATTTGCGTGAGGCGCAAGGGAGGTGTTTACTGAAGTTTCGACCTAATGCCTAAGACATGGGGTCGAAATGTTATTGTGTGACGGGTTTACGGAGCGGGCGAAAGCGATGCAGCCCAGTTTTTGGTATTTCAGTTTCGCCTTGATTGCTTCGGCTTTAGGGTCTGAAATTGTACAATGGAGTATCTGGTGTATCGTTTATACGTAGGTACATTTTTTTATACCATGACAGAGGGTACGTTTGCTAAATCCTGCAAGTTCTTAATAGTCATGACGTAGATATTTCGTTTCACATTATACACGTACCTGACGATTGATTACTTAAACAACAATAATCTTATTGGTCACGAATGTCACGATTTATTGGCCTTAGGGTTATCCGTACACATATCGAGTGATCAATTTTCTATATTCCTGTACTGTTAATATTTGCGATGTAGGTAACGTGGCGGCTGTCTTTGACGACGTGGATACCTTAACAACAACTAACAAAACTTCTTAGCTGCTTTAAGAACTCATTCGTTGGAGCCACACCTACTAGTAGAGTAAAGACAGGTGAATTGGAAATAAATTTAATAGATCCTATCAAAATCGTACAACAGCGACCATATCACTTGAGCCCTGAAAAGCAGAAGTCAGTATAGAATAGGTGTAGTGAGTAATTATCTGCTAGAGTTATTAGACCGAGCAAATCGCCCTTCTTCAGATACTTTTAGTCAAAAAGCGCAATGGCATGGGCTGAATGATCATAGACTACTGAGAATTAAATTCCAATACAGTCTATGACCGGTATCCTTTATGTCTAATCGGCGGTCAAGTTCAGAGGTTATCAGGCGCAGAATTTTACACGTGTGTTGACATGGATAGTGGATGGTATCAAGTTCCTATAACCATAGAGTAAAAATCTATGAAGGTAACCGTTTTTGTTACCCCCGACGCTCGTCATGAGTTTACTGTGATGCCATTGGGCATTCTAAATGTCCCCTCTATATATCAGAGAGCTATTAATATGGCTTATCGCACTCCTATGTGACTGTCTACATAGACGGTCTCGTCATTAGTGGACGGTCTCTTAGTGGCACTGAAGCTTCGTTCAATATGAAAAAAAATGAGCCTTTCTAAGGAAGCAGGTCCAGTTTCTGGGATCTGAAATGTCAGAGGGTAAAATTCAAGTTCCCCCAATCTTGTGTGTCCTACCGAGCCAGATCCGTGCCTGTCAGATGAATATGATGGTAAGATTTTTACACTACATTTATTTTGTTTGAAGTCGTTAGCTTTCAGACTGTGTGTGGCGAATACTCAAGTTGTTTTGTAAGAAAGGTTGATGGTGGCGCATCACGAGGTAGCTGTTAAGATTTGTATAAGGCGAGGTGGCCTTTGAATGGCGAGTTGGCCAAAATAAAAAAAAAGGGCGAGTTGGCCAAAAGAAAAAAAAGGGCGAGTTGGCCAAAATAAAAAAGGGCGAGTTGGCTACACCAAAAAAAATGGCGAGTTTGCCAAAATAAAAAAGGGCGAGTTGGCCAAACTAAAAAAAAAGGCGAGGTGGCCATTCAAAGGCGAGGAGGCCATTTCGATATTGTCAACGGCAGAACGCGTAACGTGAAAAACGAACTACAAACGTGTCGTCAGGAGTGGCCGAGCTCTACAAGAATTTCTTTCTTTTCTGCACATGATGCGCTGCCTTCAACATCACACGAGGGCGTGTAATACGTCAGGAAGGCCGTGTCGGAGGAAGCTATGAGTCGAGTTGATTGTTGTTTGCATACGTAAATCACAATAGTGTTTGTTTACATTATAATTACTTTGAAAACTCTTAATTTAATCTCAATTGATTTGTTACATTTTTTATAACTTCAAATCTCAATAATTCAACAAAAAAATAAGAGTATTGTAGTACACTTTGTACGTAACGACCAATCAGAGCAGAGTACTTGCCTCGAGCGAGGTCGAGGCGCCATCTTGGCTTGTTTTGGTTGACAGTTGGTGCGAGGCTTTTGCGCGGGAGCAAACGATCGGGTTGGAACGTTGTTGTGTGGTTAAGAAAAGTAAGATCGGTGCCCCGAACTCGCTGCTCGGTCTTAACAGTTGATTTTACATTGCATTATCGTGAATTCATCAGAACTAATGTGTAAACAAACCTAAAATTTGAACTAAAATAAGTAGTGATAATAAAATTGTGTTTTGTGCTCGCATTTTACCCTGATGACGCCCACTGAGCCCGCAACCACTAATGACGATGTCGGTCGGCGGGAACAATGACTATCTCCGACATATATATGATTGTTTTAGAAAGTTTCAAACTTGAGGTTAATTCAAACAATATTTATGCTGTAACATTATTTATAATTATCACTTATGCAATAATTATGGCACCAAATGGCTATGACCGGGTCAGTGATATCAACCGGCACATCTACTGTATTTGGCATTGGTTAGATTAATTATATGATTTTGGGATATGTTTTATTAACTGCTCATCATCTCTAGTGTCAAGGGAAGGCTACTCTAGAGTAGACAAGACAAATACAAGATGAGAATGATTCAGATTCCTTCATCTGAATCTCACTTGAGTGTCGGCTCTGAAGTTAAAGGACGATTACCGGTGTAGAAAGACACAAATACCTAATAAGTAAAACGAGATTGTCAAGATGACTTGTCACTAAGTTCTTACTACTAGCATAATCTCTACTAGCTATATTTCCTACACCCGTTATATCGAAGTACATGTTAAAACTTAAGATAAATTCAAGAATATTTGTCTTTCTTGCGTAGTCATATAAAAGAGCTATTCATGCTGCCTAGAAGCCTATTCACATCGATATCAAGTTCAAGTGTCTTGTACAAATATCAGGTATCAGTGAATCATAACCGGTAGCAAGACCATGTAACACCATAGATTAAATCACATTCAATTTCATTTCGTTTTTCTAAAATCGTTATCCTAATCAAAAAGTTGATTGAATTAGAAAAAATAGAACTAACTGGTGTTATAGCAATTCAACGAAAATAACTTCACTAATACTATTTCTTGGTTAGGGAGATAATAAAAGAGCTTGTTACCTAGAAATCTACTCACATCAATATTAAGTTCAAGTATCTAGTACAAATATCAGGTATCAGTGAATCAGAACCAGTAGCAAGAGCATGTAATACCATGGATTAACTCACGTGCAGCCAAATACTTTTACAACGTTGTTGTAAAATCGTCGTAAATTCGTTCTCGATGGCCGCGACACGTTCGTATAACATATCAATGCAGTAAAATCTATTTTGGTTATACATTTTTGTGAGTGTGATAAAATGTGACGTAAGTTATTGATCGGAGTTTGGAATGTTTGATTTTGGTAGTATTGTATATTTTTTTATTTTGATAGGTATACACGTACCTACGTTTTGTATGGCGTATAGATTGCAATCACTTGGGTTCAACCCTGAGAACGTGAAAAAATCAGGCTATTCAATAAATAAGGTTACTTAATTGATTTTTGATAAAATGTATGGACAGGCTGTTTTTTGTTTTGCGGTATCAGGTTTGGTCTCAATATAAAAGTTGGTCATAAGCAGGTTCAGTAATATCCTACAATATGTACCTACCTACGTTGTCTACAAAAACACCCAGAAACATTACCAGGAAATAATACATAAAACTACGGAAGAACTATGAGCCAATTTTTTTTCAAAATCATTTATACTTAGGTAAATCGATTAGTTGCTTCAGTACACAGTTGATTATAAAAGTCGTTCTTAATTTTAAAACAATAACTTTCCGTACTCAATACCAAATCGCCAATATGTAGGTGCTCAACCAACTATATGTAGGTACACAAAAACAAAAAAAACACCCACCTAAACATCATCACGATATAATACAAAAAACTACGAAGGAACTATGAGGCAACTTTTTTCAACATCATCAATAAATCGATTATTCGTATTTCAGTCCTCAGTTGATTGATAAAAGTCCTTCTCAATTGTAAAATAATAAATGTCTGTACTTAATACCAAATCGCCAATACGTTGGTACGCAACCAACCAACTGAATCCCATTTTTAACCGACTTCCAAAAAGGAGGAGGTTCTATGTTCGTGTGTATGTATTTTTTTTTGTGTATGTTAATCGATCATTTCGCCAATTGTGAGCCGAATCGAAAAGTTTTTTTTAGTTGCAAAGGGTATACTCCTGGTCCCATTTAAATTTCACAGAAATCGGCGGAACCGTTTTTAAAAAATCAACAATAATAACAGTTCGAGCGAAATATTCCAATTTTGTACACGATGGAAGGCGGTTTTGCCATTTTTTGCGAAAAATAATTATTATAGTAGGTACTTGATTAAATTTGTTCCAAATCAACCCACAACAAGCGTTCACATAAATGTGATCGCAGTGTGGGCGCTACACAACCGTTAAAATGAAACTCGTATCTGCTAGGGGACAAGTGATATGCTGTTATTACATCAATTCGTTACTGATAAGGAGCGGTGCAATCATGCCGCATATTGGCTTAACAAAAATCCCTCCGATGTTACTGTCGTATGCTGCTGTCTCGATATTCGGTTGTTATTTGTTTCAAACAGCGCTAAGAAAAAACATCATACCTACACCACTGGCTTTTCGGTGAAGGAAAACATTGTAAGGCAACCTGCATACGTCCAGATAAGAAATTCGATGGCGTGTGTGAATCCACCGCACTAGGCCAGCGTGGTGGATATGGCCCAATCACCCTTCGTGGGTAGGCCTACGTCCAGCAGTGGACTATTAAAAAAGGCTGTTACAGTACAGTAATCTATAAAAAACGTACGATGTGTAGCAAACAAAGCAAATGTAGAGTAGAGAGCTTTTGGTATCATCGCATGTATCTTTTTTGTTTTTAACTCTCAATCAAAAAATGGGTATCTATCTGAGTATTTAAACTTACAAGCTTTTTGAAAGGTATTGGTGTACATAAAAAGATAAAGCTTGTATGTGTTGTAATAATTCAATTGAAAGCTTATGCATTTAAAATTAAAATGATCTAGAGGATGTACTAAGAGATCTGCTGAAAATAAAACAAAGGCACTATTTTGTTTGTGTATTGAAAAAGTTTCTGTAACATAGCACACACTTTACGATTATTTTGTAATCATGGAATATTGAAATGATAAATGCATGTTACAAAAGCACACAGCATGATAATGGCTTTATTATCAAAGTGTGGTTATATATAGTTTGGAAAATCCACATTCAAGTTACTTATCAACGTATCAGTTCCAAAAATTAATAATTTGAAATAACGTTGTTATCAATAAAACTGTTTTAATTTGTTATTTATTACCTACACATAGGATTAGTGCTAATGATTTTATTGTGCCTCCTATCTTGATTGAACACTATCGCATCTTTATCTGTACTTACATACCTCTACCTTTACATTACATGAGTACTAGGGTGGAATGAAAAACACTTTTTTTTAAATTTTAAAACTCCTGTGTTTCCCATCATTGACCTATATGTTTAGGAGTATTTGTGCAAAATTTAAGCTTTCTAAGTTTTTATCCTAAGGTGGCGCGTTGAACTTGAAGTTTGAAAAAATAATAGTGTTTGGAAAAAATTAAAGTGTTCAGAAGTCTTATAGCAGAGGTTTATATGTGTTTTTAGACCAAATAGAAGATACATTTTCATTGAATTCAGGAAATAACCTTCGAAAGCACATCCTGTCATATAACATCAAATTTTCGTAAGTCGGTCAAAATCAAGGTGGTGTAATTTCTAATTTCGTTAATTAAAAGATAAATTTATAATTATTTAATGTTTGTTTTATATAGTTACATATTTTATGAGTATTTAATGTGAATTATGTGATAATGTTAACAGAAATTAGGTTCTGGGAATGTGCCAAAAAGTAACATTTTTTCAAACTTCAAGTTCAACGCGCCACCTTAGGATATTAACTTAGAAAGCTTACATGTTGCACAAATACTCCTAAACATATAGGGTAATGATAGGAAATACAGGAGTTTTAAAATTTAAAAAAAGTGTTTTTCACTCCACCCTAATGAGTACACTTATACAAGGTGTTATTTACTGACTAAATTTAAAATGAGACTTCTCTCTTTATACAGGGTTATTCCTAATCAATTAGCATCCTTTCAGGGGCTTATTCTGTATATCAAAACTAACAACTTTTGTTCTGCGACTTTTGTCAAAACTAAAAACACACGACGCGGGTGGACAATATTTTTCTATAAAACAACATTTTTTTTGAGTTTTGACAAAAGTAGCAGAACAAAAGTTGTTAGTTTTGATACACAAAACACACAATAAACCACTAAAAAGATGCTAATTGATTAAGAATTAACCCTGTATACTTAAACAACTTTAGGTACCTAAGTAGGTATACCTGATGTAACTTATCTACTCTACTTTGTTGACCTAGGCTTGCTGTATACAAAGTGTTTAAAGGTTTAAGATGAATATTTTTTACTAGTTGGGACTAGTCCCGTAGTTGACCGCAATGTTGATCACAATGATAACCTAGAATATGTCTATTGTCTGTCTATATAACCCTGTCTACAAATCGCCCGATGCGAATCTGTAATCGAAGATATGCTAACACTTGAACCGATGGACTCGGGGTCTAGAGCTTCCAAAGCTCTCCAATATTCGAGAGCTGGGACTCATCTAGCTAAAGGTAAATACTGCCCAAAGTTATACCAGTATAATAAGTTATACCTAATCGAGTACCTACGTCATCGCGACTTTATACTTTCGTATCTAGGTTCTAGGTGTTGCTTGAGTATTGCTATAGGTATAGCAAGCATCTTTGTGTCTACAAAAACGTACTAATAAACTTATTTTCTTACTTACTCGCCAATAATAATGGCACAGCCGACTTCAACCGTGTACAGAATTTGAGTAGTTCGCACTAATCGATGAGTCCGTGTAGTATTTTTTACATTATTGTTGATTTTTTAATAATTACTTAAATTAAAAATTTAAAAAAAACCCCGACAGACTAGACAGAGTCCTACCACTGATAAAATATCTTATCTTTCATTTAACAACCATTTTGGGCACATTTGTAGAATTTTGGTTCTTCCATCCCCACTTTAACCCACCATAACTCTTAAACGGCTCAATCGATTTTTATAAAACATAGCTAAGAACACTCTCGATTAAGTCTCCTTTCATCCAAAAAAAACTAAACTGAAATCGGTTCAGTGGTTCGGGCGCTATGATGCCACAGACAGACAGACAGACAGACACACAGACAGACAAACAGACACGTCAAACTTATAACACCCCTCTTTTGCGTCGGGGGTTAAAAATGGCTACGATTAAAAAAAAGAATCATTAAAATCGGTTAATAATTGGAGGAGTAATTGCGTAACATACAACAACAAAACATTCAGTCGAATTGAGAACCTCCTTTTTTGAAGTCGGTTAGAAAGGAAAGCGTTATTGTGGTTGAGTATAACTTAAAAGCGTTCGTATAGTAGGTATAGATAATGTTTTCTAACAGTGCCTAGTAATGAATCTATAATTTGGACAGGATACAGTGATTTTATAAATTATGTTTTATCTAGAATGTGAAGTAATAATATATAATCCTAGCCTAGGTTAGCTTATTACTTGGCATCGTATTCAAAGCACACACGGTGAATGAAGAAATAAATAGAAATTTTACTAAAATAAATTTACCTAGAGCGTTTAGCAGATAGCCCTAAAATATGGTTGCCATTCAGGAACATTAACATTATTAATATCAGCTTTGCAACTAAAACGAGAGGCCTCATTTCAGCGCTCCCTTTGATGCGAGATTAGCGTACAAGCGGATGATCTCCGCAGATTTTTGGGACTTAGTCGATGCATATTTATTATACGAGAAACGCAACGTTATGTGGGCGAACATGTAAAATTGGTCATGGCCATTTCCTATTTAGAATTCTGCAGAAAATTAAGTACATATACTTATCAATTAAAATGGGTAAGTAACTACTTGTCTGTTACAATATCTATCCGTGTATTATGAAACACATTGAATGAATAGAGAGCAATGAAGTAATATTTAGCTAGCAGAACAGTTATTTAATTGAAAAATGAGCATTGTGTAAAAGTGAACTATACTAGGTAAATGAAATTGTTAGTGGCAGTCCAGGTAGTATATGTTATGGGTATAACGTAAAAGTGATATAAGTAGGTATATAGGTACTTGATCAAAGAAATATCAAGGTTTCTGTATGAGATTGATAAAAATCCATAAAAAATAAATCACTTGAATCCGAACTTATGAATACTTTTTAATTTAATTATCAATACTTCTAATAGAGAGGTAAAGTTGTGGTGAGGTTGTAGGGGGTAATCAATATCTAGATCCACAGTGTCAATTTTAATATTTTTCAGAAAGCCACATTATTTGTGAGTGTCACAGGATGTAGGTAGGTATATTGACCCGAAAAATTAAAATACTTTTTCTTGGTACATAGTTGAATTTGCTAAGTAGGTACCTACGCACGGATGAAGTCGCGTGTAAAAACTTAAGTTACTATAAACTTTACAACTAAGCTAGCTAGATGGTGGTAAAACTACGCGTCAATTCTAGCCAATAATAAAAAGTGTTTATTAAAACCATCAATCTGGCATCTGGCAATCTCATAGGCGTATAATGAACAAGGAGGATTATGGGCCAAACTTTAGGCGTGCTACCGCGGTCAGCGCGATTACAGTATCACTGTACTAAATAGGGCTGTCACTTGAACAATATTTTAAGAAAAAAATATTTCAAATATTTACAATAGGTATACATACATAAGATAATAATATTGTTTCAGTGAGTATTCGTTAATTTTATTTTAACTAACGTTCTTGTAAGAGCAGAGCAGAGCAGAGCAGAGTTCTTGTAAGTGCATGCCGTTAAATAATACTAAATCCTGGTCATGAATGCACTATTTCTATTTAATTCACAAGTATAATTCTCGGCTTTTTCAATTTTTTTCAATTCTGTTTACCACACAGAAATATTTTTTTGATTAACAGGCGCATGTGAGCTTTTCATAATGACTGGGAAGCTTTTTTTAAAGTAATCATTACATTATTATTCACAAGTAATTATTTTCTTGGACCTAAGCTTATATAGTAATAACCACTTACAAATGAACAAAAGGAAGGTATGATTTTGGAAAAAAATTGCTAAAGTATCACCATTGGTTGCCACTTGGGTACTTAAAGAACATATTATTCAAACCATACTCCATGGTCAAGCCACGAAAAGATATTGATTCAGTCTATGATATAATTTGATTCAAAGCACTTAATATCTGCAAATAAATGCTATCTAAGTACTTTAAATCAGCAACAAGTGAGATTCAGTTAAAACCGATTTGAAATCGACCGCGATTATCGATAAGTAAATTCTATTGCGCTTTAGTATTTACGCATCAAGTGCCATGACATCAACAAACACAAAAGCATTTAATGAAAAAAATACATAATAATATTATATCATATCTCATAACCGAAAGCTTACCTTTATGTACTGTTCGATAAATAAAATAGGTGTGGACGTCCATTATCACCGAGGAGGCTTATTGAAGTTCTGGCAGTGACGACACGACTGCAATACCGAGCTATCACAGACGGATTAATTACAGATCCAAAAACAATTGGATATTCTGATGACGCGTGAGAAGTAATGAATGGGTGGCAGCCCTAGATAGTGTCGATACGAGTCGATGAGCCCGATAGCCGCTATCGATACAGCGCTTTGAACACGCACCGCCCCATCCATCATGCGACCAACCTTTACCTGAGTCTAATCTATCCTTTGGTTGTACCGCCACTCGTACAAACAACAGTTACATGTGTTTCGATATCGTAACACTTCTACCACTTCAACTTAGATAACTATTTCCTTTAATGCAACGTTTTAATATAACACTTATCGTCTTACAATGTACTAGTAGCTGCCCCGATTTTTATGGGGGATGAAGCTATCAGTCGGGGATTATTCGGGCGTATTGATTTTGCTTCTTCGTGTTTGTCGATGGCGATGGAGTCGTGTTGTTAATTTAGATTACGGTGTGATATAGCACTATTATGTGCAGAAAAATCAATATGTAATTTTCTTAGGACTTATCGCTATCATAGTAAGATAGACTGATTTACATTGATAGTATAAGAATCTAGCTGTAAAAAGCAATGATTGAAATAGATTGAAATATATTTGCACAGATAGTTCAAACGTCGCTAACAACCAACACAACTAGTGCCTTCATATTTTGAGTAGATTCTCATCATCAACATGACTACAGCCGTGGGACATTCATGCTGCACATAGGCTTATAGCCTAGTATTTATTTAGGTATTTCACGAAGTATTTCCCCTATCATTTGTTTATCTTGTGGGTAGACTTCCCACTCAAGGCTTTCCAGTTCGTGGTCTAATTAGTCCGATACCTGTCAGTACCTATCTCATGCAGAGGCGGGCGACGCCGACGTGTTTATTACTTAAAATTTAGGCTGTGACCGCGCGTATTTGGTTTGCAGGAAATACTCGTCGATAAAATACACGCACATTGCCAGATCCCAGTTAGGTACTAATGCGAATATACCATACGAAAGTACCGGTTTCCGTCCATACCATAAACTGTAAAACAGATCGCGTCAATTAAACAGATTAGGGCGGCTACACACTGCGCCATTATCGCCGTCGGGTCCGTCCGCCGCACTCGCAGCCGGCGCTGTTTGTGAAAGCATTAGAATCGCGCGCGGCCGTATTTGCCATAGATTTTCCGACGCTTACTGCGTTTGCTTTCAGTTTTAAGCTTGTCACTTTGTGTGGTCCGGCAATGGGAATTGATTTTTACGAATGCTCGTATTGGTTTTGAGACGATTTTGATGCAAAAAGGTTGAGTAAATAATGTCTAATTTGAGTTTGTTGAGAGCATGGATATATGATACTATCACCTTCTATACTAAGCGCCACAAAAGTCGGCGGATGAGAAGTTAGCCGCAGATGACACTTCGCCGTGATTCGCTAATTATTGCGCATGTGTGCGCAATTCCGACGCCGCGTGTCGTAGTGGTGAGCACGGGCGTAGAGAGCGCGCAGTTGGCATGAGGTTGGCGGGCGGGTGTGCTCCGACGTCTCAACTCTCTGGCTCCCGCGCATACCTATATTTTGGCTTTTGAGCATCGTTTTGCGCCTAACTTGTCATCCGCCGATTTGTGTGGTATAGATAGTTTAAAGTTTGTAACTGAAAACAGTTTTGTTAATTTTTGTTTCATTATTTTTATAATTAAAAAATGAGTGTTCATTACTCCAAGCCATCTCAAGTAGGTGCTGGTGGAAAGACGAAGGAGGAAATGATCTTGGGATTGGTGCTTGACATGTCTGCTGCTAACTGAACCGAATTGACCCGTGTGTGGTCGAGTATGTTCTAATTCTTATGTAAACAAGAATTTGTAACTGAGTTGTATTTGTCTTCAGGTGTATTAAGTGTTGAGTAATTTATAAAAAATAATTGTTGATTTTCATTTGTCTTTCAGTATAAAGGTGAGTACTCACTGTCATCCGTGTGCTTGCGGTCGCGTCGGGGCCGCGGCGGCGCGTACAGCGACTGGTCGACGCCCGAGCCGGCCGACGCGAGCGACGAGTGCCCGCTGTCTCGGAACTCGCCCGTTTCCGCCCATACTGCGGAAGAAAACACTATGTAAGTTTATAAACTGCCATCAATTACATTGGAAACGTTTTTTTATCTCTTAATGTGACAAGACAAACGCCCACCAACAAGAGGAATATCTTCAACTATAGTCGTGCTGTCGTCAAACGCGGACGGCGGCGGGAGGTTAGAGAAGACTGTCGATGATGATCGTAATCTTAGGTTACTAAAGTGAGCATTGAGTCTGTTGGACACTATTTAGCAGTACGTCAGTAAAACATTTAGTGACTTGTTTTTTCTTTTCAAACAGTTTGTAACAAACAAATGATTGACAGCTATCAGACTTAGCTTAGGTTTACACCATGGTTTATACTATGACTTAGTTTAGTTTTACATTGTTATTTAATGAAATTATTCAATAATCCATATTTAATGAATACATGTCATCAAATCACTAAAAAAATTCAACAAAATAATTTCAAATTAAAACAAAAGCCCATAAATTAAATCGTAACAAATACGACATTATTTATCAAGGATAAGGTTAATTTATGTATTTGTTGAACGGCAATGACGCCCCGTCGCTGTAATTAAGTGTCTCAAACACTTGTTAACAAATTAGTCACTTGAGACGGCAGTGTGTGCGCGCCTTTATTAATAGCCCGTGCACCGTTACAGAGCCTGGTATTTTTTGCTATAGATTTTTAAATAGTGTTACTGCGATCATATTTAAAATACTATAGATTAAGTAATAGTAGTTTACTTGATAGAATAAATTCTACTTTAGTAAAAAGAACAAAAGACTGTTTTGTAAGAAAGTGAATAAGAAAGTTGATTTATTAGAATAGGGCACTTTCATTGTATTTATATTTCAGTTTACAAATTCATCGAAACTAAATGAAGAGCAGTATTATAAAATTTAAAAAAATAGTAACATAATATCAGTTACATAAACATAAAGTCGTGGTGGTCTAGTGGTAATGACACCCGCCTTACAATCGTGAGGTCGTGGGTTCAAACCCGGTCCCGTACCAATAAATTCCTTGGAATTTTTGTACGGAATTTCACACCATTGGCTTTTCGGTGAAGAAAAACATCGTGAGGCATCCTGCATACGTCCGTAGAAGAAATTATATGTATGCGTATGTGAATCCACCAACCCGCACTGGGCCAGCGTGATGGATATGGCCCAATCGCCATTCGTGTAAGTGAAGCCGTGTAACGTTCATTTTACTCGGATTTTTAGCGCTATATTTTTTTTTACTTACCAAGTTTAAGAATAGACGATCAATTTCAACCATATTCATACGTAAAAACTGTAGGTGTTTGCATGATTTATTTCTAATCTAATATAATTCATTATGCTGGACGTAGAACATTGGTCCATATCCACCACTATTGAAATTCGGATATTATTACCACTAGGTCACCACGGCTTTTCGTGGGTTTTTGGGTAGGCCTACGTCCAGCAATCAATTATTAATAAGGCAAGAACAATTCCTGATGATCCAAACTTCTCTTTCTTTGGTCAAAAATGAATATAAAACAAATAAAACGGTATAGTGCCACTTCGCATATTAAAATTTCAAACAAGAATTCGGAACTGAGCAAAAAACGCTGACCTTCATCCACGCGATATTTTCCCGAAAAAATAGCTTGTCTCCGTTTCCCATTGATTTATTCCCCGTCCAATTAAATGTAAAGCAACAATCAATGCGCGCCAGCTTTCCCATTTATTTACGTTCCAATGTTTATTTGCATCAAACAATACATTTTTTGTTACAACACAGATTTTTATTTTTGTTTATTTAAAGTCGGCTCTATACTGTGACGTGTAGAGCCCGTTGTTTTGAGAAAAGTCACGAACTCACGCAATTGATGGCGAAATTGTGATTACACTTTGCAATTATAAAAACATTATGCGGTAAGAAGAGCTCGCTTTATTTTCATTCGGCTGTTTAATTGTTGTCATTGCTGCTCATGACTTTTATGTAACGAGATTGTTACTACTTTAACTGAAAGAATGTAAGCTTCAAGCGCACCTAGGTGACACGATACGTTACCAACGTACGTATCATGTCACCTAGGTGCATTTTACATAATAATATAATGCTTTGCGTCACCGAAAACCAGGTAATGCTACAATAGTACAAAAAATGCAGATAAAGCACGTGAATCCTTAAAAATGTACGGGGAAAATGAAAGAGCGGAAGCTTATTCTCTGGCAGGGGGCTAAATATACTGTCTGTAGTGCTGTGGTAGTGATAAATAATACAAAAAACTAACAAAAAACACACTATTATTACGTATAACGTCGTTTAGATATTCATTGCGCCTTAGACATGATTATCAGACTTGAAGATTTAATTTTTATTTCAACACAAAATAGCACAGTTAATCTAACCAATAACAAATAAACTAAACTTAAATCTAGCGAAAAAAGTTGAAATTAATCTAATTTATTTTAGAAAATAATCAATGAAATTATAGTCATCATTTACGTACTCTTAAGTGTAAACGATGACATTGATGGCAATGTATAGTCACGCTCAGAAGTTATATAATTCAGTTTATTTATATACGTACTAGTTATCTGATTTCTATTTAGAAAATCACTCGGCTACGTTATATCGTTGCGTAATATTTTATTGATAAAGTCAATAGATCAAATAGATGAGAAACCAAGAAAATGGGACATATAAATAATCAACTAGGGAGAACTATAATTTTACACATAGTTTAATAATGTGTTTTCTCTTGTAGGTAGAAATTGTCACAACTCGATAAAAAAAATATAGCTCTATGAGGCACTGTTTCTTTCTCGCTGGGCGACTTAATTATCTGCCATGTTATTCTGGTTTTTAGCCGCGATCCACTAGCCCGCTTTAGTTTATCCGATATAAAAAGTAGCCTAAGCAACTCTACACATGCAAAAAAATCAAGTCAATCCGTTAGTCCGTTACTGCATCAAACAGTAGCTAACAAACACACTTCCGAATTAATAATAATAGTAAGGATACCTACTACACAATGTTTTTTTAATTTATATTCTTTAAATAAGGACACTGGGGCCAAGTTCAATTTTATTACTCTACACTCTACAGTATTTTCAGAACCAAACGACTTTAGTTTTTCCGTATTATGTTTTTGGCCACAATTGACGTCTCGCGCATTTAGGCGTCTTTTATCATTTACAGTTAAAACAGATACTACGTTATCACTTATCGCTAGAAATAGAACAAACGTAGTTTTACGTCGGTTGTAACCAACATTTAGTTAGAGAACGACGCGCGTTGAGCAAACATCATCATGTGTTTGATCTGATAGTGTTGATAACAGCTTTTATTGTTTTATGGACCGCTTTAAAATTTCTATTTGCGATACTACGCTCTAATTAAGGTTTCAGAGAAGGGTTATTCGCGATTGTAGTTGATTTTGGATAATTATGTTATATTCATATCTATCCATTGGATTTTTGTTAGTAGATTTTTTGTCACATATATTGCGATATTCAGAGAAGTAAATACTTCATTAGGATGGATCAATCTGTATGTTTTTTTTTTTGTTTTGATCAATTCATACTGTCTATGAGAAAATTCAAGGAGTCACATGATCTTTGTCGTTGACTCTTCTTTTTACCCATGACGGAACGGAGACGGTATTTACGTTTGGGGTGAGAGGATGTTTGTACGTTTGTTTGTGCAAACCTATGTTGCCGTTTTTCCGAAACTGCTAAACCGATTTTGATGCAATTTTCAGTTAAGGGTTTGATTGTTGCCGTAATCGATGATTTTTTAATACATATTTATTTATTTATCGTATGTACAGTACCAGTGTTTAATGATTCACTGCTGAACATAGATCTACCTAGAAGTGCTGATTGGGCCATGTCTATCAGTCTATCACCCAAAGCATGCTGGGACATTTAGTCACATACGTTCAAAGTTAATTTCATTTCATTTTATTTCACATACGTCATCAAAATTATACCGACGTAAGCAGATTTCCTCAAAATGATTTCTGTCATCTCCCAACATCGACTTGTACTACAGGAAAAATAGACATTATTTTTGGACAACTTTGCACTAAATTTCCGATCCAAATTTTTTGTTTAATAAGGTTTAGGATCACTTACTGAGAATAAAAACACAAAATACTGATAGATCCAGGTGGAGCTTCAAGCGCCATCTTGAAAAAACGTTTTTGGCCGATATCTCGGAAACTATGCAATTATTATTAAGGGCAAGAGTTATGAAGATCATTATTGTAGAGGATAAAATTGTGCATCTTTTGTTTCCGAAAAACTTTTTTGTGAAACTTACCGTTTACGATTTGTGGCCCATTTAGTGATTTATGGCCCATTTAATAAAATTTCATTAAATGTCCATAAATCGTAAACGGTTGTCGCTGTTTTCAGAATTTATTGAACTAGAATAACATTTGTGTAACGAATGTACCTATATATTTTAAGAAATACCTCGTACTTATATAACGAACAAACAATACGTGTAAGTAAAGTGATAATACTCTTAGTATCCAACCGCACGAGCGCGTCACACATCGTCTCAATGATATTGTCACATGTAGGTCCATGTACTCGTAACTATGTTTATGACGACGACTAGATATAATAATCATCAATATTACAAATACACAATTATTAGTAATACAAATATATTACAAACAATGTAACATCATGAATATTGTTTCTGTGATTGTCAAAGTTTGATATTTTTTAAACTAGCGGCGCCCCGCGGTTTTACCCGCGTTATGCCCGTTCCCGTGGGAATTTTGGGAATTTTTATACATATAAACCTTCCTCTTGAATCACTCTATCCATTAAAAAAAACCGCATCAAAATCCGTTGCGTGGTTTTAAAGATTTAAGCATACAGACAAACAAACAAACAAATAAATAAACAAACGAAAATAGCGACTTTATTTTATACTATGTAAGGATACTAATTTAACCCTAAAGTTGTTTGCGAAATCATTAAAATTCGAAGTGGCCAAAAATTACATCAAGGTGGCCAAAGCTACCTAAATTTTAATTTACAAAAGGGCAACTAATACTAATGCATAGTAGGTAGTTTTTTGAGCAAAGCAGCGCAGTGCAATTTTCGATATTTGCAAAAACCCGTTATAATAGAGTGAATATAAGTGATCTGCACTTTAGAGTAAACATTAATAATTTGTGCTTAAGATATTTTCTACTAGCTTTTGCCCCCGGCTTTTCCCAAGTGATATTTAGATGTACATATTTGCTATCTCATAGGAACTTTTATTTTTTCGGGATAAAAAGTAGCCTAGGTAACTTTTCGTCTTTCAAACTGTGTCCATGCCAAAAATCAAGTCAATCCTTTGCTCCGTTGCTACATGAAAAAGTTACAAACCAATAAACCAAAAAAATACACTTTCGGGTTTATAATATTATACTTAGTAAGGATAGTAATTGTAAGGATCACAGTTTAAGTTTACTTTTTATACAAATCGGTTGAATTTTATACAAATTTTGAACTTAACGTTTGGCATTTACGGTTCACAATTAAGTATCACTCAGGCCTACATTTCAAAAGGCATTTCGCAAGGCTTATGACGACCTTTGCATTGTCAGTTTGAGATAAGTACATAATAAAATGAATAATCTTTAAATTGAAAATATGAATTACAATTAAAGTAATGGTCTTCTTCATAAACTTTAAATCTCGATTTCATTATTTCTAAGCACCGCATGAAAAATTTTCTACCATGCACTTAAAGGTACTCAGGTTACCTACAGCTCCGAAAATCACCTGAAATACTAAATAGAACCGTAACAAAAAGTAGTAAAACTCTTTTTACATTTTCTTCTCACTTTCAACACCAAAATTTAAAAAAAAAAACCGTTCAGTCCGCTCACGGCGAGAGCCATAAATTATATGAAGTTATCAGCGGCGCACATATTTGCGTCTGCCCACTATCTATCTTAATGCAAATAAAGCATTTTATATTTTTGTGCGTTTTTACCAGCTCTTAATTTTTTGTTTTTGTACTCTTTTTGTGTTCTTGAGTTTAATATTTTGCTGAATTATAATATTAACTGTATTAATTGGCTCGAGAAAAACAGAAGAAACGTTTGTTGATCTTCTTTTGAATCGTTCAATTCAAATATAAAACCAATTAATATTGTTTGTATAGAAACACCAAACCTAGTGTGATTAATAGGTATATCTAGGCAAATGTGGCATATTCTGGACTGCATTCAGGTAGTACTGCCGATATGGTAGTATTAATTGTTCTATTCCGTTTTCAATACTTTAAACAGATGGTACTGCAAAAGATACTCCTAAAAATAACGGCTGAACCGAACAGGCTGCAATTAATGCTGACTATAATCTCAGAACTATGTGCTTCTATTTAGGAGTAGACTAGCTCAAGCGTATCTGTGAGCTGAGCATTTTTATTTATTTTATAGCAGGCTCAACAAACAAGCAGCGTTTGTTAAATATCTAAACAAAATGTATCATAAAAATATTTAAACAAAATAAACACAGATTGCTATTTGAAGATCATCAAGCTTACCAATTATAATTTAAAAAAAAAAAAAACTAAAAAGACGCTTCGAATTATAATTGTATTGTCATCGGTCTTAGATAAGTCTACAAAGTTTAATTGAAATCTGACCGTATAAAGTGGGTCAAAATCGACCTTAAAGGAGTCCGTTACAAACAAACATAGGTGCAGGTGAAACTAATACAGGTGTGCTAAAAAGAAGTTGTCACATCCGAATGAACGCCTAAAATGGTTTGAATAACGTGTATGATTATACATATGTACATGTCGGAGACTGAGACTAATCGTGTAAATCACCCGCCATCGTTATTTGTGGGTCATCCATTGGTAGGTACGGCTTGCCGGCGGTCTCCAGTTGTCCATCTCACCAAAATGAACACTCTGTACTACTGCAACGGGTGGTTTTATTGACCTAGTATCACTTGGTAATCAATTTAATAAGAATTTTCGAAGATGATAACGGATTTTAAAGTCAAAGAGTTTGCACGGGTGCAATGCCACCTTGCGCTCGGAATGGCATGACATTTCTCGCCCATCTTTCCGACACAAGCATGCAGTGTTGCCATGTACGACCCCATTCGGGTGATACGCACTTTAAAATCATCACTGTTGCTTTTAACTAATAAAACCAACTATGCTGTCTCGCTCCGTCATACATATTATAGGTACGTAGCTTCCTGAATACCAGCGCGTTAGGTTATCTTACAAAAATACATGTGGAATGATATGTTAATCCTAACAGCCGCATTGTAGCGCAATCAGGACCACCGTGCTGGGAGCTGGTTAATAGCATAATCCCGATAACGGAGCGCCGAGGGCTTGCTTCCGGTGCGACCATGCTATGCAACAGCTGATGGATGTCTGATGGATTGCCTCGGATGGGTTGCGGGGTCAAGGTTCGGTAACAAAGTTCACTATAAATATTATATGTAAACCAAAGTACTGGTACTCGTAACTTACGAATATTATCTTTTAGTGCATCAAAATTAACAATATTGACTATGGGAATACACTAAAATTGTGGACAAAATTTGCTGTTCCATACATCTTTCCGCCAGATTTTTTTATTGAACAGCAAATTGTTATCCCGAAAAATCAGGGTTGGTCCCATTAGTAAAAGTTGTTCATCTTAATGTAAGTCGTTCTTAAGAAGTTAGGCAAAGTTACAAGTGACCCTATTTATAGATATATGATAAGTGACCATAGTTTTAATATATTTCGCAAATGTTCAAGTCTTGGCAGCATTGACTGCATGGTTATATTATGTTTTTATTCATTTATTTGTCCTTAATATAACATACATAGGTACAATTAAAAAGTACTGCCAAACAGCGTAACGGTTTGTAGGCATCGAGCTATAAATATTTCCTCAAAGTTTGTAGGCAGGATAGCTCTCACATTAGGTACTTAGTAACTATGTACAAGCAGATATACATTCCCGTGTTATTATTATGGAAATGAAATGAGTTGAGTTATTTCAGTATTATTGGCGTTTTAGAATCGTCAGCAGCACTGTTTCTCTTAGCTATCTGTACCTAGTTTCATGTTTTGAAAATTGCCTGTTACGTGTTTGACTTCATTTTTCCGCCATTTTTGTATATTATTACTATGTAATACGAGACTAAACGCGCACTAAAATAACGAGTTAAATATATACCTCATCATCCTGACGTTTCGACCGAGTTGCATCGCTCGTGGTCACGGGTACACTGGAATATGAAACAGCTGGTACCACCAATTCAACTTGAACTTGCAAAATTGTCACTCCGACACACAACACTGACGGTATCTAATAATGTCTTGCTACCTACACTACGCGATTTACATTTGTTGACAACAGGATTCCACGACGCCGATAACTTAAATCCATCCTCCCGGTTGAAATTGTTATGTTTTTTGATTTCCACCGCTTCACGAACTATTCTTGATAAATAGTACCGCACGGGAAGCATGGCAAAGGGACAAACTGTCTTTCCACCATTATATCCCCTCGAAGAGGAAATAAAGTATGGATTGACAATGACAACTGACATTAAAAGTGGATAAAATGGTTTTCTCCCTTTGCTGTGCTACCCGGGCTGTTTCACATTCCAGTCCACCCGTGATCACGACCGATGCAACTCGGTCGAAACGTCGGGATGATGAGGTATTTATTTATCTTGTAATTTGAGTGCGCGATTAGTCCCGTAGTATATAGTAATCATGTGTTCAAATCGCAAAAGTTTAAAAACAACATTTTTCTATACTTACTAAAATTCTATATCTCTCAACATTTTATATGGAAAAGTTATGTTTGAGGATCTTGAAGTAGTTAGTCTGTTATGAATTACACCACGGAAATTACAAGCACGTGCTAAGACCACTTGAAGCAGACCACACAGGATGGTACACAGATGAGAGGTGGTTATTCAGGTGGAACGAAATACAAGTAGAGAATCTTATCATACAAGTGCTTACTCGTACGATCAAGTATCAGATCAGTATACATAGATGGATCATTTTATTCTTCATATATTTTTCTTAATTTTTTAGTCTAAAATTATATCTCATATATTTAAGCGCCTGAGCTAGTGCAGATACAGATTGCCAGTTAATTCATATTTCATTCATATACAAAGCCAATTTCGATTTAAGAAACCTGATCGCATCTAATAAAAAATATCTAGCGTATTTTTAATTATAAAACGAACCTAATGTTTAGTCGCCCTTAATTAGCCGCCTATATACCGAGAGTTAATAACAATCAGTACTATCGATAGATAGAGCCTGTTTTTATTGGCCCTCACTAAACTTATCAAACTCTATTCTAATTACTATTTAGATAAGTCCTAAATTAATATGGCGGCAGAAGAAGCGCTATCAACCCAGCACAGGAAATGAAAAATGCACAAGTGTTACGTTCGACGTGATTAGATTATACCTGGCGCTGATAAAGCCCCAGGCGAGCTACCGGCTACCGAATCCTCTATCTCGGACCAATCGCGACGCTATTCATAAATTATCGCTCAAATTAATGGCGTGTAAGTTATAAATGGCCGGTGGATTAGGCCCCATCCATTTTATTCCTATTTTACCTACCATAAAGAACCTTCATTGAAAACGTACACAAATTCACGGGAGCATCCACTAATTTCCCCGGCGCCGTCCTCTTCACACCTCCCGCCGAACCCTCTACCTGTCCCGCTTCAGCGACCCTTTCCTCCGACGCGATTCATCATCATTTCGCGGTTTACTGATTTTCTATTCAGGCCGAGGATTGGCCGCCCGCGCCCCGGGCCCCGCTCCCGGCAATTACGAACCGTTTATGTTCGCGGCGGTAAAATACTAGAGCAACATTTTTTCGACAAAATATCTCCTTCGGGTGGCTTAAAAAGGCGAAGATAAGACGTTCGGAGTCCGTACAACCCCAATTAGTATTCCAAATAGCCGCCGACATATCGTACACGTTACATAAAATGTAAAGAGTGGACCGCACCGGAGGCACGAACGTCGCATAACTTTCTTGTGGATGATTCGTTTACTTCCAACTTCAATCTTAAAGTAACCAGAGCAAGTGCTAAAGTTGTCCGCGATCGTCCCGAGACTTCGCCCCAGACGCTGTTTCTACTTCACCCAAGCAATAACAGTCTTACGGCACTCGCGGGTAGGTTCAAAATGATGAAGTCTCGGCGGGCGGCGTCGAGTGCGGGACTTTGAGGCTTATGGTAATTGTAATAAAGCGGAGTGCAGCAGTTATGGGACGTGAGAGGTTCTAGACCAAATCCCGAGTAAGCTGTAACTTCCTTTTGGATTTTCGGAAGCCATTTATCAGTCTGATGTGGGCGTCTGGAAATTTTTCATGTTTCGTTATTGTAACGGAGCGACATGACACGTACGCCTCGAGGATTCTTCGCCTTTGTTTATTGGCCACGTGTCTATCGGTCTCAAGGTTGTTTTCGCAAGCTCGCTTTTGGAGAGTTGTAATGCTTTCGTAAACTCAGTTTTCGCTCATACGTTCTCATTACAGTGTTTTACTCGCGAGCAAATCCTTATAGTTATGACGATCGTGTAGAACGTGTCTGTTAAATCACGAGTGCTCTCTTACCGCGCAACTAATTTGTGGTCTAGATGAATTAGTGTTTATGGTTATTCGCGGCTGCTTGGGGCGGAGTAGTGGATCCCCGGAGGCGCATTACAAACGAGATAAATCAGCAGTAACCCTTCCGCCGCAAGCAAATTACCCTCCACCTGAGACTTGTAAAAATCCCCACAAAATTATTAGCAGCAGCGATCTGCGGCCGCTAGCCAGCACTAGGGGAGCTTTACATTCATTTCGTTGAGCTAAATCTGGAGCAGATTTATTCATTAAGGCAGTGCAATTGATATTGCTCGCCGAGATAAATGTCTAGCTGGAGGGCGTTGCTTGCATCTTTTGTTGGCTGCACTCGGTAGAGACATGACCTATATAATAAATTTTGTTAATAACGCTCTATTTACGTAAACTCTAAAAATAAACACGATGTTCTGCTTATATATTGAAATTCCTGGGACTTAATATTTTTAGAAAATACTCACTCGATTATTTCGGTGCTTCAGTGCTAATTAAGATGACTTTAGTTAAATCTGTATTTGAAATAGACGCGTATTGTGTAAAGTTTGATATACAACTACGCTAACATTTTGTGTTGCAACAATAATGTTTTCGCGGACTACCTGTACTTAGTTTCCTAACCATGCTATCAAAACCAACATTAGACGAAGGCAATATCAATAAAAAATATCTATTAATATGTTTTATTTCCATTAAGCCAGTGACCGAACCGAAATCTACCAATAGACCCTATTTGAAAACAAACTAACACGCATTCCCGCCACAATATTAAAGGTCCAAGGAAAGAGCGGAGGGTTGCGAAATTGGCCACCAAAAGACCATTCCGCAGGTCGAGGGTGCGCCTGTTCAGAAGGCAATCACAGCTCCCATATGGGCACAAATTACTTCTTCTATTTGCCCGCAGACACTGCGATGACAATGCGAATGGGGTGTTGTGATTTGACACGATTCCATTGGGTGAATCAAAGAGTTGTTTTCTTGGTTTCGTTTGGTTTCATGCATCGAATAAAAGGGTTTGAGGTAACTTTTTAGATTTCTCTTTTGGTAAATTAGTTGGCAGTATCTTTGTTTGATTTGACAGTAACGTTGCTAGTTACTTTAATTTTTGCTTTGCACAGTGCAGAGACTTTCAGGCGTATCCAAAATTCCCAAATAAACTTATTGAAAATTCCGAAATAAGCTTACTGATAGGCGATTCCATCTAGATCTATTGAAAAATTACGTGAAATATTCTTTAATAATGTACATTCTACGGCTGGTCTAATGATAAAAATGGTAAATTTTCAAAAAATTATAGCCTTGCTATTTCCGAACTTGACAGATGAACAGAACGATTCAATACTGGCATATGTCGCCTCCACATTTGTTGCATCGGGATTAGGCTCGTAAACGATACCATTTTGTGCGTTTTCAATTTGCATAAATATTACTAGAGCTATAATGTCATAAATATATTAGTGCGGTGATACAGATTTTATGGTGATTACAAAATTATACTGGCAACCACGCGTAAGGGTCGGCGTTGCTCAGGGAGGTCCCTTGTCGCCGGCTTTATTAAATGATGTTTGCTGGTTTTTACAAGACAAATGTTATGAGATTTAGAAAATAGTACGAAGAGGTTAAAATATTACGAAGGGTGAAGAAAATAATAAGGATTTACGTATAAAATGTGTCTATACAAAAAGCTATCTCCCACCTCAGAGGGTTTGAGCGTCAGGACGATATTTCGGGAATAATGTGAAGTCATAATATTATAATTACGAGGCGGGGGCCCAACGCGTCTCACAAAGCGACGTCATTCGCCATTGTTAGACGCGCCGTCATATATCACATGATGTGTCAACGTATTTTATACAAACGCCTCATCAGTATCTCCGTAAAATTGAATAGGGACGCATCATTGTTTCTCATCTCTGACGTCACAAACAAATATACTTGTACCCTATATGTATAGGTATATACTTATTACACAAGTTTTAAATTAATATATTTTGTTTTATGTAATGACGAAAATCGACGTTTTCATTAATCAATCATGAAGAGTTTAGTACCATCCAAAAGCTGCATGTTTAATAGACACACTACATTGAACTGTTGCCACTCTTTTACTCACTTTTTCAAAAGTTTATTTTCTTTCTGTAATGTTGATGTCATTAGTAATGTTTTGTGAGTTAAATTACACTTTGACCCTGGGTTTTATGAGCTAAGTTAACTTTCTCACGTGACTTTCTTTCATTGCCTTTTTTTTTGCTATACTAACCTTGCCCCAAATGCGATAAATTAGACCGATACAATACATTATTTTGTGTACTTTGCAACCGATATTGGAGGGCGGCATTATGTTATTGTTTAGAAATGGTTAGTGTTGTGACATCGCCGTTGGCCATCAGACCATTATGTTACTATTTGTTTTAGATCCTTTGTTGCAGCCGAGGGTTACCGTTTCTGACAACAATTTGTCATAAAATATAAAGATTTATCGCCAGCCTCCGATGTGCACGCCACTCTTTTAACAACCGTTATTCTTCCTTTTATAGCGACAAATAAAATGAGAATAAACGAAAAGTAATATTATACAAAAAGATGAGGGCATTATTTTAGAAACGTATTACCTGAGTTGTAAAAATCGGCTTTACAGCGACATTGGTTTTCATTACTCGTAAAACACAGGTATGGTTTTCATAATGTACGCCGCTTTTAAAGCAGTTATTATGTTGAGTACCTGTCAAATACATATATTTATATAGACCTACTATACTGGTATATTTAGTAGGTATTTTCATATCATAGCATTTAGCCATATTAATTTTTCATATTGTATTTGTATCTATTGCGGGATTGACCGTCAGTTGTCTATGGATGATTCAGTTACTTTTAATTTTATGTCATAGTTTAAGCTAGGCTTTAAGGCTAAGCCTTTACACGATCGATAAGACATTTTTGGTATTTTATTTGCCTATATTTATGAAAAATGTGGTAAAAAATCAATCAATTTAAAGACATTTTTTGGGATTCATTCATTTACACGAAATGAAAAGTTTTGATCAATTTTTTTAAAGCGCTTCTAGAAGCAAATTAATAAATGTACCTAGGTATATACTCTACTTAGCCTGGTCTCTCAAAAAATTCCTTAACGACATTTCCAAAAAAATAAATCAATTAGGCAAGCAAATAACGGCGCCATTAATTTACTGGCGTGCGTAGCTTTTGCCACGTCATTTTTATTTGACTAAAACTAGCCACCTCACGCCACAAACGGTTAATATAGCAAAATGTCACTACAGTCTCATCTTCCCACAAATCATTTCCCGAAATGAGTTTTTGCGGGTGTCCAAAGGGTGGTGGAACTGTCTTGCTGACCATTATAACGGCCGAGGTGACAGATGGTCGGTGCAAGGGTTATCCCGGTTCCATCTGTCAAGGGCGATCAATCACGCGACTTGTAAATATTGTGCGCTACCATTGACTCTCATTGTTTGTCGATTTGTCATTCGCTGTCTGTCGATTTTATTTTACTGGTAGCTTTTTTGAGCTGTAACTGGTGTTGTACTGATATTTTCATCGTTGAGTTGTAAAAGGTCTACTTCTGGATGCATTGCATAGCCCATTGTGTTTAAACATATTTTCAACTTTTTTAGTGTTTACTTACATCTAGAGTTTTCTTGAAGTAGTAGCGCTCCTATCATGTGGCTGGATGCAGTTTATTAAATAAGATAAATCTGTAAGTATATCTAGTAACTTATAACTACAAAATGCCGGCACGTTCAGCCCCTTTAGCATTTACGATGCATATTATTTAAAACTGAACCTCGCCGTGGGTGAAATGATACGTTAAATTATAGACCTCAATTTTTTTACCCGTTTAGATATGTCAGAAGTTTTTTGATGAATTCAAACTTTCATAGCCATAAGCTAGCCACACGGCCTACACTTGCTTGTTATACATGAGTATTTTTGGATGAAATGTTTGCAGATGTCAATGTCATGCTAAGTGAAACGTTTTTTTATTCGGAGTTTATTAGTTTTACCTTATTTTTATTTTATTTTCATTTAGGATCTCATCAAATGTATAGTCTCATTTATCATTTTACCTCAATGTAACGATGAGTGTTATCTTTACAAATAATTACTTATATGTAGAAAAATTGTTCATCTCATAATTGCAGCTCAAAAAAATTAATTTACCCACGTACCTAATAGATTACGATTAGATAGATCCTCAGATAACGTTACAGTCGTTGTTTAGTTGAAAATTAAGCTTAGTCGTTTTTTAAGAGAAGTGTTGAATATGGAAATTAAAAAACAAACACCTCACCAGCTTTTTCAAAATTCATGACATTTGCGTACCTCGGGGCGTGACTGTATCCAGCGCGACAGATGTCGCTGCATCCGCCCTCGAGTTGCGTTCGAGAAAAAACGGTTCGAGAAGGCGTGGTAGCAATAAATTTTGTCAAAATATGCTCGACACAAACACTTCCCATTCCGTGCCCTATTAGAATAACAGAACAAATCGGTTTAATTTGTTAACAGGCGTTCGGAATCGGTGTCACATGTCTCGGTGGGTGCGAGGTATGCCTCGAAATTTATTTAGTTTCATCTCTACTAATTGCCGATGACAAAGTTTAATAGCTCGTGCACATGTTAATAGTCGTAATAGTTGCTGTCTTGTTTCTGAAAGAAATGGGAGAGTTAGTTTTATTAATGCGTCTTATAAATGAGACATTTGTGTTTGTGTATCTCTTCATTCATTGAGTTTTATGAGTAACAATTTTAGTCTTGATGTTTATGTAAAATAAGTCTGGAGATTAATATTATTATTCTTTGAGTGATTGCAGGAGAGTACATTCAACGAATATGTACCTACTATGTTGATATGAAATTATGAATTAAGTATCTGATCTAGTGGTATAAATTATTTTAGCCGTACTCATTCGTTCTATTAACCGTTTGTAACTACCAATAAAGCACGGATTCAGCGGTGAACGTCCTCCAGAAGGTAGAGAGATGACTTCATTAAGAATGCAAGATCGCACTGGATGCAAGGCGTTTCCAATCAGTCTTATTAAAGATTTATAAGGGAGACGATACTCAGCAGTGGAAGTCCTATAGGTAGCTGAAATAATGATGATGATGACCACTGCACACTTTAAGCACTGATGCTAATGATTAAAGCACCAAAAATCCCAAACATTTTTAATCAACAGTCGGAATGGCGGTTAATACTAGATCTTTGCCGAAAGACAACATTTTTCAATAAAGTAAAGTACTCGTACCTTAGGTAGGTAGTAAAGTAGGTAACTTAATCCAAGTAGTCTAAACAAAGTTGTATCACTTATCTGATACATTTAACAACAGCATGGTGTAGGCAAGGCAAAGGTGCATCAAACTTAGGTGTGAGGCCGCAACTCCACAAATATTTGTCAAGTTCACGTTTCCGAGATTATTTTATCTGAGTGCGCCTAAATCTGACCGGCGCGGCGCATGCGCAACCAGAATGTTTAGCTTGACGCGACTGCTGGAACCATAGAGATCCAGAGAGAAGACTTGTCATTTTTCGAAACGCGAGACACTAAATAATTTCGTATGATAATGAAGTATATACTAGACTGGGCGCCAAATAATAATAATTCCAAAGTAAGAGGGCGCGATGTGCAATTATGAAAGTATGAACAGAATGAAACTAATATCTTTTGTCTCTGTTTGCGTACATATACCTACGTTTTTTTTATCTGACTACGACGCATGGCCTAGGAGCATTTCAAGCTATTTAAAATGTTCTGATGTTAGAGCTAGCCGCCCGTAATATTCATCGAAACTACAACGTCTAGCGCCCGTAATATTCATCGAAACTACAACGTCTAGGGCCTAGACGTTGTAGTTTCGATGATTATTACGGGCGGCTAGCCCTAAAATCAGAGCATTTTAAATAGCTTGAAATGCTCGGATATGGTTGAAACAACCGGCATTCATAATTTAAGGAGTCATCCAAGCCAATGTAGCGCTCAGCTAGAAATGCCATCCGCAGTTACCTACCTACCCTAGAGTGATCGTACGGAACATTGCTTAACGTAACGAAACATACAATACATTGCAAAATGCAGTATTCTGTGAGCGTATTTGAATAAGTAATTTCTTGTGCTCAGCGTAATAATTGTGTAATTGGGTAGGTATTGTTTTTACGCGTAGTTGTGATACTAAACATAGTTTCGCGTTAAATTAAGTCCCCGATAGATCGAGTCTTCATGTCCAGTATCGCGAGATCTGTGGCGGAAACTGACTCATGGTATGAGATTTTGGTTGTATCCGCTTGTCTCACTAGCTATGTCATCTTTTGTTACAAATCTGCGTCCAGACGTCAACTAGAATCTATAGCATCTGATGGAGGTGATGCAATTATTTACAGACGAGGTCCAAAAGTATCTATCTTGCTATATTCTATTTTTTTTTTCTTATGCGCAAGTTATGTTTGTTTAACATGATTAATTGGGCTCACTCCCAGTAATGTATCAGAATCAGCTAGTAATAGAAAAAAATAGTTTATTTTGGGGAAAATGTTCATATCTATTATTATTTTCAACATTTTCCACCCACTGCAAGGTTATTGCCTTTCCCTTTTTTCCTAATTAAGTATCGAATCGTTATTTTATGTTTAAATTTATATATTCAGTTAATATTAATTCAATGACACACGAGCTCGTAATTTAGCGATGCGACACATGTCCTACTCGTACCGACCTTTGACAGAAAGCGGCGGCCGACAGCCTTTATTAAATCTTTACTTCTCTGGCAAATAGGTGTGATTTATTAATACAAAAACTATTAAAAAAAAACTATTAAGCAAAAACTTGGTGCCGCGCTGTCTGCCGCACCCCAGAATTGGCGGCATCGGCAGATCGCTAGATTTTTTTTTACAAAATAAAAAATTGCAACCCCCAGGGTGCGATTCCACGGGGAACGCTGTCGCCTCACTTTGATGCCCCTAATAATAAATTACATTTTATGTTTGATGTAATTTGTTTTCTTTTTGAGACAGCAAAATGGTAGAGGTGAAAAAATATGTTTAATTTTTCTTTACTCGTGTTTCTGAAATGTTTACTTAAGTGAAGAAAAAAAAGGTGGTATAATTTAAACCTATACCTATATCTAAAAGTTGTTATGATTTTGATATATTGAACCTAATTTAATCGCACTGTACAAAGCCTTTTCATAATCCATTGCTGAACATAGATCTGTCCATGAGGACGGTTGGGCCATAACCACCACGCTACTCCAGTGCGGGTCGGAAGACATAAACATGTTCTAAAGGACCGCAAACACAGCAAAACCTAAATATTGGGCACCTTTTAACCAGTTTGCCTTATCAGCTGTATCGCTGCTATTTGTACAAATTATGAATCATTTCGCAGTTTTTTATTACCTCGGTTTACTGCATCTTTATTATCCAAAGGGCTCCTCTATTTTCCTCCGTATGTCACAATTCTCCGCAACCTATTCTGCACCCTCTGGAAAGAGTCAACCTCGCCCTAGCGTTTCTTTAGACATTATGAGTAATAAGCAGAATGTAAATACGAACTCAAATCTTTTTAATCTGCGGTACCTATCTCAAAACTACAGCGAAAATAGTGAAGCATCGAAAAAGAGATGAAAAAATTGGACTTCAAGATCTCGCAAACTACCGACACATTTCACCACGGGGAAAGGAGCTCGAAGTTGTAATCCTTCAAATCGCAAATGGTCGATTACGAACACCTACGCGACACTTCCGCCGCTCTTTGTTTGACAAACTTCCCGCGCGAGCGAATTGTTTGTTTATTCGCGAACGAGTTATTCGTAGCATCTTCAACGATTATAGACTCTACATACCCATTGTTTATTTTTATAACCTTTGAGTTGGTGTGAGTTTTAATTTTAAAAAAAATGGTACTACATATACCATATACTATACTACATATTTATACTAAACTACATATACCATATATACTATACACAAATATACTACAACTTTCTATTTACGCATCGAACTCACTTTTTACCGACTTCCAAAAAAGAGGAAGTTCAATGTTCGTCTGCATGTATTTTTTTGTATGTTTATCGATATGTGAAAAGAATAAAAAAAAACTTTTTAGTTCGAAAGGGTATACTTCCGAGGTGGTCCTATTTAAATTTTATCGAAATCGGCTGAACCATTTTTAAAAATCAACGATAATGTAAAAATTGTTTGCATAATTCGAGCGAACTATTCAAAGTTGTACAGGATGGAAGTCATTTTATGCCATTTTTTAATTATGAAAATTCAACTTTACATTTTGATTAATTAAAAAGAGATATGCCTTGCCTTGTTTTAGTAAGTGACTACAAAAATTTGCTTGGTTTTATGAAAAAATGTATGGATTGTAGTATACTTTTTTCACCAAGGTACTTTTTTATGACTACGAGATTATTACCACGTTCCTCTCAAAAATTGTCAGACTTTATTGAATAGAAGTTAATGCCGTATATTTTATTCCGTCCTAAATAATCAACTTTCAAAACATTCTGAATGAAACAAAACAGTGAATGTAATCACCTCAAACGTGCAATAATTGGGTTCCAGAAACGAGAAATTTCATCCAATTAATTTTCACCCGAACCAAATCTGATAATACGGTTCTTGAAAACGAAATCCCAATATTAGAGACACGAAAAAAAGGCCGGCTAACCCCACATAATTAATTTTCCATATTTTCCAAGGGAAATAATGAGATCCGTACTCGGTTTAACGCCTTCGGGTGGGGAAAAAATCTCGATCGAGGAGGCTTTAGAAAGATTCCGCAAAACCTGATCAATTTAAAATTAAAGCCACGAAACGTGTTTTTCGCCTATTTTATAAAATTCTCGGGATATGAAGACAATCTTCAGCGGATAAGCTCGCCGATATCATACGCAGCACTGATGGAATTCTTCTGCCGAATATGTAAAGGGAACAACGTGAACTTTTTACGAAACTGTTTCGTGATCCAATTTCTCGAAAATGAGACCTAAGAGAAAGGACTGACAAATAATGATGACAAATAAAGGAGTGACAAAACGCAACATTATTAGAATGAATGTTGGCACCTATACTATCAGATATTTATTTTTATTTACGCTGTTAAGGTAAAACTTAAATCATTTTTAAATAATTTTAAGAACTAACTAAAATACATTCGTCTGTCGAAAGCGTCACATTTTGTCCATCCAACGCTGCTTAGAAAATGAGATTATACAAAGGCGATCAAAATTTTCAATTTGCAATAAAACTAACATTAACTATTATTCAAAAACGACAATGGCCAAAATGACGACAGCAATCGCTTAATGAACTAAAGCACAATAGAGCTTTAATAAATAAAACGCATAGCATTTTAATCCCCCATTTAAATTCAATGGAAGTAGCAAGTGCAAGCTAATCATCGCAATATAATGCTCGGCTGATCCACGAGGGTTGTTTTTTTATTGTGTGAGAAGAATAAGGATATGTGTTTTGCTTGTGGAAAGAAAGAGACGGTAGATTCATTCGCATTGACTTTAAATGATTGGTCTTTTTGCTTGACGCTGATGGATTGCAAATCGTTGTGTTTACGGAAAACTAAAGTTGAAACAGACAGAGATGTAATATTGATGGGTTATAAAAAACGTTCACGGATAAACGGTTTAAAGTGAAGCTAGAAAATATTTTGATGCAAAAAACAACTGCAGTTTACAAAAATCAGAAATCACAAATACAAAAACAAATGCGCTCAGAATATGTTTGTTATAATTTTATTATGTTGCACAATTTTTACACTTAGAGCCTTAAGAAAAAGAACTGCTATCATCGGTGTCTTTTATTTATTATTGTACAATTGTTTTTTCATTAAACCTACTATTATTTTTATCATTCTGCGAGCACCCAGACACTAAGAATTTCTTGAAGTATCCTTCTACAGCAGTCACCAATCTACAAAATATATTTTAAAAAATCGGAATTGCGCGCGCCCCCCAAGCGCATGACTAATTGCGTAACTAAACATCCGAGGGTGGCTAATCCGACACTGATGTGTTTGTAAAAACTATCAGATTAGACGCGAGGGACGGCGATGCTTTGTTTGTAGAGCTATTGCAGGTGACTGAGATACTTGGGAATTCTTGACGAAACTTTGTGGGTGACACAGTTAGGGATTTTTGACGAGATTTCTCAGCACAGGTAGCATGGCAAAGGGAAAAAACAATTTTATCCACTTTTAATGTCAGTTGTCATTGTCAATCCATACTTTATTTCCTCTTCAAGGATATAATGGTGGAAATACACTTTGTCCCTTTGCTATGCTACCCGTGCTGGTGTGTATAATTGTTTTGACGAAGTTGCCGTTGACTGAGATAGGTACTTCAGAATTCTTGACGAGACTGCAGTTGACTGAGATGTGTAATTGAGAATTCTAGACGACATTTTGCAAATGACTGCGATACTTGTGAATAAGTATTGACGTGATTCTACGGGTGACTGAAATACGAGTATTTAAGAACATTATTATTATTATACATATTTTGATTTTTGTGCTATCCCATAGGAACCTTTTATTTTTTCGGGATAAAAAGTAGCTTATGTCACTTTCCGTCTTTCAAACTATGTCCATGCCAAAAATCAAGTCAATCCGTTGCTCCGTTGCTACGTGAAAGAGGAACAAACCAACAACAAACCAACAAATACACTTTTGGATTTATAATATTAGTAAGGAAAGGAAGTAAGAATAAAGATTCTTGACAAGGGAGTGCAGGCGACTGCGATACCTATACTTACTCGCAGAAATACTTGAGGAGATTCTACAAGTTACTGTGATACTTGGAAATTATTGATGAGATTCTGAAGATTACTGAAATATTCTTCACGAGATTTTGCAGGTAACTAAGATATGTACTTGCGAGTTATTTGGGTAATTTTTGATGACGAGTCAATTTTAGGCCATAATAGGTCAGTAACAGCCTGAAAATTTCACCCATAAGTACATACAAATTGAAATTTTATTTCCAGCTTAATTTACTTAAAATTTTTAACATTTTCTTTATAAGTACAGAGAAATAAAGCGAACATTTTATCGATACTTTCACTGGATCGTTTATCGATACTTTTACTAGGGCAACAATGTCGATGATTGTAAACTATATAGTTCTTCAATTCGACAGTTTATTACATTGATAAAGGCGGAAAATTGCGCATCACCCAGACAAGTGCAGCCGGGGGTAGGTGAATAATCCCTAATTTTGTACACAAAGGGCTGCCCACATCGTCACGGTTGTGACGCCTGATTGCCTGTGACGACGTCATCGCTGTTTTGTGATGCTATTATTCATATTATAGAGATATCGACGTTTTAAGCACGTGCAAGTTTCTCCTCTCCATTATGAGGGATCGCTATCGCGATTGTAATTTAATATTACAAAATTATTTATTCAAATAGTAGTATTCTAACTGCTAAACTGCCTTGGAATTTCATTAGTTTAATTTATGGAACGCTATGGCTGTGTCCTTTATTAACAAAAACAAGATACATGGAGATAGTTTTAATTTACAGGGTTGTTTTAGGTAGGTAAGTAATATTTTGATTTTAAACTAATATTATTGTTATTCTATTCATATGTCTAGTTTTAAGCTGACTTTTATACCCGTACATGTGATATTTTGGTGAGTACCTATAGAAATTAAGTACGTTGACCTAGACATTAATGATTAATTTATTGCATGCTTCCATACAGTATGTACAGAATTTTATCTAGTGCAAAATAAAATTATGGGGTCCGTTGAGCACAACAGAAATAAGATAGGAGGGCAACTTAGACTTAGAAAATTAGAAGTTATTTTGGAGGAATCAATACATTTTATCTAGTTGCGCAATTAGATACCTAAGTAAATGCTTTGGTGTTAGCACCAGAGATTTCAGAAAAAAACCATGACAAAAAAAAAATATAAACTTATAGAAAAAAAACCCACAGAGAACGCACAGTATTCCAAGAAACATCAAGTATAATTAAACAACGCACAGTACTCCAAAACACATCAGGTCTTAATTAAACACAATCCCGTCCCACAATTTTCTTAAAAAACCCCAGTAACTAATATCCCATTGTGTTTTCGTATTTATTTTAAATCCAGAGCATCGTATCAGTGAGGCCAGGCGACATATCTTCATGAAAATAAAACGAAGGAACGACTCAATCGTAAGCGAGGTCTCGTCGCCTGAAACGAACTCCCTTTCATTTTATTTACTATCCCGATGGAGTTTAAAACGGGATTTATACGGCAATATAAAAGATCTCCGACGGCGTAACGCAAATACATCGATTTTATTAAAGAATGTTAATAAAGCTTGTGACTAGTAAAATCTCTAGCTAAAATAGGACCTACTTCTAGTAATGTGAAAAATGTTTTGAATTTGAATTTACTCAAAAGAGTATTGTCGTGAATTATCGTTACAAAGTATTTCGGTAAAATAGCATCGAATCGATATAACATTTGACACGGATACGATTTTGCAAAAATATTGCCTTGCCGACCGACTAATGCTTTCACAAGTATTTTTGTTAGCATTAGTCGGTCAGGGAGATTATTATTATCAAAAAATATTAGACACGTATTTTTTTTTTGTCAATTAAACAAAACTTGATGATGATAATAATATATTATCTCTATCCATCCATCCATCAGCCATAAGAAGTCCACTGCTGGACATAGGCCTCCCCTATGGATCTCCAATAAGACCGGTTGGAAGCGGCTTGCATCCAGCGCGATCCTGCGGTCTTAATGAGGTCATCCGTCCACCTTGTGGGTGGACGTCCTACGCTGCGCTTGCCGGTACGTGGTCTCCACTCGAGAACCTTCCGACCCCATCGGTCATCAGTCCTCCGCGCTATGTGCCCTGCCCATTGCCATTTCAACTTGCCAATCCGTTGGGCTATATCGGTAACTTTGGTTCTTCTACGGATCTCCTCATTTCTGATTCGATCTCGCAGAGAGACTCCGAGCATAGCCCTTTCCATAGCTCGTTGGGCTACTTGGAGCTTACTAATAAGGCCCATAGTGAGAGACCACGTTTCTGTGCCATAAGTCATCACTGGCAACACACACTGGTCGAAAACTTTCGACTTGAGGCACTGAGGTATGTCGGACGAGAAAACGCTACGCAATTTTCCGAACGCTGCCCAGCCGAGTTGGATTCGGCGATTGGCCTCTTTCTTGAAGTCGGACCTACCTAACTGTACTACTTGTCCTAGGTAGACGTACGAGTCAACGACTTCAAGAACCGAGTTCCCAACAGAGATCGGGGTGGGTACAACATGGGAATTACACATGACTTTCGTCTTGTCCATGTTCATCTTAAGACCCACCTGTTGGGAAACCCGATTTAGGCCTTCGAGCATCGTGCTGAGCTCTTCCATCGATTTTGCCATGACTACTATATCGTCGGCAAACCGAAGGTGAGTGAGGTATTCGCCATTGACATTGATGCCGAATCCTTTCCATTCCAGGAGCTTGAAGGCGTTCTCCAAAGTAGCCGTAAACAGTTTCGGAGAAATGACGTCTCCCTGTCTTACGCCTCTTTTTAAAGGGATCGCCTTGGAGCTCTCTTCCTGTACTCGGACCGACATAGTGGCGTTATTATACAAGCACTTCAATACTTCGATGTACCGATAGTCAATACGGCATCGTTGGAGAGACTCGAGCACAGCCCAAGTCTCGACCGAATCAAAGGCTTTCTCATAGTCCACAAACGCTAAGCAAAGTGGCAAGTTATACTCTTCGGTCTTCTGTATAACCTGCCGCAGCGTATGAATATGGTCCATGGTGCTAAAGCCCTTTCGGAAACCGGCTTGTTCGGAAGGCTGGAAGTCATCAAGCCTGCGCTCGAGACGGTTCGTAATGACCCTTGAAAAACAGCTTATAAACATGGCTCAGAAGCGAGATGGGTCTGTAGTTCTTCAATAAGGTGTTGTCACCTTTCTTGAAAAACAACACCACCACGCTTCTGTTCCATGCTTCTGGCGTGATGCCCTCGAGGACGACGGTGTTGAAAAGCTTCTGGAGGACTTTTAGTACCGGTGTTCCACCCGCTCTCAGAAGCTCTGATGTGATACCGTCATCACCCGGCGCCTTGTTGTTCTTAAGCTGATTCAGGGCCATTCTAATCTCGTACAGGCTGATGTCCGGGATATCTTCGGTGAAGTGTCGGGTCAGCTTGGCTCTTGGATCTTTGGCCGCGCTGCTAACAGGCTTAGCGACCGAAGCGTATAGCTGTCCATAGAACCTTTCAATCTCCTCTAATACCTCTGCCTTGGTCGACGCTATACTTCCATCTTCTCTCTTCAGCTTTGTCAATTGGCTTTGCCCAATAGACAAATCTCTTGCGAACACTTTGGAGCCTTTGTTTCGCTCTATTGTCTTTTTAATGTGTTCAGTATTAAAAAGACGGATGTCGTGCCGCAAGGATTTCGAAATTTGTCTATTGAGACGCCTATAAGACTTTGCATCATCGGAAGACTGCAATCTTAGAGAGCGTCGTTCGGCCATGAGATTTACAGTGTGATCGGAGAATTTCTGCGGTTTATTTGAACGGCGGGGTCTAAAGAACTTAGCACCCACCGTTTGGACAGTTTCTACGAGCCCGTTGTTGATCTCGTCCACCGACGCAAGGTTCTCTAGGCAAGCAAAACGATTCGAGAGCTCGAGCTGAAAGTCCTCGGGGTTTTGGATATGTTCACGAGTAGGTCGGAGCGTGGACTTCATCAGACGGGACCTTTCGAGCTTAACATTAATATCTAATGTGCCTCGTACAATTCTGTGATCGCTGCCGGTTTTCACCCTGTGGATCACGGAGACATCATTAAATATTCGTCTCTCGGTCGTCATGATGAAGTCTATCTCGTTTCTCGTGGAACCATCAGGGCTCATCCAGGTCCATTTCCTGTGAGGCGGCTTCTGGAAGAAAGAGTTCATCATTGTTCATCTCTATAGCCCGTTAAATTTTTGCGTGACGTCACGACTTCATCACGAGTCACATACAAATGTATAGACTTTTGTGAGAGAAGTGACGCCACGTCCCCCACTCCCGAACTTTGACAAGGTTTGTCGTTGTCATTTATTATTTGATCGACAAAATAAATAATACATGTCCAATATTTTTTGATACTCTAACTTACGGACTAATTATAATAATGATTTTGTTTACCCAGTCATCATGCTAATTATGTTTTGTTTCATTACAAGCAAATATTGCAAATCAGTTTACATCGCTCTACATTTTATACAGCTTTGCACATCTGTCATCATCGTCGAAGTCTGGGCTTTAGGGCCTACTTTTTATTGAAATGTTATCTAAACACTGCTATAAAAAGAACATAATAGCAACTCACATTTGAGTTTCTCGAGGGGTTCGTGGTGCAGCGGCGGCGCGTGGTGCAGCGGCGCGTGCTGCGGCTCGTGGTGCAGCGGGGCCATCAGGCTGGATATCGCCGAGCCGACCGACGCCGCCACCGACTCGTGCAGGTGCCCGCCGCCGTGCAGGTCCAGCTCGGACAGGCACAGCCCGTTCTCGCTTAGCGGCTCCATGCCGGCCGCCAGCGCCTCCTTGTACACGCGGAGATGAATGATGACGGCTTGCGGGGCGGGGGCGCACACTGCGCTCACCACTGCATCGCTGCAGCTGGAAACAGACACTTACTTAGAACTCTTGGAACGAATAAGAAGATGTCACACTCATATCGCAACATACGTGAATGAAGCGTAAGTATAAGCGTACCTATAAAATCGTCAAATTGTTTGCAATATCAATCACAGATCCTATTTCTAACCGTTCAGTATTTCCAACTGTAGAGTAGTTTCCATAGAGTATTGAATGAGATGCACAAAAACTGATATTGAGGAAATTAGTGAGGTCATTCTCTATTTATTTACTCGTATAACAGCCCGTTTTTGGGCAGTTGTGTAAAAACGAAATCTTTCTACCTACTAACTATGATAACTAATTATATAGGTAATGAATTAAAACAAAAATAGAGCTGCTCGTAAATACATCTTTTCATGACAAAAACCGATGCAATAAATGCGTTAAATAAATAAAAATCATTTATTACACGCACGGTGACCTAGTACAAAAGTTAATTACTCATTTTTAAACAAACCACACAACTTCCTCATCCAAGTTTCTAAAGAGAAGATAAATCAATTCCACATAACAGCTTGATTTAAGGCGCGTACACACGCCGTTGTGTGAGCAGTAAAAAAAATAAGCGCCATAAAATCTGGTACGATGGAGATATATAACTTTACAACTTTCATAATTCAAATAGCCCGTCAGTGACCGAGGATCGGTGTTTCAGTGTGCACATAAAACTCTGTAATGGGTGGAAGAGGAAAAAATTCCCGGAGCGTCGGGAAAAAGGCGCTCATATGTGATTTATAGGTTTAATTGCCTTTTTCTGCCTATCGGGAATTCAATATGCAGCAAAAAGAGTAAAGGAAAGTGTCGAAGCGCGAATGTGGTAGTTGCCGGATGGTTGGCGCCGGCCGGGCTATATCAACATGGCTTTTGAAAGTTTTTAAGCCGGTATAGAAACTACATACGATTTTTTGTTTTTGGTATAAAAGTGGCGAGATTTTGTGCAAGAAATTTATATAAAACGTGCATTTTTTTTTAAATGGAAAAATCAGCTGGTATGGCAAACTACTTATCGAAAAATGTGATTTTTTGAAGACAGCGACATAAGTAGCACTTATTCATATCTGCTGTTTAAAAAAGAGAGTGGAGACTGGAGATTCAGGTACGAGTTGAGAAATACAAATCAGGCAGTCTGGCGCTCAGTTTCTGGCAGTCGCCCACTGCATGTATTTCAACTGAAGCGTAAGTAAGACAAATCCTCTTTAAATAATGACAAGTCATGTAGCTCAGAAGAATGACAAGTAATTCATGTTAGGAGAATAGGTGGAGAAGTTACTAGCGTACCTATAGGGCGTAAGAAAAAAGATGTGCTATACATACTTATATAGCTATTCACGTTGTTATGATTTTGTCATATTTATTCTTTATTCTTTATTTCAAACCTTGCCATTTAACATGCAAAAATTTGCTCACTTAGCACTAATTACATAGGTATTAAACCCTGTAAGGGCGTTGCAAGTATACAATTACTGCGTATTATTAGCTTACATAATAACAATACCCACTACTTATCATCATTACATACTTTCCGCGAGACTGAAACATTTTTGTCATTAAAGAAATCATCTATACTGTAGTAGCACTTTTGGATTAGCATATTTTTTAGATTTTTATAGAATGTTCGTTGGTTTGATTCTTTTCGTAAATATTCAGGGAGCTTATTAAAAAATTTTATCGTCATGTATTCAGAACTTCTCCTTACAAGTTCTAATTTTGGCTCTGGTGCTATTATTTTGTTTTTTTGTCGCGAATTTTCGGAGATTGTAAAGTGATAAGGATATTTTTTTAACAAACATTGCTGATTCAAGAATGTATATGCTAGGTAAGGTTAATATTTTCTGTTGTATAAAATGTGGCGTACAATGAGCGCGCGGGCGGATGTTCATCAGAATACGTATACATTTCTTTTGCATAATAAATAAGTCAGTAATGTCTATGCTGTTGCCCCAAATTAGTACTCCATATTTCAACCAGGCGTATGCGTATGCGTAGTAGGCACTTAGGGCAGTTTTTATATTGGTGTTTGATTTTAACACTGACAAAGCATAATGAAATTGTGACATTTTTGACCCTATTTTTTTTTAGACTCTAGATAATAGTAAAATCCTGCATAATACTAATAGAAGTGATAGAAAATAGATAATAGTTCATAAATTTGTGGATTTACTTAAGCATCTCAATTCATCGACACGCGACGTCTAGGCCGTGTGTCGATGCCAGACAAATTTTTCGCGCCAATAAAGCGTATACTCAAACAGAGACAAAAGATATTAGTTTCGTCCTGTTCACACTTTCATAATCGCACATCACGCCGTCTTACTTTAGTAATTATTATTATTTAATGTCCGGTCTATTTATAATTTGACTATGTGACAGGTAGTATCTAGTAGTAATAATAATGGTTTAAAATGGGTCCGTGCCTGCAATAAATGTTTTTTTTTTATTAATTTTTTATTATTAACCCGCTACTATATCATTTTAATTTCGGGCTAAAAGTTGCTTAGGTACTAAGGTAATATGTTATTCTTGTACAAGTGTAAACTATACACTTATACCATGATATAGTTTTTTACGTCCACTAGTAGACGTCCATTATAGATAATCGACTTGATTGTTTTTGTTTCTAAGCAGATACCATGATAATGATTATTTCACTATTACACTTATCTATGATCACGAAGTGATTTTATGATTTTCAGAACTCATGTCCAATTGCTTCAATAATTTATGGCACCTACCTGTTTATAATTATACGTTGTAAATTAAGGTAGTAAATGTGCCAAGGCTCATATTTTTCACAGATAACGGCTTGTTACGTCATGATAACAGAGAGATCTAAATATGCTGGTACTACAGCTAAGTAATTCACATTAGAGCTTATTGCAAGACTTTCTTGGAAACCGCACCAAGTACCTACCTACTAGGAACACTACGCAAATACTACATTGTTTTTTACCACATGTTGAGTTCAAGTAGAGATGATGTCTATAATGTAGCTCTTTAGTTAAAATGCTGTCTATCTAGGATGTACCGTTAAAATGATGTTTTTCTCTAGATTACAAAACGGCTCAGTGAACTTCATACATTAAGTACAGTACTAGGAGTCTTCATTAAATTAAGTACATCCTTACTGACGTTTTAGAAAGGTAGAATCAAAAAGTTTTCTGCGCTACGCAGACGGAAAAGATTATGCACATAATAGGCCCAATTATGAAGACGCCATCGTAAATTTAATAGCAACGTAAAAAGTGTTCTCTCTATCGAATGCCTCAATTGAAATAGAAACAGAAGTATTCTAAATTGCTAATATAACGACGATGGCGCCTTCATTATTGGGCCTACTTACGGAGAGTAAAGTTCTGGTCGAGAATATCGACTGTTCGATAAAGAAGTTGTAGCAAAATTCCTATACTTAATTACATGTAATTTTGAAGTCTTACTATGGTATACATATCACAAACTAATAAACTGATTGACTCGGTAAATGTTGTTTTACCTTAAAAATACTGGAGATGGTCACTCAAACCACTTAAAACTTAAGGGTATAACTTATTCTCAGATCTATTATACTACAATATCTCAGACTAAATACACTAACAAATTTATAAAAATCAACCGAACCGATTAGGAAAAGTTCGATAACAGAGACTGTACCAGGATTGTTATACTCGTTGATATATTAGAAGATTTTACACAAAACCACCAACAAACCCAACAAAGAACTTCCTTAGTAGGTACGTAGAGGCAACGGTTTATATCAATAAACGCAAATAAAACAAAGCCAAAGAGCTCAAGGCTCGCGAAGTCAATCTCGCGACCGTCACCGCGGCGGTAAATTGTTCCTAATACAAAGAGATACTAATCTTAGCCCGACTGAGTAATTGGGCAAGCCGAAGGCAGCAATCGGCCCGCCAGAGCCACTCTTATCCCTTTAAACCGATGCAAAGCCTTTTTTAAGCCCAAAGATTTAAGTTGGTGAAAGTGCTTCGCTCTATTAAAACACCATCTCGTTGGAGTTTCACTTCGGACTGTTCGATCGACGTTTGGGCACTTTTCTATATACAATATTTTGGGGCAATAAAATTTTTGTAACATTAACTGAGTCATATGTCTAACAGTGGACGTCCTGCAGTTTGCTGGTTTTGCCTGCAAATTGGACAAATTGCTTTTCAATAAAATATGGACCTTTGATTTTTTCGGTATCGGTATCTAAAGATCTATAGCATGACAAGCAATGGACGTCCTATGGCTGATTAATGGATGAATGGTATCTAAAAATGTGATATTCTTTTCAACTGTTATCAAAACAATTCTGGCAATTTTGGAGACGGACAAAATCTTAACGTGTTCTACTTTCATACGTGTTACGTGTTCATCATAATACCATTATCTACTAGTACTTACTTACACAAATGAACAATACAACAATAAGTCAATGCATAATTTGTTGAGTTGTGATTATCGCCTGCCACTTTGGTATATGTAAGGTACAGGCAGAAAGAAAACTACCAACAGATAAGACGACTCCATAAAAAAATATGCAGCTTAATTATTAGTACCTACTACTATTTCTTCTATAGTGGTGCTACACAGATAATTCAAGTTTAGTTTTTCAGGATTTAGTAATACCTGTACTGTAGTACTATTTTTACTGTCGCGGAACACTTTCGAGCGGATGATGTCGAACGACTATACGAAAAATGTGTTTATTTATTACGCACCTGACTGTACCTGCGTTTGTTATGTTATTGTCTATCGCAGCATTTATCAATTGCTCGCGAATATGAATGACACTATCTCACTAAAGAATTTCCAGTTATTTTAAAGTGCTCGTACTTTGAAGTTACCGTCACACTTCACTCAAAAATCTGATTACATAGAATGATATATCACTTAGTATCTCTCAAAATCCTATCTGCAAGCTATAACAGCTTGTAATACACGCGTAACGGGTACGTGGGACACGACTGCAAATATTTAGATGTGTGTATCTCCGCTGTATCTGTAGATAACGTTTTATAGCATTGTCGATGATTTGTTATCGCCATTTGTTGTGTTGACAGTCACAGCGATTGACGGCCAGGGAGATCATAGAATATTATTATGAATAGCTAAGTTGCATCAATCTAAATGGCTCTACTTAGGAGATGGGCTCTAATGGCGGTCAAGTAATGACAAATCAAATTTATAAAAATCACTGTCTTGTTACTTTGTCATCGTGTGCAAAAAAATGTGCTGACATTAATAACATACATAAGTAGGTACATACACCCATGATATTTTGTTTACCAGATCAGAATTCTCCCATAGAATATGTGAATATTTAAGTTCTAACAATAGGTACCATAACTAGTACTTAATTAAATATATTCATTCTAGGTGAGTGTGCTACATGTTAGCTAAACCACATCTTCGCATAATATCTGGCCAACAACGGTCAAATGCAAACTTACCTACAGGGGTTTATCTGCTTGGCCTGTACTAAGTCGAAAGAGGTTATTAAGAGATCATGTTTATGAACAACTTTTATTATGAGGCTAACCCAAAATTAGAGAAAAACCCAATATTAGAGAAATTTATCAGATGTACCTTTCAAAATAGCTGCTTGGAATCCACAAAATGTATGAAACAGCAGATTTTTTGAAGTGAAAACTTATTTAACGGCGGTGTGCACTTTTTAGAATGGGTTAAAAAAAAATTAACTCCCGTCAGAACACGTGACCTTTCTAGTTCCTCCTAGACTAGAGAGGTCTCTTTTCACGTCTGCCGGCACTCCCGAAGTACATTGTTATTTTTCCTCGAATTCTGGGTTGGCTCCTTAGTAAAAGTTGTTCATAATGTTGGCCTTTATCACCTCCTTTCGGCTACGTCTGTTCTGGATAACCCTGTATACTTTGAATACAAAAATATACAATATCTTACCCGAGACCTAGCTAACTACGCGTGTGACATCCGGACACTTACGAAGGTTTTCTTTGCTATACAACAAAACCCTTAACATATTATTTTAGTCAATTTATGTACAACTGTTGTAAAATCGAGTGCAAATATTATTAATCTAGAATACTAGAGATTCAGAGTTATAAAAGTGGCATGAAAAATTAATTTATATTTAATTTAAAAAGTTGGCTAATTTTAATGGTAAATTTAAAAATACTTTGTGCACATACATGGAATGATTTGATTCCGGGCCTATTTTAAAGTGTCACTTTGAGACTGTGAATTTGAGATGAGATATCACGGTTTTTCTATATTCTACCTCTTATAAAAAAATGCAAGTGGAGTCCCTCCGCACGGAAGAAGTGAAACTTCGACGCAACAGTGCTTTCATACCCCCTCCATGGTAGCGTTAAACTTTTAACGCAACCTTGTTGGAAGTAGCATTAGAAGTTTCACTTCAAAAACAACAAAAATGTAAAAAAACATTGACCATTACCATTCGTATACATACATAGTTTATTATTTCATAGCAATAATATGAGCAAGTAAACCGTTGTGTCACCATGAGAAAATATCATTCGTAGGCAAACCTATCTAAATCTTTTAAAGTTCTGGTAATTTAAATGGATTTACTTGAAGAAGCCACTAGAGTATTAGGATGACTTCTAGAGTAATCTAATCGATAACAACTTATTTATGAATGAATGTTCTAGTGTTGTTTATCCAGGGATCAGTTTATCTAAATTCCATAAAGCTCGAACTTTGATTCTTTATTGGCGTTGTGAAAGTTGGGAAACATATATATTCGGATATTTTACTTTTATAAGTATACATATACTTGCATATTTTTGCATAACTATCTTTCTACTTTTTTCTTTCAGTTACCTCAAAAAGAATATACCTACACCTAAGTACTTAATTAGTATCTCCTTAGTTACTACATTTTTTGGAATCTTACTTAAACCTACTTTGCAAATTTTTGTGAAACCTAGATTTTACTTTTACTAATATTACAAATTATTTTTTATTACAGATGGCAGCTATATCTATTCACGTAGTATTTATTTTTTAATACAAAAATACAATAAATTTTACTGATACACTATCAAAACTTCAAGATCATACGTAGATATAGAACCTTTTCGAGATAAAATTACCAACACTGTAATTTATGATTTCGTGGAATGATGTGTACGTAAACATTTCTTCCGCGTGTCTATATTTACCTACATAGATGAGACGATCGTTTGTTACCTACGTAATTTAAAATAAACACTCAAAATCACAAGTTGTGTAATTACAAAAGTATTGTTCAATTTCATCACTAAACTTCCGCACATTCTGGGCAAAACTATATTTTTAGAAAAAAGCATTTTTATAGTACCAAAAAATAGCCTAAAATGAAATTTGAGAATCATATCCCACTATAATACAAAGCAACGTAATTTCAATTTATCAAGCAGTACTAAAGGTATGCGTTATCAAGTCGGCACGATAACTTATTATCATTCAACAGATAGCAGCGGGGTTTGGCCACACACATACCTTTTATAACACCTTGTCACTGTAAAATATTTTAAATTGGTCTACTTTCATCAGGGAAGATTTATATTACTTATTGTGACACGGTGCTAAAACAATAACATGTTTGTGCAGTCGACTCTACCACGGTGACATTTTTGTGTACCATGCAGTGCCTAGAGAACATTTTGTATAGGTACATATAGTTTTGTTGCTACATTCATAGAGGTGTAGGTAGAGATATATTTTAGGTAATAAATTTACAGAAATGAGACCAATTATTGTACTATTTAATTCTGAGGTAACTTTCATTTGTACAACAAAAAAACAATATACTTAGGTCAAGAAGAGAACTACAGAATTGTTGTTTGTAATAATATACAATGTATGATGGAAGCACTAAAGATAGTAAGGTAGAAGTAGAGCTGAAAAAACAAACTGACTCTTGAATTTTTTGTCCTGTGTTACTAATTTATTGTACGTAATTTCTCTGACTCTGGAATATAGCACTTTAACAAAGTCAATTTCAAGTTGAAACTAAAACTTTTTACACGTTTTGTATATATGGATGATATGATATGCTTTTATACGAGAATGTCACATTGAGTGTTCGACAATAATAACTGGCAAAGTGCATGTCCCCTGACATGAGTGTTCGTACATTATCAGTATAACAAAATGATAATTTAGCTTTGAATTTTGAATTACCCAAGGCGTTTTGGTAAAAAAATTAAACAGCACCTTAATTTATGGTAAAACTTTGATGATACATTTTTTATACATCAAAGGTATTACAGGGCGAATCAAAAGCAGTACAATCAGCTTTTAATTTCAAATAAATATAACATTTATTTTTTGAACAAACAGTTTGTTACACAAGGTTATCTAAAACTTGTGCACTAGGCCGAAAGGGGGTGATTAAGGCCATCATTATGAACAGTTTTTAATTTATATTTTTATTCCAATAACTAATATTTAAACTTGATTGTATTATAACAATAATAAAAGTTTCATATTTTGGATTAAATGAAATATAAAGTTTTTGTTTAATTGTTATTCGTTTTATTTGCACACTATATTTTACACATTAAATGATTTTACACCTTTTTAGTTACAATTTCTTTTCAAGTATATCACGATGACAGATGACAACCACAGAGAGAAGGGCGAGGGAAAAGTGTGGCCAGTAGATAGAAGTCTAAAAATACTACACTCTTCCCCCCCCACAAAAAAAACACTTATTTATTTACTTAAATAATACCAACTTAATCTATAAATTACACCTTAACATTTGATCAACATGCCTCTTCCAATGGAGGCCACTTACATCAATTATATAGGTGGTGCCCGGAATGCATTCCTCAATGATGGTCCCGACAGTCCATGGTTTACCATTTTTTCTATAGTCACGGGTCATGACTGTCTGGCCAACATTGAAAACTACATTCCGGGGACCATTATGTGAATCTTTTATTTTATTTTGCTTAACTAACAAGTCTTGGATTATGGGAGTTGGTCTAAGTAATGAGAATCTACTTCTAATCTCCCTACCCAACATCAAGCGAGCTGGTGACACACCAGTGGATTTGTGTGGAGTGACTCTATAGTCCGCTAAGAAGATATTTACAGCATAGTTTAATGATTTGCCACTGTCCATGATCTTGGTGACATTGGCCTTAAAAGTTTCCACAAATCGTTCAGCAGCTCCATTTGTAGCTGGGTGATAAGGTGGTGTGAATGTATGTTGAATGTTTAATGTTTTACAGAATGATTGGAATTCCCAGCTTTTGAACGAACTACCATTATCGGTCACCAAATGAATTGGGAAACCGAATCTCAGAAATATATCCTTAAATTTTTGAATTGTTAAATTACTTCCTATGTTGGCCATTTGAAAAACTTCTGGCCATTTGCTATAACTGTCTACTACTACTAAAAACATTTTCCCCTGTACTGGACCTAAATAATCGGCATGGATCCTGTACCATGGTGACGGTGGTACGGGCCATGTTTTCAATTTTGATTTTGCAGGGGTATTTCTGTATGATAAACAATTTTCACATTGTTGAGTTAATTCTATTATTTCCTCATTTAGTTTAGGCCACCAAAAATACGACTTTGCTATTTCTATCATGCGTGTGCTCCCAAAGTGACTTTTATGTAATTCTATTAATACTTTATCTCTAACAGCTGTAGGTATTATTATTCTATGTCCCCAAAATAGGCAATTTCGGTCAATGCTGATTTCATTTCTTCGCATAAAATATGGTTTTAAATTATTTTCAATAGATTTTGTATCAGGCCAACCATCTGTACTGTATCTCAAAACCTGTGACAATATAATATCTTTTTTTGTTTCAGATTGTATTATTTCCCAGTTTACTATTGATGTTTCAGATAAATCAATGTAATTTGTTTTAATTTCTAAACTTTTAATGAGATTTTGTGATACTTTTTCAATTTCTGGCTGGCGTGATAGATAATCTGCTGGGTTTTTAGTGCTAGGTATATGTTTGATTTTATATGAAAAAGCTGACAAAAAGATGGCATAGTGTTGTAATCTTTTTGCTGCCATTTTTGGTATTGGTTTGGTAGGACCAAAGATTCTCACTAGAGCTGCATTATCAGTTTCCAATTCAAATTCTCTGCCATACACATAATTATAAAATTTTGTAACACCAAATACTATGGCCATTGCTTCTTTATCTAGAGTGCAGTACTTTTTTTCTGTGTCATTTAGTTTTTTGCTTGCAAATGCAAGTGGCCTAACCACATTATCTGGTCCTCGGTTCGAGAGGACCGCACTTATACCTACAGTAGAGGCGTCACATGACAAAATAATGGGTTGTGTTTCATTGAAGTGTTGTAAACTTTGTGCAGTACTCAATTTTTTTTTTATTAATTCAAAGCAATATTGAGATTCTTTGGTCCATACAAACTTATCTTTCTTCAACATTTCATTCAATGGTGCAATGTTAGTAGCCATATCTTTCAAAAATCTTGAATAGTAATTTATTTTGCCTAAAAATGATCTCAGCATTGTTACATTTACTGGGGGCTGCAAATTTAAAATTGGTTTAACATTTTCTTTTATAACACTTATGCTGTCTTTGTTTACTCTATAACCAAATACATCTATACTTTTTCTAAAAAATTTACATTTTTCCGGCTTTAATTTGAGGCCTGATTCTTTTAGTACTGAGAGTACATCATGTAAGGTTTTACACATGTCATTAAAGTCATTTCCGCGCATATATATATTATCTATGAATACAATTACATTTGGTATGTGGCTCAATTTGTTACTCATCAGTCTTTGAAAAGAGCCTGGTCCGGAACTCACACCATAAGGCAAATATAAGTATTTGAATATACCTAATTCTGTAGTTATTACAGTTAATTCTTGTGACCTAGGATCTAACGGGGCTTGTAAGTATGCTTCTTTAAGGTCAAATTCTGAGTAGTATTCACCACCTTTCAATGTTTCAAAGATGCTATCTATGTGGGGTAATGGGAAATGATCTATTTCCAAGCATGGGTTAAGTGTAACCTTATAATCCCCACACAGCCTCACTGAACCATCTGGTTTTAAGACGGGTACTACTGGAGTTCCCCACTGACTAAATTTTACTGGTTCAATTCGGTTATTGAGTAAAAGTCTATTAATTTCATTTTTGACTTTGTCTTTTAACGCAAAAGGGACTTGTCGGACTGGTAAAAATTTGGGCTTGCTATCACTTTTTAATTTCAAAGTGATACACTCCCCTTTAAAATCACCCCACCCCGGGGTGAATACTTCACTGAATTTATCCTTAATCATTTCTATAGGATCACAATTGTCATTTAATTTAATGTCAAAGACAGTGCCAAGTTGCAGCGGCCACTGATTGAATATATTCAACCAATCCCTACCCAATATCCTAGGTTTATCATTGCTTACAATGTATATATTGGTAAGTTTGTTTACATTGTTCCAAGTAACATTTAATTGTTTTATTATACCTATAGGTTTGGACAGGCTTTGGTCGAAATTTTTGAATGTAATGTTGCAATTTTCAATTTTTTTACTAGGAAACAAATTAATGTGATCATTAAGAGTCAAAGTACTCACTTCAGATCCTGTGTCTAACTCGAATTTTACTGTCTTGCCTTCCACCATCATATTCACATATTGTGGTGGTACCTTGCCTTCACTAGTGTGGTTCATATACATACTGAATACATTTGCACAATTTTCTTGATTTTCAAACAATTTTTGGATATCACTTTCATAGTCTAAATTTTCATCTTCCAGTTCCAATTTTTTTGTTTGACGTTGTCGACACACTTTAAAAATATGGCCTTGTTTACCGCACTCAGAACAGTATTTATTTTTTAATGAACACTCTGATTTAACATGATTGTCTTTTCCACACACATAACATGTTACATTAACTTTGGTTGAATTGCTTCGGGGCTTTTGTGATGGCCCTTGTGCACCTTTATTCCGTGGAGTTTTTTTTATTTAGGAGGAACATTTCTTTTTCTGGAGTTTGGGCCGCCTCCATGGCTTCTTGCCCTTGAAGGTGTGAATGCTGTAATGCTGCCTCTACAGTCCTAGCTATGATAACCAATTTGTCCAGGCTAGCATCTCCATTTTTTAGCAGTTCAAACTTTATCATTGGTTTGTAGGCGCCGTCTATAAATTTTTCTTTCACTTGATCTTCCATGTCCTTAAATCCACATCTTTTGGCTAACTTTTTTAGTTCCATAATGTACTCCTCAATTTGTTCATTTTGCCTTTGATTCCTAGCTCGAAAAGCTACTCTTTCTAATGGCAGTGAGGTTGCTCGATTGTACCGAGTTTCTAGTAATTTTAAGAGGTCTTGGTACTCTTTTTGGCTAGGTTTTTCTGGCGCGCAGAGATGATTTAAGGTTTCAAGTACTTTAGAAGTTAAGCTTGTGATCAGCAAAGCAGTGTGTTTACTCTTTGGGACATCGTTCAAAGTTATAATGCATTCGAGCTGTTGTTCAAAAAGTTCGTAATTTTGACCATTAAAAGGGTCTATAGCACCGTATTTATGGACGTTCATCGTGGTCGTAAATTCGACTTCTGGATCTGGAATACGATCAAGTTTTACTTGATCGTCACTGTCTGGTAGCGAAGAGGTTAATTTTCCGCTTCTTACCAATTCACGCAAAGTTTTTCTTAATTCTTCCAAACTCGCATTTTCACAGGTAATCCCGAGTTCTCCAAATAATGTCAAGAGGTTTTCTTTGTTTATTTCCTGAATCCAGCTAGTTTTTCCTTCTCTAATGAACGATTTAAATTGCCGTAGCATTGCTTCAACAAAATGGCGTGGCCGGCACCGCAATTAATCCACGTGTGTTTTCTTGAAAAATCCTCGTCGCCATTTTCATATTTTGGATTAAATGAAATATAAAGTTTTTGTTTAATTGTTATTCGTTTTATTTGCACACTATATTTTACACATTAAATGATTTTACACCTTTTTAGTTACAATTTCTTTTCAAGTATATCACGATGACAGATGACAACCACAGAGAGAAGGGCGAGGGAAAAGTGTGGCCAGTAGATAGAAGTCTAAAAATACTACAAAAAGAAGCATTTTACTGTCTACTTACTGACTCTATCACCATACCCCAGTAATGTACCATAATTTTTAGGGTTCCCAAAGGGTAAAAACGGGACCCTATTACTAAGACTCCGTTGTCCGTCTGTCTGTCTGTCACCAGGCTGTATCTCATAAACGGTTATAGCTAGAAAGCTGAAATTTTCACAGATGGTGTATTTCTGGTGCCGCTATAACAACAAATACTAAAAACATAATAAAACTATTAATTAAGGGGGGCTCCCATACAATAAACCTGATTTTTTAGCAGTTTTTCGCTTCATATTAATAATGGTAACAGGTAGATGCTTCACAGAACATTTAATTGTAAATTCAATTCAATAATAAATAATAAAATTAAAATAAAATAAATATTTAAGGGGGGCTCCCATACAGTACGGAACCCTCCGTGCGTGAGTCCGACTCGTACTTGGCCGATTATTTAGAATATTTTATTTATTTATATATATTTTTCAGTCTATTGTAGCGGGACAGTTGCAAAGTTTCATGACAATTGGTTTAGCAAGTGTCTAATTAAAAAAAAAACTGTCCAAACTTTGAAGCATATATAAACAGAAAAGCAAATTAGACTTCTTAGTAAAATTCAGGATTTGCTACTGCGCATAAAGAGCCTCGCGCTCAATGATGCCAAAAAGTATGATTATATAGACTGATAGATTACTATAACTCTACTCCAATGCCTGCACAGTTCATACTTTATTAACATCTATTCAACAGCGTAGTGGCGAAAATGTTTCATAAAGTCACACATAGTGCCAAAAATAATTTAAAAAAAAAGCAATACTAACAAATGTAAAACTCAGAAACATGCATAAGAGAATTAATTTATTTTACTATTTATTAACTGATATTTCCGACAATGTGGCGAAACGATTTGATCTAGACCGGTGGATGTAAGCCGCTTCCAACGGGTTGTATTAGAAATCCATAGAAGTAGCAATTCAAAATTCATAATAATTTTTAAAATATAGCATTTTAAGTACAAGCTTTTGAGATTCTGGATATCATGTAGCAGCAGAGTGCTAGCCGAGACAAGTAAAACGAGCCCAAACACGAGGGGTTTATCTTGTTTAAACAGGTGTTCCTATAGCCACCTTCCGACTCCATCATCAGATCAGCTCCATTGTACCATATTATTGCATTGTCATGCGATATACATATGCGTGCAAAATTTCAGCTCAATCGGAAACCGGGAAGTTGGTCAAATATATCTTGCAAGATTCCACCCGAACTTACGAGAGACCGTAACCGTTTATGAGATACAGCCTGGTGACAGACAGACAGACGGACAACGGAGTCTTAGTAATAGGGTCCCGTTTTTACCCTTTGGGAACCCTAAAAATTATGGTACATTACTGGGGTATGGTGATAGAGTCAGTAAGTAGACAGTAAAATGCTTCTTTTATTAGGTATTGTTATAATACAATCAAGTTTAAATATTAGTTATTGGAATAAAAATCCAAATTAAAAACTGTTCATAATGATGGCCTTAATCACCCCCTTTCGGCCTAGTGCACAAGTTTTAGATAACCTTGTGTAACAAACTGTTTGTTCAAAAAATAAATGTTATATTTATTTGAAATTAAAAGCTGATTTTACTGCTTTTGATTCCCCTGTAATACCTTTGATGTATAAAAAATGTATCATCAATTTTTTACCATAAATTAAGTGCTGTTTAAATTTTTTACCAAAACGCCTTGGGTAATTCAAAATTCAAAGCACAATTAATACTTACATTTAATTATTTGTGGCTTTTAAATCACCATATGTAACATTTTCGCCACTACGCTGTTAAATAGATGTTAATAAAGTATGAACTGTGCAGATATGGGAGTAGAGATATTTATATTTCATAAACTTGAGAAAAAACATGAAGAATAGACCGAATTAAAATTCTTGGCGTCTGTAAATACGAGGCTAGTTATTGCGTAGTTAATGTGTATGAAATTATGGACCCTTTGTGTCTAAAAAAATATCTTTGATTTGATAGGGTACATCCATTGCAAGTTAAATGAAAGCTTGTAATGATATTTTTTTTGATTATTATTTTTGGAAAGAATTAAAAAAAAAGCAAATGACCCGGTAGTGACGTGCCAAAAACCGTGCAGTTCCGTTAGCTTCCGTTCTAACACAGTGCAGCGGCGGCACTCTACGCATACCAATGCTATATAAAATTATAGACAGTTTTTTGTCTACGTAGTTTAATGAACTTACGTACATTCGGCTATACCAAGTAAATTTATCGGCCACGTTATTTAATTACTATAGGATAGAGGTAGACGTCTTATAAAGTTTCCAATAATTTATGAATACATGTTATAAATAAAATCAGCTAAGTACGAGACGGACTCGCGCACGGAGGGTTCCGTACTGTATGGGAGCCCCCCTTAAGTATTTATTTTATTTTAATTTTATTATTGAAGTGAATATTCTGTGAAAATTTCAAGCATCTACCTGTTACCATTATTAATATAGAGCGAAAAACGTCTAAAAAATCAGGTTTGTTGTATGGGAGCCCCCCTTAAATATTTATTTTCTTTTCTTTTTAGTATTTGTTGTTATAGCGGCAACAGGAATACATCATCTGTGAAAATTTCAGCTGCCTAGCTATCATGGTTCATGAGATACAGCCCGGTGACAGACAGACAGACGGACATCGAAGTCTTAGTAATAGGGTCCCGTTTTTCCCTTTGGGTATGGAACCCTAAAAATTAGGTAACACCACATGGTTCACGTGGATATTAAATTCCAATTTAATAGGACGTCTTTAGGAAATTGCGTATTATAAACTGACAAACAAAAAGAACTGATCATTTGACTTGCATTGGGTTTTCTTTTGAGGAAAGTACGGTACCCTAAAAAAACTGTGACTCTAAAACATTTAAGAATCATGAAATAAAATTATGGATATACATACAATATCACAAAACATTTAGGTAATGCATAATCATTAAGTACATAGTACAAAACGAAGTCGCTTCCCGCTATCTGTCCCCATGTATGCTTATATCTTTAAAACTACGCAATGGATTTTGATGCGGTTTTTTTTCAACAGATAGAGTGTTTCAAGAGGAAGGTTTATATGTATAATGCGATGCACGGGTCCGGGGTAGGTCGCTAGTTTTGTTAATAAGTTACATTGGGTAGGTAGGTACATACTTTGAAATCTCATACTTTTTGCTTCAGTTCCAAAGTTGCCATAAAATACTTAGCACTATTGCGATTCAATTTAAGGATTATGTGAGACCTTGCAGAAAACGTAAAATCATCTATATTCTGACGAGTATTTTTCTAAAAAAAATACAAGCTATACGATAAAAAAAAACGAAATTCATAGCCTTCTTTTAACGTGATTTCCAAGTATTATTATATTTCCTATTTATTCACATACATAAGGATAAGTATATAGGTACATTAACATTTACTTAGGTACGTACTTCATTTTGGGTTGGAAGAGCGTCGGATTAGTGATCCGAGAGAGAGGTTCAAGTCCTACGTTCGCGACTGATTTTTGAAATGTTTATTACAAATATCAACAAACACTAAGCTGTTCAGCCCCACTGTTCTCGTAGGAATTTTATGGAACAAAAAATATTTCGGTATTATTATGATGAGTATGAACGGCATACTTATTGTCACAAAAATATGTACCTATATAGAATATTTCTGTTACTAATTACAGCAATAGTTATAGTTAGGCATTTTAGTCTAAAAATGTGGATTATACCTACCTACCTAAATGATTAGATTATTTTTTGAAATAACTAAACCAAGTAGAGCCACTGACACAAATACACATTTCAAGTGAAATGTTTTTAGACACGAACAGATAGAAAATCTTTTATACCGAACATTCTAGATACGTAGCTTAAATCTTTAACTTATGTACCTAATATTTCAAATATTTCTTCAATGGAAAAAATAGCTAGCTATTTAAAACATATTATTTTGAAGGTATAATTTGATTATTTTAGTAAGTAACCATATGCGCTTCATGCACAATGAAAAAGTGTCCATTGAATTTACCTATACCCACAAAGAAAAATGCACAATAATTTTCGACAAATCTATGAATATTCAAATGTAAGCAACATAAATAGAAGCAATTTTATTAGCATTTGCTCTACATATTTGATTTATATAAAACTCTATTTTTTTTTCATTCAAATAACCTGGGTAATGTTATTCCAATTGGATCCAAATTCCACCACTTGTCATTGAATTAATTAAGAATTAAAAAAATTGAATACAAAGCCACTTTACGCTTTTTAAGATTTCATAATTCTTGAATATTTTCTGTGATTGATTGTTAAGTACCTATTGTACAAGTCAAAATATTTTGGAGACTGCATGCATCGCGTTCAGGGAAAATATTTGGTGTGAATGAAAAAATATGTAACCCATGATGATGATGTTAATGCGACGGATTTCTTCTTTCCCAGTTTTTTACTTTGACATTCACTGCACTGGCACTAGAATTTACCATAACAAAGCTACAAAATCTGTCTAAATAGCAAAAATCTTCTTTGATTGGAATGAACAATCTACTCCTATTGTACTCCTGATACTATATAGGTATTTAAATGTATTTAGATGTGTTGAACTCATTGGTACGGGACTGGGATTGAACCCACGACCTCACGATTGTAAGGCGGGCGTCACTACCTCTAGACCACCACGGCTTTAATGAATGAGTTTAATTTAATGAGTTCTTTGGAATTTATGTACGGAATTTCACACCACTGGCTTTTCGGTGAAGGAAAACATCGTGAGGCAACCTGCATATGTCCGTAGAAGAAATTCGATGGCGTATGTGAATCCACCAACCCGCACTGGGCCAGCGTGGTGGATATGGCCCAATCACCCTTCGTGGGTAGGCCTACGTCCTGCAGTGGACTATTAAAAAAAAGGCTGATACAGTACAGTACAGTACAGATGTGTTGAAATTTATTAGTATTGGAAGAAATAAAATATGTACTCAAAATTTTAACCAGTTAGACGTATGGTAAGTAGTATAACGCATCTATTTATGATACAACGACAGTACCTCGGCAAGTTCAGATTTCACCTCGTAAATTTCAGACTAAGCACCTTGCTTTCACAATCAAAATACTTACTATCAACAAGAGATTAAGCAGATTCCGTTGAAGCAGCGCACTCGTCTCCGATCCCTGGCCGAGGTGTTCACAGTGTGCGCGCACCAAATCCGCTGATATCCGTCATAATCTGGTGCAAGCCACGGGATTAGGCGCGTCCAGCGGCCGGCCGTCACTAACGTAAACACAGGGAACAACCGAAACCGTATCCGATACCGATAAATCAAAGCGCGCGATCGCGGCGACGTCGCTTATCCGCTAAATCCTGTCGGGATCGCGTAAAAAATACTAGTATTAAAAACAGTCTTAAGTGGGCTTACGTACGCGGCGCGGTGCGGCCCGCGCTCACTCTAATCTCGGCCACTTCCCGGAGCAATTTGAACCTAACTCCACCACTCTATACATCATCCGCGCCCGCCCATCGCGCCGGTCCGCGCCGCGCCTGCCCATACCGCCGTCCCTGTCCCTCGAGTAAACTGCGCGTAGCGCTCTCCCTCTCGCCCTGAAATCTCGCCACACTGAAAATTCTGTGCGTACGTGGTGTCCGCGGGGCGCGGGGCGCAGTCAGCTGGACGAACTTGTGCGAATAAAATCGACTTTTTATCGGCTCGATGACGCCGCGTGACGTCACTGTTTACTTCTGCCCGTCGAGTGTGGACACTGGATCTTGGCGGAACTCGGTGACGTAATGAACCCGTACTTACGAAATATGTGGCCTTCAGTAAGTTGAACCTTTTTTATCCAACCATCTCGTCAATAACATCTATAGTTCAGAGCCAAATTAAGTTACATTAAAATTTTGAATCGTGTAAAAAGTAACGGAAAACATTCCAAATTAATAAAAATGATCCCCATTCGTCTGCATAACAAATTGTCCTGGAAAAACTCATTTAAATGGTGCAATATGTTTTCCTTATAGCGTAAAATAATTGCAGTTTAAATCGCGCCGTGCAGCGGAGACTCGTAATAAATAAACCCAACGTAAACAGATCGGGCGCATTAACCGCGCGTCGGCGTACATAAAGAGAGTATAAATATAAAGTTCCCACTCGCCGCCGCGCAAACTTAGCTAAACAACGCCATAATTGCCTTCATTACTTAAATTACTGAAATTATTTATTCAAAAAGCTGGCAACATCGGTGAGATGGGAGCTCCGCCTCCAGGGAAGAAACCGGCCAATGGGAGGTGGCGTCGGTGAGGGGGGCGGGGCGTGATTCAATATGGCGGCAGCCTTCTGTCGGCGCTCGGTGTCCCGCGCCGCTTGCATGCTGTTTCAGTCCCTTCCTTACACCGATACTTTCATGTGTTTTCGAGTGGTTAGTAATGATTAGGTGTAAAATTGAGTGAAATAGTAATGAAACGAGCAGTGCCATAGCTACGCGCTACGGGGGTCTGTGCTACGAGACTACGGCGCTACGCGGAGCGACTACGAGGCTACGACGCCCGACGGCTCGCGGCCGACGGAACTATTTACTGATTCTTGCGCATTTTTCTGAAAGGTATTTTGAACTGAGAATATTGAATATTCGTAATGATTTATTTTCTGGATGTCGATTGTTTATCATAAAATTTAAGGCAACAAAATATATTGTAGATAGTGAAATCTTAATGAAACAAGATGTCATTATCTTTTAGTACTAATATTAAAAAAAACCTAATAATATGTGACATATAAGATAGGTACCAAACGTTGTCTTTTTAAAATACGTACAAGTAGGTGATCTGAGTAGGTACCTAGGTAGTTATAGAGTAGATAATATTGGCCTATCAGTGAAAATAAATACCGACTTAATTTAGTTGATTTGTAAAAAGCATTATTCAATAAAAAAATTGTATACAGGGTTATTGGTAATCAATCAGCATCCTTTTAAGGGCATATCCTGTACATCACAACAAACAACTTTTGTTCTACAACTATTCCCATCTCATGGCATTTCGCAAAAAAAAAATGTGGAATCAGGATTTAGGTTTGTACCTACAAATGATTATTTTTTACATACCCAACTAATATTTACACTTGTTTGCATATTTACACAGTATCTCCTCTGAGGTCTAAGTCTCGCGGATGGCGGCGCGATTTTTACAAAGAGTTATTTATGAAAAGACCATACAAATTCTTTTTTTAAATTTTGTATGGATGAAACTAAAAACTAATTTTTAGAAGTCGTTGAACAAAAAATGTTTGTTTTTATGTACAGAATATGGCCTTAAATGGGTGTTAATTGATTACCGGTAGGTACCTAACTCTGTACATGCAGCAAAGCCTTTTTATTTTAAGATTGTAACATATTTTCGTTGATGTATAAATTAGTTCGCCTTACATAATATAAGTATTCAAATGTCATCTCAATTTTTGCATCAATTTTTGGACTCCTTTTTTAAATGATTTGCCTTCCAACTAAAGAGCGCCCATACAGTGATGTATTAAATACTAATATCGTAATTGTCAGAGCCACTAGACAATCAATTATTGAGATAAAAAAAATTAAACAAAACAAACAGCATAGGAAAACAGAGTTCACAAGTTATTGGTTGCATGTGCAAATTACATTTAAACAACATGGACACATAAATATTTAATAAAACTAAATGCTCATTTTAAAGGCTTTAGGTACTTGACAGCACTAGACTCATTAAAAGTATAGCTGGCTTTTTCATTGCGATCTATTAGACAAGAGAAACAATACTTTAAATTAAGTTTAGAGCTGTTAAAAATCCTTTTAAATTGACCCCTAAAAACCAATATGTATAATATTCATAACAGAAAAAATGCACATCCAAAGGAAATTAATAAATGTTTGTGACGGTTATGGTTATGTCTTACTCTCTACCGGAAAATGTGTTCAAAAAAGATCTTGCAAAGCAAAACAAACTGTACTGTAGCTCAAAAAATTCATTAAAATATGGTAAATAAATATATAAAGCAACCGCATTGAATGCATAAAATTTGAATGGAATTTCATATTTTCTAATTTGATTTTTGTTCAAGGTCACCAAATTTTACAAGCAATTTCAAAAATAATAAGATCCGAAAACATTTGAATGAAGATTGTTTTAAATGAAAATAACAGGAAAATCATTTTCCAAAACAAATAAAGCAAATAATTGAATACTGTACAAGGTAATGGCCTAAGCTTGATATACATATTTTTGCATTATCTCTTTTTAATGAAACTTAAATATAATTATACTTTATACATATATCGGGAAATGACTCGCGTAACGTAATAGTCATTTCCCGTTATTTAAAGTAAAAGAAATGTGCGAAAAGCACGTTAGTTTCCATGGTGAAACTTAAATACCTAATTTTGATGAAAACGCCGTGTTTCAGTCGGAACGCAAAATTCAAATTTTCTTGCTTTTTTTCAATTTTCTGTTTAAAAACTCAGTAATATTATCAGTTCAAAAAGATTTGTTTCGCTGTGATACAAAGCTGATTCTCAGTAGGCATCATTATCACTTAGATGTCATTAGTTTAGCTGCACTTGTGCATTGATTGATTTTCACTCTAGTTATTGGTTGATGCACTTTTTAACCGACTTCAAAAAAGAATGTTCCCAATTCGACTGTATGTTTTTCTTATGTGTGTTACGCGATTACTCCGCCAGTTACGAACCGATTTTGATTATTCTTTTTTTGTTAGGTAGATAATACTTTATGAATAGTTATACTTGAATTTTATCGAAATCGTTAGTCGTTTTTGAAATGTAAAATTATTAAGTCGATGATAGGTACATCAATTCTAACTATGTCGATGATAGGTACATCAATTCTAACTATTCAAATTCTGTATACGGTTGAAGTCGGTTGAGTCATTTTTGACGAAACATAAGTAAGCGCATAGACTGACTAGACTGACTACCTATTACTACCTTAGTTTTTTGGTCCATGTAATTTATTAATATACTATCTGCGCCCCGCGGTGTTACCCGCGTTAGCCCGAGATAAAAAGATTTTTTCTAAAATAAACGTAGCCTATATTACTCCTTATTACATCAGCTACCTGCCAGTAAAAGTCCCGTCAAAATCGGTCCAGCCAGTTCAGAGATTAGCCAGAACAAACAGACAGACAAAAATGATTAAAAAATGTTATTGTGGTGTATGTACCGTATATAATTATTTTCATATACATGTTGTAAAAAACGGTTATTTCAATATTAGGTACAAACATGGCAGACACTCCAATTTTATTTATATGTATGTAAAGAAGATGTAGGTATAGATTTACCTACTTATTCTGCCGCAATTTTTATATTTAAATGACTGACCCACAGACTCCTGAGACTTTGCCCTTTGTCAAGTAGTTACATTTGAAAGAATGCGACTGTACAATAGAGAGAGGTTAGATTATATCTAAGTCTAAGTTAGTAGCAAAACGAATTTTTATAACCTTACGATGATTAGTAATTGGCAAAAAACCCAAGAAAATATGAACTACGTTCGCTGACCGAGGGCAACCGCTTAAGAGACATGTTAGATTTAGGTATTAGTCTCATAAGATCGAATTTAGTTTTATTTACGTTTACTATCTATACTTTGTTACGTATATTTGAGTAATAAAACAGTAACTTTGATTGTTATTAATGTCTGAAACTAAGATGTTTTGTACGTTACTACTAACTACAAGCTAGTCAAGCATGCGACCACGAAAAGAACTCATTTCGACGTGTGAAAAGTGACAGATATATATACTTTGCCATAACGCTGTGCCGTTCTGACACTACGACAGAAATTTTTCGTGGCGCGCATACTAGCCCTGAAGGTGTTGTTTTGCAAAGTGTAAGGATTTGCAAAGGTGTACCTTTATATTAATTATTATGAATTACTATGCAAAATCTCAAAGAAATTTCATCAACTCTCGACAAACTTTATGGAACCGCTGACTTTTTTCACAATATCAGGGTTGGCTCTCTATATTTAGTTACTAAAAGTTTTTTAACATGATAACCACTGAAAATCCTCGTTCTTTGCAAAGCAACAGCTTCAATTTTCTTGCATTAGTCAAAAACTATGTTCTTAAAATGTGGTCCAAACGTATGTTTTATTATCACTGTATACCTCGCGTAACCTAAAAAGAACGCTGGAGCTTCAAACTGCCCACAACGAAATTTAACTCCTATTGCTTACGTGATAGGAGTTAAATTTCCTTGCTACAAATAAAGTTGCGTACTAGGATATTTAGGATATTTAACTCCTATTACGTATTATGTAATACGAGTTAAATTTCCTTGTGCGCAGTTTGAAGATCCAGCGTTCTTTTTAGGTGACGCGAGGTATACCCATCGAAGGAAGCTACGAAGTGTCGTAGCTTATTTCGTAGACCTACGAGTATGTATTAAAATCTATACAAAAATTACGACGTAACCACGACTATGAATTATAGTTTACTATTGTTTAATTATTATTGTCCAATGTTGTTTGACTTTGCATAATATATAATTTATATGTAAAATAACGATGTAGGTACCTACTTATCATTTTTTTAATAGAGTATTGATTTATGTTTTGAACAATTTCTAAATTTTACAAAAAATATGATCTATAAGTAAATATTAATTAAGCATTAATTAAGACAGTACCTACATTCATTCATTTCATTAAGTTGATATCTTTATAGTCTGACCGTTTAACTGAGTCCTCGCCTGCGCGGTACAGAGGCGCGGGGGTAGACGACAAAGGGGACTGAGACAGGTGCGAGCGGCGGGGACTGTCCGCTGTCCCCGCCGCTCGCACCTGTCTCAGTCCCCTTTGTCGTCTACCCCCGCGCCTCTGTACCGGACAGGTGCGAGCGGCGGGGACTGTCCGCTGTCCCCGCCGCTCGCACCTGTCTCAGTCCCCTTTGTCGTCTACCCCCGCGCCTCTGTACCGCGCAGGCGAGGACTCAGTTAAACGGTCAGACTATAGCTATGCTATGTTTAATACTAAAGAAACTTATGTCGTATACCTAATACACTATGTACAGATCTTAAATTAACTATTAAATATTAATATAGTCACATTGTGTTTTATTTCCCTATAAAACGTCGGAAGTCTATTTTTCGCTGTAAATGAAGAATGATGTTGGTAAAGATTAATATAAAAGCTAAAATTCTCAAACAATCAAATGTTTGGATTAGAGGAATCAGAGGCTGTCTAGAATAAAAGTGTGAGTATTAACTTAATAAACTTTCAAAAACTTTAACCTTTTCTGTGACTGTCTATATACAGGGTTATTTCAGGGTTGACAAAACTTTGTCGAGGGTGAACGATATTTTTCTATGGAACAGCATTTTTTTGAGAATTAATAAAAGTCGTAGAACAAAAGTTCATAGTTTTGATGTTCAGAATAAGCCCCTAAAAGCATGCTAATTGGTTAAAAATAACCCTCAGAATATATATAATTCAGATAGAAGAAGAAAAGAGAATAAACAAATTATTAATAGTATCCTTAACAGATCGTCTACCAAGCTAGCTTGCAATAAACTGGCCTACCACGCGAACTTCATTTAAACTCGATTCGATTAAGTACCGTTCGATTTGAACGATATTTAATTTAATACATTGAATATTTTCATCGCTTCAGTACACTAATAACACTATAATTTTCTAAAATTATCTAACAAAGTTCATTTGTTACCACATTACGCGTATGATGAATCGACACAGATGTTCTTAAAATAGCTGCTACTAGGTCGATAATCGCCAGCTCCCAGGGCAACGCCCGGTAAGCCCCCGTAATGGATAGTGTTTATGCCCTTTTTTACACTCCTAAAACCATTAGTATTAAATTTAAATTTATGTTCGCAATAGCTGCCAAATAGTAGCAGCATTAGTTTTGTTTTTGTTCATAAAAGTTACGCCCGTGGTGAATGAGAGACATGAGAAAAGTTGTAAGTATACACGTAAAATTCTACTAATATTCAGAGCATTATCTTAAAAGCTTTTTAAGCAGCTCGTTTAAAACAAATCTGGTACCTAAGTATTTATGCCACCAGCACGGGTAGCATGGCAAAGGGACCAATTGTCTTTCCACCGATTTATCCCCTCAAAGAGGAAATAAAGTATGGATTGATAATGACAACTGACATTAAAAGTGGATAAAATGGTTTTATCCCCTTTCCATGCTACCGGTGCTGGAGGCTAAGTAGTTAACACATTTGGCATGGCTAAATGGACAAAACTATTAGGGTTTACTATCGTGTCATCTGAGACACGGTAATACTCGGTTGCAAATGCCACCCTCATCCAAAGACTGACTGAAAATAATTTAACACACAAGAGAGTAGATACAGTACATTTAAGAGAGAATACGCCACGCGGATCTGAAGACGCAAAATAGCTTTGCAGGGCGGTTTTCGATTTTTCTCAATAATCGTGAAAGCTACTGAGTACCTACTACATAAAGAATTTCCACATGACATCGCCCTATGCAGCTGACGTATTCAAGCATAGATCTGCACTCCGTCTTTTCTTCAAAAAGTATTCTGTGGCATACTACTTAACTATAGCTACTGTATTTCTAGCTGTAAGACTTTATAACATATGGGTGAGTACTTACTTAAATTTCATCTAGGTACTTTAGAAATTAATACTGTTTTCCGGTACTCCAATGAAACTAATATACTACAACTAAACTGCTAGGCTGCTTACAATGGTTGCTCTAGGTACCTACTGCTGTTTACATTGAGTAAAATTCAACCTATTCAGAATAAAAAAAAAAACGTGTAAGTAGGTACCCTAACTCTATTTTGTAGTATTTTGTTCAAATGAGTCCTAGCACATAAATTAGGTTTAAAATACCGAAGTAAATACATATTCCAACGAACGATGGAGGAAGTCATGCACGGAATTTCAGCAAAATCGAATCAAAAATTAAAAGACTCATAGAAAACCAAAGTAACCGACATAGCCCAGCGGATAACTTAGCTAGTCTGAATGACAGTGAACAGTACGCATAGAGCCCGGAAAACTTGTGAACGGTGGGCGATGGAGTGGAGAATGTACCGACAAGCACAGCGTATATAGGTCATCCACTCAAAAGTGGACTGACGCACGATCACGTTGGATTCAAACCGCTTCCAACAGATCTTATTGGAGATCTATTGGGGAGGACTAACTACATAAGAGTGGACGTTCAATGGCTGAAAAAAAACGAATAAACGAAATATGACTTGATTTTTTGCATCTGTTACAATCTTCATGACTGTATAGTATTCGCCAAAATTTAAGGCTATGTCCAGCAGTAGACTACGACAAGGACGATGTAAGTTTGTGTTGCGCATATACATATACCAATGATACATATTCGTCCTAGAAATATTAAGGTACCTATAGCAGTGACGTAAACTTCAGAGGCGCTTTAGCGCTGCCGCTAGAAGATTAGAAATAGATTAACTGTAAGAACATAATCTCTCTGGCACTCCGTGAACTTGACCGACAATACAAACACGAAACATAATACCTATAAATAGAATAGACGTAGATAAATTGAAGGTGTCGTCAAAGCTAGGTATAAAGTATGTACCTATAAATAGGTACTGTACGACGAAATAAGGAGATACGTAGACGAACCAAAGTAACCGCAATAGTTCTACAGATTTTATTAGCAAGTTGAAATAACAGTGGGCAGGGCACAAAGGTATATCATAGAATGGATGACGGATTTGGCGGTTGACTCTAACCAAATTCGGACTTACAGAGCTTTTAACTACACGATACGTAGGATCTTCGCTATAATAGGGCGTAATGTGAGTAAGGAACCAAACACTAATAAAGTCTTTAAATATTTATCATCAGGACCTAGTAAATCAAATACACTAAACGGTTTTACAATGCAGAACTTATAGCTGATGGACCTTGAATGAACAAAGCGCTAGCAAATGAAACCTATAAAGGAAGATACCTACTGATATAATGTCACTCACTAGCTCTAGTTGGATCGGTGGTTGCAGACACTACGTCGCTGCTGACTGGCTTCCGGAATCTGTGCAGCCTTAATGCATTATTCAATACATCCTTCAGAGGTAAGTTCGATTATGATGTATTCTACTCAACAAGATTATTTTCGCCAAGCCCTTTTATTTTATCGTTTAACCACTATTTCACAAGTTGCGTCATATGACGGGTCTTCGACAATAACATCTGTACTGGTCCGCTTTTAAATTTTAAAGACGAAAACAAGATAAAATTAAAACAGGCACGAAGCGGATTTAAGCGGTTTTCAATTTCAAGCGCATGCGATTGCGTCTTCGATATTAAAGCCGTTTTTAACATGCAAATGGTTGTCAAAATAATCCACTTAGGTGATATAACAATCAAAGTTTGAAAAAGCGGATACAAGTCTTTAAGTACTCACTCAATAGGTATTGAGATACGTAGGTACGATTTGACATAGATTGCAAACACGTGATAGAGACACAACTATCAAAACAAATGTAGCCAAATCATAAATCTAAAATAATCGCTTTCATCGCGTTTTTATCGATATCATTGTTAAGCACTCTAATAAAAATATTTGCGTCACAAAAATGACCTAATTTTATCTACAAATGCACCAGGGATTAACAAAAAGAGGCGTGCCGACCACATCGTTTTTTTGACAACAGACGTAAATTACTTATTATCAATTTAGAAAACTGTACTGCCAGAAACTGGAAATATTTGGCTGAAATTGGACATTTAAGGCAGTGTTTTTCAAACTTTTTCATCACTAGATTCACTCGTAGTATGAAAAAAATACGTGATCTTACTTAGGTATCTTTCCATTGCATTTGCTAGCACAAACTCTAGCAGACTAAAGTGAGTAGGTAGTAAGGAGTCATAAAAAATTTTAAAGTTTCACAATTTCATAATACACGCTCTAATATTGAATTTGTATTGTATATCAAGTGTGGGGGCTGACTCATTTACTGTAGAGTCTAACACATGAACATGGTGTATGCATACAAATGGTGGATTGCTCAAATGAACGAATAAAAGAATGGTGAAACGAATAAAATAATGCACTGAAAATATTACTAGTCCTATATTATGTATTATTATGTAAAGGTAGGAATCAGGGTATACATCCTGTAAGCAGATTTCATTCTTACGTGGATTACGATTTGTTGATACTTTCATTCAACTATAGGTATGCGCATCGACTTAGGATTTTTTTATGGGTATACGCTACAACCATCAAACAGAAAAATGACAAGTCGATGGCTATTGTAATAATAATAAACTTTATTATCACACAACAGAGATCCATAGAGCAACTTATTATTTAACTTAATTTCTACAAACATAAGAATCTATAGGCTTAAATAGCCTGGCATCAATAACGTCGCGTCATTCTTTTTACAAAAAAATAGAACTAAATAAAATAAAACGAATCAAACTTACACTTTTACAACTAATATCTCTTAGCTCTACTATAGGTATCAAGACTATGTGACATAATCGAAACCATCACAGTATCACACTAATATCTATCACTACAAAAAGTTGTAGCGGGTGGTACATAATAATTGTTAAATACAAATAGAGTTTACAAAACCATCTCACTAGCACGGGACATATTTATGCCGGGTATTATAAATTTAATCCAGTGTTTTATGATTGGACAGTCGTATTTACCACTTATTATATTTAGAATACTATTTTGGCTACCTCTCACCATACTTAGGATATTATTTTTTTGCGGATGATTTCAGAAAATCCATCTGTTCTGGCATCCGCAAACATGCCAGATGCACTGCAGTATGAAGGTAGCCCCAATAACATTCTAAAGATGTTGTTATATTGCACGCGTAAAGCATGAAGTGATTTTTGCGGATATTTTACCCACAGGTTCCTGGTATAAAAGCACGGACAAAAAGTTTTGAACAGAGTAATTTTTATTTCAACTGTACATCGGGCAAACCTGCGGATAATCATATTACCTCTAACTGAGAGCTATTGCTGTAACTCACCTAGATAATAAAGTACATAGGTAAGAAATATCGTACTTTCCGTACATAAACAATAGGCTTCATAATTTCCTGAGGCAATTTGTTTGGACGCTTTTGTTTAGGCGCTTACTTACCTAATTTATTCCCTTTGAATATTCAAAGCGTTAGCCGCTCAATGTTCGTTTAATTTTCTAATATAGAGTACGAACTTGGTAGATAATATTTTGGCAAAATCACGACCATTGTACGTCTCGGTGTGGGGTGACAATGATTTATAAATCTTGTAGAATAAATATAAAATTAAACATTTTGGAAATTTCGGAACACATCTCCAGCTCCCCCACGTCAAACTTGACTGAGCTTTGCTTATAACATAATAATGTATATACACGTACTAGTTCTAAGTAGATGTAAACAAGTATATTATAGAAATTTTACAGAGGAACAAGAGAATATGGTATTTTTGTCTAATATATTTTTAAAATACAGCTCTAACTTTTATGGCATAATATTGCAAACACAAACTTGTAAACAACTTAGCTTACCTATATTCACTGTGCACCTATAGTGATACATTGTTGGTATTCAATTAATAAAATAATATGATATTAGGTAATTCATAAACAGTAAGATAGAGATTAGTACTCCAATGACCCGAAATTAAATATCTCGTTACGATTTCAAGATTTTCTAAATATTTCAATTAGGTAAGCTACGAAACCCATGGCAACATCAAGATGGCGTAGGCACGAAATCCCTATTATTAATCATTTCATTGCTTTAATTAATGGAAATTATGCTGATTCAGATTCCCCGTCACAATGGGAGCGATCTTTGCGCCGAGATGAAGGCTTTAACCTAATTCAACGGAAGGTATTTAAATGAGCTAGCTTTGTATTGGAAGGTGGTGGAAAAACTGGCCAAGAGGGAGTTTAACTCGTGAACCGCGAGATCTGTTTTCCATCATGTATTTATATAACAAACAAAATTTGCATAGATCTGGTGTCAGGGTACCTAAAACATCCGAATACCTTTGAGATGGTCAAAAGGTTTTAACTGAACCACGTTAAGTAGGGTGCGAATGTAAATACCACGCCAGGTCACCCATCTGAATTAACAGTTGTTTAATTTACTAATAAATAATGTAACAAACAAGCATGTGGTGTTCCAGATTGATTATTTATCTTTTGATTAGAGGCTCTAAATATCTATGTGCCTATAGATGGCACCAGAGCTCCCTCACTGTTTAAAAATCATCAAAATGCATAAATGCAAAAAATCGCAACACTGACTTCCACCGTGTACATAGTTCGAATTATTTGCTCGAATCGATGTGATATCCGTGTACACTTTTGTTTATTTATCAAAAACATTTAAATTTTTTTGAATTTCTTTCGAACTAAAAACGAATATTTTGAATCAATTTCCAATTGGCGAAAATATCGATGAACATACACAAAATAAAAAATATACAGAAGAACATAGTACCTCCTTTTTGGAAATCGGTAAACATTTGAAAGTGAAATAACGTCATCGTTATCAGGTAATAAAAATACGTGCTGACAAAACGTTTAAAGTTTGATTGATCAATGCACAAAACCAAAAATACTTTAATCAAAGTGGAATTTAAGCAAAGTCGTTAACGAAGCTGAAGTTTGATAACTCAAGTATTAAGTTCCTTTTCAAAAAATCATATTATCTACCTCGGTAACAGCATACAGATCATTTATCTACTCATGACATCCATATCAACCACGCCCCGGTAAGCGTCGCCCACGAAATGGACAGATGGCCAGATAAAAATTTCAGAATGGCAACCTTTTCCAAACACAAACCTCTTCCAATCGATTCTGTTGGTAATTGGTAGAGACGACATTATCCATTATACTCGTATTTTATTATTAACTAGCTTTTACCCGAGGCTTCGCCCGCGTTATATTTTGATTTTGGCTTATGTTTATGTCGGCTGCGAAACCTAACCTAACCGACAAATATCAAAATACCTTAGAGGAATGCTTTTGTTGGTTAAGTTACGGTTGGAGCAGCTGAAAAGGCGGTAATTCAAGCTCAAGATTTGATTTGGCTAGTTTACACGTACAGACAAATGCTTAAAGGGAAAGTTAAAGTGTATATACAAGTGTTTATATTATTATTTATATATATTATTATTTATATATATTTCCTGGAGTGTATATACAACCCCAACCGTGTATTCCCGCCTTGTCGTGGGGGAGGTCTGAGGCAGCTGAAAAGGCGGCGCTTGAAGTCTCCCTCTTCTTTGGGTCTTTTCCCCCAAGGAAGCTTAGAGGCTGGCACTCGAGGTTCAGCCGCTTTTAACTAAAGCAGCTGAGAGGATGGCCGGTAGGTTGCATGCATTATGAGGAGTGTCGCAACTGAGGCGGGCTGCAGTGCCGCTCTTGCGACGCTGCATCCGAGGGTTTTTTTTTTATTATATTGCGAAATATCCCTGACATGATCAGGGGTCTTAATTACAAATGAATAAAAACTACACCTATATTTCAATGTTTTTGGCTGTTTGCAGTTATAATAAACATTACAATGGTACAGCAAAGTTTATACCTACTTGTTCCTAATTATTGCTTTTTTACAAATATTTGTGCAAAAATTCGATAAAATTGTTTCCAAGGTTTTTACGTGTTAGATTAATTCCAATTTTTTGTTCTAAATCAAATCTCTGCTTTCCATAAACTGGGCATTCCAAGATTATGTGCAGTGGAGTCTCTTCTTTTGTGGGTTCACAGATGCACGATGGGCTTTCCCTCAACTTAAATCGATGTAGGTATTGGGAAAACTCAGCCCCGTCAGCACTTGAGTTATGATTACCACTGGTGCTATTTCTCTTACGATCTTGTATGCCGCCCTTGCACCCGGAAAATATGTTTTGGTCACCGCCGCTGTGTGTCCATCCTGATACCGTCGGTTCCACTCGTCAAGAGAGTTCTTTCGGATTTCTCGCTTGACGAATGAAACGGGGCAGTTATCGTAAATAGGTCTGCACTTCGAGTGCAGTGCTGCTTCCTTTGCTAGCTGGTCCGCTCTCTCATTTCCCTCCATCCCCGCGTGCGCTTTAATCCAATAAAGTTTCACTATTTTATTTTGTGCGTGTAGTAACTTTATGTGAGCTTTGAATTTACTGCTAAGGGATGGAGGGAAGATACGCCAACTACCGTTTCCAGTGCAGACCTGGAGTCACAAAAGATTTTTGCTTTTTCGGTAGCCTCAAGAAGTGCCAATAACTCGGCCTGGTACACGGAGCACCAATCAGCCAATTTCAGCTTGCGGGTACTTATCTCAGCGGCATCATCCCAAATGGATAATGCCGCCCCAACTTTCCCTTTAATTTTGCTGCCGTCTGTAAATATGTTAATTTCTCGGTTAAGATTTTGCTCTAGTACTGCTCCGTCTGCCAGGCATATGAACTCCAGCTCCTCCTGCTGCGCTGGGTGTGGCTTCTTTTATGTCTCTCTATCTCCAGTTACTTGCAGGGAATAACCTTTCTTAGTTTCATAAAGCAAGGCTGCTTCCTGGACTCTGATATGACAGCCGAGGATTAGGGGCCGCGGTGGGATAAATGGAACTGGTGGTGTGGGTGCCGCCACCTACCATACCTTCCGCTAGGCCGTCAACGTGTTGGCAGACGCAGTGGGGCTGCAGGGGAAGAGAGGTGTCGGTATCGCGATGGCCGTTCTCACTGCCCTCTGCAGTTGAAGAGGCAGGCGCTGGGCTACTATGACTGACCCGCTGCACTGGGACCAGGGCGTTGGAATGCTGTCTGACGTTCAGTACTGGTTAGTCCCGAGTGGTGGATGACGATGTGGCTTTTGCTCCGAAACACTCCGTCATTATGGCGAGAGCGCAAGCTCCGTTATGGAGCCCGAGTCTGAGCTAGCGCTGTTGAGTGCCGCGAAGGAGTGCGAAAAATGTAGGAACGTCCTAAACTTGCCATGACAGGTTATTTCTGGCGCTTAGACGGCTGCTACTGCAGCCCGCTCACTTAGTTTTTAGGATTCCGTACCCAAAGGGTAAAAACGGGACCCTATTACTAAGACTTCGATGTCCGTCTGTCTGTCTGTCACCGGGCTGTATCTCATGAACCGTGATAGCTAGGCAGCTGAAATTTTCACTGATGATGCAATTCTGTTGCCTCTATAACAACAAATACTAAAAATAGAATAAAATAAATATTTAAGGGGGGCTCCCATACAACAAACGTGATTTTTAGGAGTTTTTTTGCTCGCTGTTAATAACGGCAAGAGGAATGGGGCTCCCATACGGCACGGAACCCTTCGTGCGCGAGTCCGACTCGCACTTGGCTGATTATTATCCTATCCTACGGGAACTGTTAAAGTTTTTGCGATAAAAAGTGGCCTACTCGTATGTCACTTTTCGTCTTTCAAACTATATTCATGTAATAAGCCAAGGCAAGTTGCTCCGTGGCTGAGAAAAAAATATTGTTAAGTTCTACGGGAACCACAATTTTTTCGGGATGGAAAGTATCCTATGTCACTTTCCGTCTTCCAAACTATGCCCACCCCAAATATCAAGTCAATCCGTTGCTCCATTGCTGAGAAACAGTTATTGTCCTATGAAGTCCTATCCCATGGGAATCACGAAATTCTCGAGATAAAAAGTATCCTATTATCGCTTTCTGTCTTTTAAACCATAGGTATCCATACCAAAAATCAGGTCAATCTTTTGCTCCGTTGCTGCGTCAAAGAGGAACAAACCAACAAACTTTTCGGATTGATAATATTAAAGTATGATGATTCTGTACCATAAAGGTAGAATAAAGAAACATGTTAAACCTCTAATGATAGAAGATTTAAAAATATTTTTTTAATGTCAGACAAAATGACGGCCTGGTATTAAACGTCATAGTAACATGTAGCATGCAAAGGGAAAATAACATTTTATCCAATTTTAATGTCAGTTGTCATTTTCAATTCATACTTTATTTCCTCTTCAAGGGGATATAATGGTGGAAAAACAATTTGTCCCCTTGCCATGCTACTTGTGATTTATAAAAGTCTGCAGACAATGTCACCTGTCATCTAATTACGTTTGGCTGTGACGTTTCGTTAGTCCATATTAGCGTCATAGAGAAATTAATCACTTAGCGTCTTTGTGATAGTGGCGACAGTTTCGCTTTCAATGGTTTTTGTCCTGTCCTACAGGAACTATGCAATTTTTCGGGATAAAAAGTATCCTAAAGCTCCTTCCGCCTTTTAAACTATGTCCATGCCAAAAATCAAGTCAATCCGTTGCTCCGTTGGTGCGTGAAAGAGTAACAAACCAACAAACCAACAAACTTTTCGGATTTATAATATTAGTAAGGATAAGGATTTAAGGGGGGCTTCTATACAACAAAGGTGATTTTTTTTGCCCATACGATACGGAACTCTTCATTCGCGACTCCATCTCATACTTAGCCGATTTTTATACTTATAAATAACAGTAGTTGCTTAAAAAGTTTTGCTGTTTATGATGTAATTAATAAATATAAACTACAATACATCCCAATTCTATCGTATCTCTATCCGTATACGCATACTGAAAACGAGTCGACCTCGACATAGCTGTGTTTCATTTGCTTTTCCACCATTCTATAGTATAGAATACCTATCTACAGTAAACCAAGAAAGCCATTTCAGATTAAAATATTTCTTAGAGCGGACGGTGCAGTATTCTTAATTAATTAATTTCACAGACTTGGAGCGTCTCCGGGAACTTCGCAAATTGAGATCTTTATCTTTTGATGCAACGGAATTCAATCCACAGTCAATCTAAAATTTTGCAAAAGTGGTTATTAAAGTGACGAAATTTTTTTTTTATAATGGTTAAAAAGGCGAGGAAAATATGATAAAAAAATAATTGTAAAGTGTGCTATGCAAAATAGTCATCTAGTAGAGTTCTAGTAGTACCTACCTACAAACTACAAAGTTCGCATAATGCGGTCAAAACTACAGTCATACCTTTCTGTCTTCTTTTACTTTCAGTTTTCAATCCATTAAAATAAATACATGTGGCGGAAACATGTTTTTATTTTATACTAGCTGCCCGTCCGTTCCGTTTCCGGTTGCAGAACAGTAAACATTACCTTAGAACTTGTCCAGCGAAATTAATCAAAAACACTTGTTTATTAACGTTTTGGTGACAACTTGAGTAGTTATTTAAATGGTTCAACGGCAAAATACACTGTGGTGAATAAAAATAGTGAAGATAATCCTTAAAAACAACATTAAAACCATAATTTTGCATTGCAATTAGTGAGGTTATCTGAACTGTGAGTGACAGTGACATCGAACTTCATCGAAGTGTCAAACAGTACTGCACGTCAAACTCGCTCAGTGTTGCCATTAGTGTTTGAGAAATATAACTATAAAAATGGAAGAACAATTTCAAATGCTTTTCGATAAAATGAAAATGGAGATGGAAAAACAAACAAATGTTATATTTGAAAAAATGAACGAAAAATTGGAACCTTTGATTGAAGATAATAAAAAGATGAAAAATAAAATAGAAATGTTGGAAAAGAAAATAGAATATTTGGAGAGAGAAAAGAAGCAGAACAATATTTTGCTTTTCGGGCTGGAAGAAAAAGAAAAATCTCCGTTTGAATTATTCCAAAAAGTACAGGAAATTATCAAAGCAGATCTGAAAATCAACTTGGCAATAAATGATGTTTCGAAAATCCATCGTATCGGTCTCAGCAAAGAAAACAAAATACGACCTATTTTGATCGTTTTCGCGAATAATTGGAAGAGAACTGAGATAATGAAAATGAAAAAAGGGCTGAAAGAGGTTTATGTGTCCGAAGATTTTCCTAAGGAAATTTTAGAAAAGCGAAGAGAATTAAAATCAAAACTTATAGAAGAACGCGCGAAAGGGAATTTCGCTTACATAAAATACGATCAATTGATAATTAAGGAAGGAAATCCAGTCAAAGAAAAAAGAAAAAGGGATCAATCAACTTCACCGGAAAATCAAGTCCAGGCCAAGAAATTAATCAGCAACACTTCAGCAATAAAAGAAAACAGGAAGAATGCATTTGACTTGATGAGACCTAGATCCAACTCATTCTCTCATATAAAACCAAACCAAATGAAATAGCAAACAAACATCAGCAGCCAGATGCGGAACGACCCCAACCCGGCTGGTCCCCGTGGGGTTGTCAGACCACCACCCCCTAGAAAAACATCCTTAAGTAAAATAAGAAATAATAAAATTTACATTGCAACTTTAAACGTTAGAACACTGATGACCGATAACAGATTAAAAGAATTGGAAGAGAGCATAAGATTTGTGAACTGGGACATTATTGGACTTTGTGAAGTTAGAAGGAATGGAGAAGAGATACGAGAATACGATGAAAACATTTTCTACTTTTATGGCGAAAAGCAAGGTATATATGGAATGGGATTCTTAATTAAAAAATATTTAAAAGACAAAATAATCAGTTTTGAAGGAATATCAGACAGAATTGCAGTCATCTACTTACAACTGCCTGGATTTAAACAACCATCAGCAATTATCCAAGTCCACGCACCTACAGAACAAGATACGAAAATAGCAAAAGACAAATTCTACAAAGATCTGACATACTTAATGGATAATATGAACAAATATGTAATTTTGATGGGCGATTTTAACGCTAAAGTAGGTAGCAAAGCAAATAAAGATGAATTTGTCTTAGGAGATTACAGCATTGGAGATAGAAATGACAATGGACAGAGACTTGTAGATTTTGCTTTCACAAATAATCTTAAAATACTAAATAGCTTTTTCAAGAAAAGAAAAACAGGAAAGTGGACATGGATATCGCCTAATGGTAGGGACAGAAACGAAATTGATTTCATTCTGGCAAGGGAGAGACGAATATTTAGAGATGTCGATATTGTTAATAAGCTTAATTTTAATACGGATCATAGAATGGTAAGAGGAGCCATACAATGCAAAAACAAAAATCAAAGAAAACACGTTATCTCTAACATCAAAAATAATATAATAATGTCGCCAATACCACAAAACATCTTAGACGATTTAGACAACACATTAAGAGAAATAGAAAAACAAGGAACATTACAAGAAAAATATAATTTTCTGGAAAAAGCGATAATGAACGTAAATAATATACATACTACAACATGCAAGAAAAATAAATTAGGTGAAGAAGCAACAAACTTAATGAAAGAGAGGAATAAAATGTTAGAAAACCGAAAAGAAAACCGTAAAAATATCGCGAATATTAGCAAAAAAATACAAGAATCAATACGCAAACATAGAAATAAACAAAGATTGGAAGTATTCAAAGAACAAATAGAAAAAACCGGCGGAATCAAAAAAGGTCTAAAACAACTAAAAGAATACACTCAGTGGATACCTAACATGAAAACTAAAACCGGTAAACAAAGCGAGAAACTGACGGCGAAAAGGTCATCAATAGCTAAAGTAGCAACTGAATTCTACAAAAATCTTTACACGAATACAGACAGCACAATATTGGTAGAAATGGAAACAAACATCGATGAAGAAGATATTCCATACATACTAGAAAGCGAAGTAATAAATGCTATAAAATCACAAAAATGTGGGAAAGCATCCGGAGATGACAGAATTTCAAATGAGCTACTAAAAAATGCCTTAACTGCAATATCTAAGCATGTTACGTGTCTGTTCAACGAGATTGTAAGTAGAGAAGAACTACCAACTCAATGGACAAAGTCTACTATTGTTCTATTGCATAAAAAGGGAGACAAAAATGAAATAAATAATTACAGACCCATATGTCTAATGTCTAATTTATATAAAGTGTTTTCAAAAATAATACTTGGCCGAATAACAAAACACCTAGAAGAAAACCAGCCTAGAGAACAAGCAGGATTCCGTGCCGACTACTCTACGATCGATCACATTCATGTCGTAAAACAGGTCATCGAAAAACTAAATGAATTCGGTCAAAACTATTACATGGCATTCGTCGACTATAATAAGGCATTCGACTCTTTGAGTCATAACTATATCTGGAAAACATTGGAAGATCAAGGGGTAGAAAATAAATATATTAAAATCATAAGAGAAATCTACAAAAACTCCACAGCAAAGGTCCAACTCGAACAGCAAGGAGAAGAATTCAGCATTCAGAAGGGTGTTAGGCAGGGTGATCCACTTTCCCCAAAACTTTTTACAGCAGTTTTGGAAAACATATTCAGGAACATAAGCTGGGAAGATTTTGGAATAAATGTGAACGGCAAAAACCTAAATCATTTAAGATTTGCTGACGACATTGTAATGTTCGCAGAAAAGCCAGATATACTGCAAACTATGTTAAGGCAACTGGACGAAGAAAGCAGAAAAGCAGGCCTATCAATGAATCCGACAAAAACTAAAATAATGACAAATGCAGCACAAGAAAAAATAGAAATAGGACAGAATGTTATCGACTATGTTGATGAATACATTTACTTGGGTCATCTAATATCTGTAAAAGACCAAAATACTAAAGAAATAGACAGAAGAATAAGCAACACATGGAAACGCTACTGGTCGCTAAAAGAAATAGTTAAAAATCAAACTATACCGATGTCAGTGAAAAGCAAATTGTATAACACTTGCGTTCTCCCGTGTCTGACTTATGGATGTCAAACTTGGCCTTCTACCTCTAAAAACAATCAGAAGCTCACAGTTTGCCAACACAGTATGGAAAGAAGCATGTTAAACATCAAGTTAAAAGATAAATGGAAAATAGCAAGAATAAGGAAAAAAACAAAAGTTAGTGATGTTCTGCAAAAAATAAAATCGCTCAAATGGAATTGGACTGGTCACATTATGAGAACCAATAAAGACAAATGGACGAAAGATGTAATGGAATGGTATCCCAGAAGGGGAAAAAGGCAAAAAGGACGCCAGATTAAGAGATGGGAAGATGATCTACCTAAAGGATGGAGAAGACTAGCCCGTGACAGAGAAAAGTGGAAGAAACTAGGGGAGGCCTATGTCGAAGGACAACCTGACCAACTGGTTGCTGAGTAAATCGATTTAATACCATTAGATTTAAGTTAAAAACTATACTTTGTTTGGTCAGCGAATAAAGGCTTTTATTATTATTATTATTATTATTATTATTATTAGCTGCCCGTCCCGGCTTTGCCCGGGTACGATTGGCTAAAGAAGACAAATAGTAAGGATAGTGGTAAGTGGAAAAGCAATATTTTTTTGAAACTATAACCTATGTTTGCCAGGAATAGCGTAGCTTTTCAACAGTGAAAGAATTTTTCAAATCGGTTCAGTAGTTTCGGAGCCTATTCGATGCAAACAAACAAACAATCAAATCTTTCCTCTTTTTAATATTGGTATAGATTATTTGATTTTTATCGATTTATAAAATACTTAGTTGGCCAAGAACTTTTCCTTAGTAAATAGTAGTGGCTTACAACTTATGGCTAGAGTAAATCCCTCCGTATTTCCTCATTTACTACCACTTATAACTTAAACAATTAAACCAAATCATTACGTAGCTGAGCTTCTTACTCGTAGTAGTAAAATGAAGAGGCATAGCTATTAAACTACTAAGTAGCGAGCCGATTAGCTAAATGACCCGTAACATAGCAATCTCAAGGGTTATTCTGTCAATATCTGAGTTAACTCTATCTTAGTTACTCTATAAGCGACTCTATCCACCAAAGCGGTGAAGAGTAATAAATGTAGAGCCTAGCCTTTCGCATGCTATCCTGTACTAGCCTTTTAATAGACTACTGCTGAACATAGGAGACATACCCATTCGGGCGTACTGTCCACCACGCCGTTCCAGTGCAGTTGGCGATTCACATACGCCATCGAATTCCTTCTTCGGTTGCCTCACGAATTATTCCTTTACCAACAATTATCCGTGAACTGGTCGTCAACTGCAGCTTGGGACGTTTACCTACAAGGTGTTTAGGCGGCTTAATAGGTCCAAGTGATCCCACCACAGTCTTTTTGATACAAACAACTACCTGCAGAATAAAAACTACAGTAGTACTACAGTAGTAGTCTGGTATTAGTTATATGTCCAGCAACGGCCTTCCCACGAATGAAATGATGATGATGGTAACCAAAGATATCATTGTTCTGTCTTATGCCAAACACTGACTCAATTGTAAAGCCACTTGCTCGTACTAAGCGATTCACTTCTTCCTTCATAATGTGGACTCCCAGGGATTGGAATGCCCTGCGTCCGTCATTGTTTCCTGAATCTTCAAGTCAAGAGTGAATAGGTATCTTCTAGGTCTACGTACTCTATCTTCGGTTACAATTTCGCTTTCCATCAGGCGAGTTGGTGCCCAAATTTAGTCATATTATGCATAAAACAATTAAAGAAAAGTAGGTATAGGTACTCTTGAGGTCGTGGGTTCAATCCCAGTCCCAGTCCCGTACCAATGAGTTTCTTTGGAACTTATGTACGGAATTTCACACCACTGGCTTTTCGGTGAAGGAAAACATCGTGAGGCAACCTGCATGCGTCCGTAGAAGAAATTCGATGGCGTGTGTGAATCCACCAACCCGCACTGGGCCAGCGTGGTGGATATGGCCCAATCACCCTTCGTGGGTAGGCCTACGTCTTGCAGTGGACTATTAAAAAAAAACTGGTACAGTACAGGTATAGGTACGTTACTTTTGCTAGTACTTGTTTTCTTCCAAAACTTTATTTATTTTGAGTTTTCCCGTGAACATGGCGCATTAAATTTCGCCAAAATATCAAGAACTCAACACTATCTAAATAAAAACTTAGTGAATCCCGTACCCAGGCAGGTGTTTTATTTACATAGTTACGGATCACGACAGCTAAAATAAATGTTTGATTGGTCTAAGATGGAATATGCTTACTTAACCTAAAATTAATTGTAAACTAAATACTGAGGACACTTCACAATCATACTACATTAAGTAAAACACAGGAACAGACTTATCTACAAGCTTTTAAGTCGCATTTATAATTTATTGCCATAATTTATAACAGGTCATTACATATCACAAGTCTTACTTATTGCAGGTATTGTAATCAAGTAGCTAATGGATATGTAAGATCAATCAATCACAATCCGATTTTTTAGAAAAACACTGAAAGTCGATAAAATTTCGGAGAATTCAACCAGGGACGTACTCGTAACATACTTACATAAAATTATCAGCGGTTTCAAAGAACCAGACTAAGATACGGTGCATATTATCATCATGTTTTTTGGCACCCATAGATTTCGAAATTCATCAGCGACAAAAGAATAACGCTGCGTCATCATCATTATCATCTTATCGACGCACGGTGGAATGCTAAGATGTATAGTGTATAGTTCACACTGGGAAGTTACGCTTGTAGAGTTAGGGCCTGTAGACTTAGGTGTGTAGAGTTGGAAGCTTGGCTCTACATGACACCTGATAACTTTTTGCTATTGCGAGTTATACTTAGTCCCGTCTGGGCATCATTTTACATGGAAAAGTTTCTATGGGTCTGTCTCGAAGATTCCAAACGAATTATAAACTTATAAACCAATGCTGTTGTCTTTTTGGGGTTCCGTACCCAATAAGTAAAAACGGGACGCTATTATTAAGACTCCGCTGTCCGTCTGTCTGTCTGTCACCAGGCTGTATCTCATGAACCGTGATAGCAAGAACGTTGAAATTTTTACAGATGATGTATTTCTGTTGCTGCGAAAACAACAAATATCTACTAAACAAAAAAAATAAGGGGAGCTCCCAAACAACAAATCTGAATTTTTAGCCGATTTTCGCTCGATATTAATATCGGTGACAGGTACTCGTAGATACCTACTTGAAATGTTCACAGAATATTTAATTAAATGTACACTTTAAAAATAAACAGTTAACTTAGAAAAAATATTTAAGGGGGCTCCCATACAAGTCACCTACGTGTTTTTTTGCTCGATATTAATAACGGCAACAGGAATATGCTTGAAATATTCACAGAATATTAATTAGTTGTTAGTTAAAATATATTAAGGGGGGCTTCCAATACAGTACGAAACCCTTGGTGCGCGAGCCCGACTCGCACTTAGCCGATTATTTGTTTGAAATCTGACATGGCTGAGATGAGTCTTAAACATAATTCCAAAAACATTGTAGTAACACAAACATAGTCGGTTTTTTAATTCTTTAGTACCGACTACCCAGGCACGCAGGCTCGTCTCACTTAGCACACCATCACCACCAAAAACAACGCTAGTTTCCATAATCAAACGACACAGAATATCTCCACACAACGCATCAAGTCACGTTAAGGGTAGTTACTTCCACTACATATAATTACGATTGAATTTACGAGGCGCGCCGAGAAACTATCGCCATTAGTCGCACGTCAGGGAAGATATACTGGGCCGTATAATTAAGAGCTATTCGTTATGATTTAATTTATTACATGTGTAGAACGTCCTATCTCTATCGCCTTTGGACAGGACTGTGTAAGGCCTAGGTATTAAAGTGGACGTAGCTGCAGCCTAGCGTAGCCCTTATACGGAGAGTTGGTAGTTTATATATACGTATACTTATTCGCTATCTCAAAAACAATAACAACAAAATCTTCACGTTTTATTAAATTATAATTATTTCTAAGCAAAAACGTAACAACTGACATTGTATTGAAGTCAATATAAGGACCGCGCACATTATGTCGGGCCGCATCGCAGCGCAAAAATCCGCACAAATCGCTTCTCTGTATTTTATATGAACTAACACAGATTGTGCCGGGGCGCAGCGGGCCGCATTTCCGCATTTCTGTACAAATATTGTGCTGCGGCCCGCTCCGCCCTGACATAATGTGCGCGAACCTTTAATGCGCATTCGGCATTAAAAAGGATAACTCAAAAGCGACTGCTCTGTACTTGGACAAATTCTTTTTATGTAAATGAAATAAATAAATAATTTCGGTTTTAATAAAGTAGTAAATCTTAATTTAGAAATAAAAAGTACATTTATAATTTACCTAGGTATATGTGGTGGATTTCGTTTTCACATGATGAATAAAACATTATAATCAAAAACAATTCATTTAAACAAAAGTTCCGAGATAAGTAGGTAACACAATATAATAGATGCATTGAACACCTCCTTTTTTGAAGTCGGTTAAAAATACTTGTAAGTTTAAGGTGTTTTTAAGGTTAGTGAATCGAGCTGTTAGGTTCAAAGCCGTATCCGAATCATCATGAACATACCTATTGATCACATGATTCAGTGTCATTTTTAATGTCCAGTCAACAAATAAATCAATTTTATTTCACACACAATATTAGCAATACGAGGGGAACCAACCGCAAACTGCTAGTCATTACCTAAAGGGAACTACAGAATCCATAAATTAACGTAATCCCAGCGCGCCACAGAATCAATCTATCCCGAAATGTGACAAAATTAGCGTGTAATATTTCCTGTTCGAATTATAAATGCCCTTTTTCGCGCCAAAATATTGTTCGCTGATAAAGGCGGGGGCACACTTGCGCTGCGGCACGCGACGCGCACGCGGCCGGCACGCGGCGCCGTCGTACCATCCCAGAGCCCACTTCCAGTATTTATTCTACAACTATCCTCTCATTTAAAGCTCGTGTCATCCGACCGACGGACGCAACGCCCCGTGTAGATTTAGTTTAGATTTGATCAGCGACACCCTTTGTTCTCAGCAAACAGTTCTCAGATTGCATTATGTAATTGTTTCGAGTGGTAATTCCTTTTGTTGTTTCAATTGGATCTTGTTAGTAGAGCAAACGAGATATCGCGTGCCTAATTGTTGGTTCAATTTAATTTTTAGCTGGATATGATGGGTATAAAATGTTGCTCGTCAAAATTTAATTTAAATTCAGACTGGTTATCTTATTATTCTTATTTTTTCCTGGGTAAAAAAATGCACTCAATGAAGACCTTTGAACTATATATCCATTCCAAAAATCCAGTCTACTTATCCGTTGCTCTGTTGAAGCGTTGCGTGAAAGAGTACCAAAACTAACCAATAAACCAACAAACACACTTTTGGATTTATAATATTAACTACCATTGAGTCTATAGATTTTTCACCTCATGCAAAAACCACGTTTTGAGTATAATATTATACTTGAACAATTTTTATCGACAAGTGACAAGTCATTATTTCTTTATCAATAAGTTATAGGATTCAATAAGAAGACAGAAGACAAGATTTCAAGATAACAGTGTTTAATCGCCGCTTGTTGCAAACTACCAACCCAACACCCATTGTGTTTAATAACCGTTCCCAAAACGTTCATTAGGCTTCGACCACACGAGCTGCGAGCTTCGCCGGCCATACATCACGCTCCCATTCTAATGGTAATGCGGGATATACGCGAGCCGATATTGTGCGCGTCCCTTCCGCCATAACAAATGTTTATTTTATACACAACGCCACTAACAATAGTGCGCAAATACCTAAACACCGTAAATGGTGGCGCGATGCGATTTAGATGATAATGCCCGCCAGAAATAATAACGGTGCCCGCGTTTGTAATTTCACTGTGTTTATTCGCGCTCGGTGTGTATGCGCCCTATTGTTTTTAGGCAATTCGATTTGCATTTTTGTGTGTTGAGTTTTTTAATTTAATTTCTACTGCGGTTGTTGTGTCTTTCTGTAACTCATTGCGATAAATACTTATTGAAGAGAAATTAATATTATAAACACATTTGGATGCAATACATAGGTATACAGGGTTATTTCTAATCAATTAGCATCCTTTTAGGGGCTTATTCTATACATCAAAACTAACAACTTTTGTTCTACGACTTTTATTCACAAAAAAAGTTGATGTTCCATAGAAAAATATCGTCCACCTTCGACAAAATGTATGGAACAGTGTTTTTTTTTTTTAGTTTTGTCAAGAGTCGCTGAACAAAAGTAGTTAGATTTGATGTACAAAATAAGCCCCTAAAAGGATGCTAATTGATTATAAATAACTCTGTATATGTAAATACAGATACTGCAAGTCTAGTAAGAAAGTATTTTTAGGAAAGCGTGTTTCATCCTAGACCGCACCCTGTTTAAATTTAATACTTATTAATTGAACGCTCATTTTAGCAGATAAGTAACAAAGCAACGCAAAAAACACACCAAAATTTCATACAAATTACGATCGTAATTCGAAAATTTTAAGCTTTTAAAAATATAGCTCCTAGCTCCGTATTTTCACAAGACTTATTTAACGTAGGTAAATATCGTAGCAGACAAATTACGCTCCGCACTACATAATTCACGTAATTTTAGCAAATAACTCACAATTTTAGCAGCAGCGGGTGTTTCACATAATAAACACGGTGTATGTATCTTAGGTATTTTAGACGTAGGTAAAGGGATGATTAATCACGCCACATGAATATGTATGAGCATTCGGGCTGTCAGCCGGAGAGGCGCCTTAAATATGAAATTAAACATGTAAGCGACCTATACCTGCCTGCGCATACATAAAACATGATGTTTCTGATTTTGTTTTAAAGACATTGTGTGTACGTGAAGGTGTACCTATAGATACCTACTCGGAAGAGTTTAGAACGGGATAATATAAATTGCATATCAAATAAATAATCGCCTATCAATACATACTCATCATTTATATTCTTTTTTACATCAAATAACTTACTTCACTACAAATAAACTAAATGTTTAACAAAACTCAAACTGCAGATAATTCGAAATTTTACATCAATATGACATTACTTTTTTCCTCATAATGTAATACAGTTAAATTTATTTTTGTACAAAAATACTACATACATAGCATCAATACTGACTGCACAGCAAATTTTTCATTATTAAATGAAATTAGATTAGGTGTGATACAAAAAATAGGTTAGGTTATGTTAGAACATGACAAAAGAACAATGAATGAACGGCCGCGGCAGCGGCCGGCGAAGTGCCAGAAGCGACTGTGATTAATAAAATGCTGTTTTATTTAGAAAAACTGCTGTAAATAATATAAAAATAGAAGCTATATTTAAAAGAAAAAGAGTTAACAGGTATAATGTGCATTAAGATTATTTTAGCTGTGCATTGATGGCAGGGTATACATGTAAAAAATTAGAATTAGTTTCTATGTTCATGTGTTATGCATAAATAAATAACTATAACTATAAAAGCTTTTGCTTTAGGAAAAATCGCTGTACGCTGCGAAAATAAATTGTAGTGTGTTTAGTGATATTTTGAGTTGAATATTATGCTGTGCAATCAGTAATTTTGATGGGAATTTGGAATCTTATTGCATAGAAAAAGGATATTTTTTGATTTGCGTTTAAATACTACCCGTTTAGAACTCTCGAGAGCGCTTGTTCACGGCAATTTGTGTGACCGGACAACGGACAGTTTATTTCACCGGATTCGCAGTGGTGTATGGTTTATAATGAAAATATGTTGACGCACCGGACATCCGGGCATTTGATTATTGACGGTTCGGTGAAAAAAAGAAGGGCTCCCGTACAACAAATGTGATTTTAAAGGATTTTTTTGCTCGCTATTAATATTGGCAAAATATGGGGCTAAATTGGCTCCAACATGGTACGGAACCCTTCGTGCGCGAGTCCGACTCGCACTTGGCTGGCTTTTATTTACCTACTTTATTGTAAAAGTGCGTTGAGCATTAAACGAATATAAATAGTAAAAATAAATTAAGTTACTGCTAGGGATATAACATGGACATTTATATTTTATTTATTACGTATAGCTACGAGTATTTTAACGGAACTTACTCGTAGATATGGAATTTTAACGTGGTATTTTACTGCGAGCCTTATGAATAAGCTCAGGATAGCCCAACGTCTCTCTGCGAGATCGAATCAGAAATGAGGAGATCCGCAGACGAACCAAAGTTACCGACATAGCCCAGCGGATTAGCAAAGTGGCAATGGGCAGGGCACATAGTTCGGAGAACGGATGGCCGATGGGGCAGTAAAGTTCTCGAATGGAGACCACGGACCAGCAAGCGCAGCGTAGGACGTCCACCGACTAGGTGGACTGACGATACAATAAATATCGCAGGAACGCGCTGGATGCAGGCCGCTTCCAACCGGCCTTATTGGAAATCCATAGGGGAGGCCTATGTCCAGCAGTGGACGTCTTACGGCTGATATATTTTAACGCATAGCCTTCACTAAATTAATACTTGGTCTGGTAGACATAATTATGGAAAATGATAAAGATCTGGATACCTACCTAAGAATGTACTGTATAAAGACTTACCTAAACATTAAACTTGATTTATTTTTTGAGAGAGATGAATGATTCATTCAAATATTACCATTATTAACCAGAGATTAATAGATTACGTAGCGCGTGCCCTCATTTTTTTATTTGCAAAAAAAATGCATTGCCGTTGCTCTAAGCCTCACAAAAAGAAAATTAGCATTAAAAACAAAATTAACATACGATACGCGTAGAATCCGTCTAGAATGGCAATGGGCGGACAGGTTAGAAACTCATGCGGATTTTATGGTAATTTTAACTATCATCTTAATACTTTTTGATACCAAACTAATTTTAATGTTGAAATAACACCACTAAAATACTATTTATCTGCGATTATAAAATAACGAAGCAAGATTTTTAAAATAGTCAACAAAACACTTAGGTAAAATTTAATCTAGATGACAATGATCTTGGATTGTAAGTAGTCAGAGAACATCATTAGGTATGACTTTTATAACCAACTTTTACTACGTGGCCAACCCTGACATCGTAAATATAATGAGCTGTTCTGCAGAAAAAGTTTATCTACTTTCGACAAAATGTATGGAAAAGTTGTTGTTGAAAAGTTTTTGCGAGTTTGGTCCCATAGTAAAAGTTGATTATAATGATAATTACAATGATATTCTAGAATCCACGTCGTCGTCTAGAAACGTCATACCCCGTAAAAATGAATGATCCGAAAAATTATACCACAACTAGCTCTACTATCTATAGACTACCTACCTACTACTATCTACTATAGTAGAGCTAGTTGCGGTAAAATAATAATATAATTGTGGTATATCTTCATTTTGGGTTATAGGGCTCTTAATCACTTTATTCATAACATTCTGTTACAAGTCATATAAATTCAGTTAAAAAGATCGCGTTTTGAATATTCTACAAACATCAGTCGTTCTTTTTACCTTGTAAAAAGACAATTATTTAACAGGCATGATGACTAGACAAAAAATCATTATTATAATTAGTCCGTGAGTTAGACTATCAAAAAAATTGGACACATACTTTTTCTCTTGTCAATCAAACAATAAATGACGAAGATATATCTTGTAAAAGTTCGGGAGTGGGGGTGACGTCACTTCTATGACAAAAATCTATACATTTGTAAGTGTCTGATAAAGTTACGCGGAACTTTAACGGACTACTTATATCTTAAACAATTTTTGTTTAAGTTATTGACAAATGAAAAAATACGTGTCTAATATTTTTTGATAATCTGTCTGACGGATTAATTGTATCTTTTTAGTCATTATGTATTTATGTATATTGAGCCGATATCTTGATATGACGTAGATATGTGTCAATGGCCACGAGACTCGGTTTCGTGGCCTAACATTGGAAGTCATATTTTAGTATGAAAGAGCAGGAACGAACATTGAATCTATATTAGTATGAACTATGAACATACTGCCTAACTTGCTCTTTCTTCTGTGATCATACTTCTCTCACGCCTTGTAGCAATCTTAGCATTTATAATTATTTTTCGCAAAAAATAGCATGACCGACTTCACCCGTGTACAGAATTCGCGAATATTTCGCACGGATCGATGTTGCATTCTTCACATTATTGTTGATATATCAAAAATAGCTTAACCGATTAGTATACTCTTTACAATATTTTTTTTTTTTATTGAAATCGGACAACTACAAAAAAGTTCTGCGTGGTTTTACATAATAAAACGCGTCGAATTGAGTACCTCCTCCGGTTTCGTTCGTCGGTCAAAAATAGAACTTATGCTCCTTATGATTAAATAGACAGACGACATCAAACGTTATCTGACGGTAGTTTCACAGACGAGAAACGCACGTCAGCGGCAATCGCGCGTCAATCCGTCAACATGCGTCCCGCGGGAGTCCGCGGGAGCGCCCGAGCGCCCCGTGTGCGGGACGATTAGTGTGATCACCCTAATTTGGCGGGTTTATTTGATTGATTTTAAAATGTTGCACAGGACATAGAACCAGGGTAAGCGAGATTATGACAGTTTTTAAAAGTGTGTGATATTTTTTTTTTAATTATCTTAATTCTTATGATTGCGTGGAAGAGATCGCTGTTAGTAGGTAATAAGGCCGTCAGTTGTTGCACAAGATTTTAAGTTTGTGTAATGTTTTGTACGATATCTCCGGTGTGAATACTCTGAATACCTACCTAATAAAGGATTTTCATAATTATGTTTATCCAAGTAGGTACCTATACGGTACCTATTTACTAAATTAGAAACCTTTATACCTACCTACAATATGTAATTTCTATGATCATGGTAAGACTCAAGTTCAATAAATATTATATCTACCTATATTTAATTTGGTTTTGAATATTCCTTTGTAAGTAGTAAAAATGCTAATTTATTATAACCTATTTTCAGAAAAGTAGTAGGACTTATAGGTAGTAAATTCGTAATAAGCCGTGGTGGCCATGTGGTAGATAGTACCTAACACCCGCCTTACAATCGTGAGGTCGTGATTTCAAATCCCGGTCGCGTACCAATGAGTTCTTTGGAACTTATGTAAGAACATATGAAATTTCACACCGATGGCTTTTCGGTGAAGGGGAAGACATCGCGAGGCAACCTGCATAGGTCTGTGGAAGATATTCAATGGTATTTACCTACCAATGTGAATCCAACCCGCACTGGGCCATCAATACGGGCAAACACGGTTCGTGGATAGGCCCATGTTTAGCAGTGGACTATTAAAAAGACCGGTACAAACTATTGTACCTACGTCCAGGGACCAAAAATTCATCGGTGCAATAAAAATGCCTATCAGCCGTTTATCTTTTGTTTTTCAGTCGCGAACGCTTCGCTGCCCGCTGTAGTGTTGACAGAATTCATTTTATGCAACACTCAACAGGAAACGATTTCAGCGCAGTCATTCATGAAATCGTAGTTTTTATTGATGTTAAGTAAAGGTTCCAAAAGTAGATAACAAAGTACACATTTACAAAGTATTTAAAAATTATTACCTGCTTACCCATAGATATCTACTTAGGTGCACATAAACGAGGTAGTTATAAATAAGTAGAGTCATTAAGTATAAGTAGGTATTTAATGAGCAGAGTAACACCTACTTAGATAGGTATTTTACCATTTTTTTTAGCCAGGGGATATCTTTTATAGATCCACCACACCTCGAGGGCAGGCGGGTGGTTATTTGGGAGTCCCCGCCCATTGCTGGACGGTATACCCACCAAAACCCCTGGGTGTTCCACCACTGCGCTTGGTGTCGGGGCTACGGGCACGCTTCCGCACTCCTCCGCGGCAGATAGGTATATTATACTACAAAAGCCAACAAATCAAACTATAACTATTTATCGGACCTAATAAAGTAGTTTTAAAATTATATCGTATTTTCAAAATACTTTCAAACTACATACCTATTTTCCACAGCTGCCTCCTGTCGTCTATAGTCCGTTCCATAACCGCTGAGATTTGAAGTTGAAATTTGGCACAAGTCGTAAAAATAATACATAATTATTACCATAATTATAAAAAAAAGAATGACAAGAATGTCAAAGTGAAATGGTGGCCTAATTTTAAATTTTTTACAAATAAATTAATATAAATATCTTTGCTCGCTATTTTAGCGAAGTTTGAGCGAAGGGAATAGATAAATTGGTATACACCTACTTTTTCGAAATAATAATATGGCCTCAATTGGCGGGCCGCTTCGCATATTCGTTTTGTTGCGCATGTACAAATAACAGCGCTGCCTGTCATGAACAATTTATTGTTGCTGTGACGCCTCTGCGTGGATTTTTATGTTTTTATATAGATATTTATGCATCGTTCGTCGCCAACTTCTGACGATGAAATCTACCATACTCCGGACGAAGACTCCGTCTCTATGTCGCCTCCGCCAACACAGCGTGTTCGGCGTTGTAGGCGACAGCAGCTCACACTCAATCAGCAGCAGAACGAAGACCAAAATATTACTTTAAATAATAATGTTAACCCGCCCACTTCTGTGCCCCTGCAGAGAGATGCGACTATCCGGACCGATAGTGAAATTTTAGGTGGTGTCGTGTCGTCGGAAAACCTCTTAAAGTGTAACCAGTGCTCCCAGCCTCGTTTTTTTAAAGGTAATCGTGGACTCAAAATTCACACGAGTAGGTGTCATCGATTACCTTCTTTAGAAAATGATATTCAGTTGCAAAATTTAAACCTCCAACCAGATTTCGGACAAACTTTAGGAAATTTTAAAGCCAACCTACCAATAATTAAAAGGATTCCCCGTGGCGCACGACTTAGTGTGGCGAAATGTCTCATTGATGATGTCAAAAATGTTAGTACATTTAATTCTAATGAGGCTTGGGAGCACTTGTTAACTTTCCCTTACAGGATTCTCCACGTTTCGAAAAACCCATCAGATCACAATTCTCTAACTAGTAAAATTAAACAAAATTGTCAGCAAAATTCTAAATCTTGCCCTAATTTTACCTTCCCTCCGCATAATGCGGTAAAACCGGCGTCTTCTCATATTAACTATCGATTGGTAGAAGACAAGATGGGCGAAGGAGACATTAGAGGCGCAGCGAGACTTTTATTTTCCGACGACACATTGGCACCAAATACTCCGGACACTTTGCTGGCACTCAAGGACAAACATCCACCATCAGCAGCCAACCAAATTTTTACTTTACCTGCGACCATTGAAGAAGAAGAATGTCTTATTGCCAGTGTAGATGACATCACGTACGCCATTGCGTCGTTTCCTAGCGGCTCAGCGGGGGGACTCGACTCTCTCACTCCACAACATTTGAAAGATCTCACAAGTGCTACTTGCGGCGAGATCGGGGACTCCCTACTGAAAGAGCTGACGACGTTAGTCAATTTAATGCTCGCAGGTAGAGTAAATAGCGACATTAAAGCATTGTTATACGGCGCCAACCTATGCGCGCTTCTTAAAAAGGATGGCGGCATAAGACCAATTGCTGTTGGTACAGTGTACCGTCGCCTTACAGCCAAAATATGTGTCAAGCATATATAAAAAAATACTTTGCGAGGAATACCAACCTGTACAACTCGGTTTTGGTACACGTGGTGGCTGTGAGGCGGCAGTCCATGCCTTAAGAACTTTCCTTCACCACCAAGGAGGTGAAGTCTTGCTGAAGGTGGATGTCAAAAACGCCTTCAATACCGTCAATAGAAACGCTTTTTTGGCCCAAATCAAAGACAAAATTCCCTTCATTTACAATTTTGTTCGGCAATGTTATGGTGAACCCTCCAAATTATTGTACAAAAATAACGTGCTTTTGTCTGAAACTGGGTGTCAGCAAGGTGACCCCCTTGGGCCTGCTCTTTTTTCATTAGCTATTCATCCTATCATCAAAAAACTAGAATCGAAATTTAACGTCTGGTACTTAGATGATGGATCCCTTGGAGGCGACGTTAGCACTGTTATTAAAGACTTCCAATATTTAACAACAGAGTTTAGTACAATAGGGCTCGCCCTAAATTTCTCTAAATGCGAACTCTTTATTCCAAATTCCTCCTCAGTCCCAAAGGATGAGATAACAAAGCTTTTCGATCAAATTGCTCCAAATATAAAAATTTTAGAAAACCGATCGCTGCGCTTATTAGGTTCTCCGATTTTAGATGAGTCAATCAAAGATTTTGTTGACGAAAAAATTCAAAATTTTTACACAGTGTCAAACCGTCTCCAAAAAATTAACATTCATATAGCCTATTTCATTATTCGGTACTGTCTGTTTGTTCCAAAATTTATGTATTTTCTTAGATGTTGTCAGCTTTGGAATCATCCTTTATCTTTACAACAGCTTGATAACGTTCAAAGAGATACACTCACCACCATTCTAAACACCCCTTTAGACGATCGCGCTTGGCGCCAAGCCTCACTGCCTGTGAGGTTTGGTGGCCTCGGTATACGCAAAATTTCCAGTGTATCTTTGCCAGCTTTCTTGTCCTCAGTTTTCAGCACTCAAAAATTAGTAAAAGACATATTATCATCCTCTCTTCCAAATTTAGAAATTACATATCTGAGTGACGCTGTCGAAAGTTGGAAAATAGCTTGCCCAAGCCAACTTTTGCCCAAGTCTCCCAATTCTCAGAGACAGTGGGACGGGCCGCTCTGTGAGTTAGAACTGCAAAAACTAATTCAAACCTCAAGTTGTACCACAGAGCGCGCTCGCTTGCTTGCCGTTTCAAGATGGGAGTCGGGGCTTTGGCTACATGCCCTTCCTTCAAGTAACGTTGGCAACCTTTTGGATAATAACTCTTTCCGGATAGGCGTATCTCTCCGTTTAGGTGCCCCATGTCTGGTCCCGCACCGCTGCCAATGTGGCGATATGGTCGATCGTTTCGGTCATCACGCATCGTCATGCGCAAAAAGTGCAGGGCGCTTTTCGCGGCACGCTACCCTAAATGATATCATCCGTCGGGCGCTGTTTATTGTTTTAGTTTGTTAGTGCTGGCGTCCCGTCGGTCCTAGAGCCTAATGGACTGTGGCGGGACGACGGTAAAAGACCCGACGGAATGACGTTGGTGCCATGGAGGGTGGGACGACCTTTGGTGTGGGACGGGACGTGCGTCGACACACTGGCGCCGTCTCACCTTCCTGACACAGCAGACAGGGCTGGTGCTGCTGCAGCTAAAGCGGAAAACCTCAAACGGCACAAATATGGGTCCTTAGACAGGATGTACCATTTTGTGCCGTTTGGGGTTGAGACTTTAGGTCCGTGGGGGCCGGACGCTCATACTCTTTACAAAGATTTGGCCAGGCGTTTGGTAGAGGTGACACGTGACCAGAGTGCTGGCATCTATTTCGCTCAAAAGCTGAGTATTGCTATTCAGCGAGGCAATGCTGCCAGCATTCTGGCCACGTTACCCTCTGCCGAGGGGCTTTTAGACTAGGTTTTATTTTAAGTTTTAGTATTAGTTTAGTTATAGCGGAAATTGTTATTTAAGATCTTTTTTGTTTTTCTGTGTAAATAAAAAGTTATTAATTCTGTCATGATTAGATATTATTACCGTGACTATACTATTATACAAAAAAGACAGTACCTATTTATATTTGTTCTACTATTCCTTGACATTGTACGAGCTAAATTATTACCTATTTTCAGCACCCATTTATGATCTTTTAAAAACTACCATAATTTAGTGATTTTTAAAGCAAACATAACTAGGTAATAATTTATTCCAAAGATTGTCGCGACCCTAGTTCTCAGCGGTTATAGTTTAGTCCACGATAAAAATTAGTAAGACACACAGCGACATCTCTGCACAAGTAGCGTAATTACCTAACTTGAGTAACAGCCACCAGTAGGTATAGTTTGGCTACTCGCGAATAGATGGCGCTATAAAATTTATAGCGTCATCTATTTTCACAGAGCTATACGCCGCGCCTCACAAGTTGGCAGATGTGAAGTTAGCTACAAGTTGCGCAATATTCAATCCTGACTGAAGCTCACATAAAGCCGCACGTTGATTGGCTATTGCGCAGCTTGTAGCTAACTTCACATCCGCCAACGTATGTGGCGCGGCCTATACCTATGTTGTATTAAGCTCTGTCTCTGTGTCTATTTCAATTATTTTTTTTATTTAACGTACCATAAAGCCTGCTGAGTATTATTTTCTTTGCAGGCCACCTGTGGGCCACAGCTTACATGGATTCAGTAGGTCAGTGCGCCAAATTCTAATATTTTTGTAATGTTTGCCATTTTACAGATAAACTGCTCATTGTAAGTTTACAAATACATGAACAATAACAAGAAACAATGAGTACCTTATATGTAAAAGCCAAAAATTAAAAAAAACAATAAACATTTTTTCTAGGGATCTTGCAGTACTTACTAGATTAGGTAATTTATTTATCTAGAATTATGTGTATACGGTTTATTCACATATTTTTATATATTCTATCTCTAATGTTTTAAGATAAAGAGTAGGTACTAACAATTTTGTTACCAATAAAACCACGTCAATTATTATGTATATATTTAATATTTCTTCTTATCACAAATCCCAACCCCAATAACAAAATTTTCGACACGAAATAAAAGGTACACAAATAACAATATTAAACAACGCCAAAAAATAAAATAGATTTGTTATCACAAACATAATTCCATCAAAAATCACAGATGATCTTGTCAACAAACACACAAATAATATTTAACAAAATTGGAACAAAATATCATAACATTGTACATATTATGATACTAATTCTTCTATGCATAAACGCTCGATGACTTTATGTGGCTACTTTTCTTTTTAGGGTTCCGTATTTTTTCTTGGATGGACCCACTATATTATTATACTCTTTGCGACCCACATTTTCCCGCATTAGATACTTTTGGTATCTGCGATCGGCGCATTTGGCATGCCAACCAATTTCGTACAAGCGTTTACACATATTAGAAAAAAAGTCAATAGCAATTTGAAAACAATACTTACTATATACCTAAGAATTCTTTTAATTAGCTAGCTTTGTCATTTTAAAATCAGATTCCGTTTAACTATAACTAGAATAAATAAATGAGCAAATATTCCATCGTCGGTAACTTTGCATACGGAATAGGTCAATAGGTATTTGCACCTATATTTCACGATTACATTGTGAACAACTTCTGCTTATTACTTAGCGAGGAGCTACAATCGTGTTTATGAACAGAACTATGATAGCTTTCCATATAAAATTTTAGTTCCAGAAGTTGGCCATCATTTCGATCTATTTTGTCGCCATCTACGCAATAACTTCCGTAGTCAAATATAAAAATACCCTTCGGCCACGTATGATACCAGAGTTTAGTAACCATATTCATACGAAGAAAAAATGATCGTCGTAGGATACTGGTATCCAAACTCTGGTATCATACGTGGCCGAAGGGAAATAATTATATCATAGAAGTTATCGTTGTCATCGTCAAGCTGCCTAAAGTTTCAAATCTGAAGGGAATGTTTTACAGAGAAATGGTCCCCGATTAAAATATTACTACCTACCTACCGAAAAATTCACAGTATTATTTTTTAAATATCGTTAATTTCATCTTATAAGCGTTAGTGAGTGAGGTTTTGAGTGTGAATCGTGTAAGCTTGAGTATGAAATAAGAGAGTAAGTCCTCTAATATTAATGTCATTTAGCAGCCTTAGTTCATATTATTGTATATACTAATTCCAATGTCAGTTCAATAAACGAAGTGCTATAGACACAAAGTGAAATAGAAAAAGTTCTTACTGCGGCACCAATTTGAGCCGCAAAGGAAACGGAACACTAGCGACACCTGGCATTTATTTAGCACCCACTCAGGTCTAGTCCAAGCTTTATTATTTTTTTATTGCACACTAAATTTATGTTACAGGAAACTAAAGTTCCGATTTTTTTAATATCACTTTAATGAGCGCTAGCTTTTTCTGTTTTTGTTAGTAAAAGAAGGCAATAGGACTAAGTATAGTTTAGTGAAATATAACACGGAATTGACCTCAGTGGTATTGTCTTAATTAAAATAGTTTTTATACTAAAATTAGCTACCAAAAGGCATCGATGTGCAACATTCGATGTTCGTCGCTCGAAATACAGCCTTGCATACCATAAAACCCAATTTTAAATGCTTTGCTAATACGGGTAGTATCTCTAGACGACTAACATACTGAAATTTATCATTGTACTTACTTATCACTACAAACGATTTTTAGTATTAGGTCCCATACAAACCCAGAAAACGCAAAGAAATGAACTGTACCATACAAAATGTCTTCGTGTGGAAGGCCTAGTATTATTTTAGCGGTTCCGGGGCCTGTCTCATAGTTAAATGTTGATCATAATTATCAAGATATTCTAGATGTCAGTCATCTAAAAATACACCCAGTATTCGGAATGGATCTAAAGGCGGGTATCAACGTGCGAACGCGCGCACAGTGACTTTAGGACGTGATCATAGGCCAAATGACCAAAAAAATAAAATAAGTCCGTCAGATAAATTATCAAAAAATATTCGACACGTATTTTATCTTTTGTCAATTAAACAAAAATTGATACAGATATAGCCCTATAAATTTCCGCGTAACGTCACGATTAGCTATACTTTTCACGTAGAAGTGACGTCAATATTCACTCCCGAACTTTGACAAGATTCACCTGTCATTTATTGTTTGTTTGACAAAAGAAAAAATACGTGTCCAATATTTTTAGACAATTTAACTAACTAACGGACTAATTATAATAATGATTTTTTGATGATGACTGGGTGTCATAATGCCATAATGTGTCATATGGATTCATCCGAAAGAATAAGTATACGTACCACTATCCACCCTCCCGAAAACATATTTCTTAAAGGTGTTCATTTAAAAATCGCTTCAATAGGCATGATGACTAAAAAAATATAAATAGTCCGTCATAAATAGACTATCAAAAAATATTAGATACGTTTTTCTTTTGTTAATTATACAAAAAATTAAGAAGATATAGCCCGTTAAAGTTTCGCGTGGCGTCACAAGTGCCATACAAATGTTTAGACTTCTGTGAGAGAGGTGACGTCACGACCCTACTCCCAAATTTTAACAAGGTTTATCTCTGTCATTTGTTGTTTGATTGACAAAAGAAAAATTACGTGTTCAATATTTTTTGGTATTATAACTCTCGGACTAATTATAATAATGATTTTTCTACCCAGTCATCACGCCTATTCTTTAAAAAATATTTTACCACCAGTACTCCAATTTACTGTGGGCGCGTGGCTCACGCACGCTCGCAGGTCGATACGCACCTTTACGTACCTAATTCTCTATTCATTTTTGTTGCGTACACGTTTTCGGTACAGATCAAATTCCTTCCTACGTCGGCGCGTCGTTAGAAGATCCTCATAGTGTTGGCACAACCATGGTTCATCCTATACTGGACGTACATCATACCGGAGTTGTGCCAGTAGTAGAGCGCGCCCAGCACCAGTACGTGCCACCATTGGTGCGAGTGGCCGATGTAGTCCACCTTACCAGGGAACCAGCGCTCCGGTACCTGGAAATTTCATTGTAAAGATTAGCTCGGTACGTTTAGGTCTGTCACTACGTAAGGATTTATGTAGAAAGTCAAGTAGGTAATACTTAGTATAGGCCGCGCCACACAATTTGGCGGACGTGAAGTTGCGTACCAAATATGTATGGTCATGATTTGTTGAAAAATGCGACAGAGGAGAAGCAATATCCGGACAAGGAAAGTAAATTTTGCCATTATCGATACGGAGACGCTTCGCTCGCTCGAACCTAAACAATAGGCCGCGCCACACAAGTTGGCGGATGTAAAGTTAGCTACAAGCTGCGAAATCGCCAATCAACGTGCGGCTTTATGTGAGCTTCAGTCAGGAAAGGAGGGAAGTTTGCTGTAGAGCTATTTATCAGCCATTGTACCATTGTAGTTTGCTGTACAGCTATTTAAAAAAAAATGGCAACATTGTTGGCTACCAAATCTTAATAAGATTTGCAAGTATGAATCAAGTTAGTCAAAAGCGAGTAGAGATATAGGCTTATGAAGGTTCAGTTAAAAATGTGTGCCGCAAGGTCTACTGTTCGGAGAACTACTAGTTATATTATACTTTATATACAATCCAAATCTACCTTTATCATCATATAAATAACCTAATCATACGTGAAATTTGAAATTTGCAGGAAATTGGAAGAAATCGCTTCCAGCGATAAGGCCGCCGTTTGTTTTAACTAGGTTGAGTTATAATTGTATTGTTTTTCTATTTTTGGCGTGAAACAATAAAGAATTACATTATTATTAAATTTATCAAATTCAATTATTCATCAGCCTTCAAAAGAAACCTTGTAACTTTAAAGCCATGTATTCACTGAACAACAATTGTTTATAAACTCTGTACTTATCAGAAACAAAGTCTACGTGTTTCCGAAACAAAAAATTAAATTGTTTCTGTAAACACTACCGTGTGGAACACGGAAACAAATCAGTTTCTGGAAACATCTACGTGATGTTTCAGAAACTGTGTATCCGAAACATTATAGCTCAGTGAATACATGGCTTAAGTCGCTGCATGATAAAGTTCTACGTATCATAAAATCCAGAATAACATTTATTATAATAAATAATGTAATGTTCATACCTTGAAGGCGTAAATTATGAAGGCTGTCCCACTGATGACGTACATCCCTATGACTCTAGGGAAGAACATCTGAAAAAAATCCTTACTAATATTATAAATCCGAAAAGTTTGTTGGTTTGTTGGTTTGTTACTCTTTCACGCACCAACGGAGCAACGGATTGACTTGATTTTTGGCATGGACATAGTTTAAAAGGCGGAAGGAGCTTTAGGATACTTTTTATCCCGAAAAATTGCATAGTTCCTGTAGGACAGGACAAAAACCATTGAAAGCGAAACTGTCGCCACTATCACAAAGACGCTAAGTGATTAATTTCTCTATGACGCTAATATGGACTAACGAAACGTCACAGCCAAACGTAATTAGATGACAGGTGACATTGTCTGCAGACTTTTATAAATCACAAGTAGCATGGCAAGGGGACAAATTGTTTTTCCACCATTATATCCCCTTGAAGAGGAAATAAAGTATGAATTGAAAATGACAACTGACATTAAAATTGGATAAAATGTTATTTTCCCTTTGCATGCTACATGTTACTATGACGTTTAATACCAGGCCGTCATTTTGTCTGACATTAAAAAAATATTTTTAAATCTTCTATCATTAGAGGTTTAACATGTTTCTTTATTCTACCTTTATGGTACAGAATCATCATACTTTAATATTATCAATCCGAAAAGTTTGTTGGTTTGTTCCTCTTTGACGCAGCAACGGAGCAAAAGATTGACCTGATTTTTGGTATGGATACCTATGGTTTAAAAGACAGAAAGCGATAATAGGATACTTTTTATCTCGAGAATTTCGTGATTCCCATGGGATAGGACTTCATAGGACAATAACTGTTTCTCAGCAATGGAGCAACGGATTGACTTGATATTTGGGGTGGGCATAGTTTGGAAGACGGAAAGTGACATAGGATACTTTCCATCCCGAAAAAATTGTGGTTCCCGTAGAACTTAACAATATTTTTTTCTCAGCCACGGAGCAACTTGCCTTGGCTTATTACATGAATATAGTTTGAAAGACGAAAAGTGACATACGAGTAGGCCACTTTTTATCGCAAAAACTTTAACAGTTCCCGTAGGATAGGATAATAATCAGCCAAGTGCGAGTCGGACTCGCGCACGAAGGGTTCCGTGCCGTATGGGAGCCCCATTCCTCTTGCCGTTATTAACAGCGAGCAAAAAAACTCCTAAAAATCACGTTTGTTGTATGGGAGCCCCCCTTAAATATTTATTTTATTCTATTTTTAGTATTTGTTGTTATAGAGGCAACAGAATTGCATCATCAGTGAAAATTTCAGCTGCCTAGCTATCACGGTTCATGAGATACAGCCCGGTGACAGACAGACAGACGGACATCGAAGTCTTAGTAATAGGGTCCCGTTTTTACCCTTTGGGTACGGAATCCTAAAAACTAAGTGAGCGGGCTGCAGTAGCAGCCGTCTAAGCGCCAGAAATAACCTGTCATGGCAAGTTTAGGACGTTCCTACATTTTTCGCACTCCTTCGCGGCACTCAACAGCGCTAGCTCAGACTCGGGCTCCATAACGGAGCTTGCGCTCTCGCCATAATGACGGAGTGTTTCGGAGCAAAAGCCACATCGTCATCCACCACTCGGGACTAACCAGTACTGAACGTCAGACAGCATTCCAACGCCCTGGTCCCAGTGCAGCGGGTCAGTCATAGTAGCCCAGCGCCTGCCTCTTCAACTGCAGAGGGCAGTGAGAACGGCCATCGCGATACCGACACCTCTCTTCCCCTGCAGCCCCACTGCGTCTGCCAACACGTTGACGGCCTAGCGGAAGGTATGGTAGGTGGCGGCACCCACACCACCAGTTCCATTTATCCCACCGCGGCCCCTAATCCTCGGCTGTCATATCAGAGTCCAGGAAGCAGCCTTGCTTTATGAAACTAAGAAAGGTTATTCCCTGCAAGTAACTGGAGATAGAGAGACATAAAAGAAGCCACACCCAGCGCAGCAGGAGGAGCTGGAGTTCATATGCCTGGCAGACGGAGCAGTACTAGAGCAAAATCTTAACCGAGAAATTAACATATTTACAGACGGCAGCAAAATTAAAGGGAAAGTTGGGGCGGCATTATCCATTTGGGATGATGCCGCTGAGATAAGTACCCGCAAGCTGAAATTGGCTGATTGGTGCTCCGTGTACCAGGCCGAGTTATTGGCACTTCTTGAGGCTACCGAAAAAGCAAAAATCTTTTGTGACTCCAGGTCTGCACTGGAAACGGTAGTTGGCGTATCTTCCCTCCATCCCTTAGCAGTAAATTCAAAGCTCACATAAAGTTACTACACGCACAAAATAAAATAGTGAAACTTTATTGGATTAAAGCGCACGCGGGGATGGAGGGAAATGAGAGAGCGGACCAGCTAGCAAAGGAAGCAGCACTGCACTCGAAGTGCAGACCTATTTACGATAACTGCCCCGTTTCATTCGTCAAGCGAGAAATCCGAAAGAACTCTCTTGACGAGTGGAACCGACGGTATCAGGATGGACACACAGCGGCGGTGACCAAAACATATTTTCCGGGTGCAAGGGCGGCATACAAGATCGTAAGAGAAATAGCACCAGTGGTAATCATAACTCAAGTGCTGACGGGGCTGAGTTTTCCCAATACCTACATCGATTTAAGTTGAGGGAAAGCCCATCGTGCATCTGTGAACCCACAAAAGAAGAGACTCCACTGCACATAATCTTGGAATGCCCAGTTTATGGAAAGCAGAGATTTGATTTAGAACAAAAAATTGGAATTAATCTAACACGTAAAAACCTTGGAAACAATTTTATCGAATTTTTGCACAAATATTTGTAAAAAAGCAATAATTAGGAACAAGTAGGTATAAACTTTGCTGTACCATTGTAATGTTTATTATAACTGCAAACAGCCAAAAACATTGAAATATAGGTGTAGTTTTTATTCATTTGTAATTAAGACCCCTGATCATGTCAGGGATATTTCGCAATATAATAAAAAAAAAACCCTCGGATGCAGCGTCGCAAGAGCGGCACTGCAGCCCGCCTCAGTTGCGACACTCCTCATAATGCATGCAACCTACCGGCCATCCTCTCAGCTGCTTTAGTTAAAAGCGGCTGAACCTCGAGTGCCAGCCTCTAAGCTTCCTTGGGGGAAAAGACCCAAAGAAGAGGGAGACTTCAAGCGCCGCCTTTTCAGCTGCCTCAGACCTCCCCCACGACAAGGCGGGAATACACGGTTGGGGTTGTATATACACTCCAGGAAATATATATAAATAATAATATATATAAATAATAATATAAACACTTGTATATACACTTTAACTTTCCCTTTAAGCATTTGTCTGTACGTGTAAACTAGCCAAATCAAATCTTGAGCTTGAATTACCGCCTTTTCAGCTGCTCCAACCGTAACTTAACCAACAAAAGCATTCCTCTAAGGTATTTTGATATTTGTCGGTTAGGTTAGGTTTCGCAGCCGACATAAACATAAGCCAAAATCAAAATATAACGCGGGCGAAGCCTCGGGTAAAAGCTAGTAATATTATAAATCTTTAGTAGGTTTGTTTTAGCAACTGTCCGACAACACCCAACTTTGATCAATGACTCGTATCGTATGCTATCCCGTTCGCACAACCGTAGATTTCCAATGCTCTCTCCTGCTCTTACTGGGTCTCATGACTATTTACGCATACGTTGAGCCGTTCTAATAATTCAATTATAGAGCACCAGACCCATACATTCAGTCAACAAAGAATCGGGAATGGATGATTTGTTTATGGTTCCAAATTCAAATTTTTGTTTTTATTGTTGTTGTTAGGTTGGCACAACTGTTTTCCATTTTTGCGCAGAGTTTGAGTTTCATCTGTTATTTATATAAAATACAGCGCTGTTTTTAGTTGTATCATATCTAGTCTGTATAGCGAATTTCATCATGGACAAAAACATCGAACAAAGAGTTTGTCTTAAATTTTGCATCACCGAGGAAATTTCGTGTTCGGAGTCCCCGAAAATGTTGCAGGAGGCTTACGGTTAATTGATTTTACCAAAAAAACGTGCTTATGAATGGTAAAAAGCGTTCAGGAGCAGCAAGATGTGATGGAAGAATTGCCTCGCTCTGATACGCCGTCAACATCTTCAACTGAAGTTAACATCGCAAAAGTGAAAGAATTAGTGACTGAAAATACTCATTAAGTTTAAGAGAGATAGCCGCTGAACTTTCTGTGTCTCACAAGTCAATCTGTATCATTTTAAATGATCACTTGGGTATGAAACATGTTTCCGCTTGGCTAGTCCCAAAAGTTTAAATGTTCTCCAAAAACTCAATCGCATAAGAGTCGCTGAGGACATGCTAGAACGAATAATATCCGACCCAACATTCATGAAACGCATTGTTAATAGTGAAGAGACGTGCGTTTACGAGTTTGACATGCAAACTAGTTTAAATAACACTTCGTGGCACCTGTTGTCATTCGGCAGAAAACATAAAGAAGAATTCGCGGCGAGGACTCGACTCAATTCCCGAAAAAGTGTTTAATTTTTTTTTCATGATTGTATTATTCGTTGGCGTAAGTATATGGTTTCTGAAGAAGCATACTTTGAATTCGATAAATTATTTTGGACAAATAACTAACATTTAGTGTATTATTGATCGATTCCCGGTACTTTCTTGACAGAGATGTCTTTGGAAGGGCAACTTATTTGACGGCAGTTTAATTTTTTCTGTCTCTTTCGTGTGTTACTGTTTGCAAAGTAATAGAACAAAATATCGGTCAATGAAACCAGTGGTAACCGATCCAATGTACTGTATCTGCCTTTTAATAATCCACTATTGAACATAGACCCTCCTGTAAAGGGCGATTGGGCCATATTCGTCACACTGGTCCAGCGCGGATAGGTGGATACGTCATCGAATTTCTTCTTCTTCTTTTTATTTTGGCGTCGCATTATTCTGCATTTGCCAGTGTCAAGTATTTTTAATAATTTTTAATATTTTATCAAAATAGTCAGTCGTAGTCACGTCATAGTCCAATAAAGTTACTGTCAAGTCCAAACATATTCAAAGCTGTCCAAGTCATACCTCAGTAAAGCAATGGAGTCTTTACTAGAGGCGTCTTTGGAGTTTTGGTAACAACACGGAACAACATGATACGTATTATATCACTTGCCTACACTTATGCACGTAAATCATCTCATAATCAACGAAATACCACAATGTTTCACTAATTATCACTGATAAAAACACAAGTTTAACAAATAATACAATGCGACGACATGATTTTTCCGCGTTCCCGCCAAAACTCCCAACACAACAGTCAACAAAAAAATCATTTACACTGACGGAAACTGTGTAGATTATAATCAGTGCGACATCTAAACGTATTATTAAGAGCAAGGTATGCAGGATGTCTACAGTTAGTTCAAACGGTCTCAAGTGATTTTAAATTGACCGGACTATTATTGGCTAGGCTATTTATATCACGATCATGGTTTTATATCGTTTGTGGATGTTGTGCTGAAAATGTTGATGACACTTGGTTCAAAAGATTGTTCTATATAGAATGCTACCATCAGGTGTTATTAACTGCATTGCAAGGTGTATTGGCTATGTTGGTGAAAAAAAATTCAAAAAATGTACCTACTATATTTGTCCTTCCTCACGATATTTCCTCCACCAAAAAGACAGTGCAGTGGTGTGATCACACCATTCGATGGTGATCGCAGCACTGCATACACACACATAAATTACAAAGATCTCATTGGTATGGACAAAACGACGAACGAACCGGTAGTTGTAAAGCAAAACAATGACCTATTTGTATGGTACAGCCAAACTTTTTTTTACGATTTCGGGGCAGTATCTATAGTAGTATTTATTCATTTCAGATACAAACCTGCACCATAGGGTTGTCAAAGCCGCCCATAGCGTATGTCCAGTGCAGCGTGGGCAGCACTCCGTACGCCGCCCACCCGATGAAAACACACATCTTCACCGGGTAAGGCACGCCCAGCCGGGGGATCTGGAGGACCATCGCCGCGACGAAGATCAGGGTCACTGACGTCATGTAGAACAGCCTTAGCTCCTGGAAGTAGATAAATGAATAGTTAAAAATATAAAAATACCAGATATCAGAAAGATTATATCATTATTTATCAGATTATACCTATCAGATCATAATCATAAGCCTAATTACGAAAACGCCATCGTAGTCATATTAGCAATTTAGAATATTTCTCTCTCTTTATCACTTTAGACATTCGATAGAGAGAACCATTTTTACTTTGCTATTAAATTTACGATGGCACCTTCATAATTAGGCCTATTGTTTGGCTATGATCTAATCACCTTGGTCTATGCCGATCAGTTTAATAAATTAGCTGTCAAAAGCACATCAAAATATGCATATTTGCTTGGAAGCTAGGTAGCTTCCAAGCAAATAAGCAGCCTAATAAAATATATTGAATGTTCTTTATACTATTTTACTATAATTTTATTGATTTTCTTTGTACTGAATGGGCACAAGCCTCAATTTAAATTCGAGCAAGGTCATCGGCGATATCGTAATCATTTGATAAACTCCAAATGATATATTATTTATTTTTAAAGTTACGCAAGTTGTGTGAAATAACGATGACAAATAAAACATAATTTACACATTTTTACACAGAAATATCCGCACGCGTCTTATAATATGAAGCTATTCCAGAGATTTTACTGCCTGACGCACATTTTACACTTCAATGATGTGAAAAAAATCTATAGCTCACTGCTGAACATAGGTCTAGCCTCGAAGTGCGATTGTTCCATATCGACAACGCTGACCCAATAGTAAGTTGGTGTATCACATACGCTACCAAATTAGACTGTTTTCTTTCGCCGAAAAACCAGTGAATATTGTCGTACATAAATTCCAAAAAAGTCATTGGTGCGAAAGCCCATATTAACACCCTTGACCTTATAAACATGATATGTCCTAAGGCGAACATTCAATTCATTCAGCAACGTTTTTATCACTAATACACAGTTATACAGGGTTATTTCTAATCAATTAGCATCCTCTTAGGGGCTTGTTGTGTACATCAAAACTAACAACTTTTGTTCTACAACTTTTGTCAAAACTCAAAAAAAAAATCAGCTAGTCCATACATTTTGTCGCGGGTGAACGAAATTTTTCTATGGAAAACCAAAAGTTTTTTTCGAGTTTTGACAAAAATCGCAGAACAAAATTTGTTAGCTTTGATGTATAGAATAAGCCCCTAAGAGGATGCTTAATTGATTAGAAATAACCCTGTATACAACTATACTAATAAACAGTTAAATTAGAACATGCAATGCGATTAAAAGTGTAAGTGATTCGAGGTCATTGTCATTGCAGTTGTTACAAAACCGAGGATGCGACGCGCATACCTTATCGATCAGAATACTCGTAGCAATATTATAGTGCCAAGTGTACCAAATGTTTGTAAGCTGACCATGTTCTTGACCGCTACGTGTTTCTAAACACCATTGTGAAATGTGACGTTCTGTGATTCTTGAAAAGGGCGTGGTAATGGGTACTTACTTTATGCCCTTGACTTAATGTGACCTGAGACTAGTTCAGATTTTCAAATCTAGTTTAATGGTCTTCAATGATTCAAAAGTAAAACTATATCGAGCTGTGTAGTTGGTTTAGCGATATAAATCTGAAATGAATGACGCTATAATCTGCTGACTGATAAAAGGCAATGAAATTTCCATAAAAAGTACAAGAAATATGCCCCCTAGAGACATCGACTTGGCATTATTTTTTATTGCTGCCCAGAGACCACTTTAGCTTTCTTTTTGCTCTTGTAATGACGCGAATCACCGCCGTGGCAACGCTGTCTAAATACGCAATGAAGGCAAACATTTTTAAAAAAATCCGTAAAGTTATGATAACGGTATGATTTGAATTTAGGATTTCCATACATATAGTTCGCTATGTTACAGTTACGGATTCAAATTCAAACACCCACAAATCTAGAGACTACATATCTCTATGCTAGAGACCCGCTCTACGTAATCAACGACAAACTAGATCAAAGTGATTCCTCAGCTCAAGGATCAAACGATCCATAACCGAAAGACCTTCCTTGTGATAAGGTGCCTTTGTCTTTTTAATTTCTGCACAATAACACAACAAACTGCCTATTAAAGCAACTGCCACAAAGGGCCACTTAAGTCTGAGCCGCAAACATGTTGCCACATTCCCGCAGTCCTCAGGGTCGTGCCAAGGATCATCGAGCGAAGCGATTAACATGCTTGAAGCAAGTGTTAGACTTAAGGTGGAAGAGGTAGTAGATTTTGAAATTGCAATAGTATTGACGGGTACAGCGTTGTCGGAATCAGAGCGTTCGGAACGGACGGATTGATTTCTTTAGTAAAAAAATCCGATTCAGTGCACGTACAAGATTAAGTCCTATAGAAATCTAAAGTAACAACTCCAGTAAGTTCGTATTTGCTGGGTGGTATGCAGTCCTAGCACCAGAGTATTTAGGCCGCCTAAAGGCTTCTGAAATGGCTAAACGGTTAAAACAACCAGTGGACGCATAGTTTAATTGATACGCTTTTGAAGGAATCTCTGTGAAGCTCTTTGAAGAATATGACGCACGATTACACAAAGACAAGTGGTATAAAAGGAACAGAAATAGCCGTGTATTGATTTCTTAATTTTCGGAGAGTTATAGGTATACCGCCCGTTAACAAACAATGGCAAAGAATAAAAATAAATGTTTGCTAGATATCTATATTTAGCTTCGAAAATTTCGTGCAAAAACTACCATAGTATGATATAAACGTGACTATATTATTACGACATTGTGTGTTCATTTTAGCATGAAAGCCTCTAATAAGACTCGCAGTCATTCAACTTTTAAGGAAGCGATCAACTAACAAAAGATGACTTCTTAACGGGCTTTGAACTCATTCACGTCAATAGGATTCCACTTGAAGAAGATAACCATCATTACGTAGACAAATACCAATCTATTCACAATCGCTTTAGCAAAAATCTTTTCGATTTTCTGTGGAAAGAGCCAAATTACATGAACATACACATTAGCGCGCTAAAACCTTGAACCATTCCATACGAAAACCACGGAATTAGGAGTATGCTAATGGAATAGCAGACTATTAGGACCCGAAATATCTCCCATACAAACTCTAGCGAACGAGACGTGATTAGACCGTTCTTGGCATTTCAATGAAACAGTTACTATTTTAAGAATTTAATTTGTAAAACCACAATGGCTCTATAAATAAAACCCAACACAAATATAAACGAGTAGCTGTATTTAAGTGGAACTATTCTGACAACATAAGAATATAGATCGCTATTTAGATTTTTTTGGGAATATTAATTTAACAACAAAGACTAGATTGGTTTTTTGGTGTACGTACCTCGTTGAAACTACCCATTTATTGTCGCAAAACGTGTTTTTTACCCTACTTCAAAAAAGGAGGTTCTCCTTCCTTCCAAATTCGCCTCAATTACAAAACAAAAATGTTTTCATAAACTTACGATGAGTGCTTTAGATACGATTAGTTCATCTTTAAATGGCAATAAACCAAAGAAAATTTTTATTTCACGCGCTTCTTATTTTTAGTTAAAACCGTTAGGTTCGATAGCTTTATTGATTGTGTTTACATCTGAGCTTCTGATGGTACACTACATCGTATCATTCCCGTGAAGTGATGACATTTCATTTATTTGTTAGGTCTTGCAACGTTGTAGCCGATGGCGGGTGAAAGCCAGTTAATGTCCGCTATCTGGCCAGTGCATTATTATTTTCGTTTTACCCGTACACATCGTTTAAACCTGTCGTTCAAAATGCAACACCTTTCTCTTTTCTCTCCACCAGATGAGACTTACAAGTAAATATCTCGTTACAGTTAGTTCTCGGCGTAAGTACTGACTGTAAAAACCCTTGTATTGAATTAAATAAAGGACACGTCCACAAAATGTAAGGAGGCTGGTATAATAATAATCAAAAAATCTTACCACAATATGCGTTACATCTCAAGAAAGTACATCTATTTCTGAGTCTCTTACATCAGTTAAAATCAAAAAAGAGCTCTCCGTTTTTTTTAAAATTATTTTTTTAAATTCATAGGATAAATAAGTATAAATGACAGAATGAGCAGATTATTTCTGGCAACTCTGATTAAACAACCTTAAAATAGCTAAAATAAAAGCATTTTTAGCAATTAGACCCAATTCTTAGTGTTTTTTTTTTTTAAATAGGTATTGCTCTAACTGGATGCATTAACTTTTTATGAATTCTATGATTTCACTGGACTATGATGAATTTTTTATGAATTCTATGATCAGGTAATAATGCTAGTAAAAGAACGATAGAAGCACATTAACATAGCTAATACAGAAAAAAAAGTGAGCTGTATTTGCATTTTCTATACATGTATATTTGTCATTTAAAATAATAATCGGCCAAGTACGAGTCGGACTCGCGCACGGAGGGTTCCGTATGGGAGCCCCCCTTAAATTTTATTATATTTTATTTTTTTATTTATTATTGAAGGGAATATAAAACTAAATATTCTGTGAAAATTTCAAGCATCTACCTGGTACCATTATTAATATAGAGCGAAAAACGTCTAAAAATTCAGGTTTGTTGTATGGGAGCCCCCCTTAAATATTTATTTTAGTTTGTTTTTAGTATTTGTTGTTATAGCGGCAACCGAAATACATCATCTGTGAAAATTCCAGCTGCTCAGCTATCATGGTTCATGAGATACAGCCCGGTGACAGACAGACAGACTGACAGACAGACGGACAGACGGACATCGAAGTCTTAGTAATAGGGTCCCGTTTTTCCCTTTGGGTACGGAACCCTGAAAATGGAGGGATATTTTTTTTTATCTAAGTAAATATTTTTGAGAAGCTTATAAAGTAAGCTTCCAAATGATACATATATCATCTTGGTTAGATTTTTTTTCTGAATAATATATCATTTGTGGACGTCTCCTTTAATAACGCTCGACACTGATGGCTCTACACTGGGATTAATTGAGTAAGGAATGCCACAGAAAACAATAAATCAACAAAAATTAACACGCAGACCTATGATACCTATTCCCATTTGCAACGACACTAAAATATTTAAAACTAAAAATAAATTTAAATAGTAAGTATATAAACTAAAAGATCAAACTAAAGTGAACTTAGAAACTCTTGAATACTTAGAGATATTCAAATTATCTCTTTCTATTCAAATAATTTCTTTCTCTCTTTTATTTTTATTGCGCACGATGGGATCCATACGTAACATTGTACTGTTGTACCCAATACTATTGACCGTGTCATACTTGTTTGTAAGATAAATGAATTAATTATAAATCTTTTCAGCTCTATATAGATTTCTTTAAAAAGCAATATTCGCGAAATCTCTAAGTATTCGTTTTTAGGGTTCCGTACACAAAGGGAAAAACGGGACCCTATTACTAAGACTTCGATGTCCGTCTGTCTGTCTGTCTGTCACCGGGCTGTATCTCATGAACCATGATAGCTAGGCAGCTGAAATTTTCACAGATGATGTATTTCTGTTGCCGCTATAACAACAAATGCTAAAAAGAGAATTAAATATATATTTAAAGGGGGCTCCCATACAACAAACCTAAACCGCTAGACGTTTTCCGCTCTATATTAATAATGGTAACAGGTAGATGCTTGAAATTTTCACAGAATATTTAGTTTTATATTCACTTATATAATGAATAGTAAAATTAAAATAAAATAAATATTTAAGGCTCCCATACAGTACGGAACCCTCCGTGCGCGAGTCCGACTCGTACTTGGCCGATTATAAAAACATTAAGGCCACGAATCACATAATATTTGTTTAGATAATTGGAAACTGCGCAGTAGACTTTGTAATTACAATGATTTTATAATTAGCGCTGAATATAATTATGCAATATTTTCTACATCTTTAATTTTAATTCATTTGCGAAAAACATGTTTTTTACGCTTAGCAAGCGACGAGAACAGTTAAGATACCTAAAAATAAAATATTTATAAACCGCTAAGTCCTTGGAGATACGAGGCCGAACGTTTTCAAACATTGACATGCAAAATTGAATCAAGAAACAGGTTTTCAAACAGGTGTTTTAAGGTAACTCAAGTTTAACAAAACGAGATTAATGCACTTAAGACCCTGGTACTTGAGAGTTATAAAAAAGCCTGGTGGTACCTACATAGTATAAAACAAAGTCGCTTCCCGCTGTCTGTTCCTATGTATGCTTATATCTTTAAAACTACGCAGCGGATTTTGATGCGATTTTTTAAAATAAATAAGAGTGATTCAAGAGGAAAGTTTATATGTATAAATGCACCTGTGCGAAGCCGGGGCGGGTCGCTAGTATGAAAATAAAAAGAAACCTTTTGTTCTTGAGGTAAATAGAGTTAAATGATAGACTTTCGTCTCAGGCAGCGAAGGTCAAAAATGAATGCGATGCATTTAGGAGACCCGTAACTCCTAAGTACGTTCTCAGGGCTGAACTAGACAACATTTACATTGACTAGAACATAACACTTTACACATACTTAGTAGGTATTTTAGATTCTGCTGGAATAGTCCAGGTCGAACAAAATCATTTGGCCTCATACAAATGCACATAAGTACAATTAAAATTTAAAGAATGCTCGTTTATATTTACAATGTACCAAAATATTGAGTATATTGACAATGATTTAATGCAAATCTGTGAATTTATTTTTAGAACTCGAAACTTCATCATCATCTTCATTTAAAATACGAACCACTGAACGGTGAATTCGCTTTGGTTAGCCAAAAATTTGCCAAGATTTATATAACACTCTATGGTCAGATTACGTGGTCGCGTAACACACGCGTTGTGTGAATGGCGTGACACCAACGGTGCGGATTTACAAAATATAGAACGCAATAAATAACGGTCAAGTGGTCTGCCCGCGGAGCCTAACGGTAATATCTTGTAACTAGGTACTTATTACCTTAATGCTTCACTTCATATTTTTTTTAAGTTAAAAACTAAATGTCGTGGAAGTATAGAAGTAGTAGATTGATACATTTAATCACGGTTGCGGTCATTCGGAAATCTCGATGCCCTACTATAAGCATAGAGTGCAGCCACCAAGGAGGTTTTAGTGGTAAACTAAATAACCCGATTGCAACCCAAGGCAGCCGAACTGTAAAAAATGTAATCCCTTAACAAAAAATAAACTTTTGAATCTAGGCAGTGGGCGATGCCGAAGAGATCATACATTAAGAACGAACGTGTGGATATACTTACATAGTGGCACCAGAACGCGTAATATACTCCCGAAGTGTAGATGGCAAGAAGAGAGAGCGCGATTCCGAAGAGATCATACATCAGGAACTCGTAGTAGTCGTGCTCTGATCGGCAGGAGAACGTGTGGTAGAGCGCAGACAGGGCCATGCATATCTGAAGCAATACATAATGTTATCATTGTTAGATGTAATAGTAGTTTTATAGTGTAACTAGTGGCAGATTTACGTATTTGCCGCCAGTATAGGCTGTTGATTTTTTTGCACCAAAATCCGCTTCAATATCCGACTACTTAACCGATGGTAAAAAAAAAAATACAGACTCTTATTCTAAGCGGTATAACGTAAAAAACACCTAGGTACGATCCCATAGACCTAGAACATAACGTCACTACATTTTATAAGGCAAAGTCTGTCTGTGTATGCGCTTATTTCTTCCAAACTTTCAACGAGATTTTGATGTGGCATGTCTTTTACTATTTTTCAGAATGTTTCAATACCTAAAACACAATTTCACCTGGGCAAAGCCGGGACGAGCAGCTAGTAGTGACTATAACATTGATTCATCATAACAAACAAGTCTATTATCGGATTAATTGCAATTCAGTTACTTTGGCTTTTGTCTCACTGTTTCTACAGTTGACAAAGCGAGGTCAAAAGACCTTTGTTTGGTAATAACTAATAAGAAATTCGCAAACACATCCTGACAATTAATCATGAATATGGCGCGAGGTACATTATTAAGAGAGTTCAAAGTAATTAGTTTGTTTTCATTGTAAATTATTATTCGTCGATTTTCAGATATTCGACTTTGTGGGGCCTCATTAGCATACATATGTATAATAATAAAATCTTTATTTTGCATAATAAAGTTTTTTTTATTATTATTATTTGTACTAAAATTCCACTTCAATTAAATCTCTGACACGAACCAAGCATGACGCATGATTTTATTATGTACTAAAGTATTACATTAATACTATTTTGACGTCCACATATAATAATTAAACCATTAATTATTTTTCGCAAAAATTGCAAAACCGCCTTCCATCGTGTACGAAATTCGAATATTTTGCTCGAATTGTTTACATTATTGTTGATTTATTAAAAAAGGCTCAGCTGATTTCTGTAAAAATGAAATGGGTGGTCCCATTTAATTTTATCCTCGGGAGTATATCCTTTCGAATTAAAAAAACGATTTGGTTCACAATTAGCGAAATTATCAATGAACATATACAAAAAAAATACATACAGACGAACATAGAACCTCCTCTTTTTTGGAAGTCGGTTAAAAACATGTAAAGCTTTATGAATAGCACACAGAACTGATGACAGATGAGACATTTAGGTTATATTCTATGATAGAGACCACCGCCTGGCCAGCGAAACGAGGATAACTAACTACAAACAAGGTGCAATGGTGAATCTGTTTTTAGGGTTCCGTACCCCCCAAAGGGTAAAAACGGGACCCTATTAAGACTCCACTGTCAGTCCGTCTGTCTGGCTGTCACCATGCTGTATCTCATGAACCGTGATAGCTAGAACGTTGGAATTTTCACAGATGACGTCTGTTGCCGCTATAACTACAAATACTAAAAACAGAAAATAATAAATACTAAAGGGAGGCTTTCCTATACAACCAACCTGAACTTTTTGCCGTTTTTCGCTCGATATTAATAACGGTGACTGATAGGTACTTGAAATATTCACAGAATATTTAGTTTAAAAATAAATAATTAAATTAAATATTTATATATAATTTTTAATTTTAATAATTAATATGATACCCATAGTACCTACAAGAAACGTAATTTTTTGCTCGATATTAATAACGGCAACAGGAATACCTACTTGAAATTTTCATAGAGTATTAAGTTGTATATTCGCTTCAAAATATGTACATAGTTTTTTTTTTTTTTTTGGGGACATCTTACACACGGCCTCTGACCCCAAACTAAGGCTTGTGATATGGCTGCCAGAGACTGATATACTACATATACTTATTTTTAAATACATACTTATATAAATAGTAACTAAATAACACCCAGACACAAAGCAAACACTTATGTTCATCACATAAATATTTGCCCTGGGTGGGGATCGAACCCACGCCTCTCTGACTCAGAAGTTAGGATCACTAGCCACTGAGCCACCGAGTCCGACTCGTACTTGGCCGATTATTTTTTATTAAGGAGTGCATAGTTATCAGCTGCGAGCATGAATCTGTCTGCGAGACGTCTACTGGACATAGACTTCCCTGATAGAGGTAATTTTCCAATATGGCCGGTTGTTTATGTAAGTTCGTATTGGCCAGGTGGCTAGCCCTGGTGTCAGAGTTTTTAGGCCGCCTGAAGGCCTCTGACATGGCTAAATGGTCAAAACAACCAGGACCTATAACTTAACGTGTCATCCGAGCCACGGTAGCGCTCAGTTGGAAAATGCCACCCGCGGTCACCCATCCAAATACTGACCGCGCAGAACGTTGCTTAATTTCGGTGATCGCTGACAATCACCTAGGTTTTTTATGTAAACCGTGATCTTAAAGTTTTAATCAGATCGTTTAACCATATTATGGATGAGTATGTTGATATTATAGTCTCGTACCTAAGTAATCAGTTAGTTTGTTAAAACGACAAACACCACTAAAACTATTATCATTTAAGGCTATCTAAATATGTATTATCTAATCTATTTCCGTACACATCCATTTAAATATATAACTAACGAGAATAAGTTTTGCATCTCTGAATCTTTGATGTATGCGGAATTCCGGAAAATTAGCGGTCACTTCCAGTGTCGAATTTATTACTTATTCAAGGTCTAATCATAGAATATCCTTTAATATTGCCAAGAATAGTAAACATGCAAGTTATTTCGGCAGAACATGGTTCGGTAGAAGGACAAGGCTTTGCATTTCGTCGCAGTACTTACTTTAAGTCGTAGTTTTTGACGTCAAACCAACAAAACCTGTTCTGTACTAAGGTAGGTATGGTTATTGAGTTTATTAAGGTAAGGAATGATCGCAGAACAATAGGGTATTTGATTGGTATTGAATTAATTAAAAGTATTTGGATTAGTGAATTCTGCTATTATTTATGATTCGTAAACAGAAAAAATAATTAAAATTGGCTAATCAATTAGATAATTCAGAGTTATAAACTTGTAAAGATTTTGGTAGGGATAAAGAGGGGATGCCTTGTCCCTTTCCCACAAAGCATGACATAGTATGGCGAATGTATGACACTTACGAGCAGTGACGTCATAGTCTGCTATAGTGCGCTCTTTGTCTAGCAAGAAAATAAAATATGCTTGTGATTTCTTTATTTCTAAGTTGTTTTTTTTTCGTTAATCGGCTCTGTTTATGGTTACCTGTTACAAGAGGACATTAAAAAAAATTGTCAACTAGCCTATTCTCGTATTGGAACATTAACCTCGGACTAAGCAAGAGCATATAAATCAACTAGACGACCCGCCCCGGCTTCGCACAGGTGTATTATACATATAAACCTTCCTCTTGAATCACTCTATCCATTAAAAAAAACCGCATCAAAATCCGTTGCGTAGTTTTAAAGATTTAAGCATACAGACAAACAAACGAAAATAGCGACTTTATTTTATACTATGTAAGGATATTAACGACAACACACAAGTACTAGTGTATCTTAAAATTACTGTAGTAAAATTAGTAAACAAAAGATTTAAAAAAATTGCGAGTTATTTCACTTTACCTTTTGAGGAAGAACCATGCTATCATTCAAATCGTTTACACAGTAAAGTGTGTAATCATTCCTGTATTCCTATCGAAGGGCAATGTTTTCAGCGAAATTTTAAGGCTGAAGAGATTTTTACTTATATCTTAATACTAGCATAGCCTACGACACCCGGGGATTGTGTAGCTTCCCAACAGTGAAAGAATTTTTCAAATCGGTTCAGTAGTTTCGGAGCCTATTCAATGCAAACAAACAAAAAATCAAATCTTTCCTTATAATATTGGTATAGATCTGAGTGCTTATGAAATGTAAGTTCAAAACTGAGAGACGTATAATAATATGAACATGCATGATGTTTATCCTTCGGCAAAAGACCGACTTGTTATGACTAATCTCGAAGCATTTTTAACTTGCATGTACATCTATACATAGTATAAAGCAAAACCGTTATTTCTGTGTGTTTGTCTGTGTATCCGCTTATGTCTTCCAAACTACACAACAGATTTCACTGCGGTTTTTCACTATCTTTTAGAATATTTCTTCCGGAAGGTTTATAGCTTTTATTCATTCGTATCCGCGCGAAGGCGGGATGTGCAGCTAGTACATATTTCATAAAGTAAATAAAACAGTAGGTATAAGATGAAACGTGACCAAAACTATATAATTTCAATCAAGTTTATCAGATCACGTATCTACCTATTACGTATATAGGTACTATCAGATGCGTATAATAAAAATCAAGTAATTTTTGATGTCGATAGTATTGTGAAATAATATGAAAACTTAAAAATCACCTACTATTGGCATTTGTCTGATAAAACAAACGTAGGTCCGTTGCGAATCGAGCTATGAAAACTTTATTACTTTCCTACGAGTATAAGTCGATAGAAATGTAAGCGTAGCTCAGTTATTTGATTTTGCCTTCCTAAATAAAATATGTTTTTAGTTGGTCTGAGGATCATGTCTATAGGCTTTGTATTGATTTACAAAGTGCACTTTACAGAAGCAGACATATTCATCATTTTGAAAAACTTTTTCTTTACATGAGGCCAACCCTAACAAGTAGGTAATATATTAAAAAAACATTTTTTTTTAAACAACCTTTTACTGAACAAATACTCGCCAAGACGAATCAAACGAGCCGAAACTCGACAGAGTTTCGTCGTTTTGTTACAAAGTTCATATGACCACCTCCCATCTCCATCATCAGACCCTGGTTACCATTCAAAGACAAACTACTCGCTAAGACTATTCAAATGAACTCAAACTCGATGAGGTTGTGTCGTTTCATTGCTAAGTTCCTTTGGCCACATTCCAGCTCCATCATCAGATCAGCACCATGTCATTAAATTATTGCGTTGTCACGCGATTTACACATGTATGCAAAATTTCAGCTTAATCGTGGTGGTGGATCAAATTTAACTTGGAAGATTTTATTACAGACCGACAGACAACGGGACAGGTGAAACTAAATAAAAGCTTGTAAAAAGCAGCTGTGCCATAATGAGTATAAAAGTTTATTGACGACAAACAGCAGATTTTTTTACGACTTCATGGTTAGTTGCATAGTGAAAGTGTTCATAATATTTATGTGTATCAACGTAAATATGTACTTTGCTAAGCAACACGTTGTATTTGTAATGATATTGCTCTACTTGCGTCTTAACGCGTAACTTAGCGAGCTAATTAAGCTGATACATAGATATGGTCAACGTTTTAACGCGTTAAAACGTTGACCATATCTATGGACATCTACGTCACATCAACATTAAGCATTACTTAACGGCTACGATAAAAAAGCCGTGGTGGTCTAGTGGTTGTAACGCTGGCCTGTCATTCTTGAGGTCGTGGGTTCATTCCCGGTCCCGTACCAATGAGTTTCTTTGGAACTTATGAACGGAATTTCACACCACTGGCTTTTCGGTGAAGGAAAACATCGTGAGGCAACGTGCATACGTCCGTAGAAGAAATTCGATGGCGTGTGTGAATCCACCAACCCGCACTGGGCCAGCGTGGTGGATATAGCCCAATCACCCTTCGTGGGCAGGCCTACGTCCTGCAGTGGACTATTAAAAAAAAGGCTGGTACAGTAAGGCTACGTTAGCGAACAAATTAATAATTGAAACGCAGGTAGAACAGTAGCAAAAGGGCATTTTTCAGTTTCTAATTCTACTCAAAACTTCTAGGAAAACTGTAAACAGTATTGACCTCATCAATACGGTTTATCTACATAATAGGTATCAATGATTTGCAAAACTTTGTCGATAAAACAGCATTAAAATACAATAAAAACCAGTTTAGCAACAAAATAACAACTTATATGTAAAAATATACAAAATAATGGTCTGTGAACAAATAAGTTTCAATTCAATTCATGAATCATTTATTCATCAAATACTGAATCAAAAGGTTAACGAATTGTATTTCATTTATGAGGCATTTATCACTTAGTATATACTTATTGAATTAGAGGACGTCTAGACACAGCTTGCTAATTAAAAATTATATCCTTCAACTTTGTATTGCTTTGTCGATATTTTATTTTTAACTCATTTTGTAAGCGCCAGTGGATTTGTAATCCGAAGGTCTTGAGTTGGATTCCCAACACGCATCACTATCTTTTTGAAGGCAATGGGCATATTGTTTCAAAAGGTGAAGATAACGTCAAAAGCTAGTATAATGAATTTAGCGTGATCGGTTAATTTTGTGGGAGGAAGAAAGAGGTGGTCACTCTTTGATAACTCTTACGGAAAAAAACGTACTAGCACTGAAAAAAATAATTTAATAAAAAATAGACGAATTATACATGAAAAGATTCAGCAAATTATACAAATAGAATCGAGAAGTGTTTATACCAAATTTAACTCAAAAATCTTTGTGGGATAGTTTCACGTTGGGTCGCACGGCCTCATCGATTATCAGAAGCTCAGCGTTCGATAACGCCGTAAAATAGATGTTGGAAGCGAACTAATAAAAGTATTTTGAAAATTGGTTCAGACTCATGAAACTTTGTATAAACACTAGTGGAAAGGTATTTAAAAATATTTAGTTAAAATACCCATCGAACATAATTTTTTGGTGTCGCAAAACTTTCTGAGTGTCCCACGTATAAGGCACAAAAATCAAAATATGACAAGGGCGAAGCTACTCTTATTATAAAATCATCCGCTGAACAAATGATGATAGATTTGCTAGATTTTGCCCGCGGCTTCGCCCGCATGATAAATTCGATGGCGTGTGTGAATCTACCAACCCGCACTGGGCCAGCGTGGTGGATATGGCCCAATCACCATATTAAAAAAACTGTTACAGTACAGTAGTGATCGAGACAAGAGTGGACAATGTGATCTACATGAATATGGGAATGTAGGCAAAGAACTTCAATTTCGAGGCTCTACCTTACCACCCTTAATAAAGGAGGTGGAAAATAAAAAAGGAAAATTTCTTGAAGCGCACGCTAGAATAGCTCGCAGATGGCAGAATTTTTCCTACTTACTTAACACTTATATTGTTATAATATGGAAAATTTACGCAATATCATTATAATTTATAGCCTATGTGTTATTCTGATGTATAAGCTATATAATTGCAAAGTTTCATCTCAATCCGTTCAGTAGTTTTTGCGTGAAAGAGTTACAAACATCCATACATCCATCCATCCAGCCATCCTTACAAACTTTCACGTTTATAATATTAGTAGGATAGGATATTTCATTTTCCAAGTATGTAATTATTAATCTGAAAGTGTGTTTGTTGGCTTGTTTGTTCCTTTTTCGCGCAGCAACAGAGTAACGGATCAAATTGATTTTTGCCATGTATATAGTTCAAAGTTTGGAAATAGGTCAGAGAGTCATAGGTTTATTTTTATTGCGGGACAAGCCGCGGGCAAAGCTAGTATTTACTAAATCTGAAAGTGTTTGTGCGTGTTTGCGGAGCGACGGATGACTTGATTTTTTACATGGATATATTTGAAAGGTCGGAGAGTGATTTAGCTACTAATGTCATGTACTTACAATAGGTAGATGAAGTCGTGGATCAAAGCTAGTCTTACATAAAATCATCATCAAAGTAAATGGTGACAAATATTTAAAAGTGCTTTTACAAGTAGGCAGGTATACCTGCTTTATTACATAGAGGAGTTACTTTCTGTTGCGAAATTCCTGAATTTCAAAAGTAATTAACAAAAAAATGTTGGCACAGTTGCGGCGAACAAAAGTATTACTTCCGTACTAAATTAGATAAATTCATTTGTAATTGAAATATTACTGAAAGAAAATGTATAACTTATATTTATCTACAACTAGCGACCCGCCCCGGCTTCGCACAGGTGTATTATAGATATAAACCCTCCTCTTGAATTGCTCTATCTATTAAAAAAACCGCATTTAAATCCGTTAGGTTGTTTTAAAGATATAAGCATACATGGGGACAGACAGCGGGAAGCGACTTTGTTTTATACTGTGTAGTGATAGTGAAGCATAAAGATCTGACCTTGCTTTGCGAATTTCTTGAAAGCTTACAAATTCTTCAGATTTAAATGTATAATTTAGCAATGTTGATAGGTACAGTTGCGGCGGGGAAAAATAAATATTCTGTACTTGCGTATCTACTAAATTAGGTACATAAATTCATTTCTAATTTAAATATCATCCAAAAGATATTCATAATTTTAGTTCAAATACATCCACTTGGTAATTAAGACGAAAGTCTTATTTCAATTTATTATTTACTTGACACATACGAGTACGTACTGCCTATATTATAATTGTAAGTATTTGATTTTATAAAAAGTATTCTTTTTCATATAATATTTGTCTTTTAATGTGTATTTTTTTATGTTATCTTTGCACTGGCGTCCCGCCCCGGCTTCGCCAGGTGTATTATACATAATTATAAACCTTCCTCTTTAATCACTCTATCTATTAAAAATAAAACCGGCCAAGTGCGAGTCGGACTCGCGCACCGAGGGTTCCGTACAAACCTGCAAGGTTTACAAAGTTCGTTCATTACGACAAAAAAAGTAATAAGTTTATATTTATTAAAAAATATATATTTTGTAATGTAACTAAAAATTTAAGGTTTTCGGAATTTTTCCTTTATGTGTGCTATAAAACGTTGCTTCATGCCAAATTTCAAGATTCTAGGTCGACTGGAAGTACCCTTTAGGTTTTGATTCCCTTGCGAGTACTTGCAAGTGTCGAAAATTTGCGGCATAAACGGCTGTATCTTTTGATTGCGTTGGCTTAGAAGTTTGATTTTTTCACAGCTTCAAGGGACAGTAGACCTGAGTAATTGATATAAATTTCAGCTTCATACCTCCACGCGTTCCTGAGAAAAAGGGTCTTGACAGACGGACAGACGGACAACAAAGTGATCCTATAAGGGTTCCGTTTTTTCCTTTTGAGGTACGGAACCCTAAAAACCGCATCAAAATCCGATAAGCATACATGGGGACAGACATCGGAAAGCGACTTTATTTTATACTATGTAGTGATAGTAATGATGTCGAGAGTTTGGCACTTATTCATTTATTTGATCATCTGTTTTGCCATATACGCAAATAAATGTTATACTTAGGTAAATATCATCGAAAAGATATTCACAATTTTAGTTTAAATACATTTACTTAACCAGTCTTATTTCAATTTATTATTTACTTCAGACATACGACTGTCTATATTTGTAATTGTAAGTATTTGCCTTTTTAACAAGTCTTCTTTTTCATATAATATTTGTCTGAAAGTGTTATTTTATATTATATATTTGCTTGGCGAGAGTTTGGCATTTATTCATATATTTGATCATGCTTGTAACCATATACGCAAATAAGTGTTAAACATATGATTACGAGTATTAAATGTAGTTAAAAACAAAATGTTAGCTGGTTGTTTTAAGCGCAAGTAGCATTACGCTGAGTTGGGACCAGTTTTGTGACAAGGATATTAGGTGTAATACTGTTGTTTTTTGTGTTTTATGATTTGTTTTGTTGTTTATGTATTGTACCTCTTATTTTAGTTGCAAATAAATTTCTGTATTTTTGTATAATTAATTACATTAAAAGTATAAAACTTAGATCATACTTTAAATGATTACGAAATATTACAACCGACTTCAAACAATGGATAAGTACTTATTACCGACAGCAGCGTGTGAAGAGCACAGCAACAAATTCACCTGCAGTTATGCACTAGTTTTTAGTAAAGATTTAATTTTGTATCTAGTAAGTACTAGAGATAGAAACAAAGCTAGTCATGAAAATGCCGCGCAAATCCTCTGTGCCAGCACCTGTATCATATTATGCAAATAGAAAAATTGTATTTTCACCAATTTATGCCCTCGAAGAGGAAACAAAGATTAAAAATGTATGTATTGAAATTTTCGACTGACATAAATAGTGGATAAAATGCTTAAATTATTTTGCCACATGCAAGGGTTCAGTAACGGATTTACCAATAATAGGCTGAGTAGGCCGAAGCCATCAATATGGAAAAAAAATGCCAAGTCGATGGCCGAACCCTAGAGCGAACGAATTTAGTGGGGGGCAGCGAATTAGTGGACAACATACATGACTTGACTCAGTAGCTAGTCTCACCCTTACAAATAATAAAGCTACAATTTTACTGAGAAAAATGTAATAATAGGATCCTTACTAACATTATACTAGTAAATCTGAGAGTGCGAGTGTCTTCCACGCAGCAACAAAGCAACGGGTAGACTTAATTTTGGCAAAGATACAGGTCAAAGGTAGGGTTAGATACGCTTAGTTTTTATTTCGGAAAAATAAAAGGTTGCTAAGGTATATCACAAAAACCATAAAATCATTCAAATCATCATCGAATTCGCGGGCATAATCTAGTTGTAAACTAGTCTTGAATTGTAGAGGTCGGTAGGGTAGCTATAATATAGACTACCTCGGTGGCTCAGTGGTTAGTGACCCTGACCCCTGGGTCAAAGAGGCGTGGGTTCGATTCCCACCCAGAGCAAATATTTATATGATGAACATAGGTGTTTGCTATGTGTCTGAGTAAATAAATATTTGCTCCCGAATTTAATTAGCCTTCTGGCGGCAAATGTATAAATCTGCCTCTGGAAAGTCCAATAATTCCTAAGTTTCTAGCCATCCTAGCGTATGCTACCCATCGGTAGGCCTGTACAATCTGTACATGAATACAACAAGAGAGTAATTTCGCGCAACCAACAGTTAAGTTATTTTTTTCTTTAATTTTACTTTCACTTAAGAGAAAAGCAGGTCGTCCGAGCATGCTTTCGAGACGTCCGTCAGGCAATGGCGTAAATAGGGTTGTCAACAATACAATAAAATTACTGCATTGTTCTTTATTTCGGCTTCACGTGCAGTTACAAAAATAAAATATGCTAACATAATTTTAATTTCTGTGTAAATAATAATAAGTACGTCCTTATATATTTTCTGTCACTGTTTTTCCTAGTATTAATCCTTACATAGTATAAAATAAAGTCGCTATTTTTGTCTGTTTGTTTGTCTGTATGCTTAAATCTTTAAAACTACGCAACGGATTTTGATGCGGTTTTTTTTAATGGATAGAGTGATTCAAGAGGAAGGTTTATATGTATAATACACCTGTGCGAAGCCGGGGCGGGTCGCTAGTGCACTATATATCTGAAAGCGATAGTAATATAAATTAATACAATTTCAAAAACATGTAAGTACCTGCTAAAAACATTCTGCATTTAGGCCAAAGGTTGGCAGCCCTGGGCTAGGATGGTGCTGAGATTATTTCGTAACTGCGACGTCACGCTTGGAAACATGTATTGCAATACTTGAAGCCCAACGATAGTGTTAGTAAAGTGGTGGTAACTTGGTATTGGACTATTCGTACTAACTATAGCTTATTCTGCGCCGTTGATTTGTTTACACGCGTAATACGTAAGATGAAATGAATGGGACCTGCCCTGCCTTTCCACTAGCGATTTTTGCAATACCTATGATCATTATTTAGTGAGACGACAACATTAACTTCTCGTGCCTACTTCGTTTAATGTGCGAGTAGGATAGTGCAAATAATTATATTATGTAAAACGTAACTACGCCACGCAATTCTCCGTCATTGTTTCCTGACAATTACAATCTGGATATCTTCAAGTCAAGAGTATATATCTTCAAGGTCTACATACTCTATCATCGGCTACAACTTCGCTTTCCATCAGGCGAGTTGGTGACCAAATGGGCTACATTACATATTATGCATTTATTGGAGGAGTTACATACGTTCTACGTGTAGTCCGTACCTGACTATTTAAGTAACTTTTCGTGTACTTATCCGACACCTTTATACCGATTCCGAGTTTCAATTCTTTACAAACCCAACGATCACAAACATGCTAACATTGGAACAGGGAACAGCCAAAAGTTATTGCGCTCTTTTTGAACAGTCAGTTGCCTACCTACTTATATCAGCTCTTATCAAAACTTGCAAGTTATTTCGCTCCAAGCCCAGGAAATCATCTAGGATCTTCTTCTTTACAAACATGCGTTACGGTTCTTGAATACGCAGAATTTTACTATCATGAATGCACTATGACGAAACTAGCGATTTGACATTTACCTCATAAACTCGACTTGAAATCAATACGGTCTCAGTAAAAATCCGGTTTCGATATTACATAACTAATGTACCGACCGACGCGGCTCGTAGAGATCAGATTTATGTTTTCATTTCTGTTTATTACAGAGCACACGCGATAGTGCCAGCAAATCGTAGGGTTATGTATGAGTTTGACAATCTACCTATGTATGTTTCTCTAGAAGACGGGCCTATACCTAGGATATCATTGTAATTTCATTCATACAACGTTATCCATGGGCTAACCGCGAAATCAAAAAGCTAGCAGAGTGGAAGTACTCCTAGCGCACGCTAATATTTTTACGTACATTTACTCGTACATTACATACGCATTTACATACAGCTCAGAGATGTCCAACAGGTTTATGTACCAACCTGCGAGCAAATATCTACAGAGCCACAGTCCCTAAGTGAAAGTAGTAAAAAAATGTCCGAGCGCCGTCATACATACCGACTTAGATATTTACATTAAATAACTCACAATGACCTGTTTTCTCGAACCTCGACGTTATATCACCTATTAATTAGTGCTTGTATTGTAACCGAGCACTTTGACATCGCGCGGGGTTGTAGTCGGCTTGCAATCGCCTTACGACTAAATAAAAAGCCTGCCTATTATGTAGCTTGGGCAGAGTTTTGGCTCGGACACTTTTTTAGGGTTCCGTACCTCAAAAGGAAAAAACGGAACCCTTATGGGATCACTTTGTTGTCCGTCTGTCCGTCTGTCAAGACCCTTTTTCTCAGGAACGCGTGGAGGTATGAAGCTGAAATTTATATCAATTACTCAAGTCTACTGTCCCTTGAAGCTGTGAAAAAATCAAACTTCTAAGCCAACGCAATCAAAAGATACAGCCGTTTATGCCGCAAATTTTCGACACTTGCAAGGGAATCAAAACCTACAGGGTGCTTCCCGTGAACTCAGAATCTTGAAATTTGGTACGAAGCAACGTCTTATAGCATAGATAAAGGAAAAATTACGAAAACCATAAATTTTTAGTTACATCACATAATATATTTTTTTTTAATAATTTTAACCTTACTACCCATTTCCTCATAAACGCGTAGAGGTATTAAATTGAAATTCATACCAAATACTCAGGTCTATAATACCTTTAAGCTGTAACAAAATCAAACTTCTATGTCAACGCAATCAAAAGAAACAGCAATTTAAGCTGCATATTTTGAAACTCGCAAGTACTCGCAAGGGAATCAAAACCTAAAGGGTACTTCCAGTCGACCTAGAATCTTGAAATTTGGCATGAAGCAACGTTTTATAGCACACATAAAGGAAAAATTCCGAAAACCTTAAATTTTTAGTTACTTTACAAAATATATATTTTTAATAAATATAAACTTATTAATTTTTTTGAAGAACTTTGAACTTAAAACTTTGTAAACCTTGCAGGTTTGTACGGAACCCTCGGTGCGCGAGTCCGACTCGCACTTGGCCGGTTTTTTGAACGATTGTGACTCTATAGATATTAACTCGAAGGTACCAACCCATAAATGGATTTCCACAAATGAAGGACAAAAGGGGAAGTTCGTTCAGTAGCGGTTTCTGTTTAACGTGTTCCAGCAGCCTACGTAACGACTGCTTCGGATCAATTGCGACTACACCTTCAAGTTCTAGAAAATACACGTTTTTCAGGACAGACTAGTATGTCGTCTTACCATAGACACTATACTAAAGAAGGTGAAGACAAAAAAATTGTATTTTATTAACCGACTTCCAAAAAGGAGGAGGTTCTATGTTCGTCTGTATGTATCTTTTTTTGAGTATGTTCATCGATAATTCCGCCAATTGTGAACCGAATCAAACAATTCTTTTTTTTAGTTTGAAAGGGTTGGTCCCATTTATACAAAAATATGTTTTTGAAAAATCAACAATAATGTAAACAATTCGAATGAAATATTCGAATTTTGTACACGATGGAGGGCGATTTTGCCATTTTTTGCGACAAGGACATTTTTCTTAACTTTCCCTAGATAAAGAATCCATCTGATCACACCAATTTACGTAAAGATTTTTAGACATGACTTTTATATGGAACAGGCATTAATTCGTAATATCACAGCAAAAACTGTGATGATAAGATTCTTCAAAATTTCATCGTTGAGTTTTAGTGTTCGACCAATCAGTTTTGACGTATCTATGCATGATATTGATACAAATATTTCTAGGTGCAGACTGCAGAGTACAAAAAAACGGCTTGCACTCCGGGAGTGCCGGCAGAAGTGAAAACTTGCTCCCTCCGTCTGACGATTTTTCGATCAGGTCACGTGTCCTGTGTGCTTAGCATACAAGACCACGACAAGAGTTTATCGACGTGTGCAAAGGTGACAGATATATGCTTCATCATAACTCTGTCACGTTCTGACACGTCGATAGTATAATTTTATGGTCCTTCCTTATGCTAAGCCCGCTGGCGAGTTTAACATTTTTTACCCATCCCAAAAAGTGCACAACGCCGTTAAAGAAGTTTTCTCTTCAAAAACAAGTCTAAACTTTTACAGTTTACACTTAGATACTATTGATATCTAGCAGACCATATAAACGAAAGATAAAAAACTTACTAAAAAGCAGGAAAACAGCAGCCCAGCGACGATCTTGTCCGCCACCGTAGCGTGTATGTTTATAATCACCAGGTCGTTGACGGTCAGGAAGAATAATAAAAAAAAGCCGAATATGTGAGTCCAGATGTTCATCGTCTCGTTCGTCCACCAGAATATGCTGCAATAAAGGTGGTCAATAAGATTTCGTAGAACTGCTGAGAGAATAGGACTCTTATAGGATCGTAAAGGATGATAAGAATGAGAGGAGGTATATTCTGAACGTGTGGATTTAGGTTGATTAGATTCTTAGACCAAATAAAAAAATCAAGATGGAACGTTGTGATCAGGCAAGTGAGGCCGGTTTTTTATACATGTGTGAGTGCGTCGGTGTTGCGCCGCCATAGTTCGACTGACGAGCCAAGGCATAGTTTATTTGTACGTGTACATGTGTGTGTTGTGTCTGTACACGGCGAGGCATAGTTTTGCCGGCCTCACTTGTTTGTTCACAAGTTTCAAAACATTCTCTCTTGATTTTTTTATTTGGTCTGAGATAGAACTGCGGAATCTTTTCCATTCATTAACAGCTAGCTGTTAGATGTAAGACGTCCTTTGACTTTTTATAAAAGTTTATAAATATCTGCGTATAAGCTTCTCTATGATAAATTACAGCGAGGCTATACGGAATGTAGATGTTTTTTTTATTGGCGATTTCAGGGTCTAGAGAACACGACGACAATTCTAATATTCCAGTGGTCGTCAAACCGCGGCCGTGATTGGTGCGGCCCGCGGTGTGGATGTCATGTATACTATTATCATATCTGTTTTCAAACTACTAGAAAAGCGAATAAAATCGCACTAACTACTTACGCGTATAATTACGAGTACTATCCTCCGAGTATAATCTAGGTAGGTAACTATATGTATAATAGTCTACTTTTTTTTTGTAATAAAGCAAGTATGAACATTTACGCTCACTGCACTCGCACATGTAAGTAAAGTAAGTAACTTTAGTAAGGAACGTGGTCTGCTTTGTTCATGCCTGTTATGGAATCATGGAAAAAAGGTAAAATATTTCAAGTCGCTTCGCTCGCGCATATAATTTTGATGTCATTATTTGCCTTAGCAAGTTCCGTGGGTAGCGCGGTATCCTAAAACGACGAGTGCTAGTATGTTATAATCATCAAGTACATCAGTGTGCGGCCCGCAGCGATACTTCGCGTTCGCACTGTCCTATGTGGCCCTTGACCAGAAAAGTGTGACGACCACTGTCCTATTCTCTTTGACTATGGAACCGACCCTTCTTTTTAGGGTTCCGTACCCAAAGGGAAAAACGGGACCCTATTACTAAGACTCCGATGTCCGTCTGTCCTTCTGTCTGTCTGTCTGTCACCGGGCTGTATCTCATTAACCATGACAGCTAGGCAGCTGAAATTTTCACAGATGATGTATTTCGGTTGCCGCTATAACAACAAATACTAAAAACAAAATAAAATAAATATTTAAGGGGGGCTCCCATACAACAAACCTGAATTTTTAGATGTTTTTTGCTCTATATTAATAATGGTACCTGGTAGATGCTTGAAATTTTCACAGAATATTTAGTTTTATATTCCCTTCAATAATATAATAAAATTAAATAAATATTTAAAGGGGGCTCCCAAACAGAACGGAACCCTCCGTGCGCGATTCCGACTCGTACTTGGCCGATTTTTTACTAACGTTTTTAACATCGATCGCCCATTACGGATTTTGAATTATTTTCGTATTTAAGAAATGGCATAGCAGACTTTCATTGACTCAAATTTCCGACGCATCTGGCCGTTTAAATGAGATTTGACGGAATCCAGGCCCCCTAAAATGGAAATGAACTCCCTTAAAATAACATTAGAAGATTTTTCTAGTAGTGCCTTAATTTTATAACCTAGCCTGTGTTTCACGGTAACACACGAAAGTATTACAGTCACAGTCTAATTTCCACTGTTACAGATACCATCTACTTTGTGCAATTATTGCAGTACTTTATTAACGTCTTCCTTACTTATATTACTTCTACTTATTTCCTTAATAGTAAGTAGGTACTGGAATCATCATCATCATTTCAGCTGTAGGACCTCCAGTGCTGAACAAAGGCCTCGCCAAGGAAATTCTAACAGAACCGGTTTTAACATAAGCAACCTGAATCCAACGTGATCACTCGGTTTTAATCCTAATCCTAAACCTAAGTAGTAAGTAATCACTACATAGTATAAAACAAAATCGCCTCCCGCTGTCTGTCCCCATGTATGCTTATATCTTTATAACTACGCAACGGATTTTGATGCGTTTTTTTTAATAGATAGAATGATTCAAGAGGAGGATTTATAAATGTATAATACACCTGTGCGAAGCCGGGGCGGGTCGCTATTTACTTATAAAATAACTCTGAGAAGCAATACAAGCAGAAAAGTATCTATAACATAAATAAGGGGATAAGTTTAAGATTAAAAAAATTTTTTGAAACTTTACCTCTCCCAACAAAGCTTCGTCGGCAACAGTTTTCTATACCCATCTCTAATAAACGGGTTGTGCTGGAGGTACTCAGGTGCCTGTTCATATTTCAGCAGTTGTCGGTAGTTGAGGTACTCTTCGTCCTCCTTTGTCAGGTTATTGTTGTCCTCTTCTAGCTTCTTGCCCCGTCGGAGTAAAGTCGTGCCAGAATGATAGCTGTCACTTTGGCAGTCATCTTGAACCTAATAAAGAAACAGTAAAACAAACATTCATAATTTTGTTGAAACATTTTATGTAAGAAAAAAAAATCTTTTTTTGAATATTGAGAATTATCTAATGATGAGAACCTAACGAACCAAATCTTGGTTTTTAGACAATATATATTGTAATCACTATTGTTTTAAGTTTTTGAATAAATAAAAAAAAATGTTTTTAAGAAACATTTTTAATTATTAATATTCTACATATTCTACATCTAACATATTGAAATAAAAAAATGCATACAATGTAGTAATATTACTAACTAGACTTATGCTGCATAAAATACGAGTCTTATTAAATATATTTACTTCACATTAAAATAAAAGAGATAGAAAATGGAATTTGAAAATAGAATTTGTAAATACATTCACCAAGGACTAAACTTGATTAGGTAAGATTTTATGCAGGACTATACTATGTATGATCAAATATAGGTTGAACTTATATAACTTCATGGGAATTTATTGAATGAAAATTATCTCAGATCAATAAAATAAATAGCAAGTAACTGCGCCAGTTAAAAAAAACTTATTAAACAGTAACATGATGTTTTAAACATTATTATATTATTGGGATAAATAAAATGAATGAACTTACATTAAAAAACGGTAGGTATATTATTCTTTTACAGGAAAATAAAGTTTACATGAGATTGTTAACTTTGTTTTTGTTTAAGTTTACGCTATTGGAAATATGAGAACAGACAGAAATGGTATTCTAGGTATCAAGAATGTATTAGGTACCTACCTAATAAAAAACTAATAACTAAACGAGATAGTACTGTTCATGTATGAGTAATTTTTTTTTAATGTTTATGTAGGGGAGCCAGGAAATATTTTTTGATGGTTTGATAAAAGAGACATTCTTAAATTCTATGTATAATTATTATTCAGAGAAAAATCTAACCGAGATGATACTTGTACCTACGTATATACATTTTGAAAACTTGTTTTATGGGCTTTTCAAAAATGTTTAGTTTAAGTATATTTCTATCCCTGTATTTTTGTAAGTGGTAAAAATAAATTGTGTGAAAAATGTAAATACGGCTTACTAATTTTTCAGTAAGATAATAATGTGCTTCTATCATTTTATTACTTGTATAATTAGGTACCTGATTCTTGCACATTCGTCTCATACTTTGCTAAATAAATATATAAAATAATTAAGAAACCCAGTAACAACAATATTTCAAATATAGTGTCCAATTGATAAAAATGTTTTTAATTACCTATTTGTTGTTTGTTTGTAGTTGTTTTAACAGAGATTGCTAAAGATAAACTACTCAGTTTGTCAAATATAATTATTTATTTAATCTAAGAAATTCAAAATTATTTTTTTTAATTAAAGGGCACTTTTTTATTTTGTATGATGTAATAGACTCAGAATAACCTTTCTCGAGATGTGTGGTTAGGTTTATTGTTAATTATTATACCAGCCTCCATACATTTTGTTGATGTGACTTTTACCATTTTTGTAAGTAGGTATACCTATTACCGTAGTGTCAAATATATATTATGTACAATATTATGCCTGCAGCCTTGCACTTGCAAAATTAAGTAATTATATACATTTAAATATATACCTATAATTATTTATTCTACGAAATGTACACTTAAGCCTGGTTTGCGGATTTTGGCATTGGTTTGGACAATATTAAAATAATGTAGGTACCTACCTATTTTCTTACTAAGTTTGTTATTTAGGTGTACCTACCACGTAGGCGTTTATACTCATAACATACATTTAACTTGACACAAACAATACTTAAAAGAAAGGTACAGGCTGGCGACTAAATCAGTGAAAGCTTTACTCAAATTGATTGTGTTTATAAAAGCAAATAATTTTAAGACAGCTTTTAAGTACTTACCTTTTCTATACTCATAAATTGTACGGTTTCTGCTTGACATTCACTCACTTTTCTGGTCATAGTAATAGTCATTTTGCTAACTATTCGAAAGTAAGCAAAGCAATTATGAATTTATGGAATCACACTAATTTAATCAAGAATTTATTCATTCCCGTAGTGTAGCGTTATCTAATAAAATAAGTCTACTTATCTTACATTAATTTTCATCGTTAATTTATAACTGTGATAAAAAAAAACTAATTCGTAAAAACAATTATTTAGGGCAGCACATCCTCCACTCCCCAGAGATTTTGTAAAACTGTTTTTTTTTTTTTTTTCTATGAACTTTTCAGTTTCCAACTCAACAGTCAACTTCAATCAAGTTTGAAATGTCATTTTATTTTTTCTTGCGCATTAGACGTTACATGTTTGATACATTTGCCAGTGTCAAATCTGTTGTGGGCTAGGTTGAGTTAGCGCGGGCGCGGTTTCGGTCAATCACAAAGCCCGATCAATAAAAAATGAACAAAATTAAGGTGGATTGTCGAGCTAGGTCAGCGCATTCAGCGTTAAATTCGATTTTATTGGATATTTTGGCATTCACAGATAAACTGCTTTTAATGGTCCACTGCAGGACGTAGGCCTACCCATGAAGGGTGGTGGGGCCATGTTCACCATGCAGGCCCAGTGTGGGTTGATGAATTCACAAACGCCCTCGAATTTCTCCTATATAATAAGGATGCAGGTTGCTTCACGATATTTTTCTTCATGGAAAAGTCAGTGGCGTGAAATCCCTTACATAAACAAAGAACTCATACTCATGGTACGGGACCGGGATTGAACACACGACCTCATGATTGTAAAGGCGGTTTCACTACCGCTAGACCACCACAGCTTATACTGCGTAAACATTACCTTTTCATAACCGCTAAATAAGTGTTCGTAAGCTTAAAATGAGTAGGTAGTTTAAATGGCAAAAAAAACAAGAAATATTAAATTCCGCACGTTCGACCGTGACAATCAGTCACTGATCGACGAGCGAGCCGACGAGTTTTAGAACCACAACTTTTATGGGAGCCAATAATGTACGACCCAGTAATTCACGACATGATAAATGTACAGCTCCGTAATGCTACGTCCAGTATTTTCGTATTTTTTCTAGGTCCAGACAACTAAAGATCTTCCTGATTGGTTGATATTCTACAACTTTTCTAAACAAACGTGAAAATGCAAATATATGGGAATACTGTTTTCTATACGTAGTTATAGATATATATGATCTTTTATCTCATGTTGGACACACCAACCAGCATTCTAAAGTTTTAATTTTCTGAGGCCACAGCTATTCGCCATATTTGTTTTTTTTTTTATAATCGTTCCATTTCACGATTTTTCCTTTGCAGTATCTGTGTGTTTGCAGTCCATGGTTTCTTTTAAAATTGCCATGTCCAGTACTGAAGTTTTGCGTGAAATGGATAATTTTAAATTAACGAGAAAAAAAGTCGTCCGAATAGGGCCCTAGATCGCAGCCGCGTCTGCATCAGCAGCTGTCTAGGGGACGGTTTTTTAATTAAAATCTCTCATTCTGATTTTGTTTGAGCCAAAGGCCTTGTACTTATTAACAAGACTGTGCACCAACATTTTTTGTTTAGCCAAAATTAGATCTAACCACGTAACTTTAAGGTAGCTACTTCCTTAACAATTTGTAGTTACGCGAAACCGGTCGGAGAATGAGGGTCCGATAACAGCGATTCCTGCGTGTATTTAACGTTCCAAATAGATTTATTATAAAATCCCGGGATGATTAAGATGTTTTGGTCATCCTACTTAAAAAAGAGACACAATCCTCTGACTTGGTACTTATTAATGTCGGCACGTTTTTCTTTCCAAGTGCTCAATCCTGTTTACGTAATACATCCATCCATGATCTCCATCTACCTATCGATTATGTTATTGCTGTCTTGAACAAATAAAGTTATTCTCATGGCGTGGCCACATTATCGCCCTACGGCGAATCTTCGTCACTGGGGGCTCATTCACTAATTCAAACGGTAGTAATTGGTTGTTCACGATTTGAACTACTACCTGAAGCTGGGCACACACGCTGCGATGATCGCATCTATTCATCAGATCAGTCCAGCGAGGTCCTGATATAGTTGCATTGCCAGTAGGTAGTTATTGAGGAATCAAAATGAAACCCTTATTTTAATCGAAAAATATTGATTTAACAACAAAAATATTGGCATCAATGTTGTAGAAAATCAAATTTTAAACAACTTTTGTTCCTAAAACTTCTGCTGTAAAATTGAAATAACACAAGTTATTGAAGAAATGAAATGGTACAACCAACTATTTAAAAAAAATATCGATCCTACAAAAAGTTGATGGGAATCAAAGTTATAGAAAATCAAATTTTAAACAACTTTGATTCCCATCAACTTTTTGTAGCATCGATATTTTTTTTAAATAGTTAGTTGTGCCATTTTGTTTCTTCAATAACTTGTGTTATTTTAGTTTTTTAACAGAAGTTATGGAAACAAAAGTTGTTTAAAATTTGATTTTCTACAACTTTGATTCCCATCAACTTTTTGTAGGATCGATATTTTTTTTAAAAAGTTGGTTGTACCATTCCATTTCTTCAATAACTTGTCTTATTTCAATTTTTCAGCAGAAATTATGGGAACAAAAGTTGTTTAAAATTTGATTTTCTACAACTTTGATTCCCATCAACTTTTTGTAGGATCGATATTTTATTTAAAATAGTTGGTTGTACCATTTTGTTTCTTCAATAACTTGTGTTATTTCAATTTTTCAGCAGAAATCGATCGATCCTACAAAAAGTTGATGGGAATCAAAGTTGTTTAAAATTTGATTTTCTATAACTTTGATTCCCATCAACTTTTTGTAGGATCGATATTTTTTTTTAATAGTTGGTTGTACCATTTCATTTCTTCAATAACTTGTTATTTCAATTTTACAGCAGAAGTTTTAGGAACAAAAGTTGTTTAAAATTTGATTTTCTACAACATTGATGCCAATATTTTTGTTGTTAAATCAATATTTTTCGATTAAAATAAGGGTTTCATTTTGATTCCTCAATAACTACCTACTGGCAATGCAACTATATTAGGACCTCGCTGGACTGATCTGATGAATAGATGCGATCATCGCAGCGTGTGTGCCCAGCTTCAGGTAGTAGTTCAAATCGTGAACAACCAATTACTACAGTTTGAATTAGTGAATGAGCCTCCAGTGACGATAACTTCGCCGTAGGGCGCAGATGTGGCCATAGCATCAAGAGTCTTGACAAAGTGATAGGTAGAACATATTTAACAAGATCTACATTTCAGATGGAATATTATATCTCTATAAGTCTCTTTTCGAGACCATGATTTACGGGTACCTACTTAGGATTTACCACATATCTCTTTTCATAATATTACTAGTGGACCCGGCGAACTTCGTACCGCGAAAGTTAATAAATGTACGGATTGCTTTGGCACATAAAAAGTAAATGTAAAAATAAAAAAGGAACGGGATAAAAAGTATCCTATGTCCTTTTCCTGGTTCTAAGCTATTTCCCCACCAATTTTCAGCCAAATCAGTTCAGCCGTTCTTGAGTTATAAATAGTGTAACTAACGCAACTTTCTTTTATAACCGCTTGCTTGCCCGTGTCAACTAGTAGTTAACAAATCGAGAATTTAGAATTGACATGTCAAGTAGTAGTTAACATAACCTTGAAGTCAGCTTTGCCCGTGTTAACTGGTAGTTGACATTGCATTTCACTCAGCTATGACCATGTCAACCTGTGGTTAACATCGCTTTCCGCCGTCGAAAAAGCTGATTCTACCCGTCTTTATCGTTCCAGGGCCTAATTTGTATTATTTGTCCCGTTTCTTCGTGAAATTTTCCCTCCACACAACCCCAGTCAAGCATCCAAGCCAATAGCCAAGCCAAGCCTTGTTAAGTTAAGATAAATTACGCCGCGCGGCGCCAGATATTAGTATGGAAACAAAGGCCTTTTAAATAATAAATATCTATAAACAAGTGGTCATTTTTTTTTGTTATTCTATTATTTATTATATCGACAACATAATCAAAGAATAAAAACCATATCTCATCGCTTTTATTTTTGAGGTATGAGCTTTTGAATACAAGACGCTTCAAAACACCCTACTTCTAAGTTCAGCACAGCATAACTCTGCACCAAAGTCGTAATTTGATAAATAAAAGATAACATTGTTTAGCTAGTTTCAAAGTAAACATAAATATATACAACACTTGACACTTTTTTTTAAAAATTGAGTCACAAGAAACGATTTTGTGAAACCCGACCCGCGCGCTGACGGCGCAAAAAATGGCGGGGCAAAGTAGGGTCGTCACGTTTTTTTCGTGGGACATTTGAGGTAGGCATGCGCTGAGGGCCCGGGGCAAAGGCACGATGATCGCGGACCCCCCTTGGGCAAGCGAGCGGATAAATACACAAGATTATGTCAAAGGCCCCATTCACCATCAGGCCAAATGGATGACATCCACACGGTTTTCATCCATTGGATGACATCCATTTTCTAGCCCATTGACGGGCGGTTCGTGGAAGATGTCCGCGTTGCCATTTTCTTACCAGCCACGAAAATTTATTTGTCCCGAATATATTATAATTAGCCTACTGCGTGTAAAATAAGATAGGTAGTGCGTCATAAAATTAAATTATTGCTTGGGTTAACGCTGGCTGTTATAATATTACGTTGTCACGCAATATACCTACAAATCCGTGCGACACTTCATCTCAATTAGGAACCGGGATGTGGGTCTTTAAACTAGCAAGAATTTATTACAGATTGGAGCGAAAAAACTAAAAAACGTCACTGAATGAAACTCTACATGCACTTAAACCTATTTTTATTTACCCATTAAATCCCTTCTAGAAACAATTTTTTGCCCATGAACAAGGTAATAAAACCACTAATGGCAATACTGAAATTACTGAACGCATTTCGGGGCGTGGACGTCATGAAGTTTACCTTTAACTTCGTGGTGGACGTCATCTATTTCTAGGATGACATCCTGGAAATCTTTTATTTTCTCTGTTCACGCTGGAAATGGTTGGCGTTTTCGACATTCACGAGAAGTCCGCCAGTCCAAATGGACTTGTGGACGTATCGTGAATGGTCAGGCCCACGAAGTTTTAGGTAAAAAGGAGAACGCACTCCTAATACCTATTTGAGTCAAATACCTACACATTGCTATCTCACTCTCTGTGGTCGGAACTCTCTTTCTAGTGTGGTGTATGGTATTTATTTATATACACTAAAAATTTCCGAAAATGGGTGAATTTTACTTTCAAAGTTTTGAGTTTATCAACTTCATCCAACCCCAAACTATGATTTATATGAATTTATAGTGTTTGCAGTTTAAAAGACAATAAAATGTGAATTATTTTATAACTGATAATAAAAGCAGAATGCACGAACTAATTACAAAAGTGTTTTCCAGTAACTGTACCAGTATCAGAGTAAGAAAAAAAACCGATACCTATAGGCCGAAGTCGGTAGATGTGAAGTTAGCTACAAGCTGCGCGAAACCCAATCAACGCGCAGCTTTATGTAAGCTGCAGACGCTTCAATCAAGATTGGATTATAACGAAGCTTGTTGTTGGTAACTTCACATCCGCTGACTTTGTATGATTCGGCTTACACAATTTTAGCGTATTCGTCAAAACCTGTTGTAATCAAAAGACTTAAAATATTTACCATCTTTCATCTTTTTCTTAAAGATGTAGGAAGAAGGGTAAAAGAGTCTTCTATTATTACTGTGATGGTGAAGAGCATAGAACCTTAAAATAAATACTGAAAATAAACTTATAATTTGAATATACCTATGGTAACACGTGTAGGTACAATTTGAAATGTATTAATTAAATTAGGTAGGTACATAATGGAATTTTATTTAATTTATGTAATGTTGTCAACGGCCAATAGGTTTGGTGTAACATTCAGACCGCGCCAGGTAGCTTCGTAGTTTTACCTGGGACAGTTTCGAATTGCAAATATGTAGTCCAAAATAGCTGGCATACCTACTTCTGTAATGAATATCCAAATAATCCAAAAATAGCGCCTATCCATCCAGTATGTCTTCTGGTTTTGACGTAATTTCCGGGTGAAAACTGTGTTGCAATTTTAATGAAATAAATTGACCGACTCGTTCAAAATTTGATAATAGTTCAAAATCACATAAATAAGTGTTTATTTAGCTGTTATTTTAGCGAAGTATTTTTATTTTTTTATCTCGTTGCGTTGAGTTTCATACTTTTGGTAATATACAATGTTTCGGCATATTCTATACAATGGTTTTAATGTCTGTTCTTCAAGTTAGAATGACAACACCATGGTGAAGTTTTTGAACGACTTTTAAAATGGTCGATTTTCCTGTTGGCCGTTCTCCATTTGCACAGTGTGCTTAATTTTGTTAAAACTCGTGCTGTAATTTTATTTCTACCGTTTGATATTTTTAGTTGATATTTGTTTTCAAATAAGCATTTGAAGTTTTGTTTAAAGTTTAAATAATATTATAATTTTTACATAAAACGACTAGAGGTGGTACTATTGCGTTTAGTCGGGAGCCATCTTGCAATCTCTAATCAAAGGTCCTTGGATCACAGTTTCGTTGTCTAGTTGAAAGTCAGTTTATTCCATCATAAAATAATCAAATGGCGTTAAAACGAATTAATAGGGTACGTATAATGTTATAAAATTACATATTTCATTGTATGAAAACGTGTAGTAGTGAGTGTTGTAAAATTGGTATCCGTGAATGTTTCGTCATTGTGAATACCTAAAAATCGGATATTCTTCTGGATAATTCTAATGAGCAATAGCTTTACATCTTTTCGACACGAGTTTGGCCCCAGATGTATAATGGGTCGATTATCCAGTTAACGGTGCTCTACTGGTGAATCTAGGTGACAATTTTGTGCACACGGCGTACATAAAATGTCGGAATTATGTGCCAATTTTGAGGTTTTCTTGTCAACATCAGCATCTGTGATGTGAAAAATACGATGGATGGAGTCTCGTGCTCTCTGTACTCATCAAAAATAAGTGTTGTCATCGCGCCCCAAGCAGTTGTTTTGGACAATACATTCGACCCTCGTTTTTACGTAGTGATGATGTGACAATGTATGAGTGGTCTCAGAAATGTTTCCTGTATTGTTTTGTACACATGGTATTTTGCTACGCAGGAATTACAAGACCTGGGCAGAGATCCACCAGCACAATGTTCGGCAGGCCCACACGGTGAAGATCGTAAGTACCTATTGATCCTCTACCTACTTATTTTTTGTGACTCATTGTTGTTGGATAATAATAATACTCAAAAACTGTCTCATTATGTAGGTTGGTCATGGAAACAATGATTTTGAGGGTTCACCTGTATTGATTAGCCAGTTATAAAATAGGTTTGTTTTGTTTCTAACAAATGTCTTGTGTGATTTTAAGTGCTTAAAAAAATTTCATAAATAAACATATGAAATGCAAAAAGCCTTGGATGATCTTGGTGTGGTGTCCTTTGCCAGTGTTTTTTGAGTAAACTAGTCATTGTTACAGTGTTCAACCTAGTATGAATGTCATTTCACAAGTCAATGACCTTGTGCAGTAAAGAATATTGTGTTTGAACTTTTGTAAATAATTTTGGATTTATCTTGTTATCTTTAAATGTGAAAACCGAGCCAACAACCCACCTGTTATATTTGGCTCATAGCAAGCATATTTTTAATAGAACCATAACATTGTCAATTAGCCATATGTTTACAGAAAAAATAAATAGTTACTGCCATCTCATCACCTCACCCAATCAAGCATATTTAATGTGAATTTTTGAATGAATGTTGCCAATATTTATGTAATATTTGTTCTGTTACAGTTTTCCACTGGCAAGCCACAATTATGGGACCAGTAAGTATTTGCATATTTTATGTATTTTATCTTGGAATAAAAACTGTGTCATTGTTTGGCTGTTTTGATAACACACACAAAAGATAATGTTGCTACAAATTGAAGAGGTAATTTCCTCTTTACCCTAAACAATTCATTTTTACTAGAAATAGTTAAGAATGTATAAGTTTCCATTTCTTTAAAAAAACTGATGTCACTCAGACATTATTATTCAGTCTAAGAAAAAATAAGTATTGAAAAGTTAAGAGGGGCTTGTATTAAATACCAATGAATGTTATCAAGCTTACTTTCACAAGAATAATTGCACAATATTGGCAAATCATACTATGATTTCAACTTTTTAACAACTTCAACTTCAAAAAAGTAGCTTCTCAATTCCACTGTTTTTTTTTTTTGTATGTAGATTTGTTATGTAATAACTCTGACAACTTTTATGGCCCAATTTTGATGATTCTTTTTTGTTTGGTAGATTATACTTCAGAGGTGGTCCCATTTAAATTATATCAAAATCGGCTAAGTAGTTTTTGAAAAATTCAACAGTTATGTGAAAATATCTACATGATGACACATTGATCTGTGCGAATGATTCGAATTCTATGTACAGTTGATGTCATTGATGCCATTTTTAGTGTAAAATAATTATGAATACCAATGTTACGATGTTTACTGTCAAGAGTACTGACTAATATTGGGTTTTCGTGTTGCAGGTTGACAGTCCTTATCAAGGAGGCGTGTTTTTCCTCACCATACATTTCCCAACAGACTATCCGTTCAAACCACCAAAAGTTGCATTCACAACGCGTATCTACCATCCCAATATAAACAGTAATGGATCCATTTGTCTGGACATTCTGCGCTCACAGTGGTCCCCAGCTTTAACCATATCCAAAGGTAATCATTTTATCTTTTTGTTTTTTTTATCATAGCACTATGCCCTTGTCTTTGCATCAATACAATTGTGACTCACAAGCAGGCTAGGGGGTACTGTACTGTATCAGCGTTTTAATAGTCCACTGCAGGACATAGGCCTACCCATGAAGGGTGATTCATACATACCCAAAACTCTGTTTATTAAAACTGCTACAATATTACATCTGATTGGAATGGCATAGTAATCTCCTTCATGAATAAATTATGATAGAAATAGATAACCTTCATCATTATTAATTATTTTCAATGTAAGTGTGTAAGTACCAAACAGCTGATGTTGCTCCAATATTGTGGTTAAGTCAATGTGTATCTCATCAAAAACATAAATGTGAAATGGGAGCCAAAGTGTCGCCACCAAAAGAATTAAGATCTAACACGGGGGCCAAGTGTTCTGTAGAAAATCCTAAATCTAAATCTTGAGCTTGAATTACATAAGTAAATTTCTTTTAAATGTTGTAGGTATATTCTTGTAGCTTAAACTCTAGGATTTTCTACAGAACACTTGGCCCCCATGTTAGATCTTAATTCTTTTGGTGTCTAGATAAGTTCATTAGTACATGATGGGTAAAACAAGTCATAAGTTTTATGCTATTTGTTAGTCCCTGGGAATGGCTGTACTATTCAAAGATTTATTTCTCTTTTTACTATAATTAAACATAAATTTTGATGGTTTTGCTTGCTTGGGGACTGTACCTATGAAATTCCTCAAGTAATTTCTATCCAAACCAAATAACAAAATAATGTACTCATTTAATTCATCATTGTAGTCTTATTATGTAAGTATGGTGATCTTTACTTACCATCCTGCTCACACAAGCAATTTCATGTGAGAGATGAGAAAACAATGACATTATCTACCATGGTTACACAATAAGGCCTCTGTGTTGAGCCCGTCTTAGGTGCCATTTACTTTTTTACTTTAAATAAAGCAGTGGTTGAGCATATTCATGTCATGCTAATTTTGAATAATTATTACCTAGTCAATATGTCAGTTACTTAGCTGAGTTTTGGTCAAACTGCAGGTCTTTTCAAACAATAGTCACATAACATTTTATCTTTTTAAACAAACATTGAGCCTTTGGCATCATTATGACTAAGCAGTAGTTCCCAGTTCAGTTTTAATAAAATGTAAATCATGGATATCCATTTTTAGATTGGAATATTACATTATAATTAGCATACAAATATATTAAGGAAAATGTGAAATAATTAACCAAGTCATTCCCAAGTTTAGTTTTCCTTATTGCAATTGGATGGAGTATTGCAGACTTGAAATAGGACCAAAACTAAACTTGCCTATCTTCTGCGTTGTTCAGATTCCCTCATTAGTGATGCTTTATTTATGTGCCAATAAATGTGAAAATATGCTAATCAAACAAAGATAACAAAGAATAACATTGCTGATAATTCACTTTTCTGTTTCAGTGTTGCTCTCAATCTGCTCACTGCTATGTGATCCAAACCCAGATGACCCGTTGGTGCCAGAAATTGCTAGGATCTACAAAACTGACAGAGAAAAGTACAATGAGCTAGCCCGCGAGTGGACAAGGAAGTACGCCATGTGAGAGTCAGTTGTGACGGGAAACATACACACACATCGCCGCCGCCCGGGCCCTGTCCTCCCCCCTCCCCACTCCTTGCCTCCTTTATCCCTCTCCCCTCTTGTCCCCATCAACACCAAATTACTGGAAATGTGTAAAATATCCATGTTCACTTTAGGATCTGCCTAATTTCTGTCGTTTCTGGTAATTAAAACGCGAATTTAATGCATCGTTAAGTAAACTCGGTACACATATGTGCAAATATAATTTCTGTTCTATCTAATAAGACATTTTCTTTAAGTGCAAAATTACTTTCATTTAATGTTGATGTGTCTGTAGATGTCTTTCACTCCTTAGTTGAAGTATGAATATTAGTTAAATTTACATCATTTGATTTATGTAATTCCTATAACTATTTGTACTTTAACTAGATCTAAATTGCATTGTGGAGCTGTACAATAGCCATATGTTTAGGAAATGGAGCGTTCTTTGATGTTCACTTGTCTGATTCACTTGAGAATTTGTCAATGAAATGTAAGTAAAGCTCATAAGTGTTAAGAACATTTTGGGTAATGTAAGTAAGTGGTATTACAAAATGAGCTCGTTCACAGAGTCGAGTGAGTGTTATTTTTTTTTTACTAGAAAAGCAACTTTTTTATGTTAGGATATGGTAGCGTGCTACAGACTGTCGTCGATCGGTCAGTTTTCTTTCATCCACAATATTTACATGGAAAACGCTCCAATAGTAACAACTCGCAGTATAAATTACAGTGTATCTCATAAGGTAATAAGTTACGATTAATCTAGATTTTTTTCAATATGGCGATCTTTATATTATAATTTTATCTAATATATATTGTGGTTGTAAGGATACGTGAGTTGTGATTTCCGCGCGTCCCCTCCACTGCCCTATCCCGATTCCTCGGACGGTAATGTTGAAGCGAGCCGCGACTGGCATTATGGTGTGGCATACGTTCGGCTGCAGGCGGGACGAAGCGTTTGTTCACTCTGTTACATACTAAGGAGATTCAAATTCAAAGCTTTTAAAATAAATTGTAATCAATCGACAACTTGTACTATTTTAGCTTCACTAAATTGTAAGAAACAATAAATTATTGTGTATGTAAATAAAATCCCGAGCTTTATTTAGGCGATTTCCTAGTAAACAGTGAATAAGCAACGGTAAAAAAACTCCGGTTTGGCACAGTTCCTGAGAGGGTCGTTGGCCGACATTTGATTTACGACGCCTCACAGCTTCCTGATCTTGACAATTTCTGAAGCTACAATATTACACTGCTCTTTGCAACTTCATATTCCGTAATCAATGTCAGCTGTTTTCGAAATAGTGATTGCTATAATTAAAATATCTAAGACGATAACTGGTTCTAATTTTGAGGTGCTGTAAGTTTTGTTAGTTACGTCTGATTTCAGTTTTCGAATCGCCTATCGCATCTTTGTCATCATAGTAGCATTGATTGATTCAAATCCAGTTCAATCTCATGCATAATTCATTGATTCGTCAGTAACTCGCAGTCGCAATTCTCATTAGGTCACGAAAGGCTCGTATTTATACTAGTTTGTAGTCGTTATTTCAACTTTGCTTTCAATTTCCTGGAATGCCGCATTAGTTCTGTTCAAAGGACCAAGCTCGTTGCAAGGCGCGTTTTGGAAATCTATGGGGTGGGTTATGTTCAACAGTGGACGTCCTATAGATAATCAATGCAAAACACGTCTAGATATGTGCTAAAACATTTTCCTACTTTCCTGTTCATCAAATTCCTGAAAATCAAGTCCTCCATCTGTTACTAAAGCATATTTAGCGTTATCCTGCTTGTATGACTTCATGTTCATATTTAGAGTTGCAGTAAGAATCGGGTGCGTTGCCCCTTATTTGCGGATGGTTCTTTTCCTGGCGAACGAGTGATGACGCGGTGTCCTAGCGGGGGTCAGTGCGTCACGAGGGCGGCGCCGGCGGCGTCATCCACGAGATAACGTTATTGCGTAGTTTATATGGTTGGAGTTATGCGCCTCTAGACAATCTTAGTGTTTCCGGATGACTAGTGCAACCCGGTTATACCAGGCTCAACTAATAAATCGGGGGCTGACTAGACGCCCGGTCAATCGGTCATTGGTTGCGTCTTAGCACTAATTCGGGAACGACCCCGCATATGCCCCTTCATGAATCAGTTTTCTAGACTTTGTTGAAAAATTTCTTCATACATATTGTGTAGGTAAGTAGGTATACTTAATGGCAAAGCGGCTCCATACTTTCCCATTTAGGTACTTTCAAAAATAATATGTAGGCTTTTTCTACATATTTCGTTCTTTGTTGCATTGTAATTTTCTCACACGTATTCATTTCGCAAGTCATTGCTATTGTTTTTACACGGCACTGGCTTGCGTTATAGATATTTAAGTACCTAAAAATAAACTACCTAAACAGCTAATGAGATCAATATGGCACTGCGTGGCACTTCTGCGTAGTATACCTATTTAGATAATATTTTATTGTAGACAAGCAGCCACCCTAATTTAAAAAAAAAATATATAGCCTATGACACCCGGGGATTGTGTAGCTTCCCAACAGTGAAAGAATTTTCAAATCGGTTCAGTAGTTTCGGAGCCTATTCAATGCAAACAAACAAACAATCAAATCTTTCCTCTTTATAATATTGGTATAGATATAGATATTGGTATAGATAGGTACGAACCTTCCCAGAGACTAACACCTAAAATCTGGTTATATAAATCGAGTAAATAACTTTCAATTTTTTATCTTATTATGGATGTAGGTTCCCAAAGAGACCTAACACCTAAAATTATAGTCATATAAATCGAAATTAAATAAATAAAAAGTAAAGGAAAAGCTTCTTGACATTCTTTATTACAAATCGAAAGTAGGTACATAATTTACAAAGGCACATAGTTCTAAAACCTAAAATTACAGTTCAGTCGTTTCCATGTTTTTTGCGTTCTTCATTTGCTCCAGTTGCTGGTAAAAGTCGTATTTCGCTTGGTTGGTTTGAGGTTCTGTCTCGGTGGATTCGATGGAGGGGAAGGCACCGGTGGTTATGAAGTAGGGTTTTTCGTTGGACAAGTCTTGGTCGACCGCGTTTTCGTCGAGCGAATCTCGTTCCGAGCGGCTGAGCTGGTCGTCTGTCTTGTACCAGTCGTTCTCGTACGCGTGGAGCCAGATGGGATTGGATCCCTTTGTACTGTGCTTGTTTGTGTTGGGGACGCGGCCGCCGGAGCTTCGGATGGTCATGTCCGACTCGCCCGGGGTCGGCGACGCTGCGAACAAAATGATAAGACTGATAAGTGAGAAACGACAATGCCGGCTGGAGATCGTGACTGATTGTGGCGTGCTAAACAAAGTCTAGATTTGTGTACACGAATGATTTATTTTCAGCTGTGATTTATTTATCGTACGTTTTGGAAACAGGAAAGAAAATATAAATTAGGTTTAGCTGAAAATGGTTTGCCACGACTGAACCTTGTTTCAAGTGCTGTCGTGGCGTTATGCTATGTGAGGGAGCACTAGCAGTAGACAGTAATAGCGCAGTTTAACTGGCCTTAAAAAATTGCTAAGCAGAAGGTAGATTACAGAATCTACGCCACGGCCACGGCCACGGCTTATTTCCATAGTTTTTCCATAGGGAAAAACTTACAATAAGCCGTGGCCGCCTTCCGTCTTCTAAAGCAATCTCATTGCGACAGGCACGTCATGAGACTATTTATCAGTAGAACAACAACAGTGTGGTTCACACCAGCCATAAAACTATCTCGTTAGACTAAACTTATTTAGAACCTTACAATAAGCAGTATTCAGTCGCCTTCAGCCCTCTAACGTGATCAGCGCGTTGAGATAGATACGCCATGAGAGAGAGCTCGAGCAAGACAGGTACAGCGCGGTCCACACGAGTTACAAAACTATCTAGTTGCTATACAAACTCTGTTCTATGCTATGGAGAAACTTACAATAAGCCGTGGCAGTGGCCGCCTTCAGTCTTCTAACGTAGTCAGCCCGCTGAGACAGACACGCCATGAGAGAGAGCACCAGCAGGACAGCCAGGAACAGCGCGGTCCACACGAGCCAGAATACCGTCTGGTTGCTGGATAGCGACTCGGCGGTCAAAGGCTGGTACTCGGCCGGCTGCGTGTCTAGGACGTTGAATTCCTGCAGGAGTATTTTATTTTAGATTTTAGTTTTTAACCGACTTCAAAAAAGAGGTGCTCAATTCACAGTAGCTCGTGGAGGTTACACCGGTAGACTAAAAGTACAAACAAACAATACCACTTTATTAGAGTTAAACATTACAAGGACATAACAATACAATTCTTAGGGTCTAATTGGCGGCCTTATCGCTTACTATGTACAGTAATAATTATTTTTCATCAAAATGGCTCCACCGACCGACTTCAACCGTGTACAGAATTCGAATAGTTCGCACGAATCGATGAACCGTCGATGTAGTAATTTTTAAATTATTGTTGATTTATCAAAAACGGTTTAGACGATTCGATAAAATTTAAATGGGACCACTTCTGAGGTATAATCTTCTTAGCAAAAAAAAGAATCGTCAACATCGGTTCGTAATTGGCGAAATATTCGCGTAACATACAAAAAAAATATTCAGTCGTATTGAGAACCTCTTTTATTGATGTCGGTAAAAATCGGTAGTAATACATACTATTACAATGTGCTGAAGTAGACGGCGTTTATTCTAACTTCTGAACTCGAATAATTTAATTGAGTAGATTCTTATGAGAGAACCAGAATAAAATTTCTACAGATTTTCATCACGCCAAAAAAAAAACTTTTCTATGCCATCAACATAAATCCACAACAAATATACAAACCTTGAACAAATCATCCAACTGCTCAATATTCTTATCCACAATCTTCAACACTTGCTCGACCTCCAAAACGGAATGATCATCACCGTTCACCAAATGCAGATATAGATCAGTCTTAGTATTGTCCACGGAACCATCTTTATTCGCATGAACTCTGAGGTCGTCTACGTTGACTACGGAACCCGTGACCGCGGCGAGTTGTTCTCGGAACACGTGTATTTTGTCGCGGATCTCTGAAGGGTGGGAGCGGAGGACGAATCTGACTCTTTGGTCCTCTCGAAGGAGGTAGATGAAAACGTGAGCTTCGTCCGCGAGCCCGCCTGTGTCGTTTGCCAGCACCTGCGGGTAATTAACATGATTATTTAGATATAAGTTATTTTTAAGCTCAAAAACGTTTTGGTTTTAGACTGTACACTTTCACTGCTGAGGTACTTTTTTTAAGGTGCCTGCTAATTCTAAAACGCACACGCAAGGCGCGGGAAGACGCTACCGCACACGCCTGGTGTGTGTAGTAGCCGCGGGGCGTGAGAATCGAAAACACAGACGTGTGTGTTTACAGCAGTGAAAGTGTTAAATAATTATTATTTTTCGCAAAAATAGCATGACCGACTTCACCCGTGTACAGAATTCGCGAATATTTCGCACGGATCGATGTTACATTTTTCACATTATTGTTGATTTACCAAAAATGGCTCAGCCGATTTCAATAAAATTTTAATGGGACCAATTTCGAAGTATGCTCTTTCCAATAAAAAAATAATTATTGAAATCGGACTACTACAAAAAAAGTTATGTGTGGTTATACATAAAAAATATATGTACGCGTGGAATTGAGTACCTCCTCCGGTTTGGTTCGTCGGTTAAAAATAAAATGAGAAAAGCTCTGTTTTCAACTGTTCTGTGGAGTTTGGTTGGCTTAAGAGCTAGTTCAGGCTGAAAAGCGTCGCATGGTTAAAGATAGGGACACAATATAAAAATGTAATTTACTTTATAAGCCGAATCATACAAGTCGGCGGATGTGAAGTTAGGTACAAGCTGCACGAAACCCAATTACTTAACGCGCAGCTTTATGTGAGCTTCAGTCAGGATTGGATATTGCGCAGTTTGTAGCTAACTCCACATCCGTCCACTTTATGATTCGGCCTATACGAGAAGGTATAAATCTTTCAGTCTAAAACTGCACGACCCTTCCCTAGCTCCATTGTCTTACTCGTAATAGGAATGATATTGCCACTTTTTATCCCTGTACATAGTAGCAAAGCAAGCCCTGTAGGTAATGTTCGACTACACAAATAGATAGACATTTCAATATTTATCTCATATCTCTTTCCAAATAAAGCTATCATGTTTAGTTGAGAGGCGTGCAGTTTTTACTTACAAGATTTCTATCTACAATATTTAACAAAGTCAATTCACAAAACAATGCGAGATGGCGCAGAGCAAGGAATCATTTTTATTTAGTTTTACTCACAAATTGTGTTATTTTTCGAGTCTAGTAAAATACTGCCTTATAAGAAGTGGGTAAAAAACAATGGGTGGACGCCAAATACCTAGACCTACCTTGAAATCAAAATATCCTTTCATCCCTTTCTGAGGATCGAAATTAAGCGTGATCGCTCCGGTGTCTACGTCCACGAGGAAGGGCGAGACGGCGAGGTTCTCCAAGCCTTCCGTTAGGGTCTCCTTTACTTCTCCTATTTGGTAATAGCTTATTTTGGCGTTATCACCCTCATCGGGATCTATGGCCTGTGAACATATATTTGTTGATTATTATTACAAAAAATACAATTATAGATACAGAAGCTTTAGACATGGTATCTGGTAACTTACACGCAGAATTTCAAGGGCGACTTTGGAACATCAAGAGGTTCAACTTTTACTATGAATACAAACCCGAATTCCCGAAAAAAAGATTAACTGTTCCATAGAAAAAGTCCATTGTCAATCGACAAAATGTATGGATTTAGTTGATTTTATTTTCAAATTTTTTAGTTTGGTCCTTTAGTACCTAAACGTGCATTTTGATATTCGCAGATGGGTGTAGGTTACAACTGATGTATGTATATCATGTTACTGTTATTGGGACAGACCTAAATCGGATTACTGCGTAAGTATATCATTCGCCAGTTGCCTAGAGGAAAAAATCGTTTAGACGACTAGGTCATCTATTACACCGCTAAATCGCTATATCAGTTCTATTTATATTTGTTCAATGCGTAACAATATATACGAACGGGAAACCGAATAACTCGATTAAAACAATGCCAGTTGAGCTTCATGACGTATTCAGCGAAAGTACTGAAATAGTTTTCATGGTAGAAGAGTTTTATAAATGAGTTGCCTTGACCTAAAATCGATAGCGACATCGTCCGCGTCCCTTGCCCGTGAATATTTAACTAACTTCGTTCATGAGTCGAGCTATTACCCTTTTAGTGGAATTACTACGTCGTCAGTTGATTTTAACCTACTTCCAAAAAAGGGGAACATTGTTAGCCGGTAGCCCGATTATACCTACTAGTATGTTTTGTACCTATGTTTTCTTTGTGTGCTCGATGTTGCTGCTAGTATTAAGCCAATTTGCACGTTTTGTTTTCTGTTATGTACAATGGACATGCATGGTGGTTACAAATTGGTTTCATAAAGAAAAAAAAGTGTGAATAAGCCTTGCCATACGGAACCCAAAGGATTGTTCAAAGATCAAAATGTAACGACTATGTAGTAATTTCTTTTACCTAATAACTGTAATTTCATTATTTCAACTAGCAGTCGTCAAAAGTAACATCTTCCAGGCAACCTCAGACCTGAGAGAGGTGTGAGTTGTGACGGAAAGTTAAAGTATTACCGCACACGCACATGATACCTAAACCTAAGTTAAGGTTTAAGACAATTTCCTTACTGATGTGTATAATGTCAATCGTTAAATTAATAAATGTGTGCGAGCCACAAAACGTTGATACTAGCCAGAAAACTCCGCTTCAGGCCACTGAAATTGGTTCGAAATTGCATGTAAAACGCCGTTATGTGTCTGTAGTGTAATGCTCGTATAGAGCGAATCAAACATCTTCGCGGCTGTGAAATCAGCTACAAGCTGCGCGAAACCCAATCCTCGCACAGCTGGTGAGCTTCAGTCAGGATAGCCCAGTTTAAGATAGGGTTGGCATTTTAAATTGCAAAAATTCCCGGCAGCAATTTTTTTGCTGCAACTTTTAATGGGGGTCTCATGTAGACTGAATCCAAAATGGCGACCAAATTCCGCCGGTGCGTTAGCCGCCATCTTTAATTTAAGGGTAAATGGTTTTTGCTTAATATCTCGACCATTTTCAACTTTTGCAATTTCAGGCCCTTTTTTGACTAATTCGACTGGGCTAGGATTGGGTAATACATAGCTTGCAGCTACCATCACAACCAACCAGAAATTTGATTCGGCGTATAGTCAGTCAGTCTTACCTTGACTTGCATAAAATCTATACCAAAATCAGCCTCAGTCGTAATTCCGCCTGTAAATATTTTCCTCACAAATGTTGGCGCGTTGTCGTTAACATCCTCCACTTTTATGTGCACGGTCAATGTAGAGACCGCGTCCAAGCTCTCTTGATACTTTGGCGGCGATACGCATTCTTCAGTAGCGAGGACCGTGAGGGTGTATTCCGACTGTTGTTCTCGATCTAAAGGAGCTTTTGTTGATAATCTAAAACAGAATAAAAAAAATACAATGATTAAAACATGATATTATAAAAAAATGCATTTACTGTAAATAAATGTTTGGTAAGAGATGCACTAGTTATGGTCATCTTATTGTCATTTGTGGCGACATTCATACATTTCGTGTCAATGGCTGTTTTTTTTGTGTTCACATTGAATTTTAATAATTAATTAGACAACTTATGTTAAAACAACATTTTTAAAGATATTTTCAAACTTTGAGATTCAGACAAACAATATTTATGGTGTCACATTGTTAATTATTAGCATTTATGCAAATTTTTGACTCAAAATGGCCACAACCCTTTTTACCTACAATACCTAAAAATATTGTGAGTTGATTCAAAGTGTGGGAATAGTGTAGGTAAAATTTGGTACCAAGGCAAGTTAAAATAAACTTCAGGATATTTTTGAAAATATCTGAAATAATTCTCCAGCATAATATTTGTAGAAAACACAGATCAACTTCAGTATTCGTGTCAAACTAAATGGGGTCTGTGAACACGAGACGAGTCGTTGCGCAGTAGCGAATTCATAGGTCGGCGGGAGTAAGGGGTGCGGTACTGCGCAGCTAGTAGCTAACTTCACAAACGCCATTAGCATTCGACTTATACTAATAATAGTTTATTGAATCAGGCGTTACTTTGCGGAAGTTCATCTTCAAATTCTTGTTTTGAATAAATATTTAGTGTATTTCCGCTCTGTCGTAGTCATATAAGTTAAGGGTACTATTCAAAATCCAAATTAAATCACAAACAAAATTAGTAATTAATCATTAAACTGTATCATGGTTCGACTATGGTTAGGTCAGGTTAGAAAAGTTACGCTTTGGTATGTTTACAAAATATGAATGAACCTGAAACAAAATTTTTTAATTAATCCGTTTAAAATAATAAAAAATAATTAAACCTGTAACAAAAATAGTGATTAGTAATCTATTTAAAAAATGTAGTAAACATAAAAATAATATTTAATTAATATGTTAAAATTACAAATATAATTTATTTATAAAAAATGGTATAAAATAATTGAAAAAATACTTAGTCAATAAATAGCACCCCTATTCTTACTGTACTCTATTCGACACGTGTTTCGCCTCTAAACGAGGCATCTTCAGGACGTCCTGAAGATGCCTCGTTTAGAGGCGAAACACGTGTCGAATAGAGTACAGTAAGAATAGGGGTGCTATTTATTGACTAAGTATTTTTTCAATTATTTTATACCATTTTTTATAAATAAATTATATTTGTAATTTTAACATATTAATTAAATATTATTTTCAGGTTTACTACATTTTTTAAATAGATTACTAATCACTATTTTTGTTACAGGTTTAATTATTTTTTATTATTTTAAACGGATTAATTAAAAAATTTTGTTTCAGGTTCATTCATATTTTGTAAACATACCAAAGCGTAACTTTTCTAACCTGACCTAACCATAGTCGAACCATGATACAGTTTAATGATTAATTACTAATTTTGTTTGTGATTTAATTTGGATTTTGAATAGTACCCTTAACTTATATGACTACGACAGAGCGGAAATACACTAAATATTTATTCAAAACAAGAATTATACTAATAATTCTCCGATTTGTCCTTGTGGCACAAATCTTTAACTAAATCTTTAAAAGCCATCCCGAATAGGTATGATGACTAAAAAAATATAATTAGTCCGGCAGACAGACTATCAAAAAATATTAGACACGTATTTATTCTTTTCACAATTAAACATAAATTGATGAAGATATAGTCCGTCAAAGTTCCGCGTGACGTCACAAGTGCCATACAAATGTATAGATCTCTGTAAGAGAGGTGACGTCACGACCCTCACTCCCAAATTTTGACAAGATGACTAGGTTTATCATTCTCGTTTGTTGTTTGATTTAACAAAAGAAAAAATGCGTGTCCAACATTTTTTGATAATGCAACTCGCGGACTAATTTTATAATACCTAATGTTTTTTTTACCCATGCAGTCATCATGCCTGTTGCCAACGACAAAAAATACATGAATATAACCTGTGAACGGGTGACATAGTCACTGCGGGACTAAACCCCTATACAATTAATAAAGATTAAAAAAAAAACCTGTGAACCAAGTTAAAATTCATTGTCGAGATTCATTGAAAATGCGACCTATAGAGAAAAATTAACATCCCGTCAAACGAAAGCAAAATACCCCTTTCACTTCGTTCACTAGGTCAATAAGAACAACTACGCCGCAAAATTATGAGGCGAGCAGGTATTTATTATGATGGTAAGCGTTCCGTCTATCTATAGTCTAATAATTGCTGATAAAAGTTATAGATCCGCGATATGATTGCACCGCTATCGCGCACGTTGGCAGATAATACGCGATAAGACGGTAGCTCTGATGTTAAACGATTTCTTGGAATATTATATGCGTTGTATTGTGTTGACCCGATTATGTCCGTGTAGCAACTTTGGGGGCCTCTATGGAAATACCAGTGTTTCAGACAATCTATTATTTATTCATGCAGTTTACAATATGCGGCAGTGGCGCTTTAAAGTACCTAAGTTTGACAGGTTGAGTGAATAAAGTCTAAATGTAATAATTATACCATACGATATTCCGGTACTGGCTGTTTCCAGTTGCCTGTTTCGATGGATTTAGGATTTTGTTTTGCTAGGGGGTTGGACTCTGCAATGGCTTGGAATGGAATTAGGGACATCTGTTTTTTAAGGTTTCGCGATATTTAGACTCAGATTCTACCAAAGTAGAGCGGATTGGAGCTGGGAGGAGCGGAGTAGTTTGTGAGCTAACTACAGAAATATTACTTTTGCCTAGTAAGAATAAAATCATCACCAACACGGAATCTACGTATCGACTAGCGATGAATGTAAGCCGTTCCAACTAGGTCCAAGGTTCCAAGGTATTATTGGAGATTCATTGGTGAGGCCTGTGTTCAGCAGTGGATGTCCTATGGCTGATGGGTGGGTGGGATGAATAAAAACACAGCTCACGCTTACGACTATATTTTGTTCTGGTCAAGCAAATATGACATTACTGCCTTATTATTGATTAAAACTGTCGCCGCACACGCGATTCCGCTTTACTCCACACAGTTTTTCGTTGAAAGAAAGAGTAGGTTGGGATAAAGGATGGAAAAAAAAGCTCGTACCTATGCGTAACTCTCTGCAACTCAAACATCCTTTCATCATTCCCCTTCACAATATAATAGCAGACTGGCAACATGGGCTCATCTCCTCTATCGATCTCATCCCTTTCGAACACCCTGGGCAAGTAAACACCGAATTCTGTAGAAGTCTAGAATTTTCCGTAACGTACCTGTGCGTATCTCTCTGCAAGTCAAACATCCTTCCGTTGTTTCCTCCCACAATATAGTAGCAGACGGGCAACATCGGCTCATCTCCTCTATCAATTTCATCCCTCTCAACCACGCTGGGCAGGTATACTCCAAATTCTCTAGAATTTTCCGTGACGTTCGCGTAGAAATGTCGGTCGGGGAAGCGCGGCCGGTAGTTGTCTACGTTCTGAACGTATACGGTGAGGTCCAGGAATGAGCTGAGAGGTGTCGGTAAGCCCAGGTCGTACGCTTCGATTCGCAGCTGAAAGATAAATGCTGCTAAGTGAACAAGATAAAAAAATAGAAGTGGAGTTGAAGAAAAAAAATCATTTTTAACCACAAACAAAACATTAAAGTTCGGGACGGACTCTGACCCTTCGAGCAAATATCTACAGAACCACAGTCTCTAAGTGAAAGTAGTAAAAAATTACCGAACGCCATCATTCATACCGACTTAGATATTTACGTTAAATAATTCACAATGGTCCGTTTTCTGGAATCTCGACGTTATGAAACCGAGCACATTGGCATCGCGCGGCGTTTCGTCGGCTTGCAATCGCCTTACGACCAATTAAAAAGCCTGTCCACTACGTAGTTTGGGCAGAGTTTTGGCTCGGACACTTTTTTTGCACGATTGTGACTCTACAGATATTTGCTCGAAGCCCTGACCGGTAAAAAACAGTTATTTCATTCAAATTGGTAGAATGACTCGAAACACCAATGTCGAAATATATGAAACATCTGATTTTTTTACGCGTTTTCCACTTTGGTCCTGCAAAACTTGTTGACAATATTTCGTAGTAAGTAATTATGCACATCTGCAAATCCGAAATCCTCAGTAAACATTAGCGGAGCTCGGGATTTGTTTTAGGGGGGCAGCTGCCTACTTTTGCCAACCCCAGAAAATTGAATGACTAATAGAACAACCTGGATACTACGCGATTTTCCATACAAAATTCTATGTTTTATACACACGCTACTCTCGCTAGCACGACCGCCACACGCGTATTTGTGTGCGGAACGTCTATAGCTGTCAACGATCATCACGACGCGACGACATGCCGCGTGAGAGAGACAGTTGCGTAATAAATTTGCAAAAATGAATATAAATCTAGTGCTCAAAAAAGTATAAAAATTACTTAATTTGGAAGCATTATAACAAAAAGTTACAAGTAGGTTTAGCAAAAGTTAAAAGTTAAACAAAAGTTAAACCTCATTCATTCGTCATTTTAAACAAAATATCTAGAGGAATTTACTAAATGGGTAATGTAAAATAAGTTCCTTTTATTTATCCTTAGTGAAACATGAAAATTTCCTGTTTTGTTACGTATCATTATATTCAACCATACACAGCAAAAGTCTTCCCTATTGTCACAGTCTAAGAATTTTTTATTGGAGAAACCACCCGCCAGTGCAGCCCGCGCGCAGAGTACACGATCGGTCCGTGAAACGCGGGGTGGAAGTGGAGTGCTAATAGTCAGACTAGATCAGTCTTCGAATTAAAGACTTAAAAATATTTCTAGGGTGTGAAAAGAAACTGTTAGAGTGGGCACCGCTCACCCATGCGCTCCTCTAGCTACGCCTACGACTAGCCACACTTTTAACCAATATGCTGTTGCTGGCATTAGTCAAGGTTTTACTCACTCTATAAGTAGTCTGTTTGTCCCGATCCAGCGTGTGCGCAGTCCGCAAAGCCCCAGTAGACGCGTGTATGGAGAAATCGTGCGCGTCTCGCAGACGAAAGCGGACGGCGCCGTTGGGGCCGATGTCGGCGTCGATCGCTCGCACTGCCACCACCACGGTGCCTATTGTTGCATTCTACAATAACAAAACGGAAAGATAGGTCCAGCACGCACTTCATAACTAAAACTTACGCGAAAGTAGATTTTTACGTCACGCTAAAAGTAGGGTTGAAACAACATTATGCACGCCTCTCCACACATTTTGTTGCGTACTACAGATGCGCAGATCGCCCATCTTGGTTTTAGGTATCTAGTTGACGTGAGCTGCCTGCTAATGGCTGTCAGGTTGCAAAGTTTACGTCTTCCAAGGACATGGGCGTAACCAGAAGGGCGGAGGATTTTGAGGAGTTCGACCCCCCATCACCATAACTTAACGACTAAACTTCTTACGATACGAAACCTGTCCCAGATTTTCAAATATAAAGAAATAAATAAATATTAGGGACATCTTACACACGGTCTCTGACCCTAAACTAAGCATAGCTTGTGATATGGCTGCCAGAGACTGATATACTACATAGACATATTTTAAATACATACTTATATAGATAGTACCTAAATAACACCCAGACACAGAGCAAACATCTATGTTCATCACACAAATATTTGCCCTGGGTGAGGATCGAACCCACGCCACTTTGGTCCAGAAGTCAGGGTCACTAACCACAGCCACCGAGGCAGTCACACTTTTCGTAAAAGTTACGTGATTTCTCGTACTTCCTCCTTTATACCCTTTATCGAAAATAGCATCAAATATTGTTTGCACTCAATATACTTCCGCTTAGTAAAAGTGAGGTAGTATTTTTGCCCTCCAATCTCAAATTAAAATAGACGCATTAAAATTTAAGAAAAAAAAATGAACGTCTTAAAATGGTCAAATTATTTGAATTCATTGATAGTGTCACTCTGCTTCGGATGTAGAAACACCGGCGCGTGGTCATTGTAATAGGAGACGCATAGTTTCAATCGCCCCCGCGCTTCGTTGGGCGGAGTCCCGAGGTATCTGGCCTCGACCAATAAGCTGCAGTTTCCAAACTTCCCATATTTCTCGCTAAAACTTGAATGCTTACCTCAGGCACTTTGATAGTGTCATTCTGCTTCGGATGTAGGAACACTGGCGCGTGGTCGTTGTAATCAGAAACGCACAGTTTCAACTGCCCCCGCGCAACATTTGGCGGAGTCCCAAGGTCTCTCGCCTCGACCAGTAGGCTGTAGTTTCCGAAGCGATCTTTGAGAGATTGCTTCGCGAAGAGACGGCCGGTGTTGGCGTCGCCGCCTATTTGCTCGAAACGAAATAGTTCTGTAAATAAATGTATGCGGTTAGAACATCGTAGCGCTCATAAATTAGTTTGAATAGGACTGCTATTACTACTCGCATCTAATACTATATTCTGATATTGCTATCACCCCTAGATTCCTCAGCTTTGTAAAAGGTTATAGGCCCCGGTTGCAATTTACAGATATGTTAAAGGCTTTCACGCAATCTAAAACCTATTGACACCGGGGTTGGCCATCCGGTAATTTATTATATAAGTTAGATACTTTCTTAGATGAAAGAAATGAATAAAGAAAAAGGTATCAAAGTCTATAATTTAGAGTGTATGTAGGTACTTGTTCAAAACCACAGAAGAGAGAAAGAAAGTTCTTCTGTTCTGCGTTCAAAACATTGCTTTAGTTTTGCTGAAGTGATCTTCACAATTTTAAAGATAAATAACGACGTTGTATAAGCTTGTTAAGCAATTTTGGTGGCAAAACTAAAGTTGGATGAAACTTTGTATTAATTGGGTAGTTGTAAAAACAAGTAGAGCAGATCATTAACCTTTTGTTGACCCAGATTCATAGTAGGCAAATATGCTAATGCAATACGTTGCAAACGCATGGTACGAGATATGGATAACTCATTTTATGGTTTTCTTAGGTACCTCGAGTATCATGATATATGACCATTATCTAAGAACATGAATTAATTTTCCATCATAATATCGAGGGAAATGGGAGAAAGATCAAACTCACTATAAATATTAATTTGGGTTAGTATTGCGTGTCGAGAGACAGTAACAATCTTAAATGCGAAACAGCGTTTTTTGGAAACTTATTATTTGGGTATTGATCAATTGGCAGAAGCACCTGCAACTATAACTAGTTTACTACAAGAAATATTTAATATTCAATGTCAAAATTAAGGTAAGAAGTATACCTATAATGGGTCCTACCAAGCTGGTCAGTACTCGGTGGCGGCTTTACATAAGCCATGGAATTTCTTCTACAGATTTATGCAGGTGTCCTTGATGACGATGTTTTTCTTCACCGAAAGTAAGTTCGTATATAATGGCTAGGATAATGGTTGCTTGGTTTTTAAGCCTACTGAATTCCTCTGGCTATGTGGTATTAAAGTCCAGAGCACTTATCGGTACGGGACCGGGATTTGAAGTCACGGACAGTATCGGCTCGCGGTGGTTGTGGATCTCTGCTGTAGTTGTGTACGTTAACTGTACTGTATACTAAGCGCCATACAAATCGGCGGATGAGAAGTTAGCCACAGATGACACTTCGCCGTGATTCGCTAATAATTACGCATGTGTGCACAATACGTTGGGAGCGCGCGGGAGGCATGAGGTTAGCGGGCGGGTGTGCCCCGGCGTCTAGTCTCTCTGGCTCCCGCGCATACCTATATTTCAGCTTTCGCGCAGCGTTCTGCGCATAACTTCCCATCCGCCGATTTGTGTGGCGCTTAGTATCCCTAACTTTATAGCCTGAAGGGTGACTGGTATACATAACATACCATGTCCTTTACCCCCGACGAGATGGAATTGCCCGCGTCTGTTAGTCGTGTTGTTGCCGTCCGCGTCAGTCGCTGTCACGGACAGTATCGCTCGCAGAGGTTGTGCAACTCTAATATAAGACTATAGTTGTACGCCAATTGTACTGAACCAGCCGTTACATACCATGTCCTTTACCACCGACGAGATGGAATTACCCGCGTCTGTTAGTCGTGTTGTTGTCGTCCGCGTCAGTCGCTGTCACGGACAGTATCGCTCGCGGCGGTTTTGGAACCCTGCCATAAAACTATAGTTGTACGCCAACTGTACTGAACATGTCCTTACATACCATGTCCTTTACCACCGACGAGATGGAATTACCCGCGTCTGTTAGTGGTGTTGTTGTCGTCCGCGTCAGTCGCTGTCACGGACAGTATCGCTCGCGGCGGTTTTGGAACCCTGCTATAAAACTATAGTTGTACGCCAACTGTACTGAACATGTCCTTACATACCATGTCCTTTACCACCGACGAGATGGAATTACCCGCGTCTGTTAGTGGTGTTGTTGTCGTCCGCGTCAGTCGCTGTCACGGACAGTATCGCTCGCGGCGGTTTTGGAACCCTGCTATAAAACTATAGTTGTACGCCAACTGTACTGAACATGTCCTTACATACCATGTCCTTTACCACCGACGAGATGGAATTGCCCGCGCCTGTTAGTCGTGTTGTTGCCGTCCGCGTCAGTCGCTGTCACGGACAGTATCGCTCGCAGAGGTTGTGCAACTCTAATATAAGACTATAGTTGTACGCCAATTGTACTGAACCAGCCGTTACATACCATGTCCTTTACCACCGACGAGATGGAATTACTCGCGTCTGTTAGTGGTGTTGTTGTCGTCCGCGTCAGTCGCTGTCACGGACAGTATCGCTCGCGGCGGTTTTGGAACCCTGCTATAAAAGTATAGTTGTACGCCAACTGTACTGAACATGTCCTTACATACCATGTCCTTTACCACCGACGAGATGGAATTGTACGCGTCCGTTAGGCGTGTTGTTGTCGTCCGCGTCGGTCGCTGTCACAGACAGTATCGGCTCACGGTGGTTGTGGAACTCGGTAATGGTTGTACATTCGGTCGGCAGTTGCAGGACTGGTGTGTTGTCGTTTACGTCTTCCACGTGGATTCTGGAAGACAAAAAAAGTTTCAAGAATATACAAGTGGCTAAAATTCTTTGATAAAATCTAACGGACTTCAAAATTTCTTCGCAATTTGAGTGTGATTTTTTTTGGTTATTACTTTTTTCTAGGTGGTTCGATACTCATCGCCACGTTTCACACATTTTGTCAAATGGCAATGAATTTTATAAATGGAAAATTTATTTATTTTGGCGATTTAAGGATCGGTCCCTAAATAATATTGACAAACGAGTAAAATAATGTCTTACACCGCCAGAATATAAGACGCACGAGTCTGTGAGTCTCTCTGTTTCTCGTACGACATACTGACAGGAACCAGGTCTGGGGTCAATATAGTAACCTTACACAATCTGTTTAAATGCGTTTCTGCTATCTCCTGCTCGTCGTCCGAACTGGTAGTAATCCAACGCCTCTACCGCCAGATAGTAAGACGCGCGGGTCTCGCGGTCTAGCCAGGAAGATACTGACTGAGACCCCATATGTGTGTCTATATAGTAAACTTACACAATCTGTTTAAATGAAACGATTCTCCCGCTCGTCACTCGAACTTGTGGTTATCCCTCACGACCATCGCCAGAGTGTAAGACGCGCGGGTCTCGCGTTCCAGCCAGGCAGATACTGCCAAAGACAATTTCTGGGTCTACAGAGTATAATTACACATCAATCTCCTTGAACGCGTTTCTGCTGTCTCCCGCCTGTCGTCCGAACTGGTACTTATTCCACGCCTCCACCGCCAGAGTGTATAATGTACGGGTCTCGCGGTCTAGCCAGGAAGATACTGCCAAATACCATTTCTGGGTCTATATAGTATACTTACACAATCTGTTTAAAGGCGTTTCTGCTGTCTCCCGCCCGTCACCCAAACTAATAGTTAACCCACGCCTCCACCGCTAGAGTGTAAAACGCGCGGGTCTCGCGGTCTAGCCAGGAAGATACTGATAGGAAACCTGCGTTTAGGTCTTTAGAATAAACTTACACAAGCTGCTTGAATGCGTTTCTGCTGTCTCGCGCTCGTCGTCCGAAGTGGTAGCTATCCCACGCCTCCTCAGTGAGTGCAAGACGCGCGAGTCTCGCGGTCTAGCCAGGAAAATACTGATTGAAAGCCCGCGTTTTTAGGTCTATAAAGTAAACTTACACAATTTGCTTGAATACATTTCTGCCGTCTCCCGCTCGTCACCCGAACTGGCAATTATCCCACGCCTCCACCGCCAGAGTGTAAGACGCGCGGGTCTCGCGGTCTAGCCAGGAAGATACTGACAGAGACTCCGTGTCTGGGTTTATGGAGTAAACTTACACAATCTGCTTGAAAGCGTTTCTGCTATCACCCGCCCGGCGCCCAAACTGGTAGTTATCCCACGCCTCCACCGCCAGAGTGTAAGACGCGCGGGTCTCGCGGTCTAGCCAGGAAGATACCGACAGGGACCCCGTGTCTGGATCTATCACGAACTTGCCCTGGAAAGAAAGCTGATTTTGAGCTGATAAACTCAACCATTATCGAATTAGGAGTGAGGGGACCGTAGAAGAACCAAAGTCAATGACATAGTCCCCCAGATTAGCAAATTGAGGTGGTAGTAAGCACACAACCACACAATATACAGAACTAATGGCCGATGGCTGAAACGACGACTGCCCTAGTCGTCGTTTCAGCCATAGGGCGTGCACTGCTGGACATAGGCCTCCCCTACGGATTTACAATAAGCCCGGTTGGAAGCTGCCTGAGTCCAGCGTGTTCCTGCGGTTATAATTATATTGTCGGTCTACCTAGTCGGTGGATGTCCTACGCTGCGCTTGCCACGGTGTGGTTTCCATTCGAGAACTTTACAGTCCCATCAGCCATCCCCTTTTCGAGCTATGTGCCCTGCCCACTGCCATTTCAACTAGCTAATCCGCTGGGCTACGTCGGTACGTTGAAGTGGCAGTAAACAGAACACACAACCACACAACGTACACAACTGATGGCCGATGGGGCAGTAAAGTATTCGAACTCAGACTATGTATCAGCGATCGCAACGTAGGACGTCCAACATCAAGATGGACACACAATGTGATTAGAACCGGTGGATTGCGCTGGACGCAACCTAGGTATTGGCCGTGAAATTAGCTACAAGCAGCGCGAAACCCAATCCTCGCGCAGCTGTTAAGTGAGCTTCAGTCAGGATTGGGTTATCCGTAGCTTGAACCTAACATTACAACCGCTAAAAAGTTTGATTTTAATACAACCGGTCTTTTTGGAAATCAATAGAAGATGTCCTGAAAGACAGCTTTAGAGGTCTGTACTCACGTGTATGCGTTTGTGCATAGTCGCAGATAACGAGAACAGTTTCGCCTTCGCCTTTTAGGGTTCCTCGTTTTATAACCGAGGAACCGAAACGGAAGAAGGCGAAACTGTTCTCGTCATCTGAAATCTATGCGTAATCGTTGAATAGGGTTTTTAAAATACACGTGAAGTTTCTTGAACTTAAGTGTTCCATTTGTGAGATATAGGTCGCCAAAGTTAAAAAAGAGTGTTCCCCATCCCTTAATTTATAAAGTATACAAGAAGACAAGAAAACTTTCTTAGTTTATAGACCACATTAAAAACTTTCTCTGAAAATTATTGAGCACTGTAGAAATTATAACTTTTTGAGTTCTAAAGAAAAATAGAATTTTTTATCATAATCATTATCACCATCTACGGAAACCTAGCATACGCGTGTCTCAACACGCACTTGACAACTAATTTTAGTATTACACTCTACAGACGCCGGGTCCGTACCTTTTGCTAACGTTGTTACACACGATTTTTTTTCTTGGAAGACAATTTAATACTTAATACGTTATAAATCTTGAATCATCAGTTTCATCTTCCGGTATTCACCTGTGCGGAAGTCCGGTCGAGCAGGTAAGTGATTTTCCCATATTCCCCCGAGTCCGCATCAGTAGCAGCAACGGTCGCGACCGCGTTACCCGGCTCAATATCCTCTCGCACCGTGTACTCGAATGCAGATGACTCGAATATGGGGATAACCAGCGATATATGTCGCATGTGACGTTTGTCGCTGTTAGAAACTAATGCTTTAGGAACCGGAATTAGGTGACTATCTCGTGCCAAATTTCGATGTTAGTAATTCATTCACGCGTACTGTACTTTTGTCGTCAGCTAGTATTTAGTCTGCAGTGGTTTTTGAATGAAAATTATATCTGAATAGATATAACCTTTGTAGAAGTAAAGAGTGAACTGTCTGTAAGTATATCTATTCGCCTGAGTAGAAGTAAAGAATAAACAGTCTATCTATTGACCTGTGTAGAAGTAAACAGTGCACTGACTGTCTATCTATTCACCTGTGCTCAAGTCCGGTCGAGCAGATAAGTGATCTTGCCATATTCCCCGAGTCGGCGTCAGTAGTGGTTATAGTCACATCTCGAATATTGGTCTTAATCAGCGGTGTAAGCCACTTGTGATGTTATTCGATGGTTAAGCTGTCTAACTATATGTATGGGTATATTCACCTGTGCCGTAGTCCGGTCGAGGAGATAAGTGATCTTGCCATATTCCCCCGAGTCGGCGTCAGTATTGGTTACAGTCATGACTCGAATATTGGTCTTAATCAACGGTATAAGCCACTTGTGATGTTAGTCGATGGTTAAACTGTCTAACTATATATATAGATATATTCACCTGTGCCGAAGTCCGGTCGAGCAGATAAGTGATTTTCCCATATTCCCCCGAGTCAGCGTCAGTGGCCGCTACGGTCGCGACCGCGGTACCCGGCTCTATATCCTCTCGCACCGTGTACTCGAATGCAGACGACTCGAATATTGGGTTGTTGTCGTTTTCGTCTAGCACCTGAGAGCAAGGAATGATTATATTGATTATGTTATTCATCATATCAGCTGGTATGAATGAGTGTACAGATGCATACAATGTGCGTAAATAGGCATGATGTCTGGGTAAAAAAAACATTATTAGGTATAATTAGTCCGTGAGTTAGATTATCAAAACATATTGGACACGTGATAGATCAGGTCAGATTAAGGATGTAAGAAGAGAATTTGCCATGGCGAAGCATGGGCAGGACTGGCATCATTTTGGAGTCTACTTGGTTTTGGGACGCTAAAATGGCGTAAGTACTTAAGTACATAGAAAAGTAGAACTATAAGTATTTTTTGACATTTTTGACATAAGGGATATTTGAACTACCTACTCTTCTACACATTACATTACGTCACATGGTCCGTTATAGTTTATTAACCAAATGATACATTTATACATATTTATTGTAAAGTTATAAGGGCTGCTAAGCATTCGAACAAGAAAATTCTGTGTCTCAAATGCTACCGTCTTCCTGCATAATGTTGGAGTTGAAGGAAATGAAGCATGAGGAGTGAAGTGACTAAAGAAATAAAGCATACCGACACACTGCCTCGGTGACTCAGTGGTTAGTGACCCTGACAACTGAATTAAAGAGGCGTGGGTTCGATTTCCACCCAGGGCAAGTATTTATGTAATGGACATAGGTGTTTGCTCTGTATCTGGTTGTTATTGGTAATGATCTCAGTATGAATCTAAAGATAAGTATATTATGTAGTATATCAGTCTCCGGCAGCCAAATGACAAGATTTGCTTAGTTTGGGGTCAGAGACCGTGTGTAAGATGTCCCCTAATATTTATTTATTATTTATACTTTACCTGAATAAAGAGATCGACATAGGAGTATCTCGGCGGAACCCCGCTGTCCACCGCCTTGACAGTCAGATTGATCCACGGATGCTCTTCGTGATCGATTTTGTTCGCTACCACCACTTCGCCTGTCGTTTTCTCTATATGCACCATTTGTAGGAGATCTTCTCTTCCTGTGTGAAACAAAAAATCTGGTGTTTGTCAATTAATTTAACTCAACGATAATAATAGGTCGAATCATCCAACTTGGCGGCTGTGATGTTAGCTACAAGTTAAAATAGCCCAATCTTGTAGCTTACTTAACAGCTGCGCGAGGTTATTCGCTGCAAGTAAGTATAGTCCGCGCCACACAAGTCGGCGGATGAGAAGTTAGCCGCAGACGACACTTCGCCGTGATTCGCTAATTATTGCGCATGTGTGCACAATGCCGACTCCTAGTGTTGAGCACGGGCGTAGGGAGCGCGCGGGAGGCATGAGGTTGGTGGGCGGGTGTGCCCCTGCGCGAGTCTCTCTGGCTCCCGCGCATACCTATATTTTGCCTTTTGCGCAGCGTTCTGCGCATAACTTTCCATCCGCTGACTTGTGTGGTGCGGACTATAGCTAACATTACAGCCGCCAATCGTATCATTTGGCCTATTTAAGCATTGCCATTTAGCATGCTGGCAGCATTGCTGACATATCATTTGTGTAGCTTAACCTCAGTCATGTACCTAAGACTATTTTTAAAGCGAATAAATACGCGCATGACTACCAAGTCGTCTGATGGTAAGTGACATTATGGTCCAAGATGACGCACGCACTCTTAGAAGATGCTTATATACACCCTGTCTTTGAAAAGCTTCAGAAACAGGAAGGTCGGTACCTACTGTTTCATTCCCTGGCCGTACGAATTTGGAGTTATATCTAAATAAATAACGCTTCTCCCTTAGAGGTTTTTATTAGGATTATCTATGGTGTCGTCGATGCCACGGAACACACAAAAAGACAAGAAACACTGGCTGAAAATGTTGTAATGGTCTTTAGAATATGAATCTTCTTCTATCTAACCTTCAAGAAAGTACGCCATACTCCGATTCCTATCAGCGTCATCCGCGACCACGTGTACGCACGATATTAACCCCATTCTTCGAGTTCTCGGCTATCGACGTCTTATACACCGGCTTGCGGAAGACATGGTTATTGTACTTAGGAGGTAATGCGTAATTTGCAAGTAGGTATCCCCGTTAACTTACCTTCTAGAAAGTAAGTCATAGTCCGATTCCTATCAGCGTCATCTGCGACCACGTGCACGATATTAACCCCATTCTTCGAGTTTTCGGCTATCGACGTCTTATACACCGGCTTGCGGATTACATGGTTATTGTACTTAGGAGGTAATGCGTAATTTTCAGTAGGTATCCCCGTTAACTTACCTTCTAGAAAGTAAGTCATAGTCCGATTCCTATCAACGTCATCTGCGACCACGTGCACGATATTAACCCCATTCTTCGAGTTTTCGGCTATCGACGTCTTATACACCGGCTTGCGGAAGACATGGTTATTGTACTTAGGAGGTAATGCGTAATTTGCAGTAGGTATCCCCGTTAACTTACCTTCTAGAAAGTAAGTCATAGTCCGATTCCTATCAGCGTCATCTGCGACCACGTGCACGATATTAACCCCATTCTTCGAGTTTTCGGCTATCGACGTCTTATACAAAGGCTTGCGGAAGACATGGTTATTGTATTTAGGAGGTAATGCGTAATTTGCAAGTAGGTATCCCCGTTAACTTACCTTCTAGAAAGTAAGTCATAGTTCGATTCCTATCAGCGTCATCTGCGACCACGTGCACGATATTAACCCCATTCTTCGAGTTTTCGGCTATCGACGTCTTTTACACCGGCTTGCGGAAGACATGTTTATTGTACTTAGGAGGTAATGCGTAATTTGCAGTAGGTATCCCCGTTAACTTACCTTCTAGAAAGTAAGTCATAGTCCGATTCCTATCAGCGTCATCTGCGACCACGTACACGATATTAACCCCATTCTTCGAGTTTTCGGCTATCGACGTCTTATACAAAGGCTTGCGGAAGACATGGTTATTGTACTTAGGAGGTAATGCGTAATTTGCAAGTAGGTATCCCCGTTAACTTACCTTCTAGAAAGTAAGTCATAGTTCGATTCCTATCAGCGTCATCTGCGACCACGTGCACGATATTAACCCCATTCTTCGAGTTTTCGGCTATCGACGTCTTATACACCGGCTTGCGGAAGACAGGGTTATTGTCGTTCTCATCTTCTATAGTGATCGTGAGTGTTGTGGACGCAGTTTGCTTTGGACCCCCATCTATTGCTGCCATGTCTTCTACTGTCAGCACTAGTTTGATGGTTTCTATCTTCTCGCGATCAATTAACCTAGAAATCAAGAAAATTTTAGAAGGCACAATAAGAGGCCTATATTCAGCAGTGGGATAAAGAAGGCTGTTGATGATGATGATAAACAAGATTTTTAATCGATTTATTTTTAGTTGATATGGAAAGTGTTTGACTGAAGCTTATCGGATGTGCAAGACCGCGCCAAATAACTAAAACAAAAATGGTGTAATCATAGTCACTTTGCACAGTGTTGTATTTGTGTCTACTATATCTCTAAAGTAGGCCTATATCCAGCAGTCGGATAAAGAAGGCTGTTGATGATGATGAAACAAATTTTTTCATCGATTTCTTTTCAGTTGATATGGAAAGTTTTGACTGAAGCTTATCGGATGTGCAAGACCGCGCCAAATAACTAAAACAAAAATGGTGTAGTCATAGTCACTTTGCTTCGCAGTGTTGTACCCACTATTTCTCCAAAGTGAGCCATAAATCTAAAGTATGTAGCACGAGTATCTTATGGGACATTTCTTGTTAATATGGGTTATAAAGCCTCCCGGGACTTGAAGTCGATATATTTTTTCCTAAAATGGCGTCGGCTACACCCACCAACAAGAGTTTTTTGCTCGCTATTACTAACAGCAAGAGGAATGGGGCTCCCATACGGTACGGAACCCTTCGTGCACGAGTCCGACTCGCACTTGGCCTATTTTTTTATTTTCCACCTACTTTATCAAGGGTGGTAAGGTAGGGCCTCGAAATATCATGCGGGCGAAGCCGCGGGCAAAAGCTAGTTTTCAATATAGACAGAAAATAATAAAAACGAAAAATATTAATACTATTGTAAAAAAAGCGTGGGGCGCTTTGTGCCCTAATTTTTCGTGAATCGAGCACCCCAATAATGAAAACATACCTGACAGCTTTCAAAGATCCATCAACTGAATTCAGATCCCATTGCGCGAGGTAGTCGTACTCGGTGAGAGGTATGATGATGCCGTCTTCGTTCCGGGCGACACTGCTGGTCTTGTCTATGGAGTACCTCAGGACCGGCTGGTCGTCCGGGTCGAAAGCTTGCGCGCGGTACACTGGCGTTCCCACCTGTTAAATAATCGTAATCATCATGTCAGCGCAGCCGTGTCACAACCACAGTTGGACACAGGTCTTCCCAATAGATTTCTTTTGCCTTGCATCTAGCGCGCATGTGCGGCATTTATCAGATCGTCTGTATATTTGGCTGGTGGACGTCTTACGCTGCGATTGCTGGTGAGTGGAAACGGTATCAGAACTCATTTGAAAGGGGTCGGCGAGAGGTTGCGATGGAACGGGACTCGTGGAAGGAAATGTGGGAGACCTTTGCCACGGAGTGCGACAGTAGGTATAGATTGAAAAAGAATTATGTGTTTACAGGCAGTTCAAAAGGGTTTGAACATGTGTGGCATAACCACCCGCCGCCATTTTGATTTTTTTTCAAAGATTCCGCGCACGATGAAAAGAGTGTATTACTGTATTTTTAGTGTTTTTCATAGTTTTCTCGTATATCGATCTTTACATCAAAATTTCTCGAAAACGTGATACTTTAGGGTATCATAGTACAGAACATATATTGTTTGTACAAGTGTCCCATACCCATAATATACTTATTTCATTGTGCGCGTAAACTTAGAAAAAAAAAAAAAAATGGCGGCGGGTGGATATGCCAGCTTCCATGCAAAAATATTCAAATCCTTTTTAGTGACTGATAAAATTCTAACTGGTATGTTTAGTATGCTGCCATTCGTGTAAATAGCCGTTTTACCTGAGTATTCTCCCTGACGCTAATAACACCGGGTTCCACGAACACTGGCGGTTTGTTGTTGACGTCCACAATCGTAATGTTGACTAGCACCGCCGCGCTCAGTTGCTGCTCGCCAATGCCGCCGTCCAACGCCACCTGGTGAAAATTTGATAGTTAGGATTATGGCGTGAAACAAATAATTGTTTAAAATGTCTCTAGTATAATTAATAGTACATTAATAATATTCATAATATTTAATAAAAAAAAAATATTTAATTAAGGATTTGACATGACTATCCTCTCTTCTATTTCAATAAAGTGTTGTGTGATTTGTACGGAGGTAATTTCGTGAACTGTGTGAGTATTATATGCTTTCTCTGCAAGCTGATGATTTCAGCATCAGTCGCGACCTTTGTTACTGATTCATATGAATTAACGTCTCAATAAGTTTTTGATTGCTCTGGACGGTGTGGTGTGAGTCCCTTGATCGAGCACAACGAGGGCTCGATTCGAGTTGCGTAGATCGAGTGGTTTCCGTCGATCGAGCTTACGGTAGCAAATACAAAAATCGATGAGCATATATTCCTGTCTACTCTGCTTGCAGAGATCGGACAACTGTATTATACTTTCCAAACTTACAACAGTGAGCGCGTAGCGAGCGCGGTTGTTGTATATTGTTGTTGTTGTATGTTATATTGTTGTATACTTACAACAGTGAGCGCGTAGCGAGCGCGGTTGTTGTATATTGTTGTTGTTGTATGTTATATTGTTGTATACTTACAACAGTGAGCGCGTAGCGAGCGCGGTTGTTGTATATTGTTGTTGTTGTATGTTATATTGTTGTAAACTTACAACAGTGAGCGCGTAGCGAGCGCGGTTGTTGTATATTGTTGTTGTTGTATGTTATATTGTTGTATACTTACAACAGTGAGCGCGTATCGGTTGATCTTGGGATTGGTCTTGTCGGGGTCGAGCGTAGAGCCGTTGGCGACGGAGACCACTCCCGAGCCGGAGTCTATGACGAACTTGTCGCTCGCGCCGCGCTGGATGCGGTACACTATGCGGTTGTTGGGGGAAGAACCGTCCGCGTCGCGGGCTTTTACCTGTAATGCAAGTAAGTTTTTAAAGTTTTTCTTTGTGAATACCTAATTGTTATAAATACTTAGTTGTTTTATTAAGTAACTAGGTATAATACTTCGAAGATTCACAATACATTAGAGATAAGTTAGTTTCAATAAACAATTGTTTTATCGTATTATTTGTCATTTTAAAATTATCGACAAAATAAATCGATTTTTTATAATTAATTGCAACCTTGTCGCAGAGGATAAATGGGTAAACAGGAATTACCCCTACACCCACCGGTGGGTGAGGCCGGGGAGCGGCCAATAAATATTTAAGGTGGGCACCTTAAATATTTATTTTATTTTAATTTTATTATTTATTATTGAAGGGAATATAAAACTAAAGATTCTGTGAAAATTTCAAGCATCTACCTGATACCATTATTAATATAATTATATTGTTGTCTATAACAACAATATAATTATATTAATAATGGTAACCGAAATACATTATCTGTAAAAATTTCAGCTGCCTAGCTATCACGGTTCATGAGATACAGCCCGGTGACAGACAGACAGACATACAGACAGACGGACATCGAAGTCTTAGTAATAGGGTCCCGTTTTTCCCTTTGGGTACTGAACCCTAAAAACTGTAGTATGATCTACCAAATAAACCAAATAAGAATCAACAAAATCGATTCATACCTAATTGGTGGAATGTCGCTTAACATAGGTACATACAAAAAAACATAGTCGAATTGAGGACCTCCACTTTTTTTGAAGTCGTTAGAAGTACCTACAAGCTTTCCTTCCTCATTGACTAATGATGATGATAATACGAAGGGTGGGCACCGCTTACCCGTGCCATTTCTAGGAACTTCTTTGCCCACCCCTGACCCCGCAAAAAATGAAAGTTATTGCATTCTACTGGGGTAGGCATAAGTGAATAGCTGTCCCCCCTAAATAAAGTCTCTAGTTACTTCAAAGATTATTATTATTTCGACACATAATTTCACCGACTTGGCATTTTTTCTTACATTCCATATTGATGCATAAATAATTTATAAATTCTGGTGCCATACCTAAAAACCTGCAAAAAATATTTAAGTAGATAAATCTCGTAAAATAAATTAAAATAATAATAGCTAAAGACAGTCTCTATTGAAAATTAAATTTTAAAGTGCAAAAAGTGATCTCTCCGGCGGGGAATCGAACCCCGGTCTCCCGCGTGACAGGCGGGGATACTGACCACTATACTACCGAAGACTGTGATAGGAACGTCGAAATTATCGATATAGTTCTACCAGTGTATGGCGAACCTCATAAGAACTAACACAAAATGACGAGAGCGAGAATGATTTATTTTGTTTAAATTTTTGCGCGTCAGAATGTAGAACACTTTGCCTGGGTCTGTCTTCCCGCTAAAGTACAACGTGGGTGTCTTGAAATCCCGAGTAAATACGTATCTTTTGTAAGCGTGCCACACCTTAGGCCCGAATTCCTCTGTCGCTGATGTCGGTCGCTGATATCGGTCGCGCGTACGAATATACGTTGTGTTCTATGAAGCACCACACTGTGACGCTGACATCAGCGGCGCGCGAGTTGCTACGCGCCGCTGATGGCGCGCGTCGGTCTCGCTCGTCAGCGCCGCGTTCGTCGGTCGACTGACGCGCTATAGAACGCTATGAGCGTCCTCACTCTGTTCCCGACCGTCGGCACGCGCGCGTACAGTCGCCCGCCACCATGATGAACATTGATAGCAGTTCATCAAAAGTTTTTACTTTCATTCTAAAATAATTAAAAAACTTTTCATCGTCCTGACGTAGCTTTTCAAATAAAGTAGAAAATTCACCATTCGTCACCCTATCAGCAACAATTGGGTGAATGTGATATCTTTTTTTTCTATATTGACGCCGTCTCCGCTTGCGTAAGTATGCTGCAGCAACTAAACAATTTTTAATTTTTAAACATTTTTCATAATAATATCCCAAATTCAAACTCCGCTTCACAAATCCACAACAAATCTACTTGGAGACGCCTGTACCGTGGAGCGGTCAGTATCGCACTACGGATGTTTTCATTGGCGCTGATGGTCAGCGCGCTACGCGACTGACGGTACGCGACCGACGTCAGCGACAGAGGAATCCGGGCCTTTTGACCCCAGGTAGTATTTAGCCAAACGCAAACCTATACAAAATTAAAAATAAAAGTCTAAGAACTCATGGAGCTATTTTGTCCCATCATCCCATGCCCGCCGCGGTGGTGGAATTGCAGTGTTATTTTATACACACGAGACAGGATATTTGTGTGGTTGCGTAACCACACAAATATCCTGTCTCGTGGTTGAGATTATTACCCGTGGTTGAGATTATTAGGCAAACGTGGCGTTTGCCCGAATCACAATAATGATAAGATCATTTTGTGAAATCGTTAAATCAAACTCAATCATTTATTGCAACATATGAAATGTACATTCCATTCTATTCATTGGCCTCGTATTCATAGAATAATGGTAAATCAAATAAATAGGCATAATGCCTGCATAAAAAATATTATAATTCATCAGTTAGAGCATCTAAAAATATAAGGAAATCTAAATAATATAAAGCGCGGCAGAGCTCGAGAGTGGGAGCTAATGACGTAACGCCATAGTAAAAACTGTAGCTGTACGGCGTATATATACCTGTAAAATCAAGTATGTCCTTACTTCTTTGAGCAAGTATCTACAGAGCCACAGTCCCTAAGTAAAAGTAGTAAAAAAAGTCCGAGCGTCGTCATACATACCGACTTATTTATATTTACATTAAATAATTCACAATGACCCGTTTTCTCAAATCTCGACGTTACGTCATCTAATTAGTGCTTGTAATCGAGCACTTGGGCGTCGCGCGGCGCGGCGTTGTAGTCGGCTTACAATCGCCTTACGACGAACTAAAAAGCTTGTCCAATACATAGCTTGGGCAGAGTTTTGGCTCTGACATTTTTTTTGCACGATTGTGACTATAGATACATGCTCGAAGCCTTACTTCAAGCACGCTGGTCTCGCCCGGCAAGTTCTCGGGTATAGACCGCTTATACAGCATCTGTTGGAACATAGGTGCGTGGTCGTTCACATCCTGCACGTATATCGTCACTGGCACCGTCGACGATAGGGAAGGCACGCCGAAGTCTCGCGCTCTAACCTATATAGGTCAAATCACACAACATGGCGGCTGTGATGTTAGCTGCAAGCTGCGAATAACCCAATCCTCTCGCATCTTTTAAGTGAGCTTCAGTCAGGATTGGGCTATCTGCAGCTATATAGGCCGACCGCTTAGTGCGCGTATCGCCTGCGCGGTAAAAAGGGAGCGGGGGGAGATGTTACCGGGTGGGTGACAGGGGTACGCGGAGCGGAGCACAACTCCGCGCAACTGCCAAGTTGTTTGATTTAACCTATACCTATAAAATCGAGCATGTCCTTACTTCAAGCACGCTGGTTCCGCCCGGCAAGTCCTCAGGTATAGACCGCTTATACAGCATCTGTTGGAACATCGGCGCGTGGTCGTTCACGTCCTGCACGTATATCGTCACTGGCACCGTCGACGATAGGGATGGCACGCCGAAGTCTCTCGCTCTTACCTGTGGAATGGAGAAATTACATTTTTAAAATTATCATGAATAGTTCTTTGCAAGATTCGTAGGGTTCTATCCAACAAAAACATTTGCATGTGAAAAGAAGCCAAGTCTAAATCACAATTCCCACTATCAAAAAGTTGTCAGATCTCACGTAAAGCCAAGCTTCTAACTCTACACGCCTTACTCTACAAGTCCTTACTCCACAAACTCTACAGCTTAGTCAATAAATGCGTTATCCGAAGACGCAGGTTCGAGTTCTGCATTCGCAACGAATTTTTGAAATGTTGATCACAAAAATAACTCATTGGAACTAGAGGGTTCAAATCAGTGGAACCACTTTTAACTATTTTGACATTCCAAGTTGTGAATTTGACGTATGCCGACAGACAATGCGTTTTTCTACCACGTTTTCCACTCACTCTCGCGTATGCTGTATAACCAGATATGAATAAGACAGCTGTGACATAGTTATTAATTGAGCAAAGTTTACTATGCATTCTATTACTTTAGTTCTTCTAGTTCTATAATCCTGAATTGGCTAATTTTTGGTCAAAGCCGGAATATAATTTTTTAGCACGCTTCATCGACTCGCAAAGAAGAAGATCCTGAATTTTCCTAAAAATATTGTGCTGTTGTTGTCGTTGCTATAGCAAATTGAACTTACGATCAAGTGTATAGGTCTGATATTGGTGTTATCGCCGGGAATCTGCTCGAAGTCAAGTCCACCGTTTGGAGTGATGATGCCCAGGTTGGGGTCTATAGAGAAGTTGTTCTTATAATCGCCTCCGATGATCGAGTACTCGATGTGACTGTTTTTTGTACCTGTAATCACATTACAAAAGAGATAAAGATATTTTATCTACACTAATGTTGTAACATTCTACTTAATATGTTTCCAATACTTGACTTATAATGACTACTGTTATAGCGCAGACAACATTTAAGCAATTTCACATGATGTTATAATATCCACATCGATATCGTAAAATCTCATTATAACATCGCGCGCTCGCTCCTGATTGGCCCTGCGCGCGCAGCTGCGCTCTCATTGGTTAGATTTTAATGGCGCCAAGTTCACTGTGACAATACACGTACGCGTGAAATTAATGTTTCGCAATATGTTTTATTTTTATTTTTATTAGTGAAGATAAAGTAGTGTATGCAACTGTATATAACACGGGTATTAAAACACTCGTTACTATTATGAAACTCTATGCAACTGCATATAACTATGAAACTGTATGCAACTGCATATAACACGGGTATTAAAACACTCGTTACTATTATGAAACTCGCTGCGCTCGTTTCATAAACTCACACTCGTGTTTTAATACCCTTCATTATATGACAGTTGCATAAACTACTATTATAGTATGATGACTAATCTTTATAATTGAACGACGAAACGGAGGAGGTACTCAATTCGACACGTATATTTTTTTATGTATAACAACGCATAACTTTTTACGTAGTGGTCCGATTTCGATAAATCTTTCTTTTTGTCGGAAGAGTATACTTCGAAAATGGTCCCACTTAAATTTTTTCGAAATCGGCTGAGCCATTTTCGATAAATCAACAATAATTTGAAAATGTTACATCGATCCGAGCGAAATATTCGCGAATTCTGTACACGGTTGAAGTCGGTTAAGCTATTTTTCGCAAGAAATAATTTTTCTATTCCAATGGTGTTTGATAGTTTTCTCTTCTTTTTTAGCCAACATTTTGGCCAATTTTAAAGGCACCATCGTAATATTTTAAATGTTCCTGTTTCTTTTTCACTATACGCATTTGAAAGGGAGAACAATGTTATAAATTGCTATTAAAATTACGATGGCACCTTCAAATTTGGACCTACCTATTATGTTTATAAGCATTTTGAAGTAGTAACTAGAAAACCAATATCACTACATAGTATAAAACAAAGTCGCTTCCTTCTTTAAAACTACGCAACGGATTTTGATGCGTTTTTTTTATAGATAGAGTGAAACAAGAGGAAGGTTTATAATATGTATATTACACCTGTGCGAAGCCGGGGCGAGTCGCTAGTTACTAATAAACTTTACATTTACTAATTTAATTGTACACCAAATTTTACAGACCAATTAAGTGTTTCATTGGTTTATTTGCTGGTTTAACAGACTAGGCCAAACCAATGAGTTAGCCATCTGGTCTATACGAACGTACTTAACAGACTTGGCGACAAAGAAAGCGTCATTACGATAAGAAAGCATCATCGCACATATTTAACCTGAGATGAATGGAAAATGCAGACAGATTGCATTCATATTAACAAATCCAAGAATAACAATAATTATTCTAATCGTCTTCATCGACAGACTAACGTTATTTCACTTCTATAAGCAGCCAATCGTTCTAGATTCAATCCGTGGATACGTCAAAATCAACGGCAGTTACTAAGTAGCAAATAGCGTAGCGTAGTTTGACTAGGTGTTTGTCAGCGATCACCGAAATTAAGCAACGTTCCGCGAGGTCAGTATTTGGATGAATGACCGCGGGGGACATTTTCCAACTTAGCGCTACCGTGGCTCGGATGTCACGTTAAATTGTAGGTCCCGGTTATTTTAACCGTTTAGCCATGTCAGAGGCCTTCAGGCGGCCTAAAAACTCTGACACCAGGGCTAGCCACCCGGCCTAAACGAACTTACTTACTACGAGTAAGTAGCAAATTATACACCACACTCAGAAAACTTACCATTCAAATCAATATCCCTCGCCTCCAAAATGAGTGGATTCTCAAACTGAGCTTCGTTCTCCAGTAGCCTGGCTTCGTATTTATTTGCCAAGAACATTGGCGCGTTATCGTTGACATCTTCTATGTTGATGATCAGCTGAACGGTGTTTCTGTTGCCCCTGCCTATGTCGTCTCTAGCTTCCACGGTGAGGTAGTGGGTAGACATCAGTTCTCGATCAAAACTGTCGCCTCCGGCTTGTTTTACTGATATCACGCCTGATATCGGGTTCAGGTTTAGCCTGGAATATGAATAAGATCTTTTTTAAACTGACTTTAAGAAGGAGGAGGTTCTGTATTCGTCTATATGTAGGTATTTCTTTTTGTATCATCGATATTTTCGCCAACTGTGAACCGATTAAAAAAACTTTTTTGTTTTGTAGATCACATTTCAGAGGTGGTCCCATTTAAATTTTACCGAAATCGGCTGAGTCGTTTTTGAAAAGTCAATAATCTATGATATAAAAATTGCTTCATGGATGACACATCGATTCGAGCGAGCTATTAAAATGATGTACACGGTTGAAGTCGGTGGTCGGTTGTCATTTTTGGCGAAAAATAATTATAAGTACCTCATATGTTGCTGTATGTGTTGATTAATTATGTATCGAAGTAATAATATGTATGATTGTAATAAAATGCTGCATGTTTATAGTTTTGGGAAACACTCGTCTTTGCGATATCAATTTTTACTGCAATGCATCTCGTATTATACGTGACAATAATGTTACAATCGATTGTTTCCATTTTTATTAAGAAACTAGCTTTTGCCCTTGGGATATTTCGACTTTTCTGCTATATCATAAATTATATTGGACTGATAATATCAATTCACGAGATTGTGCAAGGTATTTTCTACCTACAAGATATAGTGCCTATACTTTTTTTAACAAAATAGGCAGCTGAGTGTATCAGTGCATTTCGACGAGTTTTATTTTCGAATGAAACTCGTTGTACTCGTCGTATTACTTATAAATACATAATCTGAAAGTATTATACTTACAAATTAGCAATGCTCCCACTGAGGCTCGTATACCTAATCCCTCTGGTTCCATAGTTATCAGAATCTTGATCCAGAGCTTGAACCCACGCTACTGTGGTACCTACTCCACAGTTCTCAGGTATAGATACTATGTATAAGGGCTCTGTAAATTCTGGGAAGTTGTCGTTTTCATCTTTTATATGGACTGTTATTGGGACTACACTGAAATTGAAATGTGGTAATTAATGTTTAGCAGTTTATAAATATTGCGGAGCCTAAATAGTTGTGGTGCTGAAGGATCGCCTTGTTGTAAACCTTATTCAATATAGATTGTATTATGTATAATTGTGAAAAATTACACTATAGTCTTTTTCAAATAGCTAGTCACTTATGACACTTCCGAAATGTCAGCTGTCAAATATACATTGACTATTTTAATGATGTGCCGCACCTATATTCGATTTGTAATTACCGATTATTTTCGATTTTACGTACTTATCGAAGTTATCGAACAATATACCTAAAACTGTTTTGGTGAATTTATCTACAAGTCAGTAGGACTTACTTAGACGATAGGTATAGAGGAATCAAAAAGAAATAAAAAAGTGACAGGGAAAAAAATATTTATTTGGGAAATAATGTCCTCGTCACTTCGTCATCGGAGCTATCATCATTATCATCATTTGACGAATGTTCCAGATTTATAATCATTTGATTATCCGTTATATTGTCTATGTGAACATCGGAGGTAAATGGAAACTAAGTTTTTCATACATTTTTGTATCGAATACGCACTACATATTTTATCATTTTTGTACTAGGGGTACAGATTAACGATAACTTGCTTAAATCAAGTCGATTAATATGTTTTGTTTTCGATATTCTTCGATTTCAACAATAGTCGATTTCCCAGCCCTCTTATCATGACGTCACGATCGGCAATAGAACGTAACATAACAATTTAACGAATTTAATATTTTATTAAATTGAAAAGTGAATGCGAATATGTTTACGCGAATCAATAACCTGTATTCTATTTATTGCGTCCTTTGTCTTTTATTTTAGTAGTTTTTCTTGCAAGTTTGCTTAATGTTTTCACTGATAAATAGAAATATTCAACTATTGGTGTGACGTCACATGATGTATTTACGTAATATTTTACGTTCTATGGACCTGTCATAAGTGACTTGCTATTTGAAAAAGACTATACAAGAAAAAACACGAATATTATTCCTAGAATGTGATAAATATTTAGTCATTTTCAGATGCTTCGTTTTTTGAAAGCACAATTTTATTTTATATGTTATTTTCTGGAAATTAATGGAATTAGGGGGATCATATGGCCAGCAGTCAACGTTCTACGGCTGCTGGGTGGACTGAATTTTAATCAAGTACTCTGTTGTTTACGAATAAAAGATAATAATTTTATCTGAACCCAAAATATCTGAAAACTTGCCTCATTTTAGGATCTTTGGCAACTATTTCTTTGGCGACTAGACTGAAATTCATAACTGTTACTTTTTCATAATCCAATATAGAAGCGTCATTCACTCTTATGAGAAAGGACGCCTCATTTATGCCCTTAAAAGGTGTGACATCAAATACTCCATTGTCCCCGCTTAGGAACAGTTCAAATGTTCCATTTTTACCCTGAAAACAATAAAATCAGGAATAACATTGATAAGTATTAGAGAAAGAGGGAAGAGAGGAGCATTAAAGTCCTGATGTAAAAACAACATTGATTAGTACTGCACACAAGGAAAACACCCACACTGGCCCCAAATGACTAACATTTTATAGAAACGTCGACGACGGCGTTTGCGACTGCATTTGTAGCTGTCACTGAATGTTTTTATTAGGTTAGCTTTTAAAAAAAAGCAAGAGTTTGATGCTCTACATGTGTAATTTCTATATCACTACATACCTATTACAAAGCAAATGTAGCGCTCATAGCGTAGTTTGACTAGGTGTTCGTTAGCGATCATCGAAGTTAAGCAACATTCAGCACGGTCAATCTTCGGATGGGTGACCGCGGGTGGCATTGACAACTGAGCGCGATCGTGGCTCCAATGACACGTTAAATTGTAGGCCCCGGTTATTTTAACCATTTAGCCATGTCAGAGGCCTTCAGGCAGCTTAAAAACTCAGACACCAGGGCTAGCCACCCGGCCTATACGAATTTACTTACTTACAAAGCAAATTCCCTTTTTTTGTGTCTGTCTGTGTATCTGCTTAGATCTTCTAAACTACACAACAGATTGCAAAGTTGGTTTTCAATATCTTTTGGGAAATTCCTTCATGAAAGTTTATAGCTATAATTAATTAATTTGTATCCAGACCAAACTAGGATGGACAGCTAGTAGTACATATATTTATGAAGGAATTAAAATTGAAATTAAATTCACCTGATCATAATCAAAGACCTCTGGTATTGCATCCTGGAGGAAGGTTATAGGAGTGCTCTGCTGTGCATTCTCCAGCACTTCTCCGACATATCTCTCACTGCGGAACCTTGGAGTTTCATCGTTCACATCTGTCACAATAATGGTAACTTCAGTTGTGGTAGACGGCATTGGAGAAATCGTGTGGGATTCTTCTGTTGCCTGGAAAATAAAGTTTAGGATGGAAAACCAAGCTTCATTAAAGAAAATCACACAGTAGTTTTCTTGAGTGAGTATTTTGTTTAAAATGGTTGCATGTTTCATTTTAACATTATACATGTTTCTTGAGACAATAGGCCCAATTATGAAGGCGCATCGTAATTATAACAGCTAATTAGCGTATTTCTGTTTCTTTTTCACTTTAGGCATTCGATAGAGAGAACACTTTTTACGTTGCTATTAAATTTACGAAGGCGCCTTCATAATGGGGCCTAATGTATAATATTATATTCTAGGATATTATTTATTATTTTTTTCATTTATTCTACTTTCCATTACATCCACTATGGAACCAACTGGCTATGGGACTAAAATTACAAAAAAAACTGTTCCATACAAAAATCGAAGTCCTTTGATTTTAGACAAAATGTATTTACCATCGTCTAGATTCTAGAAGAACACCTTGTTACATGAATTTTTTAAGTTTATTTTTATATTACGAGTAACCTAAAATGCAAGAGCTCAACTCATCACTACATAGTATAAAACAAAGTCGCTTCCATGTCTGTCTGTCCCTATGTTTGCTTATATCTTTAAAACTACAAAACATATTTTGATGCGGTTTTTCTAATAGTTAGGGTGATTCAAGAGGAAGGTTTATATGTATAATACACCTGTGCGAAGTCTGGGCGGGCCGCTAGTATTTTGTAAGTGAGTGTAAAAAGAATAATTTTGACCTCACCAATATTTCCAAAATATATGCTCCATTGCTGTTATTGGGGTCTTCTCTATCTAGCTGGTTGATGGTGTAAATAACTCCAGAGCTGCTGTCGATGTCGAAATGCTCCTCGCCACCTGATATAATGCTGTAGGAGATACGGTTGTTGATGCCACGATCTCCGTCGATGGCTCGAACTGAAGAAATAAAGAAGAAAATCAATTATTAATTGCCCAAGCGAAGTGAGGTCTACTACTGGGTCAAGCCGGCACTTGTATGTTTATATGTACCTATTTACTTAATGTTATCTATTAAAACTACTACCAATATTACTATTGGTATCTTTTTTTAAATCTCACTCTTTGAGGTAGGTATACAATAGTAACAGCGCGAGGTCCAAGTCCAGTGCGGACTACTAGTTATAAATTTTGTAATTGTATTCTAAGCTGGGGTTTCTGTTGTGTAGTGCAAATTCTAAGACCAAATAAAATAAATCAAGACAGAATGTTGTGAACAGACAAGTGAGGCCAGTTTTTTATACATGTGGTGAGTGCGTCGGGTTTGCGCCGCCATAGTTCGACTGACGTGCCATTCAAGGCGTAGTTTCATTGTACCTATTTGTGTCTGTACATGGTGAGGCGTAGTTTTGCCGGCCTCACTTGTTTATTTCTCAACATTCTGTCTTGATTTTTTATTTGGTCTGGGTGCAAATTAAACATTTTCTAGATTTTTGGCCTATAATATTGGCACATAGTACTGTAGCATGTATGCCCATTAAGTACTGCAATAAAAGTTGGCATAATCACTAGATAACTGAGAAAATAAGAAAATATCCATGAAAATATTAGTAACACTCAAAAAATAGTTCTAAAATATAATTACGCTATAAGACAGCGGATCTTATTGAAGTACTGGTGACTGAAATAGATATTCATCAATAGACTTATGCCAGCGGAAATCATAATCACCTTGCAAAACAGACGTTCCGACTGGTGCATCTTCACTGATCCTAGTGACGGGACTAGCAACAATAAACTCCGGGGGCTGGTCTTCAACATCCTGAACTTTCACCAGAATAGCTGCAGTACCAGTATTTACTCTTCCCTGATTCGCTCTATCCACGGCAAGGACCCGCAGTTGGTACAATGATTTGCGCTCGTAATCCAGCCCTTTTGTGAGTCGTACCACGCCTTTGCCGTTTACAGTCTGTACTGAAAAGCTTTCTACGTCTCCATCTAGCTCTTGTAAGTGGTATAACACCTGAAAACGTTTTAATTCTAAATGAAAAGCGAAACATTGTATTTACAAACAAACAGCAGGTGCAATGCAGTATTAACAATGTTAAAGTCTCTAATTCCCCAAAGACTGAAGTAAAACTCCCCAAAACAAAACGGAGACAAAAATTATCCCGATTCCGCACAAATTCTCCTCTTAGAGTTTGAACTTTAAATCGCAATCCCTTGGGTGGTATCCCACCGTGGAGCTCCCCCTAGCTCCCCATACAGAGTTATCCAGAACTGATACACTAAGCCGAAAGGAGGTGATTCGGACCATAATGATGAGCAACTTTAAACTACCTATGTGAAAAACCTGGAATTTAGGAAAATCAAATAAGCTGTTTCTTACATTTTGTCGATTCAAAGATGCAATTTCGCATGTTACAGCGGATTTCTTTTTCTCGAATTTTGGGATAGCCCCATTGTGAACTTGTTCATAATGATGGTCTGAATCACCTCCGTTCAGTTTAGTACAGGGTAAGCAGATAACCCAGTCGCGAACTATCAAGGGGCATTTGGATTCTTTGTTTTATCCAATGAATTTTTGTTTTTTTTTTTATATTCCCCACATTTACCCCGGATACGATAAATCCCAGCACCGATCCCCAACGGAGGTACGATTCCCCGCAATTTGGGGAATTTCCCACAAATCGGAACCGCCATGAGCTCAGGAAAACGTGCCATGACATTGACATCAATCATGATTTGAAGTTGAAATTCATATTTTGTGTGTTTAAAAATCCTGACATGAATTTTGGCGGGAACGCGGAAAAATCATTCATCATTGTATTATTTTGTCACTTGTAAAACTTATCGTTTCTATCTGGGCCCTATTTTATAAAGCTACAAGTCTTGTACTTGTAGTAAAAAACTGGCAACATTGACGGAATCCGCATTCGTGATTGGTCGAGACTGCGTCATTAATGTCAATTTGCCTGTAGAATTGTAACTTGTAGCTTTATAAAATAGGGCCCTGAAGTAAGTATTGAAAGATTGTGGTATTTCGTTGATTAGCGGTTGAATTACGTGCATGAGTGAAGGCAAGTGATATAAAGTGGTGTGTCGTATTGCTCCGTGTTGTTATCAAAATGTCAATGGATGGACGCATCTAAGTCTCCACTGCTTTACAACTGAGGTATGACTTGGACCTTGGACTATGCTTGGACTTGACCGCGACTTATGTGGACTATGAAGTGACTACGACTGTGACTATTTTGATAAAATATCACAAATAAAACATAATTTACTTGACACTGGCAAATACATAAATTATGCGACGCCAAATTACAAAAGAAGACGAATAAAATTATGGCGCGAAAATCTTCAGTTATTATTTTGTCGGCACAGTTTGCCGGTTTCAAGTTAGCATCATATTTTCTCAAGAATCGTCGTTGAATAAATGAGTAAAATACCAACCTGTCCGTAAGCTCCTTCATCCAGGTCAGTGGCCTCCACCGTTGTGAGTATCCCTGGAGCAGCATCTTCTTTCACCGTGATAGCGGAGGGATAGGGTTTGAAAATTGGTTCATTGTCGTTAACATCTTCAACTAACAGCAAAAAACTCTGCGTGATGAAGTTTCCATCTCCCAAATGTCCATCAGTTAAAGTTAACACAAAAGAATATTCATCACGGACCTAAAAAATAATATTTACTTAGATCCATCATCATCAGCCCAGGTAGGTACACGGCGATATTTTGGTTATTATTTGAGTAGGCGTTTCAGCTCGGATACATAGAATATTATTCTATGCTCGGATACTCAACAGGGTCACTTGTGAAACTTTAACAATCTCGCAGGACTAGAGTCACAATATCATAAGTAATACAAATGTTGTTGTTTATTTATCTTCTCAGGTGTAGGATCACAAACTCATATAACAAACTTTGTTGTTTATTCTTGATCCTATATTGATAGTGTTTACAAAAACTATTCTATAAATTGACAAAGTTATCGACGCGAAGGATCGTGAAATCTTATATCGTGTAATTTGACATTGTTGACTGCCTCGTTGGCTCAGTGGTTAGTGACCCTGACTTCTTGGTCAAAGAGGCGTGGGTTCGATCCCCACCCAGGGCAAATATTTGTGTGATGAACATAGGTGTTTGCTCTGTGTCTGGGTGTTATTTAGTTACTATCTATATAAGTATGTATTTAAAATATGTATATGTAGTGTATCAATCTCTGGCAGCCATATCACAAGCTATGCTTAGTTTGGGGTCAGAGGCCCAAATATTTATTTTATTTTATTTTTTATTTTCTGGAGGCTAACGTAAATCACTGCTATAGGGCCAATCAAACTTCTTTGAGGTCTTGGCAGCTGTGAAGTTAGTTACAAGCTGCATAAAACCCAATCTTCGCGTAGCTGTATCTATAAGCACGGTAATAATAATGCTATCTAAGATAATATCATCACCGTGCTACATCGACTTGGCATAATTTCTTGATGCCGTGCTATAAGTGAGCGTCAGTCAGGATTGGGTTTTGCCCAGCTTGTAGCTAACATCACACCCGCCAAGAAGTTTGATTCGACCTTTGCCATGGCATTTTTAAAGTACCTACCTAGGTATTTAAATATCTACGTTCTTACCTCTCTATCTAATTCCTTAACTAAATAAATATTAGCTTCGTTGGATGAAATGGCTTCTAATCTTAAAATATTGCTACCAACTTGGTCTCTAATGCCAAACTTGAGTGTATCACCATCGGGGTCAACGGCCCTCAGCCGGTAGATCAGACTGCCTGAAAATAACGGATTGTTTTGGTCAAAATAAAATAACAATGGAAGAAAGAGAAGCTGAAATTCAATTGTCACATAATTCAAACGTTATACCTAACAGGTCATGGTGGTCTAGTGGTAATGACATTCACCTTACAATCGTAAGGTTGTGGGTTCAAATCCCGGTCCCGTACCAAAGAATTCCTTGGTATTTATGTACGGAATTTCACACCAATGGCTTTTCGGTGAAGGAAAACATCGTGAGGCAACCTGCTGCATAAATCCGTAGAAGAAATTAGATGGCGTATGTGAATCCTCCGACCCGCACTGGGCCAGCGTGGTGGATATGGACCTGTAAGAGATCGACGCGCGTGAGTTGCGGTTATGAGTATACATAACTATGTATAGGTACTCTAAACTTTAGGGGCTAAATACATAAAGCTAATGATTAAAGTGGTTTCCTATATGCAATAATTAATTTTCGCAAAAAATCCCAACACCGACTTCCACCGTGTATAGAATTCGAATAATTTGCACGATTCGATGTGACATCCATGTACATTTTTGTCTATTTGTCATAAACGGCTCAGCCGATTTCGATAAAATTTAAATGCGACCACCTCGAAAGTATACCTACTCCTTCGAACTTAAAGATTTTTTTTATTCGGTTCACAATTGGGGAAAATATCGATGAACACACACAAAAATATATTTATAAAAAAATACATACAGACGAGCATCTCAGTCCTCCTCAGTCAGCACCTCCTCCTTTTTAAAAGTCGGTAAAAACCACAAAACAATTTTGTTCTGCGCTATCTTTTTAACCGACGTCCAAAAAAGAGGTAGGCGCTCTGTTCGTCTGTATGTATTTTTTGTGTATGTTTATAGATTTGTTATCGCCAATTGTGAACCGATTTAAAAAATCCTTTTTCAGTTAGAAAGGGTATACTTAGGAGGTGAGCTCATTTAAATTATATCGAAATCCGCTGAGCTGTTTTTGAAAAATCAACAATTATGTATAAATTGTATACCTACCTAATTCGAGTGAACTAAGTATTCGAATTATGTACCCAATAGAAGTCGGTTTTGCCATTTTTTGCGAAAAATAATAATGTTTAATATTATTACCTGTCTACCAAAAGGGTTGTACTTGTATCGATCTATTCTCAGGAACTGCCTAATCCTACTCTAGATCAGTGTACTTAGGTACCTATCTACATTACTTAGCATATTTTCGGTGGTATAGAACCCATCGTTTTCCAAAACGATGGGTTGAAAAATTTACCATGAGTGAGTCGACCTCCTGGTCGACTCAATCAAAACAACAAATATTCTAATACCTAAGTGAATTTTGACAATGTCAGAAATCAGTATACAACGTTCATGATGATGCGTATAATGACCTCCCTTCGGATTAATATAGAAGCTTTGTACAATCCTATTACCTATAATACGTTAACTGTGTACCTACGTCTACTCCCTCGGTATTTGAAACCATGCACAAAAGTTCACTAAACGCTTCCATGCCCCCTTTGATGACTAATCGTTACGTAACCACGGTACGTAACACGATTATGTCCCACCTGTGCAAGGCTTGGTAAGGCTTCCCCATGTTTGACGCCAGTCGTCCAGGCAACCCCCCTGTCGGCTCCATGTAGTGAACACTACCAACTTATCTTTAACAGCTGAATGAGGGAGCCATCAGCGTTTTGTCTAGACAAACTGACGATCATTCCATTTAAAATGTTTAGTTTTATCAGAACGCCAACTTTCCTGGTAACTTGGTCGAAGTATAGTTACCAACTTATCAACGCAAGTGGTCATAATATAAAAGTACTCGAAAATTTCTATGAACGCGAGCTACTTTTGTAGAAGATACGATAGTGGCGACTCAGAGTCGGGGCATTGCACTTGAGTTTACTGTGTCTTCCCCCTTGCAGCAATTTCCGGTTGTCTGTTCCGACCCTTGCATTCCGGTGAAATGTGGAGTCGGTGTTTTGGAAGTGTGAATCATGCTTTATTGTTATTTTTGCTGCTTTTGTTACGTGTCGGATCTTTGTTAGGCTTTTTGAGCTGTCTTTTAGAATTTAGATAAAGCCGAAATGCGCTGTACGAGTATGTCCGTGACGTGTACGGTTATGTAAATTACTTCATTTGGTTAAGAATACACTATTGCAAGTCAACGGAATTTTCTATTCGAGGTTCTGATGTAGATTTTTTATAGCGAAAAAGTCTGCGCTTGAGCTCGCCTGATGGTAGGCAATGTTATGGTCGAATATGAAGCACGTAGACTTCGGCAATACCTATTTACCTACTCTGATTTTGAAAAGCTTTAGATAATATCTCTAACGAGTCGGTAAGCCAGCAGTCTGTTTCATACTCTGGCCGTACTGGTCAGAACGTTGAGTCAAACCGCTTCGTACTCGTACGTATCGAAGGAAAATCAGCAGTAAAGAGGTACCTATGTAAATAGGGATAGGTAGGTTGTAGATCATTCGCCGTCGGGGTAGCGGAAGTATGCGCAAGCGTTCCCGCAATACCGACGCAGATGGCAGAGGAGGAACACCTCATGGTTTTAGTGGGTACACCACCTCAGGTGGGATTCCCACATAACTACCCTGCCTCCCCCGGGGTGGGATGGTATTCATAAAGGATTTATCGAGGAAAAAAAAAGGTTGTAAGTAGATCATTAGACTATTATGGGTGGGTATTTACTTACCGACAGGAGTGTCAGAGCCCTCCTTCAACCGGACGACGATCTCGGACTGGCCGTCGATGAGGAACCTCGGCGGCCTGTTCGCGACCACCTCTCCAAGTGCCATCCACAAGAACAGACATTGTATGAGTTTTAACCTCGCTCGCGGAAGCTTGGTCTGGCTTTGAGGGAGCATGCTTGCCAGTCACCTGCCAAAGATATTACTCATTATAGTTTTAGTAAAGCCTCTCAAATGTCTGAAACGAAGACCACAAAATATAAAGGAAGCGGAGAGGACGTCTATGTTTCTACATAGATGTCCTAGCCGTCCCTTATTCCAATAATCTCGTACGTTCCCAATGCCAATGATCTCTACAAAATGACCACTGATCAACCCTGAAATTAATTGCAACAGGTAGGTAGATATTTGTTGTTCCCCACGTTCTATCGAAAACCGAGCTTTTACTATTTCCGTGCTCATGCACGGAAATAGTAAAAGCTATAATTCGGAATGATCCGAAGAAAAAAAATGTTTATAACGATCACTATAGCAGGCTAGGTGTATAAAAATATTACCAGTTATTCAAAATATTGGACTTATATTTTTTGTCAATTAAAAAATAATTATGAAGATTACTAGTCTCCTAAAGTACCGCGTGACGTCATGTCTCTACATTTTTTTATTGATACGTAACATCTCAACCCCCACTCCCGCAATTTGATACGCTCTAATACTGCCTGTTTTTAATAAGTGTCAAATATTTTTTTATAAAACTAACTGACGGATTTTATCCGACAATATTTCATCCACCGATGTCTGTAAATAGGCAAGAATAAAAGAAAAAGGTCCTCAAAACATCCGCTTGTAACAATGTACACTAGAATGAAGAATCTTAAACCAAGAAGGCGTACCCACCTGACACTCCTCGCCTCATAGAAGACCATTTTCCCCGCTCCCTTCGCACGGTTTCTCCACAGCTGTATGGTCTGCCCGCCTCAGCGCTGGTGAAAGTGCTGTCGCCTCGCGTTAACCCTCGCTACGTGATGTTCACGACCTGCAACCATTCGACAATGTGTACCTATTGACTGAGCTGATTGTTTTCGCTGTGGAAAGTAAAACCGCATGACACTTTTGCTTGAAAATGAAACGTGCTAGTTTTACGTAATGTCGCAAAGCTATGTCATCTTGGACAACTGGACAAGATAGGTAGATTGTTATGCAGTGTTATGTACGGAAACATGTTGGCACCTAAGATGTCGAAAGGTTCACTAAACTAAACTAACCCTACCCTGCATTAATATATTAGAAGCCGTACTTTGTGTAAAAAAAAACACCCGTAGGTATCTATTTACTGTCTCAACTAACCCCCGTCGAAATAATCAATTAGTAGCTGAACCCCTAAATGAAATAGTCAGAAAAGAACCAGAGTATATGATAATAAAGATTTTTAATAAACTCTCCAAAATTAAGAGAAAAACCAAACGAACATGCCTTCAAAACAAAAGTAACTGACCTACGATTAAAACAATCCTATTACAGCATACAAGAGTATCTTGACGATAAAACACGATATCACGAGGTTACCTGATTAGACACTATACAAACATAATTTATAAAAATATTAAAATAATGTAAGAAAAAATAATAGATTTTACATAATATGTGTACTCCTAACTAGTTTATAAGTAATTTAGCTAGTAAATTAGATTTATACGTCGACTGTAAGAATTAACTTTTGGATACTTACGACGCCCTGTAGAACAGGTTCCTTAAGTGTACTTTGTATTATTCATATACCAATTTTGTATGTTAATATTTTAAGTTACTTTTGAGTTTTGGTGCAATAAACATTTGAATACTGAATGCTTTTTATTAGATAATACCTTCTACAATATGAAATAATTTTATGACTGTACAGATATACACCACTACTTTTTATGAACATCTAAAAAAAATTTGGGGATATCAGTGCACGATACTAAACATATATATGCAATAAAAAGTTAATAAATCAATATCCTAAAATTATCCCTTAAAAATTGAAATAATTGGTTATTCTAATCCATTAGACTCCAACTACAGCTGTTTGCGTAAACAAGACCGTAGGTACTTATTCTACATTACTACACTATACATGAATGAAATTGACATTATGTGCATAATTTTAGTCTAATTTTCGGATAAAATAAAACCTAAATAAATAGGCTACCTAAGATCTTTTTTAAATTTTAACTGTACACATGTTTTACATCGTGTACTGATACCTACATTTTTTTTAGATGTTCATAAAAAGTAGTGGTGTATTTAGGAAAAAATAAATCTAGAGCAATAATTTATTGTGATGATATGTAAATATTTTAAAAATTAATGTATAGAATTTCAAAGATCTTTAGTTAATTATTATATATCTAAGTGTATCTTTTAAGATTTAAGTTAAAATTTGATCTTTTCTTAAATACGTAGGAATAAAAGTGTTAATAATGTGAACAGCTTTAACTCATAAATTGTGGTTAGTTATAATTTATATTTTGAATGTAAATATAAGACCTAACTTGGTTCGTCTAGGTGTAAGATACATAGGTATGTATTTGTATATCCCATACATAGCTCTGTAAGTCATAGATACTAAAACAAATACCTATTGCATGTCCGTTAGAATAAGCTGTTGTGTCTAAATAATCCTGTAACACCTTAGTGTACACAGTTCAGAGCAATAAACGATATCTTTATACTTAGCTCTATACTAGGACACCAACTTTAAAATGTTCGCTACGCCACCAAAATGTGATCTTTCGGTTTTCGTGTTCTTTCAATCTTCATGGCTAGGTTCATCCGTTTCAGTGGACTATAAAAAGGCCAGTATAGTATAATATAGTATAAGTAGGCACTGGTTAGTACATTTCCACGTGCACAACAAACTTCGGTGTCTTTAGAGTTAAGTTCAACAGTTTGTAGGTAACCTAACCTAACCTAAGTACTTACTTATCTACCGTTAGCTTCAGATAGCGAAGTATACATTACATTATAAGTATATAACCTGAGTTTATGATTTGCCGTGCGGCATAAAAATTTCAAAAAGCTAACTGCCAACCTTCATTAATGGAGAGGCACTAGAAGAAGAAGATGTGGCATAAAGCCAGTGAGGTAAACTTTGGTCTAATAATTATGAGAGGGACATGTTCTGTAATAGGTAGAAGATACAGCGCCAAAGCAGAATAGAATAGGTATGAACACACAATTTTCCCCGAATTCACAGGTCTATGACATGAACGAAAATGTTTACAACGTGATTATTTCAATTGTACCAAGAATAAAGAGGTGCTCGTAGGTTAGTAGAGGCCGGATATTATTTGAAGATGACTGATTTCAATGTCTAATTTGATGATCTTCTTTAACTTAGCTTTTTTTACAGAGGGCAAGTGCCTTTATTAACTGCCACTAAATACAAGAAATACATAACTTAAAACTACATAACAAGCAATTGGATCATCCATAGACCCTTGAAGATCTAAAGATAATCCAAATGCTCAAGCCCACTGCCAGTTGGCAGCGTGCCCAGCATGCTGGCAGCATTACCACGCTGAATGGCAATGCTTATACGTTGAGCCAAATAAACACCAGCATTTTGGTCACGCGTCGCGTCCACTAGACGTTCAGAAAGACTTTTGAAAACAAGATGCGCTCCCGGCCCCCACAGACCCAATGTCTCAACTCCAAACGGCCCAAATGCCCTGAGCATTCATGCTCGCCATCGAAGGCTCCTTCTTGCGGCGGCGTCGTGTGTCGGGTCGTTCTCTTCCCTTAAATTTGGTCGAGGAGAGTGATGGCTGGCTCATGCGTCACACTCGTGATCGGGTGCTGCATGCGGGTCGCCGGTTTGCTCGCGGCATTCACGCAATGCAGTGAAACTACTAACTTAGACTAAGATTTAAACTAGCCTCTCTCTATAGTACAGTCACATTGTTTAAAATGTAACTACTCAACAAAGGGCACAGACCATGGAGTCTGTGGGTCAAAAATTTAAATACAAAAAAAAAACGGCTCAAATATGTAACCACTGCCGAGATTAGCATATTTGCGCCGCTTTTGCTGCTCTGCCGAATTGGCCCCCGCTCCAGCCCTATTCTGAGTCTCAGAAAGACTTTTATTTTACTTAGCTAGATACGCATATCAACATCTAACTAGGTACGCCTAAAAGATAAGATTCCGTAGCCGACTGCACGCAGCACCAGGCACTACTGTGTTATTGGGCAGTAGACTACATGTCGCTATTAACAAAGAGTATTTTACAGAAATCCGTGAAACCAACACTGTTGTGGTGACACTGTAATATGCTGCTACCGCGTGCGGTTCTGGAATCATACTTACCACAAAGCTTTGATTTGTTAAAAACCTTGAATCTTCGATTTGATCTCAAGAAAAAGTTCATTTTCATTAAGTTTTCACTTAGCCCCCTTGTCACTAGGTTATCTCTCCATCGCGAGGTAACTAGCGCGTGCAAGGCGAGCATTGCAAACAGTCATTGTTCTAATGCCTATGTAATGTCTTGGCACATAGTGCCTTGCTAATGAAGCTTTCTAGACGATCTTGATCGTGATAATGATTCCAAGTCGATTTTGACTACTGTCTTGGGAACCAAATAGTTAATTGTGGCATTTGTAAGTCAATTGGGTACTTAGGTAGATAGGAAGGTACTTACAACTTTCTTGCACCTTCTAAATAGTTTTTTCTTTCTTATTCCATGGTTTAATGATCTAAGCATCAAAAGCATATGTATGGGTACACACTGTTCTAGAATGACCTAGCTTTGAAATGCATCAGTACATTTTTTTGAGTTTTTGGTTCTAGAACAGTATTTCTCCTGATGCCTACCTGCCTAACTCAAATCAATTTTAAAGAAGCTTGTCCTTGTGTCTAGCTAGAATCCTAAATCACATTTGCATGTTAATGTTGTAGACCTTTCTTTTACTTGTGCTTAGCTCATTCATATAATTTTGTTTTATAATTTCAATAATGCTTTTTTCTCCTTGAATAATATTATTATAATCTGCTGGTATTCATCGAAAAAAAACTGCATACCATGGGAATATTGCTAAAGATACATTTACCGGTAACAGGAAAGGGAAACCCTTCCAAATACTTCGAAACAAGTTTCACCTTCATTAAAAGTGCTTATCGCAATTTATTACATAATTCAAAAATTCTTTGCAAATTAAGATTTCTCGTTTTTAGCATTCACTGCTACTCAATGGTGGGAACCGCAATCCAAGTGGCGATAACATTCTTTTTATTATTTGTCGAAATGTGTGGGTAGCTCTCGTAAACTTCAGAATAATGAGATAAAACAACTACGACAAACTTATCCGTGCAGTTCATGGGGGTAGCACTATCGAATATTCTGAAAAAACCTAATAGCTTATTACTAAGTACGACAGTAAATAATACAAAGTTCACTGCTTTACAACGTATAGAAATGTTCAGAACTGTCGACAAATAGAACAGCTTTTTTCGAGGTATCAGGTTTGGTCTTGTAGTAAAAGTTGTTCTAAATTATGAGTATAATCTGCATAATATACATATACGAGTATTTCTTAAAGTCTCTACATTTTCCGCGCTACAACATTTAGTTGGGACATTTACCCAGCTCTACATAATAAGTTGGTCTGTTTGTAAAATGTTACGTCAAGCTATTATTAAAAAGTGTGAGTCAATAATGCGGCATGGTTCATTCACACGCGTATGGGTAGTTCGTGAAACAATGACAATTACATAAAAAAAAAACAATTAAAAGTGACCTCGCGCCCCCTGGCGGATGTGTAACGTGTTTTGGATGTCGTTGACGCTGCCAGCAAGGGCTACCCATCACCAAAAATATTAGCATGGGAATTTCGAACGTTTCATAAGTAAAATTCAATTTCAATTCATTATATTTATGTAAACCAACGAGCTATGGAGAGTGCTATGCTCGGAGTCTCTCTGCGAGATCGAATCAGAAATGAGGAGATCCGTAGAAGAACTAAAGTTACTGACATAGCCCAACGGATTGGCCATGAAATGGCAATGGGCAGGGCACATAGCGTGGAGGACTGATGACCGATGGGGTCGAAAAGTTCTCGAGTGGAGACCACGTACCGGCAAGCGCAGCGTAGGACGTCCACCCACAAGGTGGAAGGATGACGTCATTAAGACCGCAGGATCGCGCTGGATGCAAGCCGCTTCCAACCGGTCTTATTGGAGATCCATAGGGAAGGCCTATGTCCAGCAGTGGACTTCTTATGGCTGATGGATGGATGGATGGATATATTGGATATTTATGGTAAGCAACTAAGTGATGAGTTAAATTAGTTAAGTAGAGAACGATTTATTATTTTTGTTCTTATTGACGATAATAAAACAAACAACAAGTAAATATAAATATACGAAATTCACTTTTTCCCGGAAATTTCACCTGTACAGGTAAAATATCACCTATATAGCCCTATTAGGAAAAGCTCTATTTAAGCTCAGTTTGAATCTAAAACATGAGCCATTTCCGAGATTCGAGTTTTATATAAATATAAAGAAATATAAAGATATAACATCATGTAGGTTATAAGTATATCTACGGATAATGTAGATTCTAATAAATACTCGTATCTACACATATTAGTAAGTATATTACACACATGACTGTCCAAAAATTCACTCTTCAATTTAGTAGGCACGATCTTTATTATCAGTTTTGTGGAATTGCTTGAAAACTATTTATGTAGTACCTAAATGATTTTTTCATAGGACCATTTGATTTCCCACGATTCTTTTGTAAGTTGAAAAATGAAGCAGCATCTGAATTGATCCTCAAATATACGAAAAAACGACAAAATTATAATTACAAAGCCGAATTGACCTACTCAAATCTGAGGAGATAGTTGCAAAATAATCTAATAATTATCATTATGTACTACGGGACTAATCGCGCACTCAAATTACGAGATAAATAAATACCTCATCATCCCGACGTTTCAGTCTACCCGTGACCACAACCGATGCTCGGTCAAAACGTCGGGATGATGAGGTATTTATTTATCTCCGTAATTTTCGTTTTTTTTTGAGTGCGCGATTAGTCCCGTAGTACATAAAAATAATATATTCCAATCGCGAAACTTTAAAAACAACAAATTCTAAGAATTCTTTAAAAAAAACTACAACTAAATTGAGATCTCCATTTAGGAAGTCGGTTAAAAATCAGAGTCCTCTCAGCCCTACCACCTGTCTCGTTACCGCGTATGAAACAAAAGGGTCAGACAGCATAACGGGTGCGAAGGCCATGACTATTGTCGACGTGCCCTGCTATCGGCGACTGACCTTACGCTATGGGGAATTTTACATTTAAGGTAAACGCACGTAATTGCGGACGAGTCCCAGAACGCGGACGTTACGGGGTTTTTTAATTTTTGTAATTTTCTACTAAAGTTTAACTTAATCTTATGAATGACGATAAATTCTTGGTTATATTTCAAAGTATTATACAAGAAAAACTGTACACGTAGTGTAATGGTGTCCAAACCAAATGATCTCAAAAGTGCGGTGTCGTAAAATTTTTGTTAATCTGTTAATTCAGTACCTGAATTTGGTGACTACCCTGTCATCAACTTCAGTTCATTTCTTAGTTGTGTAATGTGATACAGTAAGTGTGCTATTTTATTACGATACTTAGATAAATTACCTAATATTATAACCTCTAATCTAGACATAATCTTGTTGATTATTTATAATATTTGCGTATCCGCTTTATGGTACTCACTAAACCCGTACTTGTCCCAATGCACGGACAATAATGACATTTTCCGTCCGAGAAGTGGGACACACATCAGTTCTTTAATACCCGATGTACCAAAGGCCGGATTTCAACCTTATTGCCTTGAAATAAGTCTCATTTTTCCTTGCATGTTAGAATGTCGTTTTCAAAACCGTGAAAAAACAATTATTATAATTCGGTTGCGTCTCATTCCTTTGAATTAGGAATTATTTTGGACTGGTTCAAGCAATAGTCGTATCCAATTTGCTTTAGTATTGCTTAAGCTGTATTTTTGTAAATGACAAAGACTTTTTTTTTATATATTTGCAACATACATTTTAAACAATATTACATCGTGTTTAAAAGATTATCTTAAGTAAGATTCATTGTTCTCAGACTTTGATATTATGTTTTAATTTTCTATGAAATACTAAACTTTTGGTGTTTCATAGAAAATAATAAACATTTAATTTGTCATAAATAAGTAGTAAAAAGTAAATAAGGAGATAGAGAGTAGTAAAAAGTAAATAAGGAGATAAGTTTTTACGGGCCGGGTGGCTAGTCCTAGTATTGGAGTAAAAATCTATATCTTGATTGAGCCATTTATTTTGTAAAAGTTGATTATTATATCGATACAATAATGAACTATAGAACCTAAAAATACGGATTAAGATTATAATATAATAAAACAATTTGATTATCTAAGTTACAACTGAATCTTCTTATTTAAACAAGTGATGGTGATAAATAGTTAAAATGAGAAGAAAAAAATACTACAATGCAATTTGTTCTTTTTTGGCGTGGGGGCGTAAGTCGTCCGCGTGAGGTATTTTGTGCATATCCTTTTTAACAAAGCGTGGCTCTAGACCACTGGAAGAACTGCTGCAGTGACTTGGATGGTATATGAAATGATAACAATATAGATGACGAAACTGATGACAATGGAGAAATGTCATGCAATCTGTTAGTTATTCTAGTGTTTTCTGTAATCAGCCACGATAAAGTCGGCCACCATTGGTTTTATAGCTCTCAGTACAAGTAACTATTTAAGTGGCAGTGACCAGTTATGAGGCCTACCATAAGTTTTGCCACTGAAACTTCAATAGGTCGTTTATTCTTTTTCTATTCAGAGTTAGGAAAGCAGCCTTAGAGTGCTTGAATTCTTTCCTTTTATTCCAGATACTCTGTTGTTTTTTTTCGATATCACGGCGCAGAAACTTACGCACTTTCGCCGCTGTCTGCTTACAGTGTTTTATCGCCACGTCTTCAATCTGTTTTCTCGTACTCTCGTATCTTTGGAAAACGTGTCTGCTATGTGTTGCCTAAACATGATATGTGACTCTTTTTCCATCACACTGTGTTTATTTGATAGAGTTTGGAATGTTGCATGACGCGCAGCGATTAATTTTGACCTTGTTATAGGTCTTCTGAGTTTATAGATAGTAGCAGCACTGTCAACTGTGAACATGATCACTTCTTTGGCCTCACTGTTTGCAGTAGCTAATAGAATCTCAGTTCATATAAAAGTTTGAGTGATTTTGTGGCTAGTAAAAGGCCCACAGCTTCCGCTTGCAAAGTTTATGTTGTTTTACTCAGGGCAAAGGAGTCCAAGCTTGTTTTTTGCTCTATCTGCATATATGTTCCAAAATAGCAATATATCGTCAGATACGATCACGTTCTTATGACTCATACTTTTCTCTCTTGAGCTGTTTTCCAGCTATTGTAGCGGTTCCTCTATATAGTTATTTTGAGTTAATTTCTAAAAGTTGCTAAATCGGTTTGCTTCAGGTTCGTACTTCGAAACCAGAGTATTCATCAGTTGCCACGCGCCACTCACTGATTGTTTTAGATATATTGCTCGTAGCTAGTATGATGTCGATAATTGATTCCCAAGACGTTACGAAAATAAACTCAGAGCCATGGTTTAGTAGATTTGAATAATGCCTGAAGATGAAGTCAAGTACATCATTTCTCCTCTCATTTGTATTGTGACATTCTTAGACAACACAGCGGGCGTTTGAATCACATCCTACTTTAGTTTCTTGTTTTTTTTTCTTGTACTACAAGCACTTCTACGATATCCAGGTATGCCGTTTTCTAAAGGTAAATATAAGAACTAATCAGGTTGCCTTAGAGACTGGTATCCAATTTCACTACCGTGAGATCATCAAATTACACAAATGTGTCACCTTATACCTATTGTTTAATTATTGTACATATTGTTTAATTTATTGTTTGTGGTTATGAATAAAGAGTTTTGTCTGTCTGTCTGTCTTATACGGACCTGTGGGATATAATTATATAAAAGTACGCATTTTATTTTGCATGGGAAGACTGAACACATTACCTTGGGGATCATTTAAGCCGCTTGCCGCTTATCTTACCACGGACTAAATACGGTTCTTATACCAGTGCTATTGTGCTAACTACCAAACGTTTCAGCATTTTTTTTCACTATGTGATTATTTTTTAGTTTGAAATATATTTTATTGCACGTAAACCATTATTTCTTTGATTTAAGAGACATTGAAAGGCTTAAACTAAAATAATCTGTAATAATAAGTAATAATACAATTTAAAGGCAATCTAAATTCTAATGTAAAGCAAATAGAGTTCTAATTCGCGTAGCGTCCGTGAATTGGGACGATTTGTAATAGATTTGGGTCCATTTTAAAGTTCATACAAATAATAATACAATAGAAAGGCTATTTAAATTCTAATGTAAAACAAATAGAGTGCAATTTCGTATAGCGTCCAGGAATTGGGACGACATTCCGCGCATTAGGACAAATCGTCCGCGGTTTGGTGCATTCGGGTATTTTTTTACATTTTGGGTATTAATTCCTATTACAGCTCAAACAAATTAGATAAAGTTTAATTATTATGCAACTCAGATAAATGCCCTATATAATCATATTCACTTTGTTCTTGTAAGTCTATTAGTATCAGCGTAGTATTACAGCAAAGTCAGCGAAGTTCAAAAACGTCCGTACATTGGTACGTTTACCTTACTCATAAGCTGATGAAAAATCAGCTTGCGAAATCAGCATGTTGGTATACTCCGCGCCACACAAGTTGATAGATGTGAAATTAGCCACTAGCTGCGCAATACCCAATCCTGACGAGACGTGACGTGGAATCCGCACGTTGATTGACTATTGCGCAGCTAGTGGCTAACTTCACATCCATCAACTTGTGTGACGCGGAGTAAAATGATAGTTGACGTCGTCGCGAAAAAGTGTGTAGATATTTAATTACTTAGCTCGGTCCTATAATTACTTAGGGCTATACCTCAAATCGCGTAAAAAATCGGCTTACCATGCAAAATGTTAGCCTTTGACAAAATGTATGGATACTTTTTTTTTGCAATTTCCGGATTGATCCCATGGTAAAAGTTGTTCACGATGATGGGTACAATGATATTGATCTCATACATTTTGTTGTTCAAGTTGTTGTACAAAGTGGTTCTTAGTACTTACCTGTACAAAAAATGTAACGTTTGGTATTAAAATAGACTAAATTGTATTTTTTTTAAAATAAATTGAATTGAATTGAAAAAAAAAATCTATTTTAGGCTAGAATTTGTTTTTTATCTAGATATATAGATAGGGAATATAGATAAGGAAATTCCAAAATATTTTAGTTAAATATTAACATTCTGCCTAGAATTGTTCAAAAATAAAACTAAGAACACTGATTGAAGCAAATTCTTGACTATTAACTACATTCTTCTGTTTTATAGTAGGTAATTGAAATATTGTAGCCAATCGTGAGTTTCAACATTGTTCAATATTGCAGTAAAATAAAACCATCCACAATCAGTGGAGAGTAAAATCTTCAACGGTTTTGAATTGAGTGCTCAAACTAGATTTTATATCCGTGAAAAATATTACGGTTGAAGTGCAGCAAAGGTCGTGGGAGAAGCCTCGATCTAATCATTTAGGTATGTCTTGAACTTTCTTGAAGGCACTTATTGCCCATTTTGCCTGAACTTTACCGAAAGAGCTGTTAACGTAACGTAACGTAAGATGATAATCGAACCCACGACGTACCACGCATCAATATCATCATCATTTCAGTGTTAGAACGTCTACTGTTGGACGCATTTCTCATCTATACAGGCTATGTACCTACGTACAAACAACGGATATTATTGTAGGATATCTTCAACTTTCCCCATAATTAATGAGTTGGTTCCATAATAAAAATTGGTCACAATGATGAGTATAATGATACCTATCCTAGAATATATTCGTCCTCTACCTACAGGGTGTAGCTGTATACCCTGTAGCTACAGGGTGTAGCTGTATACCCTGTAGCCTGTAGATTACAAATACAATTCATTCAGCGCGATAAAAAGGTTGATATCAGGAGACATTCTGAAATCGTTATCAATATCAGCTGATCCATACATTATTCTAGTCGTTCGATACTACCTACTACCATACTTAGTGAAGTTTTTGTATGGAACGGAAAATTATAGGTGATTTTAAAGTTGATGAATTCCTTATTAAGATTTGTACTCGTACTCAACATGAATATAGGTGAATTATATCTATGTCTGTATAATAACTTTTTCATGAGCTTTATTAAGCTTTAGTGCAGGCTGCAGAAGCATTTATAAGTTGTTAGCATTTAGTTAGTTTATGATGATAAATAGGTTCATCCACCCAGGACTTCCTGAGAATGGCCCTCAAGCAACGAAATACTGGCGAGAGAGAGCTCTTGTAACAGCAATCCTGCATAATCTATTTTCACCGTTAACTATACTAGGCAGAGCTTGTTAAATTAAGAAATTATATTGATCTATACAGTTTATGAGTTGAAATTTACGAGTATGTACAGTTTTTACACTACTGACGTTTTTGTGATGAAATACATTTTAAGGAAAACTGCATACATTCAGAGAAGAAATTCGATTGGAGTACCTACCTATATGAATTCACCGGCCCCCAAAGTGGTAGGTATGACTCCATTAGCCTTCTAGGGCATTTCTTCGTTCAGAGGTAAACTATTAAAGGCTAATACGGTACAGTAATGTTTATATTATCCTAGATGTAGTTTGCACGATAGTTTATTTATTACTTACCTACATATCTGGCGCCTGGCAGTACATGTTAATTCACTATTCTGAATATTTTTATGGTTGATACGTAAGTATGTATTTACTTATGTCAGTAAAGTGCTACTTGACGCGAATATTGTATTATGGCTTAGTAACTATTTAGCAGTAGAGTAGGTGTACTTGCTTCGCAATACAAGCTTAGCCTAAGCTGCCTGACACAGTATAATTATCACTAACTTTGTTAAGCGTATCAAATTACCAGTAAGACACTAATCAACTTAATTACATAATTTTTACAACGCCACGTACCGCGTTGTACGTATTTAAGCGTAAAATGCCATTTACTGCGGTGGCGTACCTACTATTATAGCCATTTTAACCTAATAGGGATGGACCTTTCGACCTAACAGATTCAACATATACAAGGCCAGATAGTATAGACCACTTAGATAGTTCTATTCTAGCCCCTGGTCAGACAAAAAATTTGTCCTACCTGCTGAAGTCACCAATCCTGGCATGGGGCATTGGGCATGAACCAAACTTTATACTAGGCTAGTCGTGGCATGGCTCTGATGCCGCAACAATAGGATTCTGCATCGGTATCCCCTGCCGGTAGTAAGCGCTCGTGGGTGCTTAGATTGAGTCTTTAACCATCCACTCAAATAGGCCCAGGTAAGTCGTCGCCCAACGTAGGGTCAAGAACTCGAGACGTCAATTACAAAATACTGCCAGCTTCGATCCGTTCCCCTATTAATCTTGGAGCCTCTAAAAGTACTCAATGGCAGGCTATCGAAAGTTTTGAGTGGGTATAGTCCTACATAACTTAGCTGCTCCTTTAGGCTGCAGTTGGATATGTTGCGAAGCTTTCTTCCTCATAAAAACATCCTAATAAAAACTTACCCTTGCCAAAGGCTAGTCCATTTTCGTTCTAAACCATTTCCCCAGTTGTTTTTCTTTTATTATGGAAGTGCTAATTTTCATAAATTCATGTGTGTAACGGAGTACGAAGGCTTTCTCTTATTTCGGCGTGCGCTGAACTCTTTTCTGTACTTCGTTAGTCGTCACGGCGCGCGCACATTGAAAAAATCCAATTTTGTACTTAATTTTAGATGAGCGTCTTTTAATAGTCGATGTGAGAGGTTGTTAACTGGGTTCTATTGTATTCAGTTATTAAAAATCATCATTGAATTTTTTTTAAAGTTTTCGGCTTGTTACGTAAAAGGCTTTTAAGAATTAAGACACCTATTTCAACTGCTTTTCTAAGGAATTTATGAATCAATAGTTTTAGCGCGTAACAATGCAATGGCAAGTGTTGTAATAGTAGTTTATGCAACTGTCATATAATGAAGGGTATTAAAACACGAGTGTGAGTTTATGAAACGAGCGCAGCGAGTTTCATAATAGTAACGAGTGTTTTAATACCCGTGTTATATGCAGTTGCATACACTACTTTATCTTCACTAATAAAAATAAAAATAAAAATTAAAAACATACCTATTGCGAAACATTAAATTCACGAGTACGTGTATTGTCACAGTGAACTTGGCGCCATTAAAATCTAACCAAAGAGAGCGCAGCTGCGCGCGCAGGGTCAATCAGGAGCGAGCGCGCGCTGTTCTTTTTTTATTTCATTGGCACAAGATCTTACCAAAGAGTCTTGTGTATGTAATTTTAGTAGTTTCGACGAAGTTTTCACGTATAACCCAACTGTTTTCAAAAGCCAGCCTAATATCAAAATTTTATACAACTTGTATGAGGATTTTGACATAAGGCTCGCCAGGTTAATTGGTCGCGTTTTATTGATGTTATAATGAGATTTTACGATATCGATGTGGATATTATAACATCATGTGAAATTGCTTAAATTGAGTGTTTTGTTGTCTGCGCTATAACAGTAGTCATTATAAGTCAAGTATTGGAAACATAAGTAGAATGTTACAACATTAGTGTAGATAAATATTCTTTCACTTATACTTTCAGAGAGGTACTTAAGTCTTTTTATGAACGTTGACGTTAAATTGTGCACTGAGAAAATACCTTCACAAAACATGATGTTCAATGAAATTATTGGTATTGTATAGGTACATGTCGATAAATCTAAAGAATGAAATACTATAAAAATATAGTTTGGCTATTTGTAATTTCTCAAAGTCAATATCGTTAGTGACAACAGTAAAATACTGATCTGTCTACTACATAGGTCTACTACATGTAAAGTGATCGCTCTATCTAATAATCGGCCAAGCACGAGTCGGACTCGCGCACGGAGGGTTCCGTACTGTATGGGAGCCCCCCTTAAATATTGATTTTATTTTAATTTTATCATTTATTATTGAAGTTAATCCTCCCTCCTCAGGTCTTTTGCTCATTGCTGAGCGTCGTGATGTCCCGCCTCTGTATTACTTCATGGCATATGTATTTCCATCTCTGACGGTCTTCCGCTTGGTGTATGGCGTCAGATAATGCTATGCCCAGTTCTTTGCCCACTTGGTCGGACCACCGTATCGGGCTACGAAGTTAATATAAAACTAAATATTCTGTGAAAATTTCAAGCATCTACCTGTTACCATTATTAATATAAAGCGAAAAACGTCTAAAAAATCAGGTTTGTTGTATGGGAGCCTCCCTTAAATATTTATTTTATTCTCTTTTTAGTATTTGTTGTTATAGCGGCAACAGAAATACATCATTTGTGAAAATTTCAGCTGCCTAGCTATCATGGTTCATGAGATACAGCCCGGTGACAGACAGACAGACAGACAGACGGACAGACGGACATCGAAGTCTTAGTAATAGGGTCCCGTTTATCCCTTTGGGTACGGAACCCTAAAATCCGATGCATGTCTGATAAATCGAAATGCCTCAGGGTTCTAGGCCATACTACGTGTACTAGTTGGCAGCGTGTCCAAATTGCTAGAAGTATGATGTTTCAAGGTTGATTCCATAGTAAAAGTTATCATAATCATGAGTAACTTCAATGGTATCCTCAACTATGTTGTTTATAAACGCATACTCTACATAATGGTGCTATTACTGTTTACTGCCAAATATGCAATCAAGTTTCGTCATACACATACAAAGCTATGAAAACTGCCTTGTTTTGTTCATCGCGGTTTGATATGGATCATGATGTTTTATTTGAAAGAATTAAAATGAAGTTCTTTGTTTTTCATGGCTATAAAATAAAATTAATAAGACATCTTTGCGAAATATTTCGAAATTTGGGTTCGTCTTGAAAACTTATGCAATTTTGACAAAAGACTAAGCCAGATACATAGACAATAGGCCCAATTATGAAGGCAGCATCGTAATTATAGTAGCTAAATAGCATAATTTATCTTTCACTTTAGGCGTTCGATGGTGAAAACACTTTTTACGTGGCTATTAATTTTACGATTAATAATGCTCTTATTTTTTACTTGATCAGATAATAAGAAACGTGTAGGTAGCTTGTCTAGGTGTTCCTTAGCGATCACTGAAGTTAAGTATCGTTCGGCACGGTCAGTCCTCGGATGGGTGACCGCAGGTGGTATTTACAAATGAACGCTGTCGTAGCTTAGGCAGACGCCTCCGGGCAGCTTAAAAGCTCTGACACCAGGCCTAGCTATCCAGTTTAGAGAAGATAATTATTTTTAAGCGTAATAATAACATCGTCAATCCATCTTATAGCATGCCATGCACGAAGATGATTGCAACCAATTTGTTATGAAGCAGTGATGTACCTAGTTATTTGCTAACGTATTTGGTTCAACTTTCCAACACCTGTGTAATAATGTGCTGTTTATTAACGACCTGCAATTTTAAGGCAATCAAAACATTTCTTTGCTCAATCGTTAGAAAAGCTCCGGTGCGTTTCCGTTGTCAGATAGCATCCGACAAGTGTCACTGTCGAAAAGGTAGTAGAAGAAAAAAAAAGGCTAAATGCATTTTGTTACGTTTATGTTACTTTATTTTTTACATTAATGATACCAAATGAATGCTTAGTATTGTAAATGCCTTTAAGATATTTTTTTTTCAATACATTCGGAAAACTTAAAAAATGACACTGAAGTGTATTTTGTTAATTATTAATTACATGTATCAATGGTTAAGATGTACCTACCTACAATACTTTACTGGTTTATTAATTTTACTAACATACAACATATTATCTTCACTCGAATGATTCTGAAATCCTAATCTGCTAATAAAAATACAAACTCCATAATTTATGTTGCTAACTCTTAAAATAACGAATTAAGTAAATACGTTAATCATTCATGTAGATAAAAGGAAAAAAAAAGTTTGACCTGAGCAATAAACCGTTTTATGTACAAAACATATCTATATTTACTTATGTTTTATGCACAAAAAAATCGTATCGTCTCTGATAATGTTCCCGAATACGGTAGATCCGGAGTTCATAAAAAGCAGACAGGTGGCTCGAAGGTATCTGGGTCTCCACAGTAATTGCAGGGCATCTTCCTTAATCAGATCAAATCGTTCTGTTTGTGTCGAGATTACATTAAAATCTTTCTCTTACGGTGGCTTTCCGTTTGTTTTGTACATTTTTTAAATTGTTTCTAGGTAGGTACTTTTACGATAAAACAAAACGTTTAATCGTTCATGCATTATCCACGTAAGTAAGCTACTTACCTATAACGATAAGTAGAATGTATCACGTTCGTTTTAGATTGTAATTATTTTCTATGTTTAAAGAAAAAAGTTAAAATGACCCTAATTTGAATCAATAATGTATTTTTATGTTTTTTAAAAAAAAAGAAATGTATTCAGATCACTAGGACATACTAAAAAATATATGCTTGCGTTGCTTTTACAAAATCACGATATTTTTCAAGGAAAGGAAGGAAATTTAATATGAGAATTTTTTGTTCTCGAATATCCTCAGTTCCTAGATTGTATTCTAGTGACGGTGTACGAGTACGAGTTTAACTTTAAAGTGGTACAGGAAGATGAAAAATCGGGTAGTACATCGCCAAACCTGGAAATTACCGACAAAAGTTGTGTTGGTTACGTAGTTCCTGCTTCTCATGGAGCTATGTAGAATGCTGTTTATATGCACGCAAGTTATGCCATAGAAGTCTTATGCAAAACCCATTGAACAAAATATACCTCTAGAATTCATCGTAGGTTTCTGACAGCGTTGTATAACCTAACTTCCGTCTGTTTTTACCAGGTTTACAAGTTTCGATGGGCCAATTTGCATTGGCGTAGCTGGAGATTTTCTTTAGATAAGTAAAACAGCTACCTTTGCCTACTCCAGAAAAATGGAATGTATTGAAGTTTTCTAGGTTGAGCAAAGATGTTTTCAAGATCGGGTACCGCCTCCCTGTGCCCCCTAGCTACGTCCATGCCCATTAGATTTGTGATCAATTTGAATTTGAAATTTGTATATCGTTTAGCGATACCAACCCGTCTGCTAAATTTCTCTTTTCAGGACTTTTTGGACAACGTAGGTAGCAATTATTATTCCCAACGATTTTCTGAAAGATTTAACTTTGATATCAAGTCTTGGAGTGTACAATAAAGAAAATTAATCGATCAATCAATAGTATTTTTTCTGGAGTAATTAACGTAAGAGCCTCATAAGAGGCAGCAGCCAATTTAACTATGTAGTAGGGTCGCATTATGAAAAAATAATAATATTGCTAGTCATGTGACTGAAACCGACGACTAACAGGCAGGCAGACTGTTATCTTTAAAGTGGTACAGCATGATTGCTCCGTGGCAATGTTGCCAGCATGCTGGGCACGCTGCCAACTGGCAGTGGGCTTGAGCATTTGGATTATTTATCTTTAGACCTTCAAGGGTCTGTGGATTATACAATTGCTTTTTGTGTAGTAGTACAATACTTTATGTAGTTTAGCCTATCTAAGTAAGTAGTGCTGTATTTTGTTGTAGTTAATAAAGACAGTTGAAATTGTATAAAAACAATCTAAATATGTACCAACATTCTGCCCCAGTTCAAAACAGCCAATCCTATCCCAGCAGAACTGTTTGGGCCATTAACCCTTCCTGGCCTTGCACAGGTGTGAGCATCGGACCGCAGATCGTATAATAGTTAGTGGGTAAACTGGACGCAGCCAGCGTATCGGTGCGACCGACCGTGCCCGGGAATCGGATGGCCACCGCATCCGATATCGATGTCGTCTCGACCGCAGGTTGAGTTACAGCTGAGAACTGGGGTGACTGAGGCTGGTGCAAATGTTCATACATACAAATACAAATTGCTAGTATTAATGGAGGGAGAAGTAAATAAGGTTGTAGGTAAACTGAGCTACAATGCCTCTTAAAACCGTAGATGGGATATTTTAAATCTGTGTTCCTAAGGTTTCATCAGTAGGTATGTGTCCTTCAGTTGATGCCCAAAAAAACCTTAGTAGGCAACCAAAATGTATCCGATTCGTGATGCGGCTGATGATAATTGCAGACCTGAATACCGCAGCCTTTTTTATCCCACTGCTAGGCTGATGGCTATAGGTATAGGCCTCTCTATAGTGTACTGCTTAGGTCCTGTGCCAACTGTGTCTTTAGATACGCGATTTTTACTCGACCCATCATTGACAGCAATATTTGTGATGAAAAATGTCGGTAAGTACCATTTCACGTTTTGTTCAATGTCAGGACAAAGTAATTTGCGCGTCCATTACTGTACACGCCCTATAACACTTGATATACTTTTGTTTGAGCACTAAGCTGAATTGCCCCAAAATAGGTAGTAATCCATCTAAATGTTGACGTTTCTCCTTATCAGGCCAGTAATATGCGTATATCCCCCGTGGCTCTACTGCTTGGCTCAACTTGGCAATTGTATTTACTTTTTATCGGCGTCATTTAAAGTAACGTCCATGTACCTAAGTAATATTTCCATCAAAGAATGATCATTATCGTCGCTATGCATTACACTATTATATTGATATTTTTTTGTCAAATTCATTTGCTGATGTAATCATGGATTTATGATGGAAAAGCATTACCAAATCATATCATACAAGATTAAGGCAAACCGCGACGAAACCGTAAACCAATTTCCCACAAAAAACTGATCCGTTGGATTGAATAAGTTTTTTCTCCAGCGACTCCAGCCCGCAGATGGACGCGGATTTCGTGCATTCGAACTTATTCTTTTTTACATGCTTTCGATTTCAGTATCATTATGCAATGCAAAAACGATTAACCGTTGTTTAGAGGTTCATGGTTTTGTTTGGTAGTTATTTCCTTTTTGTTCCGAGTTCGTTGAACGATTTTCTTGCTTCCCTTTTGATTGCGATGCCGTTGAGGGTAACGAATGTAATAGTCTAGGCCTGGATGGAACTAATGACGAAAATAGGTAAGTATCTAGGTACTTTTCACCGACAAAGCACAATATTATTGGTACAGTTCATTGAATATATTGAAATACAGTCAAACCTGGCTAACTGAGAACTGGATAAGTGAGAAACCTCTATAAGTGAGAGTAATTGCCAGGTCCCGTCATTTTACCCCTCAATTACCTCTATAAGTGAGAGACCAAAACCTCTATAAGAGAGAGTCGTTTTTCCCTCATGGACCTCTATAACTGAGAGTACTATTTGTCTAAACCTCTATAAGCGACAGTTGAGGGTAATGAAACATCTGCACTTTATGACCCATTCTTAAATTTCGTGGAACTACATAACTACCGTTGATTTCGGAACGTGTTCAATTCTTTTTTTTTGTATATTGTAATAAGTAACATTGTTTTTGTACCGCATTTTTTTGGAATGTCCACACGTGCGTCTATACTATCTTGTTTATTGAAATAGTGCTCTATTCAAAATTATTTAATGTTTTTCTTTCATCTACCTAACATTATTTTTGTATCACATTCTTTTGGAATAGCCACATGTGCGTTTACACTATCTTATTGGTCAAACTTACTACAGTTGAGTATTAATTGAGGAGAAAGGTTCGGAGTTAGTAAATACATCTTTAGGAATAAATAAATAAATCGTTAAGTGATAAGCTTAAGATTGGTATTGAATGCGTTCAAAAGTGGAAAATCTCGAAATAAAATACGCAATGAATTTGATTTATCAGAATCCAAATTTTATAAAAAATATCAAAAGACCCTATATGGTCTCTGTGGTCTTAGGACATGGAAATATTAAAAAGATTCGACTTTTTTAATTTTCCCAATTTTAATAAGTGCCTTTTAGCATGAATAAATAATGATCCATGTTCAATTCTAATCAACACAACCCGAACAATTAGTACCTAAATACTATTTATAAACATATTTATCATTCTTCACGCATGTAGATACCTACATACAAATTAGACGTATATTTTAACCTCTATAAGAGAGAGAAGCCACTTCTGAAACTGGATAAGTGAGAAACCTGGATAAGTGAAAAACCTCTATAAGAGAGAATTAGATGGCGGTCCCTTCAACTCTCTCTTATCCAGGTTTCACTGTAAATTAGAAATATATTGTTGGCGTATTATCCAATACTCATAGGCAAAGGTCATCTACAGCTTAGTAGGTACTAAGAATATAAGACTCCAATAGTTAAATTCTAGTAGGATCAAATAGACCAGAGCAATCGGTCTGTAGTGTTTGGTCTATCAAGATTTACATACTCGTACGAAAAACTTTGATGGGAAATTATTATATTTTAATGAATAGGGACGCCATCAAAATGTCTCAAAAAGAATATGATGATGAAGTAAGTGCAGCCTAACTTTAATTATGAGTCCGTGTGCAGAACAAATGAACACAATCACACTCAACGACACGATTCCATTAAGTTTTCCACAACGATTATTATCGATGCAAGTGTAGAGCTAGTATTGTTCAACACGTGTCTTCTCTTCCCACGATTTCAAGAGCCAATTTTCCCAACAATGGCTCCGATAGATGCATTTCTACAAAAAGCAGGAACCGATTATGTCGTTATGTGCATAAATGTTTGTATGTGCGCGGAGAAATTTGCAAAAAGTACTTGCCTAATGACCCGCATGCGTCTAGTAGGACGAGGTAGTGGGTGAACGGGTTGGTGATAAATTGTAGATTGTAGACAACTTGATAGGTAATTAGGGACGTAATACGATCAACTCATCTATAACTGTAGTCTCTTACTGTGGGCCAGTGTGGGCCTTATTAGTAAGCTCAAAATAGCATTAAGTATAGAAGCATGGGTTGTCTGGAAGAGATCGCTTCTAGCGATAAGGCCGCCTGGAGCTACACTAACAAGTTTTTCATGTATTACTGTTGTCTTATTTTTACTGTGTAAAATAAAGTATTTTTTAGTCTATAGAGAAGGCTTTATCTACTTGAAATTTCTTATTTCAAATAGGTTTGCGTTTGACTACATACTGCTTGATGTTAAGCAGATATGCCGCCTAGGGCGTAGCACGCTTACCTAGAAGATACCTATTTACTCGAGATTTGAAGGAACATGAATAAGGATGGAATGAGATGCGTAGAGAAAAACTCTCTCTCTCTCTCTAATCTTAGTAAGAGAATTTTTGCAAATTCTTTTGAGATTAATAAATATCTGTTCTTAAACAATGACCTACCGATATGGCTTCTTGGATTAGCCAGTTGATAAAGCGAAGTTGCATTTGGGCACGGTAGGACGCAAACCACGCAAAACTGATGGCAGTTGGAGTGGTAATGCTGTGTCCAAGTCACGATAAAGTGACCAAGCTCCAATAAGCGTAGCGTGAGACATCCAATGGTATATAGTTGCAAGGGGATAATTGGCATCACAACTAAAAAAATTAAGCAGTCCGTTGGATTATCAAAAATATTAAACATGTATTTTTTCTTTTGTCAATTAAACAAAACTGAGTGACCGCGGGTGGCGTTTACAACTGAGTACTACCGTGCTCGGATGATACGTTAAAATTATAGGTTTTTTAACCGTTTAGCCACGCCTTCAGGCCTTCAATCTCTGACACCAGGGCTAGCCACCCGGCCCATTCGAACTTACTGAGGTCTTTATTTATAGCTGTGTATTAAAGCTGCCCTAAGGCTGATAATAATTTTAGTGTTGAGTGCAAAGAACTTAGGGTCATTGTTGTTTTAGTGATAATTACCATGTTAAACATGTCAAACAAGTATCGATGATTGATTACATTTAGATATAGTCTGACCGTTTAACTGAGTCCTCGCCTGCGCGGTACAGAGGCGCGGGGGTAGACGATACAATGTTAACGACAACTGTAGGAAAATACTATGGACTAACTGTAATAGGTACATTTATTAAATACTTAGAATAAATTACAAAGTAATTTCCTCGAAATGAAAGTTCTAACTAAGTAGTTGGTAGTGGAATAACGGTTTTTATAAGGTGTTAAGCTTTAATGTGCCAAGTGGGCAATTCGCAATTAAATTCACTAATTATGAAGATATCTACCTTGTTTATTTGTTGTAATTTTAAGCTTCTTAATAATGCTTTTAATAAAAATCAACGGGTTGTACTCCGGGAGTGCCGGCAGAAGTGAAAACTTACTCCCTCCTTGTTAAGAATTTTCGATCAAGTCATGTGTCTTGACGCGAGTTTAAAATTTTACCCATCCCAAAAAATGCACAACGCCGATAAAGAAGCTTTGACTTGAAAAATATTAAAAAAAAAACAGTAAAAAATGATTTCGGTTTTCTGTAATCGTTCTAAAACGAAGAATGTCATTTTTAACCCCCGACGCAAAAGAGGGGTGTTATAAGTTTGACGTGTCTGTTTGTCTGTGTGTCTGTCCGTCTGTGGCATCATAGCGCCCGAACCACTGAACCGATTTCAGTTTAGTTTTTTTTGGATGAAAGGAGACTTAATCGAGAGTGTTCTTAGCTATGTTTTATAAAAATCGATTGAGCCGTTTGAGTTATGGTGGGTTAAAGTGGGGATGGAAGAACCAAATTTCGTACTTTTTTAGGTTGGTTTTTGTGTCTGGGGTTTTTTAAATTTTTAATTTAAGTTTTTATTGTTAATTTGAACGATGATTTTCTTAGCTGACATTGTAGTATCTAGTTACTTATTGTGAAAGGAATCGTTCAAAAATTTTATTATAATATTAATTGCAGTCTTTTTATACATACTAGTACCTATCTAAACTGAAAACTATAATTTTCAGAGGCGGAGAAGGATTTAAAAATTAAATTTATAATTTGGAAACTTACCAACTAATTGGAGCTGACTTAGTAATCTCTTACTTAATGTAAACAAATTAAATCTAGTCATCTCACTATGATTGATGAGATGACTAGGTTTGACATAATGGTAGGTGACTCTATCTTTATGTCTGAAAGATTCCATAAGAATTTTGTGTCAGTTTTTAAAACAGATAAAAGACTTCTATAATTGTTTTTCCACCAGCCTGCTTCTGAATTTTGGCCTCCTTTTTTTCGCTGTTCTGTCCGGCTGTCATCATCATGCATATTGTAATGATAGTCGTCTGACCATCAGGCTAGTGTCGTCTGCTGAGTCGTCCATTTCTCGGGTCTGGTACTTCAGTGACTCTACAAGACTTTCTTCGTCCAAGCATCAGCTGGTGAAATAGCCGCTGACCCATAAAGCTGAGATTGGATCTGTCACGATCTACTTAACGCGGTAATTTGCTGTCCAACAGTTCATGCAACGAGTGATAAGTAGCGTGCATTGTAAGATTAATTCGTATTCGGCCCTTTTACGGCACACTTTTGCTTTTATTAAGCACTTTGTCGTAATTAAGAAGCTATGTAGCATAGTAAAGAACTGGTGATTCATGCTTTGGAATTATTATGGTAAAGTTATAACAATTGTTCCTAATTGCAAATTAAAATAACAGATGAATATATTGTGGCAGACTTTTAGTTAATATTTTCGGTACTAAATTATACTTTCTTTAGTTAATAATAATGACATTGGTTATGGGTTCAGTAAAAGAAGGCTACTTTGTTTTATTTCTGATTTCGGCCTTCATAAGGTTTAACTCAGGATTATTGCTCTAAACAAGTTTTGAGTTTATTAATGAGTACAATAATTTAAGATTAATTTCGCGATTAAAAAAGATAGACATGACTTAATTAGGTTATTTGGACCTACATACATCATACTCTCTACCATCCCTCTATTTCTTGTTGCTCTACTTTTATTAAACAATTTAGGTACCAACATGACATAGCACAACGCAAATTTTTATTTTCATTGCCAAAAATATTAAAAAATACTGTCCACTTACAAAAAAATGTCCTTGGCCACCTCCAATCGATGAGTAAATTCGGCTTTCCAAATTCAAACCGTAAAGAACATTAGGGCGAGCGTTCACTGCACTTCCTATTTCCGCGCGTCACTGTTTCGCTAAAGCGTTAGGCCGTGTACAGACAGACAGGTGCGTCGGTGCCGCGGGCTGGTTGCGACTGCCACTTTTCTATACCGCCAGGCTATCGACGGTACTCGAGTTTACGTAGTAACTATTTACTAAACTGCACTTTTCCATTTGCCAGTAGATACTTTTGACCGCACTGGAGTTTACATAGTAACTATTTACTATACCGTGCTTTTCCCATACTGCTACTACAGATCTCTCAAGATATGTTCTCTTGATCTGGAACTCAATTTTTAAAACGTAAGAAAATAATTGCATGCTATGCTATCCCGTTCGCAATTAAAGATTTTCAAAGGTCGCTCTTGCTCTTAATAGCTCATGTGACCATTAACGCATAGTTACAGTTATCGATTCAAAATAGAACCCCTGACGGGGTCCTAATTTCGCAATTTTGAAACTGCTTAAAATCACAACTACGCGTAATTTAAATAAAATAACACGATTATTACATACTCACAGAGCACAAGAAATCACATCTAAAAGTTGCACTCTTCGTAAAGTAATCGTAAATACCTATGCATTTATCGGTGTATGACTTTTTTGCTACTTATAGGGTGTCTCCCGTGACGGTTAACGAGAAGAATACTCTCTACTTAGATCTCTATGGCTAGTATTTTGGGCTATAAAAGAATTCATGTACCTATCCTCTAGCGCAATAGATAGGGGAGTACCTACTACATATACTGTGAGAAATAGGCATTTTAGCATTTGCCTGTCATTTTTTTTTATTTGCGTACTAATTATGAGATTGAAAGTGTTAAGAAAAAGTGTGAAAAAGACAACCGGCAAACACTGAGAGTCGCCAAAATGTATTTTATGTAACGTTTGCATTTTCTTAAAGTTATAGATGCTTTATTCCAACTTTGTATTATATTAGAATGTACCATCAATCGTTTAAAAAATTATCACATCACATTATAAAACACAGCTTTGAAGTCACTATCCACGGGCCGAGTTTCCAAAACGCTGGCGACATTACGTTGTCATTGAATAGTAATTTTTGCCGACTTCAAAAAGGAGGTTCTCAATTCATTTGAATGTTTTTTATGTCTGTTACGAACTGATTTTGATTACTTATTATTATTTGGTAGATTTTGTCGAAATCGACTGTCGTTTTTGAAAAATCAACAATAGTAATAAAAATTACTACAGCAGTACAGCGACCCTTAGACCAAATAAAACAAGATAAAATGTTATTAACAAACAAGTGAGGCCAGCAAAACCACTCGTCGCTGTGTACAGACAATTCACACACATACAAGTACAACGAAACTAGGTACGCCTTGGCTCGTTAGTCGAACTATGGCGGCGCAACACCAACGCACTCACCACATGTAGGTATAAAAAACCGACCTCACTTGTCTGTTGATGACGTTTTGTCTTAATTTTTTTATTTGGTCTGAGCATCGATCATACATTGATCCATGTGAAGTATTCGAATTCTGTACACGATTGAAGTTGGTTATTCCATTTTTGGCAAAAAATATTTAAGAGTATAACACATGCATGAATTTATAAAACACACGTTTGAGGTCACTATCCACGGCCGAGTAAATAAAGTAACATTATGCATTTATATTGTTTTACAATAAATATACTTGACGGTGGATGTAAATAGATCTTAAAGCTGTCTCTCTGTCCGTCTGCAAGAGAGATCTGTCGTTACCAAAGCCTACAAATCTCCAAGCATCAGATTAGATACTTAAGCCATAAATAACGAAGCTTATGGCATTTCTTTCCCGTTTGATAGTGGGCAGTGGCCACCGTGGCGGAACCAAGGTGGTCAGCTCCCTACTGGTCGCGCGGTGACCGTGACGCTAAAGCTGGGAACACAAAAGAGATAATGCAAAAATATATCTAGCTTAGGCCATTCCCTGATACAGTATTAAATTATTTGCCTTATTTGTTTTGTAAAATGATTTCCCTTTTATTTTCTTTAGTAAAAATCACAGTTTAGAGGGATTTCATGTTTTCGGATCTTATTGTCTTTTGACATATAAATCAAATTAGGAAATACGAAATTCTATTTTAATTAAGCATTAAAATACCGTTGTTTTTTCTGGGAATTTGTTTTTTTTTTTTTTTTTTTTTTTTTTTTTTTTTTTTTTTTTTTTTTTAATTCTATATAGGTTTGCGTTTGACTACATACTGCCTGATGTTGAGCAGATATGCGGTCTAGGATGTAGCACGCTTACCTAGAAGATACCTATTCACTCGGGATTTGAAGACACCCACGTCGTACTTTAGCGGGAAGACAGACCCAGGCAAAGCGTTCCACATTCTGGCTGTTCGTATGAGGAATGAGGACTCGAAACGCTTGGTTCTAACGCGCGGAATGTCCACCATAAAAGGGTGGCGCTTTGGTCGCGTCTGTCTAGCCGTACGATAGAAGAAAGGGGCAGGTGGGACCAGATTGTGCAACTCCTGAGCGCACTCCCCGAAGTGTATCCGATAAAAGGCCGACAAACACGCCACCTTACGTCGATGCTCAAGACTTTGCAGCTGCGACTTAGTCAAGGTGTCGTTGTCAATCAGCCTCCTGGCTCGCCTCTCAATCGACTCCAGAGCCTCCAGTTGATATTTGGCAGAGCCATCCCAAAGGTGAGAGCAGTATTCCATACAAGACCTGACTTGTGCTTTATAAAGACTAAGCAGTTGCTCAGGTGTGAAATACCGTCTCACCTTAGCGAGAACACCAAGTTTTTTGGAGGCTAATTGAGCTTTTGACTCTATATAAGAGCCAAAGTTAAGAGTCGATGAGAGTGAAACGCCCAGTAGTTCCAAGCTGTCAGTTACCGGAACGGAGACACCGCGGAAAGCGGGAGACAATTGAAAGGGTCTCTTTTTGGCCGAGAACAAACAGCCTTGAGTCTTCGTGGCATTAAACTTGACCAGGTTAGCATCGCCCCAGTCAGATACCGCCTCCAGACTCAAGTTGAGCCGTTCAACCATAGCCTCTCTGTGTGACTCGATCTGTGGCCCGCTGGTTCTTGCATCGGATGTGTAGCTCTCCACGACTGTACTGTCGTCTGCGTACCCAAAGATCCCGGGCTTTAGCAGATCGTTGATATGCAGTAGGAAGAGGGTCGCAGAGAGTACTGATCCCTGAGGAACACCGGCATTGATAGCCATTTGGTCTGATGAGCAGCCATCTACAACCACTCGTATCGACCGATTCCTCAAGAAATCAGATATCCATGCGCAGAAATCAGCAGGCAGGCCGTAAGATGGGAGCTTGCCAATAAGGCTCTCGTGCCAGACCCTGTCAAAAGCTTTAGAGATGTCCAAGGAGACAGCCAGCGCCTCACCGTGCTTTTCGATGACCTCACTCCAGATGTGTGTGGCGTATGCCAGAAGGTCCCCAGTAGACCGGTTTCGGCGAAAGCCGTACTGGCGGTCACTGAGTAGGTACTCTTACAGAGTATAGACGTGATCGAAATCGGTCTGTAGTTAGCAGGGTCGGCACGGCTGCCTTTCTTGGGAACAGGCTGCACGTTAGCAAGCTTCCAAGATTTGGGCACTTGACCTGTCTTTAGAGATAGGCGGAAGAGGCGAGTCAGCACAGGTGACAACTCAGGCGCACAAGTCCTCAGTACAATGGCCGGAATACCATCAGGGCCACTGGCCTTGTTCACATCTAGACTGCGGAGAACTTTGAGAACCTCCTTTTGCCGGATATGTATTTCACTCATTACAGTGCCACAGTTTGGCAAAGTTGGAGGTCTCGCACTACCGGGGTCCAGACGCGAAGACTCAGCAAATTGAGATGCAAATAAATTTGCTTTCTCCACCGCTGTATGGGCCAGCGAACCATTGGGTTTCAGCAACGGAGGCAGAGAGGGGCGGCAGAAGTTCGCTTCAACCGATTTAGCTAGGGACCAGAATGCCTTACTACCCGCAGGGTAAGAAGCAAGCTTGTTCCCTATTCGACTAATGTGATCAAAGCGAGCCCTCCGCATAACCCTTTTGCAGGACTTAGCAGCCCTATTGTATGCCTTCTTCCTTAGACGAACGTCCCTCGACTTACGGTTTCGAGCATCGACCCAAGCCAGGTATGCTTGATGCTTTTGCGCTTCAGCGCGTCCACATTCAGGCCCAAACCAGGGCCTAGCTTTGCTAGACAGGGGCACGTCCGAAAATGGGATGAAGTATTCCATGGCGGTACGAAGCACATCTGTCACGGCATCCGCGCACGTAGAAGGATCATCGGAAGAGAAGCACACAGGCTGCCAAGGATAAGATGCAAAGAAACACCGCATCTCGTCCCAATCCGCTAACTTGTACCGCCACACCCGCCTTGACCCTTTGGGGCTGGGGTCTGATGGGGAGTAGACGGATACAGATTTCACCAGACAGTGATCAGATGTACCTAACGGTGAGGAAATCGACACTGAATAACGGTCTGGATCGGTAGTCAGCAGAAGGTCCAAGCAGTAGGCCGTGTGCGAGTCAACGTCAGCGTTGTTTACCATATTTTAAAGCTTTTTTTGACTAGGTACTTTACATAGTCTGAGCCCACTTTGCAAGATCTTCTGTGGGCTACTATTTTTACTATTAATGGTAAAAGTATGTTCGTATAGTTCAGATGGCTAGCTCTGATGTCAAAGTTTTTAAGCCGCCTGTAGGCCTCTGAGGCTAAACGGTTTCCAATCAAAACCTACAATTTAACGTGTCAACCGACCCATGGTAGCGCTCTGTTGGAGATTTATCAGCACGGAATGTTTAGCATTCCTAAAGATGTTTTCTTTAACTGAAAAGCCAGCGGTGTAAGCCTTACCTACACAAATTCCAAATGACTCATCTGTTTGAACCCGCGACCTCAAAGCGGTGTAACTACGAGTCCGGACCGACAATTCCAAGCCAAGCATTCCCACTACTCTAACATGTTTAAGCCGAATCAAACGTCTTGACAGCTATGTTAGCTACAAGCTGCGGATAATCCAATCCGGAGTGAAGCTCATTTATCAGCTCCACGAGGATTGGGTTATCCACAGCTGGTAGCTAACAACACAGCCGCCTGAGATGTTGATGTTCGATTTAGCCTATTACAATGTACTTGACTTAAATTGTGTGTGAATACTCAGCTTAACATCTTTTAACCATATGCTGAGTGCTAGTTCACTGGTGCCAGTCGCTCGTGCTGCTCTGTTGGTCACCTAATATTAAAATAACGTTAAAATTGGAATGGAAATTAAAGACGTTAGTATTTTCCAGTTACCGTGTTGTTGCAAATACGGGTTCATTGCTGCCTATGTTACATTTAAAGTGGGATCTGAGTTTCCGCGACTTACTTACTCTCTATTTTACGAAGTTCTGAAATAGAGACCACGTACTGGAAAGCCTACTGTAGGACGCCCATTCATAAAGTAGATGACCTCATAAGGTTCGCGACATTGCGCTGGGTGAAATCAGCTTAAGATTGATCCTATTAGTTCTTTAGGGGGAATGCTGATCATGATGATTCGTGGTGACTGGTTAATTAACTGACTGGTTGTCTACAATCTTTAGGATGCATTAAACATGGCTGAAACGAACATTCGTTCGTATAGGAAGTTCACTTCTAGATATAGGCTTCCCCTAAAGATCTCCAATAAGACCGGTTGGTAGCGACTTGTTTCCAGCGCGATCCTGGGGTCTTAATGAGGTCATCCGTCCACCTTGTGGGTGGGCGTCCTACGCTGCGCTTACCGGTCTCCACTCGAGAACTTTTCGACCACATTGGTTATCAGTTCTCTGTGCTATGTGCCCTGCCCACTGACATTTTAACTTGCTAATCCGCTGGGCTATGTCGGTAACTTTGGTTCTTCTACGGATCTCTTCATTTTGATTCGATCTCGCAGAGAGACACCGAGTATAGCCTCTTCATAACTCGAAGGGCTACTTGGAGCTTACTAATAAGGCCCATAGTGAGAGAACACGTTTCTATGAATTAAACCCATTAATATTGAAAAAATGTTTCCTACTAATTATGAAGGTGTGGAGCGGTTTTTTTTACTATTTTAGGGTGGTTTCTACATAAGATAAAAGCTTTTTGGGATATTATGACAAGTGAACACCTTATTAGTGTAGGTACTCTAGATTGTATTAAGTATGCAATATTTAGTTGGCAAAAATATAGTTAAAAAAAACTTCTTGATATAATGGGATGCAAAATACTTCATTCATTCAGCATTTAGGAGCATTGTTTTGTCGGTAGAGTAATTTCTAGACTTCACGGTGTTTGCCGACGTTTTCACTGCCATTAACAACTTCTTTTTAACCGACTTCTAAAAAGGTTCTATGTTCGTCTGTATGTATTTTTTTGTGTGTGTTCATTGATAATTGCGTGAATTGTGAACCGAATCGAAAAAAAAAAATTGTTCGAAAGGGTATACTTTCGAGACGGTCCCATTTAAATTTTACAGAAATTGTCTGAGCCGTTTTTGAAAAATCAACAATAATGTCAACAATTCTAGTGAAATATGCGAATTTTGTAAACGATGGAAGGCTTTGCCATTTTTTGAGATTCGCGTTTGACATTACCTGCTTCATACTTGTTTTGTTGAATGTGTTTTACAGTGTCTTGAAGCTGATGTTGCACATCGCGTGCAACATTGCCACGGATCGTCGCCTGTGATAACATCTCATCAACATAATCGCAAGTTTTATAAACAAAATGTAAGTTGGCTTTAAGCTGCATAAATAATGCAAAATAGTAAAATAAATCAAGTGGAAATTTCTGGTATGTTTTTAGCGGTGTTTATTCATGAGAGGTGTAGATTTATTTAGTTATTTATTCAGTGTGTGTGCTGTTATGGTTGTCGAAGTTATGATTTTCATTACGTAACTCATTGTACTTATCTCTTAAAGGTAAAGGATCAGTGCTAGTTAGCAATGTCAGAGACCTTCTGCTGCTTAAAAAATGACACCATAACTAGCCTTTTATGTGCCATACTTACATAGCCTATAGTAAAATTCTCCGACCTTTAATTCTACTGACTCATTTAGAATTGTGGTTTTTTCACAATTATGGTAGATTTTCTGATAAATTACTTAGGTTAGTTATTTAGACTTGACTTGAGCTTGTACCTACTGATTTTTTTTGTTTAAGTATTTTCTAATAAATACTCTAAAACATATTCTTTTTAAAAAAAAAATGTACTTACGGGATTTCTTCGTAGAATTAATTTCTATATGAATTAAATAAAACGCTTAAATAATTTCGTATTCATTTTATTCGTATGCATAGGTAATTATAATAATATCATACATTCCATTTAACATTTCTAAGACTGCCACGATTACTCTATTGACAATTTAAATTATGTTTTAAACTTGAACAATACTTATTACAATCTTTCAAAAGCTTGGTACGTTTTGGAACATTACTTTTTAGTATTTCGAAACCTTTTAAGTATTCGGTATCCAGGCTTAATCTCTAGACGACAAACATATTCTAGGATATCACTATCCTAATAGCTGTGCCCAATTTTTACTATGGAACCAGTTCCAACATTACGAAACGCGAATATCGGTAGTCTCTCACCAGGTCTTTGGTAGTTTCTCACCACGAGCTTTTCAGACCGCGCGCCGCGGTGTCAATTACCCTCGTATCTATTCGTTTTGAATGGGTAAATAGTAGATTATGTACCAAGAGAACTTAGAGAACCAACTCGTACGTCTTACGTCACGGTCGACATATTGAACCTTGAGCATAGCGAGGGACTATACAGTTACAAAGCGAGGGATCGCTTTGCTCGGGAATTATCTTAAAACACCCTCGCTGCGCTCGGGGAGTAACTGTAAAGTCCCTCGAAGAATTTCCATTCTTTAGAGTCCTGAGAGAAGCGAGGGGTTCAAGTCGCCCAAGACGAAGATAGCCTACGTTCTCTTGGTTCATACTCTACTTTTCTCTGATACCTCCTGTATCCTATATATTACCTATATTGTACTTCTACATAGGTATACGAAATAATAGGTTAGAACAGATTTTTTTCGGGATTTTGGGATAATGCCATAGAGAAAACTGGCCATAATGATAAATATATTGATATTCTAGAAAATATGTCTATCGTCTACATGTACTCCCGGTATTTCGTATTAGCGACAAGCAATAAAAACCTTAAACATGAAGTCTGATGCACAATCTTTTAGGTTCATCTGACTCTATTTTCCGATCTAATAATAATAAAATACACCTTAGTATGATGCTTCATTCTGCCCTGCTGCACCTGAAATATTGTGCTATACTCGTACCTACTTCAAATACAAGATGTTACTTTGCAAAGTGCTAGTACCTACTTTCAGATGTAAATTATTTATTCCTACTGATAATTATAAATGTTTTCTATAGAACCATCCAAATACAACCATCCAATCGTGAAAAAAATCAGCTGTTCCACACGGAAAGTTCATCGACCCGTAAGATATTGGAACAGCTAATTGTTTTCCACAATTTTGATTGGCTCTTAATGTATACTTATACACTTGCATGGTTAAAAATAATCAATAGCATGCATAAGATGTATGTAAATGACCCAGCGATGTATCTCATCATAATGTACTAGGTCCTTCATAAATTAACATTTGCCATAATTTCTTAAATATACTGACAAGACTACGGCCGAGACTAACTTATCAAGACTAGCAAGCATTGTGTGCTAACGTGCGACCTAACTACTCGATTGAGCACCATAAAACAATTTGAGATTCCATATTTATGAGCAGTGTGCATAATACACGCTCCGAAACGTTTTTTATTTTGACATTACCTTGGCTTTTGTCTCGCTTCTTCAACTGTGGAGGGAGTGAAACAAAAATCAAAGTGATTTTTAAAATAAGGGATTATTAACGGCATGTGAAACGCACATAGGGACTCTCGCGATCGCCTCTTAGTATAAAAGGAATAGTAATAAATAGGAATTTTATTAGTTTCGTGACAGTTTTGATGAACAAAAGGTTTTATTCAATTTAAAAATAATGATGTCTCTGAGATCGCGAGGATTATGAAAACCGTCTTAAGTTGTATGTATAACAGGCATGTATCATAAACAAATACTAAACAATTTTACATTTATCGCAAAGTTGTGTAAAAAATTCGAATGCTTTTTATGAAAACCATGTAAGTCAGAAATGAAAAAATGTTAACCTTTCTAGCATTGTCTTATTAAAGATCCATCACTATTATTCTATTTACCTACAGTAGCTAATCCATGTGCTTACTTTATTACTTTTAAGTAAGTATACATTATTATTACTCTCCTAAGAACGTTAATTACCTACAAGGTAAACCTAACACAATTCCATCACAATAATTTTAGAATATCAGTTATATTTTGATTCGTTTAGGTTATTTTATTTAGGATTCTTTATTTTATTCTTTCTAAAAGATTAAGGCTAATTTTGTTTCTTTACTAACATTCAAATAGATTTGTCAATAAAATCTTATAAGTTTTAACAGTTTTATACCCAAAAAGCAATACGACGCAAAAATATAAAAATTACTAAATAAAAAATTAAAAGGAAGGCAATTTTTGAAATTTCTTTTAGATATCTCGAATGCAATTAAAATTTGACTCCATTTTAATAATAACTCGATTCATTGTTGTAAATAAAGTTTAAATTTCACAGTTCGTAGCATAATTATAAATACACCTTGAATGAATATTTACAGAGCAAATTGCCATAAAACATTCATATAATAATTTAAAATAAGTATGTTAATTATATTTAAATTTGACTAGAATTTTAAAAGTGTCTATATAAAGAAGTTAAGGACAGATTTAGAGAAAATTGTAGGTCCGTTCCGAAGGCCCGTTAACTTACAAATAAAAAATTAGAATACTGTAGATACAATAGGATGGTAATAATTTATTATCTAGAAATACAACTTTAGCATACTTCTTAATTTTAGAGTAACACATTTTTAACATAGGCACAGACATTTAAAAAAAATATATTTAGTTTGTTTTATTAAGAGACTTTATAAAATATACTTAGTGAGATAATGATCTGGATTAGTGTACTATATAGTTACAGCAAATAATACTATTAATTTATTGATGTAGCAATATGCATACGATTATGTGACTCTGTTTAATTCTTTATTTACATAATATTTACTGTCTTTTGACTATATATACAAATAACCCTCTGGAATGGTTGACACTTCACTAGCGTCTTCAATATATTTTATTAGCATCTCCTTGACGTAATAATTAATATATCGGTAAACGCTAAAACCAAAGACTTCATTGTTTTTTTTTTAAATCCATTATACTTTTGTGTTGAAAGTTTTTTGAAGTAAACCACAGATCCAATGATTTAAAACAGGCATATACAATGATTTAAAACAGGCATAGCGTTTTTAAAGCTTACAAGTAATAAAATTATGGTTTAGCAAAAATAAAATTATTTTTTATTTCATCCATACTAAAATATAGCACATGCAAACTCGGTTGAAAAAATATGTGTAACATTTCAAGTATCGCATTTTTTACTATTTAACTAACCACACAATCCCTACGTAGATATATACTATAAAACTCTTACAGAGATCAAAATTTAATACATGACATAATATACTTAGAAATAGGTAACTTATTTGATAAGAATAGATGCTTTTACAAATACTAAGTAATGGCGGCAACGGCAAGGTGAACTTCAATCTACTGATATTATATTATATACAACATTTCAAACCAATTTCAATTATTTTTTATTGGTTTTACTCCAATATTTATATAGAACAGTGATCTACACTTATGAAAAGCTTATCAAGTTGCTGTAATAGCAGTAATATATTTATAGAAAATAAATCAATACTATGATATTACTTTGAAAATCGAAGAAGTCATTTTGTAGTTGTTCAAAAAAATATTTATTGTGTTTTACGATTTCAGATAGACATTCGTTTTATAGTCCAGGCCGGATGATACAACTTTAAAGCTCTCGTTACACAGAGGCGGGAGCGATCGCGATCCGGGACGGGAATTTTTTGTAATTTTCGAATTTGTATGCAACCTGACACATCAAAAGCGGGCGCGATCCTTTGTACTGGACCGCTATCGGATCGCTTTCTCGCGCCTCCCGCCTCTGTGTGACCCGGCTTTAAGGCTGTGATGTTATCTACAAGCTGCGGATAACCCAATCCTCGTGCAGCTGTTACATATATGTGAGCTTCAGTCAGGATTGGGCTATCCGCTTGTATATAGCTAAAATCACAGCCGCCAAGTTGTATGTTTCGGCCGATACATATTTCGAAGTAGAACTATACAAATTCTTGACATTGAGATTTGAGTAAGAATCCATCCGTGACTCAAATTTTGCTCAATGTGAGTTAGGCGGCCTTAGCACTGTGATGCAGATCGAACCGCGCAGTATCCGCAGCAAGTCGATCACTTCGGGAGTCTTCATTGATGTCACGTTCTCATCGTTTACCTGGAAAGTGATAGGAAATGATCATAAGTAAGTTCGTAGGTACAGGCTGAGTGGCTAGCCCTGGTGTCAGAGTTTTTAAGCCGCCTGTCTGACATGACTAAACGGTTATTAGAACAACCGGGACTACAATTTACTGTGTCACCCGAGCCACAGTAGCGTTCAGTTGTGAATGCCACCGGCGGTCACCCATCGGAAGACGGACCGTAACAGAAATAAATCAATTAATGGAATTCAATTCGAAATATGTATACCAACATGAAATAGGTAAGGGTGGGTGTAGACAAACGGTTCAGGTGCACATATTTTTCGGTGGTCTAAATAATGTAGTGAAATTCAAAATCAACCCGAGTGCATGTTTCTTTTTATCCTTTCTATAATTTAGAATATCAGCTGGTCCCACTCTTATAGCCGATGCTTTCGATATTTCCCAATTTATAATACACAACGCAAATAGCGTCTCTTGCTGCATCGCCGACGGAGTACCTACCTGTCCGCCTTTTAATAGCCTACTGCTGAACAGAGGTCTGGCCACGAAGTGCGATTCAGGCGTATCCACCACGCTAACCCACTACGAGTTGTTGGATTTATCATCAATTGTCATTCATAATTCTTCAAAGGTAGTATACATGTTGCCTCACGATGTTTTCCTTTACCGAAAATTCCGTGGTGTGTAAGAGTATCTACCTGTCCGCCTTTTAATAGCCCACTGCTGAACAGAGGTCTGGCCACGAAGTGCGATTCAGGCGTATCCACCACGCTAACCCACTACGAGCTGTTGAATTTATCATCAATTGTCATTCATAATTCTTTAAAGGTCGTATACATGTTGCCTCACGATGTTTTCCTTTACCGAAAATTCCGTGGTGTGTAAGAGTATCTACCTGTCCGCCTTTTAATAGCCCACTGCTGAACAGAGGTCTGGCCACGAAGTACGATTCAGGCGTATCCACCACGCTAACCCACTACGAGCTGTTGAATTTATCATCAATTGTCATTCATAATTCTTCAAAGGTCGTATACATGTTGCCTCACGATGTTTTCCTTTACCGAAAATTCCGTGGTGTGTAAGAGTATCTACCTGTCCGCCTTTTAATAGCCCACTGCTGAACAGAGGTCTGGCCACGAAGTGCGATTCAAGCGTATCCACCACGCTAACCCACTACGAGTTGTTGAATTTATCATCAATCGTCATTCATAATTCTTCAAAGGTCGTATACATGTTGCCTCACGATGTTTTCCTTTACCGAAAATTCCGTGGTGTGTAAGAGTATCTACCTGTCCGCCTTTTAATAGCCCACTGCTGAACAGAGGTCTGGCCACGAAGTGCGATTCAGGCGTATCCACCACGCTAACCCACTACGAGTTGTTGAATTTATCATCAATTGTCATTCATAATTCTTAAAAGGTCGTATACATGTTGCCTCACGATGTTTTCCTTTACCGAAAATTCCGTGGTGTGTAAGAGTATCTACCTGTCCGCCTTTTAATAGCCCACTGCTGAACAGAGGTCTGGCCACGAAGTGCGATTCAGGCGTATCCACCACGCTAACCCACTACGAGTTGTTGAATTTATCATCAATTGTCATTCATAATTCTTCAAAGGTCGTATACATGTTGCCTCACGATGTTTTCCTTTACCGAAAATTCCGTGGTGTGTAAAACCGTATCCGTACATAAATTCCAAGGAATTCATTGGTTCTTCGGTGGCAAATCGGAAGTTTCGAGAGGATCGCGCACCACTTACTTACGCTAACTAAAGAAAATGGCTGCTTCCCACAATATCTCACAACCAAGCATTAACTGAATCAATGCTGGAAGCGAGAGATCAGTTTCTACAGCTGCGACGAGGCTTCGGCGTTCACTCACCCATGCTGGGCACTCCTCCAAAGTGTGCTGCGCTGTATCCTCGTCGCAGCTATAGTGGTGACACTCAGTTGTCTCTACTCTTCCGGCAATACGGCACAAGTACTTTCCGAAGCATCCGCGCCCGTAAAGTACCTGCACCGCCGGAAGGTAAGCGACCCTTGAGTCCTGTCCAGACTTTCTACGAGAAAGGTAGGACACCCTCGACGGTCCTCAAGCATGGAACAACGAGCTCGGGCCTTCCATGTTTCCATCTCCCCAGGTGCCGGATTCTGAGCGCGTTAGCGGAGCTCCATGCGCCATGAGTACATATTATGTTCGCATGTAACTCCGCTTCAAGATGCCATGGAAATGATCCGGCCAAAAGCAATGCTTTCTCACACGAGATAGTTGCTGTAACCTCTGATAACCCTGATTCCGAGATTCTGCTCATATGGGCGCTCGGTACAAGACTCGAACGCACTTTTAAGGTACTCCTCCAACTTAGGCAAACGCCTGACAGTAAACAGCCGTAATGTAGAACTGTATTACTCACCTGCAGTATGACGTCACCACGGCGCAGGCGGCCGTCCCTGGCCGCGACGCTGTCAGAGTAAACAGCAGAGATGTAGCTCTGCCCGGAGTCCGGGTGGCTTTGTACGCTGAAGCCGAGGCGACTATTCCACCCGCGGTTCAGTTCTACTGTTACCACCTGAAAATTTCAAGGAAAAAAATCAGGTTACAGTTAATTACTGATTTTATTGGCCTCAGATTGCATCACTACGCGAAATTCTTCATAAGTCTGAGGATCTCACGGCCAGTTCGCCTTTATCTGCGATTTTGAGATTAGCATATGTTGCTCACAAGGGTAGGTAGGTACATGCATAAATATGTCTGAAACTCCCTGTGTTTTGCAAAGCAACAACTTGTAAATTCGGTGTTAGTTATTTTCTTAATCCTTGCCTTGAGGTATCTTTTTTAGGGTTCCGTACCCAAAGGGAAAAACGGGACCCTATTACTAAGACTTCGATGTCCGTCTGTCCGTCTGTCTGTCACCGGGCTGTATTTCATGAACCATGATAGCTAGGCAGCTGAAATTTTTACAGATGTATTTTGGTTGCCGCTATAACAACAAATACTAAAAGCAAAATAAAATAAATATTTAAGGGGGGCTCCCATACAACTAACCTGAATTTTTAGACGGTTTTCGCTCTATATTAATAATGGTACGAGGTAGATGCTTGAAATTTTCACAGAATATTTAGTTTTAGATTCCCTTCAATAATAAATAATAAAACTAAAATAAAATAACGAGTCCGACTCGTACTTGGCCGATTATTTATAAAACCGCAGCTATCTTGGTAGCGTTTTCTCAACTATGGCTTGTGCGCGAGGAACTTACCGTAGGCTCTCCAAAAGAGCACGGATCGTCACTCGGCGGGTCAGGCTTGATGTTCTCTTTCTGGACGGCGTCGACGATTTCGACCGGTTTCGGCGGCGGCGGCGGAGGGGGCTCTGGCTTCACCTTGCGCTCGTTGTCTGGTGATAGAGCCACCGCTTTCCATTTCTTCATGCCGTTCACTGAAATGTATAGAATAAAGTTGGCTTAAATAATAGATTGTAAATTATTAGTGCACATGTTGCCAGGAATCAGAATTGCATAAAAACCCAGTGGGTCATGATCGGTCTGCGATTGTCTCGCCCAAAATTTTGCCGAGGACCGATACTCTAACGAATCTTAATTTCTTACAAATATAGATGGTATTTACTCAAATTTGAATAGCTTTGATTTGAATACTAAGACTTCTATTACTGATTTGAAAGAGTAGGTACCTAAGTACTATTTGACTAAAGTTTTTTATCCAATGTAAATCAAGTATTCAAAATCATAATTTATCACTATTTTTGCAGAGCTTATACCTAATGTGAATCTTCAATTATTTAATATTATCAGTGATAAATCCTTACCGTCATCTTTATGTCCATCAGAACTAGTTACGTCACTGCTCGTGTGTAGAATAGCGCTCTGATATGCAGGGTTTGCATGCTTGAACTTCACCTCATCACTGGACAGCTCGACTGGCATCGAGACTGGCTCATCGGAATCCACGGGGAAAATCGGTTCCACGTACCGCTGCCTGCTCATATCTTCCTGGTACACGTTGGGCGCATCCAAAGTATCGTTGTCTAAGTTATTTAGTTCGTAACCATGCGGCGGAACTGTAAACAATTAAAATGTGACCTTGTGCTAGCTACGATAGGTTTAAAATGAAAACGAATGATGCAAACCTTGCAAGAGAAAATGCGACAAAGATAAACATGGAGACAACTAACATCAGATAAGGGTTAAACATGGCTGCAAGCTTAGAGACGGAGGAATCGAAGGCTACATCAGAGGCAGATGGAATGAAAGTGCTCCGGAAGATCTAACAACAATGGGTGCTCTGAATCACGGAACAGTCTGGGTTCGTTCAACCGACAGTCAAGTTTCGGGTTGGTGTGAAGCGTGTGAATGTGTGAGAGTGCTCGGGCCGACAGAGTCTCACCTGTCAGGCTTAGCTTTTGCTTTCTACAAGAGGGTGGAGCCGTTGGGCTGATGACGGTCCCAGAGTATCTCTGGGGCCTCTTCTCCACGCTCTCAGTACTGTGTGTCTCTAGCGTACTCATGTCGGTTGCATCTGTGTAGAACACCTAGTCGCTTAGTGTGTTGCGGTGGTGTAAAGCCTTATCATAAGTACAGCCGTGATATAGATTCAACGCAATATTTAATTATTTACTGGTCGATGAAGGGAGAGTCAAGCATTTGCTTTTGGGAGTGCTATGGATCAGATTATAGTGGATTATACTCGTAGGTCACGAATTGAACTTTTTCAATAGTTGCACAATTTCACATACTTGCACAAGTGATTTTTCTGTAACATTTAAATCGAAAGATCAGTTTTACCTACCTCTTGTCTTACAATCTTATAATTGTTGAATCGCGTTTAATACAATATATATCTATAGCTCTACAATGCACAGTCTACTAAATTAATCTACCTACAGATTGTATCTATTCATATCGTTCACGTGTTTCCTCGACAATTCAATTGATTAACTAATTGAATTCTCTACTCAATGGATTAACACATGCCTGTGACACGTGTTTGTGGTCGTTATACATGAATAATTGAACATCGTCGACTTCTACTAGATAGATTACCTTTAAGCCCATATCACTAAAAACTTAGTAAAGTTCGTATGGGCCGGGTGGTTGGCCCTAGTGTTAGTTTTTAATCCGCCTGAAGGCCTGTTACAATGACATGGCTAAACGTTTAAAACAACCGCGACCCACAATTTAACGTGTCATCCGTGCCACGGCAGCGCTCTATTGTAAATACCACCCGCGGTCACTCATCCAAGAAGTGACCGTGCCGAACGTTGCTTAACTTTGTGAACGCTAAGAAACACACTTAAACAATACTGGACTGTTAGTATAGTATGGAGTAGCTGTGCTCTAGATCCTATAAAATATCAAAAATTACGCAAACAAATAAATAAATATCAGGGGACATCTTACACACGGTCTCTGACCCCAAAGTAAGCAAAGCTTGTGATGAGGCAGCCAGAGACTGATATAACTACTACAAATACATATTTTTAAATACATACTTATATATGTAAAATAAAGAATAAACTTACCTAGGTACTTACATGACTGATTATAACTTATATCTATCGTATCAATAATATTTACAGAAGTCTAATAACGTAGATAGGAAACCTAATAATTATAACTGGTGTTGTGTATTCGGCCGATATGAATCGAACCAGCTTGATTTCTCTGTGGGGTTGAAAGTTAATCAACGTTGTACCGAAATTTTCGGCCTAAATGGAATTATAGTACCTAAAATGAATGGTATTATTGCTAATACTTTTAGCGATAGATACAATTTGCCGAGAGAACTTTTTTGCATGTCTTGTCTTTAGCCAAAATATAAAATTAGTGAACGCTATAATCAAGTATCAGTATGATATGAACAAATAACTGTATTTAGTAAATAAAGACCATTAATATTTAACTACAGCCAAATAACCGGGTTCGCAATTACGTATTGCATGTCATCCAAACTACTGCGTTCGATGTCACTCGTGGTTAGGTAATTAAAATTAATCAGTCAAATATTCACCAGATTGGCACGACCCATTCAAATGCATGTGATATTTCTATTTGCTAAATATTTTAATGAACTCATTTGTGCTGACCGTATTGAAAGCTGCTTTTCAACCGATTTCATTATAGGAGGTTCTCAATTTGGCTGTCTTTTGTCTTTTGTACCTATGTATGTTACGTGATTATTCTGCCAATTAGGAACTGACATTGATGATTCTTTTTAGGGTTCCGTACCCGCGACCCTATTACTAAGACTCCGTTGTTCGTCTGTCCGTCCGCCTGTCTGTCACCACTCACCAGGCTGTATCTCTTGAACGGTGATAAATTTAAATTTTCACTGATCACGTACTGCTGTTGCCGCTATAACAACACATACTAAAATCAGAAAAAAAAACCATATATTTAAATGGGGCTCCTATACAGCAAACCTGAATTTTTAGCCGTTTTTCGCTCGGTATTAATAATGGTGGCAGGTACATGCTAGAAATATTCACAGAATATTTAGTTAAACGTTCACTTTAAAAATAAATCATTAAATTAAAATAAAATGTAGTAAGCGGGGCTTCCATATCGTATGGAACCCTATGTGCGTGAGTCCGACTCGCACTTGGTCGATTATTTTTGATTAAATTTGATCGTTCTTCAGAAGTAATTCCACTTAAATTTTATCGAAATTGGTTAAGCAGTTTTTGAAAAATTTACAATGATTGGATAATTGTAGATTTTTTAAACAAATGTACTAAATATAATCAAATAATACGTATATTCAAGCGAGGTATTCGAATTTTGTACGCAGATTGCAATGATTGAAGTCGATCGCGCCATTTTTGTCGAAAAATAATTATTTCTGGTGCTAATGGGCACATATTCAGCGGTTGCTGTGGCTAGCGTTTATTAATAGCTGTCGATTTTCAATTTGCATCAAAGCACTTTGCGGCTCGCAATGACTCGTTTTTCATTAAAGCATTGAAAGGCCATTGAACGGGGAATATAGCCAAGTTGTCGAAAATGGGACAATGATGTGGGAATATTTTTGGGATATTTTCCCATGGAAGTGTGGACGGCCCTTAGTATGGGACGCAACTTGTGTCGATACTTTGGCACCGTCACATCTTTCTGAGACTCAGAGTAGGGCTGGAGCTGCGGCCAATTCGGCGGAGCAGCACAAGCGGCGCAAATATGCTAACCTCGGTAGTGGTTACATATTTGAGCCATTTGGAGTTGAGACATTGGGTCCGTGGGGGCCGGGAGCTCATATCATTTTCAAAAGTCTTTCTGGGCGTCTGGTGGACGCGACGCGTGACCAAAATGCTGGTGTTTATTTGGCTCAACGCATAAGCATTGCCATTCAGCGTGGCAATGCAGCCAGCATGCTGGGCACGCTGCCAACTGGCAGTGGGCTTGAGCATTTGAATTATCTTTAGACCTTCAAAGGTCTGAGGGTGATCCAATGCTTTTTGTGTAATAGTAGTGTAGTTTTGTTGTAGTTAATAAAGGCACTTTTGCCCATATTAAAAAAAATAAAAAAATGATGTGGGTCACTCTTTTCTAATTGAGTTTTTGATTTGAATGTTGCCTTTGTTTGAGGTAGAACGACAATTCTATAAATAATGAGATATTATAATTTGTTTTCGTTGGGCGTCAGTCATCGCGCTCCTACAGTATCGGTACTACTTTCGACTTGAAGTGCATTTTCCTTCCTTCTATCTAGGTCCATGTACTATTATACTGAACATAGTTGTTGCCCTTGGTGAGTTTACTGAATTTGTTCAATGAAAGAGATTTTTTAGCCCTCATAGGGCGTAGGTCGTCGCCCTCCTAAATTGACCAGCATCGATAATAATGCTTCAGGTTTGAAGTACACAGAAACTCGGCTTTCTTGTAACTAATGTCACTTACGAGTTTCCCAAGCTAACGCGGCGAGAGGCAAGATAAGCGCGACTCGTCGCTCACGTCGGGCGTCAGTCGTTGTGCCACCATATTGCACAACATCGATGTTTCTTCAAGCTAAAAGTACACAGTTACACCTGCCTTCCTTCTGTCTAGTGAAGTACCACTTTCTATTAGACTGTTCGTAATGGTTCTTGTCTATAGTGAGTTTCATAAGCTAGCACGGCGAGAGGCAAGACAAACACATCCCATCGCTCAGGTCTGGTGTCAGTTGTTGCGCCGCCGGTCACACGATATCGATACTGATTCAAGCTTGGAGAACGCGGATAGTCCTAACTTCCTTCTGTCTAGTGTCACTTACCATTAAGCTGCTCGTAGTGGTTATTATCCTTGCTGAGTTTTCTGAACTTGTTCAATGAGAGACATTTTAGCTCACATAGGGCGTCAGTCATCCTTCCAGTATCAATACTGCTTTAGATTTGAAGTACACAGAAACTGACTGGGTTTCCTTGGAATTAATGTCACCTACCATGAGGCTGTTCGAAGTAGTTATTGTCCTTAGTGAATTCCATAAGCTAGCGCGGGGAAAAGCAAGACAAAAGCGACCCGTCGCCGCGTCGCGTCGCTCAGATCAGGCGTCAGTCACCGCGCCGCCATGTCGCACAATATCTGTACTACTTCAAGCTTAAATTACACATATACACCTGTCTTCCTTCTGTCTAGCGTAATTTACCATTAGGCTGTTCGTAGTGGTAATAATTATCCTTGGTGAGTTTCTTGAACTTCCGCGGCGAGTGGCACAGCGATCGCAATCTGTCGCCAGCGTCGGGCGTCAGTCGTCCAGCCACTAGATCTCACGACCACGACGTTAATACTTCCTTAAACTTAGAGAACACAGATACTCCTGCCTTCCTTCTGCCTAGTGTCACTTACCATTAGGCTGTTCGTAGTGGTTATTGTCCTTGGTGAGTTTCCTGAACTTGCGCGGCGAGAGGCACGGCGATCGCGATCCGTCGCCAGCGTCGGGCGTCAGTCGTCTAGCCACTAGATCTTACGACCACGACGTTATTACTTCCTTAAACTCAGAGAACACAGATACTCCTGCCTTCCTTCTGTCTATTGTCACTTACCATTAGGCTGTTCGTAGTGGTTATTGTCCTTGGTGAGTTTCCTGAACTTGCGCGGCGAGAGGCACGGCGATCGCGATCCGTCGCCAGCGTCGGGCGTCAGTCGTCGAGCCGCTAGGTCGCACAGCATCGATACTGCTTCAGCTCTGAAGTACACAAGTAACATTTATTAGGTTGTGATTTAGATTGACTGCTTCATTTTTACCAAATTTTGAATACTTAAAAGGAATTTTAAGAAAAATCAGTTTTATTTCCCAATCGCTCTTCGTACGTTCTGCTATGGACTATTGAAAAGGCTAGTACAGTACAGTTTAATTTACTAAATGTTCTTGGCTTACAAAAACCTGTACTACCTGTAGCATAAAATAGGTTTAATTTTGATGCACACCATGCAATTTATACTGTTTACACATAATACACGAATGCACTAAAATCCTCTATAAATTTGTTGTCAAACAAGGCTAGTTAAAGATATTCACTAAAATTAAAATATAGTAATAAACGTTCAACCAAATGTACCGTTAATAGCGGATGAGCCACGAGCGAGCAAACCGCTAGAGATTTGAATTTGCAATACTTGATACGGAACCGGATGCTAGTCGCTTCCGGCTGCGAGCGAACCCAACATTTGAAATTCGAAGATTATAACGTTGCTAAGTTTTGAATTTCGAATAGTCTACAGGGAGCTATGTTTGGATCAAACATCGTTGTCAGTAAAATATATGTAGTTCGAATTTATTGACCGACGAACCAAACCGGAGGAGGTACTCAATTCGACGCGTATATTTTTTTTATGTATAACTACGCTCATCTTTTTTCATAGTAGTTCGATTTCAATAATTCTTTTTTTATTGGAAAGAATATACTTCGAAATTTGTCCCATTAAATTTTTATTGAAATCAGCTAAGCCATTTTCGATAAATCAACAATAATGTGAAAAATGCTACATCGATCCGTGCGAAACATTCGCTAATTCTGTTCACGGATGAAGTCGGTCATGCTATATTTTTAGATAGATGCATGAAACCCGGATTACAGTAGAAATAATACACAAAGTACGATGTCTGAATTTCTTGCTAATTAATGGCGTAGAGTCAATAGTGTTTTTGTTATTGTTTTTTGACTGTTCATCATTTACCTACTACTTTGTTCGTCTACTGATTTTATTCTTTTAGTTAAGCCGCTACATTTAGTTATAAATCAGAATCGGATATAGAGAAGAGTGCAATTTTGTCTCTTGTGTTGATTACGGAACTCTAAAAACTGTCAGGATACATGTAGCAATGGACTCATTAGGCTCTCGATGACTCGCTTGTTCAGTAATTAACGTGTGTTCGACAGTCGTTAGCTGAACATCGAAGGTTACTGTGTTCACTCCGCATGTTTGTGTTCTATTGCTGGGTGTATACCCAGATTGTATAATCTGCAGAGTAATATCTCTACTATTGAAATAATCCATCGACTTGGCTTGTTTTTTGTTTTATAGAATTATAGAATTTGTACACACATCATGACACCTGTAATCAAACTGTGACTTTTTCATTGCTATTATTCACAAGTGAGTTAAAGAGTTTTTTTTATTGGTTGAATTGCTTTGTTCTTAAAAAAAGTTTCGATACAAAAAAGATCATGTTCAATAGTAGGTACAAATAAATTAATGTACCTGTTGCCTGCTCATTTCATGCAACTTCGTATTTAAAAAGATAATTTCAACTTGTACGTTTTTGATAAATAAAATTTTCATTCAAATAAAACTTTTGTTTTCTCTGTAATTGTAGGCCCCGGTTGTTTTAACCGTTTAGCCAAGTCAGAGGCCATCAGCCGGCCTAAAAACTCTGACACCATGGCTAGCCACCCGGCCTAAACGAACTTACTTACTTGTCTGTAATCAATAAAGAATATTTGAAATTCCTCACGCGTTTAGCCACGTTTTCACTGTTGAAATTACAGTTATTTTTAGTATTATTTTATTTTATTTATCAATGGCGCCTCAGCGGTAATCACAACATTACACACTTTTACCATAATGTACTATTAAATCACGTTAGATTTTTTTTACATGTACCACAAGCTTTTTGGACCGTGAATTTTATTTGAATTTTGCTTTGTTACTTAAATAAGAAGTATAAATATACATATTATTGTGCATCACTTTGCACGAAACTTTAATATTTCATTATGGAAACTAGCGCTTTTACAATCTATAAAAAGATCACCGAGAGCTGTCTAAACTTTAGTAGACATCCATCTACTAAGAAAAGCGTTTTCAGAAACTTTTTCTCTGCATGTCTGCTGCTCCGTAGTAGAACTGTTAGTCTGTTTACGCTGTTATGTTCGTGTTGATGTTCAATGCTAATTAAGGTGTTTCCCGCAGAATCTCGACCAACTTTAGCGTCATCCAACATTGTTGGATTGTTGAACAAATAAACTGCTGCGTCATAAGTACAACTTAGGCTTATTTTCTTGATAACGAGCGAACTAACTTTAGTTCATAATTACTATAGTAAACAAATTAGCTATTTATTAGCAGTAGACGGTGGGCGTGTGGGCATCAGTAACATGCTCGTTTGTGATGCACTTTGTATCATTTCATTAGCATATGATATTTTGATATTTCAAGAAAACATATTTCATCGACAAAATTAACATACCTACATACTTTGGATGGTTCACACATTGGCCCCTCTGTATTCATGGTTGGTTGAAGATGAAGCTCTAACTTTCGACTCAAGTGAACTAGCAAAGGAAACACTGTTTTGCCACGTTTTTGTAAGGCAAATTTATAGGACTGGAGATCCTTCAACTACAAAATGTGTAGAAAAGCAGGCCACCTAGCGAGGGGGATTTAGAGAATACAACCCAGCTCTACGCCAAAGTAACCGAGTATTTAGCTGGGATTTCTCGCTCGCAACGATTTATTTTGCTCACTTTACCTTAGATGATGTTTCGATCTATTCATCAGCAGTGCCTCCGAGTCGGCATAGGACCTTTCTTCCTTAGGTGCTGAAGGTGCACCTCGGTACCGCACGAGCGCAGGAAAGCTTCAGCCTCCGCGTGTGACATGTGACCGCCACCTTGATGTGGTACCTTGTGCTGCGCGAGTCAGCAAAAGGTACCACAGCCATATCATTCGAAATGAATCATTTACATCCTTTCGTCAATATTATCTACCTTAGAGGCGGTTTCGGTCTATTCGCTAACGGTGCGTCCGAGTCGGTTGGACCTTCTTCTTTAGGCGACATGGGCGACAATGGCGTGGCAGCGTGGTCGCGGTACAGCCGCAGGCGCACCTCGGTGCCGCACGCGCGCAGGAACGCCACAGCCTCCGCGTGCGACATGTTTGACATCGGCGTGTCGTTCACCTGTGCCGAATAGATAAGTTTTTATTTTATTAACCGGCTTCCAAAAAGGAGGAGGTTCTATGTTCGTCTGTTTGTATTTTTTTGTGTGTGTTCATCGATAAATTCGCTAATCGATTTTTTTTAATTCGTAAGCAAGAGGTGATCCCATTTAATTTTTACAGAAATCGGCTGAGTTGTTTTTGATAAATCAACAATAATGTAAACAATTCGAGCGAAATGTTTGAATTTTGGACACGATGGAAGGCGGTTTTGCCATTTTTTGTTAAAAATAATTTTATTATTTCATTTCTGTTCACCAACATTGTGCACACCAATACATTGCTAAAAGATTGTACATAAAAAAGTATCGAAATAAGATTATATTAATTCAAAGACGGGATCAATAATAAACAAACTTTTAAACATATTCTAAAATAGGTGATAGTCAACTCAACTTAAACTTTTTTTACTGAAAATTACTGTAGCGTCTTTTGAGACGTAAGTAAATTTTTAGAGTAGGTACAAAAATACGATCGACATAAGTAGGTATAGGTAGAGATAAATTTTAAGATATGATATGATACAATCAAGTTACTCGTATACTTTTATGGTACAAGAATACAATCAAGATACATAAATATAGACACAAAAAAAATGCAAGTGGAGTCCCCCGCGCGGAAGAAGTGAAACTTATGAGACGCAACAGTGCTTTCATACCCCCTCCATGGCAGCGTTAAACGCAACCTTGTTGGAAGTCACATTAGAAGTTTCACTTCAATAAAGTACGATTCTGTTATAGAACTACAATATGAAGCTACAATTTTACTTCATAGAACTATGTTTTTAATCCTGAATGTAACGTTCAGTCACCGTTGTGTCAAAATGTATTTGAATTGTTCAGCTGCAATTCAAATGACTAATACAAAGAATATAAGTATGTACCTACACAAAATTATTGGTACCTACCTACCGCGTGAAAACTACGCAGGAGATCACGCTATCATGCCAATTTATTTCGTTTCGTTTTGGAAAATGTTATTGTACATTTATACGTAAATTTATACGTATTATTATATTATACTTGTATTGATTTTAGATTTATTTGAATTATTTACATTAGTTTAAAAAATGTTAAAATAACCAGTATTTTTATAACATGTAAAACTTTTTGTCCACTATATAAATACAGGTACTTAGTATGATAATGAGGTGGTACAGACTAAGTAGGTAGGTAAGTATAGATAACATGTGTGTAATGAGCCAGGTTGTTGACCGTGATTTTAAGAGCAAAATACCTAGCTGCTTGTAATTCAAGTCATTAAACTCACGAACGTGCCGTGACAAATATTTGTGTCTGGGGACTGAATGGCTCGCAGAACAGAGGAAAACCGAGATGAATCCGGCTAAACGTCGCACTTCCAACGGCCTTTTAAACTGTAATCTGTGAATCTCACTTTAAATTGTAGCTTCGTTATTTGTCTAAAATAACGAAGCTACAATTTAATAGTATTATACCTATTTCAGGTTGTAAATAGGGAGTAAGCAGGTTATCTTTTAATAGTGATCGCATCTTTTCTAAAACTCGGCAAGTTGTATACACCAGACTAGCGTACACTATATATACACATCTATATATTCAACAATATTAAAAAATGCATCCAAAAGAGACATCAAGTGGTATATTTTTCAAAGAAAAATCTAACCAAGATGATATATAAATTATTTGAAAACTTGATTTATGGGCTTCTCATAAATATTTAATTTACAATATTTTTTTCATTATTAAAAATAGAATTATATTCTTTTTTGATTTAAACCGATCTGATAGACTTAGAATAACATGTACTTTCTCGAGATGTAACAAGTGTTCCGGTTACATTTGTAGGTATACTTTGGCAAAGTGGAGACTTGACATCCTCCCTGAAGCCTACAGTAGGTACAACAAAAATTAAAAGTATATTTTACATTAGTACATTTAAAAAAAAGAAAACATAAATATTATTAAATAATTATATTGTTATATTAAAATAATATTTAATTAAATTAATTAGTTAATAATTATTAATTTAATTTATTTCACATAAGTTTAATTTACATAAGTATATTTTTTTTAATAGTTTTGGAACGTGAAGAGTGGAAGGAGAATAGGGAGCTTTGCCCAGCAGTAGGACGGAACAAGCTAGCAATAATAATATAAAATAACCGGCGGGTCGCCGGTTTGCTCGCGGCATTCACGCAAAGCACTGAAACTACTAACTTATACTAAGATTTAAACTAACCTCTCTCTATAGTACAGTCGACTTCTTTAAAATGTAACTACTCAACAAAGGGCACAGACCCTGGAGTCTGTGGGTCAATAATTTAAATTATAAAAAAAAAATATGTAAAATAAATATTTTACATTCTTAATTTTTACACCTTGTTTCAAAAGGTTTGGTAAGTAGGTAATAAGATATATATTTCATAGCTAGGTATATGTTTGATTACAATAAACACATTATTGCCCGTTAAAAAGTAAGAAAGTTCATCATCTTAATTTTAGGGAGGTACCCTATTTACCTTTGTTATTCATTGTATTTTATTCATTATATTTGAGAAAAAGGTGGACTTCAACCGCACTCCAAATACCCCACCCGCGGTCTTTCAACCCTTTGCTGACTCAGCTCTCACAACACTCGGGATTAAAAGCAAACACAAAATAATCAACTTCTGAAGGACTTGAAATAACCGACAAATTTTTACACGAGAATAAAAGCGTCGGTGTATTAAGCGACCATTGATGTTGACATTACAGACCTAATTACATGGACGGTGTAAACATGAAAACAAAGTTTTGTAACAATGGAAGCGCTTTCAGACTACACGTCAGTCATAAATATGTTTTTATACAGTTTTCCTCTCACGTCTACTACTAACTACGTAACTGTTTCCTTCGTAGGTATATATACAAGGTATAGGCGAATATAGTTCAAATACTCCATTGTATTTGGGAAGTCATTCGTACATTTATTTCTTTTGTGTCATAAGTCACGAATCATAACCATTAGAACAAATAAAGTAGTCCTTTTAGTGAGAAAATATTTGTTATTTCCTTCCGAGCAATAGTTCAAAATTATTTTGTTTGTTAGATTGAGATTGGTATAAAACAAGGGGAAAGAGGGAGGAGGCTTATACTGCAAGGGGCTGATGTGAACTGTCAAATGATGATGATCTAGCAGGAATTTAGCGAAGAAAAGCCGCTAACATTAGGTATGAGGTACTAAAGGTTTGTGAAAGCGTTTCGAGTGCTTATTTTTATTCGGTATGGTGGCGATGCTTCCTGCACTGAGACGGCCCGACGCCATTTTAAGTTTTTTAATTTTTAAACGTCATCCGTAAGTCGTGTGTAAGCCCATGGGGTTAACAAGACACTTCTATGTATGTACTTATACTATTTATAAACTGTATTTTGTCATGACTTTGTAGTTATACAAAATAATAATAATATACTATGTATTATGATAATCCATTTGTCCATCAGCCACAGGACGTCCACTGCTGGATATGGATCTCCAATACTAGTTGGAATTAAGCGGTTTGCATCCAGCGGGATCCTGCTGTCTTAATGTGGTCATCCTTCCACCTTGAGGGTGAACATCCTACGCTGCGCTAACCGGTACGTAGTATAATAATAATTAATGTATTCCATAAATAACAAAATATATCGAGTACTATGAAAATAACGGAAACTGAAAAGTCCTTTATATGTAGGTATACGTTACGGGTTGTGGATCGTGCAAAACTTTGACAATAAAAAGTTTCTCAGTCTCGTTTGGAATGTTAAAAACAGGTTGTCCTTGTGTATGGTTCAAATCTGATTAAATATGGCCCTTCCATGTGGTTTGAATTTAAAAATAAAATAATAAGCCTTATATTTCCGATTTCACAACACAAATGGCAGTTTAAAATGTACAAAAATTATAAAAATAAAGAGTATCGTGTATATCAGGAAGAATATTTGTCTATTTTGGGCTATTTCATGCCATTTTGAGCCAGCGATTTTTTTGATGTCGTCCATCGTGTGTAGCGGGTCTTCCTTTGTAGTTTGAATATTAAAATCAAAAGCTAGGGAAAATAAATCCTGGAACCCTGTCCAGTTATAAAGTACAGCTTTTTAGCTGATGCTTCTTTCATGATTTAACATGAAAAATGTAATTATACACTTGATAAGTACATATATGAAGTTAAAACTATACGTAAAACTATTTTTAAAAACTGTAATTATTAATAGCTTAAAACTTCTATTAAAATCATAAAATTGTATTTAAGTAGATTTCAAACTTAGTACAGTAAGTACCTAGTGTAGTTGGTATTCCACAGTAAATTTTGTCATTGACAAAAAATTCCAACTTTAAGACATCCAGTCCTGCATAAAGAAAATCGATTTCTAGAAGGACAGCAACTAGACAACAATACCTACCTAAATTCTCATCGACTTAGCTGTTCTAGAGCTACCTTGAAAACTAAGTGAATTTTGCTTTACCAACAAACAACGCTTTATTTTACAAACACCAAAAGCTTTTTGGCTTGTTGCCCAGGGTCAGGTAGCTGCATTTTGTAGCCATTGGTGTATAAAATTTCCCTTGACCTACATTCAGATTTGTAACTGCAACTTCTGTCCCATACTTTGAACGCATTGGGAGACTTTTGCAGTCATTTTGTACCTGTTCCATGCACCCTTTTCTTGAATTTTCCCAAAAAATAAATCGCGAATAACTTATTGAGTGATTGAGGTTTCCAGCCACTTGTTAGAACCGGTACTACACAGGTGCTTATCGAAGAGTTCCCGATTGCATTTCCGATCACAGTCTGTGTATGTGTTTGGTACATATTAGTTGAGAATAACTGTGTTAGTTCATTCAGAAAACTAAGGTCCTGTAATGAGGTCACTATGAGCCAAACTGGCTCTGATAAGTTCTACTTGCCACGGAACAAAGTGACATCAATTTAGATGTTTATTTAACACATTGTATTGTACTTAAAATAGAACCAAACATTATATCGTTACCAATAAATTGTCTCAGATTTGAACTACATCGTAATAATTTCCTTGATAAGAAACTCTACGTAAAACAATAATAAACATACTTATAACTCAATCAAGAAAAATCAATATATCCGTGCTGCTACTTTCATCATACGCAATGAGTTTTTTTGTTTATACCTTCCTGCATAAATTCGGTTCTTATTCCCAAGTTCCATCAACATTTCATGCGTTCCGATAACAGAAAACAATAAATAACACAATTCCTCCGCCAAATAAACGTTATTTAGACAAGAACAAATAGTTTTCCCAAATACGTAGTATATTTTTTTCAGTTCTCACGTCTTTCATCAAGATAAGACAAAGCGAAAGTTCCTGGGCGAATCCTCGCACTGAGAGATTTCTCCTTCCCGGCTTAGCTTCAATTTTGTCAGTGTCATTCGTTGCCATTGAGATTAGCTGATACTATCAAACACATATCTCTTGGTTTGGTATAGATACTGCTCCTCAAGGATATAAAAATAAATTTCTGGATTTAATAAAGGCAGTGATTTTCTTTCTAGATATGTATATGGATATAGATGGGTCGACAATAGGTCAAATACAAAAAGCTGCGGATGATGACATGGTATGTCAGGTTAAAATTATGTATGTCAGGTTAAAATTAGTAGGTTAAACCCTTGACAGCACGACCTCAAGTTTGCAAGATAGATTCGATTCGGGTCTCTTCTCCTCCCTTATACTGGTGGAAGTCAGGTTACAGCGTATAGGATGACCCTTTTTGCTGTGGCTGGACGGCATGGGACTCTGCCCAATGGGCAATGTGAGGGGGTGGTCTGTTACTTCCTCCCCCTTGCACAAGATCAATTATTAAGCCATCAACGCCATTGGCAATTACTTGACCCTTTATAGGGTACTTATTAATGAGTTAATGACCAATGATGTCTCATATCTCTTTAGGCATCGTTCATGCTTTGATTATTTAAATAGTCAAAGAGTTCATGTTTTTACCCACCACCCATGTGCTATTGCATCTAAATTTTAGCATAATGATCATCATCACACGAATCCCATTCGCATAACGTCGAGATCTAGGTCAACATCGATAAATGGCTTAGTACTGCAGAGTTCGGTCGTTTGTATGATCAATGGTCATGTTATTAACAGAAACGAAGTATTAACTCACCGCGACAATTCTGTCCCCGGGCTGTATCCTGCCGTCGCTGAGCGCCGGCTCCCTCACCAGCGCCCGGACGTAGTGTCCCAATGCGCTGTGGTCCTCCTTCCGTAGTGTGAACCCCAGCGAACCGTTCACTTTCGTCATCACTATGTCGAACTCCTGCAATCAAACAGACAAGAATTTTTGTATTTATTCACTTTAATTGTCAGTTTCACACCACTGGCTTTTCGGTGAATTTTTTATATTTTTTTAATTGGAAAATCAATCTAGACACGCGGAAGCGTGTCCAGCCAAGTCAAAAAAAAAGGAACTGGCGACGCGACGTGTGTCTTTTTTTTTACATACATATTTTGACATATATATTGACATATACGAAAAACACACATATATTGACATATATTGGCTTGGTCACATATATTGACTAAGCTGTAGAGTTTGTGGAGTAAGGGCTTGTAGAGTAAGGCGTGTAGAGTTAGAAGCTTGGCTTTACGTGAGATCTGACAACTTTTTGATAGTGGGAACTGTGACTTGGCTTCATTTCACATGTAAATGTTTTTGTTGGTATGTAGGTACGTAGCTGTGACAATTCATCGAGTGCTAGCTATAAACAAAGGATTTTAATGACAAAAATGTATACAAACAAAAAGTTACAGCACGTACATGATACATTTTCAGTACACGCAGTTAACAAAATGCATGCAAAATAGTCACGTAGTGTAGTAAAACACGAGTACGTACAACAAAACGTTTATTAAAGCTACAAGGGAAACTTTTGTCGCTGCCGGTAACAAAAAGTTTATTTTGTGGTTAAACAGATGTCCGAGTAGGACAGCGGTTTACTTTTAATCGGATTATCTCTTTACAAAAAACACTTTTCCTACAAAGCTTTTCTATTTTCTACTTAAATACGAGTTGTCCTCGTTGTCAACTTGATCATGGATGTACTATAGAAGAGGAAGTTTTATGTTTGTTTCTCGTAACTATTGAAATGGCACTTAGCAATAGAAATAAGGTTGAAAATATATCGTAATATAAGCACCGCCGAATGCAGAATCGACTAATGTGACATTTGAAAAGTAGTTCAAACGTCACTTAATTATGTCAAATGATATTAGTAGTTAAAGAAGAGAAGAATACGGATCCTTATTACATCCATGGATTGTTTGGACCCACAGAAGGGAAAATAAGCCTCTTTTCTTTGCCATTCTTCCTATTTCGAGTTTATCCGATCCACGTGCTCAGGCTGGAAGAGATCAAGGATACTTTCTTGCCCATTCTTAGAATTCACTTTGTATGAGTTTAAATATTAAATTTTCACTCGACTATCGTATTAATCCACTGCTGAATATATACACACTCTTGAAAGGTATATAAGAATATCTTGATAAGAGATATCTTGAAAGGTATCGATAAATTTTTGCCACACTGATGGCCTTTTAATTAATTTTTGTTTGTTAGATATTAATTAGTTAAAGAAATCAATGTACCTCTATTATTATTATTATTTAATTTTTTTTTTTAATTTGAATTATTGTTATTTATAACGTGTAGGTATATGATGACGTGTAACTTATTGTTACAAATAAATGAGAATGAGAATGAGAATGAGAATGGTAACTACTAATTAGGCCATATTCACTACGCTAGCTCAGTTACAGGTTGGTGGATTTTCGTACTCCATTGAATTTCTACCCCGGATGTATACTGGTTACTTTACAACATTTTCCTTCGTCAAAAAGCCCGTGAAGTAGAATAATGTCCCCGTGGATAAGTTTGCAAGTTTGCAACCCTAAATGTCTATTTTTAACACCAATAATGAACAGTGAGAGCTGACTGGTCGCAATCCAGAACCAATTTTAGCATTAGGCCCTGATTTCCGTTTGGTAATGATCATTGTTGCAACTATTGTATGGCACCCTACTAACATTGATATATTAAGTGTAGTACTTAATAGAAAAAAAACGAAAAGCTACGATAGGTACCTATTGCATAGTAAACGTCATAGTAGTTTTACTATGAGATCGTTAGCATGTGGCTCTATACTATATTTTTCTTATTTCTTCCTCGTTTCTGCTAGGGGCGCTGCATAAAAATGTATGGTGCTACAAAGGAAGAGTACTGTAGTTTGCATTTACGTGTAATCTCATACTTACTCCTCAGTCATTATTTTTAAAAGCCTCTAATCTAATAGAGCACTCGTTTGGTTCACACAAACTTCTCAGTAAAGCTCAAAATCACAGTGAAAATACCTCGTATGAGAAGGACTCCTAGTATGACCAACACAAAAACCCGGCACCTTAATGCTAACAGGCGTTAATCCCATCAAAATAATTCACTTACCAGCGATCCGTCATCCTGGAGGCGTGAACAAAAAGCTTTTATTAATTGAAGTTGAGTTTCATCAGAGTAAAAACATTACGCGCCTGTATATTACTCTGCAGTAGGTATGTGTATGATCAGATATGTATCTAAGGACGTCACATATTTAACTAATATGAGATTTATAACGTTGTTTCGTCAAAATGTCGGTCAGAAAACGTCCTGTGTTGGTCACATAATATGTCCACATATTATGTGACCAACAAGTACTAATCATCGACTTGGCTTTTTTTTTGTTTTATTGTGATGGTCCTATCACCGTTTTCAAGCGGATTGAATCCAGATAGTTTCTGAAGGGTTATGATCAGGTTGCCCGTCTTACTTGTCTGTAGACAACTACTACGTTGCTTCTAGCCTGTCATACATAGACTTAATTCGAGGACATTACAGTCCCATCGGACAATATTTCCTGCACAGTTCTTACAGTAATTTTGCATTTAGCAGCACATCAATGTGTCTTTATATTATTATCTCAGAGTGACGAGCGCAATGCTGCTCCGCGTAGGTTTTTGTAATGGTTAAGTTTAAAATTCTGGGTGGTGCAGACCTGTTTTTTGAGGTTTTGGTGGCCAAATGTAGCCCTATTCTGCTTAAAAAACCTGACTTGGGCATTCATAACGCTTGTTTCGTCACATAATGACATAAAAAACTCTATTGTTAGCAACACACCACAATACATATCTAAATGCTAAGTTACCTACTCACAAAAACTTTGTCATTAGTTAATCTCAATATTGACAAAGCAGTTTAAAATAAACTATGACATATAAGTGTAACCTTTTGCAAGGGTACGGATATTGTAGCATCGAATTCAGGAACTCAAAGGTGGCACCCCCATAAACGAATCCCTTGACTACGGATTTGCGCGTAGCGAACAGTAAAAAATGCCAGTAAAACGGCTCTATATTAAATTCTGATGGAAGCGACCCATAAAATGATTTGGAGACTATTTGGTTTTATGACCATGAACAAGATGCCTTTCTAGCTGTCGCTGAGGAATTTAAGATATCGATAATATGAGCTTTGCTTTATAAGGAAAGAAAGTTGACGCTAGTTAACTGTGACCTGAGACATAAAATAGTATTCCGTCAAAGATGTTAATTTTTTTTAGACGAAAAAGCGCTAGAGTGAGGCCGAGTACTTTTGTATGATGATATGGATGACACTCATCTGATATTAAGAGTTACGTAAGCCATGGCAGATTTGTATCACCTACAATTTCTAACTGAACCAGTAAAAAAGCCCTGTGCTTCTAATCTAAGTATGTTTCTCAGAACCTAATTGAATAAATATATTAAGCAAGCTTTAGAGGTAATATTTTTGTGTTTTATTTATAACTAGCAGCGCCCCGCGGTTTTACCCGCGTTGTGCCCGTTCCCGTGGGAATTTCGGGATTTTTTATACATATAAACCTTCCTCTTGAATCACTCTATCCATTAAAAAAAACCGCATCAAAATCCGTTGCGTAGTTTTAAAGATTTAAGCATACAGACAAACAAACAAACAAACGAAAATAGCGACTTTATTTTATACTATGTAAGGATTAGGGCTTATTTTTAATAGACACAACATTTAACATTCATATTTTACGGTTGCCAAGGGTTCTTTTATGGAAGCTAAGCCGAAGTGCGCTTTAATTACGGAAACAATTTGTTATGGTTGCCACTAAAATGAAACGGTTTGTTTGAACAATTGAAGGGAAACCAGAACTCAGGTGATCGATAATTGTAGGGTGTTCTCGTTTGGGAGAGAATTTTGTACTTTGTTTTTTGTTTGTTGTAAACTGGAAAGTACACATTAAAAACTTAGGACCAAATTAAGTAGTTTTACTTACGCTGTTAATGAACTCAGCCTAGCTACAGACTTACCGACTGCAAAAAGTGCTTATCACGCATTCGCGTCCTCATGTCTCCAATATGGAATTATGCTATGGGGGAATAGTTCAAGTTACGTCCTAGGTGTCTACCTATATATTCGAAATATGCATATTTGTCAAAAAGCACCCCGACTCTTTTAACAAAGCGTCTGAGACATTGCACAAAATTACGAGTAGATTACAATGAAGACAAACTCGTGGGATCAAAGTCTAACTTAGCAATGCATAGTTCCAGCCAACATTCTGTGGCTATAAAAATATAAGCTTTTAAAATAAGAATGGTTTATTAGCACAATCTCTATTGCATAAACTTTCGTCATGTACGTCTGAAGTATTCCTATACATTCGAATTTCAAATTTCAAATCACATATTTTCCTATCGTTACGCTCTATTTACGAAAAAACATGGTGGCTACTCACCCCATATGTGATGTCATATACGGGTAGCGGGCGGTCCAAGTCCGGCAGACGGAGCGTGTGGCGGTCCACTTCGGGGCTGGCTTCCCGACGGCCGCGCCCTTCCGACGATGACGTCGTCGCGCTGCTCGTAGTTTGAGACAACCTGAACAATGTTAACGTTATGTTGTTAGTCAGCAGGAACTCTGAGAACAACTGCAAAATAAAGTGGCCAGAGAGAAGAGTTCCATACATTGGACATTTACGGACTTCGACAGATTAGTGGTTCACAACCGCAAATTCCTACGTGAATTTGCCATCACTAGCTTCTGCCATTGTTCATGGCGTCACCGGAAATATTATGAGCTCTAAATACTTTGCAGCACTGTCAACGTCAAATGACCAAAAAAAATCAAGTCGATGGTTCACACGCAGCCTTCATACTACTACCGAGTGGCAGTATCAGAATGAGCCACAGGAATGAGCATAGACAGCGCCAGTAACCTATTTACATACTTATTTTGTCACTTTTCTGACGACTATCCTCAACAAGATTGTAGCATCGACGTGGATTTTTACATTAATTTTTGCATTTAGCACAGTTACCTGGCATGCATCGGATGGCAGTTCAGGGGGTCCAGCGGTGGTAGATGTGGGGGGTGTGGAGTGCGGGCAGGGGGCGTCGGCGGGTCGGGGGGCGTCACGCTCTCCAGGACGTCCGGAGGAGGTCGACACACTCGGAGTTCTACTCGTGGGTTAGCTGTCCTTAGGACTTCAAGGGCTTCCTGCAAAAACACACCATAATTTAGCCTTATACATCTACTAAAGTGGTCAGCTACTGCTCTGCATGATGTTTATTCAAAACTGTATCAGCATTTTTAATAATACACTGCTGAACGAAAGTCTACCCACGAATGACGCTTAGGGCATATCTTCTACGCTGGCTCAGTGCGGGTTGACGGTTGCACACTATGGTGGTGTTACAGGTTAACATATTAAATGTATGTGAGTGATATTTCTGTCATACGTATGATATGGATTATAGACGAAACACGGGGGTGGCTTATTCTCTGTATCTAGTACGAGTATGAAAAAAGGTGATGATGATTTGAAAGTAGAATCCGACTGGTTAAGTATATAACCGGCCGGACTCTACTTAAACAAACTGTATTTATAAGCCTATACGGAATTCATAAATGAAGTTCCATTTGTTGCAAAAATGTGTAGATTGCAACGAAAGTGCAGGCAACATGTTTACAGACCAACACTACTTACCAAGTGTGCTGAGATAAGTATAACAAGTAGTTTTTCTGTGTTCTGTACCATCTGTAATGTACTACGAATAGCCACTTCTTACGTGAATTTAAAAGCTATCCTTCTCGAGAATTTGAATAAAAAACATGACGTTTGACCACTTAAGGTCACCATATTACATAAACATCTTTGAACATAATAACTTGTACTTATAGCAAATAAAGGAAGGGTAAGAACTTGTAACGACTATAAATAAAGCGAATTTATTCCTAAACAGATTTCCACACAGAAATAATAGGATTTGTTGTCTTGGCAACAGAACGTTTGGTTTGTTCGATACTATTTCTGATCGATCGAGACTCTGAAAAATAAAGGGAAAATATGGGGAAGTACTTACCTTTGGCAGATATATAACACTTTACTCGTAGAATGCTTAGCTAAGTCTATATTAAATAACTTAATTAGCATCGATATGAAATCGTAATTATTGTTATTTGTACCAGCCTTTTTAATAGTCCACTGCAGGACGTAGGCCTACCCACGAAGGGTGATTGGGCCTTATCCACCGCGCTGGCCCAGTGCGGGTTGGTTGATTCACAAACGCCATTGAACGTATGTGAATCCACTAACCTTCTTCCAAGGACGTATGCAGGTTACCTTAGAATTTTTTCCTTCACCGAAAAGCCATTGGTGTGAAATTCCGTACATAAATTCCAAGGATTTCATTGGTACGGGACCGAGATTTCATCCCACGACCTCACGAACTTACGATTGTCAGGCGGGAGTCATAACCACTAGACCACCATGGCTTCGTCATCATTGTTAAGTATTTCTGTCAGAGGCCTTCAAAAGAGGCAACTCAAAATCTCTGACACCAGGGCTAGCCACCCGGCCTTTACGAACTTACTTACCTAGAGGCAATCGGTGCCTTCCCTTTTGTTTTTTTTCTTATCATCTAATTTCAACAAAAGTATCATTCAATACCAACCCACCCGTGATAGAGTATAGGCATAGTATAGATAACTATTAACAATACATTTATTCAAGAAATCTCAGCAAAGCTTTCTTTTGCAATATTCCTCGTCTCTTCTTTATTCTAAAGCGGATGTTCATATCTCCAACAACCGGCGGGACCGGATACAATATTAATCATAAGAATGCAATACTGGCTACAGTCGACTTTAAAGCTATCTCAGAGAATGTAACAACGACATACTCGTAGTTGTGTGTAGCTAACTAGAACCTAGTAGAAATATGTTCTGTTCTGCAAGAAAAACTATCTCATTTGTATCAGTTATTATACTCTGTAACTCTTGTTGCATTACACCTTGTATTATTACAGTGAGTGAGAGAGGTTTCCGTTTTAAGTCGACGATTTTGCTTTCGTCTGTACGGATGTGGATTTTCCTCTACATATCCCCTTTTTTTTAATGAATCTCCACAATACTTGGTATACAGGTTCTTTTATAATAATGTTTTTTTGTCGTCGGCGATTTTTGATTTTGGGGTTCCTTCGAAAAAGGGGCCAGCCGATTTCAAACAAGATTTGCGAGTAAAAACAAAATCAGTCAAGAGCGAGTCGAGATATATGCTTATAAAGATTCAGTGGAAGGGATGTGCCACGACACGATATTTACTGTTCGGAGAACTACTAGTATAATATATTTGGCAATCCGTACTGAGTGCAAAGAAAACAATGTAATAATACTTAACTGTAAATGATTATTGATATCTTACACACATTATTATTATACTGGGTTATTTCTAACCAATTAGCATCCTCTTAGGGACTTCCTTACATAGTATAAAATAAAGTCGCTATTTTCATTTGTTTGTTTGTTTGTTTGTCTGTATGCTTAAATCTTTAAAAATACGCAACGGATTTTGATGCGGTTTTTTTTAATGGATAGAGTGATTCAAGAGGAAGGTTTATATGTATAAAAATTCCCGAAATTCCCACGGGAACGGGCACAACGCGGGTAAAACCGCGGGGCGCTGCTAGTATTCTCTATATCAAAACAAACAACTTTTGTTCTGCGACTATTGTCTAAACTAAAAAAAAACCAGCTGTTCCATACATTCTGTCGAGGGTGAACGATATTTTTCTATGGAACAATTTTTTTTTGAGAATCATTAAAAGTCGTAAAACAAAAGTTGTTAATTTTGATGTATAGAATAAGCCCCTAAGAGGATGCTAATTGATTAGAAATAAAAACAAACCTGCATACTACAGGACTAATCACGCACTGAAATTACGATATAAATACGAATAAATACCTCATCTACCCGTGACCACGTTCGATGCAACTCGGTCGAAACGTCGGGACGATGATGTATTTATTTATCTCGTAATTTTAGTGCGCGATTAGTTCCGTAGTACATAATAATAACTTACACAAAACCACTTATGGGGCATCTTTAGAGCATAATGATAAACTACTTTTACTATGGAACCAAGCCCGTAATGGCAACAAAAATCAACTTCAATTATAGAAAAAGTTGTCGATAAAATGTACGGAACAGTTGATTAATTATTAGCTATCTTGGAGTTATTTAATGAACTTTTGCGTAAGGTACCAGTTACTCGGTACAGTAATAAAATGAAATCAATCACGACAAACCTATTAACACTTCCTAATTACTGAAAAATTCGAACAGTACGAACATAATTATTTTTTGCAAAAAATAGCATGACCGACTTCACCCGTGTACAGAATTCGAGAATATTTCGCACGAATCGACGAAACATTTTTCACATTATTGTTGATTTATCACAAATGTCTCAGCCGATTTAAATAAAAAATTAATGCGACCAATTTCGAAGTATACTCTTTCCAATCAAAAAAGGATTATTTAAATCGTACTACTATGAAAAAAATTATGCGTGGTTATACATTAAAAAATACGCGTCGAATTGAGTACCTCCTCTGGTTCGGTTCGTCGGTCAATAAAATGAAATCAATCATGTCAAACCTCTTAAAGCTTCCTAATTACTGAAAAAATCGAATAGAACGAACAAGAACTGTAGGTAGGTACACAAAATGCTTGCGGAAAAGCCAACTAGTCCAGTAAGTGGTTTTTCATTACAGCAGTGAATTAATTTCAAGAACAAAGGGTGGGTCGACTATTTTTCAAGTGCCACGGACAGGGACCTCGTGGCCCGCCCAAATAAGTTAGCTCCGGGTTTTTCTGCTCTACTGAGTGACACACATTTTCTACGTTCTTTCCCATATGAGAAATAAGAGGAAACGTGCTTTTTGCTGTAGCATTTAGCAAAAGATTTAATTTAGATTAGGATCTGGTTGTACAATTTCTTTTAGCTTTCTAAAAAAAACAAATGAAAAGTTTGGCAAAACAGATAGGGCAAACTGTCGTAAAATTTAGAAATAGAAAACACTAGACAATCTTGGCAAAATCTTCTTCTTATATATAAAAATGAATAGTGGTTGTTAGTCTCGCTAAAACTAAACTCAAAAACGGCTGGACCGATTGGGCTAATTTTGGTCTTGAAATATCCGTGGAAGCTAAGGGAAAAGGTTTAAACGGTGAGAAAATATAAAAATATAGTGAGTAATGTAATAAAAACATGAATTTGATTTTCCCATACAAAATGTTCCAGTTGACAGATGGTGAGATGAAGTTCACCGGGTCAGCTAGTTTTATAATAAGAATGACTTTGATTCAACTATGCGACAAATTCTTGAAATATGAATGATTTTGATTGAACTTCCTGCTGTGAAATCTCAGTAAGATTTTAAAATAGAAAACTAGAATTAGGATTAGGGACCTCGCGGTTCGCCAAAATATGTTAACACCGAAGTTTTCAGCTCTATACTAGGTGACGACACAAAGAAGGATGCAGCGAATGGACCTGTCGGTTTTTTTTTTTTGCAAGTAGGTAGAAAACAAAACATCATTTATAATAATGATATGTGCTTCAAAAATTTAGAGATTTTTTGCTGTTTTCATATCACTAATTAAAATTAATATTAGACCACCAGAAAAATTACAATGATTTTTTATTGTTTTAACATTATAGATTACATACATAAGAAGTGGCGGTATGAGCTTAAAGGCTTTAGCCTGTCCAAAAATGGGCACATTATTTAAAAAATCACTATTTTATTACTGTTGCTGTCAAAAAAAAAAGGAAATGTCAAATTCAGTCGATCAGATGATGTATTCAGCATTGCCAGATTTCGTTTTCGGTATTCCGACTTAGCAATTTTTGGAGGGGTTGATATAATTATTTTCTTTTTCAACAGTTGGTACAAATGCTCCTTCCTTAACTCGTTTTAAGTGTTTCAACTAGTAATTTTACGAACTGAGGTGTCTTTTTACATATTTTATAGAAACATACATTTTTGTATACTAAAAGATTATCAAAAAGAAAGAATACTTATATTTTTAGGTTTCACTCACTTTACTACTAACAAAAAGCTGCAGTTGAAATTATCCGAGATATTCCTGATTATTTTGATATTGCTCGTAATAATCCTTAAAAGTGCTATTCGAATCTCGGCAGCAGGCTACAGCTACAAACAGCACTTGCAGCAGCTGCGCGAAGCCGGCTGTGGCTGCACAACTTAGGGGTTAATCCAGGTTTACACGTAAATTGAAACTACAGCTGTTTCGGTATGGCCCTATACATTTTTGTACAGCGCCCCTAGCAGAAACGAGGAAGAACTAACCAAAATCTATGGAGCCACACGCGAACGCGAAAGTTTGAGTAAACTTCGCAAAGCCTGGACTACGAGTAAGGTCTCTGGTTATCTATGTAGTAGTATGAATTTCTGCAAAAAAGATTCCTATTGCGGCTCCGGCAGCACGTGCTACCGAGCCTCAGCTGCGAGTGTTGTTCACCTGTTTAGACAAGTCCGACGTGCTGCCTGTCGCAGCACGTGTAGCTAACCTCGGAATCACTCTCGACTGCGGAAGCAGGCAGTGGCTGCATTTCAGATGTGTGTTACCTGCAATCGCGACCTGCATCCGCAGGCTGCGGCCGAAGTTCGAATAGCAGCTAGTTGTGGTTCTTATACTATTGCTAATGAAGTGGATGAATACCGAAATTCATTATCATTCATTTTTTCGTAGTACCAGTCGTCGTAGTTACCATTTAGCGCTTCTGGCGCGTTTTTGACGTGCTGATAGCGAATTTTTTTTAAAAGGAGTTGGCAGCACGGCTATGGTCTATAATTCTATAAATAATAGTAGGTACCTATAGCTTGAAAATTGTTTTCGGTTTTTCTTATTTTAACTTCATTTTAAACAAACTTGTACATATCAGAACAGTTTTAGAAGCGTCATAAATTACTCTGGTGAAGATAACATTTTTATAAATGAGCTTGGGAGAAACTGAGTGTATTTGTACACAACAGGTATTCGTATGCATAGAATAATAACGCCGAGAATGATAGTTGCATATCAAAAAAATCTCGAGAGTGAAGCATCAACACGATTGATGTATGCGCGAGTCATACGTATTTACACGCGGCAACACGCACACTACGATACAAGTAATGTTACTATCAGAATCAGATTACTCCAAAGAGTTGGGAAATTGTTTCAGAGCCTTTAGTACAGATTTTGCATAACTTATACTTGTGCATTTGAGTGTGGCTCCAAACATTTCTGTTAGTTCTTCCTCGTTTTCACCAGGAGCGCTTTATTTAGCTTACCCCGTTGGTTTTCTTGGGTCAAATTTAGTCATTGAAATGTTACCCTTTTCCTGTCAACCGATTGCTCTTAAATTTGGTATACTTCCTTGGTTCTTGTGACAATAAAATTATGTTTATGCAATATTATTGTAAAAACAAGATGGCCGCCGCTATAAAACGGCGGATAACCTTTTTTTTTAATTCCATCAGTATGGGTATTACATGAAAGGGCTTTTCGTGTGGAACACAGTTTGTAGTATCAAAGTAAATCTAAAAACACAAAAATGAAATTGGTATTTTTTTTAACTAAACGGTTTTATGTACTAAAAGATAAAAAATAATAATTCTAAAATAATATCGTGGGGCGCATCATACATAATGAAATCTTTCAGGCGAAGGCCTCACGATTTTATTTTTGAGCTATTATTTTTTATCTTTTAGTACATAATTATAACCGTTTAGTTAGAATACGATTTTTACCAATTTAATTATTGTGTTTTTAGTTTTACTTTGTTACTACGAACTGTTTTCCACACGAAAAGCCCTTTCCTGTAATACCCAGTTTAAATTTAAAAAAGTTGTGATTTTTGTCGCTTGCCTCCTGGACTATAATTGCCTACTTGATTATCGTATGAAATCTCTTTAAGATACCCGCATCTGATCCATGTAAAGAAATAACGTATTATGACGTTCCAAATCAAGACATTGTCGCTCTGTCATAACCTAAGGTCATAACCATCATGATTGTATTATGATGATAATGTCTCGCTTTGGTACTTATCAAGCAAGTAGTATGAAAACATAATAATACTGATAATCCCGTGTCAAGGCAATGGAAGTATATTTCATTACTAATTTCAATTTCAATATGTGGGGAAAAAGTTTTACCCTTTACTTGCAACTTTTAGTCATTATGGCGTCTGTCGAAATTTTGTGAATTTATATTTACATTGGAAGGCGTTTTACATCAAAATATTAGATAATTTGTAATGTGACATGTGGAATGTGATGTGGCATTGTTTGTTTTGTTTTGCCGATTCACTTTGGCACCCGTCTACCACACAAACCGTCATTTTAAAATATAAATTACGGGAGCTGTTTGTATCACGGTACGACTGTGAGTACTGCCGCGCGCCGCTCGCTTACAAAGCTTTTAAAGCTTTGTATTTCTTGCTTCACTTAGCGTGCTTGTTCTCGGTTTCTCGGCGTTATTATTCTATGTTCGTATGTATGAGCTGTCGACATCCTTCTTTTCTATGTTCTTGCTTCATATGAGGAACAAGAAAAACCGTGCGGAAGGGAAACGTGTTCTTTTCTGTAGCCTGTAGCAAAAAGATTAATTTAGGTTGGGTGTTAGTGCTTCTGAAATATAAAATATCTATTAGCTTTCTAAAAAGAATAGTTTAGTTAAGATAACAGATAAAATACTAAACAATGTAAAAAGCTACCACTAGGCCACTAGTAGAATAACAACCGATATTTTATTTGAAATTTGATCCAGCAGACTGACAGACATCTAGACTGAAACCATAGAATGTTCTACTTTTAAAATCTCCGACAAAAGAACAGACAGAAACAAATGGCGCCAATTGCTCGCATAAAGCTCATTGTCCCAGGATTTTGAAATAGGAGTCATTTCGATTTAACTAATAAGTCGTTAATTTAGAGCGATTGCGTAAACGCTCGGCAATTACGTTGTTGTTCCGTGATTTGTCACCAAATTGTGTTCACGAAGTTGAGCTGATCTGCGATTGTGATGTAGGTAATAACAGTTGGAATCCGTTCGAAAGCTGCGCCCCTTAGCGAACGCCATCAAGGCGGAATTGTTCAGGAAATAATTGAATTTCCCAAATGAAATCGAGATAATGGCCCGTTTATTTATTATAAACATTGAGTAGCATAGCAGAAAAGGGATAGCATACAAGTTCCATTCCATACCAAATTTAATTAAATCTTTCTAAAGTAATTTCTCAAAATCTCTGATATCTAATACAGTTGGTAGTGCTATTTTGTTTCTTTTCATGGCGGTAAGATTTTTATCACATTTTTATAACCGAGTAGTGTAAACGTTAGGTAGACATGATTTATGTTCTATTTAATTTCAATTAGATTATTGACTTGTTATTATTATATTATAGTCATTAATAAATAGTTGATGTGTAAATTGACATTATGCAAATAAATGCTTATGACTTATGTTTATTTTTAACCGACTTCAAAAAAGGAGGAGGTTCTATGTTCGTCTGTAAGTATGTATTTTTTTGTGTATGTTCATCTATATTTTCGCACATTAAAAAGCGAATCAAAATATATTTTTTAGTTCGAAAGAGTACACTCGCGTGGTGTTCCTATTAAAATTTTATCGAAATTGGCTAAGCCGTTTTTGAAAAATCAACAATAATGTAATAATTCTATACTTCAATTCGAGCGAACTATTCGAATTTTGTACACGTTGGAAGTCGGTTTTGCCATTTTTTCTTAAAATTATTAAATATTTACAGTTTTCAAATTGGAGTTTAAAAAGTTTAATAGTACTTTTTCCACTAGGATGGTGACCCAGCTATCTTAGGTGCATAAATAAAAGAGCTACGCTCAGGTGACGTTACAAGCCAGAAGTTTTGTGCCTCTGCGTAAAATCACGGTAATGATTTACCGTGGTAAAATATATAAAATGTACATTTTTGTGATGAACTATGTTTTGTGTAGCACTCTAATATAATTTGTGTTACTTTGCAGCGAGCGTTTTACAGTTTATTACCTAGCGCCGGCGGCTTGCTCTGCGCCGAGTTTCATAAAAGTTTTTACGTTTACAACCGGCAGTCGACCCACAGAGGTGCTGCGACAACAAATAGCATTTTTAACGTGACTTACTGTTTATTTTGGTTAATACAACGCCGTGTTTTACTACCTCACTTACCCTATCTATATGCAAACAGTATTTTTGTAAAAGGACAAAGGTGTACTATGAATAAAAAATGCGCAAAAACTCGTGGAAATGGGGAAATGCCCGAGGTAAAGATAACAGAAAAGGTTATCTAATGTTTTGTATGAGCAGCTAGCTTGGTTGTGTTTAAACAACAATGTCAGCAAAAAAAATATGCAAACACTCCTTTTTACTCAGTAGCTACTTTGTTTTCATCTGGAGCTGCGCCCGCAGTTTTCCGTATTTTTGTAACATAAACTTAGCATCTTATGTAGAATTTTCAAGACACCAAATTCCGGCTTAAAATATGATGCCATGAAAATTTGTCGTACCGTTTAGATCGTAAATAAAATATCGTGCAACTTCCAGAGTAGTAATTATTATGCAAGAGCGACTGTGAGAGTCGATGCATGATGTTTAGAGGGAAATTCATATGTCAGCGAAGAGAGATGTGCATGGGAATTTGCGCAGCTTGTAGCTAACTTCACAAACGCCATATAGAGAGATATAATCTAAAGCTTTTTAACATTAGAGTGAATAGGTATCTTCTAGGTCTGTCTACTTCATCTTCGACCACAATGTCGTCGCTTACCATCAGGCGAGTTGGTGGTGAAGCGCGGATTTATTCGCGTTAAAAAAAAACGCCATTAATTTTGATTTGGCCTATGTTCCTTACAATGTGAGCTAACGTTGGCTTATTCACGACAACCCTATAGGTAACTAGTATCTACGCGTTAGATACACGACTTAGCTAGTAAATAAAGCTCAATTGCTTGGTTTAATTTGGCTAAATTGTCAGCCCCTTTAACAAAATCTTAGCTCCGTCCTTGCATACGCATTAGTCAGTTTATTATTTCTATGCCCACTGCAAGCTTATTGTGACACTCAAGTGCAATGAGCTCGCATCTGCATTCAATTTCCCATTTATGAACCGATACAATTAAGTAGGTATGAAACACTGTTACTACGTGCCTGTCTAGTAGTCCAGGGAAATGTAAAATACGGGTTGTATTTCTAGACGCTATACGTCAGTACATCATACTCCAGTGCCTCAAGTTGAAATTTTTAACCAGTGTGTGTAACCAGTGATGGATTTAAGGCACCGAAACGTGATGTTTTATTTAGGCCCTTATGAGTAAGCTCAAAGTAGCTCTACTTGCTATAGAGAGGGTTATGATTCACTCTACGAGATCGAACCAGCAATAGAGAGATGCGCAGAAGAATCGTATATATTATTATTATCATTGTACCCACTTATAATTATGACGAACTTTTACTACGCAATCAACCCTGACATCGCAAAAAATAAATAGTTCCATTCATTGTAAAGTTATATTTGATCATACCTAATGATAAATACAATGCTATCCTAGAATATGTCTGTCGTCTAGAAATACACCCTGAATAGCCGCAGAATTAGATTGTTGCTTTCATGAACCGATCAGTAATTGGGTATTGAGATAATCTATGGGCCAATGAAACGAATCAGCAGGAGGGCTTTGGATATGAACATTGAACGTGCTGAGCTACTTTGAAACTTAGCTTATTAAAAACCGTTAATAAATTTATACAAGGCATTAATAGGTAATGATATTTACTAGTCAATCAACATAAATAAGAATTGTGAAATGTTGTTTACAGGGTTACTAGTAACATACGCATAACATCGTAAAGGCGTACCTAAATTTCTGTATATCAGAAATGAGGAGATCCGTAGATGAACCAAAGTTACCGATATAGCTCAATAGATTGGCAAGTTGAAATGGCAGTGAGCAGGGCACATAGCGCGGAGGACTGATGACCGATGGTGTTGAAAAGGAAGGTTGTTCTCGAATGGAGACCACGTACCGGCTTTCACCTTTCACTCTTCTTGCTTTTTCAGAGAGGCAAATCAGAACCATCTTACTGTATAAATTGAGAAAAATAAACTCACGTAGGTGCTAAGTCCAGCTAGAGGCACTCCGTTGGCGGAGAGTAGGAGGTCCTTCGGCGCTAACATGCCGGTCCTCCAGGCGGGCTGCGGAGGGTACAGCCGCCGGATCCTCACCAGGCCACCGCCGCCGCATACAGACATACCCAGACCCCGCCCATCCTTCTCCACCACCACTGTGAATGTGTTTTCTGGGGACAAAGATACACAAAATAAACATTCTGCTAAACGTCTGCGTTTCCGAATGGCGAAGTGAATCGAAATGGATAAAGTTCTCGAATAGAGACCACAAGTCGGTAAACCACAAGAACGCAGAAATACGCTGGATGTAAGCCGCTTCCAGCCAGTCTTATTAGAAATCCACAGCTGATAATGATGAAATGATGATCTGCTATCTTAACGTGAAACATTGTGTGAAATAAACGGTGAAGTGCGAGTTTGACTCACGCAAGAAGGGTTCCATAACACATAGAACATATATAACACATAACATATATAACACATCTTTATTAATATATTTTATTTTAATTGTACTGTTTAACTTTCATGTGAACTTATAAATAAATATGTATTCTGTGAATATTTCAGGTGTCCACCTGTTACCGTTATTAATATTGAGCGAAAAATCGCTAAAAATCATGTTTATTGTATGGGATATATTTTATTCTGTTTTTAGTATTTGTTGTTATAGCGGCAACAGAAATATATCATCTATGAAAATTTCAGCTTTCTAGATATCACGGTTCATAAGACACAGCCTGGTGACAGACAGACAGACGGACGGACAGCGGAGTCTTAGTAATAGGGTCCCGTTTTTACCCTTTGGGTACGGAACCCTAATAAAAACGAAATAATGCTATAAAGAGGTGAGAACAACTCAAGACACGGCAATGGATTTTTTTAATTTCGACGCAAACAGAGGAGAGTCATAAATTTTTTTTTTTCAGATGTCGTGTAACTACTGCTACTTCAAATGGAATATCACAAAATATTTCTAGTGAATTTCAGGCGTTTTCAACCATTTGTATTGGAGATTACGCTGGTGGTCGTCAAATACTTGATTCGTCAAATTCTATACTCGTCAAATCTATATTTGCCAAATTCGCGAACCTGTTTGTCAAATACTCAATTCGTCAAATTCTTTTAGTCGTCAAATGTGTTTTTTGTCAAGCTCGCTCTGGGACAGTCAAGCTAAAAATAAAATCATAAGAGTCATTTACAGGCGTTGCATGAAAACTCATTTGTATGTATGTATGTATCATTTCAGTTGTAGGTGGTGCACTGCTGGACGTTGGATTTTTTGTAATCCTGTAACTCCTGTAAGTAACTGAAGTAGGTACTTTCGAGTGTACTTACTTAGCTACAACCTATAATATAACATTATAGCATTTACCTAGTTGTTGATACTAGCATGAGTAAAATAAATAGAGACGGCTCAGTTTCCCCAAGAGGCTCGCAAACACAACATGCCCTTAATGCCACTACAACAAAGTTCATGACAAATAGTTGACCTGAATGACCTACGCCTTTCTGTTGACTCCCACTCCTTACTTAACCCCTTTCTAGTGACATAACAAAGGAACTGTGTAAGCAATAGGCACGCTCACACAGTCTATCTTGTTACAAGGATATCGATCGACAGGTTCGCAAACAAGTTATTGTCAGGATTGTACCTACGTTCATTCTTGAACAGAATGTAAAGAGGCGAAAAGCGCTTTTCTCTCGCAAAGTCTTGCACTTTTTTAATTACTTTCTCCACGGACACCTGCGTCCGTGCTCTTTTGTACATGAAGCCTTGCACATTTATATACCTTTAAATTAACTGCGCCATTCGGTATATTTTGTTATGCTACTACTCTTCCTGCGTCTTAACGCGTAAATTGGTGCGCTAATTAAACCGTAATCTAAGGAACGCTTAAGGATTCCAGTCTTAGACTTTAACGCGTAAAAACTTTGGCCACATCTAAGTAATGGTTTAACAGGTCGGAGCAGTCTGCAATAGTTTAACAAAAAATACTGATTTCGTTTATAATAAAATTCTCATAATTTTTGTGATAGAGATAATATATTTTGATCAATTATTCTTAGCCCTTAATTAGCTTGGTGTGTCCCAGGGACTCTGTCGAAAAATATTTTTAACAATTACGTTCGTTACGGTATAACACGTTTGAGTACCTACTCCCCGGGGCTAGACCAACGCAGTAGCGGACGGACGTGTGTGAGTTTTTAGTGCTTACCTAAATATTTGTGCGTTCTACGGACTCTGTGGCAATGGATCCTACTATTTGTGAAATTAACGTATTGGATGAAACTGTCACCTCATTTGACACTGGTTTGATAAAAATGTAGGAAAACGATGAAAACGGATACAAATAAAACAATGACGTGTCTCAATTACTAGTTGTTTTTTTTTCTGACACCAAGAACGTGAATTTTATTGTATTAAAAAGAAGAACCATCTGCATCTATTACTTATTACAGCTCGTGCTGAAAACCAATATGTTTTTCCTATTCTTACGAAAGCAATGTGTCAAAAAAAAAAAGAACAAGAAAGTAACATAAGGGTTGTACGATTTTTAAATACGCTTTTTTAAACTAAATTTTGTTTAATTTCTCAAAAGACTATAATGTTTAAGGGTAACAATAAAGACGTATCATTTTTTGTAATATTTCACTAAGATTTTTGTGGTCAAACTAGATGTTCATATTTCGAGTAAAAAGTCTAACTTTTTGATATTGATATTATAGTTTTAGGAGAGAAATTACCATAATTATGTTTATGTTTGATTAATGTACGTCTAAAAAGTTGAGTTACATGATTAATAAAAAAGCTTTACACTAAAATATGTTTTTATAGTTTTTTTTCTTAGTTTGAACTATCTGCGTACCTGGGTCTCCAACATGCACATTGCGTGACATTTTTCCACCCTGCAAACTAAGAGTTATAATAACATCCAAATACATATACTGAGTTGATAAAGTTGCACGTACGCAAAAACAAAAATTAATTTGTCACGATATTTGTCTTTCTGACCATGTCTCATCCGCGAGATGGAACAACACACTTTCTTATAATTTGTAGCTGTAACATTTTGATATTGGCTCTTCTAACAAAATATGTTATGCGTTGTAGACACGTGTCTTATGACGCTTTTTGATTTGGTTGGCCATCAATATTTTTTAATTAATCATTTACTTAATTTTTAAGACGTACAAATAAATATTTAAAAATCGGCGAAGTACGAGTATGAAGACTCGCGCACGAAGTGTTCCGTACCATATGGGAGCCCCACTTAATATATTTTATTCTAATTTAAATATTTAATTTTGATGTAAATATATAACTAAATATTCTGTGAATATTTCAAGCGTCTACCTGTTACCGTTATTAAGACCGAGCGAAAAATGGCTAAAAATTCATGTTTCATGTGGGAGCCCCATGAAATATTTTTTTTTATTCTAATTTTATTATTTATTCTATAGCGGCAACATAAATACATCATCTGTGAAAATTTCAGCTCTCGAGCGGTCACGGTTCATAAGATACAGCCTGGTGACAGACAGACAGATAGACAGCGGAGTCTTATAATAGGATCCCGTTTTTACCCTTTGGGTACGGAACCCTAAATTGATTAATAATAAGTTTATTTGTTTTCTATTTATAAATTACAGCAAACGTTGTTTTCAAATTAAATTTTTCAAACCTTTTTAACCCAAAAATGATGTCCTGACTTTGCATATGGAGGCAAGAAAGAAACGGATGGGAAATAAGGTCATTTGACCTGAAACCAAGTTTAACCCTAAAATGGCGCCGGTCCCAACCACAACCTACAACGCATTTTACATGAAGTGCTAGTAAAAGTTAAAATGTGCCAATACCAAAGTCAAAATAGTACAGAAAGTGACTCCCTCCTCTTAAAAGCACTGACATCACTGGCAGTAAAGTTTAGAACCAAATTCAGTTACGATCAGGCTGTAACTGTTTTATAGCCGGGGAGCATTCCTCACATTGTCTGATTTACGACGAATTTCGTGCCTAATCCTAAAAGTATGTCAAAGCTATGTATATTACGGTGTCCTTTGCCGAGGTACAATTTTTTACAACTTACGGAGAGACTGCGTTTTAGCTATTAGCTAAGACTTGATGATATTAACGCTCCATCTACCATTTAACTTTTATTTAACTTGCGATGGATGTACCTACCTATGTATGTATGTAAGTTCGGGTGGATTGCAAGTTAAATTTGACCAACTTTCGGTTTTCGATTGAGCTGAAATTTTTCACGCGTATATCGTTTGTATATCGCGGGACAATGCAATAATATGGAACCATACCATGGAACTGATCTGATGATGGAATCAGAAGGTGGCAGTAGGAACTCCTGTACTAAACAAGACAGACCCATCGTGTTTGGGCACGTTTTACTTGTCTTTTCTTTGCTGCCACATGATATCTAGGATCTCAAAAGATTGTATTTAAAAAAAGTTATATTTTTATAATAATTTATTTATATTCACCTCTGTTTATTTGCATCATGCAGCTCGATCTGTAGTAGTATACCTACTCGTAGACTATCTAATTCTCTCAATGTTTTCCTTACTAAATCAATATTAAAATGAATATACTCGTATATTTTGGAGTTTACTTAAGATAAAGTACAGGTGCATGATATTATTATATCCCTGATACTCCACATTACAGCGCGCGTTCGTCATAAAACCGCCATACAGTAGGCCCTGTGTAAAGCTAATATAATTGTATGACGCAACCCACATTGGTTTGTTTTACCCACGAGCAGCTTACAAAGGGCCCCTTTTGGACGAGCCTACCCTTGGAACAGTGGGCGGTGCTAGGAAGCAGGGGTTCGGATTGTTTTAAACTGGTAAAAACGTTCCTTTGGACGAAACAAAAGCAAGGAATTGTCAGATCGTTTGTCCAGCTCACGATCAGAGAGTTGAGATCGTGTAAAATAAGACTAAATGCTTCAATTTAATAGTATAATCTCATAGGGTATTCAACCAGTGATGTTTTAGACCTGATTTTAACACTCTCTTCAATTTTATAATATACTTGCGTGAACAAGTAAAATTGGAGTATACTAATCTAACAGACATCCTAATGAATTTCAATTTAAATATAATTCTCTTTCTTATCTAAGAGATATACTAATGCAATTTGAAATACTTAACATTATCTATTTCACTTTTTGTGCAATATTGTACTGGAAAACTCTACACACTCTATATTCGCATAAAATGTGTGTATGAAGTGTTGAAACATTTGTGCTACGTTTAAAAATAGTATCAGGAACGCAATAAAATGGAGTACTTATTGAGTACGGTACTAAAATGTCAAAACGTCGATAATTTTACTACCAAATAGATTTTTCCCTTTTCTCCTAGCCCCTTAATTTCACCCTTTACATGGTCCACAGCATCAGGTGTTTTCATTTTGTCAAACGACAGGTAAGTAGGCATTGTTTGACCATTACCAAACATTGTTTATTCAGTCCTTCCCTCCACAAAGCTCAGATTAACTCTGTTACCTATAAACCTTTATAAAAGCCTCCTGAGATTGAAACATACTTGAGTATAATTAATATCGGGTTTCAATATTGCAAAATGGCCGGTTGAATTGCCGATCCACGGTCAATTTAAGTCCCTTTTTGGTCTGTTACGGACGTAACACCCTACGTCCGTAATGAATTATACATTAAGTTGGTCTGTCCATAGTAACAATTTAGTAGCAAAAAATGATTTTATTGAATTTCTTTCAATATTTCCGGTTCATTGTTTTCATTCTTTTCTTCTCTTTGCAACGCCCTTTTCAGTTCGAAGAAAAGCTGTTATTGAAATTAATTGAAATGATTTGTAGTCGACGAGGTCTGCCAATACCGGATTATTTTATTTAGATTTGACATTGACCTACCAAGAGGTAAGTGTCTGAAACATCTTTTACGATGTATTTCTCTTTTAGACCATCTTACTGCGTTATTTGGTAGTGAGTATTAGAATGATAAAACTTAGTGTGATTACCGTGTCGATAGATTGTTTTAGTTTTTTTCTCTTATTTCAGTGGGAGCTGTATTTTTGATTACTTTAGTTGTTCTATTTCATCTTCGACAAAGATTCCTGCATACAAGGGAGCTATAAGCGCTTGTTATAAATTTACATTTTTTTAAATTTAAATACACTGTTACTATGGGACCAACCACAATAACAGTAAAAATTCTTCATATCGGAAATAATATAAGCTGTATTACCCCTTTTAGGCTTAGAACACCCTTCCTGAATAACCTTGTATTAGATAATGTAAAGATAGTTGTATGATTATAAATATATTATCTTGTAACAAAGCGGTATTATTTCGAAACACAGTGACAGTTCACACACGATTTCACGCAGAATCTAGGTTAAATCCGGTATCTGGACTCTGACACAGCTTGTTTAGCATTCCGAAGCAATTCATCACGCAATTAATAGGGCCTGGAATGTACGACACAGAGTTTAGCAACTTAAGCACTAAATCATAGGGTTCATAGGTTACTGTAACTTGTATTTCATGGGATGACGATGATGAAATTCAACAGAATTAAAGTTGTTTCTAGTTATTATTTTACTAAAGTAATAATTAGTAGAAAAGGACCACGCTGCGCTTAGAGAAAGAGAAAAAAACCTTTATATAGATAGACCCAAAACAAAAGAACTCGATCTAAATACCTAATTTCTTCAAATTTGATGGAGCCATTTAGTACAAACATATACAATAATTGCTCGTTTAAAGGTATGAGATAGTACTAGGTAAGTACGGAAATTAGGGTATTGCTTACAGTATACCTATTACAATAACCTTTAATTTGCGGTAAAAATAGTAAATGCCTTTTTTGTGTATTTATATTTACTTTTTTACCTAAGAGATTGATATAAACCAAATGCTAATCAACACCCAAAATCTTGCCCTCTTTGTGATTTACGAATCTCATCAAATCTCTACAAAGCATGGCCGACAAGTTTGCCAATATTGGACGAACTGGAGCGTTCAGCTGTTGTCCTCCCAACTAAACAATGGTTGAATCGATCCGAGAACGTTGTCTAGTGCCGGTGCACTCAGTGCGGTGCGGTGACAACGTGGTGCCTGAGTAGTTCGTTCGTTTGTTTCAGCCATAGAACGTCCACTGCTGGACCTCCCCTAAAGATTTCCAATAAGACCGGTTGATAGCGGCTTGCATCCAGCGCGATCCTGCGGTCTTAATGAGATCATCCGTCCACCTTGTGGGTGGACGTTCTACGCTTCGCTTACCGGTAGGTACGTGGTCTCCACTCGAGAATATTTCGACCCCATTGGTCATCAGCCCTCCGCGCTATGTGCCCTGCCCACTGCCATTTCAATTTGAAAACCGCTGGGCTATGTCGGTAACTTTGGTTCTTCTACGGATCTCCACATTGCTGATTCGATCTCGCAGAGAAACTCCGAGCATAGGCCTCTTCATGGCTCGTTGGAGCTTGAAGCTTAGTAATAAAGCCCATAGTGTGAGATCATGTTTCTGTGCCATAAGTCATCATTGGCAACACACACTGGTCGAAAACTTTCGACTTGAGGCACTGAGGTATGTCGGACGAGAAGACGTTACGCAATTTTCCGAACGCTGCCCAACCGAGTTGGATTCGGCGATTGGCCTCTTTCATGAAGTCGGACCTACCTAACTGGACTTCTTGTCCTAGGTAGACGTACGAGCCAATGACTTCAAGAACCGAGTTCCCAACAGAAATAGGGGTGATGGGTACAGCATGAGTGGGTACAATCCAACATAAGAATATTGATGGTACGCCACAGCGACTCGCCTACCTGTCCTAACTAAGACCAAATAAGACGATGCTGGATGAAGCGCGGCGTCGCAGCAATTGCATAGCAGAGCCAGAAATGTTCTTCTGTTCTGTGACAGCGCCTGTGCTGCAGTCATTATATTATCTAATGTGTGCCTGTGCAGGTGCCTTACCACTCAGTGCTCGCATATTCGTTTTTTTCTGCAACAACGGTGCTCTGCACCGTGTGAACCGGCCGTTACAGTTATTGATTGATTTGCACGTTTTGCTCTTCGAATAGAGGTTATACAGGATTGTGTGGCACGGAGGAACTAAGACGAACAGATGTCATTGTAAAATGTGAGCATGAACAACTTTTGTAATGGGTTCAACTTTAATATCACAAGCTTTGTTTAATTTGGGGCCAGAGACAGTGTGTAAGATGTTCCCAGATATTTTTATTATTATTTATACTTAGTGGTAGAGATATTTTGCAACATCTGCTTGGGCCATGATACCTACCTTTACCTATATTTTCGCTGCAAAGTCACAATGCATCATTACCGTATTTCATAGTTATATTTTCGGGAAAACAATTTTTTTAAACTTTTATCCATTACAACATTATTAGTCAGCTTATAAACATTAGTCATTTATCAGCTTACAAAGCTACAAAAGACCGCGCAATTTTATTTAAATTTCCTAGTGTTTTCACATTCACGATTTTTGCGAACATTAACCGGGCGAGTAAAAACTGGAAGATATAGTTTTATCATCACCAACGGGCAACGACACAAGAACACGAAATAGTATTGATATTGTATGTTATCCGACGTACAGAGAGAAGTGGCGAAAAACGAAACGTTCTATCACTACCTAGATAAGATGAATGCCATTTCTTATTTCTTTTAGGTTCTAACTAAACTATAAGCGAGTGAAATGAGCCGAGCCACTACATGCAGTAAGGTAATTAAATCTCGACTGCCTCAGTGGCCCAGTTTAGTTATTTTTCCTTTTGATTATAATTATATTGATATGTTAAAATTGGGAGAAGCCACTGGCTTTAGAAATACAGTTGAAAGACTAGTTCTGAGCCAGTGGATTCATTAAGTTGTTGTCATATGTCTGGTATCAATAAATAAACTTTGATTGATTTGATTGATTGAGTGGTTAGTGACCCTGACTCCTGGATCAAAAAGGCGTGGGTTCGATTCCCACCTAGGGCAACCATTTTTGTGACGAACATAGGTGTTTGCTCTGTGTATATATGTAATACTAACTTAGTAGGTATCTATATAGGTACATATGTTTTTATAAATATGTATGTATATGTAGTAATATCAGTCTCTGGCAGCCATATCACATCTGGCAGCTTTGCTAAGTTTGGGGTCAGATAACGTGTGTAATGTATCCCTGAATATTTATTTATTTATCTCTTCAAGGGATTCAAGGGTTGTACATGTATCGAACTACACATACGTACCGATTAATTTTTTGGCCACCCCAATAAATATAGATAATATGTATTGTTACATACCTATGTTGCATTCCTATACATACATAAACCCATTTCCACGTTTTATACCTATGCATAGCTCCCATCGTCATGATCGTAAACTTACCTTAACAACAACAATAACCATCATCCTAACGATACTCTAGCAACTGATATTTACTGTAATTACCTCATTAAACCATACTATTATTTAATACAAGCTGTAAACTATATGCAGAGGTGGTCGACTAATTTTATAGTTTACCTGAGCTATTGTAGCTTTCAGTGTATAAAGATTAGAATAGAAATTCGCTTGGGAGATCTATAAATTAAGTTTCGAATCTAAGCGATGTTAGTATTGATACTCGAGTTGCAAAATAGAAATGCTTGTTGGAAAATGTACTTTTACATTTACTTTTACCAATAACTTGGAAATTATTCATACAATTTTCAAACTTAATTTATTATTTATTTCAAAGGCTGCCCTGGAAAGGCTTACCTTGAATTATATTATACCTACGAGCATTATAGGTACTTAAAATAGTAACGTAGGTACTTATTGTAAGTTGAAATAAAATAATTACGCTTTCCTCTATGTCTTCTTGAGACGTCTGAAGTTGTCATTTTATACAGTAGAGATGTACTTTAGGCGTTTTTTTTAAATTATTTATTTTAAGTATCTTTCACGGTCCTTAAGCACAAAAAAAGTTTTGCACAGTGTAAAACACCACAAACAAAATATAAATTTGGACTATAGCCATTTATTAATAAAGATACTCATATTAAGGAGTAGAGTTTTCGTTGAAGATCTCTTCAAGTGTTGATACAGCAACGGCTCCCATTATTCCATTTGATAATTTTCTTTTTTCAAAATTTTAAAAATGAAAATGAAAACCGAATGCAAACTCCCGTTGAATCCGAAACATTGTTTCTGGCTTTATTCCCTCTCAGTCAACGTCCGGCCATAAGCTCTCTCACATTTTTATTAGATTCTGTTCTATCGTGTTCTAAATACAAAAAAAAAGTTGAAAATAACATTTCAAAAAGTGAACGATTCGGCTTGAGGGTTTCGTAGTTAACTTTCAAATTTAATTTTGTGCTGAAAATGAAAATGAATTCAGATTGCTCTACTTGTTATACGAAATATCAAAAATCTACTAGGTACACACTAGGTATACACAAACCAATAACACACCTGTTACTTCAATCTGCTTTAATAAATGATACGAAGAGCGTCAATTTGGTTTAATCTTCGGATCGGAACCTCTGCCTCTTTTTGAAAATATTTTGCACTGTTCGAAAGTAAGTAGAACATAGTTCGCTACTAAATTACTACTATAACTTGCTATTCGAAAACTATTCTTCTTTTGAAGCCTTATCGTAATCGTAAACGATTCTATTTTATTTGTTGCCGCTGACCCTTAATAAGTAACCTCAATATTTTATTTGCAATTTGAGTTTTTGAAGGCGTTGGGAAATGAATTATTATAGGGAGTCAAAATGCGCTACAATTTCAAAGAAATGGTACCATTGTCAAGATTATGTAGCTGTCGAGAACAAAATTACTAATAAAAAAGAGACCGTTTTTTGTAGCGTTGGTGACGTTGGTTACAATATTACAAGGTTATACTTATTTTCATAACAGGAAAATGTACCTAAATTACCAAAACGATTTTATAAGTAAGAAGGAAAAATGTTTGCGATTTTTGATCGTGACTGATTTTGAATTATGTGTCAGTTTTATAAAGTAGATATTGTAAAATCACTTGTCGGCTTCTAGAAATACTATTTTCTCTTCGTATTAAAAGATACTAAGTACCTAACTACTAACCATTAAGTTAGGCCGGATAGTTAGTCCTGGTGTCAGAGTTTTTAAGCAGTCTGAAGGCATCTTTCATGGCTAAACAGGACCAAAAATTTTAACGTGTCGTCGGAACCACGGCAGGCTTTGTAGTAGGTATATAACACCTGCGGTCACTCATCCGAAAACTGACCAAACCAAACGTTAGCGACGTTTGGTTTGGTCTACTTTGAATACAATCACATCTAAACATTTTTGGGCGAAGGAATGGGTTCCGACCTCGGCTAGGCCTGTTTTTTGGTAACCCAAGTGAAAATTAAATAGGCATTAAGCACGTGTTTACATTAAAAAAAAAAAAAATACATAACTTAGCCATTGAAACGAAATGATGATTAAAATTGTAAAATCTGAAAAATGATATTGAATACAAAATTAATCAAAATTCGGGTAAGTATCGCCAACAAACAGCTAGACAAACTATGTTACGAGTTCTAGCCAGTCCATTAGAATGAGTCTTGTATTTATGAAGCTATTGGCACAACTGTACCTTTGTTTAGATAGGCAAATCACAGAGAAATTCGGCTTCAATGAAGGTAGGCTCTATGAATTCGGGACCACTTCAGGCCCGTGTGTTGTTTGAGCGCAACAAACATACCAATCTCGAAGGATAACAGCAGTCAATCGAGCAAGCTCGTTTTGCATAATCTGCTTCAGAGGTTGGGAATAGTGCTATAGTTTGCTTGATATATTTGAAAGTCTCTATCGTTGGTGAGATAACAACGCAGTTTACCATGGTTTACACAGTGAGGTTTATTTACAAGGGTGTACTAGATCAAAAAGTAGTAATTAAGACCATCATTCAACAACTTTTATTACTGGGCGATTCAACGCGAAAGTCGAAAAAAAGATCAGGTATTCCAGACAAATTTGCAAGTAGAAATTCTAACGTAGTGATTAATTCCTCTATGGTAGGCATAGATAAAATGTATAAAATAGCTGATCATTTCAGAATAACTATGTAAAGGGCGATCGTTAAATTATTTTAGATATTTGAAGACGCTACTGTAGTACACAGTCAGAGAAATGGTTATTTTAGGATGTGAAAAAAAAGTTGTATCTTGCAACTGCAACCATCTACGTGCAGTTACAATTGGCTGCTCTGTTCAGACCACAACATTTTATGTACTCCATAAGTTCAACGTAACGATAGCATATTGTATGATGATTGGTTAATTTGAAATCAGAAGCCAATTTAAAAATTGCCAATCATTTTACATTTAAATACAGAAGAAAAATTGGCTTCTAATTTCAAAATAACCAATCATCATACGATATGCCATCGTTAACGCAAATATTACAATTTGCAGTTATTACGCGACGCTTTGTAATTACTTAGCTATAAGTATGTAAATTTTTGTACTAGGCATACGGTATCGTATCGGTCCTCTATAAAGTTCTAACAGTCGTACTTCTCTAGTATCTGCAGTACAAAGGCAGGTCACACGCGCTGATCCAGAACACGCGATAGTCCAATGAGAAAACGCTATGCGGTGATTACCATTACCATAATTCGTACAGCAACGCAGGCGATTTCAGGGAATTGTGGCTACGGAATATGAATTTGTTCCGGGAAATGTATTGCAGTCGTAAATTGAACTGGTTGCATGAGTATTTTAGTCTAACTTCCCTTTTTTTTGTTTGTCGATACGTTCTTTTTTTTGCGATCAGTGGTCAGATCTTTGAGGTTTGTTTTGGTTAGTAGGTAATAAATATTTACATATTTTGAGTATTCCAGGCTTAGATCTCCAGATATATTATTGAATCGTGTGATACTTTGCAAAAAGTTCAAATCCGTATTTCGGAAACATAGGTAGGGAATTAGTATACATTTTATTAGACATATTTAAAGCCTATCTCGTGTCATAAATTAATAGTTATTAATTCTATTTGTTAAAGAGACGTTGAAAATGATTTATAGTTTATTAAACTCTCGCAGCTTTGTTTAAATATTTACTATCACCAAAACTAATAGTCATAGAAAACGTAATATTGAGCCTACTTGATCAACAAATTGTAAAATTATGTGGTCATAATATGGTTAACATTTTCAATTAATTTGTACACTTGCATAATAATAATAATTATGTAGATGTTTCTCGCCAATAATAACAATTATTTACCAAAAGTTTTCAAAAATTTCAGCTGTTTTACAATTCAGAAACATTTCATTTAGTATTGTATTCAGACGGGACATATTTTATTCTGATTTTTCTATAAAACTCGATTATAAATTCAATGTAACCGTACCCGAGCGTTTTATAAACAACTTCGAGCCAAACGCGCTACGATGCCGGAAAATTTTCATGTTTCAAAATTGAAAATTCTGTTGCATGTTACCCTTCCAACACGTATGTCGGTATATGCTTTGTGGGTTTATAACATGAAATAATTGGCCAAATGCGAGTTGGATTCACACACGAAGGGTTCCGTACCCTTAGGGAACCTCCTTAGCTCCATTTCAAGCGTCTACCTGTTGCCGTTATTAATATGGAGCCAAAATGGCAAAAATTACGTTTGTTTTATGGGAGCCCTATTTAAATATTTATTTTATCTTGTTCTTAGTATTTGTTGTTAAAGCAGCAACATAAATTCGTCATCTGTGAAAATTTCAGCTGCCTAGCTATCACGGTTCATGAGATACAGCCTGGTGATAGACAGACAGACAGACGGACATCGGAGTCTTAGTAATAGGGTCCCGTTTTTCCCCTTTTGGTACGGAACCCTAAAAAATATTTTCCCAACCACTTGCAATGTCACCTTAAGAGCCATTAACTTAAAATGCTTTTGTCACAAAAGAAGTACATTAAACAACAGTGTGGTTTGTTGGAAATCTTCATTAAGCAAAGTTGATTAGATGATAGTTTTACAATGGCAATATGGTCTTCCTTTCCATTTAATTTTAATTGCATAAAGACGTTTCCCTTATTTAGGTAGTCGGGTAAAAATAATCAACTTGCAAATTATGCCACGGGGTTTGTAACCACCGTCTCTAGAGGATAAGAAAAAAATTAATAAAACAGCGTTACGAGCAAAACTGTGTAACGCCGGCTTTACACTCTCGTAGAGACAAGACGGGATGCGAAAATTGATGTATCAATTTTCAACTATCGTCCATAGTAAAATAAGTATTTAGAGTAGTAAATATATTTTTAAGTGCCTTTATTAACTAAAACAAAATACAACACTACTTATATAGGCTAAAACTACTACTAAGTACATAAAAAGTAATTGGATCATCCACAGACCCTTGAAGTCTAAAGATGATCCAAACTGCCAGTTGGTAGCGTGCCCAGCATGCTGGCAGCATTGCCACGCTGAATGGCAATGCTTAAACGTTGAGCCAAATAAAAACCAACATTTTGGTTAGGTGTCGCGTCCACCAGACGCTCAGGAAGACTTGAAAACAAGATGAGCTCCCGGCCCCCACACGGTCCCAATCTCTCAACTCCAAACGGCTCAAATATGTAACCACTACCGAGGTTAGCATATTTGCGCCGCTTGTGCTGCTCCGCCGAATTGGCCTCCGATATATTATTCATCTCTAAAGTGAAATACTAAAATACACATTTAAATTATCGTTTACGGATTTATTATGCAATATTTGTAGTGAACCTATGTGATAAAAGAAGTTCAGTGTCTCTGAAAATTTTAATAAGCGAATTCTAAATATTTTAGTTTTTTGGGCCATACTAATTGAATAAGAATGTGTAGGTAATTAAGTTCAAAGAGAACAATTAGTTCCTGTAATTAAATAAGGTATAGTTGGATACCTTATCGTCTTAACTTACCTAGTACAAAATCCTTTTCCTATTTCCTATAATTTGTTAGACTGTTCCAGTAAGTATGTAATGAAATGCAATTTAATAAATGTAGAAAACAGGGTTTCAGTTCAGCCACTTTGGCGAAAATGTAGTTACGGCATAATATCTCTCTATTCCCCGGATGAAAATTTTAATAAAGTGATTTTAATATCCCTCAGAATTTCAACATAAAATACTACTATTTTTTAAAATAACTTTACTGGCTTGTCAATTTTCATTAAGGAAGTAAAAATAAATTATGGAAAAATCTACGTTAAAACAGATTTCCATGCATAAATGTCATTAAATTAATTAAATGAAAAATTTCCTATTGTATCTTCATGTCGTAGTTGGTGTTTTTTAGCGATCACCGAAGTTAAGCAACGTTCGGCGCGGACTATCTTCGGATGGGTGACCGCGACGGCACATACATCCGAGCAATGTCGTGGCTCGGATCACGTTTGATTGTGGGTCCTATTTATTTTAACCGTTTAACCATGCTAGAGGTCTTTAGGCGGCTTTAAAACTCTGACACCTGGGCTAGCCACCTCACATATACGAACTTACATTTATTAACCTTAGTTACTAACAAATGCCATATGGACCGGAAAACAAAGGAAGCCTATAAATAAAACTAATTATCAGACTCTCCATTACAAACAAATCCTAGAGTCTAAAACGGCTTTATTCTAGACAACGCTAGATAAATTTATAAGCTATCAATTGAAATGGCTCTGCGGAATGGGTGCTGAAAATCGGCTCATAAACTAGACCCCTGTATAACGAGGAGAATTAAATCAGATAGAGCGCAATAAAATAGGTCTCACATTCGGTAATTGCTCCAAACCGCGCCTGGATTCAAAAGTGTCGTTAACTCCCTTTATGGCTTCACTGTAATTATGCCTAGAACTGTTTGGTGAATACAGCTTTTCAGGATAAATACGATTTTTGTTTGGAGTATCTTCTTTAGAAAATGGGGAAGTTTAGTATGATGCCATTTAGCAGCTGGTTTTGGTTATTATTTAGGCAAATGAAGAATATGTTGAAGAAAAACTGAAGTACAAAACATTGGACGTAAGAATTGGTAAAATCGTTCACGAAGATTTAAAAGCTAGTAAATTATTGGTCTAAATGAGAATAAACTTGTTACTAAGCATGTGACATCTGCATTGTTGCCAGTTTCAAATGTTTTTTTTTAAATATACGACTCATACGGAAATAAATAAAACATAGGTTAAAAATAAACTAATATCACAAACGATAGTATACACAACCACAATTGCATAAAAGTTGACTTTGATTAAACATAAACCTTTTTATGATAGTTTCCTGTTTCTTTATTATACTACGAATAAGACGACCTTTTGTTCGTTCACATTTCTTTATCCGTCTAACTTTGCAACCCGTGCGTTATTTAGTTGTAAAATTTCCTTTTCTATTCTATATTATTACACTTATAAGGATCTTAAGAATAGGTTACATTTCATGATTTCATTTTATTTTTTATTTTTTTATATTTAGATTCTTTAATTACGTTTGAGTTTTGCTCTCAGATCATGTAACCAAATGGGCTTAATATAAGTCGTACCCGGTAAGGCGTGAGAGGTCTCGTGAAACGTGCCAGGTCCTGATGAGGGTCTCATCCTTTCATTATGAGGAGAACTCATAATTAACTTTATTTTAAAGTTTAATTTCAACCCTGGTTTCACACGTCCTCGGGTTTTGATTCCGAGTTTTGTTAATTAAACTTTTTGTTTATCAAAATTGTGATATGTTTTTAAACGATTCGGGCATTGGCACGGTATTGGGGATTGAGAGTTATTGTATTTTGGTAAACATATTCTTTTGCTTTGACTTTGTGTGACAAGTGACAACCGAATTCAATCAATCAATATTCAATGTAGTAAACATTAAACGGTATAAACATCACTATTGTAATTAGTCTGTTAGTTAGATTATTAAAAAACTAGATTTTGCCCGCGGCTTCGCCCGCATGATATTTCGAGGCCAGACCTTACCCTTAATATAAAGGAAGTGGAAAATAAAAACAAACCAAAAAAATCGATTTGACAGTTTTTTTGACATTTCTTGGAGCGCACGCTAGAATAGCTCGCAGATGGCAGAATTTTTCCTACTTACTTATCACTTATTGTTATAATACGGAAAATTTACGCAATATCATTATAATTTATAGCCTATGTGTTATTCTGATGTATAAGCTATATAATTGCAAAGTTTCATCTCAATCCGTTCAGTAGTTTTTGCGTGAAAGAGTAACAAACATCCATACATCCATCCTTTCCTTACAAACTTTCACGTTTATAATATTAGTAGGATATTGGACACATAGTTTTTCTTTTGTCAATCAAATAATTAATGACAACGATAAAACTTGTCAAATTTGAGTGGAGGCTTGTGACGTCACTAGCCGGTACCGGTACCGATACATTTGTAGCATCAATATGGAATGCAAGGAAAAAATGCTAATTCGATGATTTGTAGTGACGTCACACGGAACTTTAATGGGCTCTTCATAAGTTTTTGTCGAATTGACAAAATAATAAATACGTGTCCAATATTTTTTGATAATCTATTTGACGGATTAATCATATTTTTATAGTAAAAAAGCCTATTGTGGTCAATAATGCTTCGTGTTACACAAAATCTGTTACATATCTCCAATTTTTTTTTACTCATTCGGGTTCATTATTTTCGTATAAAAGAATGATTATATACGAACACCTCAAAAGTAAAACTAATTAAAATTGGTTACGTAAATTAATAATAGTTAAAAAAAACAATGAACCAAATTAATTAAATTTTCAGCATGGGAGAAAAATAATTGTATAAATCTGTCCCAAAACAAAATATACAGGATAACCGAGAAATTCTTAATAGAAAATACACCAAATTGTTATCGAAACTTTCTTCAAAATTTCACATATCTATACTTGAAAAATAATATAAATAGCGTCAGCCAGGTTTAAATCACCTATTTAAAACTTAGCCTCTCAAGACGTCTTTAGCAGATCTTGGCCCGTTATTCAACGCAAAGGCTTAGAAGGCAAAAAAATCAGGATTATGCTAACTTCATGAATAAGGTATTCAAGTACCCTAACAAATAGCTCTTGTAAAGTGAAATATCGCTAGCAGCGCTTGAGACTCCACCAAAGTAGAAAAGAGAGATTAGGTATGTGTAGAGAGCAGAGTGCCCGAAAACCCATTACAGAAATGTTCAAGTTTAAGCAAATGTGTGTTATGAACTGTTTGGTTTTGTTCTGATAAGCAAATGTCACATTTCTCCTAAAAGTTTAGGTACTAATTATGTGGTGATTTTCTATTTGAGATGTGTAAAGCTTAGCCACTAAACTATGTGACCGTTTTCGCTAAGCTAAGCAGGGTAGAAAAGATAGATAGGTTAATATTTTACTGTTCACACCAGATAATACAAACAAAAATGAGAAAGAAGAACTTAAAACTAGCAGCAACCACAACCTTAGGATGTAGAGAAATGTAATAGAAGATATGAAAAACGATAGTAGGAAGTTATCAGGAGATACGAGTACTATTCGAACATTAATAGCTCACGTCCTTAATTCGCATCCCATGTAAAAACATAGTTTCGTTGAATCTGTTTCCACGCAAACGCAAGCCAACCGTGGACAAATATATACCAAAATATGGACAGATTATGAACATAACTGATCTTGCTCAGATTTTTTTTTAATTAACTTAATTGCCACCATATTAAATTATTTACTGAAGATTTGGGAGAACCCACTGACTTTAGAAATACAGTTGTGAAATTAGTTGCACTCGTAGGATAGTGCATTAATTCAAAATTTAGGAACCCGTTTAATATCAACAAATAAGGAATAATGAACGTCATAAGACATCCTTAGCTTGGCTAAGTGAGAAAATACTCAAATAGCGTTAGTTTTGCTCAGCTCTTCAGATTGATCTCTTTTCTGTTATAGTGGAGTCTGGGCCTTAAGTGAAATATCGTGAGCAACGCCTTACGGAAGGTGAATTGTGGAATCGCGCTGAAAATGCAAATTGATACCAAATTCTGGGAACCTTTCGCAAAAAACTCTGTAAAATCTTGAATATTGAATTACATCGGTCCGAGGACCTTTTGCACTGTAATATTTGTAAGTCTCCGGTGAATAATAAGTTTAGAATTTAAATTAAATTCAATTACCTACCTGATACGTTTTTTTAACTCGGTGGCATTACTGTAGTAAAGACTTTTTTTTCTTGTAAATTGATGTCGAAATGATAAAAATAAGCGGCTAAATATATCCTTCTAATATTATAAACGCGTAAGTTTGTTTGTACGGATGTTTATTGCTCTTTCACGTAAAAACTACTGAATGAATTGAGATGAAACTTTGCAACAATAATACCTACTCATACATCAGAATAACGCATCCTACTAATATTATAAACGTGAAAGTTTGTAAGGATGGATGGATGGATGTTTGTTACTCTTTCACGCAAAAACTACTGAACGGATTGAGATGAAACTTTGCAATTATATAGCTTATACATCAGAATAACACATAGGCTATATATTATAATGATATTGCGTAAATATTCCATTTTATAACAATAAGTGTTAAGTAAGTAGGAAAATGTCTGCCATTTGCGAGCTATTCTAGCGTGCGCTCCAAGAAATTTCAAAAAAGAACTGTCAAATCAAACAAAATGTCAAATCGAACATTTTTGTTTTTTTTTTATTTTCCACCTCCTTTATTAAGGGTGGTAAGATACGGCCTCGAAATACCATGCGGGTGAAGCCGCGGGCAAAATATAGTAGGCCATAATTTATTAAAATATTGCGTGAAACGAAGTTCGCCAGGTCAGCTAGTTTAGCATATTTGAAAAAATATTTTTGACAACTTGAGTGGTCACACACCACTCGGATATACTATAAGTATACCTACCTAAATGAGTGACAGAAAAAAACCATCGGATGAAAAGTAATTTTATAGGTATTCGTTCCAGATCTCCTCGTATAAAATTAAAATATGATTAGTAAAAAGTAGTCGTATTATAATCACTATTTATATTATAGGTATTCCAGAACTATCCAACATAATTGTACTAGAAACGTCGACGTAAATAAACTAACAATTCACAAAAGTAGGACTGCTACACAGAATGTGTTTTGCCGCGTTCAAAGCAAAAAGGAGAGTCAACAGTAGAGTGCAGCAACAACTTTGACCGCAGAGTGTTCCCGTGCATTCATTAGTACCGCTAGATGTTTCATTAAGAAACTAGCGGATAGGTCCTCTGAGAAAACACGAGAGAAAAGGGGTGGAAAACTGCCACACTTAAATTTGCACTTTATATCAATTGGATTAAGGTTTCAATTTAAGAAAAGAAATCTACGTAGTTATATAGAAATTCGAGGTTAAACTTGTAAATGGTTATTGCAAAGAAAGAATAAATTTCTTGATGTTAAAAAATACCTAATGAATTCAGTAGATGTAGAATGAGGCAACTATAGGTAAGCATACATTTTAAATTCCTTTCAGTAACTTTCTTTCTTTCAGAATATTTTTAAAATCATCGACAAAAGATTATTTAAATTTTAAATAGATCACCGTTTAAATTTGTTTAGCCCTACAAAATGGAGTTTTGGTCGACACAAAGACAATAACTACAAGTAGACACATATTTAAAAAAAAAATCTACACTTTTAAGACTAAAAACGATACTTATAAATATACTGGTATCAACCAGTATCAATACATAAAAATATCCACACAAAACACCTAATCTAGCGAAAAAAATTCAAGACTAATCTCGTGAAACAATTTCTCTGCGCACAAAATAAACGCACTGTGTTTAAATACGAAAAACCTTACAGTTTAAAACCAAACAGACTCAGGAAAACAATCATCAAACAAAGAAAAGGAAAAATTAAAGAAATGTAAACGGAATTTGCGTCGAGGTGCAATTGAAAGCAGGATTCTGACCGCGATAAAGCGTTGGACCTAAACGAATAATCGCCATTCTATAGACTCGGCCCAGCTTGAACATTTTCAGCGAAGACATTGGCACAATTTCTACCTATTCCGTCTTTTAATCAATCAGCAGTATATAAAGTCACGTCGTTGCGCTATAGGTGTTTACATAGTTTTGCCATTTTTTTAATCTCAGTAAAATGTCGTTTTAATTAACTACAGCAAAATAACAAAAGATCGACAGAGATGGGATTCAAACACACGCGGCAAAATCCCATGTTCTCCACATTGGATTAGCAGTTCACCTTAACCGCTTGGTAACCTTATATAGGTATACGATAGGTACTTATTGAAACTAACATAGAACATACTTATTGGTCTGTACCTAAAACCTAATCCACCTCGAAAGGTAGGTTTATGTCCAACAGTGGATTATTAAGAAATCACGTTACAACTAGGTAATTTGGGCCAAATCTTACAAGTCGGCGAATCTGAAGTTAGCTGTAAGCTACGCAGTCCAATCTTGACTGATGACTTGTACGATTCGATTGGCCTATACTTTTAATGTTACGACATTCAACATTCTTGTAACTCAGTCGATAGTTAGATTTTATTGCAAATTTGTTATGTGATGTCTATAGATTATTAAGATATTGGACCTAAGCGAACGATTCAATACTCCATTTTGTGGGAGCGTCGGCACATGCTTTGTTTTTCTACTGGAATTTGTTCAAGTGCCGAACGATTTTCAAATGATAATCGGAGTAGTTCGAGTTATTGTGGGAATAAATCAATGACATCTGTTTCAATTAAGGCAATTAACAACATATTTAAAAAAAAATAAGTAAGAAGTGGTCATTAGAGGTAGGTAAATACTTTACCGAAATATTATTAACCCCCGACGCAAAAGAGGGGTGTTATAAGTTTTACGTGTCTGTTTGTCTGTGTGTCTGTCTGTCTGTCTGTGGTATCATAGCGCCCGAACCACTGAACCGATTTCAGTTTAGTTTTTTTTGGATGAAAGGAGACTTAATCGAGAGTGTTCTTAGCTATGTTTTATAAAAATCGATTGAGCCGTTTAAGAGTTATGGTGGGTTAAAGTGGGGATGGAAGAACCAAAATTCTATAAATGTGCCCAAAATGGTTGTCAAATGAAAGATAAGATTTCGTACTTTTTTTAGGTAGGTTTTTGTGTCGGGGGTTTTTTAAATTTTAAATTTAAGTTTTTAAATTATGAATTTTACAGTATGTTGTACTTCCTGAATGTATGCAAGATGTGGTATCACCAATGATCAAATATCTCTACAGTACCCTTGAAAGGTTACATCAGTGTACTCTTCAGGAATGAAAGATGCATTTACTCGTAATTTTCAATATCAGGTGCATCAGAAATACTTTAATTGTTAATTTACGTAACGATAAAGCTCACGCTGTAATACTTCATGTAAAACATCTCTGCGCCATAATTCAGAACAAGATCATCCATCACTTAAAAAATATTTACAAGAAAAAAATATTTCGGTGGATTGGAATCGGGAACGCAAATTGTCGAACATACATAATAAAGCACTTACAAATTAAAATAATGTCAATGTCGAAAAATCCATCAACTACAATAGAAGTTGTAAGTATGCATCCACCTGTAGATTACATTTTGATACCGTCATTACTAAACATAAGACAAAACAGCCCCCTTTTAAATAAAAATCAAACCTTTCACTCCAAACAATACCCAAAACACATAGTCAGCGAGTCTGGGCATCACTACAGACGAGCGATACTACCTATCAAGGGACCTTTAGACCGTGCATACAAATTGGATGTGTAAATGTGATAACATCCTATTTACCCACACACGGCGGGTTACAATAAAACCGGGTAAAAACAGGATAACATCGGGTAAAACTGGGTAACACCAGATAATGGGAATTCCTGATACAGCAAATTGTTTTCGCAGCGGTGAACCGTTTCCTATTCTAAACAATTTTAACATCTCCCTGGAAAGCCTTTGAGAACGAAAATGCTGTTAGCGCATTAATTTTAAACGCGGCGCTTTTAAAGATGGAATTTCGTATGATGTAATGTATACCCTTCAGTACGCTGAAATGCTTCGGGTTTCAAAGACTACAAAGTCACTAAGTAAAGAGTAAAACATTGAATTTTTTTACAGTGAAGAGTTTTGATAATGTAAGACTCGTAACCTATTACCAGAGAAAAAGTTTTTCTTAAAAAAAGTATGTACTTACGTTTATATTAGCTGTTATTTAGGCGTTCCCAAGATCGTACGAAATATAATACAGACACTAATCAGGAATTTATCCTAACACCACAAAGGAACGAACTCCTATTACGCACAATTAGTTAAAGTAACTTCAGTCAACCGATTCCAGAATTAGTTTCGAGTTTTCACCCCGTTTCGAACTTCACAGCCTATATTCCAAATATGTACTCCAACATTGCCCCAATAGTTTCACAAACCAATATCCATTGCCTAAAGGATTATCACGGTCTGACTTTTCAGTCACATTCAGTTTTGTTTCGCTTTCATAGTTTGGTTTTATTTCAGTGTAGTATTAATAAACGAACGAACTCTACATATTATGAACCTATATGTGTGCGTAAATGGTCACAATACCGAGCAGGAACGAGCGTTTTTGCGATGGTAAGCATGCATTTTGTTTCAATCGGTTAAAAAATTGAGATCCAGATATAAAATACTGTAAATTAATATTGTATACTATGGGACTAATCGCGCACTAAAATTACGAAACATGTAATAAATAAATACCTCACTATCCAGACCTTTCAACCGAGTTGCATCGATCGTGGTCACGGGTAGACTGGTTGACGATTGATGCAATAGTACCTACAATATAATAATAATGTGTTCAAATCGCGAAAGTTTAAAAACAACAAACAAGTACAATAGTACGTATTATTATATCTTCATTGGCAGTACTGTAATGTAATCCACTGTAACTGTAAGACTTACCCTATGAGAACGATCGTGCCATATCCACAACGTTGGCGCTGTAGCGCTCATGGCGTAGTTTCACTATGTATTTCTTGGCGATTGCCAAAGTTAAGCAACGCTCGGCACGGTCAGTCGTCGGATGGGTGACCGCGGGTGGTATTTACTACTGAACGCTATCGTGGCTCGGATTAGACGTAAAATTGTGGGTCCCGATTGTTTTAACTGTGTAGCCATGTCAGAGGCCTTAAGGTGGCTTAAAAACGCAGACTCTAGAGCTACGGGCATTCGATCTGTACGAACATACCTTTACCACGCTTACAGTGCCAGTTAGTTGGATACACAGTACACATAGACGACATTGAATTTCTTCTACGGACGTACTAGTAAGCAGGTTGCCCCAGGCCGTTTTCCTTCACCGAAAAGCAAATGGTTAAAATCCGTTCATAAATTCTGAAGAACTCATTAGTACTGAACTGGATTTGAACCCACCCTGATCGCCTCGTAAGCCGAGAGTTCTCCCACTTAGGCCACAACGGCTCTCCATTATTTTAGCGTAGCATTAATAAAAGTTCAGATATAAAACAGTGAATATTTATAAACCTGATATTTACAGCTGTAGTGACGTAGTTGTGACCTTTAATTACGCGAAGGGTGTCGAGACGTCAGCGATTGACGGGGTGGAAATAACGTCTGTGATATAAATTATTATGGAACATTCGTATTATTGTAAATATCAGAAGGTTATCCAGGTTATAGTAAAAGGTTACGGAATTTTGCAGCGATACGAGTATGCTAGTCGGAGCTTAAATTCACTTCATATTTTGCTTCATAGGTAATCGTTGTCGTTACTCTTATGGGTTGTAAAATTCGCGTTCTTTTCTAGATTTGGTCCATCGACTCTTTTTTTGTTTTTTTAAGTCATTTTTAATTTCCATGAAAGCGACGAACATGAATTATTATTATTATTTTTTTGTAATTTAGTATTGACTAAATTAATTTAACTTTTAGCAGTTTTTTTTCAAATTTGTGTTTGCTTACTTATTTATGGTTCTTTGACGCAAGTGAAAGTAAAATATAGTAGGTTCCATATTCGACAATGTTGTAGGAGATGTTTTAGTTTGTGAAGTGAAAATTTAATAGGTTTAATTGAATAGATAAATCCATAAAAATGTTCCTTGAATAACGCGAAACACCGAAGAATGCTTTTTAAAAACGTCATAACTATACATTGATTAAAAAATCATTTATTTTGTTAGTCTATTCTCTATGGTTAAAATAGATCAAATTGCGTACCTCTCTCGTAAAAAAACACCTTCTATAGATAACACTCAACGTCGGTAGGCTTTTACATTTAACGCATTTGTGACCCACCTGACACTGTTAATTAAAAACTGGGACTTTAAAACCGGGACATTAACTGATTCGACTCACGTTTTCAACCAATATCCTGTTAATACAACATCGGACATTCCGACGTCCCATTTTGTTGATATTGCCAATATTCCCTAGGAAATTGAATTTCTGAAGGTTTGCTGGCGGGACTGTCGGGAGATTTTTTTATTTATTGCCGGGACTTCGATTTGCTCGGGACGAAGTCGGAACTCAGAATAATCGTTATTCTGCTTTTCTGCTTTCTGTGACATTTGCTTTCTTTTGATTTGAAGGCGGTTGTAAAGAGACACCCGTTGAATGAATTTTCTTCATCACTTTAGCCATATGTCATTCCTAAGATGTCTATGGTTGGGTATACGCTTTTGGAATCGTTTTCTATTAAAACGGTTGAAAGTGTCTTGCAACCGGTGCAATCCTTATTCTTTAAGTATCACGACATATGTCCACCTTGTTTTTGGACGTCCTACGCTTCGATTACAGATACTATTCATTCGAGAACTTTGTGACTCCATCGGCCATCATTTCTACGAGATAATTGTAAATCAAACGAACATACATGTGATGTTCGATGACAATTTTGTGAGCAGCTTTATTCGAAGCGATTTATCCATAGTATGTAAACAATAAATCGCGAAGTTCATTCTTCGCGATTTATACATAATTATGTATCCTGCTCACTGTCATTTCTTCTCAAACAACAGACTGAATGAATAATGATGTATTTTGAAACATTTTTATTGTTCACTGCGCTGTGTTAGGACAGGCAAACGATGGTTCCTTTTGAATATGAAACTGTCAGCCGCCTTTACACTATCGTTTTAAAGTCTGTATCTAAATGTAGGTATGTTCGTGAATGTGTGTCATTTTCATAAACCTACCCATATGTTTTCATTTCATCTAAGTTACATACGATCTAACATGGTTTGTCATAATTTATCATAACAATCCTCCGCGACCATTGTTAGAATGCCGAGCATTGATTGAGAGCTCTGACGTCACTCTGATTTATGCGTCCAATTTACGTATACAGAAGTTACACTATAACATTATTAATTAGTCACACAAGCCAATAACGTTGATGGAGTGATCGGAATTCGTGATCATTAACTATCTGGTAGTTAAATAAAGCTGATAGCACAGGATTGGTTAATCAGTGCTTTAAAACATGGGATTTCCATGTAGAGTTCATTAGTCCATGTTAGAGTTGATAGTAGACAAAAAAATATATCTAAATGTGTGTTAGGAGTTCGATGTGTGTGTTTGTTTGCGTGTTTTTAGATACCAACATAGATCAAAACGAATCAAGTTAATTTGAATTACTTTCGCTTTTAAAAATGTCTTGATAGAGAATTGATTCTAGTGTAATTAATTGAATGGACTGCAGACTGTATACTTATAGTCTAATTGTAATTGAAGAATAATTTCTACAATTAAACTAAATATATCTCTGTTACGAATTTTGGACTTAGTTACTCAAAATTTGTACCTAGCTACTGAAATAAAATCAACATTTTATCCTTTGATTATGTATCTATCTAGATACCGAATCGGCTGAGTGAAACAGCCCAAAAAATAAGGTCCATGTATGGTGCCTATACATACAAATTTTGACAGGTTTGACATATTAAGTACGCGCTCATTGTCAAGATCTGGGCCGTTTTTTTTTTGTGATTAATGTTTATATTTGTCCATCTAGACAGATAACAGATTTATAATCAAAGATTTTATCATTCATCATCGTTCGTTCCCTCAAAGTTTCTGTTCCCTAAATACACAAGTTTGCTACGAAATTTGCTGATAGCTGAATGAGGGAATGACTTATTTTTAGGGTAGTTACTGCCCAAAATTAGATTGGAGAAACTTGTGTGAACTTCATGTTTTTATTCAGTTATAGGTCTTTAGAAATGTTGGACCCTCGAAGTTTAAGATCTTTACTTGGCTCTCTTTTCAACTATTTGTATTTAATTTAATTGGAAAGTCTTTTTAAATAGGTTCTGGTTTCGTTGAATGAGGTTTTGTAAGTAAATTGGCTGTCCCTGGTCTTGCTTTCCGAGTCTTTAATCCACCTGAAAGCCTGAAAGACTGACATACTATTAGCATAAATATGGTTTAAACTATTTATCTTCAAACAGTTTCGAACGTATTGAAAAAAAAAAAACAGCCAACAACAACAGTTATAGAAACTAGCATTGTTTAATGCAGAATAGGGCTACATTTGGCCACTGTCTCACCTGATGGAAAGCGAAGTTGTAGCCGAAGGTGGAGTAGGTATTTAGTAGTGTGTGTAGTATATCCAAATTGTAATTATCAGGAAACAATGACGGAGGCACGACATTCCAATCCCTGACGGTCCGCATTATGAAGGAAGAAGTGAATCGCTTAGTACGAGCAGATGATACGTCGACTATGTAGGGATGGTATTTATGCGACTTCCGGCTTGTTATGTCTATAAATAGTTTTCCACAAAACGTTGACGCGTAGAAAGCTTTGACACAATACTCACAATAAAATTTGTTCTTATACTGGCCATACAGCTCAATTCTTTCCCACTGGCTCCCGACAGCTCCTTACCGTCGGTGAAGAAGGCAATATAACGCCACGTTTACACAAGCGTTCAAGTATCAACGACCTCTCGTGTGGAGGCAAATAGTCTTGCTACTGAGCGGTTCTGGGTTCTGACGCACGAGGAAAAGCAGTGCTTGCCGTGGAAATGGCACGTTGGAAAATATGTTCTCCACAAGTCTTTCGTCGTCTTTCGATGCTTGGGTAAGAAGAATGCAATGCAAACAGTACTAACAATGTCTAAGCACATTATGTAACAAAACATAATGTGGTAGACAATCTAGACATTATATTTTTTAGTACTTATTGCGCCATTAGCATAAATAACGCGCCCCTGAAATTGAAGGGAAGTATCAGACAAGACGAACTACGAGTGAAGAACACTAAAAATCTTTATGACATTTGACGGTTCTCACCGTCGAATGTCGAAGATAAAAGATGTACTCGTACTTACAAAAAATACTATTTATAAAGTAGGTGTGCCATTATATCAACCAGCCAGTGTATTCACAGAAACCTAACCTGCTTAAACACTCGATCGAAGTTACGTACAGTAAAGGACTTGTGAAATAGTTTTTGTGAGTGCCAAGTCCTCACTTGACTTTGGTGTTTAGAAAGCTTTGCTAGACTTTTGGTGTTAAATATAAAATGTGTTGTATTGTGTACATCATAAAGATGAATACTTACTAGCAATTCTAGCTAAGTAGTAGAATTAAATGTATTCCAGTTCTAGTAGGTATGTGAAAATAGAGAATACTGCCAGCGCAGTGAAAATAATTTAAAGTCTCAAACTGACAACAATGTCATCTCTACATTTGCGCTTTGTAAACATAGGTAATAGGAAATTCATAGCATCATGTATGAGATGCCTGAGCGTTGCACCTGCAACTAATGTTTATCTTATACGCTTGTCAGGCAGGGCAGAGCTTAAAAGACCTCACTACAGCATCATCATTACTCTGTTGGTAAGTAATGAGAACGATGCCTTTGGTAAAATTAAAACAGCTAAGTGCGTTAAGCGGCTTATGGTTGTTTTTTTTTTATTTGAGTAGTTGATTATATTTTTCAGTTGAGGCTGATAGCTACCTAACTAAGGAATCACGGCTATACTTGGGGTTCAACTAACTTACAGAATCAGATTAAAGAAAAGGCAATTTACTGTCGTATAAAAACGCTAGCAGACCCGAAGCGTGAAAATTGCTCTACTGTCTAAAAACTTACTCTCTAGTTCTGATTAATTGATTGAATACCTATAGTATAGGAAACTTACCATCACTGATGAAGGGATAAGCTGTTCGAAGTTCAGCCTCATAGGCTTCAAGAGAAATGGCGGGCGCTATAGGAGGTACGAAGTCGTCTTCAGGTGACCGCTCTGATCCGTAACCCTGATCAAATCCGGGGTCCTGGAGCTTCCACACAGGCTCTGCATCAGATCCTGAAAAGAAAAGGTGACTGTAAGGAAAGGATACAAATGTATTGTATCAGCCTTTTAATAGTCTACTGCCGGACGTATGAAGGGTGATTGCGCCATATCCACCACGCTGGCCCAGTGCGGGTTGGTGGGTTCACATACGCCATCGAATTTCTTCTACGGACATAATGAAGGTTGCCTCACGGTGTCTTCCTTCACAGAAAAGCCAGTGGTGTTAAATTTCGTACATAAATTCCAAAGAACTCATTGGTACGGAACCGGGATTTAAACCCACGACCTCACGACAGTAAGGCGGGCATCACTACCACTAGACCACCACGGCCTCCAAATGTGACATTATGTAATGTTGGTATATCCCTAAGTACCTACCGAAGTACGAAAACCAAAGTCTAACCAACAAACTATATAGTCCAGCTTAAAAGATTAGCAAGATAAAGTAACAGTAGGCAGGGTTTATAGTCGAACTGGTGAGCGATAAGGTGGATACAGGCTGAATATGTTGTTTTGATTCGTGTGTTATTGCTTTGCAAAGTGTAAAAAAAATACATAAGATAACCTGCAAAGTCACAAAAAAGCTGTCCCATACAAAACTATAGTTCCATGACAAACAGTATTACAGCTGATAGTTATTCGCGATATCGGGGTTTGTCAAAACGTAAATCGATCTCTATAATTAAATACAGAAAACTGTGAATATTTATTCATGGTGAGTACTAGTGATATACACCCCTAAAAGTTCTTGCATTTTGTAAAACAACACCTTGTGTACTAGATTAAAAGTCATTAAGTTTTTAGAGCAAACTCTATAAATATCGACCACTTAAAAGCTAATTTAAAAAATTAAACAAGTTAAGTACAAACTCGTAAGTTAGACGATAAAGCCTTAAAACCTATGTCGGTTAAGTACGTACTTTAGCATCGGCAGTTTCTAAACAGGAAAGTAGCTACAGAATGTTGCAATGTTTCATTTTACGAGTTCACATCTCTCTTTCATATAACGATGAAACTTGGGCATTACGACCGCCTCTATAAATCAGCACTCGTATTTCGTACAGTATTTCAATCACGTAGATATTACTGATATGACGTACCCAAAAATAGAACGAGCGGTTTCCGAAGAGATTTGCAAGATATAGGTCATGACTGGGCAGTGGTAAGCTGCATTGAATGAAGCCAGGGACGTAAGGTAGAGTATGTGTAGGAGCTTTGTGTTCTAACTACATATATTATTGTAGATAACATTTCATCACACTATATTGGAGCACAAATTTACTTCTACGTAATAAATTTTACCACACTGAATTGCATATATAGATTAAACATTAACTTGCTTTTTCAATAACTTCAAAATGCGAACGATTTGTAATACTGTAGCTTTTATATGCATGTATAGATTTGTTGCGGTTGCAAGTCATATTAGATCATCCTTATCGCGTAATTTGTCGGTAAACGGTCTCATGAAATTCATACTTTAGAACAAGTTAAAACAATATAAACAATATTTTTTTGACGTTCGTACTCTACACGTGTAAGTCTGTAGCAACAACACAGTGTCCATAAAAAATTGGGTGTCTGTAAAGTCGATTTACGGACGATAATTTAAGTGGTAACGCCATAAAATACATTATTGAATCAACAACTAAAACAAGCCGAACGCTTAGGCCGATCGTGACTTTCTATCGCTTGTTTCGTGCACTCGCTTGCACGCGCGGCTCAGGCGGAACGTAACACTTTTTTGTGCGTGCAGCCGGCGTTTATCAATTTCTAAGACGTCAATAGTAACACAGAACAATCCCATATATTTTTTGCCCCCAAGTTATCACCATGAATCCGTCCTAGCAAAACATATGTTTCGTTAGGTATCTACTGGAACTGTAGACTGAATAGTGACATTGAATGGCAGACAATTCACAACTTGACACACTTTTTCAATTGCGGCTATTGTAGCCATTGTGGGATACTTGGGATCTTTACCGCAACTTTTGGTTGAGCTGCGATTGCAACTAACAATGGAAAATGTCATTTAAAATCAGATCATTGGATTATGGATGGCTTTAAGTTTGTATTTTAGTACCTAATCTAGAAATAAGAATGCTTCAAAAGTGGATTAAAAGGTTCATCCTACTTATAAACGCGAAAGATTGTGAGTATGTATGGTTGTTTGTTACTCTTCCACGCACAAACGGATGAACCGATTTGGATGAAATTCGGCATGAAGGTAGTTTTAGATCTTGGATTAACACATAGGCTACTTTTTAATTCGGGCTAACGCGGGTAGCACCGCGGGGTGCAGCTAGTTTCATAAATTAGTAGATTTATTTTCAAGTTATGGATGAACTGAAGTTCATATTTTAGTTAGAATTTGAAATTTCGAATCAAACTTTTTTGGGCTTCGCGCAGCTTCTAACGGTTGTGAAGTTAGCTAGAGCTAACCTAATAACCGTACGGGTGGAGGACGGGCAGTCTTATAACGGAGACTAATTGTAATGAGCACATCGATGATGACGATCGCCGGCACAGTTTTTTGGCCTTTGCTGAAAAGTCTCATTACGCAGCAGCAAGGGCCAACGGATCAATTGTTAAGCGTTAGAAATAAGTATAAGTTTAATGGCAATTGTACTAATATACTAAGATGTATGAAATTAAGTATAATAAAATAAAAATAAAAACCTCTGAATTTTTTTAGAATAATTATAAAAGATAATAAACCCTGCATATTCAATAGTAGGGATAGCTCGCGGGCCCGGCCTATGCGCCGGGACAGGTATAAAACAAAAAAAACCTAACGACCGTTAGATGCTTGTGAAGTTAGCTAGAGCTAACTTCACAACCGTTAGAAGCTGCGCGAAGCCCAACCCTCGCGCAGCTGTTGAGTGAGCATCAGTCAGGATTGTGTTTTGCGCCGCTCGTAGCTGACGTCACAGCCGCCAAGAAGTTTGATTTGGCCTACAATTTAGAAATACGATTGGCCTAAAAGATTAAAAAAAAAGGTCATTTTATAGAAAGTATCTATCTAGCTGTAATTTCTATCCTAGTAGGCGTACTAGTTTTTACAACAAATTGAGTGATATAACCAGACATAACTTATCATTTCTCAATGACTAAGACAGTCTTTTGTTTGCATTTGGTATACCTAAAAAGTTCGAGTATTTACCTATTTTAACACGATTGTCCAATGAAATGTTATTCTTTGCTGTTTTACAATTCAATTTAAGCAAAAAAAAAAAACAAGCAAACTCTGTTTTACTTATCTATAATAAAGTAGACGAAATGTTACAGTTACATTTAATTATTAAGTCTAATATTCTAAAGCCAAGAATATTTTTAAGCTAGTATGAAAAGAAAATGACTAAACTGTTTTTTAAAGTGTAAAAACATTATTAAAATAATCGGAATCTAATGTGTCTTATTTAACCGACATCCAAAAAGGAAAGGTGCTATTTTCTTTTGACTGTACTAGTATAACTTTTGTGTAATTTTGTTGATTTATCAAAAACGGCTTAGCAGATTTCGATAAAATTTAAATGCAACCACTTCGAAAGTATACTCTTTTTAACAAAAAAAAGATTTTTTTGGAACTTTTCACAATTGGTGAAAATATCGATGAACAAACACAAAAAAAATACATACAGACGAACATAGTACCTCCTTCTTTTTGAAATTCGGTAATTAATAAAATAAAAATAAGTATGTAAGTAAGTGAGCTACAAGTGAATGTAAACTAAGTACATAGGTACTTATGTAAGTACATTCTTTGCTGAGTGAATTAATCCTCTCAATGTCTTACATATCTATGAATATCACAGAGTCAGACGTCGTTTTCAGGAATTTCAGCTTTGATTATTTAAATTTATTCCGTAGTAGGAATGTTCGTTTAAGAATATCCTACTTGGCAATGTATTATGTATGAAGGTGCGCGAGGTAAGGTAGGTATCAGTAGCCCTAGTACGACTTTTTACTTATTCGATAGCGTTAGCGCAAACCACAATTTTCCATGGGATTTGTACAGCACCAACATTTTTACCGCTTGGCCACGACCTCGCCGCTATGACTGGTAGCGGAGCGAGGGGAAGCGAGTAAAATCACGTCAGGGTCACCAATATGGACTTAGTGGTCGTCCATGAGGGACTCTTCGTCGTCGCTTAGCAAGAGATGATGATGATAGGATAACATCTCTCAAAGGAGTACTCCGCCGGGCGAGGAGCTGTGCCCGGGGATAGCTATCTGACCGTGTGACATTTGGACTTGCTGTAAATTTTGTTTATGCGATGCAGCCCTCGGCTTGTGATTGGCTGACGTTAGTTCCTTGAGGCGCGCGTGTGATGGCAGAACCAATATACTGAAATGTTCGAATGACGCCAGGACTACAACGTCCCGCTCCGAGCTCTCGTAGACCCCGCCGCCGATAAGTCCGAACTCGTGGCCGAGTGGTTGTTTCTGTTTTATACTATCAAGTAATATTAGTAAAGCATTCGTACTAGGGGTACAGGTTGCGTGCTTTGGGCTTGTTACGTGGCTCGATAGGCGTGTATAGCGTTGATTTAGTGGCTCGGTTCTAGCAAAACTACTGGGCACGTGTAGTACCTGGGAATTAGACTCTGTACAGAAAAAAAATGGGACTGTTTGAAGGCGGTGCTTTTTTGTTCAGCTAGCAACACAATAGTCGCGTCACACGTGTCACAACTAAGTCAATACTAAGGAGCTACAATATATTTTGCAACTATGTTTACACAAAACGATAAATTATTACAATATCAATGATACCTACATTTGACACAGATTTTTAATGAATAGTAGCGACTTACTATCGGTTCAATTTATGGCCACAACCTTGCTCTTTCTGCACAGTACCTAGTACTTACTAGTAGTTAGTGCTGTCGCGTGACTGTGTTGAGTTATTAGCTATCATCAGAGTATACTATTATGAATTCGAAAGTCAGTATAAATATGGGCGTTTGTTCCCACCACGATATACGAGTATGTATAGGACAATCGTGGTTCTCACTAAGCTCTTTACTTGAACGCTTGCAAAAATAAATTTTTATTTTTATTTATTTACAGGCCAACAGCACAAAAATAAAATTAAACTTTATTAAATCGTCTATTAGAATAAATATTTATATAAACAGAGAGAGAAGAATGCATAAGGAAAAAAACATAAATAGATGAAAATATATGTACCTACCAGATGTAGGTACAAGTTAGGTACTGAAAAGATTTAACAAACATCATAAAGTAGCTGCATGATCAATAAGACTCAAAGGTGCAAGCAGGCATATCATGCGCGTGTGTGCGTGCCGCAGGTATTTATTAGGATTCTCTGATGGATGCATTCAAGCAAATATTTTGATCTAAGAATTTTTAGATAAATGATGCAGAATGTGTAGGTAACATAATTATGTTCTTTTCATAGCCCATGGTGTTTTTTTTTTATTATTACCCTTAATTCAGAACTTGGGTTAAACAAACACATACGATTTTATCTCTGACAAAAATATTTAAGATAGGTATGTAACAATGCGGATTTATAAAAAAATAGTAATCACAGAAATATGCATGATGGAAGCTACTTCCAAGTACTGAAACGAAACAAAAAAGTCCAAATTGCAATACGGCACTAGTAAGTAAGAACGTAAATAGGTTTTCGACTACCAAATATGACAAAATTATTTTGCTACGAGATAAGTACACACCTACATAATTTTATGACCGGATTCAGCCTTCTGTTTACTGAGGGAAATAGCAAAATGCACGATAATACTCTCTCATATTTGCTCGAATTTTCGCGCAAGAATTTAACAAAGGGTTCGTGTGTCGCATATGAAAAAGAGGCATTTAAAATTCGAATAATTGGCTATTTATTGCATACACGTGTTTGCCGTAGCTGAAATAACAAAAGCCAAAAACCTAAATTACTAAAAAGTACTGTCATATTCCTAGCTGAAATTCGGCTTTTACGGAGCATTTCAAAGGTTTTTTTTGGAAGTCGTAAGGTTAGGTGGTAGTAAATTGATGAAATATGAGTTCGAAACACAGGCAGTTTTACTGCGGGAAAATAGGTCTACGTTTGAAATTCTGCGCGAATAAAACTAGTCTAGACAATTTATGTATGCAGATTTTTGTAAGAAGAATTTTTATAGAATTTTTAATGGTCAAAAGAAAAATAAATAACGTGATAAAACTTTAAGGAACGGCAGCAATTGCTTCCAGCCTTTCTTTGAGTAAAGTTGGCATCATTTGAGAAGTGTAGGTATATGAAAAAAATCAGACTTGCATACTACCTATAGGTACTACAAAGTTCAGTTTCATGCAATTAATACTTAGTGTTATTTTATGCTAGGTATATAAGTAGGTAATAATATGCTTTACATTAGTTGAAATAATAGAATGACAGAAAAACACCAATAGTGTCAACAGTTCGTACAAAATACAAGAGAACAATATGTACTTATAGGTACATATTTGTTCTCACAGAAGAGAGAAAGAAACGCTGTTCTGTGTATTGTTCTTCATTAGAACTTAAATAGATTTGAAGGTGTTTCGACATATCTAGGAATAAATAAAAATATCTTATCCCCAATCTTTCGACAAAATACGTGGCTTCTAAAAATATCAATCATTTCTACAAACAACAATTTACTGAAACAAGTGGAAGTGATTTTCAGAAACAATAAAACTAAGAGCCGCCCTTGTAACTGAGTTAAACTCGAATTGAAGTTTGTTTCAACTAAGAAATGACGCGAAACAATCTAAAACTTATCTAATTTGACCGGCCAGCGTGATTGTACGAGCGTCGGGATTGGGCCGAGAGCTGGGGTTGTCAGTAGGCTGGGAATAGCTAGGATTGTCTTGTCCCGGTAGGGTAGTGTTGTCCGGAACCTAGACAACACAATACCGGCGCAGTTGTACCGATGCAGGGGTGCTAGGTTTGGCCACTAATGTTTTTAGTGTCACACACAACACAGGAACCTTAGTGAGCGATGCTTTGATTGATTATGAACGATGATAAAAAACTTATACCTATTAATTACAAATTCGTAATAATAAGTTACATATAATATGATAAGATTAGATGATGCCAGTATGTTGAGATTCGCCACGATTGTCCGGACATTTCATATGATATCTAGATACTTAAAAAAATCCTAACAAACAACTTTTTAGGCACACATAAGCCCGTTTTTGGCTAGATCATCCTCATTATGGTAGGATCAAGGAATGAAAGAAGAAAATAATCTAAAACATAGACTTAAAAGATACTTCTTTTCATTTTCACTCTAATCTTGACAAGACTAAGATTAATTTTAATCTCTAGCATGAATCAGAAATATAGAGCCAAAAGGATGAGAATGTCACCCACACTGTTTAAATTTCCTCGAATTTGCACTATTTTTGGTCTCTTCTATTAAAGTATCAGCAAAATTGCTGGGCGGTTTTAAAGTAACTCCACTTACCCCTTCTGTACGAATCGTTTTCATTTCAATCTGTAGCGGTAAAGCAATTTGATTTAGATGATAGAAAGTAAAAATTTAGATTTTTAATATTTAATTACAATAAAATCTGACAATCCCGAATATTAGAAATTTTGCCCAACATTTTAGTTTCCCCATCTGGCAACCCTTTCGAAGAGTGCTAGGCTTTCAGACATGAGTAGCTTTACCAAGTGATTGAAGTGGGCGGAAAGTTTTGTCCTTGATCAAGAAACTTACAAAAGTTAGAGAGGCTATGGAAATTAGTAGACGCTCTAACTTCAATAGAGACGGGGGATGGAATCTACCACCGACTTGGAAGCCGTGTTTGCCAGTAACCAAGGAACTTGACCGCTGGGCTGGTGGTGACGTAGTGAGTTCGGCATGCTGGAGTATTCCCGAGGGATGCCAGGATACCGACGAGGAAGATCTTCAGTGCGCGCCGACGCTACAGCATACTCTGCCCGCTGCCGCCCCTGCCCCCGCACCGCAACCGCTGTCATCCTGCTATGCGAGACGAGCCCGCGTGCTAGTACTCCGACCTTGAGAAAGATCGCCAAATGCGATCGAAACTATAGTAGTATCCTACTAAAAATCAAACGTGAGTAACACCTGTGTTTTACTTAATTAAAATGTACGAAAACGTTAGTTTCCATAGTGAAACTTACAAAGTACACACGATTCGCTGAATAGAATTTAGGCCCATGAAATTTGCGTTAAGTTACTTGAACATCTTAGTGAAAAGACCAGCGTCTCTATTTTCGATCGACTTAAAATAGAATACGAAAAAATCGAATGGCAAATTGCTCCTTCACTTTGCGTCAATCGGTTAAGGCTCCGCGTCCATATCTAACCAAGCTAGCTTTTGAGTGATTCTGACTCAACTTAAATACGTCATCATAATATTATAATAGTACAAAACAGGTACTATACTTTGATGTACCAGCCTTAATGGTTCACTGCTGAACATGGCCTTACCTTTGTGGGTGGTTGGGCCATACCAACCACGTTGACCTAATTTTGGGCTACTGCATTCACATATGGCATCGAATTTCTTCCCCATAATTATGCAGGTTTTCTAACATTTTCTTTTGCTGAAAAGTCAGTGGTATCCAATCCATTCGTATGTTTCAAATAATTCATTGATACGGAACTGGGAGTTAAACCCTTGACCTCACGATCCAAAGCTTAGCATTCTCGCTACCAGGGCACCATGACGTTTGAACATATAAATTTAGATACTAGGTGAGAAAAAATAAAATCTAAGCAACCTCAATGGGGGTCAAAATAAATGCCAAAATTCCAAATCTCAGCACGTGATGAGGGTGACAATAGAGACGCCCCGCTGTCTGCAAAAGGGTACAGCCGTCTTCAAAACATTATTATAATTTAACTGCCGAATCACGCACGTTTTTATGGTGGTTGGTTATCCGAAAATGTAAAAATGAACCGACAAAAAGACGGTAATGGGAATATTGCTGAGGCGATTAGATTTTCTACCAACTGGAATACAAAGCTGGCGTTAATGGGAGGAGTAATATCCTTAAACGGAGTTTAGTCGTGTTATCCGCTGTTATATTGGCTCTGGATTAGGGGAACATTGGGGGACTTTGTGAATTTACGTGGATCACCTAAAGAAGCCAAAAATTCTGGGTGACGCTCATTTGTTATAGGCATGCGTGGCGCTAAACATCAGGCGAGCATTTTGCACGTCTCCTCACACAATAGATGGTAATTTTAAACTTAACTTGACTGACTGTAAGGGTGTACACGTCATGCATGAAAGTTGTTTTGTATATGCAAATAGAAGTGTAGAAAAAATAGATTTTAATATTATACCTCGGATTTTGCCAACAAATGAATGAAAACGCTACCGATACAAATATATAGGTTGTGACAAAAAAGATTTTGAGTTGATCGAAAACGCGCACACCTGAATCATATTATGCGGTGCCTAAAGCTTCCCAGTATTTTGGTGCGGCACAGTTCTTTGATTGGTTTTTGTATAGGTTGCCTGGTAGAAATCACCAAAGGCGATAAGGCCGCCCTTGTACAACATTTTTTGTGTAGTTTCTGTTGTACCTATATTACTGTAATTTTGGTGTACAATAAAGATATATTTATTTATTTATTATTATTACTATAGCGGCCTATTAATATTCCCCTGCTGCATATAAGCCTGCTCACGAAGGACGATTGGGCCATATCAATCACGCTCGCTTAGTGTGAGTTGGTGGATTCACAGTATTCACACAGTCACGGCATCTAATTTCTACAGACGTATGCTGATTTTTCACGATATTTTTCTTCACCGAGAAAACAGTGATGTGGAAATCCGTACAGGAATAGGCATCATGACTAAAAATATATAATTAGTCCGTCAGATAGACTATCAAAAATTATTAAACACGTATTTTTTCTCTTGTCAATTAAACAAAAATTGATGAAGATATAGCCCGTCAAAGTTCCGCGTGACGTCACAAGTGCCATACAAATCTATAGACTTCTGTAAGAGAGGTGACGTCACAACCCCCACTCCTAAACTTTGACAAGGTTTATCTTTGTCATTTGTTGTTATATTGACAAAAGAAAAATACGTGTCTAATATTTTTTGATAATCTAACTCACGGACTAATTATGTTATTGATTTTTTTACGCAATCAGCATGCCTATTCTATTGAACTCATTTTCATCAGGATTCGAATGCACAACCTCCACGGCTCACTGTATTTTTACATGTTAATTAAAAACCGCATGTGAATGTCACATGTTGCAATACATGATTGAGTATTTAGTACCTTTAACCTTAGGTAGAGAATCTCAAAACACTTCTGTCATTGAGTGTACCAAACAAGACAAGGCGTGTTTTGTATGAGAAACCGTGGAAACGTCCGTACTAAGATCTAAAGAGCCTCATTGTTTGCCCAACGATCATAAATAGAATCCGCCTGACGATAATTTACAAATGGAATATTTAAACTGTAATGAATGTACGAATGGAATAATAAGAAAAGAAATTAAAATAGGTATCGTATCATCATCATGTTAGCAAACCGTTGCAAGCTGGCTTGTGACTTGTTCTTGTGGTTTTGATTAATTCGTCAGTTTACCTCATAGATGTTTTACTTTGCAATCGCCGGTACACGTTGATGAAAATTGTTTTGTATATGAAAATAGAAGTGTAGAAAAAAATAGATTTTATTGTACTGTGCTTATGTTCAGCGCTTATTTTTTAAATGAAGCTTTAAATAAACGTGTTCTGTTTATCTGTACTTAGTCACTATGCTATTTTTTTTTACGTCAATTTTTACTATAGGACTAAGAAAATATTACGAAAATGCAATCAGGTTATTCATACATTTTGTGTCGACAGTATGGAACAGAACAGCTGATGTTTCATACACGCTTATACATACGAGTACATACACATATTCAATAGTATAGATACATTTACTTGTACTCTATTATAATGTTAAAAGCAAAATTATGTAACTAGCGCCTGTGACGCTTTGAAGACCTCTGAAATTACGACTAAACCGTTTGCAAGTTTATCAAGAGCGTTTCCCTCTGTCAAAACTTGTGTGACGAACGACGTAACTTTGATAATTTACCGACATCACACTCATCCCCAGAAAAATAAACTCAGTAGAGCTCGTTTCTATCCTCTTAATTATAATTTTATTAGTTTCGTTCATAGCGTAGATTGAATAGGTGTTTTTTAGCGATCATCGAAGTTAAACCACGTTCGGCGTGGTCAGCTTTCGGATGGGTGACCGCAGGTGGAATTCACCCTATAGCTTAGACGACACGTAAATTGTAGGTCGTGGTTTAAATAGTTTTCAATTTGTGCTCAATAGTGTTTCTAGCTAAGGCTAAGTTATTGAATAATTCAGATTAACCCCATATTCCGGTTGCTCTAAATATGCGGTATGTTTTTAATGTCTTGGTATTGAAGTCATTAGCAATTAATTGCTAAAACGAACATTCTTGTTTTTAAATTAATTATTGATCTCTATACTGGCCGTGAGATTAAAATCAAATTGATTTCCAAAATCCTAATCCAAATTGATAGCCATTTAAGGTATGAAAAAGTTAAGAAAAACACCAGCTTTCCTACGATTTCACTGGCGTCGGCGTTTTATATAACCTGGGCGTAGGTAGGTACTCCCTTGTTCTACAGAACGTTGAAATTTTGTTTATAAATTACACACAGTTTATTTTGCAGATTATGTTATTTAGACAGAAACATTTGAAACATTACGTATGCTCATTACATAACAATGTTCCGTAATTAAACTTGATTAAATCCGGCATTTTCCCAATGCTCCCGGGCCTAAATGATGTTTTAAGAAGATTAATTTCAAAGTCTTGTCGTGTACCGTGAAAGGCAGGGCTTAACGGTCTTTTCATCGCGCTACTGCTATCTTATTCGCACGATTCTACGTTAGAGTACCTTACGTACTTTTGATTTTCCAAAAAATAAATTACCTTACATTTCACAACAATGACGAGTATAGGTAATTCCCTACTTAATAGTACATTAAACTAGAGTTATGATATCTATTAATTTAACAGAAGAGCACGAAAAAGGAATTTTACTTCAATAAAACCAGTTTTCATTAAATTACGATGAGTAGTTTAGCTATAGATAAAAAAAAGCTATAAATTGAAAAAAATAAACGTTAGGGTTAGTGCGCAAAGGCACTTAGAAAAACCTGAATACAGGTTAACTCGCCTTGAATAGTGAGTGATTTACTACTTCGTGTCGCATAAAATTATGTTTTCAGAAGTTTGTTTTGCAAGGAGGAATATTTTTAGGTTATGCATTTCATCGCCGTTGGTACAAAAATTCAGATAGCGTTGCTTTTGCTGCTATTTTGCAATTTTGAGGATTGCTACACATATAAGGAAGCCAGTACAGTCGATTCGGCAGAATTTACAAAACAAAGATGACCAGAAACAATTATTACTATTACTACACTTGTTCGTCATCATTCGGTTTGTGACAATAGGCTAGTTCTTATAGTCCGATCGGCACAAATCAGTTTTTATTGGACCGTCGCGCGTCTTACTCCGTCGCGGCATCGCAGGCCGATCGATTTAAGTCGGCAGTTGCCGAGCCGAATGATTTTTTGCGGGAGCCTAGCTGCTTTTAGGACACTCACCTACATGTACAGGGTTATTTTTAATCAATTAGCATCCTTTTAGGGGCTTATTCTGTAAATCAAAACTAACAACTTTTGTTCTGCGACTTTTCTCAAACCTCAAAAAAAAAAAAAACAGCTGTTCCATACATTTTGTCGTGGGTGAACGATATTTTTCTATGAAACAACAATTTTTTTTTTAGTTATGACGAAAGTCGCGGAACAAAAGTTGTTAGTTTTGATGCACAGAATAAGCCCCTAAAAGGATGCTAATTTATTAGAATTAACCCTGTATAAATTTGATTTTACGGCCAGGTAATGACCCCCGATTCATAGATTCGTAGTGCCGAGCCACTTGTGTGTGTAGCAAGCTTTATGCTTACTTTTGTGTTTTGAGGTACGAGTAAAATGTTATTAGAAAACTTGGGAGATATACCTACACTCTACGAGGTTGGTTTTGCTGCTTCTTAATAAGGATTCTTTTTTAATCTCACTTTTTTGACGGATAAAATAGGAAGTGCAAAATAAACCAGAGCTTGGTGGTGCACATGCCGATGTGAGTTGGTAAATAAGTTCAAAAATCCTCTGGGAGCTGCTTTTGCACTGAAAAAGAGATTTAAGCACGAGCTTCAAAAATAGTTAGATAAGTATGGTTCTTGATTTACTTTGGTAATTTTGACTCTAAATTAAAGCTTTTCAACAGGCTGTTACATGTGCAAAATTCTTGCATGAACAAATTAGGATACCTATGTTAACACTACATCAGTGACTTTTTAACTTTATCTTTCAAAAGCCAAAACATGAAAATATTTTAAAAATTTCTCGTAATCTATCTCAGCGCTCTCTATTCATGAAAATGGTCAGATCTTCAACATCTTTGCTCTACCAAAAATCAAAATTCCTTCTGGAACCGTAGTTCACACAGAATTCCCCCCATTACGTTGCTCGTTACGGAAAATGTGAATCGGTATTGTCACCGGTCTGTGTTAACGTTAACTAAAATCTATTCAAAACATTTACACATTTTATAGCTAATAACATCAATATCAGCTGTTTCATAGAAAAGGATCGATTTTTGACAAATTGTAGATAAAAGAGTTTTATTTTTACTGCAATTTCAAGTCTAGTCCTATTGTAAAAGTTGATTATGATGAGTATATGTACATATTTACTTCTTTAACGGTAAAGATGTACAATATCATATTTAATTTTTTGCGGCTTTGCTCTGTGCAGTTGTGTTGCGGCTTAGTCGTGCGGCTAGTGAGCACATGAAAGAACAAATTAGTCCCGCAGGCTAAGTCACTTCATTTATTATGAAAACGTTTAAACTAGTGACAAAGCGGCTAAGTCACACTGTTACCGTACCTTTTAGCCGTAGCTTATAACTGCCAAAGCTAGCTCAGTTGTACATTTGCAAGTTTGAGTAGGTTGAATTTGAATAGTTTCATTAAATAAAAAAAATATGCGTTTCGTACCTTTTCGATTTTTCAGATATATTTCAATAAAACAGGAGAGATCGAAAATAATGTCTTTCCGTTAGTAAAAATGGGATAAAATTATACATGGAAACTGACGGTTACAAAGTTCTTCATCTGAAAGCATCTGTAGCTGCAACGATATTAGCAGTGGAAAGTGTAGGTACTAAGGCTGACCAGATGATGATGATACAGTAAAACAGACGGGAAACCTGATTCCATGCGACATGGTGTTATAAAGTTATTACGCATCGCGAGACCGTGAAGAGGGTCGTTCCTGGATCCCAATGGGATAATGTATTCCTTCCGAATATGGATGCAGGCACGAAAAGATTCTAAAGCTATGGAATATTCCGTGAAATGTCGCACATTTTCAGTATTCAGCCAAAAAGGGGAACGGGCTTATGCAGAAATGAATGCGGGCGATGGCTGGATAACATACTAAAAAGACGGATAAAGGAAGAGACTTATTTTGACTTGAGTCACATAGGGACGGAAATTTGTCGAAAAAAACTAAAATTATACGCTTCTTACATCGTAAATAAGATTGAGTCATAAAATAATGAAACATAAGTTAATTTTAACAAGGTACCTATAAGTAATTCTAACCTCTTTGATTTCATAAATGGAAATTTTTCTAAACAAGAAATGTCTATTTAATCCATGACTTTTTTACTAGCAAATAAAACTACCATATTATTTTATTTAAAATACTTAAACTGAAGTAACTGAGAGTCGTTTTCCTTAATTTTAAATCATTTATATGTTGTGGTAGTCCAGTAGACCACATTTGTACAAAATATCATTAATTAAAATAATAAATACAAGACATTTAATATCAACTACGATAACATAAATATCAATTATGATAACTTCATAGTTAAAGCCATTGCCGTTTAATTGAAAATAAAATATTATTGTTCTCTGCAACGAGAATATAATATGCAGTTCCACACAGGTTCGCAGAGTCTCTAAAATAAAAACAAATGTTTACACATATCAACACAAAAGATTAAAGACCACTCAGGCAAAATTATGGTCAAGTAGACTATCAACTAGCTATTTTAACTAGAAAATACGAGTAAAGTACCTCATGCCTTATAAAAGCAGTCAACGAAACAAAATTAATTAAAACAGTTCAGCATCCCGCTTTGTGAAGCTCTAGTTGAACCGAACAAGAACTTGATCTAAGAAACATCGTCGGAAAGGCAAATAAGAAGCAACCCTGTTCCGACACCGCCCGCCGGGAAACTTGCAATTTCACACTATGGGGAACGCGATAACTATTTTCCTACGCTACTGTATAATAGTGGATAAGCAGTAAGGACTATACTGGTACATTTTTGCAAATTGTACCTACCTAGTCAAATTTGATGGTTAATAGAAATTTTAAAGTGCGTTTGTTCGACGTGTTTAGTTTTTTTTTATTGTTTTGTGATTACTGTAATCAAGCTGACGCGTCTATGTTTTTGATTAGTTGCAAAATAAGCAAGAACATGGATTATTGAGTAAAACGCAGGTCTATAATACTTTAAGTGAAAATAGGGGTTGGATAAAAATCTTACCGATTCAGCAGAGAATAAGAGTGGACTAGAAAATAAGCCGAAAAGTTTCTGAAAACTCACTCAACCTTAAACACTGTCAATGTAATTGAAAAAATAAATTTAAAGCAAAAACATATCATTTAAAGAAAAATCGCGCTCCTACGAGTAATCGCAAGTCAACTTACATATTAGCAACAAAGCATTAAGCTCCAATTACTTTCGGTTACATCGCTGGAGAACCCTTACCCTTACTCTTAACAGCGCTGTAGTCGTCTTCGCGACGAGATTATATCGAAGTGCTACGTTAAGTCGGATCCGATGGTATTAACTTAATGTTTCCGTAAGTGCTCCCAGCTATATAATGGAGCGAACTTTGAGATCTACGAGTTCTAAGGCAGAGTAATTAAATAGAGATCGTTGGATGAATTGGAATTGTCAGAACGCTTTGAAACGTAGGAAATTCTGACACATGATACTGCTTATCCGTCACAGAGCTTAGGTACCCGTGTACATTTTGTAGAAAATATTTTTTTTTGATGTAACGAAATTTCATAACTTTTAAAGGTGTGGGATTACTTAGAGATGGGAAACAATGTGATTAAGATGTTTTAGAATATTAATTAATAGTATGACATTTAGATAGGAGTTTGTAGAGTAATTTTATATTAGTGTAGGTGGATCATAGTCTACAAAGTTTCAGTTTACAGTCCGTATTGACTGGTTCAATTAATTAAAATAAAAACTTCCAAGTGGCTAAAAACTCTGATACTTACCACCCAGCTCCTACGGCGTTACTAAGTCTCTACTCTCTACTACATATATTGACGTAAATAGAAAATGACAAATAAAATGAGACCTTTTTCACTGTAGGGGATGTACTCGTATTTATATACATTGTAGACAGACGACTACTGCCTTATAATAAACGCAGATTAACTTTCAAGTGTTTATTCCTTTCTTTGTCTTTTTCCTTCTTTGACAATTTTAGTTCAATTGTAAAAAACTAAAGACGAACAATCATACTTCAAAGTTACTCTACTAACTAATAAGGCGACTAGAAATCTAGCTGTTCTTTTTTGAAACTCAAGGTTTGTCATGTAGTAAAATTAGGTCACAAGAGGATGTATAATGATATCCTAGAATGTCTCCGTTGTTAGAAAAAGCACATAGTTTATTATTATTTCATTCGGAATACCGATAACAGCGACTAAGATGCAAATTAAAGCTCTAACGCGCCATTTAGGACATTTTAGCCATCATTTTGCGAAGAGACCGTTTACCCACAAAACATGTAAGGGCACTAAAATACCTTAACAATGCCTAATCGCATTAGCCATACATCAACGTCGTCGAAGAGATCCGGCGGCACGCCAAATTGGGATTAATAAAGGTCTTGGGACGTGGCTAGGGGAAGTGGTTTTGGGGTTCGGACTTTGGGACATTTTATTTGAATACTTTAGCCAACAGAGGTAACACGGTTGAGACTTGAGATATCATCTGGAATTCGTCAACGCATTGATACTGTAAGAGCAAGTAAATTCGTGTAGATATCTGGCCTTTACAAATTTACTTGCTTTTGCAATAGAATAGACTTTGTATCAGTTTTAATTCGACTGAAGCCCTTATGAAGATGCACTTTATTTTATGCTTTTTGATCTCTGACAATAAGTTAAATTGAATTCATCATAATCAGCCTGAAATTCGAAAACTTAAATGGAAGCCGCTTATGATAGCTGCTCTATTGGAAATCTATGGTAAGGTATGTCTACTGCTGGATATCTCTTGTAACTCTTGTGACCTTCGCGTCTATGATTGATTATCAGCATATTGATAATTATTAGCTTTTGATGACGCTCAGTTGGCCATAGGCAACTGGTTATATGATTTTCCGCGGTTTCATGATGCATTATTCATCTTAAATTTTGACATTAACTAAATACTTGACTTAATTTTGTTTTTTGTTGACATCTTATACATAATTCAGTCATATTTACTATATTATGTTTATTATATTTTAAACAAGCGAGCCGCCCCGGCTTCGCACAAGTGTATTATACACATAAACCTTTCTCTTGAATAACTCTATCTATCAAAAAAAAAAAAACGCATCAAAATCCGTTGCGTAGTTTTAAAGATATAAATATATATGGGTACAGACAGCGGGAAACGACTTTGTTTTATACTATGTAGTGATTGTACCTACATTTTCTTCTTAAAATTTTAATTACATTGTGACATTTGTGCGCTACGATGGGCAAAAACATACTTTCTCTATTATATTAAGACCTATGTTACATTTTATGTTGTACAAGATTTTGTATCTTGAATTACCAGCACACTTTTAATAACCTATGTCCCCACGTCGGGGCAGAAGGCTGATACAGTGTTACGCTATTCCTCTTTGTCCTGTGCCTTGGTTTTCATTTCTCTTCAAGTCAGTCCGATGCTTTTGGCTTCATCAGTGGCCAGTGATGGAACGAGGAGCACACATCAAAATCTACCAGTTTGAAAATGAAAACCGATAGACTCGCTCTAAACATACTGTAGGGCTTTTGTGATGCAGTTGCTTCTATCTTGCTTCCGCCCTGTCTGACACCCTGACTCCCTCACGTGACGTCTATAAGAAAGACCGCTCGTACATTTTATTTCCTGATTACAAGGTGGCAAGACAAATCGGGGACGAGAGCGAGGAATAATCTAGAGTTGTTTTTCTGTCCTGACTGATTGGGGAAGCTTAGTTTCTTTTCTTTTACAACCTACGAGATAATCACAACTGGTTTTAATTAGGAAGGTTCACGGGATCTACGAATGATCGATGAAGCACATTAATCTTTTCTTAGCGCTTTCTTGTATATTTTAGAGTAAACTTATTACAAATTGGTTGATATCTTGGAATGTATACGTGTGTAGTAATAGATATGTACTCGTACCTAGTACCTACTGAAAATAATATTTATAATATAATAGATAGGTATTGAAATGATATACAAAGGAAATATTCATATTTTATTCTCCAGCAAAAACGATCAACGTAATTTCATGATAAGATAAATGTTTGTGTGACAATAGTTTAATTTGAAATTGGTATCTAGGCCATGACAAGGGTACAATAGTTAAAAAATCTTAAAATTAGTCTCACGTTAAATAAAAATATTTGAAATCTCTCTAATACAGAGTTTGAAAATTTGCAGCTGTGGCTTTGTCCTGCATTACACGTAATAGTCGGAATATGCTGATTATTATCCATTTTACTGTACTTTTTTCTCCCGGTATCGATTACTGGGAAATAGAAATAATAATAAATAAATTATCGAGATGAATGGCGTACAAGAAGAAAAGCCTATGCTGAGCAGTGGGCAATTATAGGCTGAAAATGATGATGATAATGTCGGATTACTATGTTACCTGTAACCTACTCGACAGGTATCATAGTGCCAACATCTGTAGAGCCGAAGTGCTTAAAAATTGATTAAGTAATTAATTTTATCTACACTAATGTTGTAACATTCTACTTATGTTTCCAATACTTGACTTATAATGACTACTGTTATAGCGCAGACAACAAAACACTCAATTTAAGCAATTTCACATGATGTTATAATATCCACATCGATATCGAAAAATCTCATTATAACATCAATAAAACGCGACCAATTAACCTGGCGAGCCTTATGTCAAAATCCTCATACAAGTTGTGTAAGATTTTAATATTAGGCTGGCTTTTGAAAACAGTTGGGTTATACGTGAAAACTTCGTCGAAACTACTAAACTTACATACACAAAACTCTTTGGTAAGATCTTGTGCCAATGAAATAAAAAAAGAACAGCACACGCTCGCTCCTGATTGGCCCTGCGCGCGCAGCATAGATCATTGGTTAGATTTTAATGGCGCCAAGTTCACTGTGACAATACACGTACGCGTGAATTTAATGTTTCGCAATATGTTTTTATTTATTTTTATTAGTGAAGATAAAGTAGTGTATGCAACTGCATATAACACGGGTATTAAAACACTCATTACTATTATGAAACTCGCTGCGCTCGTTTCATAAACTCACACTCGTGTTTTAATACCCTTCATTATATGACAGTTGCATAAACTACTATTATCTACAGCTACACTAATGTTGTAACATTCTACTTATGTTTCCAATACTTAACTTATAATGACTACTGTTATAGCGCAGACAACAAAACACTCAATTTAAGCAATTTCACATGATGTTATAATATCCACATCGATATCGAAAAATCTCATTATAACATCAATAAAACGCGACCAATTAACCTGGCGAGCCTTATGTCAAAATCCTCATACAAGTTGTATAAAATTTAGATATTAGGCTGGCTTTTGAAAACAGTTGGGTTATACGTGAAAACTTCGTCGAAACTACTAAACTTACATACACAAAACTCTTTGGTAAGATCTTGTGCCAATGAAATAAAAAAAGAACAGCGCGCGCTCGCTCCTGATTGACACTGCGCGCGCAGCTGCGCTCTCATTAGTTAGATTTTAAAGGCGCCAAGTTCACTGTGACAATACACGTACGCGTGAATTTAATGTTTCGCAATATGTTTTTATTTTTTATTTTTATTAGTGAAGATAAAGTAGTGTATGCAACTGCATATAACACGGGTATTAAAACACTCGTTACTATTATGAAACTCGCTGCGCTCGTTTCATAAACTCACACTCGTGTTTTAATACCCTTCATTAAATGACAGTTGCATAAACTACTATTATAGCATGAATAATAAGAACATATCAATATGAAATTCCTTTACAAGCAAAATAAAAATACACATAAAACGTAAAACAGGAATTTAATAACAGTTCAAAGTACACTCACGTAAAATTCACAAATGTGTTTCCTCGAAACAATGGTGTTGAATTTACAACGCGCCGAAAGAGGATCGTGCCAAAATTATGCAATAATTAAACAGGATATACTTAACGGCCTTTTAGTCGCGCCACAGCTATCGCATTCGCACGTTTACATGTTTCAGACTTTGAGTAAATAGGCATTAAATTCCCAAATAATCGGCCAAATACGAGTCGGACTCGCGCACGAAGAGTTCCGTACCTTATGGGAGCCCCCTTAAATTTTATTTTATTTCAATTTAATTATTTACTATTAAAGTGAATATATAGCTAAGTATTCTTTGAATATTTCGAGCATCTACCTGCTAACATTATTAATATCGAGCGGAAAACTTTTTGGCTATAACGGTTCATGAGATACAGTCTGGTGACAGACAGACGGACAGACAGAGAGACAGACGGACAGCGGAGTCTTAGTACTAGGGTCCCGTTTTTATCCTTTGGGCACGGAACCCAAACAACAACTTAACTTAACAAAAGAAATTGAATCCATCAAATTAATTATGATATCATGAATAATTGAAAATGATTTTTGAAACGTGCTAATAGAGCCTTTTGATTTGACAACTGGCAGTATATCACTCACTGATCCAAGATAAAAAAGTACTTCATTAATTTATGTACTCTAGATGGAATCTTTTATGCTATAAGATGTGACGTCATAAGCAGTGTACAATTGAATAGCTTCCAATGACACCTCTTATTAATACGTGGTTGTTTAGTTTAGAAATACCTAGAAAACAGGTGAATAAACATAGGTACATACGGATCAAAAACTTAAACCTCGCTGTAAGGGTAAAAATAACGGTAAAGTAATAAAAAACACACACTTAACTTTTTAGAACTCCACATTTAGTGAGTCTTAAGATTTGGCATGAAATTGCGTGAACGATATGGAATTTGGCGACTACAAGGCCCTTGACTGTGACCTCATACAGTTTTACATGCACGATTATATGTAAGAAGGCACCGATTCATTCTTGGCAGATGCCCTAATATTCTGTTTGTAATGTCGAGTTCTGCGCATTGTGTAATATAATTATGTGTACAACACATGACAGTTTTTACTGTTACTGTTTACATTCGGTTTCAATAATATTATTTTAAACTTATGTTATTATGATGTAGTTACCATTGTGAAACAATGGTGCTAAGGTTGTGTGTATGTTCAGTACATTTTGTCAAGAGTCAATGAACTTTTTGTATGAAGCTGCTGATGTTTTTTTGCTCAATTTCGGGGATAGCACTATAGTAACCCTTTACAACCGGCTCAATACAATCGTGAGGATCGATAAAAAAATTGGCGCAAAAACCATATTGATTTTGTAAACACAACCGGTCTCATACGTTCGTGCGGGATGAGCAGATAACCGCACGATCGTATGAAACCGGTTGCGTTCACAAAATCACCATGGTTTTCCCGTCAATTTTTTTTGATGATTTTATGCCTATATTGAGCCGGTTGTAAAGGGGTAAACAAGTAATTTAGTAAAAAAAGAACTATTTCTATAACAAGCTTTTACTGAACAATTACTCGCCAAGACGAATCAAACGAGCAGAAACTCGATAGGGTTGCGTCGTTTCATTACAAGCGTTCCTATGACCACTTTCCAGCTCCATCATCAGACCCTGGTTATCATTGAAAGACAAACTACTCGCAAAGACCATTCAAATGAACCCAAACTCGATAAGGTAGTGTCGTTTCATTGCCAAGTTCCTTTGGCCGCCTTCCAGCTCCTTCATCAGATCAGCACCATGTCATCATAATATTGCATTGTCACGCAATTTACACATGTATGCAAAATTTCAGCTCAATCGGTAACCTGGAAGTGAATCAAATTTAACTTGCAAGATTTGATTACAGCACGACAGACAAAGGGACAGGTGAAAGTAAATAAAAGCTTGTCAAATTGTAAATAATGATGAGTACAATGACTCTCTTTCGGCTTCTAGAGAGTTTTCCTTATACCCAGTAAAATACGAACGCGCCGGGAAACTTTGGTTATTCCCGATGCATCCTTAAAATAACTAACCAAAGTCGATCAGTTGCACGCAATGAAGTTTATTGAATAAAAGCACCAGTGAATAAACAATCACGCCTTTTCTCGTGACTTTATATGCGGTTAAACAAAAAAAAAAGATAGACCATCCATAACATTATATCATTTAATATAATAGTCAGAATTAGTAGCAGGATTACCGAGATAATTCCCTAATATTTTATTATGTAAAGAGGATGAAATGTTCTTTGGCCAAATTTCATCCAACTTCATTTAGCAGTTTAAGTATGAGTAAGTATTAATATTTATCGCGTTCTGTAGCCAAATCCCGCCAACCTTCCCGGAAAGTGTCAAGATCGTGGGACAGCATAGGTTGAGAAAAAAAAAAGTAGTAATATCTGCATACCTAACTAAATATCGATTGAGTCATTATTTAAATAAACATTGATTTCGTATCTATAATATTGGAAGTAAAAATTAATGCCAGACATTATTACCTAAGTGAACTAGTTATTCGTTATGTTACGTATTCATTGTATGCCAAACTTTAACAATCCTTTTAGTACTGCTGATGAAAACTGAAATTAACTACAAAAGCAGTAGCACTGCAGAAACATGTTGTATTGTACAAATGAAAAATAAAGCAAACAGAAATGGCCATGAATTTATGAAACAATAACGTACAACCAACACTGACATGAAACCAGCAACATGAGCAAGAGCACTAAACCTAACTCTGAACCACCTATAGCCTGACCTCTTTTAACCATAGCTGGAAATGGACTAAAATAGAAAACTAGACATATATCTCTTCCACATTCCATGTTAAGGTGCGTGTACAGATCTCTTTAAGTGGCATAGCAATGCGAAAGTTTTTCTCCCTCCTAGTTTTAGACTCCTTTAGACGCCTTTAGCCTTAACCGACTTCCAAAAAGGAGGAGGTTCTATGTTCGTCTGTACGTATTTTTTTGTGTACTTTCATCGATAATTGCGCCAATTGTGAACAAAATCGAAAAATTATTTTTAGTTCAAAAAGGCATACTCACAAGATGGTCATTTATAAATTTTATAGAAATCGGCTAAGCCGTTCTTGAAAAATCAACAATAATGTAAACAACTCTAGGGAAATATTCGAATTTTGTGCACGATGGAAGGCGGTTTTGCCATTTTTTGCGAAAAATAATTATTGATGTAGCTAAAGATCTAAATGCACCAGTACATTGAATGTTGTATTGCACGCCATTTGTGCAGATCTGTACGCACCTTTACCCTCCCTCGGACCCCCGGTCTGCCCTTGACCCGGCACGACGCAGTGACGTCATAACGCTGGAAGCCAAAACATGTCACTGCGACTGCGTGAGGTCCTTCTAAACTATTATATTCGAACTAGGTTACTAATTTAACATCGGTACATATTAGTGTACGTTCAGTCGGGCGAGATAAATTTAAATTTTTTAAATTTATAATTTTATTTATTTGACTTTTCTTAAGGCTATGTACAGAAATAGGTACAGTTATACAGTTTTATAGTATACATAATAACTAATAGTTAGACTTATTATGCTACGTACATTGAGTCCGTGGACTGTACAAATGTACTTGTAGGTGAACCCTAGATCCCACACTAGGAAAATTCCTGTGTCGTAGGATTTAGTGCCTATTAGATATTAGCACATTCGATTACACTGGTCAACTCTAGATCAAAGTTTTAGGGTTTCGTTTTATATAATTTTTAGCTGAACCGCAGCTTCGCCAGCGTCATATTTGGATTTTTAAGCTATCCCACAAGAAATTTCCAAAAGTAGCCAAAAAAAAAAAGTAGGAACTTCAATAATTACTTTTCGCAAAAAGTGACGAAACCGCCTTCCACCTTGTACAAAATTCGAATATTTCGCTCGAATTGTTTACATTACATTATAGTTCATTTTTCAAAAACGACTCGGCCGATTTCTAAATTTTAAAGGTGTCACCTCGGGTATCACCCTTTTGAATTAAAAATAATTTTTGATTCGTTTCACAATTGTCGGAATTATCGATGAACAAACACAAAAAAAATACATACAACCGAACATAGAACCTCCTCCTTTTTGGAAGTCAGTTAAAAAGTAGCCGAGGTCTTTTTCCGTCGTTCAAACTTGCTAGTTCTTGTTTTGATGTTCAAACTATGTTCATGCCAGAAAATTAAGTCAATCCATTGCTTCGTTGCTGCGTGAAAGAGGAACAAACCAATAAACCAACAAAGACACTTTCAGATTTATAATATTAGTAAAGATCAACAAAGAGCCACCCTTATCACGTAGGGGTGTAAAAAATAACATTTATAACCTACCAAATATACCCAAAACATCAGTAAAATCTTTTGAAGAGTTTGATTCCAAACACTGTGACACGTGATTTTTCATATTAGAATGTAGGTTATACATATTTTTAGTATTTTTTTTCAAATTGGTGTCAAAGATATAGGTACATGGGAGCACGACATAGTGCAATTTTTAATATTTTTTCGAAAAATAAAATTGTATTTTTTAACATCGATTTCATGGAAACGGTCAGTTAGGTGGCACCATGTTTATTCTGTTGTTCTAGAATGGACAATTATTTAGACGTAGGACAAAATTTATTAGTAACTAGCGACCCGCCCCGGCTTCGCACAGGTTTATTATACATATTAACCTTCCTCTTGAATCATTCTATCTATTATAAAAAACCGCATCAAAATCCGTTGTGTAGTTTTAAAGATTTAAGCATACAGACAAACAAACAGACAAAAATAGCGACTTTATTTTATACTATGTAAGGATAAGGATGACTTTATGATTGTCCTACAACTTTGTTGGCACAACTTGTCACGTGTGTGTGTTGGGGACAGCGGAAGCGACTTTGTTTTATACTATGTAGTGATAATACAAGGGTAACTCATGGAAGACTACTGCGTGTTGGTTGATTGACATACGCCATCGAAATACTTGACGTATTTGACTTGTACTCGTATGCAGCATGCCCCATTGGACCAGCGCGCAGCGTGGTGAGTATGCCCCAATCATCTTTAGTAGATAGGCTTAGGTATGTTCAGCAGTAGACAACTACAACGAGTAGACAACAAAATAGTAAAAGTGTTGATTTGGTTATAATTGATTGATTTTACATTTTTGTTGTAGAGGATTGTCTTCAGTTCACTTATTTCCAACTTAAATACCATTAGTAGAAAATAAGCTAGAGATTCACAAGACATGTAATCTTATTGCAGTACAAGATACCAGACCATAAAATATTACATATAATACTTCAAGTCGTCACAGATCACTTTGTCTCAAACGTGTCATTAAAATCTCATTCCACATTACTCTTAACCTGTTAGGCCAGAAAATTTACATGATACGAGTATCTAATGACAGAATCATTTGACTGGTGGTAAAAAGAGAACAGATATGAAAAGAAAAATACTCATGCAGCATCCCATAAGGCCCTCGGAAGATTCTATTACAATAATGTGGTCTCACGGTGATGGCCCATTTCTACTCACAAAACAATTCTGAGGTGGGTTGAAAGCTCAGAATTTAACAGAGAGAAAAGTCATTTCGACATAATTTTGAATAATACTTTTTTTAATTTAATATTTTGTTTCATTTCTACAAACTACACGCCAAATGTGCATATTATGCACAGTAGTTTGTTATAACGGAGCCAAATATGTATTCGAACAAGCTGTAATAAAATGAAAAATAATTTTTCGCAAAAAATCGCAACACCGACTTCTACCATGTACAGAATTCGAATAGTTTGCACGAATCAATGTGACATCCATGTACGTTATTGTTAATTTAATTTTATCAAAAACGGCTTAGCTGATTTCGATAAAATTTAATGGGACCACTTTGGGAGTATACTCTTTCGAAATAATTTTTTTTTTAAATCGGTTCACACTAGGCGAAAAAATATCGAAAAAAAAATACACACGGACAAACATAATACCTCCTCTTTGTTGGAAGTCGGTAAAAAAAATAAAACAGGAATTTATTTTTTTGGTCATGCAGTACAATTAAAAAAACAGACCTGTAAAAGCCTTAATTTATTCTTTGGCGAATTTACACTTATACGTGTAAGTAATTCTAACCACATTCTGAGTTTTCTTTCTGTTTTTTCTATTCTGCGGCAGTGATGATCGATGGCCCTCGCGGCCATTAGGATTTTTTTCATATTTTTTATCTGCCTCTGCCCGGGCCGTATCGCCGGATCGAGCCCATCTACAATTCAAGTGGCGGTTTTCAAATGAGCATGCTACGTATATTTTTCAGCTTCAATCGTTTCAAGATATCTGTACATTTTAAATCGTGCTGGAAATGTGAGCGCTCGTGCATTTTGAATTGTTTTTGTGATGTACTTATGGAGGAAAGTTTGAAGTAATAAATAAGTTTAGTAAATCTTTATAACACTTGGTTCAACTTCTCGAGTCCATATGGGCTTTTCACATAAGGGCTTAGATCACAACCGCGTAGAGACGTACCGTCCTACAAAAATTTTTCGCACGGCTTAGACTATGTTTAACAGTACGAATTTCACGGTCAGATAGTGTTTAAAGCGTGTTTAAATCTTTTGTGGTAAGGCGGCTAGAGTTTCTTTGGAGTAACCAAAAAATAAAACGCTAAATCAACAGGTATTAGAATAAAAACGCCAGATCTACCCTGCATCAATCACCCTTAACTTTTTTTAATTAATTAATCTGCTTAAACATCTTACGCAGTCCCTTATAGCATACGACGTTAATCTTTTTCCTTGAGATATACCAATTAAGGCGGTAACTAGCGCCATTAATTTCTCGTCGCAATTTCTAGCCGACTGCCTGACCCTTTTTGTCGCTAAAAGCTATAAAATCAACGCGGTGAACTTTAGACATTATTGCTTGACATGCTTTACTTTAATTAAAATTATGTTAACGCTGTAAATTTTGCTATTTTATTCACCTCGTTAATTTTCCTGGATTTTGCGGGTAAGCGAAAACAAAACTACCCAAAATAGTAATTAATAAACTATCCAAATGTCTTAGACCTTTGTTATAGTAAAAGTAGACGTAGCTTTCATTCTCATGAAACTAGAGCGACTATGAGCATTGAGCACATCACGCTAACCAATCTTTTTCTATGCAAGTTATTAAGTAAACAGGTAACAAAAAATCTTTTGTTTAAAAACTCACCAGATTTGCTCACACGATAGCGCAGGCCTCTTCCGCCTTTCGGATGACATCTATTGTAAGTTCCAAACTCTGCATAGTTGTTGTTCACTCGACTGTAATCAGCTAGATGTCGGTTCCCGTCCAGGTGGTTTGGAAGGGACCTGTTCCAGCCCATGACGTCCCCGACGACTGAGCCGCATACTGAAGACTCGGTTTGACTTTTGGTGTCTCCATTGCAAAGGTCTCCGCTGGATCTAGCTCGGCGGCCTTTTAGCCCCTTGGAGGAGTGCTGGCTGATGTTCGAGCCCATCTCTGGGCGGGACCTCAGGGGGGCCCCGCCGCCCGCATCGTGCCAGCTTTCTGATAGACCTTGGGAGGCGATTTGGTTGGAACTGAAGGCTTGATCTGGAACAAAATAAACGACTGTTAATTGATGGTTAATTGTGGTCATCTACGCGTTACATCTTGGAGACACCTATTTAGGTAGTAAATGACGTGGTAAATATGAATTAGCAAACCTTGAAACCTTGAAACGACAGGCGAAAATTCCGCCACCGATATTCGCCAGTTTTTGAAACAGTTTAGATTTTTCGATAATTTGCCAGATCAATTTAAACAGTATACTTAGAATGGAAATTTACGTGCTTTTCACACATTTTAAACGATATTAAACGGGACTCACTCACGTGTTCGTATAGTCATAACACGACTATAGTTTCGATCGCGTTCGGCGACCTTTCTCAAGTTGGCGAGTGCTACGCGGAGCCGTCTCGCAATGCACTCAATTCATTCAATTCATTTCATTTCAATTCAGTGCATTGCGAGACGGCTCCGCGTGTTAGCACTCGCCAACTTGAGAAAGGTCGCCGAACGCGATCGAAACTATAGTCGTGTTATGACTATACGAACACGTGAGTGAGTCCCGTTTAACGTCGTTTAAAAAGTATACTTAGATAGAATAAAATGAACATGTTTTCCGCGATGAATTTTCCTCAACGCTCTAGGTTCATAGTTTACTAAAAAAAAGTGTTACATTTTCTATCTGTAAAAAGTCTTTGGTAAGATGGGATGGATCTTCAAATTATTTGACTATAGACGTTTCTTATGACAAAGCATATTTATAGTAAATCTACTCCTCAATCCTCTATGTATAAGTTCATCACAGTTGCCTCACAACTATTGGCTTAGGAACAACATGATTAATCATCGCGAAACTAATCGGCCGTCATTAATATAGGAGCTTGGCTGTAATTCTGCGCTAAATAATGTAGCAGTCATGTGCTCAGCGATACATTATGTGGTGCAGAATGTTGACTACAAATTCTGAGCATAGTTTGATGGCAAACGTATCTACAGGTTTCTATAAAATAGACGTATTTGAGCTGGATCAGATAAACATTACAGTAATCTTGAAATTGCAGAAATTACTTAATATACGAGTAATATAGGGACAATAGTACTACATACTATTTATGGAAAATGAGAATAAAGTATAAAAATTTTATTACAAAATAATATGAGACGTTCTTCGAATCAACTAGAAATAACAGTCTTGTTATGTTCAATCCTTTTACATGATAAAACTTATGATAACCTTATTTTTTTGATCTGAGCGAATACTACTACAAGTATTTAGGAGTATGAGTAGCTGATACGAATAAATTTAGTAAATGAAAAAAAACACGCACTTATACCATGCGCCTTTGGCGTTGACCCGAAGTTTTTCAAGGAAAACATCGGGTCAGCGAGGCGGATAATACAGGTCAATGGTTCAATCGCCTTTTGAGGGCAGCCTATGTTGAACAGTAATCCATTAGGTAATGTCAGTAATGTATAGCTCATTTGGTTCGTCATGGTATTTCATTGATCGAGATTTCTGGTTATTATATATCTACAACAAAGATCGTTCTTAGGATCAAGCTCCACCGTCCTTCGTAAAGGTGTCTGCAATAAATCTTGGCTGGCACGTTCGCCAGATATGCCTTTTCCCTATATTTCGCGATTACTCTCTGGCACCTGTACTACGTCACATAAAGTCCCAAACTCTACCAAAACAGAGCGGACGAGCTGAAAGTGCAGTATAGCAGCCCGTAAGATTAAAGTAAGCTTGACATTTCTAAACATCATATTTTCTTTAGTGACGAGCAATATACAATTGTGATCGAGCGAACATTGACATATTTATACCATAGGCCTTGGAGCTCTATTCAGTATAGGCGTACAGTACAGAGTTCGTTAAAGTTTGAGAAATACACAACATTACATTTATATAAAAAAAAAAAAAAAAAAACTATAAAGAGAGCACGAAAAACGTGTCTATGCAATCTGTGCGGCGTACTGGCGGAAACGCATACATGCAGAAACTTTCACATCCCTACGTTTTACTTATCTGCTAGTCCAGCATGCTACCACGAAAAGAACTCTTTTTGACGTGTGAATAAGTGATAGCCATATACCTTGCCATAACGCTGTCTCGTGCTGATACGTCAGAAAATATTACGTGGTGCGCTCCTAGCCCAGCTGGACCCGTACTGAATATAGCGCTCTACCAAACTCCGCAGTTTAGCTTGGCTCCGCTCTGCATCGCTTTGGTGGAGTGTGAGTAAGCCTGGCATTTGCGGTCTAGGCCGTTAATGAACTCGCAACGGGCGGAAGATTCATTAAATCTTCGGAAGCACGTCACCGCCTCTCATTAAATACGCCGGATAATTTTCGGGTGAATTTCGTCTAGTGAGTGCCGGGATGTGACTGAAAATGTGCAGTTTGCCTTCGCCTCGGTGAAAAGTCATTGAAAATGTGGAAAGTTCACATTTTGCACATTTTTCATGTGCTCATTAAAATCAGGAATGTATATAGTAAAAATTTGAATCAAAATTAAAATACAGATAACTAAAATATTCATCAAAGTGGTACATATATAATAAAAAAATTGCCTTAAGTCAACGCGGGCTTTATAAAAAAATTGGTTTGTATAAAAAGTTTCGGACTTAGATTAAATTCAATGGTATTTTGTAGTTTTTCCTCTTGAAGCATGTCAGAGTGACAGTATGAATATATTTTTCATCTATCCTTTATTGTAGCTGATTACAGATAGCTATAGAAAACAGATTTATAATGTTGTTGTCGCTTAAGGCAATTCTCAACCACAAAAATGGTTAAAGCAAAATATTTCCATACTGTCAAAATAGTCAAATAAATTGTATTGGAATCTGGCGTTATTTGTCTAGAAATCCGGAAATATCCATCCTTAATTTTCATGTCTTTTTCTAACTCGTGCGATATTTGCATCTCTTTCAGATTTTCTCGATCGACCACATTATCCTTCTGGTGTCGCTATGTAGCTGTAGCTGATAAATTGAGCCGATATCTAAATCTAAAATCTTTTCCTACTTCAAGATGCTAACAAAACATACAGCAACACTAGTCTTTATTAATAAAAAACAAAAGAAGAACAAATTTAAGACAAGGAACAAATTCAGTCAAAGGCACACAAGGCGGTCTTAACGCTAAGAGCGATCTCTTCCAGACAACTTTTGGATAATACTATATGTAGGTACAAGTACATATCCAACCCAAAAAAGTGAAAAATATAATCAAATGCCTCTTACTCGTATGCTGTCTTTTACATTAAATAAAAATATCATAGACAATAAAGTTTTGCAGTGAGTATGTATTACACTTCACTGGTCATATAGGTGTGACCAGAGAAGGATAATATTATAATCTCACATAATGTTATTAGTATAGTATAGATAAGCTGTTACCGTTTAGCTAGGCTGACATACAATAGGGTTGCAAAGGTTGAAGGTAAGTCAACACGCGTGAGAAATCAATACAGCCTTACTTTGTCGTGGCGATTTATAAGTAGTGCGGCTTACTTAGGTTTCAAGTTAAATGAGGAAGCAACATTGTATTTTATGCTTTTTTTAAAAGCTTCCTCAGAAAAGTTACGTTGCTTTTTTCCGTTTAATCATCTCTAAACAAAACACAATTGCATTATTACTATAACTTGAATTAAGGTCAAGATTTAGGCAATCATTTGAACCGACACAGTTTTTTTTTACTTCTGGAATATCCAGAAGAGTTATCTATATTCATAAAATATGAGTAAGTAGAAAATACATCATTTCAGCAAATTATAGTAAACATAGTCACAATTACTTCTAATGCACTTTTTATAGGACGTGTTGTTTCTATATTGAAATAGACAATATTTTTATTAGACAATATTGCATGTAAGGAAGTCATATAGTCATTGAAAGCGCTAATAGAAATTGGATTGAGCGGCATACTTTGGAAAAATCCTTATCAATCCAATTTAATTGATGCGACGTGATTCCAATAATAAATTTGTATCCAATCACATACTTTTACACATTTTTGGCACCGAACCAGACAGCTTTATCGTTCAGTAGCACCAATTGGCTACAAGAAAACAATTCAAAGAATACTAATTATGGCATTGTAATGAGAGAATCACATATTATCATGTCGTCCCACGACCAATTTGAAATCCATCCAAAACATTTAATTTTTACAAAGTTTGGCAATGGTGGACAGGGTCGTTTCTAGGACAAACTGCTGATCTTTTGCCAGGGCTTGTAGTTAAGAAAAATGGCGCAATTTATCAACATTTGCGAGATATAAATTGGTTCAGCTTAATTTATCAGCTTCGGCAGTTTTCTGTCGATAAACGTAAATCATATTAAAACGGTAGTGAAATGAAAAAAAAAATTGAAAACATTTATCATAAATAGAAGCGATTTAGGCGATGTACCTATTTACGTAGTATTAATTAGTTTAGGTTTAAAAAAATTAAACCAAATTCATAGTCATGACTGTACCATAAAATCGTGCAATATTGTAATTAAAAAACCGGCCAAGTGCGAGTCGGACTCGCGCACCGAGGGTTCCGTACAAACCTGCAAGGTTTACAAAGTTCGTTCATTACGACAAAAAAAGTAATAAGTTTATATTTATTAAAAAATATATATTTTGTAATGTAACTAAAAATTTAAGGTTTTCGGAATTTTTACTTTATGTGTGCTATAAAACGTTGCTTCATGCCAAATTTCAAGATTCTAGGTCGACTGGAAGTACCCTTTAGGTTTTGATTCCCTTGCGAGTACTTGCGAGTTTCAAAATATGCAGCTTAAATTGCTGTTTCTTTTGATTGCGTTGACATAGAAGTTTGATTTTGTTACAGCTTAAAGGTATTATAGACCTGAGTATTTGGTATGAATTTCAATTTAATACCTTTACGCGTTTATGAGGAAATGGGTAGTAAGGTTAAAATTATTAAAAAAAAAAATATTATGTGATGTAACTAAAAATTTATGGTTTTCGTAATTTTTCCTTTATCTATGCTATAAGACGTTGCTTCGTACCAAATTTCAAGATTCTGAGTTCACGGGAAGCACCCTGTAGGTTTTGATTCCCTTGCAAGTGTCGAAAATTTGCGGCATAAACGGCTGTATCTTTTGATTGCGTTGGCTTAGAAGTTTGATTTTTTCACAGCTTCAAGGGACAGTAGACTTGAGTAATTGATATAAATTTCAGCTTCATACCTCCACGCGTTCCTGAGAAAAAGGGTCTTGACAGACGGACGGACGGACAGACGGACAACAAAGTGATCCTATAAGGGTTCCGTTTTTTCCTTTTGAGGTACGGAACCCTAAAAATGCTTAAATAAGAGGAGCTCTGACGAACATAACCTATAGGAGTTTTCAGACAGTAGGTAAAATATCTCCTGATAATATTATAAACTTTCAAAACTAATATATGTAAGATTGCAAGACTCTCTAACACGATGTTTCTCTGTATTTTAGCAAACTTTACACAGAATAGTATGTAGTACTCTGTAGTAAATAAGCTGCTTAGCTTGTGAAATAGTACTAAAGTAAGTTCGTTTTGGCCGGATGGCTAGCCCTGGTGTCAGAGTTTTTGACCGCGAAATAGTACTGAAAAGACCTCATACTATTAGAAATAGAATATACTTAATTAACAACAAATCTTGGGAATGCTTATGTCCAGCAGTGGACGTCATGTGGCTGATGGATGGATTGATAGGTAAAAACAAATCATCCACCCATATATTAGTCGTAGTACATCCATTCCTGGATATAGCGTCCCATAGAAAAATTTCCAACAAGACCAGTTGGAAGTGGCTTGCATGCAGCGTGTTCCTGCGACCTTCAAAGGTCTTACAACATCTTCCACATCCCAACATCCTATCTTCCCCTCGTTTTGCAAACTATCTTCCCTACCCACTTCACTTCTATTTCACTTTGGTAATCCGCTGGGCTATGTCAGTAATTTAGTTCATAGGTAAATCTCTTAATTCCTGATTCGATTTTGCAGAAAAACTCCAAGCAGAGCTCTGTGTAAAATTAAACTAAATAGTAAAATTATCTGCTAAGAACCTGATTTATTTACAGTAGATACATTCTGTGACTTGGCCAATGACTCAAATACTACCGCACTACTTGTATCAATCAAGTACACTTCATTAGGCAGAATAGCGACTACATTACCGTGCTACAACGTCTGTAATTATACAATGAAATGTATGATTACGAATAATTAGATGTTTACAATAGCTGACAAAACACAACGGTGATTAATTGCCTACTTAATATCCTAGTTAAAGATCAATCAATCTTCATGGAAGAGCGAAGCTTCGATTGCGCCGTCAATTAGAACGACAACGATACCAACCTCCACTCGTTAAGTCTTCAATGTAGAATTTAGGTCAGTTTTTGTTCTTCTAATGACGCAGCACTTTTGTTATTTAGCGTATTTTAGTGGTAATTTATTAAATTGAAAATCGCAGTGGATTTTTTTTCGATCGACTATAACTTCACTTGTTGGTAATAAATTATTTATCAATTGTACCTACTAAAGTCAAAGTAAATAAGCACCGCGTTAGCTATTCACAAGTTCACTACCATGGGCTGGAATCTCAAAAGAAAAAAAAATTGCCCTTATTTTCCACCATAGACAAATGGTAATTTCCATTTTGACTTTCCCAATTACATTCTCTGTGTCCATTCAAGGCTGCTCGAGTTGCAAAATGTCAAAGTCAATCAATCTTTTCCGTTAAAATTTTCAGCTGTTTTTGTGCTAACTTTTTTAATGTTTTATTAAAGTTATTGTGTTAGTTATGTAAAGTGTTCGTGCTTATCGTCTCCACTGAACTGTTACAAAACCACATATTCATTGTGTTTTATGCGTTGGTGTTCATACATTGGTCTTGAAGTGTATTTTTGCATCCTGTAAAATATTGTGTCGTATGCCGAACTACAACTGCAGCCGAAGCATAATTAGGATACAACGTATTCTGAAATAGTTAAATAGGACTAAAGTGGGTGTCTAATATCAATAATAACTGCGCAAAACTGAAAAACTTTATCTTACGAAAGTTAACCTGAAAATGTCCTTAGAAATTGATGTGAATGATGATTAAACATGAAGTAGCACAATATTTAGTCTTATTTATTAACTTCCTATAGGTACATAGGTTTTAAAAATGGTAAAATAATAATAATATTTTAATTGGAGAATTGAATATTATGCATACAGGAATTAATAAATATTTATGAAGCCAAAAAAAATTACTGTCGCCATTTCGGTCGCCATGTTTTTAAAAAGTAAATAAATGTCAAACTCAAAATTACCAGTCTGCTATTGGTTGTTCATAGATTCCAGTCTGATACGTAGTATCTATAGTAGTCTGTGTTCACTACTTAATAACCAAGAGTATATTTACAAAAAAAAAATTACTTACAAATAAAACTAAAACAAAATAAAAGTACAAGTTCACTGCAAGAAGAAAAATCAATCATTAAAAAACAAAAGGAGATCGAGTTCGAACTTAAAATTGTATTCTTTATTAAAAAAGAGCGCGCGCGGTCCATAGCATAGAGGTCGAACGCGTCGCGCGACGCCGACAAGGAGTCCGGTAGCCCAGGCGAGCGAGAAGGTTTCTCGCCACACTACTTTTAAAATGGAGGTTCCCGCTTTACCTGTGTGTTTTTTGCAATGTTACTTAATTTCTCTGCTATTTGTTTTTGATCTGTAGGACAATGCTACGAGATGGTTTTATAGTATTTCAGTAATTTTTAAGCATTCTCAGAAAACTTATATGAAAGTTGTAGCGCCTACAAAAAACCCAAGGTATTGTATAAAAAATCTTTCAGGGGTAGGAAGCTAAATTATTCATGAAGAACTTAACTATGCACTCGGATGAAGCTGGATTTTGTATGAGTAACTAGTTAATAAAAATATGTAATTCAAACAAATTGTTAACCTACACCTTTTTCAAAATTGCTAGAAAATAGTAAAAACCATTTGATATCTCAATATCATTAAAATATAAAAACACTAAGTTTATACCTTGTAATTGAATATGTCAAGCAAAAACGTGAGAAAAATGATACAAATGTTTGAGTTTAGTTTTAAAATTAACTTTTTTATGCATTGCACCTTTGTTTGCCTCAACAATGGGCTCCCGTGTGTACCACTTCTGAGGTTGGTTTGTTTTGCTCTTAAATAAGAAATCTTTTCCGGAAGTGGTGCCTATTGTGACGGATTTTGTTGCATTATTGATTGTCTTGTTTATTTATATGGACACTTCGAACAAAAAAGGTTAAGTCGATTAATGTTATTTATTATTTAGATAAGATAGATGCTATAGACGCTATAGCTGTTTACAACATGAGCATCTAAAGGTGATGTTCTCAAACCTGGCCCATACCTGGCTAGCTTTTATCTTATAGACAAAAATATGACGAATCACGAAAAAATACTGAAAAAAATCCAAACGCTTTAGAAAAAAAGCAAATCATTTATCAATATCGCAGACCTAGCAACCCATGATTTGAATTTTCCGCCATCTAGTGTACCTAGAGAATGAAAAAGTTAATTTAAGCGTTGCCGCTTAGTGGGAAAACACCCGAATCACGGGGAATTTTAACTCGATTGGTTATTGAATTTAAACGCAGGGATTTTTTTATATTATTTTATCAATCATGAGGCATTATTATTTTAAAATGATAAAGGATCTTCATGCTAAATATGAGTATGATTTGATAAATAGTTTTGTCGCGAATATCTAAGGAATTTCGCGAAAACACGCATAATTGTTTTGAGATGAGCTACGATATTTTTCAATCTTAGTGATTGCGAAAAATACAATGTAGGTATCAAATCATCCTACTCATTTAATAATTATACTACCTCATTTTTCTGGGAACTAAGAAAATAGAAACTGGTAATACTGTTTACGGTTTGCTATTGTTTTATCTCATTCGGCTTTAAATGTACGAATGCATTGTGATATCCTTGCCTTTGCGACAATTCAATTCTTGTTATTTACGACATGATTACGATAATGGACTTCGATGTATGTATTACAAACCTGACAGATCTGGCGATGACTTTTTTGGACAACCGTGACATTTAAATCTGCAGATTTTGAATCTTGTTGCCGATTGACTCCTTTCTTACATCCATGATCCACAACATGGTGGATGACTTTAATAGCGGTTAATATGGCAATAACGCAAAGCAAAAAATATTGTTTGCTTTTTAATTGACTGTTCGATTAAAAAACACTATGCCTCATCGAATTAAGTGGATTTTTCTCCCTATTATAGTCTAGAGCCCGTCATTGAGCCAAAGTCCCATACAAAAAAGACAATAAAATAACACATTTTTGGTGTAAATTTTGTTACACAAACAAATAAAAAACGACTAATATCGATTCTTCTTCGTCGTATCCGTTATCCAAATGTCTGTCAACTAATATCAATGATGAAGTATAAAAAAAATTTAGACTTAACATTAATTAGATGGTAATGTGCTAACTATTTAACCACAAAAATAAGTCTAGTCTAGTTACTTACGTAAAAAAATATTACTGCTCTATGTCTTCATAACTGAAATGTGACCTCTTTTCGTCACAAGGCTTGTCAGGTTCTTTACATTATAACTTTGATTTAATAATAATTTGATTGTAGAAATGTATTGAGATACACTATCTCTGCCAGTTACAATAGCATTTTCCACAATCTATGTTTGAGTAATAATAACCGTATATTCTTAGCGAGCACCTTCGATCTTCCTGCGTCTCAGACATTGATAAATCTTTAAAAAATCCTCTTCCCATCCCCGTCACGGCAAGATTAACCGTTTAATATTCAAAGTGTTTTTGTTTCGACTACACTTTGTTCCGTTTTGCTGAGCACGAGGGACCCTGGTTATTGAGTAATGATGCGTAACAGTGACCTTTTTGTCTGCAGCAACTCTATTGTTTTCTAAAATCATTTGTTTTGCAGTGATGTGTTCGTGGCATTGTGCATCTGTATTGAATAGGTTTTATTGTCAATTTATCCAATGTTATCTGTACGAGTGTTTCTGTTCGGTGGTACAGTTAGTTATACAACAAATGTTTGAATTTTGAGTATTATAGTAGCATTTTTTTTTGAATCCGGAACTACTGAGACAATTTATCGAAAAAGTGACCTAAAGTCACCTATAGACAAAGTGTTCATTAGGCAATGGTGCTGTAGAGTACTTAAGTGAAGACGAAAGTAAAAGAAGACAAATTTATCACAAAATATGCAGATAACTTAATAACTACGATACGAGTTGCTTCAACAGTCTTATTGGAAAAGCTATTCTCAGTAGTGAACATTTGAGATGGTCAAGATGGCTTTTAGAATGTTAATACATAAGAAAAGGACAATGCCACAAGACCTTAGTAAAATAACTCTTGCACGGAACGAAGCGGGAGCGGGTTATTAGTCATGAATAAAATAAAATTGTAACACATAATAAGGATGACTTATTTTAGCATGAAGCTTGATTTGCTCGTACCTTTACATAATATCCAACATTCAAAAGCTTTGAAAGGAAAGGGAAGTGCGAGTACGTTCTAAGATTTATTAAGCAGAGTCCGGAACCTCTGGAATCGTCCGGAACGCGGGCCGGATTCGGCGCGCAATGAAATCTGATTTAGGCGCAGAATGGTACATTCTCAAAATGGCATGTGAGTTTCTGCATATCGGAAATACAACAAAATGACAAATTCTTAAAAAAGCCGAATTCGAATAGTTCTCACAAATTGATGTGTCAACCATGTAGTAATTTTTACATTTTTGATAATTTTACAAAACATCTGATGATTTCGATAAAATTTAAATTGGATCACCTCAGATTTTTTTATATTCGTTTTACAATTGGCGAAATATATATGCACATACATAAAAAATATCTCTTTTTTGGAAGTTGGTAATAAAAATGTAGTCCAAGTAATCACTACATAGTTTAAAACCAAGTCGCTTCCCGCTGTCTGTATGTATGCTTATATCTTTAAAACTACGCAACGGATTTCGATGCGTTTTTTTAAAAAGATATAGTGATTCAAGAGGAAGGTTTATAATTTGTATAATACATCTGTGCGAAGCCGGGGAGGGTCGCTAGTCCTCTATAAATGTATGTTTTTAAAGATTTAACCACTTTCATTTAGGCATCATTCGATTTTGTCATTTTGAGAATAAGGCATTCTGCTTCTAAACCTGAAATCTCACTGAGACAATTATGTGATGACAGAAATGGGAGTTTACGATATGAGTCAAGGCAGTTGACACTTTTCTAGGAAGAGCAGGAAGGCAGTTGAGCAGTTTTCACGCTATTTGCTTGAATTGCGCTCGTTTTTTTGGGAATTTCTGAGAAATAATGGGTGATTCACGTCTGCCTTTATTTTGATAGTCGTGTTAAACTTGATAGTTTGGTATTATGTATATTATTAACATAGAATGGGACTAAATAAGTACCTATATTTAAACCCAGAACTTGAGCGCAGCACTTGATAGCGCATTTGTTTTTTTTTTGGAGACATGTAATTGAGTCAATAATTTAAAATAACACCAATAGTAAGCGGTGTCTCTTATAAGAAATTACTGCATGCATGAATGAAACAAAATTATCTTTAACTGTTGACTATTTTGGATAATCTATAAAAAATGTTTTGTAAATATGGAAAGAACAAAAATCTTATTAAACAGTATGTCCGAGACGAATGTTGTTATTATATTCATTTTATTACTTTAATACAATCTCCTTACTTACGGATCTTTTTATTCTTTTTGAAGGCAAATCTAAATTTACAAAAAATAAAAAGCACTTCAGTAATTTTAATATTCGCTCCATAAAGTAACAAAGATTAATCGCAACTATCAATACGGACAATTCAGCCGTTAACATCTCCTTAATGTTATATTAACATGGTTATCTAGAAAAGCAAGAGCCGACTCCCTGGCGCCACCTTTGATCCTCATTCCATTATTTACTATTCCGAACTCCCACTGCTTGAGATAAAGCTGGCTCGCATTCCCTGGTGTTTTAAGTAACAGGACGTATTAAGACAAATAGCTTCGCTCCCCAACTGTGAGAAGGAACTTAATTCTTGTACGCGATACATTTACAGTCCGAATAACACTCTAACAGCGTCTACAACGTAAATAAGAACCCGTTAAAAACTAAAGACATGATATTATATTGTGTCGGTTCTTATTAGCTTTGTTAGCGTTTTTGGCGCTGTTACTGCTATTTGGACCGCTCTTTTATTTTTATCTCTAAGAAGGAACGTACAGAATAAGTAACATGTTTTATTACTTTGTTTTATAACATCTTAAATATTTTTCATAACATGTTTTGTTATTTAAAGTGTACGCATCGTAAGATTATTTTTTATAAATGTGGAAAATAAAGTCGATAGCAACAAAAACTAAAGTTGAAAATAGCTTGTCAGCTCCAGAATTCCGCTGTTTTTATTTATCAATATCTCAGTAATATCTCAAATCTCTAATAATCTAGGGGTGAACGTCGACTGTTTGTGGCAAGCCTTAAAGCCCCAGCTTACGGGTTCAAAGCTTGCTTCAAAGTGTCAAACGTAGCTGTCACGTCTAGCAAAATAAGCCATCTATCCATCCATGTGGATCCCATACGTGTTCGCTTCTGTCAGCTCAACCTTTAGCTAGTATTTTCTCTATGGTTTTTAAACATGCAAGATTTGTCAGAAATGATAATTTTCATTTTTATTGTGAGGAAAGTAAAATAGAAAATAAATGTATGCATAAGCACTTAGAATTATTTTTCGCAAAAAATGGTATACCCGCCTTCATGTTCAAAATTCGAATACTTAGCTCGAATTGTTTAGATTATTGTTGATTTATCAAAAACGGCCCAGCCGATTTATGTAAAATTTAAATGGGACCACCTCGGGAGCAGGTATACCCTTTTGAATTAACAAAGAATTTTTCGATTCAGTTCACAATTGGCGAAATTATCGATGAACACATACAAATAAAAAATACATACAGACGAACATAGAACTGACTTCCAAAAAGGAGGAGATACTTTTTGGAAGTCGGTTAATAAAATAAAATAGAGCGATATGCTCAAGGACATAACTTTCGATAAAATGTATAATGTAGGTATACAGAACCTTTGATTTTTTTTTTCAAGGACGCGGGACCGAAACGGAATTTAAGCGCTAAGTATAAGTAGGTACATTATGAATGGCCCAATAATTCTCTTACCTGCCAAGTTCAAGTAGGCAAAAGTATCAAGCGTGCGCGGCGAGTTTAATCTGGAAGTAGAACTCCAACACCAAATAATAATTCTCCTCCATTATTCAAAACTCTCAGGCGATTACACCAACCAAAGTTTTTCGAGTTCAATTAAGAACGCGTAAAGTTTACAGCATTAAGGAGTAAGGGTTAAAAGCTCGCCTTGCAATTTGGCAGTCCCTGCTTTTATTACAAAGTGTTCTGAGCCTATATTTCTTTTCCCCTTTTTTCGCCAAGAAAAATTGTGAAATATTTAAGCTGCAGAGGTTTTATGTCGCTCGAAATTCCCGGAAGATAATGCAAAGTTTTTTTACTTGTTATGATATTATTGGTGAATTGTCAATTGGTGATGAATACAATAGGTTTAAATACATTATAACCTTTCGTCGTCGTCGTTGTTTCAGCCATAGGGTCTCCATTACTGGGTGTGGGTCTCTTTTTATGAATCTCCAAAAAAACCGGTTGGAATTGGAAACTTCTTGTATCTAACGCGATCTTGCGGTCTTATGCTTAATTGCAAAGGCAAATCTGTCACTCACACTAAATTGAATGTAAAATACCTAAGAAAATTGTACGTTTAAATTTCCAATATTTTACTTGGTCTGAGTATTTTACAATAATTATATGTTTTTTATGAGAGGAGAGCGTCAATTACAACAATATATGCGTTAACTAGTCTTTAAAGAAGTATGTACTAAGGTTGATGTCGTTCAAGTTTTTCTTTAAACTTTCCTTTCTAATGTATAGCCTGAGAAACGAGAAGAGCTTGTAAATCTAGCAGATACTTGCGGGTCAGAAACAACTGTAAGATACTAGTTTAGTATAACGTTATTTATTAGTACGAACACTTCATCACACGTAGTTATTATAACACAAGCATAGCGCTCATAGCGTAGTTTGACTAGGAGTTCGTTAGCGATGGTCGAAGTTAAGCAACGTTCAGCACGGTCTGTCTTCGTATGGGTGACCGTGCTTGGCATTTTACAACTGAGCGCTACCGCTGCTCGGATGACACATTCAATTGTAGGTCCCGGTGGTTTTAACCGGTTAGCCATGTCAGAGGCCTACAGGCGGCATAAAAACTCTGACAACAGGGCTAGCCAACCGGTCTAGGTATACGATTTTTTTTTACTTTTTAACACGAGCCAAATAGTTCCAGAAAAATAACAAATTCACATCACAAGTTTCTTGCAAATTGAAATGAATTTCCCAACAAAATGGCCGCGTATTGGCTAGACAGTTGTTCCAATTTGAGACACGTCTCTCTCCAGTACATTAAGATGAACGAATCGGATTAGACTTTCAAATCGACTATGAAGCGTTATAAGATTCTAATACAGCTTTTCGGCTTTAGCGAGAGCACTCGCAGAATTCATTGATTGAAATTGACTTTTTTCACGGGCGACGGAAAACAGGATTGGCACGTATTAGGGGTATTAGGGCTTTTTTGAATCACTGAAAAACTTTCGCTAACTCAATTATACTTTCTAAGACTCTTTACAAATACCTAATATACATCCGATTTACGATATTAAATAATACGTTAATACAGACCTCCCCTATACATTTTATAGACCGTTTGAAGGGACGTAGAGTACGCGGCCGAAAGGTTATTTCCTGACCAACCTAACCAAATCGCCGGTGGTCGTCTTCCCAGGATTGTGTACTAAGCCTATGCTCCAGACACAGACCAGAAAACAAATAATCTGTGGTTCCGCACCAGACATTTTACTGATGATTAATGTGAGTGAGATCGTACGGGCCGGGTAGCTGGCCCTGGGGTCAGTTTTTTTAAGCTCTCGAAGCATCTGACATGGCTTAATGGTTAAAATAACCGGGATCTACAATTTAAAGTGTCATCCGAGCCACGGTACCTCTCCGCTGATGATGATAATTTTATTAAAATATTTATTTGGTAAATTGCTGTATATGTCTTTTAACACAATAACTATTAAATCTGATGAAAAGATTTCGATAAAATCAAACCACATTGCAACTATTTTATCATATTCGTTCAAACAAAAACTTATAGACGACTCATGCTAGCTAACCGATCCATCAAAGATTAGGCAACTTTGCAATCTTGATCTTTGGCTCCGACTCAGGTTTTTATCTCTTATTCCTTTTGCGCATACAAAGCTCTCAATTACGACTACAAACAGTCGACTGTTAGTTCTCGGAATTCCCGTAGCTATTCCCAGCGGGATTCCCATCCATTTTATTTGTCACTAATTCGCATTTCCAAGCTCAGACTCCACTAAAACTAATGCGAGTTGCAGACCAAGATCTAAGTAAAGTTACTTTGAGTTAGTTACATAACTGATGCAGTTTTTTATAGATCTGTGCAGACTGTGACCTATGTGTAGGTCTATGGAAAACTGCGTCAGCTATGCAAGGCTACCCAAACTCACTTACCTCATCTTTTGAACTGCAACTCGTATAAGCGTCGGAGAATCGGAGCGTACGGAGCGGACGGTTTCATTGATTAAATCCGACGAACCCGAACCGGTCTAACTGGAAATCTATAAAGGTAGACCTATGTCCAGTACTGGATGTCCTAGGACTAATGCGTGGATGAATTTCTATGCGACTGCGTGAACTGTATCGGCATTTTTTTTTCAGTAAAATCGATCCGGTTGCTGCGTACCTTCGATTCCGGCGTAGTGAACACGTAGCTCAAAGCAGAACGAAGCGAAAAAGTGCTGAGATGGGAAAGACTGTTCTACTGAAAAGTCTTGCTACCGCAAGCAGCAAATTAATTCGAAATATGCACTATTTGTTTAATGATTCTGTCAAAAAAAAAGAAAAAACTCAGCTCTGCTCACAATTGTTTGCAAATAATAAATAAACATATTAGGGACATCTTACACACGATATCTCAATCCAAACAAAAAAAAAATTGTAATAAAATTGCTTAAGTCTGGGAATTGAATTTCACATCTGTCACACACCACCAATCAGAATCGACCTGTGGGCAGTGTATCAGGGCGTCCAGCTCTAGTAAGGGTGACCCTGGAACTGATAACAGACTCCCATCACGTAAAGGGAGGAAAAAAACCTAAAAATCCTAGAATGTAGAGCTATATTCATACATTCTGAGTTCATTCAACCCACGTCTGGTAGCATACCATACCAGGGAGTCCAACCCAGTTATATGGGCTTATAATAACAGACTGCTACCACGCAAAGAGAGGAGAAGGACCTAGAATGAATAAATGAACCCACATCTAGTAGTATAGTAGTAACGGATACTAACCACCGGGCCATCGAGGTAGCCAATGCTTTATAATGAAAATAATAAAATTTACTGCATCCAGTGAACTCACGGAATAATGCAACGCTCTATCTCCGATTCTCTCCGTTTTGATGCAGTCCGGACCTTATTCGCATTTTAATGGACGCTTCCTTAAAAATTCTAAGAATTTTCCGAAACGCTGATCGAGTTTCGACATCCGCCGCTTGTAAAAATTCACGTTCAAAGTTCTGACAAGAAACACGAAAGCAGAAGTTTATTGCTTTAGAAAATCTTAGCTTTTAATTAGTTTTCTTGCTGTTTAGTTTAGTAAGGTCTAAAATAATATAGTAATTTTTGTTTTTAATAAAACACAGGTGCTGCTTACGTAATATCTTCGTCTCCCAAATGTGGTATATTCAAAATTAATGCGCAAATGACGTGAGTTTTTTTTTTACAAGATTAACATGGTTCCTGTTTTAACTCTGTTAACTTTTATGGTAGACCGCCAATATAATCAGGACCATAGTAATACGCTGGATACAAGACGCTTCTGACCATGAGAGCATGGTATCCAGTAGTGGATGTCCTAAAACTGATTACCATCACGAATTCAATGCCACTGACACAAAAAGATTTTCCGCTGAATAGTGCACAAGCTAAAAAGAACTTATATTTTCTTGTTCCTAATGACTTCTTTAAAACCACCAGCTTAAAGATACCATCGTTAGATGCATGTGCCCCTAATGTACAAAAAGAGATTACAGCTGTTATCTTCACCTGCCCCAGCTAGATTTTTCATGACTGACGGGATAGAACTCGCAAACGTTTAACGTTGGCATTTAAAAAAGAAGGAAAGGTGATGTTCTCAAACCTGGCCCATACCTGGCTCGCTTTTATTTTATAGACAAAAATATGACGAATCACGAAAAAATACTGAAAAAAATCCAAATGCTTTAGAAAAAAAGCAAAACATTTATCATTATCGTAGGCCTAGCAACCCATGATTTGAATTTTCCACCATCTAGTGTACCTAGAGAATGAAAAAGTTAATTTCAGCGTTGCCGCTTTGTGGGTAATCACCGGAATCACGGGGAATTTTAACTCGATTGGTAATTGAATTTAAACGCAGGGATTTTTATATTATTTTATCGACCATGAGGCATTATTATTTAAAAATGAAAAAGGATCTTCATGCTAAATATGAGTGGCATAGTATGATTTGACAAATAGTTTTGTCGCGAATATCTAAGGAATTTCGCGAAAACACGCATAATTGTTAATGAGATGAGCTACGATATTTTTCAATCTTGGTGATTGCGAAAACACAATGTAGGTATCAAATCATCCAACTACATAATATTACTGTTTGTTATTGGATAATTTCGCCTCATTTTTCTGGGAACTAAGAAAATAGAAACTGGTAATACTTTTTACGGTTTGCTATTGTTTTATCTCATTCGGCTTTAAATGTACGAATGCATTGTGATATCTTTGCGTTCGCGACAAATCGATTCTTATTATTTACGACATGGTTACGAAAATGGACTTCGATGTATTACAAACCTGACAGATCTGGCGATGACTTTTTTGGACAACCGTGACATTTAAATCTTGTTGCAGATTGACTCCTTTCTTACATCCATGATCCACAACATGGTGGATTACTTTAATGGCGGTTAATATGGCAATAACGCAAAACAACAAAAATTGTTTGCTTTTTAATTGACTGTTCGATTAAGAAATACTATGCCTCATCGAATTAAGTTGATTTTTCTCCGTATTATAGTTTAGAGCCCGTCATTGAGCCAAAGTCCCATACAAAAAAGAACATGTCCTTTGCCGTACCAATTGACTTGGCATTTTAGGGTTCCGTACCCAAAGGGTAAAAACTATTACTAAGACTCCGATGTCCGTCTGTCTGTCTGTCGCCAGGCTGTATCTCTTGAACCGTAATAGCTAGAAAGCTGAAATTTTCACAGATGATGTATTTCTGTTGCCGCTATAACAACAAGTACAACAGTAACAGTAAAAACAGAACAAAACTGGGGGGCTCTCAAACAACAAACGTGATTTTTTAGTAGTTTTTTGCTCGCTAATAATAACGGCAACAGGAAAGGGGCTAAGGGGGCTACAACACAGTACAGAACCCCATGTGCGCGAGTCCGCCTCGCACTTGGCCGATTTTTATTTCTATTTTCTATATTGATGGCCGTACCGCTGTAAGATTTTGATAATATTTGACAATATGATTTCGTATTTAAATCCTAGCAAGATTTGCGAGCATGAACGAAATCGGTCAAGAGCGGGACCGGGATTTGAACCCACGACCCCACGATTGTGACGCAGGTGTCAGTATCACTAAACCACCACGGCTTCGGCTTCTACTTCGCAACGGTAATGCCTGAATCTATCTATTAGGTGGGTCTATGTCCAGCAGTGGACGTCCTCGGCTTGCAAATGTGAGAGTGAGATAGCTGTAGCTGGTTGAAGGACCGTTAAAGATATCATCGTTAGGCGCATTATGTGTCCCTAATGTACAGAGAGCGATTAGAGCACTTATCACCACCTGCACCAGCCAGATAACACCGGCAATAATGCAATTAACGTCACTTTAATGTTTACTAAAATGTTATATTATGCTCAACAAAGACTTACTATACTTTTAAACTATATATTACCAACGACCCACCCCGGCTTCGCACAGGTGTATTATACATATATTATAAACCTTCCTCTTGAATCTCTTTATCTATTTAAAAAACTGCATCAAAATCCATTTCGTAGTTTTAAAGATCTAAGCATATACAGGGTTATTTCTTATCAATTAGCATCCTTTTAGTGGCTTATTCCGTACATCAAAACTAACAACTATTGTTCTACGACTTTTGTCAGAACTCAAAAAAAAAATCAGTGTTCCATACATTTTGTCGCGAGTGAACGATATTTTTCTATGGAACAACAATATTTTTTTGAGTTTTGACAAAAGACGAACATCAAAAGTTGTTAGTTTTGATGTACAGAATAAGCCCCTAAAAGGATGCTAATTGATTAAAAATAACCCTGTATAGGGATAGACAGACAGCGGGAAGCGACTTTGTTCTATACTATGTGGTGATGAGATTTTGCCCAATTTTTTTAAATTAACTGTGAGTCCATGAAGAATTAAAAATTAAAATTTAAAAATTAAAATTAAAATTTTATATGTACTAGTGTTATGACTATGAAATATATAGGACACTCATTAAGTCTGTGATATTCTTGTACAACACTGCTATCTGTTTTAGGTAGGTTCTTATTCAGTTGCTAGTTTAGTTTGAAACAAGGCAATCTTAGGCAATATTTAATCAGGTTGTAAATAAAATTTCATTAAGTAGAATTAGAATAAAAGTAAGTTAGTGTAAAAGTTAATTAAGTTAACACTTAATTAACTCGTAATCGTAGTGTAATAGTGCTAGAGCCGCGTATATAGAACACATTAACACAAACGATTTCTGTATATGTAGTAGTCACTATCTGTTGTAGTATGCATGAACCCAACTAGTTATTGAGTACCTACAGCAAAAATGTATGAAATCGGGTACAATCCCCTTGTGGTGACTGCCTTTAACTTTGAAAAACAACTAGTCAATTAAGAGAAAAGAAAACTACTCAGCTACTATACACACGTTACACTCCAGACCTATACAAATAAAAAAGTCCTGTTTTTCATAAAATTTCTCAGAAATAACCCAACGAGCAAAAACAAATTTCCCGAAAACTCCCCTTGTCAGCGTCAATTTGTAACTCGGCGAGAGAGTGTCACACGAAATGAAAACGTGTCGATATCAAAATTGAACGTGTAAAGATAGAATACACATTTGGCTATTTTTATGTTTGGTAGACGAATGTAGAGGGTGTGGGCGGCGCGAATTGGTTCGGATCACGTACTTAGTGATGGGAAATCAGATTTTGCGGATATCGACAAAAGGTAAATGTTGTATGCCATTTCAAAAAAGATGTTGGTGGGACATGTAACTAGTCTTACTTTTTAGCTGCGATGCATTTTACGTCTGATTTCAGGCTAAAAGTAAAATCGGGCCATCGTTTGGAACATTTATTGTATAGGTCCAAGCCAAATAGCCAGGATGCACCACAAAAGAGACAAAAGCAGCACACAACAATAGGCGTGATGACTGGGTAAAAAAATCAATTTTAAAATTTAATCTGTTAGTTAGATTATTACAAAATATCGAACACGTAATTTTTCTTTTGCCAATCAAACAATAAGTTACAAAGATAAACCTTGTCAAAGTTTGGGAGTGGGGCTCGTGACGTCACTAGCGCGACGTAGTCTGTACATTTGTAGTGCACTCGTGATGTCACGCGGAATATATCAATTTTTGTTTACTTGAAAGAAGAAAGAATACCTGTCTAATATTTTTAAAGAAACCTTTTGTACGAAAGATAACTATGACGCTTTTCCGGAATATTTAGTACATCTCTAGTTCAGATATGAAGTATAGGTGGAATGCACGTCACCGTCACCTGTCGAGCCAGCGAGCAATGTAACAAAACCACTGTCAAGTTCAATACATTCAGGATCGAGAGTAAACCGATTCTGTTTCGATTTCGATGGAGTTAGAAAGTTATCGGAGTTTGTATTGTATTGGATTACAAATGCACAGAATTATAATATATTTCCTTACTAAAATATAGGTCGCTAAACAATAATGTCTGTCAGTATAAGTAATTATTTATTTTATTTTCACTAAATAAGTCGCTAAACAATAATATCTCTGAGTATAATTATAAATCAGATTTTCCTTAAAAGCGTTCTAACAATTTGATTATTATGAAAAAGTGAAAAAAAGTATCGATATTTTTGGGTATAAGGAGTAAGTTGTAGGTAACACTTTTCCGGAATATCTAGTACATCCCTAGTTCAGGTATTAATAGCGCCGCCATGCGAGTGGAATGCACGTCGCCGTCGCCTGTCGAGCCAGCGAGCAATATAACAAAACCACTGTCAAGTTCAATACATTCAGGATCGAGAGTAAACCGATTCTGTTTCGATCTCGATGGAGTAAGAAAGTTTTTGAAGTTCGTTTTGATATACGAGTGCACAAGTGGATTCCCATTGAAGGTTTGAGAATCTAAGATACCAATATAATCCAGCGGATTGGCTAATTGAAAACGCAGTGGGCTGAGCACATATCACGGAGGACTGATATGTGATAACTAATGGGGTTGAAAAGCTCTCGAGCGGAGACCACGTGCCAAGCGCAGCGTAGGAAGTCTACCCACGACGTGGACAGATTCTGATGATCTCATTAAGATCACTTCTAACCGGTTATCGAAATCTATAGGAAGAGCTTTGTCTAGCAGTAGACTTCCTATGGCTGAAAAGAAGGAGAAAGAAACTTTCTAATAAATTATTTTTCGCCAAAAATCGCAACACCGATTTCCACTATGTACAGAATTCGAATAATTAGCACGAATCGATGTGACATCCACGTACATTTTTGTTGATTTATCCAAAACGACTCAGCCGATTTCGATAAAATTGAAATGAAACCATCTCGAAAGTATACTATTTCGAACAAAAATATTTTTTTTATTGGTTTACAATTGGTGAAAATATCGATGAACATACACAAAAAATACATACAGATGAACATAGTAAGTAGTGTATTTTTTGTGTATGTTCATCGATATAAGTACCTACCTCTTCCTTTTTGGAAGTCGGTAAAAAACAAAATGGCGGATGTTTGGTGCCAAACTGTATGTAGCTCAATTTTTTGAACCAAACCTGTCGAATATGGTATTAAAATAAAGGGAATTAAAAGGAGATTACTAAAATACATAACACATTTAGTTTGCAAAAATACAGGAATAATTTTAAACATTTTTAGTGCGTTGCTTAGCTGTTAATTTTCGCAATATTTTCTTTTAACTAGTAAAGACATCGTTAATAATCTAACGAACATAAACAATATACAATACAAAACAACAACACTTTATTGACACCAACAAGAAAACATAACAAAAGAAACAAAGACATAAAAGGCACAAAAGGCGGTCTTATCGCTAAAAGCGATTTCTTCCAGACAACCTCTCTTGGATGCAAGGAAACGTAAAGACTACAAGGACGGTGTAAACGTAAAAAAAAACAATATACCTAATTGGCCCAATCCAATGAGATGAGAAGGCCAATGATAAAGTAGCCATAGTAAATTTAATAGCAAAGTAAAATGTGTTCTCTCTATCGAATGCCTAAAGTGAAACAGAAAAATTCTAAACTGCTAATTTAGCTACGATAGAATTTGGCCTGATCATCAATATGGAATTCAAAACAGAAAAAATGCCAAGTCGAGGGCCTAATATAGGACCATAAGTACTGAAGATTGCTTAGTTCATGCACGTTGAAGATTTCATTGGTCGTCTTTTGTGCAGCACTCGAGCTCCCTCGGTTAAAGTTATCGTTCTTTGTTCTAATTATACTCCTTATCTCTATAGGTGAGATGCACGGTAGCTGAGTAAACTGGTTCCTTCCCGCTTTAGTCTTTTGTGCTGAGATAACTACAGATTTTCAGTAGGTACGAAAATAATGTAGAATATTGTAAGTGTGGGTCCATACGAGTATGACAATAATTATTTTTCGCAAAAAATGCCACCACTGACTTTCACTGTGCACAGAATTCGAATAGTTTGCACGAATCTTTGTGACATCCATGTACTTACATTATTGTCGATTAATCAAACACTGCTCAGCATAATGATGGTCTTAATTACCTCCTTTCGGCTTATACACAGGGCAAGAAAAGTATATAACTATGGATCTTGCTAATATTATAAACGCGAAATTTGTATGGATGGATGTTTGTTCCTCTTTCACGCAAAAACAACTGAACGGATTGAGATTTAACTTTGCGAAAACCATCCTAAGGTTGCCTGGAAGAAATCACTTTCAGTTGATAAGGCCGCCGGTTGCTTCACATGTTTTAGCATCTATTTTTCTCTATTTTCTGTTTTGACGTGTGTGTGAATGTGAATAAATAAAGAGTTTGTCTATCTATCAATAGTAATTAGTAATGCTTATACATTAGAATAGCACATAGGCTATAATTTATAAAGACTTTGCGTGAATCGAAGTTCGCCGGGTCAGCTAGTATGATTATAAAAAAGTTTTAATTTTACTCAAGTATCAAAATAATAGGCAGTAAAATAATAATAAAAAAAAACTCATTATAGGTAGACGGCAGCTATAAAAGGTAGGTAACTAACTCTGAAGCTAACATAACTTTTACTTCCGAAGATATCCAAGTCATGCGTAACTCAAGAGACATTGTTGAAACTCCTCAGCGGTTCATTAACTCTAGAGTTTTGTTCAAAACTTGGTAATATGTTTGGGACGGCGACTAATCATGATGCCAGGGGCTCTATAAATAATTAGAACTGCTGTGCGTATGCGTAAATGGTCACGGGATTGAGTAAGAGCAGGAGCGAGCATTGAAAATCTATGCTTGTGTGACCGGGAGAGCATATCATGCGATCTTCTGCAAACGTTAGAAATGATTCTAACGCTTCAAAAATTGGGTTCAAGAGCAAAGAATATATAATAATACTACTCCAGAGGTTCCTTATTTGTTTGACTTGGTGACAGGCAAATGAAGTGTCTCATTCTTGACGGTGTTTGATAATGGTGATGATATAAATATTTTACTCGAAACCGCGCTCAAAGCATAGTTTGACTAGATGTTTCTTCGCAATCACCGCAGTTGAGCAACGTTTACACCCCTTACATTTTTGCAAAACGTCTCTTTTTGTAGTGTTATATTTAGTGCTGTTAAATGAAAAATGAAACCTATGACAGATGAATTGAAGACTGATTTTATTACACAAAAGGTATTGAAACACTGAATGTTACAGTATGTGTCAATGCCTAACAGACAAGTTAGAATTACTTTCACAAGTTACACCTCTTGGCGAAGTATCGACAGCCGAAAGTGAAGTAATGCCAAAGTTTGAGGTGTCTGTGATAATGTTGATAACGATGATAGATCTATTAGTATGCTGTTATTGGTTCTGTCATAATCATTATCAGCCGAGCACTTCTAGTGCTGCTAGACATAGGACTCCATAACGGGACTCACAGGTATTGTGGCGGCTCTTACGGCGTCGATCGGATCTGGTAGAGCCTCGACATTAAAACGAATCACTACATAGTATAAAATAAAGTCGCTTTCCGATGTCTGTCCCCATGTATGCTTATATCTTTAAAACTACGCAACGGATTTAGATGTGTTTTTTTTATAGATAGAGTGATTCAAGAGGAAAGTTTATATGTATAATACACCTGTGCGAAGCCGGGGCGGGTCGCTAGTACCGAAATAAATTAGACTTATCAAACTCACTGTGATTAAAAGTAACTCGAGTTAGAGTTGATGTCAAAACTGTAGGTAATCGGAAAATATAGAAAATAAAATCACCCTTTTACTTTTTTTCACCCATTAAAATAACGTTTTTTATGTAGCATACTTAGGTAAAGAGTATTTTATTTATTTTGTGCGTCCCGGGTTTGTAAACTTGTATTAGATGGGTCGTATCTCAGACACCTTTGGGAACTCCTGATCTACATACCTAATCTATAGGAATATAGTTATACAATTGAAATTCAAGATAAATAACTACTTACCAATATAGGTATTTTAATTAATATTTCTATTTTGAGATATCACACTGTATTTATTTCATTTTGGTAATTCCGAATTGGATTCACATCATACGTACCTACCCATAGCATAAAGACTAAAGCAATAGAAACCGTACTAAAATAGCAAGAGATATACATTACTTCAAATATGAAATTTAAAAGGTGTTAGAAAAAGATGCACATAAACCCAAACTTACGTAATTTCGAAGGTATTCACAAACTGGCATTGAGCTATATCGGCTGCCCAAATTCAAAAAGGTAAAAAGTAGGAAGGTAAAACGGTCAGAGATTTGCACTTTCTGCTGGAACTAGAGGTTTCAAATTTCCTATCATATCGCAAAAGACAAAGTGGAACCAAATTTTAACCATATTGTCATTCCAACTTGTGAGTTTGACGTATGCCGATAGACAATGCGTTTTTTTTGTTCCACTCACTCTCGCGTATGCTGTATAATCAGATATCATGACAAATGTAACGTAGTTTTTATTTGATTAAAAAAAAGTTTTGCAAGTTTCCTATTACTTGTCATTCTTCTAAGTACCTACCTATTTGTACATGAAACAAATAAAATAACTCCTTTCAAAAAGTAGCTAGTTTGCCAATGTATAGCTTCTATAAGCCATTATTTAAAGTGAAATAGGTCGAACTGAACGTATCAAAGTTCGATACAAAACTTATTGAATCCGTGCTGCGAGTGGCTGGTACGGCCACGGGCTGCCTGGCACACCCTGGCACAAAGTGGGCATTCACCACAGATCTTGGAGATGGAGCATGCCCTATTGATCTAACAGGGATCTAATTTTGCTTGCAACACACCCGATCAACAAAGTTTGTTACCTAATCATAAATAATAATAACAGTAAAATCCCTTAAGTGATTGTCATCTGTTTGATATCAATAAAAACATTTGATTTGAAATAAATATAGTTAGATATTTAATCGAATAACCCGTTCCTCTTCCTGGCGCAAAGGTGCTACCACCATTTAAGCCTTTTAAGGTAAACCATTTTAGCCATTTTGATTGGTCGAACACTAGCAAGCAAGCCGCAGCCGCAGGTTGTCGGTCATTCAGTTATGCATGCAGGATGCTTCAGGATAAGCAGAAAGCTTCATTAATATGCAATGATACGAGCAAAAGTATAGTATTAAGATTGTCATCTTCGCGCGCATTCTGTAATAAATTTCGTAAGTTTTCGGTGTATGATTCTTTGTATGTAGCAAGTGTTTTGTGCGCCGTTCGCCGCCGCCGGGTAAAGAGAAGTTCTTGCTCTAGGTCTCTACGTTGCCGCGTCGTTCAAAATTCGCCAGTCAAAGAACTGTCTAGAGAAGCGGAGAACTTATAAAATTTCCAATGAAATATCCCCTCGCAAACATTTGCAAAGAGAAATAAACTTCGCGAGTTGTAAGTTGGCCTGTAATTCGAAAGGATGCCTTTATAGGGCTACTACCTAAATTGGAGAAATTCTAAAGAATTAGTTACGAGTGAAAAGAAAAAAAAGACTGTTGACTATAGAATCCACATATGTAGCATCTTTGATGTTTATGGTGAGATAGAAACATGAAAGTATGATAAAAATAGTTTGATGAAACTCATGACTTTAATACTGAAATTAGTTTTTTTATGCCGAACATCTGTACCTACAAAATTATAGAACCAATTAATACAATTAGTCGATAGTTTGTGATTATTTACTTTTGAAAATCTAGCTACTGCTTTCTTTAAATGTGCAAATAAAAACGTGATAATATTTTTAAGCCAAAATAAGAAGACACTAATAATAACATTTGATTTTGGTATGGTTTGGCTTCAGAGGTATGAAAGTGACATAGGCTACTTTTTTTCCTGTAAAATAAAAGGTTCCTTTGGGATAACACAAAAAATTGTCACGTGGGCGAAGCCGCAGGCAACAACTTGTAAGTAATAAAGTAGTAGAAAATTAATAAAATCAACCGTCTCTATCAAATTATTAAAAACTGACGTCATCAGATCAGTTGTGTACTTCCAATTCAAATATTATCACGATCAATAAAGCAATTATGGTAATACCTGCCTGAATTTATTTGTTTCTAAGAAACCGCTTATTGAACAGTTATTCACAAACGTTATGCAAAATATTCCGGAATCTGCGGCCCAATAAGTAATTTAAATAATCGTTATGAGACCGCTTGTGCAAACTCGAATAATGTTATTATGGATAGTCCAACTCGAATACTGACAAATGTTTTCTGAAGACATCAGCGAAGTCGGAATATATTACAGTTATATGAAGTAGAGTTAGAGCTATATTGCTCTAGCAGATACTGAATGTACATTCCGACTAACCTGCGCCAATGTTAACATTTAATTTTAAACGGACGTCTTTTAAAAAAATACGTAAAATACCTCTTCCATGGTTGTTACCCTTTGAAAAATAAGGTATCCTTCCAATTTTATTTACAAATATAATGCTACTGTGTAGATGTGACAAAAGCAAACCAACATACAGAAACAAGGTTATTCCATAGGATAATATCCTATGCGAACAACCTTAGTACCTACTATATTATAGTACTTAACTAAAAGAGCGTAATTCAAACCAACATTATGAACAACTTCTAATTTGAGGTGAACACGGAATCCAAGAAAAAAACTGATGTTTCAAACATTGGCACAAAGGTGCAATTTTGTTTCTTTTGGCTTACTACACCTTATAACAAATAGTTTTTTTACGACCAGTGTAAAAGTGACTTTTTGGCGACGTACAAAAACGAAGTAAACTGCAATTTCACTTGGCATGAAGGAAATACAATAAACATGTAATGGGCGTGTAGATCAGATACCCTCTAGAAGTATAAATATGTATTTTCTTTGTAAGCCCCAAGAATTTTATTTAGGGTACTAGAAGTTTTAAAAAATAAATATTTACATATATACAAGACTTAGAGAGTAATATAAATAATAACAATAACTGTAGGTAAATAAAATATATACCTAGCTAGAAAATCAATCGAATAACCCGCCCCTCATCGTCCCCGGTGCAAAGGTGCCCATAACACTTGCTGCATTGCCGCGTTGGATGGCTATGAACATTCTTTGCACCAGAAACGAGGTAGAACGGGAGTCACCTCCTCTTTCCCGGATCCTGCGCCCTATTTCTTTGTTATAAACGATGTAATGTTCCGGTACTAGCTTCTTATTTAAAATACCAAGCAAGTTTTGTTTCGCATCGAACACTAATGCATTTTTCCTTGCATGCACCACTTAAATAATCTGGAATTGCAACGCAACACGATTCGATAATAATTATAAAATGATCAAAGACTTACATTAACAAGCCGCCAGCATTCGAGCAATGTAATTGCTTACGCTTAGTGAGCATAAAATACATGTAATACAACGTGCTGCTTTGTAAAAAATGCTAAAACGTACAGGGGTATACTCTTATGGGTATAAACTCATCATCGACTTAGTCATTAATTTTTTTTTGTACAGCAAAGTAAGTTGGAATCTTTGTAAATCAACACCTCGTCTATATTCGTCTAAGCTTTACAAATGCTTTCTTAATAATTAATTAAGATACTTTCATAGGAGGATAAACGCATTATTATGAAAAATTTTAACAATAGGGCCAACCTCGAAATTGCTAAAAAAGGCCATACATTATCTGAAGCATCGATGACCTTTTTGTTCGTAGGTATCAGCCATAGACATGGCATTTTTTTTGGTTTTAACATATTAATGGTATTAGCTTTATTGCGATTTCAGGGTTGGTAAAAGATAGTAGATAATAATGATGAGTACCTACAATAATATCTCGCTATTTCTCAGTTCATCCGATAGTAAAATTGGCTCATACTGATGAGCATAATACACATCTGAAAGTACCTTCCTGCACTTTGCAAATCAGCACCTTATATTATGCGAATTTGTGTCGTACAGTTTTGCTTGTGTGGTACCAGGGTAGCAGCTTATGAAGACTTGCAAGTTGGTTGCGACTATCGGGTTACTTTATAGTCTCCTATTATCTACTAATATCAAGTTACTATGCTGTGTACCTTATTACGTAACTATAGTAAGTTCGTATAGGCCGGGTGGCTAGCCCTGGTGTCAGAGTTTTTAAGCCGCCTGAAGGCCTCTGACATATTTGTACGGTTAAATCAACTGGGATCCACAATTTAACGTGTCATCTGAGCTACGGCAGCACTCATTTGTAAATGTTACCGGAGGCCATCCATGCAAATAGGTATGTTGATTTTATTATTTTTAAGGTTTTGTACCGTATAGCGGCGTTCAAAAATAATTAGTTCGACATCTCTAAAATATTCTGCTTACAATAATTATTCTTAACACATTGAAATAAATAAATATTAGGGGACATCTTATATGGTCTCTGACAACAAACTAAGCAAAGCTTGTCATATGGCTGCCAGAGACTGAATATACTACATATAGGTATACATATTTTTAAATAAACCGATGTTACAATAATTTAGTCCAGCCGGGCTGGTATGCGCGCCACGAATTATTTCGTTCGTAGTGTCAGAACGAGACAGCGTTATGGCAAAGTATATACCTGTCACTTTTTCACACGTCGAAATGAGTTCTTTTCGTCGCTTTTCGTGGTCACATGCTTTATAGCCAGATTTACTATTGTGTTACTTTATTTGGTAGTAACTTTATCAGTATGAAAGACAAAGTCTTGATGAACATTAAAATTAAATGACCTCAATATCTTTCAAGCAAACTATACGACTTGGTGATTTTAATTTCTAGGGCAGTCCTTTGTTGAAATGTAGCCCCAATAGAAAGTCCGTGACTTATGCTCTTAGAATTAATGTTTCAATAACTACCAGCTCAAACGCAGCTCAAAAGGAAATCGAAGAACGTTTTTCAAGTTCTTATTAAAATGGAACTTCTAGGAATAAGTGATTCTGAACGGAGGTTTTGAATAGGTTTTCAATGAGGATAAAGAATTGATGTTTTTGTATCTTTGCTACTAATAGTAGCAAAGCTACAAGAACAGAACAGCTAGGGCTACCCACTTCATCTATGCAAACTTACTTACGTTTTTAGGGTTCCGTACCCAAAGGGTAAAAACGGGACCCTATTACTAAAATTCGTCCGTCCGTCTGTCTGTCTGTCTCTGTGCTATATCTCAGGAACCGTTATAGGTAGAAAGCTGAAATTTTTACAGATGATGTATTTCTGTTGCCGCTATAACAACAAATACTAAAAACATAATAAAATTAATAATTAAGGGGAGCTCCCATACAATAAACCTGATTTTTTAGCCGTTTTTCGCTCTATAATAATAATGGATACAGGTAGACGCTTGAAATGTTCACAGAAAATTTAGTTGTATATTCACTACATTAATAAATAATAAAATAAATATTTACGTTCCGTGCAGAAACTGCGATAGTAACTCCATCATGTAGATTTCAAGATAAGTTGTTTTCGCATAGAGTTGGGCCTATGTTTCATAGCGTTGCACGTTCGAGCAAATATCTATAGAGTCACAATCGTGCAAAAAAAGGGTCCGAACCAAAACCCTGCCCAAGATACGTAGTGGGCAGGCTTTTTGGTTAGTCGTAAGGCGATTGCAAGCCGACTACAACGCCGCGCGATGCCAAAGTGCTCGGTTACAAGCACTTATGGTGACATAACGTCGAGATTCGAGAAAACGGGTCATTGTGAATTATTTAATGTAAATATCTAAGTCGGTATTTTTGACGGCGCTCGGACATTTTTTTACTACTTTCACTTAGGGACTCTGGCTCTGTAGATATTTGCTCGAAGCGATGCACCCACGACTCCAAAACGTAATAGGCGATCCTGTTTGACCACAAATAACCACTCAGTAAAATAAAATAGGTTCAATAAAATTAAGTATCGTACAAAAATAAAATATACCTACCTAAGTATTGCCTGTGTATTAAGTTTACCTCCTACGATAGGAGTTCTCACTGTACAGTTATGCAATTAAAGATAATCGATTCGCAAACGGCAAAGATATAAAATTAAATAAAAGGCATTATCTTTCCTATACTCGGTATTTTAATTCGATTCCAGATTTGACATTAGCTACTGTCATTTTTGACAGTATGTAGTACTCGTATTAATAATCCATATTACCGACTTCCCGACCGCATTTGACCGAAAAATAGGCTAAAAGACTCCAACCATGTACTTACAGAATTCGAATAGTCCGCACGGATTAAAGTATCATTGATGTAGTAATTTTCATAGAATTGTTGATTTTGAAGTGAAACTTCTAATGCAAATTCCAACAAGGTTGCGTTAAACTTTTAACGCTACCATGGACGGGGTATGAAAGCACTGTTGCGTCGAAGTTTCACTTCTTCCGTGCGGAGGGCTCCACTTGCATTTTTTATAAACTACGCGTTTGGTTTCGGTGAATTTTAAATAAAATCATTTCTAAAGTATGAATTATCAAAACAAAAGAATCATCAAAATGGCTTCATAATTGGCGGAGTAATCGCGTAACATTTATGTACAATTCTACATACAAAACGAATTAACAACCTCCTTTTTGAAGTCGGTTAAAAATTGAGACCCTTCTCTTCTCATATGTCGGTTGAAAAATACAGCATACCAGATATCACGTGTTCCTGCACTTTTATCTCACTTACCAATAAATTTTATTCTGAAAGTTAGCAGCGAGTATCGCTGTAGTTTTAAAACTCTTTGTGCGCGGCCACGGTCGAGCGGGCAGCCTGCTAAACGACACCGATATATAACAGGATTTAGCAGGTCAGAGGACACGGCCAGCGCCGCCTGACCCCTTAACTCTCGGCATGCCTGGTAGGGTCTGAGAGACCCAGCGCTGCGGTTAAATCGTTACAATTCATTCAAATTCGAATTCCGCGCGTAACGGCTCTCAGTAGCTGATCGAAGTGAACTTAGTTACGCTCTCCACCCGCTACCTCAGTCCGGGGCATGCTCCACTAGTGATAAGACGTCTGTAAAGTGCTTTCGGGTCTCACTGACCCCACCAGGCATACGGCGTGACCTTTTCATGTAAGTATTAATTAGTTTTTTTTTGTGATTTTGTGACTTATTTGTTAGTAATAAATATTAATTTTTTACTGGGAACACGTTTTTTTTTATGAAACGCTAGATTTTGAATGTTTTAGTTTGGTGTTAAAAATTGCTGTTTGGTGTCGGGAAGCATAGGTAGAAAGATCCCGATCCCTTAAGTTAAAAAATACAAGTATAGATAAAAGATAGGTTGGTACGCACATGTTACTTCACATATTTTTTTTGTAAGTTTAACTGAGGCTTTGTTTAGAGTTAACCTTGGAGTTTCTATAGGCTAAAGCAATTTAAACACTGTTAGGCAGAAATTTCTCTTTTTTATTAGGCGGGTTTGTCTTCCCCGAACTATAGTTTTACGACCAGCGGAGCAATAGAGACAATAGAACCAGCTAGTTTGATGATGCCGCCCGCGATGCAGCTGCAACGGCCAGATACGCCGCCGTCATAACGGAAACCTAAATGTAATTGTAATTTATTACAAATAAAATTGTTTATCTACAATTTGGTGTCTTTAAAATTTTACGAATTTAATATGGAGGTTTTTACTTTACTTTAAATTCAACTTATACTAACGCATTTTTTTTAGTTCAAAATGGAGAGACACCTATGTGACAGGGACATTATCAGTTTGCTACTCGACGAAGATCATGAAGATGATATTGTTTTCAACTCCAGCGATGAAGAGTCTCATGAGGTCGCAGACAAAAACAGTGAAATTGATATGGCTGCTTTGGAGGAAGACGTCGCTGATGAGAACTTGCAAGTATTTGCTGATGAAAACTCTTCAGATTCTGAAATGGACGTGCCACTGTCTGAGTTGACTTCGCAACCATCAGGAAGAATTTACAAAGGTAAAGACGGAACTTTGTGGCACAAAATTCCAGCTAGATCAAACGTTCGAACACGTAGTGAAAATATAGTATCTGGAACGCCTGGTGTAACAGTACTAGCGAGAGATGCAAAAACACCTTTAGAGTGCTTCAATCTTTTTGTGAGCGAGTCGATGTTGCTGGATATACTGTTGTACACAAATGTGAGGATTCGAAGAACCAGACTTGGTCTGAATACTTCAAATGACTACGCTTATGTAGAATTATGTATGGATGAGCTGAAGGCTGTCATTGGTCTCATTTACCTTGCGGGATTATACAAATCTGCCAGGCAGAATTTACAAGACTTGTGGTCTAATGATGGAACTGGTATTCCTATTTTTGCCATGACAATGAGCTTGAGAAGATTCGTTTTTATTGTCAATCATTTGCGATTTGATGATATTGATACACGTGAAGAAAGATTGTCACAGGATAGACTAGCTCCATTCAGGAATCTGTTTGATGAATTCGTAAGAAGATGCCAACTATACTACACGCCCTTTGAAAATTTGACAATAGATGAAGAGCTTGTTGCTTTCCGTGGCCGCTGCAAATTTCGACAATATTTGCCAAATAAACCAGCCAAATATGGAATAAAAATATTTGCGCTCGTAGATGCCCGAACATTCTACTCACTGAATTTGGAGATTTATGCAGGCGAGCAACCAGAGGGGCCTTATAAGGTCAGCAATAAGCCACACGACGTAGTCGATCGCCTGGTCGCACCAGTTTCCCAATCAGGAAGGAATATCACGATGGATAACTGGTTTACAAGCTATCCAACATACGAGCACTTGCTAAACCATCACAAGCTAACCGCTGTCGGTACAATGAAGTCAAACAAAGCTTGCATACCTGAAAAATTCAAAGCAAGTAATCGAGAACAGAATTCATCGCTGTTCGGATTTCAAAAAAATATGACTTTGGTATCATACATCCCAAAACCTAGAAAAAATGTGTTCATGCTGTCATCTCTTCATCATGATATGGAAATTGATTCAGGTGAGAAGAAAAAACCAGCAGTTATAACATTCTATAACAAAACGAAGAGTGGTGTTGACAACGTTGACAAGCTAATTAGATCATATGATGTATCAAGAAACTCCAGAAGATGGCCACTCACGCTTTTCTTCTGGCTGCTAAACTCTGCAGGAATAAATGCAAAAATCATCCAAATGCTCAACTGCCCTGACATAAAAAGCAATCGCAGAAGTTTTATCAAAGATCTGGGTATTGCACTGATAGAATCACATCTACAATCAAGACAGAAAAACACTCGCCTTTCTTCAGATCTTCGCAAACGAATTGCCAACCGTATTGGTCTCCAAGAAGGCCCACCTGCAAAAAAAACAGCTCCAGGTGTAAGACGTAGATGTCACGTATGTCCGTCAAAGAAAGACCGCAAAACGCAATACATCTGTGAGGTATGCAAGAGCCATGTGTGCCTGGATCATGCAATTTTCCAGTGCGAAAATTGCTTCGAAAACAAAGCTCGTGAAGACGATGTTGGAAATGAAGAAGATTAATTACTTTAGCTTAGAATTTAGAATAATATATGTGCCTAATGTTTCCCAAAGTCTGATTAAGATTATTTTTTGTTTAAGTTGATTTTGCATGTTTATAAACATTAAGATGTTAATTTAACGTTGAAAAACGTATACCGAGTTTAATTAAAAAAAATATTAAAAGATATTGTTGATTCGACAACATATTTTATTTAAAACCCTTTAAAGCTTCTTTAATTTTATAATTAAACCATAAATGTTTCTAATTGACACCAATTTGTAGCGAAAAAAAAATATTTTAATTTAGGGTCTCACAGACCCACCAGGCATGCCATGTAACTTTTTTCCACCAGGCATGCCGAGGGTTAAGATAGTCTTAATAGAAGCACGTTTAACATTCTTAACTTTTATGATAAGTACTAATATGGATCCGATTCCTGATGAGAGAAACGCTCAGATAATATTTTGAAGTGATCCTTAGAGATGTAATAAGGTCCGATCATTTATCTAAAGTTAAAGACATGATGATCTTTTTATAGAACAGGCAGCCCTGTATTGTATCACGTATTTTAGAACTAAACCCAGAAAACACGGGCCAGTGCCGCCTGACCCCTTAAGATAGTCTTAATAGAATCATCACTTATAACTTTCTTAACTTTACGATATGGATCCAATAATGTTCCGATCATTCCTACTTCTAGCTTTAATTTGATACCTAATATATTTTTTTGAGACAGGATTTAACAGGTAGGTAAGAGGAAACGGCCAGCGCTTTCTAACTCCCTAAAATAGTTTAACTTGAGACGAAGGTAGGAAAGGCCTAAAAAACGCTGGCGTGACGATCTTGACACTTACGGGAAGGTTGCCGGGATTTGGCTACAGAACGCGATAAATGGAAGGAAGTGGGGGAGACCTGTGCCCAGAATTGGGACAGCATATTAGGTTGAGAAAAAAAACATGGCTGAGATACTCGTAATATCACCTACTTTTTCGGATCCATAGAAGAATAAGGAGGTCCGACTATATTTCTAGATCGGACTTGAAGATATGATGATATTTTTATCGAACAGACAGGCCTGTATTATATCATGTAGTTAGTTATATAGGAACTAAGGTCAGAAGATTGGACCAGACCCCTTAAGATGGTCTTAATAGAAGCACGTTTAACATTCTTAACTTTTATGCTATGGCTCAGATAGTAATACTTAGTCCGATTCATAGAGAAATAATAAGGCCCAATCATAATTTTTAGCTCTTATTCTTGAAGATACGATGATCTTTTTTTATCGAAAAATATTTTTATAGAATATCGAATCAAGTCAGTTATACCAATGTCATGTAATTTGGAACTAACCCGGTGCGGCTAATTCCTTAGTATGGTTAAAATCACGTTTAACATTTTAAACTTTTTTGTAATAGCTACGATAACACTATTTGTATATTCATATTAAAACTCTTAACTTGAAAATATAATTAGATTTTTTTAGAACAAGCAGGTCAGATATTACATCTAAATAGACAATTAAGGTTTCTTATTATGGAAACTATATAATGTGGTTTTCACACAAACTATAAACTATAGTCGTGTCTAATGACCATAGTTCGTTCCATAACTGCTGAGATTGAACTAGTTATAATCTACTGAAGAATTTGGTACAAGTCATAAAAATAATACAAATATTATTAACTTTGTTCAGCACGCATTTATTATATTTTAAAAACTACCAGAATAAATACTCGGAATTTTAATTCGATTCCAGATTAGGCATTTTTCTCTATTGATTCAATTGTCAAATCTAGAATCGAATTAAAATTCCGAGTATAGTGATTTTTTTAAAACAAACTTTTTAGATAATTACATTCGTCTAAATTGTCGTCGCGATCCTTGGTCTCAGCGGTTATGGAACGGACTATACTAAATACGTGGGTGTATATACCTACTCGTTCTAAAGTACTTCTGCATCTTATAAGTAGTCTGGAATAAAGACATATTTTACAGAAATTTAGGTAACAGGATACAGGCCAATGCTTCTTGACCCTTTCTAAAATAAAATCTTACAATATGGCTACGATCACTATCTGATCATATTTATAGCTTATACTAGAGAATGCATTTATTGATTTTTATTAGACAGACCAGTTAGGTACCTATATGTTTGTAACATTAAGATTTCATAACGAATTTAACAGCTAAATTTAAGTAGGTAAGTCAGAGTACTCGATCCTATATCAGAGTATCTATATCATGTGATCCGATCATTGTTTTAGAAGCACGTCAACTTTTCACTGGTACTAAATGAAAAGTTCCCGACTTGTTTCGTTACTTAAACAGTTGATCAAGATTACAACTTGTGACCCTCTTAATATGAATATGCGTATTTAGTAGCAATACCGCCGTCAAATTTCATTGATTCGTTTGGGATCGAAATCGAGCAATATTTTTAGTTTTCCCGGAAATCTATTGGGTCGGGAAGCGATCGTTCCGGGCGCTGTCAGGGCAAAATTTATTCGAGTTGAGGAAGACCCGCCGAATTGATAGCTGCTATGGGCATACTCGCTTTTTAGGATTTGGAGGAATGGAAATAACGCAATACGCTCGTAAATATGCGTACTAGAATATGGAGCGAGGGAGAATGAAATTTTAGTGCACCCAAGTGTAGCCGGAAGGATATTAGTTTCAGTTTTTTGGTTTTTTTTTCTCGATAAATATTTTCGTCATTCATATTGTCGTTTCAGCCATATAGGACATTCATTGTTGGACATAGGCACTTCCTATTTATCTCCCAATGAGATTGATTGAAAGCGGTTTACTTCTACAGTGATCTTGTGGGGACATCAGAATCACGTAGGTACGTAGTTTCCACTCGAAAACTTTTAGACCCCATCAGTCATCAATCAACTGTGCTATGTGACCTGTCCACTACCATTTCATCTTGCCAATTTGCTGAGCTATACCAGTAACTTTGATTCTTCTTCGGATCTTCTCATTTCTGATCTCGCAACTGAGACTCCAAACATAGCTCATTGGGCAACTTGAAGCTTGACAAGGTCCCTCTAAAATCGAGAAAATTCACGTGTTCCAATACGTTTTGTCCAAAACCAATGATGCTTTTATACGGAGCTGAAATATCCGCGTTTTTGTTATGATATCACTAGTTGAATGATATCCTAGAGTAGGCAGTGGCGGGTTTACGAGTTTGCCGCCAGTAGGTATGCTGTTGAATTTTTGACCCACAAAATCTGCTGCTCCAATATGCGGACTACGCAAACCACACGCAAACGGTAGTAATGAATATTTCAGACTTTGATTCTAAGCGACAAATCGTATACCCTTATGTTATTTTTTCTGTAACCCTAATAATATTTAGGTATAAAAATTAATCTTTTATTTTTGACAATAAAATGGAATGGTCCCAAAGCCGCCTTCTAAAATCTACCGCTTTAATCTCCAGCCTGGGGCCTTATTGCGTAAGCGCTCTGACGTTCGGCTACGCTTTTCCTCCCGCTCGCTCTCATGAAGTGAGTAACTAGCGCGAGTAGCAGAAAAAGTGAAGCCGAACGTCAGAGCGCTTACACAATAAGACCCCTGCTCAGCCTATTGGTAAATCTGCCACTGAGATCCGTCATCTAGAAAACTCCCGGCATTGATTCATCAAAATACAAGTTCAAGGTTGTTTATTTCTGCGTTCATGGTATTCTTAAATATACATAGCAACCAAGCCTGTGAAAATCAGTACGCTCTTGACATTGAAATTTACAGGAATCAAACCGAGACATTGCAATTTTACACTTTAAGCTCCGACAATAGGGCGGTAACTAATTTTGTTCTGCAGATTTTCTAGGACAAAAAAATTACAATTTTGCTTCTTAGAAACAGTCACAGTATTTTCATAAATCTGCATACTTTGCAATCTTATATTGTTCACTGAGATAAGCAGCAAATTTTTGTTAGAAATGGCATACATTATATTTGTATGCCATTTCTAACAATAATTTGCACATTATTATGAATTTGTTGTAAATGTACCTACCTAGGTTTATTGTAGTTTTTGGAGAAGACACGGAAGGTATATTTTGCAGGTAGTTATAACTGTATATTTTTTTAAAATAAAATTAGCTAAAAATAAAAAAGGAGTAAAAAATAAAATGCATTACCTGGTAAATAGGATAACATGTGCAACAAACGCGTAAAGATTATTTCAACAATTTTCAACATGTACCTACCTAGGTAAATTTATCACTTACTAAATTATATATACTTAATACCTATAATATTTAAAGGAGGTAATTATATTGATATGTAATTTTTAGTAATATCCAAACTGTCCAAAGGCTTTCCAAAGGCTTAGCCGATTGTAGTTTCGGTTGGCTGCAATTATTTTCGTTTCTTTTTTGTGAATTTTGTTCTCTTAGTTTGTACAGCCAAGATCACTTACAGTGAGCATAAAAAGTATAGGTAGGTACGAATTTCTCAACCAAAAAAACAACGTACCTACGAAATTCCTTGGCTATACAATAGTTGTACTTTGATTGTTAAATCTCTACGCAATCCTTACTAATACTATAAATCTGAAAGTGTATTTTTTGGTTTGTTACTCCTATATGCAGCAACAGAGCAACAATTTTGGGTATAGGTACCTACTATAGTTCAAGCTATTTTTTATAGGGAAAAATAAAAAAAAACCAATAGGATGGCACAAAAAATAAAACTTATACTTACGCGGGCATAAACGCAGGCATATCATAAAATAGCACAATACATACTTACTCGTAGTTCGTATCAAAAATGTCATGTTTGGTAAGCAAAGTAAGCACCCCAAAGAATGTGAAGAATCTGTCAAGTTCCGTCTAGTCTCCAAGATGAGTCTACATTAAAAACGTCCTAAGTATGCATGTGTGAGTGTGAAAAAGGAATTTTAGAAGCGGATTTAACCCGCAGTGGGGCGCAACTACCTACAATACGAGCAAAAAACTAACCGTCTTACCACAAAAGTTTAACGCACGCTCTAGACAATGTTTAACAGTACAAATTGCATGGTTAAACAGTGTTTAAATTTTTTGTGATAAGGCGGTACGGATCTGCCGGTCAAGGTTAGGTAGGTAACCACAAATTTCATTTTCGTTGACCCTTTTATAAGAATTCGTCTTCACATCTTGGTGTTTAGTTGTACCTACTACCTATGTACTCGTACATCCATATTTTCAGTATGTAACCTCCGAGAATAAAATGTTAACATTTACGCAATTGAAATGAAATGAGTAATCGAAAACGTACCTAAATTTCAACTTACCAGATTTTCTCTTCTTTCCAGCAAATGAAATCCTTTGCACAGTGGTCCAAATCAAAAAACGCGGACGTAACAAAAATACCACAAAACGGTTCACGCACGCACTATACGACTATTGCTTTTCACACGAAAAACAAAAACGGATCTTGATCACAAAGTTGTAAAGTTTCAGTTAAGGTCATAGTTCACAGTTGGAAAGAAAACTTGGTGGTTGAAGTTGTTGTTTTTGATGGAGGTTAAAGAATGCATTGCACACGTGAGCGAGGAATGCGCCGGCCGGCAGGCAGGGACGGGCGGACCGGTCGCCGCGAGCCGGGTACTGTCAAACCGACCAGCTGGTGCGAGATCGCCGCGCCGCCACTCTAGCGGACGCACTCACAACTAAATGAAGCCTCCGAGAAAAGCCACCCAAGTGAAACAAACGCGTTTTAGCTTTGTGACGTCTGCGAGTGATATTTTGTGATAAACTCAATAATTGGTTAACGTTTTGAGCTGAGTGCAATTTAATAAGTTTTTGAGTTGCTGCCAATTTAAGTTTCATAAATTAATCGTTGTAATATGGTGGGTAGATCAGGTAGATGATTAAAATAATACAATGAGTCAGTCAATTAGATTACCATAAAATATCTATCTAGGATAATAAAGGTATCTTGTTATTTTTCGAAAAATAACAAGATTTTCCTTGACGTCACGTCTAACCTACACTTTGTTTTTATAAAAGTAACGTCAAAACTTACGAACTTCGATCTCTTTTGTCAATTCTTATCTAACTGCCAAAAAAAATAATTAGGTAACAAATAGAGTGTGTGCAAAGAGAACCGCCGTGGCGTCACGGTGAACTAACAATAAGATTTATGCAGCAGCCAAGTTACCAACTGCTTGGTAGACGCAAATTTACTGATGAAAACCGAATTGGTGTATCAAACATCTTTTAGTTGTACTAGCAATGACAGAGCAGTGTTGTCAACGAAACAAAATTAGTAAAATGGCACATAGGCGACCTCACCTACGACGCAACTCTCAGTGCACAGACTCTATTAAATATGTTCTGAAAATCTAACTGTCAGGCCACAAAAATGATAATAATTTCTTTTACACAGACCATACCCTTAAGACACCCGTCAATTTTGATAAAATTAGAAAAGTAGACCAAATATGGTATTAAACTGAATAAGCGTCAAAATGGAAATAGACTTCACTCCCTCTTGGCAATCGACACGTCATGGCGGCGCGTCGGCGCTGGGGTGGGAGGATATTGACTTGCGGCGACGCCAGTGCGCATGTACCAAATCATGTGTTTCTGTTTTTAACCTAACACTACGAGAAAAATGTCGCCAATAACCACGCACAAACATTAGTTAACTCACTAGACGCTAATCGGAAGACACATTTTAAGTCCAGTTTTAGACCGGGTCGATGCACTGGGCGTTAAGGTTACAGCTAACGCGTATGACCTTGACCTCGGCGGACGTAGCAATTAGCGAGTAGAGTGACTACAAATGGGAACTTTCTCAGTTGTATTCAAAGCTCATAATGCATTGTCAGATGCTATTTTTAACTTCCACAAAATATAGGCGTGATGATCATTCGGCACCGTATAAAATTGATCTTAAGTTTTAGCCATAGTACAAACATTTTACAGAAAAAAATAGATTATTATACCTAGATGATACTCCGGATATTTAGAATGATGATTATAAGAGCATTACGAAAGAGTTCAATCTATATTTAGGAGACGTATTTACGATATAGATCTAACAAAAAAATGGTCATCTCATTTCTTGGGTAATCGGGTAAAATAGTATTCCAAATACCTAGCTAACATCACGATATCGTAACATTATAAATTTATTTTGTCCTACAATAGTCACGCGATATTCAGAAATAAAATTTATGACATGTCGTTGGCTACGACTTCTCGTGAATCACGCACATTGTCAACCAAGTTATTAGGCGATGTCGCTTTCTAAGTTTTATAAAATAATGTAGGTTATATTATTATAGGTGACTAGACTGGTACAGATGCCGCTAGGAAGGGAAGGAACATTTAAAGTACATGTCTTAAAGTTTTATGTTTATTATAAGACTGTAAATGTCATATCACACGCCTTTTAATTACCCGAAAAAGAAACAAAAATCCAGACAGTTTTGTCCATTCTGTATTAGGTATCTTTTACAAAGAAAAAAAAATCTATTTTATGAACACGATTTTATCTTTCAATTTCAATAATTTCGAAATTTTATTCTTTATCCAAAAAATTGCAAAATATTCGATGACAGTTCTTTAAATTTTTTAACAACTGTATGGCCCCATAACTAACTACTTTATACCGAGTTGTTTTTTTTCTGCTCAAGTTTTATTTAGACTGGAACTAGGCAAGACTGAGCGGCGGTCTGTTGACAGACGGAGAATGCAGTACAAATACAAATAATCTAATTTAAAGTTGTTCACTCACATTTCCAAAGACGCTAGCTTTGTAATGCTAAGTCCTCACATCGCTGTTTTTGTTCGCCTTCGTGTTCGTCTCCTATACAAAATCGCAATACTAGAATCGACAAAACGTATCAAACAGCTGATTTCCTATCTCCAATTTCCGGGGTAGGCCCCTTAGTAAAAGTTGTTCATAAAAATGGTCTGAATCACCCCTTTTTGGCTTAGTACATACCCTATGTGAAATGCGAATAATCGGCTTAATCCACAAATCCCCTTGAATGTTCCCCTGCGCAGGGGATTTCCTGTATTTGCCTGTTCGGACGAACAAAAGGAATACGCAAATATGAAAACTTTCGTATCCATCACCGACTTTTGTGGACATTCGTATATACCACCACGAATATATGCAAACTACACCTAAAAAAAAATACGGACACCGAATAGCGATGTGATAGCCCAGCATAATGCAGACATAGCCGAATCCTGGCAGCCAGCCAACATTCCTTTTTCGTGCGAAAGTCACTTTTTCGTCGGTTTTCTTCGAAAAGAAAGGAAGTAATTACTTAGATTTATGGTATCAAAAGAAAAGTCAATGTAGCTGTGGGTCTTTCTCGAGCTCAGAAAACAATTTTTCCGACAATTCGACCAATTTGATTCAACCTGCCTTTGATATCTACGCGGTTCTGAGATAAAGAATGTGAAACTGAGGCGTGTAATTTAGGTTCCGAGTTATTTTTGTTCGTAAACATTTGGGGATGTTGGAGTTTTGGCAACATTGTTGATGTAGGTTGACGTAATTGATAACTTCTGAGTAGGTAATTATTTGTTTATATGACGTTGTAGGCAATGTATATGTATATTCTACACCTACTATACAAAACGTTCAGATTGTAGGTGGATTGTTAGTTTGAGATTGGATAAAGACGATCGAGACTGTTTCCTTACAGTTGGTTGAATTAAACTGCCGATGACGATGCTAATGATTATGATTGACAATGCTACATTCAGCATAACAACTTTATTAATTATTTAATGATACTCTAATTTCCGTATTTTTGTTTCAGCTAGAGGACGTTCACTGCTGGAACTGAACGTCTCCCCTATAGGTTGTCTATCCGTGACCACTATCGATGCAACTCGGTCGCAACCTCGGGATGATGAGGTATTTATTCATCTCGTAATTTTAGTGCTCGATTAGTCTCGTAGTATATAATAATAATGTGTTCAAATTGCGGAAGTTTAAAAACAACATCCCCTTAGATTTCCAATAAAACCGGCTGGAAGCTGCTTGTATCCAGCGCGATCCTGCGGTCTTGGTGAGATCGTTCGTCGACTCACTCATCGATTTCTCACTCACACAGTCAGAAAATATTTTTTAATCCCTCTTTTACTTTATATTATAAATAAAAGAAGGCTGGCAAAGTGTTAACAATAAGCATATAATAACAGGTAGCTACGTCTTAATATCTACTACGTTAAGTAGGTATTAAGACGTAGCTACCTCTATCTAGCTGTACAGAGAAGGGCTACGTTCTACAGTATCTAGTAGACGTAAAACGCTGATAAAATTTTAATATAATAGACCTGTGAAAATATCAATTTATTAACTATGTATAATTATTGTACACTTGAGTAGGCTTTCGTTTCCTCTAAATTCAAAATTCCTCAAAGAGATGGTGCCTGCTACAATTACTTCCTTTCCTGAAACTAAGTTATCAATGTAGTTTTTTAACCACTCGCCAGAGGGCAGCTCGCAGCCCCACGATGCGGCGAAACTGCGAACTATATTGTAGGCTTCTAAAGTAAAAGCCTTTAACCATTTACTACAGATGGCGTTATCAGAATATTATGAAACGAAATGTGCTAAAATTAATAGTGAAATTCATAAACGCGTCGCTATTTTGGATCAGCTTTTTCGATATGACCAAAATTTATCAATTTTTTTTTGTACACATGAGCTAATTTTTTGAAATCTTAGGGTTTCATAGTAAAGGTTGTTTATTTCACTTTCATTCTTGAATTTCATTATGGACGTATTGGACGATAGTCCTTGCGTTCGTTACAGTGTATAATATCAATAATTAAGTATTCTGCAAGTACCTATTTGTCTGTGCAAATAAAGAGATGTACCTAATTAAGTATTTAAATAAATATACTTCAGAAATAGAAAACGGTTAATTTCAGAGGACAGATGTTAATGGCGTGCTGTTCTGCACAATAATTAGTGGTCTTCTAATTACGTCTCAAGAAATTAATATGCGGACGACGTACATCTTAATTTGCTTGCTCTTTGAATGAAAACAACATTGGCTGTCGGCTTCATAAATATACATTTTTTGAAGTATTTTGACTACTAATTTTGAATCTTTTTAGTGAGGTTAAAGTAGCCCAATGAGCTGTCGAGAGAACTATGAGTAAACCGAACTCTGCGAAACCGAATCAAAAACAGGTGATCCGCAGACGATACTAAGTTATAGATAGCGGCACGCGCATGTTGACCGGCATACTAAACTCATGCGCAGCCATCTCCTCCACACTTCGTACAGCACTAGACTTATACCTATATGCTGCGAGCTGTAAGTCTAGCGCTGAGGGTAGTGTGGAGGGGATGGCTGCGAATGTTGACCGCCATACTAAACCCATGCGCAATTGCGCAGTCATCCCCTCCACACTTCGCTCAGCGCAACACTTATATGTCACGACCTGTACCGACATAGCCTCCCGATCCGACAGCTCCCTGCAACAGGAAGTATTCCGTTTTTGGTATAGGCGCTGGTTACCATAGGCACACCGACACACACCGACCTCGCCAGCGAAGTCCGTGTGTGTCGGTGTCTCCAGATCTGTCAGAAGATCGGTTAGATTCTCTCCAAATAGTCAATCAGCTCAACCCATTAGGGCCACAGGGCACACCCCTTCTGGGGTGCCCGGGCAAGTCTGATCTCCCCCGCCGGGTGACGGCCCAAGCCGAGGTCCTTACCTTCTCAGGTGCCCTTGCGCTATGTAGTGGCCAACAGCTATAAGTCATTCAAAAAAAAAAAAACGACATAGCTTATTGACAATTTGATTTGAAAGCAATCCGCATACAATCGGCCCTACAAAAAAAAAGTGTTTAGCGGTGAAAGTCCTACGGCTGACGGCTGGGACGCTAGACTACTTCTGGACATAAGCCTACTAAATTGATTTAAGATTGTTTTAATAAGATGTTATTGAATGTGATGTTAGGGCCATTCGAACCAAATCGCATCAAAGGCGATCCATTCGTATATCATAGGAAATAGGAATGTAATAATATTACGTGATACTTCCTGTGCTGTTTTAGTTATAAAATAAATAAATGATACCCAGACAGGGTGATTGATAAAACACACGTTAAAGTTTATGAAATAAATGGGTAAAGTTCTGAAGCAACCCAAAGCTCTCTGACATGGACAACTGCTCTAACTTTATAACACCCTTCTTTTTAAACGTGAAAATAGCATCCTATTCATCCGTGACTCAAAGTGACATTTGATAAAACTTTTATTTCCTTTTTATTGAAAGAGCTGAAAAGAAACGCGTGCTACATCCTAGACGGCATATCTGCTCAACGTCAGGCAGTATGTAGTCAAACGCAAACCTATATGGAATAAAAAAAAAGATACTTGTTTTACATATTTCAATTTCATTCAAATACCTTCGAATGCACAGAGATACCAGAGGGATAATGTGGTCGATCGAGAAAAGAAAGAAAGAGGTGCAATGATTTGAGATGGCATGAGTTAGAAAGAGACATGAAAAATGTCTCGATTGAGTTGCTAGTTGCCGTGTTTTTCTCTCAGTGGTGTCAAATTCCAGTACATATTTGACAGTTTTGACAGCTCTGAGCCAGATTTTCCATACATTTTTGTGGATGAGAATTGCCTCAAGCGACAACAGCGCTATCTCTCTAGTTGTAATAGCTCTGTGTTCGAATGGTATGAGTGATATGATAAGTACTTACCACAGTAGCGCTCGTAGCGTAGTTTGATTAGGTGATTGTCAGCGATCACCGAAATTAAGCAACGTTCCGCACGGTCAGTACTTGGATGGGTGACCGCGGGTGGCATTTTCCAACTGAGCGCTACCGTGGCTCGGATGACACGTTAAATTGTAGGCCCCGGTTGTTTTAACCGTTTAGCCATGTCAGAGGCCTTCAGGCGGCCTAAAAACTCTGACACCAGGGCTAGCCACCCGGCCTATACGAACTTACTTACTTACTTTTACCACAGTTACACTTTTATACATGGTTATTATTAATCAATTAAACATTATTTAAGGAGAATATTTTGTACATCACAACAACCAACTTTTGTTCTAAATCTTGTCTCAAAATTAATCTAAACATTTTTTAAAGTGGTTTCAGCATCTGTATCTAGAAATAATTGTTTATGTGACATACCCAACTAACTAACATTTACACTTGTTTGCATATTTACACAATATCTCCTCTGCTCTGAGGCCCAAGTATCGCGGGTGGCGCACGCCTTTTTTAAACCGATTTCCAAAAAAGGACGAGTTTCTTTGTTCGTCTGTATGTTTTTTGTATATGTTTATCGATATTTTCGCTAATTGTGAACCGAATCAAAAGTCTTTTTGTAGTTCGAAACGGTAAGTATACTCCCGAAGTGGTCCCAATTAAATTTTATCGAAATCAGCTCAGCAATTTTTGAAAAATCAACAATAATGTAAAAATTGTTCACATCAATTCGAGCAAACTATTCGAATTTTGTTCACGATGGGAGTCAGTTTTGCCACTTTATGCGAAAAATAATTATGCATCGAGTTAAAATTACGTTTATACCAGTCAAATTATTTTTTTAAGTTTTTTATTGAAAGGATATAAATACGAATTTTTAGAAGTCGTAAAACAAAAGATTTTTGTTTTGATGTACAGAATATGTCCTTAAAAGGGTGCTAATTCAACACCAATAGCCCTGTATAGACACACTCGGACACACTGGTCAATATTTAATTTTGTAAAATACCTAATAATAAATAACATTTTAAATTGCCTTGGTGGCTAGGGTCAAAGTTTTAAAGCCTCGCAAAGGCAAAAAAAGACGTTTTTAAACATGAAAATGGCACTATCCTTTTTATCCGTACCCAAAGAGACATTTGACAAAACCTTTGAATAGCTAACGACAGTCCATTTCTATAGGACGTGACCTGCAAGTAATTACTGACCTAATTATAATCACATCATGTCACATTATACCGCTCCGAGCTCGTATTAGATATTCCCTTTTTAATGAGGAGGCTGAAAAGATGCCTGTTTTACAGACTCCGTTAATGCATAATTTATGGATGCTAAGGATCATCAGTAAACAGGAACTCCACTGCTTAACATACCCCTCACATAAAAATCTGTAATAACATCCGTTTCAAAACGGTTAAACACAGAGGGTAAGTAGGTTCGCACAATAAGCCCGTTATTTAAATAAATTATCTAGCTTGGGCATCCTACGGTATCCTACTTGCAGGTAGGCTCTCTCTGTTCGAGGCTACGTACGCCTGCTCACTACTGTTTTTTCTTGCAGCTTAGTATAGTTTAATGTCAGTTTAAAGAACAGAATACAAGTACATAGTTGTATTCGTAAATAGTAGTACTAATAAAATATAGAACTTTTGTTCGTGGATAACCTAATGCTTTTTGTGTAGTAGTAACAAACTCTGTATTCATTGCATTTTGCAGGAACTTGCTGGGTTAAGAAAATATCTGTTTGTTGCTGGTATTGTAGATATACCTGTAGGAATAATTAAAATTATATACTTATAGTCTAGCAACCCGCCCCGGCTTCGCACAGGTGTATTATACATATAAAACTTCCTCTTGAATCACTCTATCTATAAAAAAAACCGCTTCAAAATCCGTTGCGTAGTTTTAAAGATATTAAGCATATAGTTTTAAAGATATAAAGATATTAAGCATATAGAGATTAAGCATACATGGAGACAGACAGCGGATAGCGGCTTTGTTTTGCACTATGTAGTGATATGAATGAAAAGAATAAACATAAGAGACACATTTTCCACAAAAAAAAGTATCAAGGTATAATTAAATATTATACAGTGACGTGCTTAAAGGTCACTCAGAAAATAAAAGCTAAATGAGTTAATACCGAAAATGAAAAATAAGGTAATCTTATTGTTATTATTTAAATCTCCCTTAATTATTCCGCTCTGGTGCTGTAGATAAGCAAAATAAAATATGTGAATATCCACACAAAAATGATCATTTAAACAATAATTTATTTTATGAAAAAATAAGGTTGCATAATATTGTTAATTTCAGGAATAAAATCACTTTGATTTTTAAAATTAAAGGCTACAAACAATATCAGTCACTTTTCATTTCAAACTTAAGTAATTCTGAAAACTGAGATAGAGAAAGTTTAATAAAAACAAAAAATAAAGCAGTTTAAAAATAATGGTTCCTATATAATATTATTTTCATTTATTTTTACTACGATGATTTATTTCATTTTTAGGGTTCCGTACCCAAAGGGAAAAACGGCACCCTATTGCTAAGACTTCGATGTCCGTCTGTCTGTCTGTCTGTCCGTCTGTCACCGGGCTGTATCTCAAGAACCATGATAGCTAGGCAGCTGAAAACAAAATAAAATAAATATTTATTAATATTTTCCCATACAACAAACCTGAATTTTTTGACGTTTTTCGCTCTATATTAATAACTAGCTTAAAACCCGCGGCTTCGCCCGCGTTGTCTTAGTAGACAGGTACTGGCTTATGAAAATAGCCCGTGGTTTGACCCACGTTTGTCTTAGTACTTGCTTAAAATTATAAAAGGCTGCCGGTTGGCTTGCGTTGTCTTGGCACTTCCTTAAAATAATAATAGGTCGTGGTTTAGCAAAGCATTATCGTATAACGTATTACTTGCAAGGATAATGCCTATGGTTTGGCCTGAATTGTCATAGTATTTGGCTAGAATGATAATAGGTCGCGGTTTGGCCTGCGTATTCTTAGTACTCGCTTAAGATGGTAATTTATAGCACGCAGCTTAGCCTGCGTTGTCTTAATACTTCCTCAAAATTGTAATAGCCTACCGTTTGGCACGCGTTGTCGTGTTACTTGCAATGATAATAGCCCACGGTCTGGCCGCTTTGTTCGAGTAACTGCTTAAAATGATAATAAGCCACAGTTTGACCCGCGTTGTCTTGGCACTTGCTTAAAATAATAATACTTCGTGGTTTCGCCTGCATTGTCGTATAACGTATTACTCGAAAAGATAATGCTTAGTAGGCATTATCTTTTCGAGTAATAGGCATTGCCTACGGTTTGGCCTTAATTGTCCCAGTGTTTAGCTAGAATGATAATAGGTCGCGGTTTGGCCTGCGCATTCTTAGTACTTGCTTAATATGGTAATTTATAGTACGTAGCTTGGCTCGCGTTGTCTAAGTACTTGCTTAAAATTACAATAGCCTGCCGTATGGCTTGCGTTGTCGTATTGCTTGCAATGATAATAGCCCATGGTCCGGCCCGCGTCGTTATAGTATTTGCTTAAAATGATAATGGCGCGCGGTTTGGTCCGCATTTTCTTAGTACTTACTTTAAATGGTAATTTCCCACAGTTTGGCCCGCGTTGTCTTAGTACTTTTTTTGCTTAAAATAATAGCTCTTGGTTTAGCCCACGTTGTCGTATTACTTGCAAGGATAATAATTAGCCCACGGATTGGCCTGCTTTGTCTCAGTATTTGCTTAAATTTACTTGTATCTAAAGCTTATTATGGAGTACGACAATTTTTAGATGATAAATTGCAAAATATTCGAATTAAATCTAATAATAATGATTGTATAATTTTTTCAGGTTCAAATGATTATTTTATGGCCATATTGGACCTAACTGATAATTCAATATTTTTGTGATTAGTAGTAAGATCTCAATGTAACACAGTTCAACAATAAATGTTCTTTGACTTTAATAGCCCACGGTTTGGACCGCGTTATTTTATAACTTGTCATAAAATAAATACTTGATAAAGTTATATTTTAATATACCTACTGATTTTTTTTATAGCGAGAAAAGAATATTTTTCGATTTATGATGAGGAATATGACGATCATGAGTTGAGCCATGTAGTTTCCCACTCGTATACCAAATTTTATCCAACTCCATTCGCACGTCATGGTCGGCCAAGTGCGAGTTGGACTCGCGCACGCAGGGTTCCGTACCGCCCATTCCTCTTGCCGTTATTAATAGCGAGCAAAAAAATCCTAAAAATCACGTTTGTTGCATGTCCCTTAAATAAGTATTTATTTTATTCAATTTTTAGTATTTTTTGTTATAGCGACAACAGAAATACATCATTTGTGAATATTTCAGCTGCCCAACTATTACGGTACCTACGGTGACAGACAGACAGACGGACATCGAAGTCTTAGTAATAGGGTCCCGGTTTTACCCTTTGGGTAAGGAACCCTAAAAAAGGCCAGTACAGGTATATTCATCATGTTTCATTAAGTCATTAGAAATTTAATTTCGATTATTCTGAACTCAATGACAATCTCGCCCATAACCGTTTACGCGGTCAAAAGTGATCGAGACACTTGTAGGACTTTCAGACATTCTCTGACCAAGTACAGACGAAAAAGTAGCACACAAGAAGGTACATTTTATTTGAAAAATACATAGTGCACCTACATCTAGACGACGGGCATGTTCTAGGATTCCATTATACTCATCATTTGACTAACTTTTACTATGGTACCAACCCAGAAATCACGTAAATAAAATTAGCTGTTCAACACAAAACATTCATCGACCCGCGACAAAATGTAAAGAATAGGTAATTTTCGCTTCTTCAGGGTAGTTCCCATAGTAAAGTAAGTAGTTATTGATTCGTATGTACCCTTAGTTTAAGTCTATTGGCTCACAAAATAAAATCGTTCATAAACAATTAGGGGCCCATTTTGCCCCCATTGAAGGATCTAAATTATCTCAATTTAATTATAGATATTTCACAACGTTTAAAAAAAAACGCGATCAAGTTATTTTTCACGCTTATATAGGATGTTTGGTCTAGCGTTAGACAAGGAATCCGGGACTTTTCCCAGGACGTTAATAGTCATATATTAGTTAAAAGGGTGAGATATTTTCAAACAATATTGCATCGGTTTTCGAACAGTCATTTAGTACTTTTTTAGGAAATTGATATCCTGAAGGACCCACTGAAATTTTCCGGGATAGCAGTACCCCAACTGGTAATTTGTGTTATTGTCTAGCGTCGTACCAAATTTCGTTAGAATTCATTTATCTACCCCTTTTATCTTAGCTTTATAATTGATTATTTTGGCTATTGCTAAGAAACCCAATAGATTTTCCGGGATAAAATAGTTACTGTATTGAAACATGTTGTGTGCTTTCTACATACCTACCAGATTTCATTTTTAACCGTTCAGCATGTCTGATGTAATTATTGATGCTTTTTTCACCAACTTTGGGAACTTATCTGACCCGTTAGATAAGGAAAATTCGGAAAAACAGGAAGAAACGTAACTTTTATTTTATTTGTAAAGCATAAATACAAAGTTTTAAGTCAATCGGTAAAGGTAATAAAAAATTAAATGCAAACAAAAAGGGCCCGTTTTACCCCGTTAGAGGTCGATTTTTCGAAATTTTCGTCCTTTGTGCTTCATTACGTTGTACATTGTACCTATGTTCGAAATTTCAAGTATCTATCTTTAGTGGATTGGGTTGTAGCCTAAACTGATTAATTTTGGCTATCCCTAAGGATCCCCATAGAATTTCCGGGATAATAATAGTTCATGTGTTGAAACATGTTGTGTGCTTCCTCCATACCAGATTTTATCCATAACCGTTCAGCTCGTCGGATGTAATAGACGCTTTTTTCACCAACTTTGGGACCCAATTTGACCCCTTAGATAAGGAATATTCGGAAAAACAGGAACAAACGTAACTTTTATTTTGTTTGAGTAGCATGTATACAAAGTTTCAAGTCAATCGGTAAAGGGAATAAAAAGTTACATACAAACGAAAAGGGCCCGTTTTACCCCTTTAGAGGTCGATTTTTCAAAATTCCGTTCTTAGTGCTCCATTACGTGGTCCAATGTATCTTTGTTCCAAATTTCATGTTCGTATCTTTAGCGGTTTGGGCTGTAGGCTGTCTGTCAGTCAGTCACTCAGCGAAGCCTTTTATATAATAGATGGTACCAGGTAGATGCTTGAAATTTTCGCAGAATATTTAGTTTTATATTCCCTTCAATAATAAATAAAAAAATTAAAATAAATATTTACCTCTATTTACCGCTCCCATACAGTGCGGAACCCTCCATGCGCGAGTCCGACTCGTACTTGGCCGATTATTTAAATAATTTTCTTTAATCCTAACACGCAGTCATTTTTGTACAGCATAATATTTGCAAAAACTACGTCGAAACATTTTCATTGCAGTCCCGAGTACAACACAATGATAACACCTGCTATTAGCGAGTCGTGGTTTATTTATGCATCAAATAAACCAAATCAAGTACTTCACGATAAACGAATAGCTCACCATAAATCACAAGATAATGGAGTGTAGGTAACGTTGCATTACCATAACTCTCTCTACTCCTTCTTAACCAGCAATTCGATACCTGTGCCTCAAGGAATACGGGCTACAACTGACAGCTATCCTCCAACCCATTTGTAATAAATGGGTAAACCTTTCGGAATATTAATGCAAAAATAGACGGGTATAAGAGGTACTCTGATTTCTGTCTCGATACAAATATAGATCGTAGCTAGCCTACCTTCCCAACCTACACAATGTCATGCTGCTACAATAACCTTCAATGCGCCGTAAATGGCCCTAACAACTCTGAATGAGACAAATACGCTAAACAATTTCACGTACATAATAAATCTACACCATAAAGTTAAGCCTGTAATTAGAACGTGCCAAGCTTAGCACCTGCGTTAGGGAAAATGCGAGAGACTGTTAAACATAAGTGCATACTTACTGAATTGAAACTTCGCGCCGAGGCTCCGTCTTTTCTCTCTTAACTTATTCCTGAGTATCCTCCTCTTCAGGCGGTTAAGTACCAAGTCGGCTTCATCCACGCTCTCGGATGAGGAGGTGTGGGTGAGGAGGATCATAGAACCACCCACAGAATGTCTTCTCTTTTTTGTAAACACACTCCCGGATCGACTCCGAGGCGTGACCTCAGATAGGCCACGTCTATACATTTTTAGACGCTTTTTCATTTCACAGTTCACGGTGTAGTCCGACGGAATATTAATGAATTCGTTGTCTGATGCGCTATCTCTGATTTCACGGTTTCCCAAACAGATTTTAGCCCGCCGTTTGGCTCGCGAATGTTGAGACGGCTCAGCTGTTTGGCGCCGGTGTAATGCAAACCATTCGGTATTAAAGCTCGCTCGTACGGGTAAGCTTTTTAAGTAAGTGTTCAGGAACGATACCTTATTGTTAGGAGGGTTGTACATTACCCCGGATTTTGAACGCGGGAGAGTATCACTTTCCAAGCTCTCGGCGTACCTTCTTATTGCGGTATCATTCAATGACTGAGATTTATGTAGGCTCGGTTCATTTTCTTTATTGGATGAGCTAGCATTATTTTCGCTTAGCGATGATACGGAACAATTATTACTGCTGAGTAAATCCATGCTGCCATCGTGTTTACCTAAGTTATCTTTGGTACAGTTTACTAGTCGGTTTATATCTTCACAAGTTTCATTATCTGAGCTTTTGTAACTGCTGGCGTCACTGAAACCTCCCGATTTCAACGAAGCAGTTTCTAAACTACTTTTTCGTGAACTTTTTAAACTATCTACGGTTAATCTATTTGGAATGTTGGTGATGCTACTACTATCTTTTATCACAACGTTACTACTCACGTTTTTGGTAACTGCGAGCGGAGTCCTGTATACCCTAGTATAAACTTTTCCTCCCGATATCGTATTATGTTTCCGAACAGGTTTCCTATCAATGAAATGTCTGAAGTCTTTCTCTCTTAACGACTGACTGGCTCTGAGTGACGACTCATCAAAGTCAGAACTTTTTATCGATATGTTTTCATCGTTTGTTTCCACGAGAAGATTTCCATCGCAATCGAAAAGTTGTATTGTTGGAAATCTTATACTCGGAGAGAGATTTCGAGTTCTCAATTCCCATTTCCTTTGACACGGTTTTCTCAACTGAATACGAATTATGTTGTCGTCTATTATTGGCCCATCACTATCACTTGAGTAATTTTTTTCCGCCATAGTCATAATTACCGTTACCCTGAGGTCTTATTCATTAACAGGCAAGTATTTCGAACACGTGAAACTGTCATCGAATGTTAATTTGTTTGTTTACAGTCAGCTGTTCCTATTGGCATTTTGCCAAACGAAACTATTTTCTGGCATTCCCTCCGAAATAGCACCAATGTCAATTTTGTTTTTCAACGTGGACACGTGAGCGAATTCGCATAATAATTAAATCACTGCACTGGACACTCACACAGCGTAAGGTAACAACTGAACATCACTCAGTAACGAGACTCGTCGTGTTGAAACGATTGCATAAGTTCGCGTGTGTACCGATCGTGTGGATTGCACTGTCTAATGAGATTGACGTGGATGGCTTTAATTTTCGCCATCTGTTAGATGGGAGCGATTTTCGCGTGGAATTGCGGATCGGGCGCGATCCACTCGGAGATTTTCCGAGTAGATGTGGTGTTTTCGTCGTTCGCGAGACCGGACATTTTCTGCACTGAGAGCAAACAGCTGAATAGACGCGCTGAACTATAAATAGAGACCGAACGAGACGGCGATCGCCGGCTCCCCTTGAACCTAGTTGTTTGTTGCAAACGACGTAATCGGTGACGCTAATGCTGCAACTGTTCATACTGACATAGTTTCCTATTTGACCAAGCGCCGCGACCATGTGCATTCGTGACTAATAGATTCGCAGATGGTCATTTATGTAACATGTTACGAGGTTTTTATTGAAATGGATTTACCTGTTGTAATTGTAAGCTGTTATTACTCATGTGTTTTAGATATTTTTCTATAGGTATGTTTGTTTTAAGTTGTTACCTAAGTTTATTTTTTTTTGACATCGTACTCACGGTCTCTGACTCCATAGTAAGCAAAGCTTGTGGTATGTCTGTTAGAGACTGATACACTACATATATATAATTTTTAAATACATACTTACATACATAATACCTAAATATTTATTATAAAATATTTATTTTTCGCAAAAATGGCAAATCCATCGTGTACAAAATTCGAATAATTCGCTCGGATTGTTTACATTTTTGTTGATTCATCAAAAACGGCTCGGCCGATTTCTGTAAAATTAAAATCAGACCACCTTGGGAGTATACCCTTTCGAACTAAAAAATAATTTATTGATTCGGTTCACAATTGGCGAAATTATAGATGAACATACACAAAAAAAATACATACACACGAACATAGAATCTCCTCCTTTTGGGAAGTCGGTTTTATTACTTTATCAAGTTTCTTGCCATATTAGTAGTCGTTTACTTTAGTATGGTCGTGATAATAAGTCAAAATATTTTTTTTTTCAAATTTAACTTATTTCGATTATAACGTTTCCTACGTACCTATAAAAACCTTTTATTTTCTTTAGTTAGAAGATTCATTTCATGAATTTAATTGGTTTTTTAAGGTTCCGTACCCACAGGGTAAAAACGGGACCCTATTACTAAGACTTCGATGTCCGTCTGTCTGTCTGTCTGTCACCGGTCTGTATCTCATGAACCATGATAGCTAAGCAGCTGAAATTTTCACAGATGTATTTCTGTTGCCGCTATAACAACAAATACTAAAAACAGAATAAAATAAATAAATAAGAGAACTCCCATAAACGTGATTTTTCGGAGTTTTTTGTCGCTATTTATAACGGCAAGAGGAATGGGGCTCCCATACAGTACAGAACCCTTCGTGCGCGAGTCCGACTCGCACTTGGCCGATTTTATTGAATCTCACGAACGGTATGGTTCATTTTGGCTTGAGATGATTGTATGGTTCGTATTACAAACAAAAATCCACTATTCTGTTCGGTTCGTCAATGTAAAAACATAGCTTCGGTTTTTTAATTACGTACATTTATGTAAGTACCTATTTTAAATGCAGAAAATCTATCCAAAAATAATTTGAAAGCAGATTCAAATCTATTTTCGTTTATGAAAGCAATATCCGATAAATAAAGGAGGAAGTTAAATCATACGGGCATTTATCGTGATTGGATTCAGCGGCCTAATAGAATACCAGATTTTCACCTTTACGAAACGAAAATTTATTTTTAAAATATATTTTTACTATTGGGGTCGAAATCTTTTCGAGTGGAGACCACGTACCACCAAGCGCAGCGTAGAACATCCACCCGCGAGATGGGCACATGACCTTATCATAAGATCGTGCTGGATACAAGCCGCTTATTAGAGATCCATAGGGGAGGCCTATGATTGATAGATGGATGAAATATTATGATGTTGTTCAAAATTATTTTACTATACTTAGGCCGCGCCACACAAGTTAGCGGATGTGAAGTTAGCTACAAGTTGCGCAATAGCCAATCAACGTGCGGATTTATGTAAGTTTCAGTCAGTATTGGATATTGCGCAGCTTGTAGCTAACTCCACATCCGCCAACTTATGTGGCGCGGCCTATACGTAACGAAACCTAATTATTATTAAGGGGTTTTCGGTATTTACCTACTAATTATAAAATTGTAATAATTACTGAAATAAGTATAGAACCTATATAGGTACATACCTTTAGAATGGTATAATTTGACGGTAACGCCCAGTCCCCAATATACAGGTTCTCAAGTGTACCAATTTTAGGTAGCGTTTGAAATGATAAGTACCATCGACTTTGGAAGTTTTTTAGATTCACAGATAGAACAATAGTTATATCGTTGAAGGGATAGTAGTTTGTTTTCTCAATCTTGTTTAGTTCTTTTTATAGCGTTGCATATCTGTTGATTTGGCTCTGTCGTCGTTTCGCCCCGCAAGTTGTGGTCGGATTTTTATTTTATCTCATGTAATTTTATGCGTGGCTGTACCATAAGAAATACGTAATACTATGCGGGAAATTGTTCTCTATCAACGTGGTCAGAAACGACTTCTTCCTTCATCGTTCTCGGAGATTCGCCCCGCGGCGGGGCGAATAAGGGGCCTTCAAAAAGAGTCATGGATGATTTGCTCCGCGGGCCGAAACGCTTGCGGGCCGAAACGCCGAAATACCCAGAAAAACACGAAAAAAATGTGATACTGTTTAAAAATAATTATTTTCTGTTACCTTTCAATTCATGACTAGGCCAAACTTAAGCAGATAATTATTTACTAGCTGCGCTCCGCGGTGTTACCCACATTAGCCCAAGATAAAAAGTAGCCAATGTGTTAATCCAAGATCTAAGCTTCATACCGAATTTTAACCAAATTGGTTCAGCCGGTTTTTGCGTGAAAGAGTAACAAATATCCACACATAGTCACAAACTTTCGCGTTTATAATACTCGTATTGGTAGGATAAATGACATTATACCTATATTTTTATTATGAACATATATCTCACTTAATTTCCACCTAAAATAAAAATATAATTCTAATATAAAGAAGCTATTTGTAGATAGGTGACATTGAACACGAAAGTTTCCCCAATATTGAGGCGAAGAATTTATTCTCAAATTTTTTATTGTGAGAACACGTAGTCCGCGAGGAATGCACGTTGCTGGAAATAGAACACACATATAAACAATTTTTATTATTGTGCTAAAATATTTTCTACTTAGTCGAATTGTATAAAATATCACTTTTTGACTCTGACGTAAAATAAGGTTATTCTAAGTTTTAAGTATTTTTGTAGCTCTTAAAGCCGCTAAGCTAAAGTGGAACTGGGCTGGCCATGTGAGCCGCATGCCGGAAGAAAAATGAGCCAAATCACCACCAAGTGGCATCTGAACTCGGTCCGGCCACTTGGCAGGCCCCGAAAGAGATGGCACGACGACTTTGACACCTTTGATAAGAACTGGTACACTAGCACAAAACCGTCAAATCTGGAAAGATCGGGGGGAGGCCTTTGCCCAGCAGCGGGACACGACAGGCTAGCAACAACAACAACAAATAGGTAAGGGTGAATCTCTAGACGGCAGAAGAAACTTATTATTATGATCTAGGATATTATTGTGTCTACTCATGATTATGATCAAATTTTATTCATTTTGATCTACGAGTACTTTTATTAAAGACAAACTCTGGACTAGCGTCAAAAATTCGACAAAATGAATGGGACAGCTGATTTCTGGACAGAGAGTTGGTTTGATGGTAAAATTGTTCGTAGGTAATGGTGAGTACCGTGATATTTCAGAAACTATGTGACGTCAAGAAATTGTTGTGTGCGTGTTTCTGTGTCATGCCTATAAATGCTTATTTTTTCTAAATATTTAATGCGATATCAAAACTACGGCTTTTAAAGATAAAAAATAAAAACATATCGTTTCGTAAATCAATCACAACTAAGTCTGTTAACCTCCTGCAAATTACGTTTTGTCTCGCTTTATACCCTCGATTAATAATATTATTGGTTAACCCCCACAATCCAGGTGTCCGAATCGGGCCGTTATTAATGATTATGCCTACAGCCTCGGCTTGGCTCATTGCTAGTGGCAATAATCGTTAGTGGCCTCTACAGATGGCGCTATTACTGCATTCACTACCTACGATCAGGGTCTACGATATTCCATCCATCCATTAGCCGTGGGACGTTTACTGCTGCACGTAGGCCTACCCCATGGATTTCTAATAAGGCTGGTTGGAAGCGGCCTACATTCAGCCCGTTACTGTGATCTTTATTATATCGTTAGTCCACCTAGTCGGTGGACGTCCTACTGTGCGCTTGTTGACATAGTCCAGCGGATTGGCAAATTAAAAAGACAGCGAGCAGGACACATAGTTCGAAGAATGGACAGCCGTTGGGGCCGTAAAGTTCTCGATTGGAGAGCACTGACCAGCAGATGCAGCGTCCATGGTATGATGACTTACGATTTATTTTCTTGTACATATGGAGTAATTTATGAGATATTTTTCTAGTTAGACAACGGAGATATTTTAAGATTTAATTTTACCCAAAATAAACATCGTATTTTACTACGGGACTATTCGTCAAATCACACAATCAACAGAAAATTAAAGGCCTTTTCTAATGATGAATTATGACAATTATTACCTGTACCACAATAGGGTAGGTAATATACCTAACTGTCTAATCTTTCCTGCTTTTGTAAATCTGTACGTGTAATACAAATTATTGTTCAAATAAAGTTATGTACACAAAACAAATGAAAATAGCGTTTAATTGTTATTTAAACTAAAACCTATACACAAAATATATAATTAAAATATACAGGCCTAAAAATCTAAATTTACTTATCACACATCATTTTCACAAATCACTACTTTGTGACAAAGTATGTGAAATCGTTCTTTTCATAGATGGGTCATACATATTTAGCTCAAAATTAAATGGCTGATTTCGTCATATCATAACTTCCAAATCTATTCTACTTCACACAATCTCTTAACGGTCGTATCGCACGCTGTGGGTAAACCACTCCAACCAGACGTAGGTACTATTTGGTACTTATGAGATCTAAACATGAATGAGACTCGACCTGATTTCGTCCACGCCATTAGGCTGATCGTGTCATATTTGTTTAGGACTAGAACGGAGGTTACTATGTATGTTTATTTACCTAAAGTGATTGTTCTTTGGAGTATTCGATTTCACTCACGAATGGCTTGAGAGTCTATCTAGGACTTCTAGGAATTGTAGGAGTATTTGAGGTTTTATTGGTATCTACTTTGGTTTTAGAGTCTTTGCTATAATAGAGATGGAATTAATGTTATTAAACGAGAATGAATTAATGATAAATTTTCTCTCTTGTTCTCGAATGGAGACCACGAACCGACAAGCGCAGCACAGGACGACTACCCTGGTGGACTACCGAGGTGGACAGATGACCTCATCAAGACCGCAGGATCTCGCTGGATACAAGCCAACCGATCTTATTGGAGTTTCTTATTGGGAAGGTCTTTCTAGCAGTGAACGCTCTAGACCTGGTAGATGTATTACTAGTCCTAAAATACTTGTGAATAACATGAAAACAAAATCCGCTTTACCACATAAGATTTAAACCCGCTTTAATCACTGTTAAACCGTGCCATTTGTACTGTTAAACATTGTCTAAAGCGTGCGTAAAGAGAGAAGCGCTTTTTGGGTAAGACGGTAAGTCCTAAGTATTTAACTTTATTCGCGACAGCATGCAGCTCTGCAATATTGCACTAACTCGTACCCGCATTGCATTCCGGAAAACTCACGTAATAGCATCATCCACCTTGCATCCTCCTCGTCATATTGGATGGATGCTTCAAATACAGACTGAGTATTGCGGTTCTATCTGTAAAATTCCACACCTTCACACCTTCAGACTCTGAGTTACGTATCTACATTTAAAATACAATACACTAGCGTGATCTGCGCACAGCTAGTTTAAAATACAATTATAGGGTTTTTGCAATGTGCAGGTAATTTTGTAATTTCGTGCCTGATGTCAGTAGCACAGTCACATAAGTTGCTGATAATGATGAAAATATACAGTTAATCCATTATGTTGAAATACGTACATTTTAAAACAGAAGAACATAGAGTGTTACAAGATCTTCTACGATAACATGGCGTGAAGTGCAACGAGCAACAAATCCTTGGATTTGCTAGGTCAAAAAGTTGTTTGTACGTACACAATGTACACATGCCTTGTAGCGCGTTGTAAATACTTTCACAAATACTTTCAAACGTTATGAATTTTTACATGTTATCGTAGAAAATCTCTACTTACTCTACAAAGTGCAAGGATTTTCAAAGGCGTATACAATGTATAATATGATCATTATTATGAGAAACTTTTACTATGGCACCAACGGCAAAATTGCAAAACAATCTATTGTTTTGCTTATTTTGTGATTGGCCCCATTCAAAAAAAATGTTTTACACTAGAGGTTGAGCATAAGTTACCAATAACGCAAGCCGGTGCAAAATGATAATCAAACCACAAATTAGATTACAGTTACTACGACAAGACTAAGTAGTTGACAGAAGAATAGAAAGACAATTTATTCAGGGTAGAGGGCAACCGGATTAATACTCGTAAGACGCAGGATTGGAAATAATGATGTTTTAAAAGACAAGTTTATCTCCAGCAGTAGGTACTTAGATCGATAAGGAATGAAATGACAAACTGCACAACTAGAGCTATATTCAATAATGCGTTAAGCGTACACCTAGAGCTGCAATATTGCACTAATTCATACCCACATTGGAATTCCTGAGAATTTCCGCAACGAGTCATCTACCACAACGTCATATTGGACACATGCCCCAAATACAGAGTGCCTTGTGGTTCTACTGAAATTCCAGCATCCTCACTTTCCTCGATTATTACCTAAACGACACATAACTTCTAGTTTATTATTTTTACCTTTCACACTGGAACGATCAGTTTTCGGACGGGCAACTGCGGGTGGCTTTTTCACCACTACCGTAGCTCAGATGACATGTTAAATTGCAGGTCCCTGTTGTTGTTGAGCCATGTCAGAAGCATTCTGTACTGTACTGTACTGTACCAGCCTTTTTAATTAATAGGCCTATCCACGATGTGTGGTTGCATTGTGATGACAGAAGTATTCAGTTAGATTAAAACCTCTGGCACTAAGTCTATTCACTCGACAAAAAAATAGGTATACAAATAATCCAGAAGTTATACCAAAGGCATAGAAGACACTATGTTGTAAAATCAAATCATTCAAAACTAGTAGCTCTGGACTGGAATTTTACCATGTTCACAAAAAAAAGAATGCAACTTAGGTACTTCATTCTATTCTTAATGAATAGAATAAATCAGGGTTATTATTAAGTTACGGTATCAAATATCTTTTCAGACCAAATAAATTGTTATTATAGTTTAGTAGGTAGAAGATGACGATAGAGTCAGATTTTGTTAGTGCGTCAACTTGCCAAGCCCTTCCAATCAATTTCAGCCGAATTTCAACTCAAAGTGCTAACTAAGCGATGTTCAAACTGCGGACCAAGACTAACTTGGTGTCAAAAGCGAGACAACTAAGTACCATGCAAATTAAAGCGTATTCAAGTAGCAATTAATAGGACATAGGTACTAGTTCTCACTATATTTACTTGGTATAAAATTTACTATTTGTTCTAGTTAGATCTGCCTTATGTCAGAAGAAAAGCTGACGAACAAAAAATAAACAGAAATAACCATTCTAGCTTATTAGTTGGGTCCGGATAACAGAAATTGACCAACGAGTGATCAGACCCGAAGTACTGTATTGGTCTTTTGATAGTCCACTGCAGAAAATAAGGCTAAATATTAAGGACAATTGGGCTATACCCATTTACCGAGCTGGCTGGCCGTATAGATTGGTGTATTCACATAGGTACACCATTTAAATAGTTTACAGACATTTAAACAGGTTGCCTGATGATGTTTTGCTTCACCAAAAAGCCACTGGTGTTCATATTCGTACATCAATCTTAAAGAACACAATATTACAGGATAGGTTTGAATTCATGCATCACGCTTGTGAACGAACGTTGTCTCACTGACCCACCACGGCTCAAAGCAATCGGAAACATTTAATTATGTATTGTGTTATTTTCGGCAAATTGAAAGGAAATCCAAAATACGTTATTACACATGCGTAATCCAAAGACATTGAAATGCTTATTGATATTCAGTAAGTTTGCCTGTTTTAGTAATTTAAAATTGTCCAAACGAAATAGCAATGAGCAGGTTTAAACGCCTTAAGGTTTCCTGAGACTCACTGCGGTTTCGAAGCTTAGGAAATGAACGGAGATCCAAATAGACAGCCACTGTGTAAATGCAATGTGAACTAGTTTAGATGCAGGAAGTGTCCAGTTCTCGAAAGTTTACCAAAGCTTTTACTGTATACGACAACATTGGAGAGGTCCTAAAAGTATTAGCCATTGAATAAGTACAAAACAATTCATTTAGGTAATACAGGTAATTGCTTTTCAAAGTGCATGGACTTAAATAAATTAATAAATTATACTATGGGAAAACCCATGACATAGTCAGATTTTTTTTTGTAGATCCAATGCGTTTTTCGTCTGAAACAGCTCATGTTACTTATTTTCTTGATTTCGGGATAGGATATAGAAAAAAAGATGTTCCTGATGATGATTAAATACATAGAGGTACTCATTGAAGAAGTCTTTCCACTTTTCCAAAAAGGACTTCAAACTAGTTAAATAGGATTTTTTGGCCATAGTCGACCTCTTCAATCTACTTCTTTTGAGTAATATGATAATAATAAAAATATTTATTCAAAATTGTCACAGCACAACAACAATATATTGTCCCCAACAATATTTATTTCAAGTCGTTTATTTCCATTCCAGTTACGAAATTTTTGAATCGTCAGCATAATATCGGTCGTAACTTGGCAGATTCTTTTCAAAAACAGCTCGGAACGTCCCAAATTCTTACCTCAATTTTCTTAATGGTCCTTTTTAATTTCATTCCTCACCTGCGGCGTACAATGGGGTGGTAAATGAAAGATGGCGCCCGTTTTATTGCCGTCATTCATCAGTCTTAGCGTTGTTTATGGATGGAGGCAAGCGTTCGAGCGTGAAATAGCTTTCGACCAGGGAATTCTGACTTGATTGGCCTCAGTAGTCGGAACTTTATTCTGTCTTCTCTGGAACGCGTGATGTGCGTAATGTTCTCGTAGCCGGGGCTTTATTGAGGTGTATTTTTTTGTACAGTCTTAGAATAACTCTGTGTACTAGAGCTAGAGCTACTTTACAAAAGTAGCGAAATGATCACAATGCTGAGCAAACATCTCCCATATTTATTTGTAATTAGATATACCTCTATAATAGTTTGGAATGTACCATGTACTTTTTTGTTGGCTACGATTTAAATACCTATGTCTTTCTTTCTTTCATATTTTTGAAGTGAAATCTTCTTTAGCGGCGTTGTGCACTTTTTGGAATGGGTAAAAAATGTTAAACTAGCGTCAGGACACGTGACCTGATCGAAAATTCGTAAGACGGAGGATGAGTAGACTCCTGGCGCGGCGTAGGAGAGGAAGTAGGTAATATCTCTCTTTATTTCTACCACGTGGCAAAAATGTATGCCTGCTCCTGCGGCACAGGGCACTTGCGCGAGTGTGCGTGTTTGATTTTGTATTTTACCACATAAATGATTTTACTTTATATGTTCAAGTTTTAACTTCTGCCGGCACTACCGAAATGCAACCCGTTGTTTTTTTCCTAGTCTGTTCAATCTTGGCCACTACTGGATGGTAATTTTTCAATGACCTGAAAGTCGGATTTATTTTGTGTTAGTAGGTACAAGTGTTACAGGGTAAAAACTGATAGAAATAACTTGTTCTTTCTAATAGATCGAAAGTGACTTGCGTTCAGTGTTCTGGTTTTATTAGCTTTCCATTGGATTGATTTCTTATTTTGCAAGTAAACTAAAGTAACTTTACATTTTACTTGCTTTCTACTTCTTTAAATAACCTTGGATCACCATTGACCATTTAAATAAAATGTCTAGTATATATTATGTCTTATGTCCAATATAATTTAGTAGGTAAGTACTTCTATAAAAAGAAATTACTTCGCGAATAGAAAAAAATGTGGTTTGTGTTTGCTTGATGAAAAATCCGCTTTCAGCACATCACACTTTATTCGCTTCAATTTGCTTGTCAATCACATTCGGGAGTTTTACATAACTTTGCCTCGGGACACGAGTCTTTGAGAGTACTCGTGGGTGGCGATTGGCACATTTTGGAAACGCTTTAAATAAGATTATTGCTTGGTTAAATATTCCAGTTTCATTTTTACACAAAGATTACTTTTGACCGACGAACCAAACCGGAGGAGGTACTCAATTCGACGCGTATATACCAACGAGTATATATTTTTTTTTATGTGAAACCACGCATAACTTTTTTCGTAGTAGTCTGATTTCAATAACTCTTTTTTTATTAAAAAGAGTATACTTCGAAATTGGTCCCATAAATTTTTTATTGAAATCGGCTGAGTCATTTTTGATAAATAAACAATATTGTGAAAAATGTAACATCGATCCGTGCGAAATATTCGCGAAATCTCTACACAGGTGAAGTCGGTCTTGCTAGTTTTTGCGAAAAATTATAGATGAGGAAGTATCAATTACTATAGAACTAAAACTTAATGTTTTAGTATCCCAGAGCAACAAACACAAAATAAACCTGTCAGGGAAAGCACGTTTTGACATGCGACAATAACTTAGGTCTATTAAGCTCAGAATCATCCAAATTCTCCCAAAGGCTTGACTAGGTATTATGTCACAACCCGAGAGTGGAAATTATTTCAACCCTTCACATTCCGCCTGTCATACCGTCAAGCCAGTTTAGCGCCACTTTTCTGCGTACTAAAAGCTTAAAACCGCATAAACGCTCACTAAAATATCATCAAAAGTACTGGTTCTGACATTTCGTTCACACAAAGTTTCGGCCAAATGCTGGCGCCGATCCAAACAGGAAGCTTTGTCCCGATCGCTGCCTAAAAAGACAAACCGAGCGTGATAATTTTTTATTACCTGTAACTATATTACAAGTATTTGCTGAAGGTTGAAAAGAGTTATTGCTTTTTTAGGATAGTTTACGCAAGTTTTAAAGTTTATTCGCTTAGCGCGTCTTGTGGTTTTGCTTTGTTTGCGTAGGCAAACCCTAGGTACAATGTTATCTATACTTCATTGTAAGGTTCAACTAAGTTAGCTGTATTTACTCGTACTGTAGGCAAACCCACCTTACTTAATATTAGATCCCTTATGTCCAGTAAGTACCTACATAATGTAGCATTAAATTTTACACATATCTCATTTATGTATAATTCGGAACGCTATTTTTTCATTTGACAGTTGTCAACAGTGTAAACGCTTCTAATTGGTCAGGACGAAACGTCAACCTGTCGAGTGATTGACAGTTTCCCAATCAATACTCGTTTGATACAAACTATCGATTTTTTCACTCGATCATTTTTTTCATTAATTCATATCGGCGTCTCCTTTTGATAAACAAACGCTTATTTAAAGCCACTCAACAAAGTGAAACCTTTGGATAAGCCTTAGTATTATTAATCTCACCTTTTTAGCATTTATCCATTTTCTTTGGGAGTAATTCCCTCTCATCGTATTATTTTTAGTCGATTCTAATTCGATTGTTTGTTAAGTAATTGCTAGTTTTTTTTTCAACGTTGTCCCCACCGTCTGCGTTAGAGAGATTATTAAACCAAAAGGACGATATGGCGGACCGGGGCTCCGATTTTCTTTCGCACCAAAAATGCGGTGGAAGGCGTATCTTCGACCCGGGGATCCCGCAGAAGACCCCAGGAGCCACGCACCTATAACTGATCCGGCGTGGAGCGGCCTCGAGTTGCCATATTATGTATATTTTTCCCCCTAACAAGGTATGTGGACGCGTCACCATTCGTACTTTTTGTTAGTCAAATAATCACGAAATACATACTAAATCGTATTATCTTCCATTGAGCGCGTGCGCAGCTACTTTTTCTATCGATTTCACTAAATTATTATCCTAAAATGTTCACTTCAACATGTGATTTCAATGCGTTTTTGGGCCAGCCACATGGATTGAAAATACAATCATTTCGTTATTTAACTATTGAATATAGGATAAAAACTTTCCCCTCGACCCTGCGGTCGTGGCGAGGTGTACTTTTCCCCGATTTTAATGTAAAATCGCTGAAATTCTTGACTTTTTGTAAAAAAACACACTCCATGTAATACCCCCTTCTAAAATGCTACTTGACTATTAAACCTTTATTAAATAGTTTGTCCACAAGCCCCCGCACGTGGTGAGGCTCAATTATACCCCATTTTCTCATTTATGACCTGAGAAAATGTAATTTTAATTCTTTTTACTTTTCTTCCTACACGGTGTTAACATGGATTCATTACATCCATTTCAGGGTTTTACCCCCAACCGGGCTTACCTTGGTTAGCCGCCTGGGCGTCGTTGGTGCACCCAGTCAACGGGGAGACCACTTACCTTCACGTGAGCCCTGCCAGAGTATTGGCAGTCTACCTCCAGTTCCTATTTGTTAACCGGCGGCGCGTACAGAGGTATTTCATTCCCCTTAATTACCGTCGGTCAACTACTACCTATTGGTGACACCATCGGATGGATCCACCCATTTGCTGTTTATAATTTAAGTGAAGGGACAGAACTCGACCAAGCGACCCACCGTTATTATTATTTTATTTACCACTATTTTACATATTCAAGTCAGACGGCTTCCCCGTCTACATTCTACCTTACCTAGTATACCTATTTAATTCATTAAGTAACCATTGTAAAATAACCAAGCGACTCACCGTTGTTTACATATGAGAGTTAGACGGCTTCCCCGTCTACATTCAGTGTTACCCATGGTACTTATTCAACACTACTATATACTCCCATTATACTACTCCTATTTACTACTAAATATTACTAAATACTACTATCATTGTAAAAGTACCATGGTGAACTCACTGTTCCTGTGAATAATAATCCTTTAAAAACACTTACAATAAAAACAAACATGCCGGTGATAAACGCTGTGATTTTATTTAACTACCTTAGTCTATAAGTGTAGGTATATTTATCCTCACCCTTTCATAGGGAAGAAACCCTGCTACAATAAATGATCAAATATAATTCAATCACGTGAGGATGAAATCTAAAAAAAAACACTGATTAATTATTTACGAACAACACATAATAATAAGCACATAGACATATGATAACATTTTTATGTTATCACTCAGGAGTACCAAATACATACATATAATATTCAACAACACCTATACTTACCTATAATGTTGTTTTATGTTACTAAAAAGCCACTTACTAATATAGTTATTATTTCATTTTTAAAAAAACAGACATTACCCATGAAATAATCACATCATCAGAGATTAAAATTACCGAGCAAAAATTTACGGCGTGGCAAATTCAAGATAAGTAAGCGCTTCTGAACCACTTAAAGTGTTTCTTACTCACCACTTTTCGGTTGTACCACGGGTAAAAAATCTAACTTGATTCAGCCAGGAAAACAATGGGTTGTAATCAGGGTGGGGTGGTTGTAGCACTGGATTGTAAAAAAAAATCAAACAACAGTTAGTATGGACATTGGATAATCTTCAGGGTGATTGCAGGGAGCGCTTATAACTGAACACTGCCGTAACTCGCACGTGCGAAGCCTTTTGGTCTTCTCATAGTCCTTCGGGCGGTAAGAAACCTCTGACACCAGAACCAGTAAGACGATAAAAGTTTGAACAAACTAATAATAAATTATCCTACCATGGATTTACAGTTAATTAATTTAGGCAAGGGATCAGCAATGGCATCCGAGTCATAGTAGCGCTCAGTGTAAAATCCATCCCCGATCTCCCTGCTGAACACTATAGAAGCGCTGAAGCGTTTCACTTTTTGGCACACTTCCCATACTATCCCACTTCGATCCTCAGATAACCTCACCCTTATGACTCCACCCGCGCATTGTGAGTACTTTTACGGAAAGTCCTTTGCTTACCAAGCTGTCCAACTCTGGAACTCTTTGCCTGTTTCTATAAGACGAGCTCCGTCGCAAGATGTTTTTAGGGAACAGGTAAAAAGTTTATACTTGTCACAGTTGCTAAACCGCAGTTGATAGTGTTTGTTTTGTTGCTTCGTTATTATTTCTATTTATGTAGTATATTGTATAACTATGTATTAGTGTATTTCTATTTATTTATTTCATTTTTATTTATAGTATTTCAAGTATTCGTGTGTACTATTTTTGTATGTATGTTTATTTGCCTATTATAACTTCGCATTGTCCTTTCATTCTTTTTAAAGCACACCCCGTCGTTTTTTTTATCTCTAAATACTTTTCTCCATCCTAAGGTTGCCTGGAAGAAATCGCTTTTAGTGATAATGCCGCCTGTTGTTGCCACTAGTTTTTTTAAGTTGTTCTTTCTTTGTTTGTATTTTTTGGTGTGACCAATAAAGAATTTATCTATCTAACACTGACCGAATATAATGTTGTTAATTTTGGTGATCACTAAAAAAAAAACAGCAAATCAATCAATACAAGAACTCAGATCAATAATAAATTCTATTAACAATCATGAATATGACTGCTAAGTACAAAAATCTGGCTTATGCGTTTATATGGAATTTAAAACAAAAATGCCATGTCGATGGGCTTATGCCAACTACCTTCAGCATCACAATGAATTAACTCAGTGTCCTCAGTTACTTCATAAATCCATCAAAATATTAACGCGGTCACAGAAATAAAATACGCTCTCCTAGCGAGACATTATTTTGTAAGGAGCAATACTATTCGATTTTTGCGGAATGAACGCACTATTATACTACCATTCTGTTGACAGAAATTGCCCCCGAGGAAGGCATGCCGGCAGAATTAGATAACAACCGCCGACGAGGGAATTCACTGAACATTTCCACGTAATAGAATCAAATCTCCTGAAGATTTATGAAGTCTTGGTAGTTTGATGAATATTACTTCTTGATAGAGCAGTCATTTTCATTATCTTGAAAGATTTATGGGTAAAGGGTGTTTGTTGTATGTTCGTCTTTATTTTTTCTTGCTATATTAGTATTAAAATCGGTTGAATTCACAGCAAAAATAATTTTAATAACCAGGTGATTTCATTATACACATTATTTTTTATTTTCACATAATTTATCTACATTTTGTGGTATTTATATAAGAAGTGTTTTGTAATGAAAAAAGTCATCAAACATAATATTTTAAATTAGGTCATTTTGCATTCTCCTAAACCACTCATATGGAATCATTACAGAATGTACATTATTTTCTATTCATTTCTATCTTAAATATTTTAGAATAAAAACGTTACTTCATTATTCTTTAGTCTAAAGCCGCGAGTAAATTAAAACTCTCGGCGTAGTTTCCAGCCTATTTATGATGTATAGCTCTATCATGAGATTTATTTCCTGTAAGTATTAAATAAAATAATACCTAATAATAAATTAAAAATTGGCCGAGCTGCGAAGACAGGCTTAAGTACCCAGGCAAGTTCCCGTAGATTTATACCTATCTAATCTTTAAAATAAAATATGTGCTAAAACCCCATTGTGGTATCTGCGGATGTTAAATAATCGGTCAAGTGCGAGTCGGATTCGCACACGAAGGGTTCGTACCATATAGAAACCCCCTCAATATATTTTATTTTTTTGAAGGGAATATACAACTTAATATTCTGTGAATATTTCAAGCCTCTTCCTGTTGCCGTTAATAATATCGAGCAAATTATTCACGTTTACCGTACTTACGGGAGCACCCTTAATTTGTTTTTCGATTTTCAGTAATTGCTGTTATAGTGGCAACAAAAATACGTTATTTGTGAAAATTTAAACATTCTAGATGTCAACATCCATGAGATACAGCCTGGTGACAGTCAGACGGACAGACGGAAAGACAGCGGATTCTTAGTAGGTAATAGGGTCCCGTTTTTTTTACCCTATGAGTACGGAACCCTAAGAACATAATTGAATCGTGATATAAACACTTTTCACGCTACGTGGTACAAAATGCAAATCTTTTGCTATTTTTTAAAATTCAGTGCAAATCTACAAACAAATACCTACCCATATATCTAAGTTAAAAACAAAGTTAATACCAGTTAATATGAATAAAAGCAATCACGAACTTTTGTATGGAGTTTCTGGACTGATATCGATGATGCGTATTTGCTGTAGCCGCTCCCATATGGACTTTGCAATTAACCCGTTCAGCATTAAACTAGATCACGTTTGATTTAACTGTTTCAATAGAATTAAGTATTTAAAAGTGTGAATTATTACGCTAACTTAGTGGATAGCTTTTCCAATTGCTGATTTATAGTGATGAAAATGCTGTGATTATTATTTATTAATTCCCCTATTTACGTTAAATTGTTTTTTTTTTTGTTTGCTCGGGGGACTGTGAAATTTCTAATCGGGAGGATTTGATCTTGAATCCCAAGACCCTGATCTGTTGCTTTTCGAATACCTACCGTTTAATAGTTACCTTTTGAATATAAGCTTATTTTCGAGAGGCATTTAGGCTATTTTCACAATATATTTAGCAATTTAATGTCAGCCAAATAATTTCAGACATAGATGAAACATAAATTTTACTTCTCTCAATCACAAGACAGATTACTGTTCCCCTAGAGTTCTAGAGCTGCGCGCCATCTATCGCCAACACGTGAATTGTCTTTGCAAATTTTTTGGTAGGTCCACAAATGAACAATTTAAAACATAACCCCAGCTTTACTACAAATAGGAATTATCCCATATAGTGTAGCTATATTTCAACGTCAGCGTACTGTTATATAATGCTACCTGCCAGTTACATTGCAACCCCGGCAACCCCACGCAGTCCTATCATCTCGATGACATTTATTACGCAAGTAAGATAATATTATGTACCTTACCTACCTACTAATAATATAAATTCGAAGGTGTGTTTGTTACTCTTTCTCGCAGCAACAGTGGAAATTATCAACTTTATTTTTCCATGGATGCAGTAATTAAATGTCGGAGAGTATCAGACTACTTATTATAATGCATTTTTTTTCATAGTGCACAAAAAACATCATATCATACGGGAAATGTCGCGATAAAAAGCTTATTGTGAATAAACTTGCGTGAGCTTGTAATCAACGTACAATCAGAAATACTAGAGAGTGACCGAAATTTTGCTCGGTACAAAATTAGTGAAATTAAAATTTCCGGTAAAGTCGCTAATAAAGATAAACTAACTAAATTATTAACAGTAATAATTTCAGTCATTATATTCAATATTTTAGTTTAACAGAATATATCTTTTGATTTTTTTCCCAGGTCCTTACATATATAAAATACATAAACAATTTTTCTCACTTATCTTTGCCCATATTTCGGCTTAGAGGTGATTTGGGTCCATTCCGCTCATTCTTTATTTAGGATTCATAATCTAGTCGAAAATATTCCTCGACCCAGAGATCGTTTCGTTAGGCATCGAAAAAAATTCATAGGAATTTTTGCGCCTATGAATGCCAATGAGAGGATTCGAAGAAACTCTGGGCAAAGGAAACATGATTTAGTATTGTTGTTGTAGTTGTATTGTAAGCCTGTCGTGTCCCACTGTTGGGCAAAGGCTTCCCCCCGATTTTGAAAGCATTAATGGTACTAGTGACTTATAGGTAGGTATGTGAATTACACCATCAGTGATAGTGATCAATGGAACTTTTGACGTAGAGGATTTAAATTCTACACACGAAGTATACTTACATACGTGAGTAGTACCATCAGTGGAACTAATCAATGGTACTACTAACAGAAAACCGATTTATCCAGTTTTGACGGTTTTATTTTAAGTTTAAGATGATGTAAATTTTATTACTCATTATATACTCATAAGTTTGTGTGATTAATACACTGCATTATTGGTAGAAAGCATTACAAATTTTAACGTTTGTAAGACTATTCAAAATTCTTAGTGATGCTGCACTTTAATTGATGAGTGTTAAATTCTCAGTAATTCTTTGGTGGGTATAAATGTCAAATATCACCATTTTACCCAGAATATGATCAGTGCCAGTGATAGGCTTCTTTTATTACATTTCCAACAGGATCGATACTAAGCAGATTGCATCCGACGCAGTTCTACGGAGGAGTGTGATTAACAAATCGGGTAACCTGTGAGTGAGTGGACGTCCTACGTTGCATTTTTACCGGTATGTGGTTTCTATTCCAGAATTTCGCGACCACACGGATAGCAACGGTTAGCGTGGCTCTTACTATCAGGTAAGTAAATAAATATTGAACACACACGTTTACGCTTATACTTACATCTCGTCACCAGTCCATCAACAAAAAAATCTTCATTCGAATCTATCCTGCCAATTTTATTCGACATTTATGCATATTACGATTCCTGAATAAAATTTTAGGTTAGCAATTAGAACAGAAAGTACTCTTGCGAAATGAGATTTCATTTGCTAAACCCGTTTGCATACCAATCTCAATTCAATTACACAAAGCTAAAACAATACAAATTAAATTGTTCCTCAGGTCATTAATTCTAAACCGCCTAACCTACAGATTTAAATTAAATCTAAGTACTTCTTGTGTTCAATTTTCAAGGCTGTTTATTTATTGTGATCTACAACATCATTATGAATAGCATAGTTTTAGTTTTCATATCGTTTAAGTAAGACCCAATACTTTATTAGGGTTCCGTACCCAAAGAGTAAAAACGGGACCCTATTACTAAGACTTCGATGTCCGTCTGTTCGTCTGTCCGTCTGTATGTCTGTCACCGGGCTGTAGGTATCTCATGAACCGTGATAGCTAGGTTGCTGAAATTTTCACATATGACGTATTTCTGTTGCCGCTATAACTAAAAATAGAATTAAATAAATATTTAAGGGGGGCTCCCACACAACAAACGTGATTATTGGCAGTTTTTTGCTCGCTTATAATAACGGAAAGAGGATTTTTTATCTTTCCAGAACCCGTTTGAGTGATTGGTTTGACCCATTTAAAACCATCAACGAGCCCAAAGATTTCTTTTAAAAGATTTCCTTAAAAAGACGTATATTTGCTCTATCCAAGCGTTCCGGCTTTAGATAAAGTTCCTGCCTTTCTGACCCAGTGAAACTAATTGCTACCACTAATTGTCAGTCGTCGTCCCAAATTGAAAAATCCGAAATCGATACGGATGCTATCTGGCAACAATTACGTCGGTATATAGCCATTAGGACTCGGACAGTAGAATTTCGCGAATACCCGAGTTGATGACGCCATTGGTCTCGTGATTTTTTGGTATTTCTACCAATTCAAGGCCTCTTCTTTGACGAGCTTCATTGTTATCCTATTTATTTTAAAGTTTCTCTAGCTTCCTAACTGTCTTTTAGAAACTCTATCAAACGATATGTTGACGAATTTTCTTCAAACTGGTATACTTTTTCGAGTACACAATGTCAGTTTTAAGCGCATTATCTACAACGATTGAATAACATTTACCAACAACACCCTAATATATTATTTAAATCTATTCTGGGGCGTGGGCTTTTAACGTGTAGTGCACGGACCCTTTTCGTGGTTTGATAATGATTTGCCGACCAATCCTAGCAAGGGAGAATGAGCAAATACCTACGGATGCTGAGGGCAACTCTACCGATTTCAAATTTTGCGAATACTCAAGCGGACGGAGGAACGGACGGGAGAACGACCCAGTTACGTGGAATGTTTGGAGAACGTTGCCATGGCTTTTTCCAGGAGCCCTATTTTTGAAACGTTAGAAGCATTTCTAATGTTTGCAGGAGATCGCATTCTATGCTCTCCCGCTCGCATAAGCATAGATTTTGGACGCTCGCTCCCGCTCCCACTCGGTCCCGGGAATATTTACGCGTACGTTTAGCAGCCGTTCTAATGATTAAGTTATAGAGTCCCATGGAACTCTCTTTACGTGGGTTTGGGTCAATCGGGCATAGATTGCGCGGATTATGTAAAGCGGTGTTACAAGTTTACGAGCTGAAATCAAGTCGAGCAACCGTAAATCACAATCATGCAATTGCATTAATATTTTAGGCACCTGTGGAAATTTGTATTTTCGGGGTAACTTTCTAGAAGATTGATTATTCGAAAATGTCATAGTTAACGCGATATTATCGCGTTTCGCGAAAAAAATCAGCTGTTCCATACAAAATGTCTGGAACAGCCAAGAAATAGCTGATTTTTATGCTAATGTTTTTCCCGATTTTTATTTTCGACAGATAAAATGGTAATAATGATTCATTGATACATAAACAACGATGTTATAGAATTATACAGGTACACACTCATCATTTTAAGATACACCACTGGTATTATGCGTGCGTTTATCATAAAATCATTTTATTAGGTTATTTTTTTTTCTGTAATTATTATGTAGTTAAATGTCACCTGAAATGAAGTAACAATTTAATGTTTAATTAGACTAAATGGAAAGGTAGTGAAAAGGAACATCATTATACCTATACAAATTTTACTATTGAGCCAACCCGGATTTGATAAAAAAAACTAGGTACTTCGGATATTTTGTCAGTTCTTAGTTTAAATTTTGTATGGGAGAGCTGTATTTTTATTGAATTCTCGATTGGTTTCATAAGTTGTTCATAATGATGGTCCAAATCACCCCCTTTCGGCTCAGTACTCCATTTCTGAAGAACCCTGTATAAAAGAGTTAACCCAGTTTTTGGACAGGCCACCAATATTGATGATCCATCCACTTAGCAAAGTCGTTGTGCATTTACAAAATTGGCTGCCGCTCGATGCCGTAGCTGACCCCCTTCCGTCATTATCGGGGGGTTACGTGCCTCGTAATGATAGCGCCACGTCTAATGGAATCAAATGATGAGCCATTCAGGTTTTGTAGTTATTTTCGTTTGGTTTCATCGTTCGTTCAGGGCTTGCCAGCCGGCCTGTACTAACTGACTTGTCGTTCGTTTTTCAGCCATTTCAGGCCAAAACCATTGAACGTCCACTGCTGGACACAGGCCTCTTCTATACAGAGCTGTTAAGAAAGAGTGTACAAGATCAAATGGGGTTATTCAAACCGTTGTTACTATGGGGCCAACCGAAAAATACAGTTATCCCCACCAAAATTACAATCCAGAATCGACAAAACGTATGAAAATAGCGGATGATTTTTTTTTCGAATTCAGGGTTGGCTTTATAGGTAAAAAAGTTTATAGCTAACGATGTTCTGAATATAGTGCATTTACAAAATCGCGGACGTAATGAAATTTATATAGAAGAGGCGAAGAAATGTTACGATGCGTCATTATACAGGCTGATTTTGTTGCGATAGCATGTCTTCCTCTTCAGAAGACGAAGATGCGCTTGCTAAATTTGCTGCAACTCATTAATTTGCAGAGGCACAGAAGATGTTGGGTGCACCCTGTGAAATTGTGATAAGAGCATAGATATTTTATAGTAATGGAAAAATTACTTGAAAATCCTCATCGTTTTTCTACAGTATAAAATGTCACAAAAATGCTTTCATATTATATTGTCAAAAATAAAAAAACGGTCTTCAGAATCGTCAATCATTTTTGTGTTGGTAAATTACTGCACATACTTATAACAAGCGACGTGCTCCTTGCGCGTCGCTCCAGTCGCGTCTGCTCACACTGGATTGTTGGTGGCACTAGATTGGTTGTGGTTTAATTTGTATAATACAATTAACAAATTAACAAATAATAGTTTCTTCAAAATTTGTTAAAAAATAAATATTACCGGTGCGCAAGTATACCAATAAACAAATTAGCATCGGGAATAAATAAAATAAGTAATTTGCTATTCAAAAAAAAAAAAAAACAGTTCGAACAGCAGATTTTAGCGCTGGGCTCTTTGTGAAATAGAAATACTATTAAGTCTATTCGAAGACAGTTATAAATATCGCCAGCCACAGCAAAAAGTTCCTAATGCTTATTTTGCTAAACCGAGTATAATCGAATCACAATACCAATTTGTCAACGGATTTACTTGATTTATTTCAACGGGGAATATTATTCAAAAGCCCTCGCATAATAGATTCTTCAACGTTTCCAAAGTAATTGATTAATTGCCGCTTAATTCGGTTCATTGAAAGACCACCTGAATGGGTAAATTGGACGTTGGCATGATTTTAAAGCAAATAAAATAAACTGCTGTGTTTAACGTACACGTCAGTGTATTGTAGGTATCTAGGTCTGGGTAGTGTTACGTCCCACGGACGGCCTTCCATTGAGATTTTCAAAACACGTCGGACGCACAGATCAAGGAAATTAGAGAGATTTGTTATAGTTTGAACCTCTGTGTTGAAAGAAAAATCCGCCCACAAAAGAAAATAACTGTAAGCATAGCACACATGCTCGCAATAGTCACGCACTCTAAAAATCTAGTGTCACTGATCTGTGGTTGGGAACAATGGAAATAAGCATTTAGCACGTGCTTTTGAGTTACAATAGACCTCGCATGTATTTACCGAATCTGACAAATAGCGTGACAGCAAATTTCACCTCTTTTTGAAGGTAAAATCCCGCCCTCCCTACCAAATTATAGTTGACGAAAAAAAAAAAAAAACAACTTGTGTACCAAGTTTCGTCAAGATTTGTTAAATAATAATGCGATAAAAATTAACAATCAACATCTGAACAGACGAAAGCAAAATCGTCTAGTCAAAACAGGACACTTCGATCACATCCTCCGCTCGGTCAATTAGGTATCTTTCATAGATACAGTTGTTGCAGTTACTTTTCCTGACTTCGGTTGAAGAGTTTAGCCAAAGAAGTTTCGAATCGAAAGAAGTTTCGAAAAGAAAAAAACAATTTCGATACAAACTACGCATACGATAATGAAGACTTTGATTTATTGATTTGCATTTTGCTCAAATGCACACTAATAGCCCGAATCGTACTTGTCGAACATCAAAACACTATGGCGTCGTGGCTTGCTGTTAGAATTGCTATATAACGCAAATAGCATTATTATACACCAATATTACCGATAGAAATTGAAAAAATATGAAATTCTTATTATGAGCGATTAGACTAGGTTTTCAGACTATTTTTATACCTGATGAAAGCAAAGCCAGATGTTATATCGCACAGAAATAATGAATGAAATCTATGATAGAAGGCAAAGTTCTGATGAGCGAATTAATTCATCTATTTATTACATTTGCCGCAGTTAAAACTGGAACAGTATCTATAGACAGACGTTAATTTAGAATTTCAATTTTCCCAAGAGTCGAATAACAAGACAGATTTATGTTATTCCCATTTCCTGAGGATACTAGGCATTGTCCTTTTAACAATGGTTCGTTAAATCTAACACGACTTCATTTCATATTATTCACGTGTTGATTTAATTAAAATAAATGTTCAGGTTGCTGTAAGGGTTACGTCTTTACGAGGAATGCGCAACAAAATTATGTGTATTAACTTAATTATACCTACTTATAATATAATTATACGTGTTACACCCTACACCGCATCTCTGCTTAACATCAGACAGTATGAAGTCAAACGCAAACCTATACGGAATAACAAAAATATGTAGAATAGGGATGTTTACTGGGTATAAAAATCATTATTGTAATTAGTCCGTCAATTAGATTATTGAAAATTTTAGACAATTTTTTCTTTTGTCAATCAAACAATTAGTGACAAAGATAAACCTTGTCAAAGTTTGAGAGTGGGGGCTGGTGACGGCACTAGCCGGTACATTTGATAGCAGTTAGTGACGTTATGCGGAACTTTAAAGGGATCTTCATCAATTTTTGTTAAATTGACAAAAGAAAAAATACGTGTCGAATATTTTTTGACAATCTATTTGACGGACATTTTTTTTTTTTTATATTTTTTTAGTAAACAAGCCTATTCGACTTGAAGTACCTACTTCCAAACAGACGGTGTGGTCACTTCTCGGATGGGAGACTGCAGAGAATCGTTGTTAAATTATACTGTGAAATTGTCATCATCATCATAACAGCCGTAGGGAGTCTACTGTTGAATATAAACTTATCTAGTTGATTTCCAATAACAGCGGTTGGAAGCATCCAGCGCAGTAAATTAATTTAATATTACATTGTGGATCCTAGTTACTTGAGTTTCTAATCAATGTCAGGAGCTTTGGTTTGATACTAAACTTAGCGTTTCAACTAAATTTGTACGGGTCACCGTAGAAAGTTACCTAGATAAAAATAATTAAGAAAATAGAACATGCTTATAAGGGAAGTTCCTACTTACTAAGCAAACTTTTGAAGTTTAACGATAGGATGGAAGTACCTATTTAACGTCTTACGAAGTGTCCAAATTTGAAAAAATTCAATAACGTTTAGAGCTTTTATAATACGAGTTCTTATTTAGTATTAGTTACACTGGAACATCACATAAAAAGCATTGATACTAAATTCCTTAGACTCTTAGGTACTACGATTATAGGTAAATATATAGACGAAAATCAAGACAAGTGAAAAAAATCCTTTAAGGATATAAACTTAATTGAAATGTAGTATAGCTTAGTGCCATTTTCCAAAATAATTTTATAGGTAATTGACCGAAGCGAATGAAGTGAGAAAGGTCTCCTTTTTAAGTCGACGATTTTGCTTTCGTCTGTCCGCATGTTGATTTTCCTATACAGGTCGCATTTTTCGACGAATCTCGACGAAACTTGGTACATAACTTTTTGTCGTCGGCGTGTTAGGTATATTACTACATAGTATAAAGTCGCTTCCCTCCGTCTGTCTGTCCCTATATATGCTAAGATCTTTATAACTACGCAACGGATTTTGATGTTCCTTTTTTTAAAACATAGAATGATTCAAGTGGATGGTTTATATGTATAATTCATGCATAATATAGTAGAGACACTCTGATGATTTTAGAGGTTTCTGATGTAATGTAAATAAATAATTTTATTTGGGCTCATATTGAAAACGCACATAGAACATTGCACCCGTGCGAAGCCGGGGCGGGTCGCATCGCAAGTCAATTATATTTGAAAAGAGCGCGTTTACTACCTAAATTTTTAGTGAGTGTGAACCAATTCGGTCAAGAGTGAGTTGAGATATACCTACAGATATTCAGTTTCTCTAAAGAGCGTTTCAGACTTTCAAGCGAAGCGACTCAATTTTTAAACTTGGTGTAAAGTTACAGCAGTTGCTGAACAAAAGGCTCTGCCGGCATTCTCGCGGTGTAACAATTGAAGTTTTTATCTTAACAAGGTGCGAAAGGTTTGAAGTAAAGTTTGCATTTAGGTGTAGAAATTACTGTTTTTTTTGGATTGGTTGTTTTAATTCTAACTTAAAAAAATTAAGGTTGTTATGTCTCTTTTTCTCTCTGTTTGTCCGTTTCCATGCCACAAAGCTTTAAAACTCGCTTTTTTTACGAACCGAGTTGAATAAAACGACATTGGACAAAGTTGGCTTTTTCGGAAAAATTTACCTATGGGTAAACTGATATTTTTGCGGACTCGCGCCAAATTACTATCAATATTCCGAAAGTACGATTTAAAAAAATCCATTGCTTACAATACAATACAATACAACAACACTTTATTGACACCAACACATAGGAAAAACATAACATAAGAAACAAAGATAGAATAGGCGCAAAAGGCTGTCTTATCGCTAAAAGCGATTTATTCCAGACAACCTCCTTTGGAAGTAAGGAAACGTATTGTAGATGACAAGGACGGCTTTGCTTATATGATTGTTGTATGTTAGGTGGCCAACCAAAATATATAACAAAACGTAGGTACCTACGTTTACACCTATCTTACTTTCATTAGCAAATAACTTCAGAATGGCTAATTTGTTCTGATACAACTAAAAAGACACGAATTATACATACTTCCAACAATAAAAATCATCTAACCCTTAAAGAATAGTTATTTTTCGCAAAAAATGTCACAACCGACTTCCACAGTGTACAGAATTCGAACAGTTCGCACAAATCGGTGTAGTAACGATCCATGTTGTAATTATTACATTACTGTTGTTTTCTCAAAAACGGTTCAACCGATTTCGGTAAAATTCAAATGTGATAAACACTTTTAAAGTAGGTATAATCGATTAACATACCAAAAAATACACACAGACGAACACAGTACTTCCTCTTTTTTGGAAGTCTTTAAAAATGATGTATGTTATCTATAAATCGGGACCAAATTACATTATTCTTATACTATGGCACTTATTGCGCAATTAATTACTTTTATTATTTACTAAGACCCGCACTATAAGGATAATGTGCTCCAATCGCGAAAGTTTAAAAAAAAAACACTCAAATTACAGTTCCAGTGATTCCACATCGTGTTTATTGGATGCATGAAAAGGCACAAAGCCTGGCCAGGCCGTTTATTGTGCCGTTGATTTTCCATTACATTTACGGGGAACGGCCTAACATATACGAAACACCAGAGAATTGACTCTATCAAAAACGATCCTATTCACACGATTAAATAAAAAAAAATTGAAACTCTTAACCAGTGTGAACAGGTTCAATTTTGCAAAAATAACGAAGCATCTTAGAAATGTACTTATCGGTATAATACATTTTTGTTTTTCTATGGTTTTTCTATTTTGTGTAGTATTTAAGTGATAAACAATGACCACTCAACTGTTTCGTAAGTTATGTAATAGTTGATTGAAATGTTACGATTTGAAGACCTAATATTTTATTGCATTTTTAGAAGACGCAATTTTGTTTTATGGACATGTGTGGGTCAATTGTGGAAGCATGTGTGGCTGCTGAAAAGCAGGTCTCATATGCTCCACCTATACAGTATGCCTCCACTTCTTTCACTTTTTATGCTTCAAACTTCTTTAAATTTAAATTTAGGGCAAAAAGTTACATCAGCATATTTCGACTACGGAAATATGAATTAATGTAAGGGACATTTTGGTGATTTTGAGTTATGTACATCGTTGGATTCAGAATTCCGAGCTCTATCGAATGGTATATATAACTTTTTAATATCTTGAAAAAAATGTCGCTTACCACAAAAAAAAAGTGAGCAAAAATAACAAAAATAAGGGGTAAAAAGTACGTTAACAGACATAAAAAATGCAATATGCCCCATACGTTAAGTTTCTCATCCTATTAACCAATTGATTTCCCTTACGCTATTACAAATTACGTTTTTCAAGTCCGATGTGCCTCTTACATCAATTTACAAAAATATACACTGGCCCTTACGCAGACAAACAAACATTAATTGAAAATCAAACAAACTTAAACAGGCAGAGGTTTTTATAGGAAAGTGGTTTGATTACAGATTTATAATTTTTGCAGCCTCTACGGGACATGTCCTATAATAGTTGGCGTCTTACATCCTATTCGACTACGGAAATATGAATTAATAATTAATGTAAGGGACAAAAGGCCATTTTTAAGGAGAGCCAAAAAACGATCGCAATTTTTTTTTATATCTTTTTTGTTTCTTGTCTGATTTAAATGACTTCTAGGGCGAAATTGCATAAAATTTTGAACCGTTTATGTTAAAGATATCATTAATTGAGATATCCCTGTAGTTTAGGAATTGACATGTCCCTTACATTATTTTTTTCTGTTAAAATGACCAAAATTTTTAAAAAAAGTTAAGGTAACGTACATCTCATATTCAAATACGAGGTAAAATTGCAGTGAAGGACATCGCTTCAATAGGTTTTTTAAATAAATAGCCCCAAAAGTTTATCATAAACATTTATTTTCAATGTAATTATATTTAAAAATGTGTCAGAAATTTGACTAAGATTTTCTCATTGTTTTGATACTCGTATTTATGTTAATTCTGGTAAACATTAACAGTACAGTACAGTACCAGCCTTTTTGATAGTCCACTACAGGACGCAGGCCTACCCACGAAGGGTGATTGGGCTATTATCCACCACGCTGGCCCAGTGCGGGTTGGTGGATTCACATACGCCATCGAATTTCTTCTACGGACGTATGCAGGTTGCCTCACGATGTTTTCCTTCACAGAAATGCCAGTGGTGTGAAATTCCGTACATAAATTCCAATGAATTCATTGGTACGGGACCGGGATTTGAAACCACGACCTCACGATTTTAAGGCGAGTGTCATTACCACTAGACCACCACGGCTTACATTATTATTAGCTTAGTTATTATCACAGTTAAGATAATTCTATGACTTTCATTGGACAATACGAGGAAAGTCTTGAAAACATATAGCCAATTTATAACTGTCACTTAAAAGCGTTTGAATCCGGTTTTTCACGTCTTTCCTTTTGTTGTAAAATAAAAGAAACTTACTGGATAAGATTCATCTTACAAATAATTTACTTGCTAAAATCGACGTTATTGTCTTGTTATTTTTTAATAGCTTGTTATAGGTAAACCATGGATATTTAGGTGCCCTATTTGTTTTTGTTTAATTTTGACTGAACATGTTTCTAGGCATAAGTATTTTATCATCTATTTTAATAGATTTTATTGTTTCTTTATGGAAGATTAATAGTAACTAACTAATAGGTATAATATGACTTTTCAAGACTTTCCTTGTGTTGTCACATTAAATTGACAAGATTATACATATTAACTTATGTATTTACGTAACACTACTATGTAGGAACTATTGCAATCAGCCTTGCCTTACGCCTTTTATGTGCCTGATTGCAATAGGCAGTTCCTACATAGTAGTTTTACGTAAATACATAAGTTAATATAATCTTGTAAATTTAATACGACAACACAAGGAAAGTCTTGAAAAGTCATATTATACCTATACAAGCCTAGTACGTTGCAGTCATATTTAGTGAATTGAAATAATGGTCATGCATTTCCTTGTTTTGTCAAACGAATCGATAAACTTAATCATAGTTCCACAAATAATTAAAACAACTGTTGCCATAAAAGAAACCAATTTAATTTTAATAAGTACTATTCCTGTTACATGGTTCAGAACTATAGTATGATTTTGTTTAATTTACAAAGATTTATACGTAGTTTAACTTTTTTTGGAAACTATTATTGTTATATTATGGAAGACTGAATATAAAAGTTCCTACACGGTCTTTTTATGATTATGAACGTTAGTTTTTCATTATTTAAAAAGTTTTCTAACGCATTTTATTGTAATATTACTTACTTAAAAGTATGGCTTAAGACTTTTAGTTACATAAGAAGTTGTTTATGTTGTTTTTTTTTTTGAACTTAGCGTCAGTGACACATTTTTAAATATAATGACATTGAAAATAAATGGTTATGATAAACTTTTGGGGCTATTTATTTAAAAAAACCTATTGAAGCGATGTCCTTCACTGCAATTTCACCTCGTATTTGATTATGAGATGTACGTTACCTTAACTTTTTTTAAAAATTTCGGTCATTTTAACAGAATAAAATAATGTAAGGGACATGTCAATTCTTAAACTACAGGGATATCTCAAATAATGATATCTTTAACATAAACAGTTCAAAATTTTATGCAATTTCGCCCTAGAAGTCATTTAAATCAGACAAGAAACAAAAAAGATATAAAGAAATAAAAAAAATTGCGATCGTTTTTTGGCTCTCCTGAAAAATGGCCTTTTGTCCCTTACATTAATTCATATTTCCGTAGTCGATTTGTAGGCAAAGCTATTTATTACAAATTAGGTCTTGGCGATTTTTTCGTAGGACACATAGTTTCCTAGATATCGCGATAAAGGTTTGCACCCGTTTTTCCAAGATGGCGGCCGGGGGACAAGAGCGGCTACCCCACAAAGGGGTTAAGCTTCTATCAACACATGTCCCAAAAATAAAATTGCGTCCTCTAACAAATGTAAAGCTCATGTTACATTTCAAGAACTACAAATAAAAATGTCAAGATTATGACTTTTGACACTTTTATAAAAGTACGTACGTAATACTTACTATATTCAATCAATTAAAATGTCTCATACAACAAGGGAAAATTAACAATACTGAGTCGATTTCAATAATTAATTGTATGGTTTTTGGCAAGTACTCTAGTGTATCTAGTCTAGAGAATGTCTAGACAGTTTTTTGAAGACAACCTTGTACTAATTTAATTCATACCATCTAATTGTGAATTCTATTCAAGTCTGCTTTCACGGAGACAATCTTACAATTCTATTTACGCAGGGAGAGAAATGAAGAATTATAAAAGTGAAATAAACTTTAACAAAAGAATTAATTTTGATTGCGATGTTTTTGTCTCTTCCAAAGAGTTTCTATTGATAAATAGTAGAACATAACCGACTTCAACCGTGTACAGAATTGGAATAGTTAGTACGAATCAATGTATCATCGACGCAGTAGTTATTACATTATGATGAATTTTCAAAAACGACTTAGCCAATTTTCTTTTAGAATACCTTATTTTGATTTTAGTTTCGGTTTTAGTAATTTTAGTATAAGTTTTTTTTTTTAATTATGTAGGTAGCTGTAAATAATACCTTTTCGATGTCATTCAAGGTTGTGCAATAAAGGATATATTTTCGGTAAAATTTAAATAGGACCTTTGAAGTAAGTATATCTACCACATAAAAAATATTCATCAAAATTAGTTCATAATTGCCCGAGAAATCGCGTTCCATTAAAAAAGACAAACAGTCGAATTATTGAGAACCTCTTTTTTTGAAGTCGGTTAAAAAAAGAAATGCTTTCATAGAAGGATTTCTTATGATAGAATAACGCTACGCAAAATGAAAATAAAAGGTTAGAGTCTTGCGCGGGCTAGCACAACGTTTGTCACCCGCGCGTCATTATAGAGGTAAAGTAAGTTCCAGGCGGGGTGATTAGCCCTGGTGTCAGTTTCTAAGATTAACATTTTTATCTTAGAGGTTAAAACCTTCTAGGATATAATATTTGCTAGTAGCTCTCCAAACAGTAGACCTCGCTCTAGACCGATTTTGTTGATACTCGCAAATCTTGTTAGGATTTAGATACTAAACGATCTTGTCAAATTTAGAGGAGAATCAACATCCGAACAGGTGAAAGCAAAATTTTAGAGTCAAAACTGAGACTCTCACTTACTTCGTTTGCTCTCGTTTCTTAAATTTTATGATAAAAATAGTTTTCTATTTTTTTTAACTTTTGTAGATAAATATTATCAATTTTCCCACTTGTTATATTTTTCGCATTTGTACTGACTAAAAAAATTGAAAATATGAAAAAAAAAACAGAACAGAGCCAATCCTTCAAAAACTCTTACTCCAAGGGCAACAAAACCACTGTTGACCAGTGATCAATAATATGTGTTTCTCTGTAACTACTCTTACTTCAAGGGCAACAAAATCACTGTTGACCAGTGAAATTAATATTTGTCTCTCTGTAACTGCGCTCTACGAGCCCAGCGGCCAAGCCCGTGGGTGTGAAACGTCGGAAAGGTTTTAAAAGTTAAACTGGTTGTGTTTTAATCGAATTCCCGGACGAGGGTGGAGCAGCGGCGGTGAATGTCTCATTAAGGGAGCTTTCACTCTGCCGATCAGCAAATTCAGCAGTTTGCACCACCGAACTTGTACACTAACATTAAAGTCGTTGTCATTATTACACTAGTTTAAAATAATTATGAAATATTTTTCGCAGTTTTAATGTGCTTTGTTGTTTTGTTAACAAGTTTTCATGTTGTTATGTATTGTACTGTAACAGCATTTTTAATATTTCAATGCAGGACCTAGACCTACCCACGAAGAGTGATATATAAATCCAACACTAGTACCTACATAGGTAATATGTAATTGTCATTGACCGGTTGAAAGGTAATTTAAATATGATGAAATAATCTAAAAAGCTTGTCAGCTTTATGAGCCTGCACTTCATGTACTACCCAAGTGTTGACACGCACCTACATTGTGAATTTTCATTTATTTTTTAGACCTTCTCGCTGTGAGTGTAGTAAAAGTGGCATGATATTCGTAATGAAGAACTTAGCTGTTATCGAAATATTTTTTTTGTCATTAATTTTTTTTTCTAATTTATAAATGAAGGTTTTAGTAAATTTAGAATTGAAGGATTTTATCTATCTAAGAGTTCCTATGTATAAAGGTAAACACACAACCACAACTAATAAACCGCAACTATCTAAACTGCTAAGAAGTAAATTTTACTTCACATATTCAACAGTATTATAGGCATGATGACTAAAAATATACAGGGTTATTTCTAATCAATTAGCATCCTTTTAGGGGCTTATTCTGTGCATCAAAACTAATGTACAGAATAAGGCACTAAAATCATACTGATTGAATACCATTAACCTTGTATATCCGATACGTCATTACTGTCAGGTTAGGTAAGTCTGTCCAACACTTTTAACATAATTACCTATATGTGACTGCGACAAATAATTTAGATACTGTGCACAATGCACGTAGATATAGAAAGAAAACAAATTGCTCTAATGTAAACAAAGTTTTATTTACTTTTCTTTTCACACGTCACATCTGTGTATTCTGCACGAATCACTCACTTGTTTCCTTTTACTGGTCCATTTTACACTTCAGAGCTACTAACTAAATTAGTAGAAAAAAACAAAAGCGCTACTGTTGTATTTCTCAAAAAAATCCTAAGAAATGCATACAATATTTCAGTTCTCTTATTTCGCCACTTCATCCTATAAATTGGTCGCTCCAAACGATATAAACCGATATAAGACCATGACAATCAAACTCAGGATGCTATGTTGCTGTCTCGCTCTAATTCGTCAGGAGAAACAGGGATGTAGGCTATAAGTGAGCAATTTGGGAGACGGTTGATGGACACTCTCTTTTACGGAAACAGTTCGGTAAACGTGTGGCTGGCTTTCGACAATGATACAATTTTCCTGCTGGAAATAGGAAAAATATGCCAATTGTGCAGGGGAGAAGTTTATATTGGTTATTGTTGAGATTTTTCCGATATTAATAATGTCAGTAGGTAGGTAATGCCAGGAAAAACTGACTTGATTTTCGGTCGAAAGGTCAGTTTTTCCTTTGCCAAAAGATTTTGCCAATAACTGTCTTAGACTTATCAGTTTTTAAATTAAACAATACGTTGAAGTTTTATGTCAATTAAGGTAATTGTGAGGTGTAAACTTGTTCGTACAAAAACAATAAGCTGTTATCTACCTCTAAATATTATCCGAAATGAGTTTTTTTTTCATGTAATCGGCACTTCAGTCGCTAATATTCTTAGTTCGCTCGTCTTAGTTTTTAAATGACCTTAAAGTTATAAGCCTCTAAAACGTCGTATTTTTACGCAAAACTTTGGCTGAAAAGGATACTCGTACATAAAGTAAAAATTTAGCTGAAATTTTTTGACGAGTCTGCAATATTTTTTACTCAGGCGATTGACACCAAAAACACTGGTCGATTCAGAATCCTCATAAGCTTTAATTAGGTTATCAGTGTTGTACATTTTTCAGTTATGTGATTTATTTAAGATAATCTCTTAAATCAATGATTGCATTAATTCATTGATCCAAAAATAAAAACACCCAATTACAAAATATACCCTATGCTTCTAACATATAGTGTATCTTTCTATAAATTAAAGAATTTTCGAAATCTGCTCAGTAAATTTAAAGTTTATTCATTACTAACCAACAATTTCTTTTAGTTGTGTAACTTTTCTATGAAAATATTATTGTTGATTATTGAAATATCATCTTTTCTCTCTTATAAGCATAACTCACCAACCATACAAAAATCTTTCATCTCCTTATTTTGTTGTAGATTAAAGCTGTTTAAAATTAACTCTGTACTCACTGATTAATAGTATAGGCTACGCAGCGTGGGCACACAAGTCATTAATTTCCTAAGCCTTGTGGGACACCGTTCTTTAGCAAAATAGAGCTAAATAAGATGAATTAACTTCGACCCGGCAACTATTTCTAGATTTCTTAGCAAATTATCCGACCTTTGTGTCCTTCGTTATTTGCCTTTCCTAATTCTCATTAGTCTAGGCCAGGGTTTCTCAAAATGGGGTTAGCGAATCCTTTAAGGTTCTCTATTTGAATTAAAAGGGCTCGCAAGAATATTCAGTTTTAATGGTTAAATTAGATGGTTAATAGGCCCAATTTAAAAGGCACAATGCTTAAATGTAATAGCAACGTAAAATAGTGTTCACTCTATCAAATGCATTTAGCAAAAAAGAAACAGGGCTACTCTAAATTGCTATTATAATTACGGTGGCGCCTCTAAAATTGGGCCTAATATGTATCTATGTATGGCACAAATAAAATTGTAGGATTTCATACGTAGTCATGATAGAGCAGGACGCAGGTAATATTGTTTCCACGTGAGGTCAATGTCTCTATCGAAACCTTTTAATTATTTCTAAGCGTCACTTATCACATTGAAAGCTACGCCAGGGCGTATGACGAGTCAATAAATAGATTGAGTGATGGAGTAGATAGATAATTATACTATTATGACAGTTGCGATACAGTGCCGAGGCTAAAACGTCATTGTCCAAAACTACTCTTAATACTGTTTGAATTTGCGACAAAACTACTCACTAGCTGTAAATTTGAGAAGCCCTGGTCTAGCCAAATGCCTACTTTTTTGGGGAAGTTCCTAAGTACACTTAATTTGGTATAATTAAAGTCTTTTTGCGTCATGTCACTCCACCAGCGGGAAGATTGATGGCTTGTCGGTGTATTATGGCTGTAATCCATCCTTATTAAGTGATACGTTAGTAATATACTTCCTTGGTTAGGTCGAGTTAATTTGTCTAGTAAGTTTTAAACTTTTCCACGATTTCATTAATGTGACAAAATAGCAAAGCATTTTAGTATGGAACAGCACTTTTTTACGGCGGGTATTTCATACAATTTTTGTTGATCCTATGGATTTCATTAACGCTTATTTTATGAATCGAATGTTGTCCAACTTATACTATGTAGTTTCAACCAGATACGTCGTATTTTCGATAGGACAAGCTGGTTTGCGAAGACACATCTCGCGCAGCACTGTATGGTTTCAGTTTATTGTATGTTTAGCGAAATGAATGTGTATGCTAAAGCACACCCTTAAAATGGCCGCTGGATACCAACCTCTTACTGTGGTGTGGTGGCTTTTGGTAGCGCTCATAGTGCAGTTTGACTAGGTACTCGTTAGCGATCATCGCAATTAAGCAACTTTCAGCACGGTCAGGCTTCGGATGAGTGACTGCAGGTGACATTTACAACAGAGCGCTGCCAAGGTAGCGCTCGGACGACAAGTTGTTAAAGCCATTTGACCTTGTCACAGGCCTTCAGGCGGTTTTAAAACTCTGACAGCAAGGCCAGCCTATACCAACTTACTAGTACCAAATTATAGCTTATTTTAAGTACCATCTGCTTAGCAAACTTCAACCCTCATATCATAAAATATAACCTTTATACCCCAACAAAACAGATAGGTTTACTTGTACTTACCTTTTTACGTAAGTTCACTTCAAATGCCAGGGTGATATATAACCAGGGTAAACTTTATGCAGGGTTTTGTGGAGAGGCGTACCAATAAGTGAATTTATGCCATCGAAATAAACAGTCCTATAGATATGGTAAGCGGAACATGGTATCTAAATATTATAGTTTAGATATCTGTCGAAAATAAAATAAATCAAATGGAGTAATTGCATACATACACCAACGACGCAAAATGCACCACCGACATAAAAAATAGAATATTAATAGTAGAACAAGAGTTTAACAACAAAACGCGTCTCTTCAAATCTAAAATAGCAAAACATATTAAATAATACTGATAAAAACATACAAAGTTATGTAACATTGCACTTTAAGCAAGTGAAACATGGACATTAACACAGAAAGATAGGGAACAGCTTGAGGCGTTTGAGATGTGGTGTCGGAGAAGAATGGAAAAAATCAGCTAGGCCAAAAAGAAATCGAACCAAGGGGTGCTCGAAATCGTAAAAGAGAAAAGAAAAATTCTGACAACAATAGAAAATAGAAGGGGAAAGATACTAGGGGCCACTTGTACGACATGACAATATAATGAAAATCATAATAGAAGGAAATAGAGGAAAGGGAAGACCACGGAGGGCATTTTTAGATTAGATCAAAGAAAAGGTAGCAGGTATGTCGTACAGGAAAGTGAAGACAATAGCGGAAGACCGCGAGACATGGTAATTACTCCACCGACAAGAGCCGCGCTCTTAAATCCTGAATGAATGAATTGCATACTGTTTTATGCAAGTAAGAAAAATGTCCTTTTAAGTTCCGTTCGTACGCACGGATGATGTCATATTATTATAGTGCCTAATGATTTTAATGACCATAAAAAAGTTGTCACTGATTTGAACTGCCTCCATCGACAGGGCACTGTTTCCCGAGTAAACCCTAAGAACCGTACATAGTCATTATTTACAGTATGCTGAACCGATTTTTATTCTAGAAAGCTACGTTTAACACTACAGATGCCACAGTGAGGAATAAAATAATTATTTATTATCGAACGAAACCCACTCATGTAATAAAATTGGCATATTTTTGAAAGTTTACCCAGTCCTTACAAATTAAAGCATAAATCAATGACTATACAACACATTCGTGATCCGGTGCACAAAAGCTCTGAGTTATGAGAGCCTTGTGCTGGTGACAGTTGGCAATACCTCCAACTTGGACCGGTGTACGCTACTTGCAACCTTTGGCTTTGATTATTTAGTTAGAGATACTGGTAAAGTATAGTAAGTAAGTAAGTAAGATCGTATAGGCCGGGTGGCTAGCCCTGGTGTCAGAGTTTTTAGGCCGCCTGAAGGCCTCTGACATGGCTAAACATGGCTAAAACAACCGAGGCCTACAATTTAACGTGTCATCCGAGCCACGGTAGCACTCAGTTGGAAAATGCCACCCGCGGTCACCCATCCAAAGTATAGTGCCAACTGTAATTTGAGAAAATGGTCACTTTAGGAACGATGTAGGTATTGTGACAATAACTTGTTACAATAACTTGTCACAATACATCGTTCCTCATCAAAAAGTGACAATTTTCTCAAATCACAGTTGCTTAACATGCTTATATCAATATAGTCTATGTCAATGGATATCAACAAAGTTACCTTTTACGCTTTACAGCATTAGTTACGGCAAAGAGAGACTTTTTGTGACGGATCTTGACACAAACTAATAATGTAACGGATCTCGATACAAACTCTACTCTAATCATTATCACAAATGTTGTTGTCACATTATTTAAAACCAAGCTTAAGCCAAAAACCTCAATAGGCACAAATATGGATCGTTGGACAGAATGCACCATTTTGTGTCATTTGGGGTTGAGACTTTATGTCCGAGGGGCCGGAATCTCATAATTTTGTACAAAGATCTGGCCAGGCGCTTGGTTGAGGTGACGCATGACCATGACCAGTTAACTTTGCTACACTTTATGAGCTAATTATTTCATATTGGATGATTCAAATGCCACGTGTTACGCCACTTTAGAACGGCAGTAAACTAGAGTACTTTTTAATGATGGTGATACAGTTTTTTTTTCATAATAAGAGCTCAAAGTTAATCACAAGATTTTGCTCCTCAGAAATGTTTGGAAAAAGCATTAAAAAACTGATGAAAACTGATGATGCGATACAAAAAAGTCTGCATGTGATAGCAAACTCATTCGTAACTACTTTGCAAAAAACTGATACATCAAAATCTAGGATTCAGGTCACAGGATTGTAAAAAGATACCAAGGGTGGACCTTTTCTTAAAATTTAGAAAATGTTAAATATCTCGAAAGTCGAGGCACTTTTACTGAACACAATTTTGTTTATTTGGTTAGTAGTGAGCCTCTCCGCCCGCTGGTGAAGTATTGTCAACTCTTTACTGAACACCCTGTATATGTTTAGTGTTATTTAATGATAAGTATGCTTTGTTTGGGACACAAAATTAAAAGTCTTAAGTAGGTAGCTTATTTATTGTTTATATATGTGCTGATTTTCGTCAGCCGCTCACTTGGCACATATCGGAAAAGGAGAAAATGTGGGCTAGTCAAATCCTTGTCTAAATAACCAATGTTATTATGCGATGGTGATGGAATTTGCAAGTTCCTGAATATTCAGTACCTATTTGAATAGTCATTTGGATCCCGTCAATTGTTATTTTTGAGCAAGATGTAATAATTGAAAGAAGTATGGAAAAGACAATAAATAAGAAGGGTACTTTTAAAAATCATAAAACTCCTGACAATAGACTTTATTGAAATGTAAATAATAAACACAAGAGCCGTGGCATCGAAATTCTAGCTTGCTTCATCAAAGTTATCAATAGAATTATAGTCCAACTTGTAAACAAAAAGCAAATAACTTGTCCCAGTTTCCAGTAACTGATTAAAAGCTCTTTTAAACAAAAAAAAAAATGTCTGTAAAGTTGGTTTTTGGACAAAATTTTTAAGTGATAACTTCATAAGAAAATATTGTTGAATCAACAACTGATTTGATTGATTTTGAAAATTCTTTATTGACAATAATAAATGGTATAATGTGTATTTAGCATTACATAGCTTAAATAACATTTAACTTAATAAGTTTAATTGTTTTATAGGCTAGTGACGCCTTTTTAAAACTTTAAGCTAACAATTGCTGTTAGGAATTAGTATTCATTAAAACATAAAATTGCGGGTACTTAGTAAATTGGTTAGTCGTAAATACTACTTACATACTACTGGGCTACTTCGTATGTTTATATCATCACAATACACTTTATTACAAACATAACAAATACTAGGTATGATACATTATTTGGTATTATAATGATTACTGAGAATTTTTTTTTTTTTTAAAGTGGGTAATTGAGTATTGTTATTACATTACAAAAACAGATACTTATACATCGGGTTAACAATAATATTACCACAATTATATACCCTACGGGTTTTTAAGAGTGATCAACATGCATAATTAAGTAGGTATATTGTAATTGTTTGTGTAGATAACAACCTGTTTGTTATCAGATCTATGACAAAAAAGTATAAATTAGATTTCCTAACGGTATAATCATTCTTAAATTAAATAGATTTACAACTTAGTATCCCGATCCGGATTAGAATACTTAATTATAATGGACAAATTTATTATGACACGGTACGTTACATCAAACAAGAATACACCAGACAACCGCATAGCCAGGCGATAACAGCTCGTATTATCAGCGAGTTAGCGATTCAATTGACTGTGGCTTTCAAGATCAGGTGAGTGGAGATTGACCGAATCAACAACTGAAACAAGCCGAACACTTAGGCCGATCGTGCTTCTCTATCGCTTGTTCCGCGCTTTCGTTTGTACGCTCTGTAGGTGGATCGTGATACTTTTCCATGCGTGCAACAGGCATGCATCGATTTATTACGTTTAAAAAAATCGTGGAATGTTGGCTGATCCGTTTGGGAGCTATGACGCCACTAACATACACACAGACACACACAAACTTAAAATATCTCTCTTTTTGTTTTAAGTAGAGCTTAAAAATACTCGACTACGGAAAAGTAACTTGTGAAACTGATTAATTAAGCAGGTATTTCAAATCAAAACAGCACCAGCAACTAATTAACCCTGATCCCCAAACTCCGTTTCCGAAAATCAGAAATCTCTTCATCGTTATGGTTCAGACTCTACCGAAACGGACTGGAACGAGGCGTTTTTTGCGTTTTCACCAAAGATGTACGAGGATGCGTAGTGTACTCGTATATTGTGTTTAAAACAATTAATAAAATTGCTTTGCTCATTATAGCTCTTGTTGATGGCTTAGTGAAGTGCACGGCCCCATATAGCATTTTCGCACATCTCTGGTAAAAACTCAGCGTGTTTCGTGCCTCGTTAAGAAAATATTGCATTTTTTACTTAGAGGCTCTTTTACCCAATTTCACAAATATTTACTCAGTCCGCTTTTGTGAAGTAGGTGTGAGCTCAACAGGCGGATTAATTAATTCCTTCCCTGTTATATTTATCTTGAACATATTTCGCCAATTTGTTTGATCGAGTCGGTTTACGCTCTATAACAACAGTCAGTGAATTAAAGTTTTATTGGCTTCCTCCTTAAAGGAGGTGTAGGGTTACCATGATTAATAAGAAACAAACAGCTACAAATAGTACATTAAAAAGTTAAGATTTTATACTAACAAAAAGTGAACATAGGTCCCGGTTGTGGCCACAGTCTCGGTTTTGGCAATTTAATGTCAAATCATTTTTATTTTCAATTCTTTTTTCCATCAAGTATCAGAAATCAGAAATCGTTTATTGCAACACTACGAGTGTGTACAATGTTCTTAGTGATAAATATAATAGTTACTTGTACAATAGTGGACCCACAACGGGCGTGCAATATTAAAAGATGTCTTAGAACTTAGGTAGACACAAGTAGAACTTTGTTACTCGAATTCCTACATCAAATAAATCACAAAATTAATCAAATTACTTACATTTATTATACACTATAAATCTACTTTAATGTAACTACCTGAATCAATTTATAAAATAAAAAAATTAAAAATTGTTTTAAATTACCTAGATAAAGTGTCTATAAAGTATGTCCTGACTTAACTTTTAAATTCAAAGTTCTCAGAAGAGATTGTCAATAAAAAAGTAACTGGTTCTATGTAGTTAACTCTTAAAACTGTTAGCATGAATCGACAATGGCTCGGTTAAAACCACAATTACATTATAAGATTAATCTAGGACAAAGTTTAAAAGCTGAAAGGGGTGAATCAGTCGATATTTCCAAACCAAATACTTATGATGATGCAAAGTCATATAGGCTGATCAATAGACAAATTTCGAAATCCGTGAGGCGCGACATTCGTCTCTTTAATACTAAACATATTAAAGAGACCATAGAGCAGAACAAAGGCTCCAAAGTGTTCGCGAGGAATTTGTCTATTGGGCAAAGCCAGCTGACAAAGCTGAAGAGAGAAGATGGCAGTGTAGCGTCGACCAAGGCCGAGGTATTGGAGGAGATCGAAAGGTTCTATGGACAGCTATACGCTTCGGTCACTAAGCCTGTCAACAGCGCAGCCAAAGACCCAAGAGCCAAGCTGACCCGACACTTCACCGAAGATATCCCGGACATCAGCCTGTACGAGATTAGAATGGCCCTAAATCAGCTCAAGAACAACAAGGCGCCGGGTGATGACGGTATCACATCAGAGCTTCTGAGAGCGGGTGGAACACCGGTATTAAAAGTCCTCCAGAAGCTTTTCAACACCGTCGTCCTCGAGGGCATCACGCCAGAAGCATGGAACAGAAGCGTGGTGGTGTTGTTTTTCAAGAAAGGTGACAACACCTTATTGAAGAACTACAGACCCATCTCGCTTCTGAGCCATGTTTATAAGCTGTTTTCAAGGGTCATTACGAACCGTCTCGAGCGCAGGCTTGATGACTTCCAGCCTTCCGAACAAGCCGGTTTCCGAAAGGGCTTTAGCACCATGGACCACATTCATACGCTGCGTCAGGTTATACAGAAGACCGAAGAGTATAACTTGCCACTTTGCTTAGCGTTTGTGGACTATGAGAAAGCCTTTGATTCGGTCGAGACTTGGGCTGTGCTCGAGTCTCTCCAACGTTGCCGTGTTGACTATCGGTACATCGAAGTGTTGAAGTGTTTGTATAATAACGCCACTATGTCGGTCCGAGTACAGGAAGAGAGCTCCAAGGCGATCCCTTTAAAAAGAGGCGTAAGACAGGGAGACGTAATCTCTCCGAAACTGTTTACGGCTACTTTGGAAAACGCCTTCAAGCTCCTGGAATGGAAAGGATTCGGCATCAATGTCAATGGCGAATACCTCACTCACCTTCGATTTGCTGACGATATAGTAGTCATGGCAAAATCGATGGAAGAGCTCAGCACGATGCTCGAAAGCCTCAATCGGGTTTCTCAACAGGTGGGTCTTAAGATGAACATGGACAAGACGAAAGTCATGTGTAATTCCCATGTTGTACCCACCCCGATGACTGTTGGGAACTCGGTTCTTGAAGTCGTTGACTCGTACGTCTACCTAGGACAAGTAGTCCAGTTAGGTAGGTCCGACTTCAAGAAAGAGGCCAATCGCCGAATCCAACTCGGCTGGGCAGCGTTCGGAAAATTGCGTAACGTCTTCTCGTCCGACATACCTCAGTGCCTCAAGTCGAAAGTGTTCGATCAGTGTGTGTTGCCAGTGATGACTTATGGCACTGAAACGTGGTCTCTTACTATGGGCCTTATTAATAAGCTCCAAATAGCCCAACGAGCTATGGAGAGGGCTATGCTCGGAGTCTCTCTGCGAGATCGAATCAGGAATGAGGAGATTCGCAGAAGAACCAAAGTTACCGACATAGCCCAGCGGATTGGCAAGTTGAAATGGCAGTGGGCAGGACACATAGCGCGGAGGACTGATGGCCGATGGGGTCGAAAAGTTCTCGAGTGGAGACCACGTACCGGCAAGCGCAGCGTAGGACGTCCACCCACAAGGTGGACGGATGACCTCATTAAGACCGCAGGATCACGCTGGATGCAAGCCGCTACCAACCGGTCTTATTGGAGATTCATAGGGGAGGCCTATGTCCAGCAGTGGACGTCCTATGGCTGATGGATGGATGGATGAAATACTTATAGGTACGATTACAACCACTATTCTTGTTCTCATTGCGTAGGTAGACTAGACGTTTTTAGGGTTCCGTACCCTAAGGGTAAAAACGGGACCCTATTACTAAGACTCCGCTGTCCGTCTGTCTGTCTCCAGGCTGTATCTATGAACCGCTACAGCTAGAAAGCTGAAATTTTCACAGACGATGTATTTTTGTTGCCGCTATAACAACAAATAAAAAATAGAATAAAAATAATATTTAATTTCGCTCGATATCAAAAACGGTAACGTGTAGATGCTTGAAATATTCACTAAAAATTTAGCTGTACGCCTACTTTAATAATAAATAATCAAATTAAAATAAAATAAATATTTAAGGGGGGGCTCCCATTCAGTACGGAACCCTTCATGCGCGAGTCTGACTCGTACTTGGCAGATTATTAGTGAACACTGAAGTTAAGCAACGATCCACACAATCAGTCTTCGGATGGTATTTATAACTGATCATTGTCGTGGCTCGGATGATGAGTTAAATGGTTCCGGTTGTTATATCGTTCAGCCATATCAGAGGACTTCAGGCGTGGCGGCTTAAAATCTCTGACTGGTTTACTGGGCCACTCTTTACGAATTTACTTACAATTTTTTACGCTCTTTTAATTATATCAACCTTTTTCGCTTGTCAAACTTCTACGATTTCAAGTCTAGATAAATACCCTCAGAAAAGCGAGCACTTGTACTTGCGAAATGTTAGTATGCATCGACAAAAACCGAGTTAAAACCACCTATATAGCCATAATAAGCTAGAACACGCATAATTCTAAAAGCGTTGTATCCGCTGGTTGCTTACTTACCACAAAATACAACTACTGTTCCTTTATGCCTTTTCAATATATTAGACTTTTTAATTTAACAAACTTCTACAATCCTAAGATTAATTTAGATTAAGACTGTCCTCAGAAGAGCAACCGTTTGTTCTTAACTGTTAGCATGAATCGGCAATAACTCGGTTAGAACAACCTTTAATCTGAGGGGGCGCATCCGCTGATGGTTTTCCGATTGTATTACCCGCAAAGCGCTGGCACGGGCTTGATTAACCGGAACGAGTGTTGCCAGCTCTTGAGCACCTCAAAAACCTGCTAAAAGTATGAAACATCGCCAGAAAGTTGTTAACCCTTAACTACCTGCTACATCTCTGAGATGCGGAAGTAAAATGACTCCATTTTGAACGATTTCGCAGTGTAAAGGTTACTAATCAACTAAAAGAGTTTTGGGTACTATTTATTACACAATGGATGGCACATAGAAATCAGCCATATCTATTACTTATTGAAAAAGTTCCCAACAATGCGTACTTTAGTTTTCTAAACCAACTTAATTAGAAAATGAGATCTATAAACCATATTATGCATTATATAAACTTTTTTTAGTTATTCAATATATTATAGGCTTCCTGTTTCTTGTGCCATTGTTCTCTATCTTGGGCTAATCTCATCCCCGCATGACCAGCGATGGGTCTAATGTCGTCGATCCAGCAGGCTGGTGGTGGTTTGCCAATAGAACAATTATCTGCTATTTAGATGTCTATTTAATCATATTACTCACACATACACAGACACACACACAGGTTCTGGGTTTTAAGGTCTTCCTAATACCTAATCATTAACTGCCTTACCACAAAAGAATTAAACACTCTTTAAACACTGGTTAACCGTGCATTTGGTACTGCTAAACAAACTAAACAGGTAAACTGTCTAAAGTGTGCGCAAAACTTTTGTGGTAAGACGGTAAGACTCTTTATATCTCTACACCTCATCATACTTACTTAAATTCTATCTTGGTAACAACGCACTCGAACCCCAAGACACAAGCCTCGAGCTTACAATAAACCCCATATTGTCAAAGCTTATCCCGTGTTCAGTACATTAGCTTATGTGAGGCATTATTTTTTAGTTTAAGGTTTGTTTTCGAAGTGGATTATTATGTTCGTCATTCTAAATTTCAAGCTAAGGTATGATATGTCTGCGGCTAAGCACATTTCTAGAAATAAACTTAATCTTATCTATCTTATCTTGGTCTCGCTGTGTTTGGTCGCGAGCTCGGGCTCCCAGCACAGTTGAGACTACAGTATTTCTTCTGAACCGCGTCAACGGTCGAGGGTATGCGCCCTCGCGGCCACAACCTACCAAGACCACGCGCCCCTTGATTTCGATCGGGGCGCATTTATCACCGGACCTACCACGCGCTTAGCGCTACGCACGGACCCATCTCGCGTATTATTTTGAATACCGCTTGGTGCATTCAACTTAAAATTTCTAACATCAGACATGCCAATAGAAATGTTTACAAAGGCGCTGAGTTTTATTTGGGTGATAAGTTCGCTAAATTGGCAACACTGGGAACAAGTGAGGAAACGAGCCGTTTATTAAGAACTCGGTTACTTATCTGCTGGCTTCTTATCTTACTGTTACCTTCTCTGTGAAATCAAGTGAAAATAGATAGATGGCTGCTGGGTATCTTACAAGCTTCCCCAGTTTTGAAATTACTCATGTGAGAAGAAAAAATGTAAGAAGAAGTGGGTCTTCAGGATTTTAAACGGATTGTGTGTTACTTTGTTTATTATTTTATAAAAATCTTTTTGCAGTTTTGAGGTCTTAGTAAAATGCCCCAACGTTAATGAAGAATAACTAATAAAAATGTAAGCCACACAAAAAATTAGGTTTTGTTTTATGTAGTATCGTCTAGTTATGATGGTAATTATTATTGTTAAGCCAGAATTATGCCAACGCCCCGGTGGGAAATCAGAACGGGGATTTAATAAAAATTCCAAACTATGTAGAAGAAATATTTCATTACATCTAAGTGATAATAGTTATGTTGTGTTAAACTATTTTTGTTAGTCAGAGTCACATTATTTTTGTATTTCATTGTTCTCATTTATTTTCGGCCAAATCTAAAATTTGTACAGAAAATAAGATAACCAGCTGCTTGTTTGCCTCAGAGCTTTACGGAGGAGGTATCAGATGTGATCGACTAAGTTTTTTACGCTTATTATAAGTTAGATTGGATGTGCGGGCTTATTGAATTTGTGAACAAGCTGGAGTTCGGGCCGGATTCGTAACTCGTTCATCGATCTCCCCATTCCAAAGTTTACTTACAGAAGTTACAGGAAATGTTTCAAATGTGTTATGTAGAACAAATTAATAGAGGTAGAGAGGTTTGTATGATACTCTATGATGTTAATTTTAATTGAATATTAATGTTGGGATTCGAAGTTGTTATTGGATGAATTGTTTTGGGATTACTCTAAAATGTAAGATAATGTTTCGAGATGTGTGTATTGCTGTGTAAATGTATATATTATTGTGCTCGTCTGTATTTAATATGCGTGTCATTTTCTATTAAATGTTTATTAAGTCTCCACTTTAGAACCATTTTATCGATGTGGAAGGTATTTTTACAAGGTTTTGTTTACCTACTTTAACCTGTCCCGTTGTCTGTCTGTCTGTCTGGTCAATCAAATCTTGCAAGTTAAATTTGATCCACTTCTCGGTTTCCGATTTAGCTGAAATTTTGCATACATGTGTAAATTGCGTGACAATGCAATATTATGATGACATGGTGCTGATCTGATGATGGAGCTGAAATGTGGCCAAAGGAACTTTGCAATGAAACGACACAACCTGATCGACTTTGGGTTCATTTGAATCGACTTGACGAGTAGTTTGTCTTTCAATGGTAACCAGGGTCTGATGATGGAGCTGGAAGGTGGTCCTAGGAACTCTGTAACGAAACGACGCAATCCCATCGAGTTTCGGCTCGTTTGATTCGTCTTGGCGATAATTTGTTCAGTAAGTTGTTTTTGAAAATATGTTTTTTTTTTTTTAATATAAAGCTTGTTGAATTTCTATTTTGTCCCCAAATTTTTTTAACGAAAAAAATATCTCTCTTTTGGGACAAAGAAAATAAGGACTTTATAAACAAAATAAAATTAATAGTTCACTAGCTGATACAATAAAACTGCTGAATTTGTTAGGTAAATTTTTATTTAGAGATTCGCCAGATGAGTAATGGTACCTATAGGCTCGCTTATCAAGCAAACTAAAATGTCACATCTAAATAAAAAAGCGTCACGGACATGGAACCAGGATGCCTTAAAAGAACTGTGTACTAGCAAATAAACGTTAAAAACTATCTGACTAATCACTTTGAAAATTAAAAACAAACAACATTTAAGATAAGAGAAAACCACTGTTCAAGTATCAAAAGAATTCGATAGAAGTCGTCTTAATCGAATAGAAAACAGTAAATATAATCGGTGGAAGGAAGCGTTTTGTACGCAACTTGTACGATAGGAGTCAATGATATTTTACTACACTATTAGATACGTTCTGTCTGCCCTAATACTGGCAATAAGACAGCAAGGCAAATACCTAAAGTTCAATCGCTCATGGTTCATGCTCAGCTGCAGCAAAACGCCTCCAACAATTAAAGCAATGCTTTCGTGTAATTAGTGAACAAAATTATTTCCGAGCACAAATTATAGGTAATACATAAAATATAACTAATTTGATTTTAGATAACGAAAATCCGTCACATTTTCATGTGCAATTGTATATGTATTCTATGTATCTGTTTATTTGTAGGTATATAGTTGACATATTATGTGTTGGAATTGTGTGGTTTACCTGCTTCTTTATAATACAAATGCTCTACCTCCTCCATAGTTTTCTAATAACAATCCGGATATCTTCAAGGATAGATTTTCTTTACAGAAGTCTTCAGCCGCAATATCGTTTTCCATCAAGCAAGTTATAGGCCCAATGTAGCTCAATTTATACCTAGTACTAATTATAAACAGATTAAGTTTGTGAGTTTGCGAGGCTGTAGAGGGTCTCTGGATCTACTAAAATCGATTTTGAAAATTATTTCATCAATTAAAAAACACAAAATTTGTCAGTGTCCTAAGAATATTATAGGGCAAAGCCACGGGCAATAGCGAGTTGTGTTTAAAAAAATGTCTGTGCCAGTTTTTCGCACCGTTTTGTTGGTCAATAACTCGTCTATATTATACAACCTCACTGGAAAGGAACCGTTTTGTACGCAACTTGTGCGATAGGAGTGCACTATCAGATCAGCGAGACCCTCGTCAATTTCTCGCTTCTTCTGTTTCTCTGTTTATTCCTGTTTATTTCTGACACCCTGGTATTTATTTATTTAGACAGTATCAATCGGTTTGTTATAGAATAGTGATGTTTTAGGAATAATTATCGCTTGATATTACCACTGTTGTTACTACTACTACACTACTGACACATGACAGTTCATAATGAAACATTAAACGTTAAAAAAACTTTTTTTTTAAATCAGTAGGTACATAATACATTAAACAATGTGTTTTAGTGTATGTTTTGAGATATCAAAAAATAAGAATTCATATTAATATCAAATTAGGTGGAGTTTTAGCCGACCCATTTAGTTGTTTACTAACAAATTTTAAAATAATTATGTGCAATTTTGTTCAACTAGGTACTTACCTGTTTGCTTACATTTTAAGCGAGTAATATTGATTATTTTGTTTATCTAAATATGCACGATATGTATTTGTTAATTTATGTGAACGCACGTTCCATGGTAACAAAACTCGTAGCGTGTTGTGGTAATTTGGTTAATAAATTAGCTAAATTAGGATAATTATATTCAAAGTTCACGATATGCACGTTTCCATTCTGCTTCGGTCCAGTGCGAATAATAACTAATCATTTTAATAATTACAACACTATTACCGTAGTTTCATGAAAACGAGTTTCAGTCAAATTTATGAGGCGAGTCGAAATGCATTTTCCGATGGTTCCTTCTATCAATACGTTTCCACATGAGATGGTTTGCAATCTTAGTGCGACAGCTTCGATCTCGAGTCTGTTGAGTAAGATATTTGGCATTCTCTGTTGATATCTCGAGAATTGACTCTGTAATACCATTTATATTATGTACCTATCCAATCAAATAGGGTTCGAAATATTTGAGCTCTTTCATTTGTGCCATGCCATTCAATGTCCTCTGAAATAATAGTTACCATAAATACTTTAAGACATGAAGCAGACTGATAGAGAGTTGAAAAGAGAGTTGACAGGGCATATAATACGGAGGACTGATGACCAATGAGGTCGAAAAGTCCTCGAGTGAAGACCACATACGGGCAAGCTCAGCGTAGGAGGCCCACCCATAAGGTTCAACTGGTCTTATTGTTTATGGGAAGTTCTATGTCCAGCAGTGGATTCTGTATCGCTGATGGATGGAGAAGACCATGTGTTTTTCTGTAGACGATGGACATAATCCTAGGATATCATTATACCTACGCATAATTTTAATAATCAACTTTTAGTATAACCCTGATACCCTGAAACAAAATGCTGTTCCATACATTGATAATCTACAATAAATTCGTCGTCTAGAGATACGCCTCGAACAATAAGATATTTAACCACCGATATAGAGGGAGGGAGAAACTTTTTCATGCTAGAATTCCAGTAAAAATGATGCTTCAATCCTTAAAGTGAAATAGAAATGACGCAAATTGTATCACTAATATAACATATTTGTATCACAAAAAAGCAAACTTAAATAGTACCTCGCAGAAATATACCCAATATTGCTGCGGAAATGGAATACGAATACAAAACGAGCAGACATTTCCTGTATGTCACTCTACTATGCCTCTAAATCTCACAAATCAATAGTAGTGTATTTACATCGACACCATCATTCAATCCGTACAATAATCTGTTTCTGAAACGGCATTTTTCAGAGCTGTTAATAGCATTGCCAGTGGACAAAATAAACCGATATTGCGGTGAACGCGGCTGGACAATAGCTCTGTGTCACCGAGACGTAGACAAAGACAAATAGAGCTCCGTGGCGAGCTGGCTACCGGTTTCACTGAGATGTATTTCTTTAGAAAAAACAATACATAAATACTAGTAGTTCTCCGAACAGCTTCTCTTTAACTGAATCTTCAAATGCCTATATCTCGACTCGCTCTTGACCGATTTAGATTATACTCGCAAATCGTGTTAGAATTTAGGTACATTAAAAAGCCGATTTCTATAATATTTGTTACCAAATATTATCGAAATGGGCTGTTAAATAGTGCAACGGCAAATTTCCTGCTTTCCTGAGGAAAATGCACCAAATCAAAAATCGCTGATGGCAAAAAATCCATTAATATATTGAAAAAAACCTGTGTGACAAGTTTCGTTGAGATTTGTTGAAAACTGCGACCTGTTGAGGAAAATCAACATTTAAACAGACAAAAGTAAAATCGTTGACTAAAAACGGAGACCTCTCTGACTTCGTGCTTCGGTAAATATTCGGCAGTCTAAACATGTAAAAAAATTCGCTCGCTAGCTCTCCACATCCAGGCAGAGCAAAACCACAGCCGCAATAAATACTGTTTTTAAAGCTCCAAATTGTCCACGTTAATTACTTAGTGCAATTTTTCTTTATTAGGATCTGTTCTAAGCTACGTTTGCGGCAATAAAGTTACGCAACTCACGGAAATGGTAGAGTTAACTGCGTGGGTTTTGTTTTACTCGTTTTACGGTTTCTTTTATGATGTTTTACGAAACTAAGGAGTTTTTTAAGGCGCTTTCGTATTAAGTAGCTAATTAATTAGGATGAGATGCGGCCATCACGGTACTGGTAACTGTTCAAGGTTATTTTTAAGTTATATAAAATTTCATGCAAGTTTCATATATTTTGCATAATGCGCACTACAAATATAACACTTTGTTCTTTTTTTAAAATCCCTAACAATATTGTAAATCCAAACGTGTGTTTGTTGGTTTGCTGCTTTTTCATGCAGCAACAGAATAATAGATACGCTTGATTTTTGGCAAGAATAATGTGCAAAGGCTGTAGAGTGGCATAAGCTGTTTATTAAACCGGAAAAATAAAAGGTTCCAAAAGGATAGCATAAAAGTTAAATTATTACGCTGAAGCCGCGGGTAAAAGAAGGTAGTTTTCGATAATTCAATCATTTTTCATTTAATTTTTTCACACAATTGGATGAATTTTGAGCACTGAGTTGCCAGACGGGAAGCGGTGTTTTGGTTTAATATCAAATACAAGTATTTAGACTATTGTAGACCTTAGTTTACCTTAGCCTTGAAGACAAAAGAGTGTAATTGTAAATAAATAATGACGGAGCCAGGGCCTAGGATTCCAGTCCCTTGCAGCTTGCACGAACGAAGAAGAAGGCAAACCTCTTAATTAGAATATGCAGTTGGTACCTTTGTGCGAATGCTGTATTAGATTAAGCAATAATTCAACTAAAAATGACCAAAAATGATCGCGCTACAGTATTTTTTTAAAGAGTTTGCAAATCGCCGACGACAAGAAAAATCGTCAATATTCGTTGAAAAATGTGACTTGTACAGGAAAACCAACATTCAGACAAATAATAGAAAATTTTAACATATCACGAAAAAGTGACGCTTCGCTCGCTCCCTCAAAAATAAAGCAATTAACTGCTAATGTATATTTTCAAATATAGTAAATAACTTTAGTGATCTCTACTAAGTTGAAAACATAAAATGTACAATTACATATCTTCCAAATTTTTACTGACAAATAGATGGAGAAAAAAATTTATTTAATTTCAAATTAGAGTTTAGAATTTTATCAACCAATCGTCTTAAATAAATAAATATAAAGGGGACATCTTACACACGGTCTCTGACCCCAAACTAAGCTTAGTTTGTGATATGGCTGCTAGAGACTGATATACTACATATACATATTATAAATACATACTTATATAAATAGTACCTAATTAACACCCAGACACAGAGCAAACACCTATGTTCATCACACAAATGTTTGCCCTGGGTGGGGATCGAACCCACGCCTCTTTGACCCAAAAGTCAGGGTCACTAACCACTGAGTCACCGAGTCTTATTTCGATAATTTTTGTGCCAAGCACACAGTTTCAATTAACCGTTCCCACTTCTACCCAACATGTTTAAATGTTTACAGATTTCCTGGCTTGAATAAGTTTTCTGCCCCATAATTTCACGATAAGGGAGGCCAGCCCGACTAATTTCGCAGTATTTTCATTCGGCAGACCTCGACGATCATTTCCGCAAAGAGATTGGGTTCCACGTACCAGATACGTTCTGTATTAAATTGCAAAAAGGATTTTGATAGTTTACCCGGAAAATGACGCTGGGAAATTACATTGGGGAAATTGGTAAATAACACATATCTGAGGGAGGATAAATGCATCGAGGGTGGTGTTACATTTTGGTTAAAACTATAAATAAGAGTTTTGAAGAACTATTGTTTTGTGTACTTGGTACAGCTAATGTATCGTGACTATACTTACACAGGGATATTTTAACTTATCGCCATGAAAACTTTTTACTATGAATAAAATCTTAAAATCACAGAAATTAATCTGTCGGTGGGAAATTTTTATTTCCAAAAGCTGATTGTAACCAGCCTTTTTAATTGTCCACTGCAGGACGTAGGCCTACCTACGAAGGGTGATTGGTCCATATCCACTACGCTGGCCCAGTGCGGGTTGGTGAATTCACATACGCCATCGACAGATAGATAGATAAGATAACTGCAACGGCATTTTAGCTGTGCCCGATGGGGCCCAAAATTTTAAGTTTTTACCGTGTTTTTATAACATTGTGGAAGCAAATAAATATGAATATGCAGAAAACCGATAAACATATACCTACCTATTAAGTTTATGTGTCAGTGAACGTAATAAAAATAGCTTCACTTTCGCCTTTTATAAAATCAGACTGACATATCCACCACTCTGTCCACATAATCTTTTTAATTAAAGTGAACATCAAGCGTTCATGAGGCCGCCATGTCGCCAGTGTTGCTAACATGGCACTTTCGGCTAGGTTAAGTAACCTAGCCGAAAGTGCCATGTTAGCACACTTTCGTTACTATCCTTCTAATGAAATTTAATATTTGGCAGCGATAAATTTAGGATTTATAAGCTACTTTTGGGTTATTTCAGTTCAAATTTAGAGTTGTGAGATGTGTCAAAACACATTAAGAATAAAATTTTGTGTGAAGGTTCGAAGGTTTACTTGTAAGTAATAAGTTAATCGTTAATTTATGAATGTTTGGTTCGAATTCGGCGTTTAAGTTGTATCTATATTATTTATTTCATTGATGGTATTTACAACGTTTATTTACAGAATTTACAGCTCTTTTAAAACATTGCTGTTCGTCTGTAATTACAAACTGTAGGAATTGTTTTTTTCCTTAAATATTTTTTCTGACAGTTATAATTTTAACCTTTGGCTTACTGAATTTATTTTAATCTCTTATAAACTATTATTTACGACAAACTAAATATATTATCAGCATTATAATTAAATTATCAATGTAATTTTGTTCCGGTGCTTACACAACTAGATTGTTTCAAGACTACAAAGAAATTAAAACAAAGATATCTCCACATAGCCAGTATAAAACAAAGTCACTTCCCGCTATCGGTAGGTACGCTTAGTAATTTAAAACAACACTATAGTAAAAAAAAACAGTTCTCGTCAATGCACAATACAATTCAAAAGAAATATTCCTATGTATAAACCATGGATATTTATGATACAATAAAATTGAGAGTTTCAGTTTTATTATTCAGGCCGGTCAGCATCAACATTGACCGCTAGCTAAATGTAAACAAACTTCAACCTTAATTTAGTAGCCAAAAGTAGTGAAGTAGGCAACCCTGCTTGTTGGTAACCCTATCACACTTCGCTACGTGCCGGCTAAGAAAGCTGCTTTTATGTACTTCTTTCCTTCGGCACCTTCGCTGCGAGTTTCAGGAGGCATAATACCTCCCTCGCACTCCGCACTCGATACTTTTTCATTAACGCGTCTCGACGTGCGAGCTTTCATTTATGTTTTCTACCTTTGCTTCAAGCATGGATGTAGGATGTAGGTATTACATAAACTAAAAAATCTTTGGCTTAAAGTATCTAATGTTGACTTTGTGTGAGATGGCATAAATAAACAACTTGAGATAAATAAAGATTTATTTGTATGTCCCATTCACTGACGTCACTTATATGAAACATAGGCATAGCGCAATATTGACATTTAAATTTGATTGTTCCGTTTCTTTAGATTCCAAAATAGCGTCATTTGTATGAAACTCAAACCATAAAGTGCGAAATTTAATTTTAGATTCGATTGTTTCGTAAAGTTTCTATAGATTTCAATAAGATAAGTTTTTACAACTTAATAGACAGTGTAGAGCTTTTTTAAACTTTACTGAAACTGTAACTTTGCTGATGATCACATGATCAAATGCATGGTTTAAGAGTCTATAAACATACAGAAAAAAACATTCACTTTTGTTTAAACAGATGTAGTGTTTATGTGTATTATACGTGTATTATACACCGAAAGATGACTTTGGTCACGAGAAATGAGAAATTTATGACAAATACAAGCTACCCCAACTCATAATCCATGGAAGAGAAGTGCTGGCAGAAAGCGGCACTCATGGTTGGAGTGGTGCTGTTGCAGTACTACCTTATTATTAGAGCAGCAGCTTCATAATTATTTTTAGCAAAAAATAGCATGGCAGACTTCAACCGTGTACAGAATTCGCGAATATTTCGCACGGATCGATGTAGCATTTTTCACATTATTGCTGATTTATCAAAAACGGCTCAGCCTATTTCAATAACATTTTAATAGGACCAATTTCGAAATTTAAACTTTCCAATAAAAAAAAACTGTTGCCTGTAAAGTCGGTATACGGGCGAAAGTTTTACGTGACAACGACTTTGAGACGAATGAGACGAATGAGAGCGAGTGAGAGGCACTTACGTGCCTCTCACTCGCTCTCATTCGTCTCGTTGTTTGTAATTATTAGGTGTTAGTAATTATTATTGACAATAACTGATTAAATCTTAAGTAGGGGGTAGTTCGAGAAAAGTGTGAGCGGAGCGTAACGCAGTTTCTTGAAGTGTCACCCGGCAAACCAATTTATAAGACGTTGTCACGTCAAAATAATTATTGAAATTGGACTACTATGAAAAAAGTTATGCGTCGAATTGAGTACCTCCTCCGGTTCGGTTCGTCGGTCAAAAAGTTAGAATTGCTGATGTTGTCCAACCTCCAATAGGAGTGTAACTTCAAGAAGAAGAAGTAAATATACACCCCACCAGAGTTACACATCATTGTTTCAGCTGTGGAATGTCCACTGCTGAGCTATATAAAGCCTACTTACAGGATCAAACGTAAGCGGTTTTCATTTATTGCAATCAAGCCTAGCCTCCTTCTGGGGAGACGATCTATGCACAGAGCACACATACACCAGTGAGTGCGTTAAATATGTTATAACAACACCCAATTTACATCGGAAAAAAATATCATCACATATTTTTATAATACTAGAAGCTTTTAGGTACTTATGTTCATACCCAAACTAAGTACTATCGTCTATTCTGCGGCTATACTTATCAAAATGTTCGGCGCGGATCCCAAAGCGATATCAATCTAATATTTATGGATTGCCTTGAACGGTCTATTTTCGACGCATATATTTGGATGGATTACGGAATCAGTTTCGCATTCTATTTTCACAGATACTTGAACAACATGTTTTATTGAGATATTTTAACATAAAATACCAATATATATTGATTCTATCATCGTAGTGCAGAGGGGAGAATGCTTGTGCTATAGTAATCGGAAATTCTATCACGGAAAAGATATACGAAAGGTTGTCATCCATCCATCCATCAGCCATAAGACGTCCACTGCTACATATTCCTCCCCTATAGATCTCCAATAAACCCGGTTGGTAGCGGCTTGCATCCAGCGCGATCCTGCGGTCCTATTGATGTCATCCACCACCTTGTGGGTGTACAACAAAAGGTTGTCGGTAAATTTTAATTTATACAATTCGAAGTCATTGAAATTATTATACGAAATTGTTTACAGCACAGAATACCAGTAGAACTAATTGTTAGGTAACATGTTTCTTGTTTTTGTCGAATTTTATTTTTCGCACAGTTCAATAAGAGTTTAATTAAAAATATTAGGTACAATAAAATCGGTAGGTTGTAGAGTATGGCTGTACTCACAAAAAACTAGATTTTTCTTGCAGATTTTCTCGCGTTTTATTTTGGGTCTTGCTATCCTATGGGAACATTTTCTTTTTTCTTGTTTTGAATAAATGTTTAGTGTATTTCCGCTCTGTCGTAGTCATATAAGTTAAGGGTACTATTCAAAATTCAAATTAAATCACAAACAACCCTACCCCTTGAAACCCCCCCCCCCTTGAATAGTACCCTTAACTTATATGACTACGACAGAGCGGAAATACACTAAACATTTATTCAAAACAAGAATTTGAAGATGAACTTCCGCAAAGTAACGCCTGATTCAATAAACTATTTTCTTTTTTTTTCATCCTTTAAACTATATCCATCCAAAAAATCAAGTCGATCTCTCCCTCTGTTGCTGCATGAAAAAGTAACAAGCCAAAGCAACAAACACACATTCTGATTTATAATATTATTAGTGATGGTTACAAAGTAATTAAAGATATTCATTTATACATTGTCTCTCTTGCATGCCACTTCTATAACTTAATAATCGGTCAAAAGCGAGTAGGACTCGCGCACGTAGGGTTCCGTACCGTATGGAAGCCCCCTTAATTTATTTTATTTTCATTTAATGATTTTTGAAGGGAATATTCAACTTACTTTTGTAAATGTTTCAAGCATCTTCCCGCTGCCATTATTAATATCGGGTAAAAAAATCACGTTTCTTGTATGGGATACAAATACAATTACAAATTTCTTTATTGAGATAAAAACGACCTGAATCAATTACATTTATACTCATTTACATATCATAGATACATAATATTCTTCCCATAAATATTTTTATTTTCTATTTTTAGTATTTTTGTTAATGCGGCAACAGAAATCGTTATCTATGACAACGTTCTAGCTATCACCTTTGATGAAGAGCCGATGAGATACAGCTTGGTGACAGACAGACGGACGGACAGACAGACGGATAGCGGAGTCTTAGTAATAGGATACTTACCTTTTTTACCCTTTGGGCTCGGAATCCTAAAAAGAATGTGCTTAGTTTCTTTCACCTTGAGAGGTGTAGGTTATTGTTGGTTGAGGATGCTATATATAGAGAAAAATTGCTACAGTTTTTAGGGCTCCGTACCCAAAGGGAAAAACAGGACCCTATTACTAAGACTTCGATGTCCGTTTTTCCGTTCGTCTGTCTGTCACCGGGCAGTGTCTCATGAAACATGATAGCTATATAGGCAGCTGAAATTTTCACAGATGTATTTCTGTTGCCGCTATAAAAACAAATACTAAAAAGAGAATAAAATAAATATTTAAGGGGGGCGAATCCACTCGTACTTGGCCGATTATTTTTTAGTGGTCCAAACACAAGTGAATAATAAATACTGTGACCCAAGTAAAACATATCTGAATTGCTCTCCTACCCAAGTAAAAAGGTCTGACACAGAAACACTTTTAATCTTACTATATGGTGCTCTAAGAATGTCAATGTAGATTTTCTTAGACATAAAATGTAATAGAAAATACACAGTGTCTTGTGAAAGTCGGCGTTAAAAAGTGGAAAAAATGCCGGGAGAAAACATACATTGCTGAGGGAAAACTAGATAGTGAAATTGATTGTGTTACGTTTTTAATCAATTTTACTGCCGAGCAATCCATCCTACTTGGAAAATCAATTAATCAATTTGATTGGTTATTCGTGTTAGAATCTCTCAGGATTGAAAAAAATACTTATTTGGAATTTCAGGTCATCTGGCACTATATTTGAATCCTTTTTGAATGGCTCACGGCGCGTGGCTAATGCAAATGATATAGTATGCAAGTTACGATCCTGAAAAGAAAACTAAGAGTAACAAATACATAGCCGACTGCACCCTTTCAAATAAAAAAATGATTTTTTGTTTCGGTTCACAATTGGCGAAAATATCTATGAATATGGGTACACAAAAAAATACATACAGACGAACATAGAACCTCTTTCTTTTTTGGAAGTTGGTTAAAAATCAAAGATGTCGCAGCAACACTGTAGTATGGTGCTGTGCAAATTATATTCGTATATAATTTTATTTTTTATTGAATCAGGCGTTACTTTGCGGAAGTTCATCTTCAAATTCTTGTTTTGAATAAATATATTTAGTTTTTTTTGTATTAAAAACCATTTATAATCATAGATCAATTGAATTCTGACTAATAAACAATCCTGTTACTCTCAGAATTAGTAGGAACTCAATTATTTTTATTCTAATACCCATTATTGGTCGATTCAAATAAAATAAAACTACCTGAAATACGAAATCAAAATGTATTATTATAATACCTTTTAATCAACATTTACTATTATTTCAATAATGGTACAACATACCTAACAGGTTTAACATTTTTAAATTGAAAAAATAATTATAACAACTTAAACCGAAAAGTGAAATAAAAAAAATCTACTTAGTCATAAAAAAACAAATATTATTCAAACTTCTTCTAAATTAAAGTAATCAGGCATTTTAATCATTTATAAAATTATGACTTGACATCGAGCTATATTACTACGTATAGAGAGGACGACGCACATCCCTACCATGTTCCGCCCAAGTGCAGCCATATGGCTGCACATCAATTAGTTGGTTGCTAGCTCTTGAGTACATCAGTCTAGTTTGTTTTAAAACGAAAAAAGTTCAAAATTATTGAATATGGTCTCGTGTGTGTTAAGATATTGCACGAATAATACAAAGAATACGGCGAAGTGCAAAGGAATAACTTTCCATCGGTGAGTAATTAGATAATCATTTTACAATTAAATGCAAACAAAATATTATCGGATGGCGCGTGGACGCCATGTTGCGATACTTTTCATAGACTAAAAATGAAGATGTGACATTGTGTGTGTAACAAGGTGTAGGTAAAATTAGGGTTTGTTCCCAGTGTTACTACCATTCTTACTACCAGTAGTAAGAACGGGAAACGAATTACTCTTCTTACTACTACGGTTGAAAGTTGTTAGAACAGTATAAAAAAAAAATACAATAACAAAAACAAACAAAACATGACAGATTTGTATTTAAACCGAATTTAAGTTGGTAGTTAGGTATTATACTTATTTAAAAAAAACAAGAACTGTTACCAAAAACTAAACAGAAAAATTGCTGTAGTACCTAATCAAAACAAATATTATATATTATTAATATTATGTTAATATTCAATAATTCAACTAATATTATATTATGAAGAAGAAAAAACAAAGTACGAATTCAATTGAAGCGTGTGTAGGTAATATAAACTTTGTCACTTCTGTAGTCAGTCAGCATCTTAGTCTATAGAAACGACAAGTTAATGCAGAACGTTGAACGAAACGCGTAAGCGCTTCGAAGAATCGCGGCGCTTTCGACCTTTTTGCCACGAGAAAACTATACCTTAAAAGTGTTCTAGCGCTGCGTGTTTATACTGGCTGATTAGACGGCTAATTATTGTTACAGTGCTGAAGCGCACTTTAGTTATATTCTTAACAAAATTGAGCATGATATTTGGTCAGGGTAGCTCCTCTATACGTAGTAATATTTCCTCAAAGTGACTTGATCGTTTTTATTTTTATTTTTGTACATATTTAAATGTACTTAATTCAATAAATTATTACAAAAATTACTTAATTCAATAAATTATTGAATTAAGCCTTTGTTACTAAGGCTTACTTACTAAGTAATTTATTGAATTGCAACTAAATAAAAAAAATAAAAAACGATCAAGCACTAAACGTAACTAATTTATGCACTAAAAAGTAACTTATTTATGATATAAATTTGGATTCATAATTAGTTTAAAATTATGTATAAATTGTTACTATAAATTATTTTAATTATTATTATATATTATTTTAAAACGAATTATGAATTGAGAAAAATATTTTCAAAAATAATTTTAGGTGACAAAGAATACAATCATTTAACATAGTCTCGTTTTTTTACTAAATAATATTTTGCTAACGAACGAAATGTGAAATTACGTAAATACGAAATAGAAAATAGAAATAAATACGAAAAGTTATTTAAACTATGTTTAGATATTGCATTTAACACGTTAGGGCGTATAAACCATTTACAATTAACGACTATTTTACGCCCTGAGTTAATGTAAATTATGGTCATTACATCATAACAAAACAAAAAAAAAAAAACATTCGGCTTTTACATTGAAAATTTACCTTTTGTAAGAGGCTATGACCGAAAATTTCTGGGTCGTATTAACCATTTTTGTGTGAATTTCTGCATTTCGTATATACAGATCGATAGAGAAAAAAAATCTGATAAAAATGGTATATATAACTCAATTTGGCCAAAATGGTTTATACGACCTTTCTACCCAAAGGTATCGATATTTAGTGTATTTCCGCTCTGTCGTAGTCATATAAGTTAAGGCTTCGGTGCTTCACGACGAGTATATATATAAGAAGCGCCGGCGCGGTGAGCCGTCATTCTTGCGAGTGAGCTCGAAGAGTCAACACGTCCTGAAGATGCCTCGTTTAGAGGCGAAACACGTGTCGAATAGAGTACTGTAAGAATAGGGGTACTATTTTATTGACTAAGTAATTTTTCAACTATTTTATACCATTTTTTATAAAAAATAAATTATATTTGTAATTTTTAACATATTAACTAAATATTATTTTCAGGTTTACTACATTTTTTTAAAGAGATCACTAATAACTATTTTTGTTACAGGTTTAATTTTTTTTTTATTATTTTTAACGGATTAATTATAATTTTGTTTCAGGTTCATTAATATTTTGTAAAAAAAAAAAAATTGTTAGGTTAGGCTTAGGTATCGTATGATACCTAAGCCTAACCTAACAATTTTTTTTTTTTTTCTAGCCTGACCTCACCTTAGCCTAACCATAGTCGAACCATGATACACGTTGATGATTAATTACTCATTTTGTTTGTGATTTAATTTGGATTTTGAATGGTACCCTTAACTTATATGACTACGACAGAGCGGAAATACACTAAATATTTATTCAAAACAAGAATAATTTTATTTGTTTATATACACCAAAGTGAGTGGTATGTAGCAAAAAAATATATACTTATTAGCAAATTATACGTAAAGTTGGGCTTGTGTGCCCAAAAAGAAAACTAAAAGTAAAAATAAATAGCCGGCTACACCATTTAAAACAAAAATTTTTTTTTTGAAAATTTCTATGAACAATACACAAAAAAATTACATAGAGACGAACATAGAACCTCCTCCTTTTTGGAAGTCGGTTAGAATTCAAAGATGTCGTGGCGACACTGTAGTCTGGTGCTGTGCCGAAATATTCGTATATACTTTTATTTGTTTATATACATCAAACTTAGTGGTATAGGGCAAATAAAAAAGTTATACTTATTAGAAAATTATAGGTAGAGTTGAGCAAGTGTTAATATATCTACAACGCTAAATACTATAAATTAATCTAAATTTGTGATGAAACATCTTCAAAAAGGTATATACTAAGAATTGTATAACAATAAACATAGAAATATTTTATTCAGAGTATTTAGAGCGATTGAAACGACTAAAATTATTTAGATGAAGAATATAAACGAGCAAATCGACTTAGCTGTTTTGAGGCTTCATCGCATTTTTCTTTTTGTTTTTCCAAGGAAAGAACGTAACACTAATTACAAAGAATTTATTACAAAAAATACTTTCCCGTTTCAGTTTTCACTAAGTAAACTTCGTTGCCGAAAAGGGTAGGTAAATAATTCGTGGCCATTTGTCAAGAGGGAAAGTTACCGAGGTGGATGTTTACAGTTTTCATTAGTTTGCTAAAGGTAGCTTTCACTGTATAACTAATGTCAGTTTCAGTCAGTCTGTCAGTGATATTGACGTTGGTTGACGCTATTGCTATATCTTCGGAATAAAATGCGGACACTGCGTAATTCTAAATCCATGCTTACATTGCAGCGTAGCGTTTCGTAGCTGTAGCTACGTCGACCGATGTCGGTACCGACAGTCGAAACGAGACTAATTATTGCATCATATTTCATTTTACAATTAAAGTTGTCTTCGAGTATATAAAAAAAGGATAAAAGGCATTTGGTGACATTATACATTTTGATTAAATTTTTGTTTTTGAAGAGAATATATAACTTATTATATTAATAATCTGGGAAGATTTCAAGCATCTTTCTGTTGCCGTTAATTATACCAATTGAGCAAAAAACACGTTTATTATATGGAAGCCTCCCTTTAACTATTTATTTTAAAAAAAGATATTTAACTACCTATTGTGTGAATATTTCTAATATCTACCTGTCACCGTTTTTAACATTGAGCGAAAAACGGCCAAAATTTCAAGTTTGTTGGAGCCCCCCTTAAAATGTTTATGTTTTTCGGTATTATTTTGTTACAACAACAGAAATACGTCACGTGTGAAAATTTCAACGTAATAGCTATCACGGTTCATGACATACAGCCTTGTGACAGACAGATGGACGGACTGATGGATAGCTGAGTCTTAGTAACAGGGTCCCGTTTTCACTCTTTGGGTACGGAACCCTAAAAATCATATGAATGCCGACTGTTGTACATTAACGTTCATTTCTTTTCTAATTCAGTTCTTAGTTGCGCTTCCTTTTCGTGACTCACGGAAAGCTACCCAAAGTTTAAAATAAAATATCGAGTGTTTGGCTGCAGTTAGGAATGCTTTTCCAATTTAAATTTATCATGATAGCTAACAAGAGAAATAAATAAAACCAGCAACGTTTACAAGTTATAAATTTTTTTGAAAACCTTGTTTGAATCTAGACGTTGTTTTCTGTTTTTAGTTCTTTATTTACTGTATCAGCCTTTTTACCGACTTCCAAGGTACATGGATGTCGCATCGACTCGTTTTTTTATTTTTATTTATTTATATCAAATTAGCACGGTAACAGTAACCAATTACACTAATGATAAATAATTTTACTTACGTTACGTTAATGTCGTGCAAAAGTTTCGAATTCTGTACACGGTGGAAGTATTTAATAGTCCACAGCAGGACGGAGGTCCACCCACGAAAGGTGATTCTTTATTTACATGCTGGAAATTACAATCATTTCGTTTTTACAAATTTTGATAAATATGTACCTACCTAATCATTGTATCTCAATCATTTTTATTTGTATTCAAAATTTCATTTATACTTTCCAAATTCTGGATTCGAGAACACACCCCGGTAAATTCAGATTAGGTCGTTCATCCACGAGGTATAGAAATAAAATTTATCTAAATAATATACCCTACAGGAAAGCCTATCTTTAGTACTTAACAAGTAAAAAGATAATGGTGATGAATCGGTTCAATGATTGAGTTGATGAATGCGAGCTTCAACAAACTTTAAACAAACAAACGAACTTAGTCTAACCGAAGTTCATCAATTGTGCAAGTTTAGCAATCAAAGTTTGATTAGCCTATCAAACCATGATATTGCTTGTAATTAATTAGGCAATCACACATCAATTGAGAGTCATCAATGCGGATGCTGCGCGCTGATTACTCATATCCTAAGTAAACATGATTTAGTGTCGAACTCATGAACCCACTATAGAATAGTGAATGAGATTAGAAATGAGATCACATTATTGCTATAGATGTAAGGTTGAAAATAGAAAGGGGATTCTATTTTCAACATTTTCAACCTGTAAAAACCCAATTAAATACAAGTTTGTCTGCCATATTGTTGAGTTGCCAGTGTAACATTTTATCCTTGGATTTTATCAGTAGTGTCCCTTGTGTCAAGTTATGTCGTTGTTAGCGTTTTCGGCGCCATCTTACTGTGATCAAACTCATCAAGCCTTACTACAACATACTACTCCTACATACAACTTTTCTGTTTTTACTCTTTTTCATTATTCTAAAATTGAACGACGACGCTACTATTTACCTACTAGCGTGGCGCGCTGGTTTGGAACTGGACAGAAATTAATGCGTTATTAACTTCTTCAAAAATAATTTACGTTTGTTGTATTACTTGGGGCCCAATGTTCAATTAATTTAAAAAAATGCAAATTAGTGTCTGGTAGATACGTCAACAAGATGAAATCAAGTTTATTTTGATCAATCTGCATATTTATATCTATATCTTCATAGGCCTGAGAGTTATCATGTGGTAGATACTAAACTACTCGTATGTTATCAAGTAGTCGCAAAGTAACAAAAAATGTGTAGGTATTTAATGCAATTTCATGGAATGTAAGTCTTTTAATGATAATTCCACTTTACTGAGGCTCTGGCATTTCTATCAATAGTGAAATTAAAATATCTAGGCCCTCTAAAAATACACAATCCATTTCTCAAAAGAAATTCAAACACAAAGACTAGTCCAGATTGATGACACACAACCCCTAGCCACCGTTTAGCAAAACGAATAAACAGTTTCCGTTCTAAAACGTATTTAGGTTAAGAGTGTTTGCGATAAAACCAACACAATAAAGGCTTTTACGCTTTTCAAGAATCGAATGAATAATGACGTTTCACCAAATGCCCTCAGAGAATGATAAATCGCTTTATAATTTGGCTGGACTTCCCATTATGATGTTCATGGCGATGACGATGTGATGTTGTTAATTGTGGCTTAGTCCAAATGAATTATGCAGATCAAAAATAAACAACAGTTGATACGAGAAGTTAAAACTTTAAAAGTAAAGAAATTGTTAAGTACGATATAACAGAAAAGGTGATCAATATTCAATTAGCGTTGCATAGAAGTTGACCACAGAAGTTAGACGTATTATGTTTGTTCCTATATAGTCATATAGTCATTTATTCATAACACCATTTGTTACAAGTCAAAAAGTAAACATCACATTAGGGCACTATATATATTTTGAGATACATAAGTTGTTAATGTGTGTCGAGACACACAGTGCTCTAAACAATTTCGAGATAAAGTTTTTAATGTGGTCTATAATCTCAGAAAGTTTGAACATTCTATCTCGTATGCTTTAAAAATTAAGGGGCATTCCTTTTTCAACACTGGCGACTTATATTTCACAAATGGTACGCGTGACAAAAATTTTTTTAAAAAACCTTACACTCAATTTAGAAACCCTATTCAACGATACTCCACACGATGGTTTGGGGTTGAAAAAAAAGTTTCATCCCCACTTTATATGTATGAGAGCTACCCCTTAAATAAACTATATTGAATTTTTTAAGTAAGTATTTAAAATTGAGATCTATACTAAAACTATTATGTTGTCAAATCCAATTTAGTTCATAAATGTGGAAATTATAAGGATTTAAAGTATGAGGACGGACGGGCGGACGGACAGACGGACACAGCGAAGTTACAAGGGTTCCTCGTTTTACTACGGAACCCTAAAAATACGAGCTCAGTAAAAGTTGGTGTGAGTTAAGTTGAAAAAAATTGTACTTACTCATCCACCCATCCATCCATCAGCCGTAGGAAGTCCACTGCTGGATAAAGACCCTCTTATGATTTTCCAATTAGGCCGGTTGTAAGCGGCCTGCATCCAGCCCATTCCTACGGTTCTTAAATCGAGAGTCCACCTAGTCGGTGAACGTCCTACGCTGCGCTTACTCTACATTGTTTGAGAACTTGACGGCCCGTCGGCCATCCGTTCTTCGAACTATGTGCCCTGCCTACTGCCATTATAACTTGCCAATCAGCTGGGCTATGTCGGTAACTTAAGTTTATCTGTGGATGTCCTCATTCTTGAGTAAATGTCAATTCATGGCATTTCTCTATCTATACATATTCTATTTTAGAGTATATTATTGGTGTTATCTTAAGCTTAACCACCAACGCTCATTCCACGCGCCACCGCTCGTTATTCGACACTGTTTACTTTCTATACAATTTTACTGGAAGCTTTTTCTCCTTTACTTTCGCTTATTTTTCGTTTACCACAATATCTTAAGTAAACATTATTTTACTTGGTTATTTAAAAAACTTAGTAGTAACTTACAGGCCTTTCTTATTTTATGATTTGGAAGTTGATACGGAGCATTAATCACAAAACTGCCTAAGAAATCGTATTGCCTTTACCACTTAAACGGTACAAAAAACGTAAAAAGAACAAATGCGGGAAAACCAAACCGCAAAAATGTGCCCCCAAGCTCACAACCCGTAAGACGTAGCGATATTAAATTCCTCTCCAAACGCGGGTCACTTACTTTACTTTAAGGGTCACGTGGCATATTGAAATCCATAAAACAATCTCGTTATATCGCTATTATAATTCTAACAAAACTCTTAAAAATATCACGATAAAGCAGCTGACAATGCTAAGAATCCGTCGAGAAAAAGAAAGAACGTTGAAGCTAATATTTTAATTGAAAAAGCGCTCTTCAAAACGTTTGCCGGTGCGCTGACAGCGCCAGAGGTATTTTATTGTCATATTTTCCATTGTCGCTCACATAATGCATGGGTTTTCACCGGTATTGTTCTGCGGAACCACCCGATTGCATGCCCAGTTTGTAAATTTGTGCTTGGAGCAATTTGGCATAACGCCCGCCTGGGCACCATTGTTCTTGCCCAGAACGGGGGCCAATGTCATAGCAAAAGATTTAGAACCAAACCACCAGTTTGTGGTTGCAATATCTGATGATTTAACAGCAGCTATTGAGGTTAGATAAATTAAAACTTTGAAGAAACATTTCTAATAGCTAGCCTATCTCTCGGATGTCTTGATAGACAATCCTATAATTTTTTTGTAATTCAAGTGTAACTTTTTAAATTTTTTAATATAACTTAAACTTCAGTAATACTTTTATCTAATCTTTTATTGAATCCTTGATGTCATTCAAATTCTTAAAAATAAGAATACCTGTTGCTAAAAATCAGTGTTAAAAAGATCATATTTTAACCAAGGTTATTATATGATTTAAATGAGCAGAATTTCCTAACTTAGCAGTAACCAGAAATGAATAGTAAAAAAGAAACGTTCCAAACTTTTCCCATTGGAAACCTGTTGGGGAAAAGAAGAATATGTACCTAATTGCTTATTGTAAATTTACAAAATATACAAGTAGTATACTTTTGAATGTTTTTTATATCCAGGCCCAGAAGTGGAGCAGCGCTGTGAATGAACTTTCATTGCGTAGTAAACGTTTTACTTTTATTACGTGCCCCGATAGCATATTTTATGGGTTTCATAATGGTCTTTGCCATCGAAGTCCTTGCCTATTATCGGCATTCCTGTTTTGACGTCACGAAATATAATATTGAGAGTCATCTTGTGGTAAATTAATGAAAAGTAACTACTTACGTAAAATTTACGATACCTACGAGTATGTATCGTCGGAGACACTGTAACTGAAAATTTAAGTTACATTAATAGGTACGGTAATTGTTTGTTTTTGAAGGTGCCATTGCCGCTTTGCAATCTCTTATATACCATTTTACTGTTAAGTTACCGTACAAGTTTTCTTAATTTTTGGTAAGATTTTAACTATCGCTTGATTGATTATTACCTAATTTTAATACATTGATTTTATTTTGAATTGTAAGCTTCTTTACAGCCTGCGATTTGAATTTGTAATTATTTGATTTGAAATATTTTGACACTGCATTTGTGTATTATTAAAAGATGCGCCTGATTTCCCTTATTTTGTTAGTGGTCGATCGTGGGCGTAGTATAAAGTCTGGTATAGCACCAATTACACTTTTAATCCAATCTTTATCAATATTACAAAAGATACTAATGCGCGCCATTGCTCGTTCCTGTCTAAGTCTGTAGCGTCGCTAGTGTTGTGCCCTCTCTTGGCGCGCGTTAGGGATGTGCCGATACCAATCGACTCGGAGAGTCGATTATGCGGCTAACAGTATCTAGTATCAATATTAGTAAAATGTGAAAAAAAATGCTAAACCGGACAAGCATGATATTGAATCAATATTATGCAATATTTTAATATTAGGTTCCATTTATATCAATAAAGTTATCTAATCTTTTTCAAACCAGATTTATTTTTGGGCTTTTTTAATTACACTATTATTGTAGGAGCTTTTATATAGATTAGAACATTTATCATAAATTATGTATTACCCAGAAACTTATGTTGATTCCTGAATTTTCTCATAACTTAACTTGAGCAGAATGCTTCTTATTGATTATTTTGTCAAAAGTCATTTTTTGACGTGATAACGTCTTACAAATCGGTAAACTCTGGCTGCACGCACGAAAAAGTGTCACGTTCCGCCTGAGCCGAGCGTGCAAACGAGAGCGTGGAACAATAGATAGAGAGGCACGATTAGCTTAATCGTTTGGCTTGTTTCATTTGTTGATCCATTTGCTCAATTCTACACCGGACCTCAAGATACAGGCTTAGCCGAGTTCGAGGCCCCATGGTAATTGTAACTAATGTATATTTGTTGTGGTAATAAATTATTTTGTATTTGTATTTGATTCAACAATGTTATTTTATGACGTTATCACGTAAAATTATCGCCTGTGAACCGACTTTACAAAGAACCATTTTTAGGGTACCATATCCAAAGGCTATAAACGAAATTACTAAGACTCCGATGTCTGTCTGTCCGTCTGTTACCAGGCTGTATTTCATGAACCGTAATAGCTAGACAGCTGAAATTTTCACAGATGTTGCATTTTGTTGCCGCTTTTTGCCGTATTTTTGTTTTTTATTAATAATTAAGTTTTAATCAACAACGATTATCATATCAGTACGAGTATTAATTAGGCACATTGTAACGTAAGAATAAAAATATTCTAAAAGGGTTTGTAAGCGTTATAAACTACAAACTACGGTCATCAATTCGAAATTCTGGCTAAAAACGAGCAGGAACGTCTGGTGCAATAATAAATCTCAGCTGAAACGCAAAGATAAGAGAGTGCATTCGTAATACTGGGAGCCGGGGGCAGAATGTGAGGCTTTTGTTAAAATACGCGCAGAAAAGAAAAAAATATGCAGTGCACTTGCATTTTCTTGGGGATAGAAAACTGTTTTGCGAGACAAGTGCGTCCACTGTAAATATTTCAATAGATAAGATTAGATTAATGATTGGTCTTGCTGAAGCGGAGCGAGACCAATCATTAATCTAAGCCAATACTTTATGTAACACTAGCTTTTACCCGCGGCTTCGCCCGCGTTATATTTTGATTTTGGCTAATGTTTATGTCGGCTGCGAAACCTAACCTAAGCGACAAACATCAAAATACCTTAGAGGAATGCTTTTATTGGTTAAGTTACGGTTGGAGTGTATATACAACCCCCCTGTGTATTCCCGCCTTGTCGTGGCGGGGGTGGTCTAAGGCAGCTGAAAAGGCGGCGCTCGAAGTCTCCCTCTTCTTTGGGTCTTTCCCCCAAGGCAGCTTAGAGGCCGGCACTCGTTGTTCAGCCGCTTTTAACTAAAGCAGCTGAGAGGATGGCCGGTAAGTTGCCTGCCTTATGAGGAGTGTTGCTTCTGAGGCGGGCTGCAGTGCCGCTCTTGCGACGCTGCAGCCGAGGATTAGGGGCTGCGGTGGGATGGAACTGGTTGTGTGGGTGCCGCCACCTACCCTACCTTCCGCTAGGCCGTCAACCTGTAGGCAGACGCAGTGGGGCTGCAGGGGAAGAGAAGTGTCGGTATCGCAATGGCCGTTCTCACTGCCCTCTGCAGTTGAAGAGGCAGGCGCTGGGCTACTATGACTGACCCGTTGCACTGGGACCAGGGCGTTGGAATGCTGTCCGGCGCTCAGTGCTGGTTAGTCCCGAGTGGTGGATGACGATGTGTCTTGTGCTCCGAAACACTCCGTCATTATGGCGGGAGCGCAAGCTCCGTTATGGAGCCCGAGTCTGGGCTAGCGCTGTTGAGTGCCGCGAAGGAGTGCGAAAAATGTAGGAACGTCCTAAACTTGAAATGACAGGTTATTTCTGGCGCTTAGACGTCTGCTACCGCGGCCCGCTCGCTTAGTTTTTATCCTATCCTACGGGAACTGTTAAAGTTTTTGGGATAAAAAGTGGCCTATGTCACTTTTCGTCTTTCAAACTATATAGTTTGAAAGACGAAAAGTGCAATATTCATGCAATAAGCCAAGGCAATCCGTTGCTCCGTTGCTGAGAAAAAGTTATTGGCTTATCCTACGGGAACCGCAATTTTTTCGGAATGGAAAGTATCCTATGTCACTTTCCGTCTTCCAAACTATGCCCACCCCAAAAATCAAGTCAATCCGTTGCTCCATTGCTGAGAAACAGTTATTGTCATATCCCATGGAAATCACGAATTTTCTCAGGATAAAAAAGTATCCTATTATCACTTTCTGTCTTTTAAACCATAGGTATCCATACCAAAAATCAAGTCAATCTTTTGCTCCGTTGCTGCGTCATAGAGGAATAAACCAACAAACTTTTCGGATTGATAATATTAAAGTAGGTATGATGATTCTGTACCATAAAGGTAGAATAAAGAAACATGTTAAACCTCTAATGATAGTAGATTTAAAATATTTTTAATGTCAGACAAAATGACGGCCTGGTATTAAACGTCAGAGTAACATGTGGCATGCAGAGGAAAAAAACATTTTATCCAATTTTAATGTCAGTTGTCATTTTCAATCCATACTTTATTTCCTCTTCAAGGGGATATAATGGTGGAAAAACAATTTGTCCCCTTGCCATGCTACCTGTGATTTATAAAAGTCTGCAGACAATGTCACCTGTCATCTAATTACGTTTCGCTGTGACGTTTCATTAATCCATATTAGCGTCATAGAGGAATTAATCACTTAGCGTCTTTGTGATAGTGGCGACAGTTTTGCTTTCGATCGTTTTTGTCTTGTCCTACATGAACTATGCAATTTTTTGCTTAACGTCTAACGCTTATCATCTAAAATTCGACGCGCTTGGTTTTGCTCTTGAGTCTCAGCAGTTCTTTGCGCTGCGTGATGCTCGGCATCTAAAAGTCGCCGCGCTTGACTTTCTCCGCATCTCTCTGAGCTGCGTGACGCTCAGCATCTAAAATTCGACGCGCTTGGTTTTTTGCTCTTGAGTCTCAGCAGTTCTTTGCGCTGCGTGATGCTCAGCATCTAAAAGTCACCGCGCTTGACTTTCAACTTCAGTCTCAGCAGCTCTTTGAGCTGCGTGACGCTCAGCATCTAAAATTCGAAACGCTTGGTTTTGTTCTTGAGTCTCAGCAGCTCTTTGAGATTCGTGGCGCTCGGCATCTAATATCAAATGTCTCTTCAGACTTTTGGCTTCTAGCAATTTTCTTTACGCGAGCTCCGCTAGAACTACGCGCTAGATTCGGTTTGCGTTTTGTAGGCATACCTATTAGAATGAAAACTACGTAATTAAACTGAAAAAATACATGTAACCTTCTCTAAAGTTTACAGGAAAAGATTGATTGACTTTGACATTTGCAACTTGTGCAGCCTTGAATCTCAGAATAAGGAAAAACAGCCTTGAATGGGCATTGGGCATAGAGAATGTAATTTGGAAAGTCAAGATGCAAATTACCATTTGTCATGGTAGAATATAAGTTTTTTCTTCTAAGATTCTAGCCAATGCGTTTTCATTCCCCCTTTTCAACCCTTTAAAACTATTTTTTCGAATCGAAAAGTAGCCTATGTCCTTTCTCAGGCTCTAGACTATCTGTGTACCAAATTTCATTCAAATCGGTTCAGTAGTTTTAGCGTGAAAGCGCGACAGACAGACAGACAGAGTTACTTTCGCATTTATAATATTAAGTAAGGATTCTATTGTTTTATACTCTTGTGATACCTACAAAGCTCGATTAACATTGTTCTGACGTGACAAGCTAACAAGCAAAAACTCCTCAAAATCACGTTTGTTGTATGGGAGTCCCCTTGAATATTTATTTTATTGTGTTTTTAGTATTTGTTGTTATAGCGGCAACAGAAATACATCATCTGTGAAAATTTCAGCTTTCTACCTATAACGGTTCATGAGATACAGCCTGGAGACAGACAGACAGACAGACGGACATCGGAGTCTTAGTAATAGGGTCCCGTTTTTACCTTTAGGGTACGGAACCCTAAAAACAATCAAGGCATTCAATTTGAAACAACTTTGACTAAACTCATTCATTTCAAGCTTATTTATTCGTTTCGAGCTTATTATAAAGCCCGATAACAGAGGCGCCAGCGTAAATTTAATAGCAACGAAAAAGGGTTCTCTCTATCGAAAGCCTAAAGTGAAAAAGAAACAGAACTATGCTATTTAGCTAATATAATTACGATGGCGCCTCTGTAATCGGGCTTATTGTGTAGTTATATAGCCTAGGGATTGTACAAAATACAAAACCTTGATTAAGAAATAATGAAATGATAGATAAAATGACCTATCCTATGCGATCGATTTGGGACAGTTTTGTAAGTCTATAAGTACCATACTAACAGAAAAAAAATGTGATATTTTCGGTACCTTATCTAATTTTCATAGCGCGCTGAGCAACTACTATTCTATTTCAAATACTGTAGTAATGACTACATATACACTGTTGTAGACTAGACCAGTTGATGTTTTTCATTCCGAACCTTTGCCCGGCTGGGAATCAAATCCTAGATCCATAGTTTTGAAGACTAACAACAACAGACCAACTACGGCACATTAGACTCATAATTTATTGGGCAGCTCATCAAAAATAGCTTTCTGGTCCTAGCTTGTTAGAAAATTTAATTCAACTTAATTTGCGAACAGTTAACAACTCCCAAGGGCCATATTTAATCCAAACAAATTTGCGAAAAAACCTATTAAAATGTGTTGTTTATGGGAGAAATTATAGCAATGGTTTTCACAAAGAGCTATAACTTTAACAGGCATTAAACATAATCTTAAATTTTCCGAATTACGTTATGGAAAATGTAATAACAATTATTCAGCTAAATTTCGTCTACTCTACGTCAAATAATAAGCTAGGCCTGAATATTTAAATTTAAGTACCTATACAGGTTTATAGGTACTCATTTAGCATCCTTTTAGAGGCTTATTCCGTACCTATATCAAAACTAACAACTTTTGTTCAACGACTTTTATCAAATCTCAAAAAGAATGAATGAATGAATGAACTCTTTATTGTTGACACTAAAATACAATACAGAAGAAATATACAGAAAGGAAAAAAAGAAGCGACTTAAAACTAGTGCAACAAAGGGCGGCCTTATTGCTTATAGCAATCTCTTCCAGGCAACCCTTTCATCTAGAGAGGAATTAATAAAAATAGAAAAAAACGGAGTGAGTAGCAAAAGAGAGTAGACAAAAAAAAAACTTATTACAAATAATAAATACTTACATAACAAGCTAAAATTCGAATACGTATATCCTAATACATAAATAAAAATAATATAAGATACACTAATACATACAATTTGATATAAATAAAAATTTTATAGCAATTAAATAGAATAAACTTTAACAACATAACTACGATGGCACCTGTGAAAGGTAAAGCTTTTTAACGCTTTCCTTAAAAACAGCAATAGATGGGGCTTTGCGTATTGGAACAGGCAAAGCATTCCACAATTGGACAGCCCGAAAAGCAAACGACTTGCCATAGAATGTTTCAGAGCGCGCAGAGGGAGACATGAGAGTGAGATTATCTCGAGATCTAAGGGGAATAGAATGAGAGGAGTGCCAATAACAAAAGCAATCTTTTAAGTAGCGAGGGGTGGCAGGATTAAATAAGATGTTATAAAGTAAAGAAAGAATGTGAGCATTCCGTCGAAGGCGAATAGGCAACCACTTGAGCTTATCGCGGAACTGAGACACGTGGTCATATTTGCGTAAGCCGTATATGAACCTTATGCAATAGTTTTGAAGCCGCTCAAGTTTGTCTAACTGGTCCTCGGTAAGATTGAGAAAGCAGGCATCAGCGTAGTCAAGAATAGGAAGGAGAAGTGATTGTGCGAGCGCAACTTTGGTAGCAGTTGGTAAAAAATTCCGAAGTCGTCTTAAGGAACCACCAGACGCGAAAAGCTTGCAACTGATGGTCTTCAAGTGTACGTCCCAGCTTAAAGTGCGGTCAAACATGACACCAAGATTTTTTACAGAGTCGCTGTAAGGTATGACGGTTCCATTAAAAATAACATTTGGAAGATTAGCCCAATCAATTCTGGATACCATAAAAGAACTACCTATTATTATTGCTTGGGACTTAGCAGGGTTGACTTGCAAGCCAAATGATTTGCTCCATTCGATGATTTTGTGCAGATCAGTATTAACAGTGGAAATGGCAGTGTTCAAATTATCGAGAGGAGCTTGAGAATAAATTTGGAGATCATCTGCATATAGGTGGTAGGAAGAAGTTAGGCACTTGGAGATAGAGTTAATGAAGATTGCAAAAAGAAGAGGAGATAAAACGCCACCTTGTGGTACGCCAGCTGTGGTATTACACCAAGAAGAGACAGTGTCTTCGAGGCTAATACGCTGCCGGCGACCATACAAGTAACTGTGAAGCCAATCGATCGCCGACGGAGATATGTTAGAGGAGCGTAGCAAGGCTAGTAGAATGTCGTGATCGACGGTATTGAAAGCATTACTGAAGTCTAACAGAGTTAGAACAGTAAGCTTACCGCCATCCATACCCAAGTGGATATCGTCGGTGATTTTAACAAGAGCAGACACAGTGCTATGCCCAGGACGGAAACCAGATTGGAGGGGATTGAGGAGATCATTTTTGATAAGGAAATTGTTCAATTGCTTATGAACAAGACGCTCCAGAACTTTGGACAGAAAAGGAAGGATCGAAATAGGACGATATTCGGAGAATGATTTAGGGTTGTGTTTCTTAGGTAATGGTATAATTTCCGCGTCTTTCCATGATGTAGGGAAAGTACCACTGGAGGTGGAATTATTGAAAAGGACGCATAGGATGGGAAGGACGATGTCCAGGATAGGCAAAAGCATGTTCCGACTTATTTTATCGCCGCCCACCGCATTGGAGGAAATCGACATAATGCTATACCTAACATCACGTTCGGTGAATCGACAGAAAGAGAAAGGAGAAAAGTCGGGAGTTGGAATGGAAGAAAGATAATTCATAGTCGAGGTTTTATCCGCATCAGTCATAACAGAAGCGGAAGTAAAATGTTGATTTAGAGCGTTGATATCAATGTTGTTAGGAGAAGCATTTACACGTGATTTGCCAATTCCCAATGACTTAAGAAACTTCCAGACTCTAGCTGGATTTTCATCATCAACAGACGCATGGACGTGGCGACGCAGTGCATCCCTACAAACCCTATTGCAGTGATTACGGGCCTGAACATACTTGCAATGATTGATCTCGGTGGGACGCATTTTAAATCTTGTCTTGGCTACAGCTTTCTTGTGCATTAAAATTTTTATGTCCTCAGTGAGCCATGGTGCTGGAAGTTGTTTAATTTTGATAGTTCTTAAGGGGGCATGGACGTCATATAGCTGCGTAATAAGGTCGTTGAACAAGACAACTTGCTCATCTACCGATTTAGCGTCAATGACGGGACTCCAATCGATTTTTTGCGCGTCTTCGAGGAGAGCCTCATGATTTATGCCACTAAAATTGCGCTGCACAAGAGTTTTAGGTTTAGACTTTGGAGGACGAATTTTATAGGAGAGGAATACCAAATCGTGGTACGAAAAGTTGTCGGCAGCGTATTGCCCATGTTTAGCCACATTGTTTGGTGAAGATACTATGATTAGGTCGAGAAGAGATGGGGAGCAGTTAGGAAAGTGGTGTGTAGCATTAAGAGGGAGAATGTGCAAGTTGCAGGAATTTACTATGGATTCAATAGACGAAGTTCGATGATCTTTTTTAAGGAGGCAAGTGTTAAAATCACCCATGATTATGGAATGATTGTAAGAAGGAATAAGAGTGTGTAATATTTTCTCGAATGAAGAAAAGTAATTTATGGATTTAGAAGGACAATAATAAACTCCGAGAAGTAGTTTAGACAGAGAGAGTTGAACCTCAACGAATAGATGCTCACCGGCATTCTCGGGTGGTGGTTGTGGCGATTGATTTAAAACAGTAAAGGGAATATTCGATTTTAAGTAAATAGCCACACCACCGCCGCCGCGGGTTGTACGATCATTTCGTATGAGGACAAATCCTGGGAGAGAATAAGACGTTGAATGAAGAGAAGGCCGAAGCCAGGTCTCGGATACTAATATTGCGTGAATATTTTTGTGATCCAGAGATGCCAGCATTTCAGGATAGCATGACGGAATGCTCTGCGCATTAATGTGGATGACGTTAAAATTCTTAGGCACATCGCTGAAACTACATTCCAGAAAATCCGATAGTGGAAGTAAACTATTGAAGCTGTCATCAGAGTTAATCGAGGAATTTGAAGAAGCTGAAATAAATTCATCATCACTGTTACCATCGCTGTCGTTAAAAATGTTTAACATTATTATAATAAATAAAATAAATACCTAATTATTAAATACACGTAAAATAAAATAAATAAAAATATAATAACCTACTCAAAACTAAAGTTACTTAATCTAAGAAAACTACTAAAATTAATCCACCTGCCGGTTGTGTCAGAGATTGCTATAGTAGAAGAAATACACAGATAAATTATTTAAAACATAAATTACAATATAGGTTTGTAAAACAAATCAAAGAAAAAATAGAAGAATAACATTACAAAATAACCAACGGGTCAGAAATCAATAATTGAAACTAGGCGCGCCAAGAAAACAAAAATTTCAGGCTCTTACTACATTTTACGGTAGCTACATAATATATAAACTTAAAAAAAAAAAAGAACATTAGTTACTGAAACAATTTGAACACTAATTAAAGGATTATTACAAAAAAAAACAATATAAGTATAGGCCAAAAATCAGTAGTATCCACGCTATTTCGAAAAAAAAAAAAACAATTTTGACTGACAGATTGACATCTGACAAGATCAAGTGACGAATACCGAAATATAAAGTGTCATTGTCAGTTGTCACAATAATTTACAAATAAAAACAATGAGTTACCTACTTAAAGTAAAAAACTGTATGGAAAAACTACTATTTTGGTAAAGAGATGTACCCTACATAGAAAAAGCAAGCGTAAACAAGTGAACGAAATAAATTATCTCGACGCGACGCTGCGCTCACGACTGTTCTGGCATCATTCACTGCTTCAAGGGACCTTTTCGTGTGCTCCTCTGAGTCTTCTTCGGGATCACAACTTGAGGCTTGTCATTCATCGGAGCAGCCGGGGTCTCAATCATGTTTAGCTCACCGAGGCAGCTGACGCGATGCCGTTTGCCATCCGGATCCAAAACGAAGACATATCCATCCCGCGTCCAACACTTACTCACTCCAAAGCGCTGACGCGCCGACATAAATGTATCGTGTCTGCATTTCGTCAAAAATTCGGACAGCGTGAATCCAGACCCTTTAAGAGATGTCTTTGAAGACCATAGCCTTTGCCGTAGTGTCAGATCACATACCTTCACCAATAATATAAACAAGCTATATAATATTATTATAGCCATATCACAAGCTTTGCTTAGTTTGGGGTCAGAGACCGTGTGTGAGATGTCCCTTGATATTTATTTATTTATTTTTATTTAATATAGGCCTAGGTTTGTCGGTGGTAGAAAGGCGGCCCATGCGATGACAGCGTTTGATGTCTGTTGTACTGAACTGTGGTATCTTCAGATTCTGATTCACAATCTTCACCACACAGGCCGCCGTATTCTCGTCTGATACCTCAGGCACCCCGTGGATCAGCAAGATTTTACGTCGGGATCTCATCTCTAAGCTGTCGTTCGCCCGTGAAACCAAAGTAATTTGATCTTGAAGAGATTTCATGGCCTGCAAGATATATAACCGAAATGAAGAAAAATCTTCAGGTACTGAAGTATTTTTATCCACTGAAGGAGATTTCTGCAGATCTGCCTGGAACGCTTCCATTCTCTTCAAAAACATGGCCTGAAGCTGATCCTGTGTCTCTTGTATGGCTTCCATTTGTGTGAATCAAAATGTGCTGAGATTCAAAAATACCTCAAATAGTTATTCTGTGATAAATCTGTGTTTTTAATGGAAATTAACACTCCCGGTCAGGTATATTATGAAATTATTTAATTATACATTAAACATAAGCTTTAGATTGTTTTATTTAATTTTTATAAAATAATTTACTACAGAGAGTTGTGTTCAGGGCGACTACCCACACCCAAAAAAAAAAAAAAAAGAAAATGCTGTTTTATAGAAAAATATCGTTTATCATTGAAAAAATGTATCGAGCAACTGTTTTTTTAGTTATGACAAAAGTCGTAGAACAAAAATTGTTGGTTTGATCTCAGACCAAGAAGATATAAGACTCCTAGTTCGCGTGTCCACATGCGACAGAACAATAAATACAAACGAAGATTTATTTTCTCTATCTACGGTTTTGATGTACAGAATAAGCCCCTAAAAGAATGCTAATTGATTACTAATAATCCTGTATAAAATGTTTGTATTATTTTTCTTAAAGATATCTTAGTTCTCATTCAATATTTTTTATATTCCGATTATAAATTTCTTTAGAAAAATGCATTCAAAATTACTTTGTAAACGAACTCGAACAACACCGTATCAAAACAGGCCTATTTGATTAAGAGATAATTATAATACAACAGACTAAAATACAGAAGATACACGTCAACTACTAACTATTATTTGGGTCCTGGTTAAATTGTTCTACTGACTAATTAGGCTACGATATACCTACGTATACTCAGTAGAGTAAACTTAGAGTACAATTTAATTTTACACGGGCTTTATCCATCTGTGATTGCAATTTTCTTTCCAAACTAATAATATTATTTACATTTTCTGTGCTGATTAGGTAAACTAAATAACCTTTTCAAATTCTTCCTGGGGGCACATAACCAAATACTAAGTAAATAGAATGAATGAAGCTAGCGCCGCGAGCTCGCCATCTGAAGTGTAACATCGCACGTTTATGAGGGTAGATTTACAATCTCTGTCGTAACGTCATACATTAATGCTGGCCGTAATAGCTTTACAAGTCTACAGACTTGTTATAGATATGTCCACACTGCCAACCGGACAAATTTTTTTACCTAATAATTGGGTAAAAAGAGATAATGCAGAATTATATCGAGCTTAGGCCATTACCTCGTACGGTATTCTTGTAAAATATGGCGGCGTGATTGCGGCCTTGAACAAGAATCAAATAAAAAAATATGAAATTGCACTTGATTTACTCTGCGCATTTATTTACCATATTTTAATTGATTTTTTGAGATACTCTACACAGTCTGGTTCCACTTTGCAAGATCTTCTTTTTTAGTACAACAACTTTAAACCGCAAAAGGAATTCAGATGTTTAAACTCCATACCAAAGATCATCATATTAAAAACCGATGTAGAAAACTGTCAAGGTAAGCTCTTTTTTATATCCTTAGAAAAGTAAAAAGTAGCTTAACTTGACAGTTTTCTACACACCACACCGTGCACCACAGGTACCTTTCGTAACGTCAGAGCACTTTGTTAAATGAATTTTAGAAAACATATAACACCACTATAGTCGTACATGATTTGACTATGGAGAAGGTTAATTTTGGCAAATTAAGTTAGTACAAAATAGTTATGGTAAATTAGGTCAATGATAAGTGTTGTAAGAAAGCTATGTTCATGGGACATTTACATTATTGCACATTATTTATTCGGCTCTTTCCGGCCTAAAAAATATTCACATTATCTCTAACAGGCACTAACTACTGAATGATCTGTGAGTTTAGTGTTATTGACGCCTGCCCGAAGAATACCATAACATTAATGGACTTTTTAAGGCAAAATCAGAACGATCGGAACAGCTTAAAAGTATAGTTAAACATTGTTACGAAGGGTTAAACGGAAAGGTGATAGCATAAAGCTCATTATACTCATTACGGGCAGCTTTTGTCAAAGAGTCAATCAGGGCAAAAATAATCAGTTTATCCTTTGACATTTTCGTTACAGCTAAACTGATAAAATGTTTGCGAAAAGCGTTTATTTTCCAACTCCACAAAACACTTGCTTGAAGGACTTGCTTTAAATATATTAACATAGAGCTGAGAAATAAAATAAGAAATCCCAGATATAGATATTGGTATCCTAGAGGTAGATATGAAAGTTCTCGGAGAAGTACGAGTACCTAGGTTGTGTGGTATAAAATGTCACATACCTATTGCATGTCTCTTCGCTTTTTACAGTTGCGTTTTCTACGACTTCAAGTAAAAGAAAGCAGTGTATGGGCCGAATTATACAAGTAGGCGGATGTGAAGTTCAAACGCGCGAAACATAATCAACGCGCAGCTTTCTAGGAGTTGTAGTCAAAATTGGATATTGCGCAGCTTGTAACCAATTTCATATCCACCGACTTGTACGATACTGCCTATACCTAAATACATATTTAATTTTAAAGATAAGGTCAGATTTTTTATTTTGCATTCTACCTTTCCTTACCACAGGGCCCTTTCTAGAGGGCTTTTACTATAAGTATGGTTATCACTGGGCCCTTACTATACCAGGGTTCTGAATCATTCATCTATCCATCAGCCATAGAACATCTGCTACTGGACATAGGCCAACGGATCTCCAATGAATCCGATGGGAAGCGGCTCGTATCCAGCGTGATCCTACAGTCTTAATGAAATGTCAAAAAGAGTGTTTGGACGGCCTACTACCAAAGAATATATAATAATCTACTACTACTCGGTGGGCTATAAATACCGTGGCTTGGCAAGTTTTACTACCAAAGCACTAAACTTCCAGGCTATTCAGAAAGTAGGCTGCCAATGCTTGTGATATTGATTTCGCCTCAAACTTCGACCACAGGTGTTTGGAACAGCACCTAATATTATCTTGACATTTTATTGGCATGAATATCGATTGTTTAATTAAAATATCTCAGCTGCGTAGCTATTGCGCTGAAAATTTATTCAGAAAACGACGGGGTAAATAGCTACGTCAACCTCAGAATGCTCAGTTTTAGGGTTGCTATCTGTGGCTTAAAAGTTGGGACCAGTTTTGTGACAGAAATACTAGGTAAAATACAGTTGGTTTGTTAGGTTTGTGTTTTATCATTTGTTTTGTCGTTATGTATTGTACCTCTTATTTTTGTTGCAAATAAAAGTTTCTGTATTTCTGTATAAAATATAAAAGGTACCTATGTGACTTATAGCTCAGTTTGACTAGGTTTTTCTTAGGCAACTTTCAGAAACTTCAGTTTTTGGATAAGTGACCGCGGGTGGCATTTAAAATAACTAGCTACCGTGGCTCGCAAGACACGTGTTATTATTTAGAGACCGCCAAGTTGCTTGAAACTCTGACACTACAATTAACCATCCTGCCTATACCTACTAAATTTACATTATGCATAACAGTCCAATCTAAGTTGCTTAAATTACTTTATGATGGCTCCAAAAGGTATTCATTATGTTATTCTTCAATGGGTACAATAATGTCTTTATTTTAAAATAGTCTTGTATCTGGTCTAACTTAAAATGCTAAAACATTATAAAACAGGTGACAGCCCTATTCAGTATCGACGTGACATCCGAATTATTGTTCGCATTCCGGGATTTCGAAAGCCAATACAATTTTTGGGGTGTTTGATGTCAACTTTTGAGTATTTCCTAATCTAAATATTTGTAGTTCTGTGTAAATGCTGGTATTGCAACGTCGGTTCGAGTTTTAAATTGAAAATATTTTATAACGGGAATTATTAAGCAAAGCAAAAATTGGGACGAGAATAAAACTTTTTGTATGTTTTATATCTAGCAAATTATGTGATTTATGTGCAACTTTTGTTAGGTTACTGTCTAGTCATCATTATTTTCAAGATTTTAAGACCTGCTGCTGAGTATAGACCTCCTCCTAGATTGCAATAAATATACACTTCACTAGTGCCAAGGTCTTTAAAATCGTGAGATACTAGACATCTGTGTTAAGCTGATCTTCTCCGACCTTTCTCGAAGGACTGAAGGCAGAATTAAAAAAAAAAAAACTACAACGTGCAGTCAAACGCAGAGTATTAAATTCAGTGTCCTATCCATTTGCCCAATATTGTTTGTCCTAAAGTTGTTCTGCATACATATATTGTCATAAAATTGTGTAGTCATAATATTAGATCAGTTCTTTCCTACCGTCCACCTCCTGAGACCACCTGGATGAACCGATGCGCATAATTTTTCATCTTCATACTTGTATGTTGTCATATCAGGGCTATCATTCGAGGGCTAAGTCATACACTAGGTTCGACAACGAGCGAAGCGAGGACTCCTCCTGGTTAGGTTATTTGCGACCACAACGCACGAGCCGAGCGAGCGAATCGAGCGGTGCCGCGGTAGTGGCATGTATGTTTAGTTGGACACAGGAGACGCCTCTTAAGATAGACAAACGACATGAATAAGATCTCAGAAACACGCTCGATGCAAGTCTCTTTCAAGCGTTCCACAGACAACTGTGGTCTGTGGCTTCGGCCTGGTTATCAACCAATTACAGGTCTTTATTTAAACGTTTCGGACTCTGTGATTGGTCGAACACTAGGACGGAGTTGTCTGCATCACGCGAATATGGTCCCATTGGAACCTCTAAAGGGAAGCCTGGCTGTGAAAGCGCAAAGACTGAAATGGTTATGAGACGACAACAAAGGTTGGATTTATGACTCCCAATACCTCGTAAATACTGATCTATGCTAAGGCAAAGTCATAAAATTAGGCATGAGGTAACTCGATTGCGTACCGAAACACATACATTTATGTTAGTACAAAAGGGTGTACAATTGGTATTAACCAACTGTGCCATACTTACCCTAAATAGTAATAATACAGCGTCTGTTATTTAGTACTTTTAGCTTTTGTGCCGCAATATATTAAGAGAAACACTCAACAGGTTTTTGCTCCAAAAATACGTTTAGAGCATATTCTAGATAGCCACAGTTCTTGTTGTACTATTTTTTTTTACAAATTGTATAGTAAATCCTTTCAGTATCTGTATGTGCTGTTAATGATAATAAATATAAATAATAAATTTTAATTTTTTTGGGAGACATTTGCACAGTACAGGTTAAATAAATAAAAAATATTAAAATTACATAAACAATAAAACTTCACCACTTTGTATGACACTGCTTTAGTGTTATTTATTAATTTCACACATTTATATTTCATACACGTCAGATGACACTCATTTAACAATATTTTCAAAACAATCTTTAATTTGCTAGAACTACGTTTAAAAAATGTGTATATTAATTATCACATAGTGTATGCAATTTTGATGTAAGTATCATTCTATTAAAATAATAATGGATATTTGTATCTACAATTTTCATTAAATCGCATTTAATTCTCTTTTTCTTTCAGGTACCTAATTTCTACACGACAGATTGTTTAACATAATTATGTTATACAATTAACATAATAATACATAATTTATACAAAGTTAGATAAGCATTGTGTACTTAACGTGAAATGACGTATTTTATAGGCACTAACTTAGTATTTTCACGTAAACTTAATGATACAGCGCTTTTGATATTTTTAACATAAATTTTATTCTTGAAATAGGTCCTCGACAAAATTCGTATTACGAGAATAAATGAAATCACAAAGCGTATACATAATTTTCGCATACCAGTTTTCAATCTCTTAAACATCCAAACTGACCATCGTTTTTTTTTTTTACATTTTTAGAGCGTTAACCAAGAAGCTGTTAATTCATAAATTATTACCTATCATATTTGTGTCATGTTCACTTCTTTTTTAAGGTACTCGTATTAAGTAAAGTAAAAGTAAAGTTAAGTAAAAGTAAAAAAAATAAGTAAACGCGCAATGTGTATAAGATCTTTAAAAGATGATTTATTTTAATACATTTTCTCTTTCTCTTTATAACTTTACTAGGATTTGCTATCCTTTTAGACAATAATAAAATGGTCATTTTTGTTTTAAAGAAAAAAGGTATGTGAAAATGGGTATTTAATTGTTCATCGCTTAAAGTGTCACTTTATTTTTTAACACATAAGCTACCACAAAAGTATTTAGTACCAATTCGCTTAAAACTGAATGATATGAAAATTTATTTCGTAATAGATCGTATTGTCTTCTTCATTAGTTTACTCCTTAGATCTATGTAATATACGTAATAATAATATAATTGTATTACAATACTAATGTCTTTGGTACAATATTGCTATTTAACTATTGGTTATATTGGTTGTTAGCTTAATTAAATTTCATAAATTTAATAAGGAATAAGTCATTCGAGATTACATTTGAAATCTTAGGTTAAATAATAATTGATGTACTTATAAGAAAATTTAAGATAATAATTAATTCGTGGAAGAAATTTTATTAAAAGCTGGAACGTCCTAATTAAAAGCAGAGCAAGTCTTAAAGAAGAAATCACTAGGTCAGCGGGAGATGATATTTTTTTGGGTTTTTTGGCATTTACATAGATGACTGCTCATGTAAGTTTACAAAAACTCGTTTAGCGGTCATGAATAACGAGATATACCGGTTCATAGATATTAAACGCAAAACTTTTTAAAGGCGGGTCTAGTACATCTAGATAAACAACTTTTGAACTACGACTTTTGAAAATTCGCAAAAATAAATTCGCTTCTCCATACATTTTGCCGCGCGTTGACGAGTTTTTTTATGAAAAAGCTGATTTTCTTCCTGATTTTCCAAAAGTCCCAGAACAAAAGTTGTTTGTCTAGATGTACTAGACCCGCCCTTAAGGTTTTGCGTTTAATATCCATGACCCTGTGTACCTAGATCCTAGAAATCAAAATAGTGGCCAGTTTATGCATAAGAGTCCACTATTCTTAAACCTACACCATGGGACTAATCGTAATCGGGCATTATACTCACGAGATAAATAAATACCGCATTATCCCGACGTTACAACCAAGTTGCATCGATCGTGGTCTTGGGTCCACACGGGTTTGAGTCTACCCGTGATCACGATAAATGCAACTCGGTCGAAACGTCAAGATAATGAGTTATTTATTAATATCGTGATTTTAATGCGCAATTAGTCCCGTAGTATATCAAATCGCGAAAGTTTAAAAACAACAAGAGTCCACTAACTAAACACTAAAAAAATCAGTCAATGCACTTTCGTGCAAACACTGGCAAACACTCATTTGGTTGTTAAATGTAAATATCTCGTAAATGCTACCTCTTCATGGCCGCTAAATCTGTTTTTGTAAACTTAAAACGAGTAATTTATCTGTGAAATGAAAAAAACCCAAAAAAATGAATTTCGATGATCGAGATGGTCAGCCTTAAGGATTGTAAATGTACGGATAATTACAAGTTTGAAGCTCTAAATATTTATTTAGGTAGATAGATCTTTTAATGATTTCGGCAATGTTTTCGGTTTTTTAGAGAGTGGGTATGCGTCCCATCTTTTGTCAAAAATTAAACGTACATTTATTGATCACCTTAAAGAAAAAAATACTGCAAAATACATTACTGTATTTACAAAGGAACTATATTTTTTATTGTAGCTGAAAATTTATAGGCCATAGATTATAGTTAAAATAATAGCCACGTATACTTAGACCAAGTGTTGAATTTCCTCGTTACAAAAGAAGCCAACTACCAAATAATGAACAAATTTAGCAAAACGCAGATAAATATAACTAATTTATTTGCTAATATCATTATCTATTTTATCTATATTCAGTCACATTCATATATTATACAAGCACTTGCAAATATTTGACGCGAGAATTGAACACTTTACGTAGCAAAGACATACTGTCTCAAACCGAATCGACGCGACATTTGGGCTGGAGTTACACCAAAGAAACATTGAGTAGTGATATAGCAAGCTACACAGTATTCTTACCGAACAACGTTAAAAAATAAGTAAGACATTCTAGACTATTTAGCGGTATTTTGTTTACAAAATTTATGTAAGCATAAATAGGTATCATGCTAAAAAAGTCGCTTGAGGGATGGCGCTGTTTGTTTTATTGCATCTTACAGGAATATCTAGCGACTATAACTAAATCCTTAAATTAGTAACTTTTCCATAAGCATTTCGTTTATGCTAAGTTGAATCTAAATTCTGATGCAATGACAACTTACCGTGCAAAAACTTACCAAGGAAAAACTGATCTTAAAATATATTGACTCGTACAATGTGCATTTTAACAACAAGTGCTTTTGTAGCATGCTACGAGTACAAGACCCTCCAGATATTCCTTGGTGTACGCTAGGCCCTAAACATTCACGTCAGTATTATTTTGAGACAGTTTGTATAGATATCAATGTTTACGCATTCTCAAATAAATCCGCTAGAATCTCGTACGCATGTTGATTACTTATTTTGTTTACTTTGATACGAGAATATGAGAAATATTAATTCATACGAGCAGCTTATAAGCAACTGTGACGTAATACAGTTATAGCCATAACAAACTCTATTCTTACATAATCTTTCCTAAGTACCCAATTTTTCTGTGAAATCAGTTTTAAGGCTTGTGTTCATTATTAGTTCTAACTACTTTTATCTGATTCTATAAAGTTCTCACAAAATTTTCCTACCTGATTTTTAATAGTGTCGTGAAGGTTACATTATAATAAGTATAGTTTTAACCAAATGCATTGCAACCGTCACGCCAACGTCACTTGAGTCCCAAAATTCCACATGTCGTAGTCTTCAACAAGAATTAATTTAAAACTTGACTATTCGGTAAAAAATGTCTACATTCAATTTTCGACATCTACGGTCTCATAAGGCTTCTTCATAATAAACTCCTACGTTGATCTGAAACAAAATATTGAAAAACAAATTAATTACACAATATATTTTGTAATGATACGTTGCATATAATGTCTAATGTCTTAGCGATATTTTTTATAAGAATACTGGACTTTACCCACGGCTTCGCCCGAGTGATTTTTTAATATTTGGGCCATCCCGCGGAAATATTTTATTTTCACAGTAGGTATTTAAAAGTAGTCTATGATAACACTCTCCAATCTTTAGAAAAGATATCCATAAATTAAGCCGATCCATTTCTCAATCGTTGTGAAATAGTAACAAACAAACTGTGGTTTGTTTGTTACTATTTCTGATATCTTAATTTATGATAACAAATTAGTAATTTCCCGAGAAAAACCCCATATCTTTTCAATATGATAATCTTTAGAGTTAAATATTTTATTAAGTAATCCGCATAAACCCGTGTGTATATAAAAAGTCATCAAAATTAAGCTCAGTGCCATTGGAATAAGATTTTGGTTTATTTTTGAAAACAATTTACTTTGATTTCATGTCTCCATCCTCAGCAGTCATAATATATTATTACATTAAAGAAAACACGTAAGAACAGAAGTAGGGACGTAGAGGATAAATCTGTTTAAAACATCTATTATTATAACATAGGTGTTTAAGGGTGGTTAAAAAAACTTGAATGTTTAGTTTCTTAAAATGTCTACAAAATAACTGGACTAGATTAAAGTGACATATCATATTACTGGTTCTCTGCCTTTTCGCGGAAAATTGTTTGTCCGATTTTCACTTGCCAACTAACGTTTAGCCGAATTTAATTAGTGGTAGGTACAACTTACAAAATATGTATTTATAAGAAACATTTACTCGTATTAGTCAAAACATTTATTTTTTTGATTCTATTTCATCTGACAAAGCCACGAAAAAGGAATGTTGTAAAAATATTTTACTTCCGCTGTTAGATTGAAAGAACATTTTCGACATTCTCAGCTCTAGTGGAAGAAACTGATAAATATGAGTTGTACTATGCTTAATGCTATCTTACGCGTTTCAAAATTGGTTTGGATTAGCTATTTGATCTATTGGAGATAAAAGATTTGTTCTAAAAATAAAATCCAATGCAAACTTTGTTCTTACTGTCTCCACTGCGTTTAATGCCACTATCAAGAGCGCATAAAAGCTTTGACATTTCCTTTTATAGGAATGTTACGAGTTCTCATGACGTAGATACTTTAGAGCACCGTATCTCGGATTAGTACCTTCAGTTGGCTGCAGATTTTGTTGTTGAAAGAAGCAAACGAGTAATATGTATATATACTACAACAAAATACAAAGAATTTACTTGGCTATTGCTAAGTAATTATCCACAGACTACAGGTCTCAAGATCCAATAAAAATTAACTGGTACTCGTTGCAAACAAGTACCTAAACATTGAATTTTGTTGTGCGTATTGGTAATTAAATGTAACTTTTCATGTTCTTTCTCTTTGTTCTTTTGCCAAGTTATGGGAATTTTAGAGGTATCTTATTGTCACTTATCATTATTAGCTGAGTTATTAGCAACTTTTTCCGAAGGGACGTATGTCACCTACCCAGCTACCCTAACCTGCCCAGCGGTCTTAGCATACGGACCATAAAATTATACTATCGACGTGTCAGAACGTGACAGAGTTATGATGAAGCATACATATATCTGTCACCTTTGCACACGTCGATAAACTCTTGTCGTGGTCTTGTATGCTAAGCCAGCAGGAAAATAGCTATTTGATATCAAAAGTTTAGTACATGTTGTGAAAAAATCTAGGTATATTGAATACATTTTATACTTTATATGATGGGATTGAACTCAAGTGCACGGATAGTTATAACGACTAGTCCCGTTACATCAAGTATAAAATGTGGGAAAACCACGTTAGTTTCCATAGTAAAAAAGTATATAGAATAGCTGATATTTGTTATTTTGGGTTCGGCTTTTAACGATTAGTATTTACACCTCTGAAAGGCCCTTACTTTTAAATTAGGTACACGTATGTATAAAATGATTTCTATTAGATAAATAACATACTCACATCATTATATCAGTGCTTATACTAAACAACATGAACAGGACAGCCGTCTTTCGCTCTCGCACTCTCAAGCGGCGGTGATATGACGACGTACGTATCCCTCGAAGGCTGTTCCTCGTCATCACCGGCAAACAGCGGCGGCGGAGGTATGACGTCATCGTCTACCTCTTCCTCCGTCACCTCTTGCCGCTTGCTCTTCCCCGGCATATAGTTCATCACACACGTCACCGCAATCAGGAACAAAAAGAATATAAAGACCACGTCGAACATGATCAGGAAGTTTAGCATTACAAGTTGCATCACGCTATTCACAAGCCCGCCTCTCGCATTCTGCACCTCTCATGTTCTCATCACCGCAATTCGACCGTGACTTCAGTTTTCACAGCATAGTCGATCGATATCTGCAACAAAGAACGGGCTTTATTGTTTGTACGCCTTCAAAGGGATGCCTTTTGGTCGAACATTGTTTTTGACGTCGACAATTTTAATCGGTTTGGAAAAATCTAACTCGTTTAACAAGTCACAAGTATTTTGGACATCATTATTTGGGTTTTTTAGTCAACTCTGTCAATGGTCAATGGTTTGGTCAAAAATGGCAAAATCGCCTTCCATCGTGTACAAAATTCTAATATTTCGCTCGAATTGTTAACATTATTGTTGATTTATCAAAAACGGCTCAGCCGATTTCTGTAAAATTTAAATGGGACCATTTTGAAAATATACTCTTTTGAATTTAAAAAGAATTTTTCGATTCGATTCACAATTGACGAAATTATCGATGTTCATCGGGTACAAAAAAAAATCGAATATTTCGCTCGAATTGCTTACATTATTGTTAGTTTTTTCAAAAACGGCTCAGCCGATTTCTGTAAAATTTAAATGGGACTACTTTGGGAGTATACCCTTTTAAATTAAAAAAATATTTTTTTGATTCGGTTCATAGGTAATTGGCGAAATTATCGATGAACATACACAAAAAATACACGAACATAGAACCTCCTCCTTTTTGGAAGTCGGTTAAAAACTGCCGCTTTGAGCGATTCATTGAATTGATTGAATTATCGAGATATGCGAATTACGGATTTGTGGCCGATTAATTATATCAACAATTATGTACGAATATCCGTGCAATAAATTACAATGGATGAGGAACATTTAGCTACGTTGTTTTTGGCACACCGTAAGTCACCATACAGTATTAAATTTACATTGTTCCGCGGTTCAGAACCTTTTGTATAAAAGCTCGACTTGCACTTGGTTAGTACGCGTAGCTTACGTTTGCTGAAAATACTCGTAATTCAAAATACATAAGGGTCTCCGATTAAGGTCCATGAGTAGCAAAATGAAGAATAAATATTAATATTCTTCCTGCTCCCGCATTTGCATGTTAGCGATTCTGTAAATCGGACCATGAGCCCGGTTTTATACCTTTGTTCACGTAGAACCCATAAGTTCGCAATTTATATTCCGACCCCTTCGTTTGACAGTATCTGTGTATATTATAGGTATATTTACCACTTGAAATATGGTGAGATAGCGTTATTTTGATGGTACCTATACCTACACCTAAAAATGACAACGTTGAGGAAAATGATTTTCAACTTTTTTTACATTTATTATTATTTTTTTACATGATAAGTACTGTCATGCTAAAAAAAATAAAAATGATTTTAAGTTTAATTATGTTAGATAGGATGACATGACAAGTAAGATAAAAAAGAGGGTCCCCGGATACGGGTCAGTCTAGATACATCGGACCTCTGGAGTGCAAGGGTCCTCTTGTGGGAATGCTAAGCTATGCGAAATTACTAGGTAACTAACTACCTAACTTGTGCTAAGTGTGGTGGGAATGGATATGCTATGCTACAATAACATTTTACTTCTTAAATATTGTTTTGATATTTTCCACAACTAAATACAACTTATTTGGTCAATAAATTGTAGTTAGCCAAAATATATACAATAAGATTTCAAAATGCAACTCTTCAGCTTTAAAATGCTTGATAAAAAGAAAAAAAAAATGCTCAGAAAATGTGAGCCATATTTGAATTCGGATTTATCATAAAATAAATAATTTTGAATTCGGAAACACTATATCTTTGACTTATAAAAAATGTTTTGTAAAGGTATGTTTTGCCATGGTAAAATGATTTTTCAGGTTATAAATGGCTGAGCAAAGTAAATAGTAAATGACCATTATAAAGTACTGTCTACCCTTTTGATTCTCCCTTCACTTATATACCTACCTAAGCAGAGTAAATTTAGAGGCACAGATGAAAGACAAAAAATGTATCAATCAGAGGTAAAAAAAAAATATATTTAGATAACAGCAGAAGAAGTATCTTTGACTTTTTACGTGGGTCTGTATGTTCAGCATACAAGCAAACTGTATCTTTAGAAAGTTTTCAGAAACCTTCGAAGAAGTTAAATTGGCTTTACGTGCATATAAATAAATATATCAACATTTATAACTTCATAGAAGGTAAACATTTTGTCTTAAAAAGTTATTGATGTGGGTCTGGAAAGTTCCACTGGAAACAAACTTTGTTGGGGCGTAGGCTTCTGACTAGAAACAATGTTTGGGATTATTTCCTTGGATCTTTTATGTGATATTAAACAGGGTTATTTCTAATCAATTAGCATCCTCTTAGGGGCTTATTCTGTACATCAAAATTAACAACTTTTGTTCTACGACATTTGTTACAACTAAAAAAAAATATCAGCTGTTCCATGCATTTTGTCGCGGGTGAACCACATTTTTCTATGGAACAACAACTTTTTTTTGAGAATTAATAAAAGTCGTAGAACAAAAGTTGTTAGTTCTGATGTACAGAATAAGCCCCTGAAAGGATGCTAATTGATTAGAAATAACCCAGTATAACTTCACGAGCTTAAAAAATTGAAACTATAGAATGCTGGTTAGCGTGTCCAACATGAGATAAAAGATCATATATAGCTATAACTACGTGTAGAAAACTTGTAGAATATCAACCAATCAGTAAGACCAGCACTTTGGATTTTCACGTTTGTTTAGAAAAGTTGTAGAATATCAACCAATCAGGAAGACCTTTACATACCTTGACCTCGCTTCACCTCGAAAATACTGGACTAAATTTTTATCCGACTGTCCAAAAAAGATCAGTGAATTTTTTTAAAGAATATTGAAGTAGAAACGTACTTATTATATGTACTCGTACGTACATAATATGAAGTATATTTATGCCTCCCTTACATAACTTTAGTTGCTGCATTAATTTTGATAGGTGTGAGGGAGTAAGCACCTAAGTTCCGTTCTCGGCGAACTGATTAGAATCTTAATAGAATATAACTCACTGAAAAAGTCCCGCAGATCCTACACCACAGTCGTGCCTTGTCTGTCTATATTAGTTCCATTAATTTCCATAAGACTTCTTAGGAAAAGAACTCTACTTGGTTACATTTTTGCAACGTTGCATCTCTAAATAAGTACCTTTTTCTTTATGTTTCTGTTATACCTCAAAAGTAGAAAAGACCGCGTGCTTCATCTTCGACCACAACGTTGCTTACCATCAGGCGAGTAGGTGGTCAAGCGCGGACTTAATTGCGATAAAAAACCGCGATAAAAAAAACTGCCGACGCGCGCCTGAGAGGCTATTAATAAATATAAATTAAGAACTTATTTGTTAATAAACTTATGTGTAATAAAATTATTTGGCCTAACTTACATACCAGTGAGACAGTCACTATTAAATTGCTGTAGTACCTACTTACTCAAGGAGTTCATCATTATTTGTTAGTTAAAAATACCTAATGTTTTGTAAACAATCACTATTTCTTATTTATTAAAACACCTAAAATGTTTAATTTTATCACATGCTCTAACTCAATTACATAAACGCTGGACCAACAAAATAATTCTGAGGTTTGTCAATCAATGTTAGTTTTAAACAAAGACTAGACGGTTTAATTAAACGATGATTCCCTTTTTGAAGCCATCTTTGGTTCTAAAACACTTCCTAACGACCTATTCTCGAAAACACATTTTTTTGTTTGTGATTGTGACGAAACTGTTAGGAATCTTTACTAATTTTATAACTTCGTCAGTATGTTTGTTTGTTAATTACGCAACGGAGAGAAGGGTTGATTTGTTTTTTTTTTGCATTTTTTTTTTAATTTTATGCATACTCGTACCCCCCCTCATATACGCCCATGGTGTTAGCGCTCTGACGCTCGGCTTCGCTTTTCCTCCCGCTCGCTCTTGTGATGTTACTAACTGGCGCGACCAGGGGCCTTACTGTGTAAGCGCTCTGACGTTCGGCTTCGCTTTCCCTCCCGCTCGCTCTCGTGGCGTGAGTAGCTGGCGCGAGCAGGAGAAAAAGCGAAGCCGAACATCAGAGCGCTTACATAGTAAGGCCCCAGGAGAAAAATCGAAACCGAATGTCAGAGCGCTTACACAATAAGGCCCCGGGACCTACAATTTAATGTTTAACGCGAACCACGGTAGCGCTCAGTTTGAAAATGCCACCTGCGGTCACCCATCCAAATACTGACTTCGGTGATCGCTAATACTTCTCTAGTAGTAGCATATTTCCGTAAATGCTATTTGCTTCTATTAATTTACCAACTCGCTTGACGTCAGCGTAGTAAATCCTAAAAAAACAGTTACAGTACAGGCAAAAAATTAAAGAACTATATCTAAAATTAAATATTATATTTACACACATTTTATGTATATTAACAGATTTAAGGTATATTAACCCTACTTGACCCTACTTAACCCTACTTATGTTATTATTTACTGTCGAAAATTGCACTCAAAACTAGTAGGCATTTCACGATAAAATAAACGTTAGACGATCCATAACTCTTTCCCTGCTTAGTTAAAACTGAAAAACTGAAGTTGTTCATTTTACAAACTCCTTTAAACTGAAGTTATGTATTTTACACCAAATTTCAAAGAAAGGGCGCTATCAAGTTGAAAGAGTTGCCAAATTTTGGATCGTGAAGCTGTAATAATTATAATAGAGTGACACCAAAGCCTTTCAAAAGTTAGAGTTCAGAAATTTGACTGCCGGTGTTAAGAATTTCTCGGTATATTAGTGATACCCTTGACTTGAAATAGTGATGATAGTAACTCGTAGTAGAGCTAAAATATCAAACAAATTTTGATTCTTTTTTTGGCTACACTACATAACTGAAACTATCCTTGCAAAAAAGATTTTTACTACATAATTTTATTGTACAAACATTTCCCATCAATAATCTTATTTGGACAAAGCTCTATCATCGCAAGGCTATAACTATACAACTAAAGAACATAGGTAGGTCCAAAAGCGAACAAAAATTACAAAACGAATAATGACACTGAGATTTCTCATATTTTTGAACCAATCAAATTTTGTCAAAAAGTGTCACTTCCAACTCCAATTCATACACAATAAGGAAACAAATTCTCAGAAAAGTAACTTCCAAGTTTGTAAGACCCAAGTTGCAAGTATTAGCAGAGCAGTTTCGTTAAAACAATAGCTCTAAAACCAAATGGCGCAGTTTTATTTTCTACATTCAAAGCCAGAATAATGAAGCTTTAACCTCTTTGCAATTTACTTAAAATTGAACCAACTCGCGGTTCCTTAACGTTCTACAGTCTTCATAAAGAATAAACGATCTCAATTCCCTGGCTTGGCTCTTCAGGCCTCAGCTTGGAGGTATTTTATTAGGTATTTAAAAATTATGTGTCCACTACGAAAAGGTAGAGCTTAGTCTCGAAAATGTGAACAAAAGAGCTCAAAACTATGTCATTAATAATAACGATTATACTGAGAGCTTGGTACTATTACTAATTCTGTTTTGTTAGCTGCGAAAGTACAGATTAAGCATTATATTATCGTTCAGGGTCGGGATTCCTTGACTTAATTAAACCTAGTCAAAGATGTAGGGAAAACATTGAACAAGGTCGGGTAAAGTAACTAGTATTATTGTAAACTCAATATAGCTACCATAGGATTTTTTTCTCGCAAATTAGTTAGTATGGCGAAGATTCTAGAAAAAGATTCATATCATATTGTTTACTAAACTATATCTAGAGATATTAAACTGTAAGTACCTACTTATCCATATAAATTACTAGAGACCCGCCCCGGCTTTGCATAGGTGTATTACACATCTATATATCTTCCTCTTTAATCACTCTATCTACTAAAAAAACCGCATCAAAATCCGTTGCGTAGTTATAGAAAAGATATAAGCCAGCTTAGTGACAGACAGACAGGGAAGCGATTTTGTTTTTATTATGTAGTGATAATTCATTACTCATCGGATGGATAGTAAAATTTGAAACAGGGTAGATTTTAAAAAAATAGCCTACGACCTAGTTGTCTGAAGTTTTGTGCAGCTTTTATAAATCAAGTTAGCGGTGAGATGGTATTTACGTCATCTACTAAGTTTGTCTTCTGTATCAATTACTCTGTCAAAGCTTATCGAGTACATATTGTATGAGTTTAATCTGCTTTTACTTTATTATAAGCGTTTAGGGTTTTGGAAAATTCTGTGAAAAGGTTAAACCGCGCCTGGAAGCTTAAATAATGATCTATTTACGCATTACAACTGTACATTGGTAGATAGATCTACCAATTATAATTATTGTTACATTATTAATCAAAATCTACAGACCGTTTCTTCCGTTTTAATTCTGATAGCACTTGAGAAGTGCAGCAGTTACTAAATGTCACTAAAATCACTATAATTAGTTAACTATAAATAAAATAAACCCTATACAAGGTGCACATCTAGCAATACTAACAAAGACAAGAAAGTTAAGACCCAATCGAGACGAGACCGTCAAAATGATTATATTATTTATAAACTGCTGTTTCGGGCCAGACGGTGAATTGTTTATATTGTTTACCGAACTTACTCGTATTCCTATCTCTGATATTCTATTTTCAGTTTGAGAGGGAATGGATGGATTAAACTGTTATTTTTCTTTGTCAATTTGCTTCGTCTTTGTACCTCTAGGAATGAAACTGAAACGAAACATAACAATATGTATATATTTTATGTCAAAAAATAAGAAATGATAAGTATTTATTTATTATGATAACAGTAACATTTGTTTGTATCTAAAAAGTAAGTAAAATAAAAATAGACTTATTACAACAAATACAAATGTCAAAAATCATACAGAAAAAATGAACCCAAAAGCTTTGATTGCGTACACATCAGTCCCCAAAAGTATTAATGCCCAAACACAAAATGTGACCACGGAACATATTCAACCGACAAAAAGGCACTAAAAGCTTACGTACGAAATAAGTGAACGAGTATATGTCAAGACGGTCATGTCTCAAACTGTGCAGAAGAAAAATTAACCCAAAAGTATAAAAGCTTAAACACAAAATGCGACAAACATTTTAGTGATAAAACGGCAAGAAAAATGTACATACAAAATAAGTGAACGAGTACATGACACAACCAAGAAAACATAACGTTGGATTACAATTTGGATCCGACAAAAGCGAAAAAAGCGGAATGTGTCACGCCCCGCGCTATGTTAGCGACGGAAAACACGCAAATGCCTGCTTATCGAGATTAGAAGGGGCTGAGAAATTTTATTGCGATTCGCATGACATGGTAAGGAAGAAATGAAACAATTTAAAAACATTCTCCTGGCTATTTTTTTTGGGTACTTTCAAAACTTTGTTATCTTCAAACTTTTAGAAACAAATTCTAGTCAAAACTTTAGTCATCATAGTTATCACGATATGACATCGTTACAAACATACTTTTAACGAACACCAAAACAAAGCAGAAGATTCCAAAAAATAAAACATAGAGGATTGTATTTCCTTAGCACAAAGCACGGTTAGTAAGTTGTTGGCCTACCACACGCCAAACCGGATACTACTGCTGACTATAATATGACTACTTGGATAAAACATCATATCAAACAATAAAGGAGAGAAAAAATAAGTGTAACTAATTTTCAAATAAATCTTACTGAGTTTTTTGGAGCTCTTTGTATTAATGTAAATACCTACATTTTTAAATTGAAATACATTTCTTCTCCTTTTGAATTTCAGTTACGTGATAATAAAACCTAGTAAAACACGACCAGATTCAAATCAAGCGTATTACAAAAAGTAAACACATTACAAGAACAAGCACCCTATACACACACTTATCGCACAAAGCGGTAGCTAATAGCGGTAGCTGTGGATCGTAATCAGATGTATTGTTATACAATTTATTATATAACGTGTACTTAATTACTTTGGGTAAACAACCGTGAGTTTACGTTAGTGGGTGAGGAGATGAATAGCTGTATGTTTTGTTGGTAAGATAAATTTTGATGTAGGCAGATTGCTTTAACTTAAAGCTATCTTGTAAGTGTTTAGAAGCTATTTTCTCAATACACATACATGTTTTTTTTACGATGTAAAATTAAATTATATATTTTTCACAAACATTCTTGTAACTCAATTTTAGAGATTCTATAACCCGTTTTCAACCCATTTTAAAGGAAATTTAAGGGACGTATTATATATGTACCTATTATATAATATTATATACCTATTATATAATATATGTCTAGCAGTGGATATCCTAAGGATGATTTAATAATCATCGTGATTTTGTAATTTAATTTCATTACTTTCCGCTAACTTCATATGGTCAAGAAAGATAGTATGAAGAAACCTGTACAAATATCTCTCAATCCAGATTCAGTGAAAATCTCTTCGTGAATCCCGGTTTATGTTAAAATAAAACTTTCTGTAATGAGAAAAATCCAGTGAACAGCCATAGGACTAGTTTTGTAACGAAATAATAAGAGAAACAAGGAAAACAACTCAAGTTTTTAATGTCTGTACAATATTTAGAGAGCTGTATTTATTGGACCCCGATAGGCTAAAACAGATGGCGGGTTTGTACCAAATTAAAAAAAATAACATAGTAACTGTTAGTTAAATTACCAAAAGCCGTTGACGTTTAAATCGTTTCTAGTCTAGAGGGATCAAACTGAAAAAAAAAAGGAAAACACATGAATGTATCGGGGTGTTACTGAAGATAAATTAAAAATTCACGCTTCGCGATAAGTAGGAGATTTCGAGGCTCGTACTTATCAGGTCATTTTTCAATTTTTATGGTGATTTACATACTTTATTTGGGTTAGTAGAGATCTCTGCATTGGTAGTAAGATTGTAAATGAAATAAATGTCTTACAATTATTGCGTGCATGTCCCAAGCATTCCTACTTGCCTTTGAAGGCTCCTTCTTGCGGCGGCATCATGTGCCGGGTCGTTCTCTTCCCTCAAATATGGTCGAAGAGAGCGATGGCTGGCACATGTGTCACACTCGTAATCGGATGCTGATTGCGGGTCGCCGGTCTGCTCGTGGCATTCACGCAATGCATCAACTAACTAAGGCTAAGATTTCAAGTACCTACTAACTCTCTTTGTACTATAATCATACAATTATAATTTTAGTTAACAAGGGGCACAGACCCTGGAGTCTGTGGTTAATAATTTTTTCAATAAAATAAATTAATGTCTAGAAAAGTGATTCTGACATATGTAGGCATATAACGCAGTTGGAGTAAACAAGTACACGTTTGCTAGTAGGTACTCCAGTCGCTTTATGTGGCCGTACGAGATATATTTTTAATAGGAAGTAAGCCCAGGATTAGTTTTTTATAATTTGATTAACCTTTTAAAACTAAATACTTATATCAACATAGTTTGTATCTAGACTTACACATTGTCTGCAAAATACCGGCACTTGTATATTTTGTATTCTTTACATCGACTTGGCATTTTTTCTCTTATTCTACCTATATCATGAGCATGAGCTAACATCGCGTCAAGTCAACGCGCTGTCATAATTTACGAGGAAATAATTACTTATCGATACCTTCTGTTGCTAAAAGCCAGCATTATTCATCACCTTCATAATTAAATAATAAAATTGCTAAGAATATTTCATTGAATGTGCCTATTCCATTATGCATGGTAATAAGATGCATAAAAGTTAAAGCGTTTGAAGTAAGTATTTATTAAATTAGTCGACTGAAGTCGTTTCCCTTAACAGTCATCTGTTTTAATATTTAAATTTTACAAAAAAATGAAATCAACAGGCTTTAAAGAAAAAATATGCAATGCATTTGTTACAGCCTATGCAGGGCTTTATTACATGTGAAAATTTATATGCTAACATGGAGACCAGATGTCTTCTTCATTTATACTATACTATTTTTTGTATAGTTTCTGTTGTACATTACTGTTATTTTTGGTGTACAATAAAGATATATTTATTTAGGTATTAACTATCCTTCCCTAGTCTCTCTTTTTCACCTTGCATTATTCTTAGTTCATATCAAGGTACCTACTTCCTACTTACCTAAACTTAGACCAAGCAGGCATTTGCTGTTGCTACCAGTTCAGGAGTAGTACGAGTTTATAATTATGACTGTTCAATTGAGACAAGATGTGGACAGTCGTTAATCAACACTATAAAACCTCAGGTAAAACCAGTAAGGGTATTTATAAGATAAAAAAATAGTTTATCTATCCTAAGATGCTTTATTCAAAAAGTTAGGCAACCCACGTCACCGGTGGCAAGATTAATATAAGCAAGTCCGGACTCCGGACAGGTTACCGTCTACGTGAGACCGCCCTCAAATCCGGATTATGACCGCAACTATATTTTAATAAACGTCTATTGCACCCGAAAGTTATGTTAAATTGAAACCCGGCTTTGTGCGCCGACGCGACGTCGAAAACCGCTTAGCCTCGCCTTGGTTACTGAACTATACACAGTAAAATAACTTTACTCTTTTGACCCATGACGATATCGTTAAGTCATAGGTATATGTATATCAGACTAACAGACGGGTCACTTACTTTGACATGATAGATTTTTTTAATAATTTGATATAACGTAAATAGTTGCTTAATATCTAACATCAAAATAATAGAGATAAACCTGGGAAGTTGCTACGGTTTACTGTTTGTTATCTAACCATATTTAATAAAAATGATATAGCTTTTCCTTATGTTTTTGAATACATAAAAATAAATAATGCCAATATGGTAATGATGCTGATTGAAACCAGGTTATTGCGAGCTTTAGCCTTACTCAAGTGTCCAAATAGTAGGTACATAAGCAGTGCTACAATGGCGATTAATCCCTTACTGAAAATATTATAATCTAGGGTATGGAAACTTTATACAAATTGTAGCTAATGACTAAGCCGATCGTACGACTGAAGGGTGATTTATCACAATACAGGAACATGCGCAGTTTGGTGACTCGACGAAATCGTTATGAATATTGGTAAGCACTCCTGTATTTATAATGGATTTGATGGATCGTGGGTGAGGGCTGTCGGGCTAATCGTGGCTCAAGCTTGGTAGTTCAAAAAGTTTTAACTGTATGATATTGTATTGTTTCCACTGTTTCATAAAAACACACTAACATAGGTTTCTTGTGGCAACAAGCGACCTATGTTGCGACTTTAGCCTTTATCCAACGAGGTGTTTTGCTTTTTAGCAAGTAGAGTAGAGCCTTTTTTAACTACAACAAAATACAGTACCTACTATTTACGTATCCAGTTAAAACTACGTACTTAAACTTCTGCTTCATAAAAAGCAGTTAGCTCATCTCCAGACCCTTGAAGGTCCTAATTTAACCCATTGTTCAAAAATAGTGTGCACTACTAATAGTTAACTAGTGTCACAAAGTCACAACTATATATTTGACTTCACGTAGCAAAATTAAACTACCTATAGTGTAGTGACACTATATACTCACTACACTATAGGTAGTTTAGTATTGCTACGTGAAGTAGAAATACATATTATAGCTAGTAACGTCACCACTGTGACGTTATTAGTTTTAATATGTATTTCTGAACAATACGAGTACATAGCCTTCTGGAGCGCTTGTTTTATATCTAATCATGGACCTGCAACTTATATATTACGTTTTTTTTTTTTATCGAAATACAGAATCCTGAAATTTATTTATCGTGTATATGTACATCCGCGCTTGATCACCAATTCGCCTGATGGTAAGTGAAGTTGTGGTCAAAGATGAGAGACGCAGACTCGGACCTTTTGAGACTTTTTGTTACTGTATGAAGTCGGCTACGAAAATCTACCTTTAAAATAAACATACTCGCACTCAACCGATCGTAAAATACTCCAATTACAAACATGCTTTCTAAATAAAAATACGGTTATGCAAAGTAAATTACACATATAAAGTTTATAGCGCTTATAAACGTGCTGGCGGGCGGGCTTGAGTAGTAGTAAATTTGCGAACCGCCGCGCCGGTACCAGGCGGGGAAGTCACGGCATGATTGCGGATATTTTCCTATCACGTCATACGGTGTTCCCAATTTGCTATCGGAAGTGTACAAGGTAGTCAGGTAGGGTTAATAGCGTAGTTTTTGTCTTGAAAACTAGCATTGATAATAGCATAGTCAAAAGACTCTACTAAAATCTAAAATTGTTTGTTGTTTGTCAGCAAATAGCTTTATCACTAACGCATTTATTTAAAGCTAGCTTTGGGCAAAAGTAGGACATTTACTAAGTAACAATACGCCATGCGGATATTTTCCTACCACGTCATTATGGTGTCCGCAATTTACTAGGTAACGGAAGCGTACAAGGTAGCCGGGTAGAGTTAATAGCGTAGTTTTTGTCCTGAAAATTGGCTTTGAAGACAAGAGACACTTAAAATACTGAAACCAGAATAATTTTAATATTTAAACTTGTCAGCTACCAAGTTAGGTATAACTTTGCCGTTAAAGTTTAACACGTAGTTTTAGAATAAAGTAGGTAGGTATTATAGTCACGGTATTGGTTGTGGACTTTCGGATATTTTCTTTCTACGTCACACGGTGTCCCCAATTTACTAACGGAAGTGTATCAGGTAGCCGAATAGAGTTAGTAGCGTAGTTTTTCCAAAAAAATTGGGTTTGAAAATGGTTTTCGCAAGTCATTGTTTTGCATTCTCTCCAAACTTACGGAGGCAGATATACCTTGCCAATGTTTTAAATAACCTCTTGTGAAAAAATCAGTTCTACATGTCAGTTATCTGATTACTACTTGACAAAATTGTTAAAGTTATGGAGAGTATTAAAGCCTAAAACTTAAGCCTAAGCAATGTTGGGTACAAAAAGGTAGATATTATTGACACGTTTACACACCAAAGGTTACGAATATTTTTTGTCACGTCATACTGCGTCCCCAATTTACTAACGGAAGTAGGTATTCAAGGTAGCGGGTAATAGCGTATTTTTTCTTTGAAATTGGATTGGGATGATCCTACAGTGAAGGGTTTTGATTAATATTGATGAATATAACATTATACTCTTTTTTAAATCCCTTACTCTACAAGACAACACTCGTATATATACGAGTATGATTACGTGCAAAAAAGTAAGATAAAAATATATGTCCTTCGATTCCCTGAAAAAAAATCCCCGAGAATACAGCAAACATTTCATTTCATTTATTTCTACAATACCCATATCTTTACAGAATTCATATTGAAGTATAGAAAACATTTCTCACTCCAGACAAAACCCTTCACACGAAGATCAATATTACGCGTATATTAGAATCTTACAACACATAAATTGGCATAAATTCCATAACGCGTTCCTCTGCCTAGTTAATAGATCCCCATTCAATATCACACTTGAGAGATCGCTGGTATCACGACGCACGTATAGTAATTATAAGATAAGTGTTTGAATTATTGATGAATTGAGATCTATCAAGATATTAATTTGGCTTTAATTATGATGTTCAACTAGCTTTCATCCGGGGTATAGTGGGCGAAATTGTAAAGATACGTTTTGTAATATTGCGCAACTTTATTAGCACGGATTGTGTTTATAATACCGAGTGGAGTTCTAGTCTACGACGATAATTATAGTTATATTCTACTATGATAAAGTACTTTTTTTAAATTGGTATTCTCAGTATCTTTTTGGACAAATTCTAAAACCATGAAAAAAAATTGTTCTTCCATACAAAAGTTCATTGACTTTGGACAACATGCTTGTAACAGTTGTTTTTTTTTTTATGATTTTATGGTTACTTTAATAATAAAAATCGACCACAATTAACTATGAGTTCAAATAAATACTTATATAATACGTCACAAAAACAAAAACAACGTCACAAACAAAGCAACTGGTGCACTTAATTATCTCTTCTCAAATTATTATTTCTTCACACACTTCTCAAACCTGTGATGACACACCTAATTTAATTTTGTAATACCACAATGCATATAACTTGTAAGACGGCCAATTTGTGGTGCAGTCAATGTCTGAGTGGCAGTTACACGTGCAAAGGCTGTTGGTAAAGTTCACAGCTGAAGCGGTTTCAGGAAAGTTTATTTCTTCAATGATAACATCAGCTTAATTTAAGTAAAACGTGGTAGCGCAGTAGGTAGGTACTTTTAGGTAAATGCTCAAAAATAAAGTATAGATCGTTAAAACAATCTTGTTGCAATAAATGAAATGTGAAATTAGTTTGTACAAAATCATTCGTATCTCACGCGGATCTAAAACATTATGGACGAAATAAACATGCACATACCCTCTAAATTAAAGCACGGTTTTAGAAAGGAGGGAGTTCACGATTCCCGTGGGCCTTATTAGATCTGTGTCGAGCCTTGGCCAATGTGGCTTATGATATCATAAACAACGTGCTTTAGAACATTTCCATTTGAACTTTTTAAGGGTTGATTTTTAAAGGCTTTTTTTAACCCACGGCTTTCGTATATTACGTAGGTATCGTGCAAAACGAATTTTGTCCACGTTTTATAAAAAAAATATAAAATCAATTTTGTCCATTAAATCTGAATAATCCAACAGCTGTAATATCGCCTTGCAGCACAACTTTAGATCCTAAAAATCAGTTTTCACGTTTTCAGTGAATGGTCAATTTACAGGGTTATTTCTCATCAATTAGCATCCTCTTAGGGGCTTATTCTGTACATCAAAACTAACAACTTTTGTTCTACGACCTTTGTTAAAACTAAGAAAAAAACAGCTGTTACATACATTTTGTCGAGGGTGAACAATATTTTTCTATGGAACGACAACTTTTTTTCTTGAGAATTAGTAAAATTCGTAGAACAAAAGTTGTTAGTTTTGATGTACAGAATAAGCCCCTGAAAAGATGCTAATTGATTAGAAATAACCCTGTATATAAACTAAGTAGGTAATTTTCTAATAAGATGATTCACTGCCACCATTATTGTGATCTAAAAGGCGTCAGATAGCCTTCAAAATGGCTTTTTAGATCGATCAAACTATTCAAGGAGATTTGATGGTGCTTACTGGGAATATTAGGAACTGCCCCACAAAACACAGCGCACAGCTTCAATTTTTATTCTTAAAACTATACCTAATGTATACAGAACTATATTAGTATGTACTAATTTATAATTATTACGTAGTATTTAATTACATACTAGTTAGATCTAGAATATCATTGTACACATAATTATGATGAGCTTTTATGACCAACTTTTGTTAGGAGACTAACCCCGATACCATTAAAAAACTGTTCCATGTTTTTGTGTATTTACATCTTTTTATAATAAAAAATTCAGCTGAATATACCGATGTGATTACGAATTTAGTCAAAATTGAAATAATGATTTCATAGACTAAATGCGTCCTGTAGACTCTAGAGAAACTCTCTACATTTGAATATCTTCTGCTCAGCGATAGGACATCCACCGTTGAACATAAATGCCTCCGATATAGATTACCAATACTTATAACTGGTTGAACTCGACTTGCATCCTTCTGGTCTCTATATGTCATCATTGGTGAACATCCTATGCTGCGCTTGCCGGTACGTGGAACAAAACAAGAAAGTAATCGAATATTGGAATATTATTATGTATCTAACATTATAATAATCTTGACTTTGTTCATGTGAGCCAACCTAAAGGTAACTTTGATAAGTAAGGATACTTTAGTTCCCAGAGTGGGATCAACTATTTATCACAAGTTAGTAGCAGGTATCTAACTATCTACGTGAAAAAGTTCCAGTTTATTCCCCCAACAATACACAGGGCATACAAGTTCGGAAATGAGAGTTTGAGTACGTATAACAAAGTGAACGGGCTCCGGCTAGGGATACCATGTCACAAGATTTGTCCTCAGATCTTTGGATTTAGGCTTCAAGATTATTCAGAACTCTAGAGTCTTGAATTCCCGGACCGAATTTTCCTCAAAGTTTATAAGTTTGAGGAAAATTCAGTGTTTCTGGAGTTAATCATATTTGGGGCCATTTAACAGGATTTGTTCTGGAACATAGTTTTTTGAACTATATTTCTGTACAGCTTTGAAAGTTTGAAGTTTCAGGATTTTTTAGAATTCGTGACTGGTTGCAATTTAGGCTATTTTTGATCAACCTCTTGCTCTGTAGTATGTTGACTACTTTGACACTATCCAGACTCTAAAGTGATCACCACCCCCTCCTCTTTGATATAAACCGAGTATTTTTTTAGACAATGTGGCACTCAACAGTATTCTTAAGCAATTTTAACTATCAAGACAATCTCAAAAATAAAAAATGTATGAAAAAAGCTCCGTTCGAATTTTATGCCTTTCTTTCTTAAATACTTTGATTTATTATTTTTTTGCGATTATTTACAATTCGTTGGAACTCGCTGGGAGCAAGCTGCTCCCAATCGATCTCAATTAAATTACACAGACCTGTGTCCAATAAAGAATGTCCTACGGCTGATAATGAAAAAGATGACGAAATAGCAAAAAAAAACTCAATTTTTTTAGTGAAAACAGGTACGCTTTATTCCAGACTTTTAAATTTTCATCTGGTAACCCTACCGGCGGGTCGATGTCTCTTGACTTCGTTCCGTATCGAATAACCTAATAATACGTAAATGGTGAATGCGAAAATCGCAATTTGAAGGGAATTTTTTGAGGAAACGAGCCGTAGTAAAATGGGGTAATATGATATAATACAAATTTCATTTTGGTACCTATTTGAAATGAATAAATGAAAACCTTTTGATATAAATGAAAACTTTTGTGCTGAGATGTTTCAAGGGATTTTTGGTAATAGTTTTATTTAGTATACTTAGACATAATTACGTTACTTCAGATAGACAAGTCAAATGAGCTTTTTCAAAGTAAACACCAAATGTATAATTTTCAATGATATGGGAGTAGGCAGTACATTAAATTCGCTTTAAATAACACATTATTTGCAATTTTTCGCACACAATTGTTATAAAATTATCCGAGGCTTAGACCATCGCCTTGAATCGCCTTCTCTAAATAATTATCTAAATAATGATTTAGTAATTATTTAGTCTGAATTATTAATATTATCAATATTATCTAAATAATTATTTAGTTCTATGTTAGCAAACAAATAAATAACTCGATCTTGCTAAAGTTATGACTTTATTTATAACTTCATAAGTACCATAAAAGTTATTTGACGTAATAAAAGTTATTTCTACTCCCAGGCTAATCTTAGGGATTAGTGCTGGACTTCAGTACTAGAGATTTAGGCAGATATCTTTCTCAAAATAGAAAGTATGAAGCTACGATGACATAAGGTTACATTAAAAAACAACCAACTTAAAACACAGCTTATTATCGACTACCAAAAAAAGGAGGTACTAATATGTTCGTCTGTATGTTTTTTTTTTTTGTGTATTTTCATCAATTTTTCGCCAATTATTACGTTATTTTGTGAACCGATTTTATTTATTCCTTTTTTTCGGCATAATGGAAATTGGTAAATTCCAAATATTCTTCACGGTATTATTATAATATGACGAATTATGGTGAATACTGAACTTTTTAGTTTTGACGAAAGTTACAGAACAAAAGTTGTTAGTTTTCATGTACAAAATAAGCCCCTAAAAGGACGCTAATTATTATTAACTCTGCATACGCTTTAATTTTTGACCCCCGACGCAAACACGACGGTGTGTTTTATGTTTGACGTGACTGTGGATGTATGTGAATGTCTGTGTTTGGAATCGTGGTTTTCGAACGTAAAACGATTTTGATTTTGATTTTTCCTTAAAAAGGAGAATGAGTCGGGAGTGTTCTGAGATATGTTTCATCAAAATCGGTTCAACCGTTTTAAAGTTATCAGCTCTTTTGTTCGGTGCGGTAGGAATGTTATAGCGTTAGTTTTTCATTTTATTTTTTAGATTAATCTTTAGAACAAAATAAGTAAGTTCTTATGCGCCGAGTGACTTGCTCCGATGTCAGTTTTCAAGCTGCCTGAAGGCTTCTAACACGTATGAGAGGTTGAAACAACTTACGTTGAATAGTCCTGGAATTTAACGTGTCATCCTACTAGCTACTAGCTACTACAAGCGCTGCTTAACTGCGGTGATCGCTGAGAAACATCAGTCAAACTACGCTGTGAACTGTACGTAGTTTTAAGTGTAAAAAATGAATTAAATATTTTGATTACTTATATTTTTGAACCCCTTACGAGCTTTGGTGAACCGTGGTGGTCTAGTGATAACGACACTCGCCTTACAATCGTGAGGTTGTGGGTTGAACAAATTCCTTGGAATTTATGTACGGAATTTCAAACCACTGGCTTTTCGGTGAAGGAAAACATCGTAAGGCAACCTGCATACGTCCGTAGCATAATTTCGATGGCGTATGTGAATCCACCAACCCGCACTGGGCCAGCGTGGTGGATATGGCCCAATCACCCTTCGTGGGTAGTTCTACGTCCTGCAGTGGACTTTTAAAAGTACATTAGGTACCCCAAACTCATTAGTATGTACACTTATTAAGGTACCTACTAAGCTAATTACAAAATTACATACCGTTTTTCATATTTCTTAAATGATTTTGAGTCACTCGACAATTTTATACCCATTGGAAAACCAGCTCGCAATATGCTCAAAATATTTTTTTTAAGTACTTGGCACCATTCAGAGATTTAATTTCATTTCTTTAGTATCATTTCATTGAAAAAAATCGTGACCTGTCAAAATCATACGACCATTTAGATGAAAATTATACAATTTATAACGGTCATAATCAATACAGCATTAAGTATCGAACGTCATAATCATAACTGTCGAGCTCATATTATGGAGGTTTTTTCACGAGTCAGGGTTTTTGTGAAATCCGTTTAAAAAACTAAAAGTCCGAATTAAACTTGCGTGGCGGGAGTTCTGTACAAAATGAAATAAAAGATTCTCGGTGATATTTATGCAGGTATAGAGAAAAATTAGTTATTTTTGTCATTTTGTAGTATGACTAAGAAAGTAGAATGTATGAAAAATAAGTAAGTAAATCACATCTTCTCGTCCATTTTTGTATTCTGTTTGCTTATTTATTTACTTGTTTCTAAATTCGTAAATTGGCTGCTCGAAATTGAAAAGAAAAAATTCCAAAAGCCTTTAATTAAGGTTCATTTTATAAACATGGAGGATTCAAAATATATTTTTCATATTCACCACAGACTTCTAAATATATTCACTCATAATTGCGTAGGCAGTCTTTTTAAATTTTTAAATTATTAATATGACACGTCTTCTCATCTACAGATATTTTATATTACGTAGGCTATCTACCTATCAATACGCGCAGTCAGACAAGCAAGTAGTGTGGTCTTATTTTTTTCTAAAGTACGGAACCCCAATAAACAGTACGAACACTTACCGTTTAAATGATGGGCACAATATGACGTAATTAGAATAATCGTCAAGCGGGCCATTATCCTGATTTGTGCCGAGATGAGTTGGATTGCCTACACTTTGAGCCCTAACATTATGAGTGCTATAAAAGTTCTCTCTCTTATCATAACTATAACACCTGAGTGTATGTCTTTATTAGGATTATCTTGATATAATAAAGATTCAGTTTTATCCAGAGAAAGAATAGTGAATTGTGAAGTGAATATGTGTTTTGGGTATTTTGGGTACACCCCGTTCAGTATTCACTATAATCATCGTCATAATATTATCAACCGTAGAACTGTTTTTTTTTTTAGTTTTGACGAAAGTTACAGAACAAAAGTTGTTAGTTTTGATGTACAGAATAAGCCCCTATAAGGATGGTAATCAATATTAGGAATAACCTTGTATAATGCAAGTACGAGTGAGTCTTATAAAGTTATTGTGTACCTAAACGTAACTAGGTATACATATTCGTAATGTACAAAATGCAAGAGCAACTTCGACAATGTTACATTTAACCCCGGACGAGTTTAGCTTAGTCGCCTTCATTTAGTTAGTCAAAGTTAGCTTGTTACTAGGACTGCTAATTGACTGCCCGTTGCACTCACTATACCAATATTTTTTCTTAATATACTTGTTTTACAAATATAAATTACAAAGTATTTTTCTTTGTAAATCTTTGTACAAAAGTTGTTGTTTTGCAAAGTGCAGGGGAATTATGAAATGTACTCATCATTAATTTTATAAATGAATAACTTTTGACTAACATGAATAAATTTTACTATGTTATCAACCCCGAAATAAATAAATAAATCTATTGCAAGCAAAATGTCACCAAGTTTTGACATAATATGGAACCGCTGATTTTTTCGAGCTGGCTCTGTTCTAAAACTTGTTCATTATGATAAGGAAACCTAGATATGTGTGAAAGTTTTTGTACTTTGCAACGCGACAGATTGTGTATTCAACATTTTTTACATATCACATTACATAAAATTATCTTTTAGTTATTTATACAAATAACACTATATAAGCCATGCAGCTATGACAAATCTATCAAAATTGAGCCCAAAGACCGAATTCATTGTGAATTCCGTTTCCGAAAGCCCGTTTGTTAAAAGTTCCCATCGGACCGGCAATATTACGCTAGATGGCCAAGGAAATATGCTGGATCAGAAAAATCTTTCTCGTCATTATTTTAGAACAAATGATGGGGTTTTTCCCTTCGAATATAACATCCTTGTTTGATAATAATGGGTATATTTAATTGGACATTCCGGTAATCCTTGGACCTATTTGTTTTTTGGGTCCAATTATTTTCTTCGCCCACGAGGCGACAAGGAATCGCAGTTATTTAGCTTATAAAAATCATTTATGCATTCTATTTTTATCTCCTAAATGAGAGCTAAATGTTAGATATCCCACACATTTGGCATACGAGAAATCTTTGCTTGTCAATTGTATAAACCATTTTCAGGTCCTTACGCCTACCTGCTCAGTAAACTTTTACACCTTTATTTGAGAATATACGCTCCTACTAGTTCAGAGGTGGGAGCAACGGGTACATATCATAAAAGATGTAAAATCTTTGCCCACTCTTTCATGTGTTGTTTGAGACTTGGTAGCACACACATGTAAATGGAATCCAAAGTAATATCTCTGGAAACTGTATGTTGTTGATAAAAACCACTTCAAGGTTATAAAAATTGCGAAAAGATTAAAAAAGAACTAAGCGACAAAAGCCTGCCTAATTTACAGATCTCTAAAATAACAAAAACTTGTATTCTCGTTAAATTTACCCCTGATTATTTTTTCTCGTAAAAGTCCTCTAATTTTTATCACAAAGAATTCCGACTTTGAAGTTAATCAGCGAAGGGCTGAGCCATTTGTAATTAATTAGACGTATTAAATTTGCCGTACTTTAGTTCAAGTTACTGACCTACATAAAAAAATATTAAATCTGCAAAACAGTAGGTAATTTAAATTGTAACCCTATGCCCCAGTTATAAAGCACTATTATGATAAAATTTACTACTGACTATAACTACTCCTTTAATCTGTACCATTAAACCAATTTTATGAATTAAACAAGTACTTCTGTCACGAACACTGAATGACCTAAAATTTCATTCAGTAATTATGTTAATATTGTGTAGTAAAATTTCGTAGAGAGGTATATTGTATGAGTGATTTTAATTCGAATCATTAATATTCAATCTGAAGGAAACGGAGGTTTGAGAGATCCTATTCAATTTATGTTTATTCAGTTAAATTTAATCCGAATCAGAACTCTAGCACGACTTTGTAGAATTTTGAATCCCACTTGAATAAAGTACCTGAACATACAGATAGGTATATAGATAGGTCGTTAATTATTCCAATAGCTTATAGCAATTAACAAAAATACCTTAGTCTACGCGATTTTATCAAAAATCTGGACTGTTAATTCTCTCACTCGCCAATAGGTATTTCTTAGAATTAGGTTGTCAACTTTCACTTAGATACAGAGGGGATAAAAACGAAATCCCAGCGTGAAATCCTATTTCAGAGCCAAAAATAGCCGCGAAAATAAATCACTAAACCCTGTCACCATACGATGGCTAATTGAGCGCGCCGGTTTGATCGATTCGAAATTAGATCCTTGAAAAATTCACTTTCCTTTCAATACAGTGTTATAAACAACTTGAAAAGTTATTAAAATTTGACATAAAATTATTTAAAAATAGTGTAGTATTTTTGTAATTTTACCTTATATCGTCACGTGGATGTGAAAAGTACGTAAAGTCACAATTCCATTTTTATTGAGATAAGGCGGATCGCACGGTCGCGCCGGCCGGCGTCGGGCGGGTGACTAGACCGTGCGGCCCCGCGCCCGCCGTATCCGCCCGCCCTCGCTGTTTTCATTTACAAACACTTATGCGACTGTGTCATGCAGTATTCGATATAAGACAGCCTGGTGCTGGATGGATGGGTGAGGTTGTGTAATATGCAGTAAGGGGTATTGGAAATGGAACGCGTGTCAGATTTATTTAACGTAAGTACATTAAAATGTTGCCGATATTATTATAGGAATGTTTGCATACGGAAAGTGAATGGGTAACAGCTTTTTTATGTAAAGTCAATTTGCTTTTGTCACAGATTTTTTATGCGTGCGTATTTGATGTAAAAAAAATCTTTATTGGGATATTTTTGTGTTAACAACATTTTGTATGCCTGATATGGTTGTGGCTCTTTAAAAATGATTTTGATTACCAATATTTTGCATTTATGCATAATTTCATGTTGTCCGATAGAAAATTGATTTTGTGACTATTTGTCCGTTGTATTCAATTATTAACCTACTTTAAACTCACACCTGCTGATGAACTGTACGTACTCGTATTTGCAATCACGCTGATGAGTCACGTATAATTTATTGCTTATTTATTATCGTAATGTAGTACGATATGATTAATTACTTTTATAGTTACAGTTTTAAATATAATTAATTTTACTGAAATGTTCCATGTTAAGTATGTTTTTTTTAGCTACAGTAGGCTTTTGAAGGTTCTCCACGTGAAAAATAAAAGCTAATTGAATAACATAAAGTCTACGAGAATTTTTGATTTTGCAATACACCGTTGCTTCTAGACTTAAAAAGTTGCATTTATCGCTAAAGTTTATATGTAAATTGATTAAAAGTAATTGACTTAATCATAATTTTTTTCATTTTATAAAGTTACGAGGTTGCAGCACATTTTATTTTGAACACAGGGTTTCATTCCTGAATTTTTACTGTTTAGAATGCCTTACGTAAGTCACACCTATATTACGAGTATAAAATTCAGGTATACACATCGAAAACATGTTAATTAATAACATTTTACCAGATCAATAAAAACACACAATATTTTAACTTACTTTTACAATGTTACGATTAACAGCAAAGTCTGTTTCCGACTACACAAGCACAAGCCTTATTGTCAGCTAAAAAAACCATCTCCAGTATACGTCTATTCTAATTAAAAAGAAAGCTACAAAGCTCTTTTCAAGCTGTTTTATCTCATTCTTCATCCAAGCAATCTCTTCATCGTTTGTTTACCGACGTAAAGTATAGAAAAGCTAATTTAAATGCATGGAACATTTTGAAATGGCTTCTGTGATCGTTGGTTTTTCTCGTGTTCAACGCAAGTGATCGAAGTTTTTAATAGTTTTGCAAGGGTTTGTTTGGATAAGATAGCGAGATTTTATTTTAAACTAGCTGATCTGGTAAACGTTTTAACAGATTTTATACATAATATTTTTCACCAAAAGTTATACAAGTGACGTCCGTTATTTCAATTATTTCAATCTAAATCCACTTACAAGATTCGAATAGTTCTCTCAAATCCATAAGAAGAGATCAGAAACCAAACAACCAATTACAATAAAATTTATATGAGATCGACTTTGGGGCTTATCTTTTTCAACAATAAAGAATTTTCAAAATCATACTACTGTGTAAATAGTTATGCGTGATGTTTGGTTTTTATCATAATAATTTACGTTAAGGTAGGCATGATTAAAAAAAGTTAAGCTTTCTGTTTACGGACGACGGATTAATTTATTGTTTTTAAGCTGTAATTTAATAATTCTTCTCTCTAATTGAAAAGATTTCATTTTGAAATAAACGAAATATAAATAATACATGAAAACACGCAGCGGCAGCAACCTCCTCCGCTTTTTTGGCGGTTAAAAATCAGGAGAAGGCCAACCTATCCTACAGTAAAAAAAAACTTACAATCTATTTCCAGGTCTAGTAAATTACACAAAAAATATCAGGCCGTTTGGAGCAGTTCGACGATTAATATTGTGACACGAAATTTTTATATACATCATTTATACCTACTTACATTTTGAGGCGTCTATCAATAGTCAATAGGAACATTTTTTGGATTGACATTAATACCCTAGTGTTACGTACATTACTAATGTTCAAAAATCACGATAAAAAATTATTTACAGATCTAATTCACATTCGACATTTGTAAGTCTTTACAACAAAACTAGAGATCGGGCCGAAAATAGTTGTTTTAAGGTGAAAATGACTGACAATGTAGGTATTACTCTGGCGATATTCTCAAATACCGTTGAAGTTATATCAGTTACTTTTTTAAAATTTCATTTTGGTTTCTGAAACATAATTATACGCCTCGACATTTTGTATTGAAATAATATACTTAAACATTTTTGTACGCTGAGTGTATTTTTGTACGACACACCTAATCTAGGATATCATTGCGTATTAATTAAGGTCGACTTTTAGAACAAAATCCGTAAAATGAGGAAAATAAAGCATGTGTTCTTAAATAAAAAAACTCTTCATTTTTGACGTTTATGGAATAGCAAACCGATATGATTAACCTTTAAGATTTCGGAGTTTATATTGCTTTAGTAAAAGTTGATTACAATGACGAGTACAGTGTCATCCAACAATACGTCCGTCGTGTAGATTAACACTATTCTGGGTATTCTGGTAAGCTCTACAAGTTTCCATTTTATTTGCGTTTGTGCGGTCGGGTGCAGTGTGCACTTTGATCGAACGATCTGTTTGCGCCAACTAGACCAACTGAAAACTTTTGATCGCGTAACTGTAAACATTGCGTTACAACGTGCGCGAACGATAAGAAAAAACTTTGATATTGCATTAATTATAGGAAATAACTACAATTTAGTTAAAATATTTAAAAATAGATGGCTTTCTTATTTCCGGAAACATTTAATTAAAGCTTTTCAAAGATTGCTTTTAAGGTTTCTTCTCAGTCTGCGTGCTTCATCCCCAATCACAACGTTGTTTACTTTACCGGCGAGTTTGTAGTCAAACGCGATTTTTTATTCGCAATAAAAACAAGAATTATACTTAATAACCTCTTTTTTAAAACTAGTACTCGCCAAGAGGAATCAAACGAGCGAAAACTCGATGGGGTTGCGTCGTTTCATTACAGAGTTCCTATGTCCACCTTCCAGTTCTATCATCGGACCCTGGTGACCATTAAAAGACAAGCTACTCGTCAAAACGATTCAAATGAGCTTAATCTCGATGAGGTGGTGGCGTTTTACTGCGAAGTTCTTTTCACTTTCCAGTTCCATCATCAGATCATCATAATATTGCATTGTCACGCGATTTACATACGTATGCAAAATTTCAGCCCAATCGGTAACCGGAAATGGATCAAAATTAATTTGCAAGATTTGATCACAGACATCGGACAGGTGAAACTAAATAAAAGCTTGTGAAAAATATTAGGCATTACATTAACATTAATTATGGTCAAGAAGTACGTTGTTATAGCAAATTCTTGTGAGCAGATTACCTAGTTCTGGTATGATGATTTTAAAGCAGCTCGAAGGCTTCTAGCATTGTTATTAATATGGTTAAACAAACCGGGATCGCCAGTTTAAAGAGTCCTCCAAATCACTGCAAATTTACAAATCCTGAACTGATATCCCGCATTCATACGTATTTCACCCTTTGTTTTTGGCGTGCGTTGCGAATAATATTTGCTACATAGAGAAAACTGAAAATAGCACCTTATCGTATTAATTCAGTTCACGTCTATTAAAATAAATGTAGTTTAAAAAAACTAAAAAACACGCTCATCAGACCTTGAAACCTAATCGTGGTTAAAGTTCATTACAAGACTTTCCTAAGGAATCCAAAACAGCTATGATACGATTTTCCATCATGAAGTTCCAGTTTATATCTTCCTGCTCCATCATCAGATAAGTTCGACAATACCATATTATTGTATTGTCATCAGCACTACATACAGCTGCCAATTTTCATAACGATACGACCCTTGAAAGATGGTTAAATTACTAACCTTAGATTCCATTACATAGTTAGTTACATACAGGTCGACTTAATAAAAGCGTGTTAAAAAAGAACGGCAGACCTATGAATGGAAAAATAGAATAAAGCGACAAAAAATCTGTTAAAGTACTCCTTACAGTAAGAAAATAAGGCTTCTTCATAAATTTCATAACTGTAGGCCAAGAATCGCTCACGGGCACGGCTAATTCGTAAGCTTTTAGGCAACTTGAAGAAAATGTAAGATAATACAGAGAAAGCGTTTTATTTTTGAGCAGATTGTTTTAATGCGGTTTCTTCAGGTAATACAGAGTCTCGCGTTTTAAAATTTCAGGCTATGATATGTAATACCTAATAATGGTGTGTTATTTTGAGTATGTTATAAACTAAGCGTTGCCCTAACGCTTTATAATTATAACTCAAATAAATTCAAAAGGTTTTAGCTAAAGGTTTGTTTGGTTTTAGGATTTTAGGTTGTCGCTTAAGGCGTTAACGGTGTTATTATTCGATTTTGTGGATGTGGTCGAGAGCTCATTTATAGGCTTGGGTAGGTATAAGGTAGATAAAAAAATCAGCCAAATACGAGTCGGACTCGCGCATGAAGGGTTCCGTACCGTATGGGAGCCCTCCGGCAATAAAATAGCGTTTGTTGTATGTACCCCTTAATATTTATTTTATCGTTTTTAGTGTTTTGTTGTTATAGCGCCAGCAGAAATACTCGTACGTCATCTGTGAAATTTTCAACTCTCTAGCTATCACGGTTCATGAGATACAGTCTGGTGACAGACGGACAGACGGACGGACAGCGGAGTCTTAGTAATAGGGTCCCGTTTTTACCCTTTGGGTACGGAGCCCTAATGATAGTTGAGAAAGATTTCAAAAGAGCGGGACAGACTGCAATAATATACCTAATTAAAAAAACCCCGACACAAAAATATTTGACAACAAACTTTCAATTGACAACCATTTTGGGCACATTTGTAGAATTTTGGTTCTTCCATCCCCACCATAACACTTAAACGGCTCAATCGAATTTTATAAAACATAGCTAAGAACACTCTCGATTAAGTCTCCTTTCATCTAAAAAAAACTAAACTGAAATCGGTTCAGTGGTTCGGGCGCTATGATGCCACAGACAGACAGACACACAGACAGACAAACAGACACGTCAAACTTATAACACCCCTCTTTTGCGTCGGGGGTTAAAAACACAACATTGTCGTCATTGCTGATTACAGTCCAATGCTGGACGTAAGCCATCCCTATAATCATGTCTCCAATAAGACCGGTTGCAACAGGCTTGCATCCAAGGCAATCTTGCGGTCTTAGTAAGATCATTCATCTAAATACTTGGACAAACACTAGAAATCTTATGAATATGTTATTCTCCAACTGGACTCTAAAAGAAATAGCAAAGAAAGCGAGTCCTAGATAAATGCGAGATAGAGAACGTATCTTGAAAAAAAAATCAAACAAAATTTATTCGGCAGAAACAAAAATGGGCAAAGATTATCATTTTATTCTCATTAACTAAGGGCAAATAGAAATACAAATGACGGAAAAAAACACAATATTTGTATATTTGTTGCCCGGAAAGACCCGTGAAACGTAAGAAAATCTGAGGGAATATGAACATTAATAAACTTGGAGAAAAACTCCCCGAATCCCCTTTGTTGACACTTGTTGAGCAGTTTCTTTCCCTATTTCTTGTATTTTATTTTAGCGGAAGTATATTTTTGGGGAAAACCGGGTGGAATGTGGTGGAAACTTTGACCTGCGTTCTGCATTAAAGATGCCATAAAATGTTCGGTTGTGTCTTTGCAATTTGAGAAAGTTTTGAAATAAGGAATACAGTTACCTGCTTTTACTTACATTTAATGGTTTTATTTCTGATCTCGACGAATACTTGACTATTTTCGAGTACCTACAGGTTTTCTTAATTACGAGTAGATAAATACAGGCAGATAAATATTCAAAGAGACGTGGGTTCGATTCCCACCCAGGGCAATCATTTTTGTGATGATCATAGGTGTTTTCTCTGTGTCTGGATGTTTATTAACTATATAAGTTTGTATTTGAAAATATATAAGTACGCATATATATATGCGTACTTATATATTTTCATACTGCGTACTGATATATCAGTCTCTGGCAGCCATATCACAAGCTTTCTTTAGTTTGGGGTCAGACAGGCTGTGTAAGATGTCCCGAATATTTTATTTATTTACCTAACTTACATTTACCTACTGGTTCTATTTGTGTTCTCGACAAAAACTCGACTGTTAAGTATTGAGCAAAGGTTTTTTTCAAATTACGAGTAGGTAAACGCAGATAAATATTCTCATTTATTAAAAAAATATTTACTAGACTTGGCTACAGTTGTTGTACCTATTGTATGTAAGTGCTCTGAGAAAAAGCTAGACTACCGAATATTTTTTACAATTTATTGATGAATTTTATAACGCCGTGACACCAACCTGTTTTTTTAAATACTACAAATATTTTGTACTGATCAACTCTCTTTAATCGCGATATCAAGATTGGTTCCATAGTAAAAGGTTTTTTTTAATGAAAATAAGTAAAATTATATCCTTGACTAGAGTAATATCCGTACTTAAATCATTTCCGTATTTAAATAGCTAAATACTTTCTGTCTTACCACATAAGTTTTACCCACGTTTTAGACAATGTTTAACAGTACGAATTGCAGTGTTTAAAAGATTTAAACACGCTTAATGTGTTTAAAGCGTACTTAAATCTTTAGTTTACGTACTTATATCTCACCTCGTGACACGATTTCAACAAAGTTTTGTCGCAAAGTCACCTCAAAAGGCTTCAGTATCCGCGTGCAACAATCGTATTCCTACCCACCAAAGTGACGGGGACAGCAAGGAAAACGTTTGTTATTCGAGGGTCATTGTTGTCCCAAAAATAGACACATGACTGACATTTAAATGAAAAAGGGACTTGTCTCTCTACTGATTGTTCTCACCCGTGTATTGTTGTTCTCAGATTGTTTCGTGTGACATGTTTTGTGTGAGAGAAATTTATTGAGCCTGGTTGAGGTGAAACACATTTACGTAATGTTGTGACTTTCAAAGGACACTCGGGTGTCTCTTGTGAGGCTAAAAATACTTAGACTTTTGATCGGGTTAAAAAATAAGGCTGATTTGGGTTTATATTCTTTTCTAATGTCGTTTTCTGTTCTGTTTCAGCTTTTCTTTCGGGCACGAGTTTTTTTCTTACTCCAATAAAGTAAGACCATAGTTTATACAAAATCCAATACTCTAAAGTTAACCTTTCGACCGTGTTTGTAACCCAAGACCTATTTTTATTTGTACATAGAATACATTGTTGCACTAAACTATGAACTTAATCAAGAGAATAACACCAAATAATTAAAACATGCTTGCTTATAAAATACATAGCGATAGAAAATGTGTATGCTAGTAGTATTGTCGTGCGATAAGTACGAATTTAAATTAGGTATAGTTATTTTTTTTACGTTTTGTCTGTAAATCTGTTCTAGATTAACTCGTTGTTTAAAATGCCACAAAAGCAACAAGGCCGTTTCTAGAGTGGCTACCGTGATATAAAACATTGTGTACCAGGGCAAAGTCGTCTGCATGCAGCAACATACTGAGACAGGTCAAGGGACTTTTTACTATGTCGTAGAGAATGGACAGACAATTATAGTTATACGCTGTGGATGATCTAAGTATAATTAAATCATTAGAACGAATTTAAGTATGCGTAAATGGTCACAATATCGTGAAAAAGCAAGAACGAGCATTGAATATCAATATTTGTGCGAACGAAAGAACATATCATGCGATCCTCTGCGAACGTTAGTAATTATTTTAACGTTTCAAAAATTGGGCACCAGGCCACGCCGTTTCCCTCCGGCATTCCTTAGTTTTAAATAATAATAGAAATATCAATAGTCCTCAAAGAGTTTAAAAGCTTACTATAAGGTATATCTGAAATGCCTATTTATCTTCCAGAAAAAACTTCGTCAAGAAAGTCTACGTGAAGTCATAGACAAATCCTAGTGTATTACAATGTGGGTCGCAGTTTGACCCTCCTCATTCCGAGGTAAGCTTTTGGGCCATTATTTGCGAAGACGACTATTACGTCTTAACAGAATGAAGACGTTTGCCAAAAGGCGTCTTTTATTTAGCTTGACAAAAAGAAGTTCAAAAAGGTCCTTTCTTTGCTGACTATGTCTAGTCTCGCAAACTCTTAAAGACTGCAAGTTACAAACTTGGTACTAGAGCTCTCGTTTCTTATTACTAAATAACAGGGAATGATTAGAGGAAATACATAAATACGTACGTGAATTAATATTAAAATAATAATCTACCGCTGTCTGAAGTTCATAATCTATTTAGTCTCTGGCAGCCATTATCACAAGCTTTGCTTAGTTTGGGGTCAGAGGCCGTGTGTAAGATGTCCCAAAATATTTATTAATTTTTCAGCCAATTTAGCACCTTGTTGCAAAATAATATGTCAACACTTTGGAATTATATAACTAAACATAACTCGTACTATACGTACGTACGTACGTACGTACGTACGTACATATAGCTTGAAAATTGTTTTCGGTTTTCCTTATTTTAACTTCATTATAAACAAACTTGTACATATCAGAATAGTTTTAGAAGCGTCATAAATAACTCTGATAAACATAACATTCTTATACACAAACTACGGAGAAAATTAGTGTGTAGGTAATCGTATGTATGAGCTACTACTGGCATCCTTTTTTTTAGTAAAACCGGTAAGAAGCAGCTAAACATCCAACGTGATCCCACCAGAGGATCAATTTGGATGCAAGCTGTTTATCAGATTATCTGTGCAATTTGATGGCCATAGTATGTTGCGCTTGTTGGTACATGCCTTCCATTTGAGGATCATGTGTTGTCATCAATTTTACGAGCAATGTGCTCTCCCTAGTGGCAACTGATTCGCTGAGCTACTTTTGAAACTTGGTTCGTCTGCATGCTTCTTATCCCTGATTCAATCTCACAGTGAGACTCCGATCGTAACTCTTCATAGGTCATTCTTACTTATAAGGCCCATAGTAAAATGTTGCTAGAAATTTATCTCAGTAAATCTTCGAGCAAATATCTACAGAGCTACAGTCCCTAAGTAAAAGTAGTAAATAATGTCCGAGCGCCGTCATACACCGACTTAGATATTTACATTAAATAATTCACAATGACTCGTTTTCTCGAATCTCGACGTTATGTCACCTAATTAGTGTTTGTAACCGAGCACTTTGGCATCGCGCGGCGTTGTAGTCAGCTTAGAATCGTCTCACGACTAACTAAAAAGCCTGCCTACTACCCATAGCTTGGGCAGAGTTTTGGCTCGAACACTTTTTTTTGCACGATTGTGCACGACTCTAAAGATATTTTGCTCGAAGCAGTAAATGGTTAATTTTTTGTACACGGTCTGGCGTAGAGCCAGAATGCTGTATTCTGAATGTTAATAGAAGTTATGCACTGCGAAATATTGCATCTGGCTACGACACAATCCCGTTGAGGTTTTGTTTATAGTTTTTAAAGAATAAATAAGCAGTTAATTATAAGTTCGAAAGTTTGGATGACACTATTTGCACGTCTGCAACCAGCTGGTATATAAAGTATTTATAGCTCTTTTGCAAGAGCTCATAAAAAGTCGGGCATTTTATGTTTATTATGCGACTTTTTTTATTATGAGTATACACATTAAAAACATACTTAATAACGCTGAAAAGCTCAATTTCGAAAGCAATATTTGTCAGATGTAGTAGTTAAAATGTCGCTGGTCATATTTAGATATTTCTTATTAGTAAATGTGTTTTATTAGTAAGAAAAATGCATTTGCACTGGCCTTCTAATATTCCACTGCTGAACATAGACTAACCGACAAAGGACGATTGCGCTACCTATATCCACTGCACCACACTGTCTCAATGCGGATTGGTGGATTCACATACGCCCACAGATCTTTCCCATACTGGTTCACGACGTTTTTCGTCATCAAAATGCCTCATGTACATCGATTTCAAAGAAATCATTTGTACGGCACCGAGCTTGAACCTATGCCTCACTTTTTGACCGACGAACCAATCCGGAGGAGGTTTTTTAATATAACTTTTTTCGTAGTTGTCCGATTTCAGTAATTCTTTTTTATTGGAAAGAGTATAACTTCGAAATTGGTCTCAATAAATTTTATTGAAATCGGCTGAACCATTTTTGATAAATCATCAATAATGAGAAAAATGCTACATCGTTCCGTGCGAAATATTCGCGAATTCTGCACATGGGTGAAGTCGGTCAAGCTATTTTTTGCAAAAAAATATTATCTAAGACAAGCACAATAAAAGTGTACGTACTGGTAACTAAGTAAGGCATGTGGATAAAGTCATGGATAATCTAATCGGTGTTAATGTACTATTCGCTTTCGTCTAAAAATGTAGTATTGTATTTTGTTGTATAACTACAACAAACGTGCTTACGTGCTTTAACAAGCACTGATCCTAAAAAAGAAGTACCTACGTAAAGCATTCAACAGCAACTTCAATAACTTTACAAAATAATTATTTTTCGCAAAAAATGGCAATACCGCCTTCCACTGTGTACAAAATTCGAATAATTCGCTCGAATTGTTTACATTATTGTTGATTTATCAAAAACAGCTCACCCGATTTGTGTAATATTTAAATGGGACCACCTCCGGAGTATTCCCTTTTGAACTTAAAAAAAAAATTCTATTCGGTTCACAATTGGCGAAATTATCGATGAACACACACAAATAAGAAAATTCATCCACACGAACATAGAACCTCCTCCTTTTTGGAAGTCGGTTGAACAGATTATTTTTGTGGAAGCGCGTAGGAGAAGCATCTGTATAAAATGACTGTGTCAAGTTGTTATGTCAGCTTTATTTCGTCGAATCCCATCCGGGCTTTAAACCTTATATTTTACTGCCTAGGGCTGACCCTCACTAAACAGACGACGCGAAAATTTCCAATTTGTTCAAAGACAGTATGGTAGTTAATGTCGTTTATCTACAGAAAGTGTCTCCCCTAATCCTTTGGATGTAGTTATTCGGCAGTTTACTTAGGATTATAGCGCCAAAGAACGTTGCCCGATGTTCACTGTTTTTATATTTAAGGACTGAAGAAATGTTTTGCTTATATTTGAAGCTGTTATGACAATGTAGACACGGACAACTAGTCTTTAGAGCTATTTTCCTTTTTACAGGTCGTGTGATGACTTTCTCTTTTCTTGATTTTGTATTCATTATTTTTTTTTATTATGCAAGCAGCCTGGTGCATTTGCCTAGTAGGTATGTATCACACTGTGAAAACACACAACTTACAAACATTTAGAAACCTCTTATCTTAAGATCAAGGGAGTAGGTGACAGCCTACTACTTTGATCTTACAAACATATGTACTCGTACTTCGTAAGTTTTTTTATGATTATACCATGAGGAGCGTTGGTAAGGTATAAAAATAATCGGCCCTCATATATATTTATTGGCTATCACCTTTCATGAGGTACAGCCTTGTGACAGACAGACGGACAGAACAGAACACAAAACAGAACACATCAACACAGAGACCGAACCCTAAAAAAACACATAGAAACATATTTATGAGCATAAATTTGTTTTGTTGTATTCGGTAGTAGATACTTATTTGACGGCACGAAATCAGATTTGGAGTAGCTTAAATAAATCATTCATCTCAGCTGTATTTTCTGAAGAAGAGATAGATTCGATGATCAACAGTAGACACAGTGCACCCATTGCAATTTAATTTTGTTTTTAATTTGTTTTAAAATACCTATAATTATTACCTAACACGGCTGCGTATCAAATGCGCTCCGTGTGAATTATAAAAAAAACTGTTGAATTGATTTATTTAAATAATAGTTATTTGAACTAACGAATATTTTAACTAGGCTAGGCCTAACAACTTTCGTAAAAGATGACTCAGTTTAGTTCTTCTTTGTTTTTTGCATTCAAGGTTTCTTAAAAATTTGTGTCAAAATTCAAATGTTCCAAGGCTTATATCATTCGAGTGGCGAATATTTTTCACAGTTTTATTAGCAAGAAGCATAGATTTTGTAAAGACAAATTGATACGAATCTTAGTTTTAGATATTCAACAGCAAACAACGTTTGTATGGAGTGATGAGCGACTTGTTTACTCTTAAATAGAACGTGTAGCAAAAGTATTCAGTACTTTTTAGGCTTTGATAAAACACCCTAGATGCTTAATCAAAGTTTATAGCCTGCAATAATGATACAAATATTTTTTATAACATATTTGCTCGTAAAGTGGCTGTAATTACACCAATTTCAAAATTGTAATGTATTTCATTACGCACTTGTGCATTATTGTAATGTAAAACGCACGCTGCCACCGACTGCTGTCACTCTGATGTCTCGTTTCTCCTACTTTCACGCGGCGAGTGTGAGAGACATTACGGCACTTGTGCGGTAAAACGCACGATGCTTCGACTGATGCACGACTTTCACTCCGAGTCAGAGTGCTTCATTCCAGTGCATGTCTTCTAATAGTTTTATTCATTTCCTCGCAAATATGTTATAAACTTCGTATGACATACGTGCGCTTTCAAAATTACCGCGTTTATATCATAATGTTATTATACAAAGGCAACATGTTACTTGTTGTTATAAAGGTCACAAGTCTCATTTCGGAGTAAGCTACAAGTAGGTATTAGGTTAGTTTACGCAGGCTTAGTTGCTTAGATACCTGAGTGACCTATTACAGTACTGAAAATAACTCCACCGGAAAGTCTATAAATACGGGCTTTCCTACATGACGCGCGAATAAATAATGGACATTGGCCAAGAGGTTGTGGTATTAGGGATGTGTAATGATGCATTGTAAATACCTGGATGCTTCCTTGCTATGATATTCAGGAATCCAAGCATTTATCATGTAAACACTTGTACCACAAAAAAAAATGTTTTTAAACACTTCCAAATGAATAATCTCTATATCTTAGGAAAGTTGACTGTTAACAAATAAATATAAAACGGCGGAAAGAACGATCTATTACATCAATTATGATAATAAAATATTATAAAAGAATGCCGGTTGCAAGACAAAGAATAACGAACTGTCTTAGTTGTCGTAGTTTTTCTAACTGAGGGTGGTCGCCGTCGAAGCCGTGCAAAGGTTACAAGCGACGACCGCGATCCGACATTTATGTCGGAAGGTAATTTACATTGTAGATTTTAGTATAAAATATTATTGTTTATACTTTATATAATGCCAAAGTTTTACTAAGTATTTTAATTTAAAATATTTAAGTTTAATATTGTTTACGCAGGGTTAGTTGCTTAGATACCTGAATGACCTATTACAGTACTGAAAATAACTCCACCGGAAAGTCTATAAATACGGGCTTTCCTACATGACGCGCGAATAAATAATGGACATTGGCCAAGAGGTTGTGGTATTAGGGATGTGTAATGATGCATTGTAAATACCTGGATGCTTCCTTGCTATGATATTCAGGAATCCAGGCATGTATCATGTAAACACTTGTACCACAAAAAAAAATGTTTTTAAACACTTCCAAATGAATAATCTCTATATCTTAGGAAAGTTGACTGTTAACAAATAAATATAAAACGGCGGAAAGAACGATCTATTACATCAATTATGATAATAAAATATTATAAAAGAATGCCGGTTGCAAGACAAAGAATAACGAACTGTCTTAGTTGTCGTAGTTTTTCTAACTGAGGGTGGTCGCCGTCGAAGCCGTGCAAAGGTTACAAGCGACGACCGCGATCCGACATTTATGTCGGAAGGTAATTTACATTGTAGATTTTAGTATAAAATATTATTGTTTATACTTTATATAATGCCAAAGTTTTACTAAGTATTTTAATTTAAAATATTTAAGTTTAATATTGTTTAGTTATTAATGTAAGTTTAGTATACGATAGATTTAAGTTATATAATAATAAATAAATAATGGGGCATTGGCAAGTATACCACAAGGTAATCGGATAGTTTCATTTTCGTGACGCGTTGTCTTTAAAACCGTGTTTTCACAGTGTGAATTGGTTCGGACCGAGTACACTCAAATGTCTAATGCCAAGCCGAGTAAAGCCGTAGCCAGCTAATTATTTTTATACTACACCTGCTCGGAAAGTACCTTGATACTTTATCAAATTTACGGTAGAAAGTACGTCATTGCATATCGAACAAATATGCGGGGTGAAACGCATCTGAGCGGGAGAGAAAAGTGTATGAAAATCCATTTCTTACGTGGTTTTTCTTATTTAATTTTGGGTAAGACTATGCGCTGGTAACCTAAATATCAAAAGCCAAAAAGTTTTTACAGTGAGTTTTTATCTCCAAGTTCGCAAAATGACACTGGCCACTAGCTGTGTGTTGGATGGTGTCAAACAATTTGTAAAAAGAACATGTGAAAATTGCAGACGCCATTGGCGCCATTTTCAAGTGTTACATTAAGCTTCACTAACTGCAACAATTTCAATATAAATTTCAATTAGTAAAGATTTAGTTTTTTATTTTCCTCGTAGGTGTAGTATAAAGCACTATGTATCACTCGAGAGAAAGTGCGATTCCCGATCTCGGGTGTTTTAAAGCCCTCGCCTACGGCTCGGGCTTCAAACGACATCCTCGACGGTAATCGGTCACTTTCTTCTCTCGGTGAACAATGTACTATTTTCCACGAGTGACGTCCATTCTTCATTCGCTATTACTTTACTACATGACGCAACCACAAGTCCCATAGCAATTTTCTATACAGAGTCACGCAAAAGGAACACTATTCTACGGAAGTTTGTCATTCATCGTGATAAGCGAAGCACGAATAAAAAAGATTTTATTTAGTAGTCTACTGCAAATACGCTGACTCGTTAGGACCTTTTCACAACAACAAATGCCCCGTTTTCTATGAAAAGGATAAGGGGACATATTGAAAAGAAAGTGTCATCTTTATTGTGACAAAATATGGAAGTGGTTTATTAGTTGAGCATGTAATCTTAGTAAATCTACACGAAACACATGTCTAGGGAGTAAAATAGATTTTTGGTATGAAAATAACACGTCGATTGTAGTAGTTTGTAACTATTCATGTTACTGAGTAGGATTTTATGGCCCCTAAGTTCGCAAATAGTTCGTATATGAAAATGCTAAGGAGGAATATAAATGTTTTTGGTGTGTACAACATGTTGTGGTTATAGATTAGATACTAACAGAATGTTAATTAGCAAAATGCAGGGAATTTCAGAAGTAGGTATTCATCACAATGAAAAACTTTTACGATGTGACCAACAGTAAAATCGCGAAAAACGCGAAAAAAATCAGGTCATTTGTACAATAATATGACTCTCTCTCTATGATCTAAAAATAGATCTAAAATCTATGGAAAAGTTTTCTTTTTCACATTCAGATGATATCTGTCCCATTGTACATTATACAACAGAATACCTACAATTTTTAAATTTTCTATGTAGAATAAATGTTGTTCATTATGACGTGGAACTGGCCTTAAGTGAATCAAATATAACCCTGTATACCTTTGGCGCTACCTGGCTATCCGCTAAAATTGGGTAGCAATATTACTTACATAATTGAAATTATGACTTCCCCAAGGAAGAAAAACGTACTTTTTATCCTTATGACCGTAATATCACGTAGCATCGGAAACAATTTGCTTATTGTGAAAATAAATGGCCATTCTTCCCATGGGAGGCAATGTAAGACAGAGCATTGACTTCATAAATAGGACCAATATACAGTAATAGGTCTTTTACTATAAAACCTCCTCTAAAATCCCAAAGAATAAGCTACACTAGCTTACAAAAATTCCATGATTTTTAACACAATGTATGTATGTAATGTAGTAAGAGTATTTTCTCTTCATTTACTTGTTAGGGAATGTAGGGTTGGTCACTTAGTAAAATTACAATAATGAGTACCTACAAATACTACTTCTGTAAATTCTTGCACTTTTCAAAACCTTATTTGTCCCGATGCTCAATTTACATATGATTTGAATTTGTGAAAATAAATAATTTTGAATTTTGGTCTGTAAATCTTTCCTTCTCAGTGATTTAAACATGATGTTCACAATAAATGACATCATGTTTATCTTCACCAAACTTAGTCTTAGCTCGCTTAGCTTTCACACAGCTGCTGCGGTGTAACTTGAGTCTTGATTGCAATGTTGGGATAGCCTGTTAAGTTGAACAGTCTCAGTTTGAACGGTTAATTAGTAATTCCTGGTTATTTTACTGTTCTAACTATACTGTATACGAGTTGTCTCTGGGAGGCCAGTTCACATTTTTGAGTTTGAGTAGAGATTTTTTAGTTCTCGTCAACAAAATAAGAGCTGAAAAAAGTTTGACGTGTGTGAATGTATAGTTATTATATTATGTAATTGTGTCTGTTTCTGACTTTCACATGAATGTACCAATTTTAATGCGTTTTTGTGTGACACTAATGACATTATAAAATTTAATTTTTTGATCTATAATTAATTTCGGTTCTATTTAACATAAATCAGTTGTCAAGTTGTACAAATTATTAATTTGGCTCATTTCTTTAAGTAAAGTGCTAAGATCAGGCGTGTCCCCGTCGTTTTAGTACAATCTCTGAAAATTATAAAAATACATGTTGTCAAATTGTATTTTCATAATTTTCGTACTAAACTAAATATCAATACCATTTTCCACAGCCTACTTTGTTCAGCTGGCTGGTGACTAAATATGTTACCAATCAATGAAACCAATCAAACATAATTATTTTTCGCTAAAAATGGCACAACCGACTTCAATCATAGGCAAAATTTGAATGGTTCGCTTGAATCGATGTATACTAAATTTTTATAATTGTTTATTTGTCAAAAATGGTTCAGCCGATTTCGATAAAATTTAAATGGAAGCATCTCTGAAGTACGATCTACCAAACAAACAAAAAAACTTTAAAATTGGTCCATAATCGGTGGAGTAACCGCGTTACATACATACAAAGAAAAACATGTAGACGAATCGATAACCTAATTTTTTGAAGGCGAATAAAATAGGATCAAATATCAGAAGAAAACTTCAAAAGCCATTTTTGCCCGACTGGTAAGTACCGTGCTAAGTATTTGTCGCAATGTGCTGATTATTATGTGCCAAGCATAGGTGCCAAGTAACACCAATCAAACAAATTTTAAATTTGCCGTTCCAAATCAACAATTCCAGCTGGTTCAATCTTAAATACTGCGATCATACAGCTTTCCCTTAGGACGTGCTTTCAGCGGGGTTCAGAAATTGGGTCGGCCCTCGTCCTATAGGTGCCATTATAAAACAGCTTACGATAAATCGATGCTGGGTTTTTCGTCAGCGCAATGACGGGAAAACTGGGATAGGGGATTTTTTATTTCAGTTCGCCTATTAGTTTGGTTGCAGTACCGATGTTTGATCAGATCGTTGATTTTTGTTCTTGATTGTGTTAAGTAGATGCCCAGCTCCGCTTTTTTATTTTATTTTTACTCACTCCTTAGTCGTTACGCTATTGACAGAGCGGTCGCGGTGATCACGTAGTATTTGTGGTAGGGGCAGATGTAATACGTCTCACTATGTCCTAATGTGGTGATTTTTACTAAGTCCAAATCTGACCACACTCTGTTTAAGCGAAAAAACGGCCTAGAATGTACTACGATCGATTTTAAAACGTAGATGTTTTTAAGTGTCATACTCCCTGGCCGGACCACCTCGTTCTATTCATATAATATTTAGTGGAAAAAAATGTAGGTAATTTGTACAAATTTTAATATTCATGTACAAATTTGTACAAATTATGTACATTTTTTTCCACTATATATAATATGAATATAACGAGAAGGTCCGGCCAGGGAGTATGACACGTTTTTAATGCTATAAGTATAAAATTATTATCTTTATTGGCGATCTACAGGGTGGCTTGTTGATCACTCACAATACTCTAGGGCATAATTATACAATGAGCCAACCTTGAAATCACCAAAAAAATAATCAGGTGTTCCGTACAAAAACATTATCAAACCACGTCAAAATCTATGGCACTACGGATTTTTATTTCATGTTTTGAAGGTTGGCTTCATAGAGAGTTAGCCATAATGACGAGCAAGTCATTGTAGAGAATTGTGAGTGATCAACCACTTACCCTTTATAAAGCCTCCATCCAGCCTATAGCTGAAACGACAATGACGATGATTTTACCAAAATGTTACAAAAGTTGTTTTTAAACTTTCGCGATTTAAACACATTATTATACAGGGTTATTTCTAATCAATTAGCATCCTTTTAGGGGCTTATTCTGTACATCAAAACTAACAACTTTTGTTCTGCAACTTAAGTCATAACTCAAAAAAAATTTTTGCTAACCCATAGAAAAATATCGTACACCCGCGACAAAATGTATGGAACAGCTGTTTTTTTTTGAGTTCTGACAAAAGTCGCATTACAAAAGTTGTTAGTTTTGATGTACAGGATAAGCCCCTAAAAGGATGCTAATTGATTAGAAATAACCCTGTAAACTACGGTTAGTCCCGTAGTATATAATATTAATGTTACAAAAGAGTAAGGTTTAATAAAATAAGTTTTTTTTTAATCAACGTCTATAAATTCAGCGAAATATCTTCAGCGAAACTTTTATGAGCTTACCTCGCACAGGTCGCGAAAATATGTTAGATAATGAAAACATTCCTTCACAGTTCAGAGAATACTTCTTCCAACGTGTGACCTGACCTAGAAGGACTTTCACATTGTGCGAACTTTATAAGACCATATTATTATATCGCTCTTTATAAGTATGTGTAAATATTATTATTATTATACTTAAGACTCACCAGAATACCAGCGTTGAGTATTGGGTCTTCCCAGCTCTTAACATTTATGGCGGAGGTGACTCACTTTCAACACTTTTTGTTTTTGGTTACTTTGTACCTAAGTCCTTTTTACCTACCTATTACTTATCTGTAGAATAAAGATATTAAATTTCATTTCGCTTCAAGACTCAATGAGTAAAATTGAGAATGCGAGATCTCATCAGATATGAGGAACAGAACCTCAAAAACATCGCCAAAAAGTCCAGCAGATTGGCAAGTTGACATAGCAGTTGGCAAGGCGCATAGCACGAAAGACTGATGAGGGTATTGAGATAGAAAAGTTCTCGTATGGTGATCACGTACGGGTAATTTATTCATTAGGACTGGGAATCAAGCTGAATGCAAGCTACCTCTAATTCGAGATCTAGAAGAGTGGCATAAATGTTCTATGTTGTGGACGTCCTATGTCTGTTAAAAAATAATAATGAAAATTCAAGCGAGTAGTAGTCAAAATAAAGGTGAAGTCTGGACGTAAATACGGAGCGTATAAATAAAGTCTCCAAATACACGTTTCCTCAATCTACTGGCGTACGGACCAATAATGGCGCCTCAATCAACGAGTGGGTTCTTCAAAGGTCGCATTTTGCCCCGAGCTGACACGCCGGTGTTTTTACCAATGTACGAAAAAAGCTCCGCCTTACCGTTTTGCCTGCCTTTAGCTTGAGTACATTATATTACACCTTTAAACTAACAATTTTTTGTTTATTATTTTGTCTATACATAGTTTGGTTTGCTTACATTTCTCTGATCTACACAATCAGAAATAGAGATAGCCAAGAAAACAACGGAATCAATCAAATAGTAAATTATATAGAAGATTCAGAAAAAAACAACGGGTTGCACTCTGGGAGTGCCGGCAGAAGTGAAAACTTGAACATATAAAGTACTACCATTTATGTGTTAAAAACAATATCACACACGCACACTCGCGCAAGCATCCTGCGCGACTTTTTTACCCAGCCCAAAAAGTGCACAACACCGATAAAAAGTTTTCACTTCAAAAAAAGGACTGTCTAAATACCTACCTACATACAAAAATTTATGAGATTATATTTTTACAAATAAATATTACAAGAATTTCTTGTTATCTCGTCGCATTCTTCGCTATCAATGAAATAATAAATTGTGCATTTCTGAAATCTGAGGTAGGTATGTAAAGAAAAATATTCTTCTACAATAGAACCATTCCACTACATCGGTTCCCAATTTCGCTCTACTTTATCTTAAAAAGTTAAGTCAGTCATAACTATGAACGATCTATTTATATCAAGCAAATTCAAGGCACTTCTCTTTTTTTTTTAATTTTAAACTTTCTAAACAAGAAGGTCACCCAAGAAGATCAACGCCATGATCATTTTGAGTGAGTTTCATCCAATAAATCACGTTAGGTTAAAGCCTTATAATAAAACGAAGCAACGACTCACCTGTTCAATTGCTATGAACTTAAGCGTAGGCGCTCATTTTATTGGTATAATAATAAAGGCGGTTTCCATGAAATTGTAGCAACAGATGTGGCAAATTTACATTTTATCGCTTTATTTTACGTTTCAGCAAACAAGGTATAAATATAGACCGTGAATTATGAAAATGAGGAGGTATTCTCAGAAATAGTTTCGTGCCTACCTTTTCTTCTTAATATATAGGTATATAAATTACGCGTTACGTTGTTTGTCCGCGATGGAGTCCTAAACTACTTAAACGATTTTAACCAAATTTTGCACACAATAAGCCCGATTACAGAGGCGCCATCGTAATTATATTAGCTAAATAGCATAGTTCTGTTTCTTTTTCACTTTAGGCATTAGATAGAGAGAGCGCTTTTTACGTTGCTATTAAATTTACGCTGGAGCCTCTGTAATCGCGCTTAATGTACAGTTTGATACAACTTGAGAGATAGGTTAGTTTATATTTCAATTTAAAATCGCATTTGTTTATTATACTTTTTAAAAATCTGTCCATACCGGGGCGAAACCGGGATGAGCAGCTAGTCTGTTTATAAAAATAGGTTACGTTAGCTTTAGAAGATACATAACCTATTTTTAATTTGTTATGAACGTGACTTTATTCATAGGTTTGTATGAATGTACATATCATTTAAGTTGCCGTAAAAATAATCTGTAGTTTCTTTGCAATATTAATATACGTGTATCGATTTATTACGAAAATAGAAATATTGGTTTTAGTACTTACTCGCATAGTTATTTAGTGGGCAAAAATTCAACAGTCTACTGGCGGCAAATACCTAAATCTGTACTGTAATGCTGTGGACCATTTAACAGCCTTTTTAAATAGTCCACAGCAGGACGTAGGCCTACCCACGAAGGGTGATTGGGACATATCCACCGCGCTGGCCCAGTGCGGGTTGGTGGATTCACATACGCCATGGATTTCTTCCTTGGACATATGCAGGTTACCTCACGATGTTTTCTTTTACCGAAAAGCCAGTGGTGTGAAATTCCGTACATGAATTCCAAGTAATTCATTAGTACGAGACTGGGTTTGACCCCACGACCTCACGATTGTAAGGCGGGTATCATTACCACTAGACCACCACGGCTTTTGTAAATCTTAATATAATTAATTCTTGTACAACCTATGGACATCCACTTCCCATTATAAGCAAGTATAGTACCTACCCAAAGTTCAGTACTTTTCGAACTATGAGCCTAATTGTCTAACTGTGCCACAAGAACACAAAATATTAACCCTGGGTTACCCGGTGTCGGTCCCGCAAGCCCCGTGTTCTCGCAAAACATTCCAGGGCTCTGTATAGGCAATAAAGCCACGTAATTACGAAATAACTCAGTACCGGGACTATTTATTTAATCACTTTGACGGGGAAATAATGGCGGCTCTCGTCAAAATTGTACGGAGCCAATATACTGGGTGGCTGGTTAGATTGGACAAAGTTTAATTTCAGGGTACCAATATTGATACAGTCCACTCACAACACAGGTAGTTAGGTTAAATGCATGCTTCTTTGAACATTTTAACTGTTTATTTTTATAATGAGATAATATAACATATTCTAAATAATCGGCCAAGTGCGAGTAGTAAAAGGCTAAAATCGCGCACGAAGGTTTCTGTACCGCATAGAAACCCCCCTAATATATTTTATTTTAATTATTTATTTTTGAAGGGAATATTCGACTTAAAATTCTGTAAATATTTCAAGCATCTTCCTATTGTCGTTCGTTATTAATATCGGGCAAAAAAACAAGGTTCTTAAATATTTATTTTTATTTAAGTATTCATTTTCACTTCAATAATGAAGTGATATTTAACTAAATATTCTTGAACAATTCAAGCATCTACCTGTGTCACCGTTATTAATATCGAGTGAAAAACGGTACAAAATCAGGTTTTGTATGGGAGCCCCCCCTATATATTTTTTTCTTTTTTTTAAGTATTTTTTGTTATGGCGGCAACAGAAATACGTAATCTGTGAAAATTTCAACGTTCTAGCTTTCACCGTTCATGAGATACAGCCTGGAGACAAACGGACAGCGGAGTCTTAGAATATGGTCCCGTTTTTACCCTTTGGGTATGGAACCCTAAAAAATAATGCTGCTGAATGCTTTTGCGAATTGGGCCTGTAGACAAATAACAACATGGACTAACTAAATAACGCTTTGGAAAATTCTACTGCTTGCGGTGACAAAATTTTGTCTGAAGTAATATAAACTCAACGAGAAGAAACCAAGGAAACCAAAAACCAACCAAAAGAAACCGAGCCGTATCTCACTACACTATGATACCATGGTGCACCCGTAAAGAAAAAAGTACCAGGTAAATGCCTTTAAAATTTTTTTTTTTTGTTTCTAAATTACATATTTGTTTCACCATGGCCTCTTAATTAAATAGAACTCTTAAATGTACAGTATCGAAAAAAAAAAAAAAACAACTGAGCAACTCTCGTAGTTTAGTTTTTTGAGTAGCACTTTTAATAATAAAAATCATTAGAAATATTCCAATAGTGCTTATTCCTGATCATCCTGTATCTGTATGTCGGTGGAGCCACCGTGTCGTGGCGGAGGTCTTCGCATGCCGATAATGTTGGTGTTGCTGGAACGTCATATTGTTTATTGTGAGCCGATGAGAATCTAATAACGGGTTAGGGTCACTGATGTGGGGAATTGTGATGCTTTAGCCAAACACTTACTTACCTACATTGTATCTACGTAGACTTTTGCTCTAGATATGGGCTATTATTTATTATAATCTGCTCGCTTTAATATCAATTGTTACTGTACTGTACCAGTCTTTTTAATAATCCACTGCAGGATGTAGGCATACCCCCGAAGGGTGATTGGGCTTGGGCCATATGGCCACCATGCTGGCCCAGTGTGGGTTAGTGTACGCCATCGAATTGTTTCTACGGACATATGCAGGTTGCCTCACGATATTTTCCTTCACCGAAAAGCCAGTGGTGTGAATTTCCGAACATAAATTACAAAGAACTCATTGTTACGGGACCGGGATTTGAACCCACGACCTCAAAATTGTAAGGCAGGTGTCATTACCACTAGACCACCACGGCATCAATTGTTAAGTTATGAATCCACGACCCAAAAAAGTTAGGTACTTATTAACAGTTTGACAAAATAACATACCTACTTATAAACCTACTAAAACATACCTACTTTCTTTTTAGCCATTATAACATTTTTACATTGCCATGAAATGATGATGATGACAAGTGGAACGTGTTGTACCGATAGGTATGTGTGTCTGTGCTGTACAACTTGCCTGTGGTATCATAAGTCTAGAATAATCTCGTCGGGACTTAATATACTTCATTATGTATGTAGGGTTTTCAGGTTCAGTTGTATGAAAAATTGACTTGGAAAAGAAATAAAGTTACCAATACAATAGCTTATTTCGGGTCGGTAGAATTACATAGGTGAGTGATCAATTTTTCTTTTATTGCTACACGCAAATTTCCTTTCAATATCATCTTTGGTTTCAAATTATAGCATCTTCATCTTTGGTTTGAAAATACGCAAATAAGCTCAAAAAAATTTTTGAAACAATCAGGATTTGAAACTAACCAACGACCAGACTATGAGGCAAGCGATACAACCTACTATAATATAATATGACTGAAGAGCAGTTATTTTTAAACTTTCGTGATTTGAGCACATTTTTCCTACTGTCGTGGTGATAATTTCAATTTGAGTGATACGGTGTCGTATTTAGTCTGCCCCAGATCACGACCAATGCAACTTGGTTGAAACGACGGGAGAAAAAGAGGTGTTTAATTAATGCATATCTCATGTTTTATTGCGCGATGAGTCTCGTATTAATATACTCGTAGTAGGATAATAAGCCCGACTACAGAGGCGCCATCGTAATTCTATTAGCTAAATAGCATAGTTCTGTTTCTTTTTAACTTTAGGCTTTCGATAGAGAGAACGCTTTTTATGTTGCTATTAAGTTTACGCTGGCACCTCTGTAATCGGGCTTAATGACTGAGTAGCATCGTTCAAACGACGATAGCCTAAATTATTTAGCCACTCTGTATAAGCATTCGGTATGCCAAGAACCGGTACGGAAGTGAAATGACTTGATTAGGCAAATTAATCCCTTACATTTGCGGTAACTCTGAGACATTGCGCAAATAAATGAGGTAAAGACGATTAATAATCCCTCCCGTGATGAATTATTTGTAATAAGCGGTATCCTCACAATGCGTTATTCAATGCCTTTATACCTATTCTTCTATGCGTTTCTATAAAAGCGTCATAGCACTTCATAATTCACAATATAAGTTCTCTTCATGCTGCATACCCCGTGATTGATTCTTGCCTGCATAAACCAGTCTTGCAATCACATTTTCACGTTGCACGGTTATGGAATTTATTTAATAACAGCTGTTATAAATGGCTGAATCATCGTTATATTCATCGTGGGTAGAGTTCTCTCTTTGATTGCGTTTCATTTTCTATCCTAAGATGGTCTAGCTAGAAAAAAATATTTACTGCGTTACACGTAACTTTAGTGTTCTAAGGTAGCCTAGAAGTTATAGCCTTATATAACAAGACCGTCAACTGGTTTACTACTTTTAAATTCTTTTCAATTTCCTTGTTATTTGTTTTTTTTTTTTTTTTTTTTGCATAGATTGGTGTGTAGGTGTGAAATACTGAATGAGTTAAATTTAATAAGTTCTATATTAATTATTAATACTGTCGTCGTTATTATAGTTTGAAATAACGAACCAGCAAGCGTAATAACCCAAAACTTTGATTCGTTTACGGACCACCTTACTTACTTACCTATTTACTTATTAGCAATGGAAATTAATCAGTACACAATCGTATTTCAGGACTTATACGGCTTGTAATTCCTTTGAGTATAAAGTTAATTAAAACGCGTTATATAGACTTTAATTTGAGAATTGAGATATAAACGAAATTTATATTTCAATTACCTTTTGAACATGTCGGTTGTTATGTATAGGCATTGGATAATCAAAATCTTAGTTGAATACAAATTAAAGAAACTGATTAATTCAAAGACGTTTACGAGAACACACACATACAAAACAATTTAAAAAATTGTTTTTTAAGTTATAATACACATATGTATTTTGTGCAAGTTTTTCATGCCTATTGTTTTTATAATCACTTAAATATGACATTGCAGCAGCACAATAGAATTCAATTAGTTATTTATAGCCTACCCGTTAGCATCTTATGTGCGTTTGAAATGATGATGATATATCGTTCGAGAATTATTGAAAAGGATACAGTTGCGCCAATACTCCATAAATGCATTACTTATAACTAGCGTCATTTGATTCCCTCTAACTGTGGCTAATTTTAGAATTGCGTAGGATTATGATAGATAACACATCTTACTCGCCATAGATGTAACACAAGCCATCATAAATATCATTTATTTGAGACCAAGCGCCACGCGAAGTGTTAAGCAATAGGCTCAAGGCGTCGACTTACAAGTTCAAGACAGGAAATAATACTTCACTTCAAAACAGCAAACATTAAAAAAAAAGTCAACTAAAGTCGTTTTTTCACGTTTTATTAAAATTATAACACAGGTATTCTTGCGTCAGACTTTGCGTCAACTATATTTTTGACCGTTAGTACCTACGTGTACCTACTGTATAGCTATGGTATTAAGTAAGTTCGCCTAGTCCGGGTGACTAGCCCTGATGTCAGAGTTTTTAGGCCGCCTACTGAAGGCCTCTGTCATGTCTAAACGGTTAAAACAACCTGGGACTTAATTCAACCTGTCATCCGAGTCACGGTATCGCTCAGTTGTAAAATGCCACGTATCCACCCATCCAAAGCATTCAACATTTTAGACAGAATTTCTGCAACAACAGGCAAATACATGAGTATTTGCCACAGATTTACATCAGGAATGATGACATTCCTGATGTAAATCTGTGATGATTCCAATAATGAAAGGACTTAATCTTTACTGAAATCTGTAGATTATTATAATTTCATAAACTGATCATTACCCTACATCTCGTACCTATTTATATTTCTCCTCTAGTAGACTGTGATGTCGTTGGATCAAGTTATCATGTTTTATTCAATACCCTTTGTTGTTGAGTAATGATTTATCTGTCTTTTGACAGAAAACGCTTATGAAAGCCTGCCGTATAAAAATAGCAGATTTTAATAATTCAACATCTATTATATAAAAGGCTTCCCTGAGTGACTGACTGACAGACAGCCTACAGCCCAAACCGCTAAAGATAGGAACATGAAATTTGGAACAAAGATACATTGGACCACGTAATAGAGCACTAAGGACGGAATTTTGAAAAATCGACCTCTAAAGGGGTAAAACGGGCCCTTTTCGTTTGTATGTAACTTTTTATTCCCTTTACCGATTGACTTGAAACTTTGTATACATGCTACTCAAACAAAATAAAAGTTACTGTTTTTCCGAATATTTCTTATCTAAGGGGTCAAATTGGGTCCCAAAGTTGGTAAAAAAAGCGTCTATTACATCCAACGAGCTGAACGGTTATGGATGAAATCTGGTATGGAGGAAGCACACAACATGTTTCAACACATGAACTATTATTATCCCGGAAATTCTATGGGGATCCTTAGGGATAGCCAAAATTAATCAGTTTAGGCTACAACCCAATCCACTAAAGATAGAGACTTGAAATTTCGAACATAGGTACAATGTACAACGTAATGAGGCACAAAGGACGAACATTTCGAAAAATCGACCTTCAACGGGGTAAAACGGGCCCTTTTTGTTTGCATTTAATTTTTTATTACCTTTACCGATTGACTTAAAACTTTGTATATATGCTTTACAAATAAAATAAAAGTTACGTTTCTTCCTGTTTTTCCGAATTTTCCTTATCTAACGGGTCAGATAAGTTCCCAAAGTTGGTGAAAAAAGCATCAATAATTACATCAGACGAGCTGAACGGTTATAAATGAAATCTGGTAGGTATGTAGAAAGCACACAACATGTTTCAATACAGTAACTATTTTATCCCGGAAAATCTATAGGGTTTCTTAGCAATAGCCAAAATAATCAATTATAAAGCTAAGATAAAAGGGGTAAATGAATTCTAACGAAATTTGGTACGACGCTAGACAATAACACAAATTACCACTTGGGGTACTGCTATCCCGGAAAATTTCAGTGGGTCCTCCAGGATATCAATTTCCTAAAAAAAGTACTAAATGACTGTTCGAAAACCGATGAATTATTGTTTGAAAATAGCTCACCCTTTTAACTAATATATGACTATTAACGTCCTGGGAAAAGTCCCGGATTCCTTGTCTAACGCTAGACCAAACATCCTATATAAGCGTGAAAAATAACTTGATCGCGTTTTTTTTTTAAACGTGAAATATCTAGAATTAAATGGGCCCCTAATAGTTTATGAACGATTTTATTTTGTGAGCCAACAGACTTGAACTTAGGGTACATACGGATCAATAACTACGTACTTTACTATGGGAACTACCCTGAAAAAGCGAAAATTACCTATTCTTTACATTTTGTCGCGGGTCGATGAATTTTTTGTGTTGAACAGCTAATTTTATTTACGTGATTTCTGGGTTGGTACCATAGTAAAAGTTAGTCAAATGATGAGTATAATGGAATCCTAGAACATGCCTGTCGTCTAGATGTAGGTGCGCTATGTATTTTTCAAATAAAATGTACCTTCTTGTGTGCTACTTTTTTGTCTGTACTTGGTCAGAGAATGTCTGAAAGTCCTACAAGTGTCTCGATCACTTTTGACCGCGTAAACGGTTATGGGCGAGATTGTCATTGGATTCAGAATAATCTAAATTAAATTTCTAATGACTTAATGAAACATGATGAATACCTGTACTGGCCTTTTTTAGGGTTCCGTACCCAAAGGGTAAAAACGGGACCGTATTACTAAGACTTCGATGTCCGTCTGTCTGTCTATCACCGTACCGTAATAGTTGGGCAGCTGAAATTTTCACAAATGATGTATTTCTGTTGTCGCTATAACAGAAAATACTAAAAATAGAATAAAATAAATATTTAAGGGACATACAACAAACGTGATTTTTGTGAGTTTTTTGCTCGCTATTAATAACGGCAAGAGGAATGGGCTGGAATACGGTACGGAACCCTTCGTGCGCGAGTCCGACTCGCACTTGGCCGATTTGTAATAGTCCACCACTGAACGTAGGCCTACCCACGAAGGGTGATTAAGCCATATCCATCACGCTGGCCGAGCGCGGGTTGCTGAGTTCACATACGATATCGATTTTTCTCTAAGGACGTGCCTATGCAGGTTGCTTCAATGTTTTCCATCAATGAAAAGCCAGTAGTATGAAATTCCGTACATAAGTTTCAAAGAGCTCAGTGGTCTGACCAGGATTAGGACCTGACGATTGTAATGTAGACCAAGACATGCGAATGGAGTTGGATAAAATTTGGTATACGAGTGGGAAACTACATGGGTCAACTCATGATCGTCATATATCTCATCATAAATCGAAAAATATTCTTTTCTCGCTATAAAAAAATCAGTAGTTATATTAAAATATAACTTTATTAAGTATTTATTTTATGACAAGTTATAAAATAACGCGGTCCAAACCGTGGGCCATTAAAGTCAAAGAACATTTTTTGTTGAACTGTGTTACATTGAGATCTTACTACTAATCACAAAAATATTGAATTATCAGTTAAGTCCAATATGGCCATAAAATAATCTTTAGAACATGAAAAAATTATACAATCATTATTATTAAATTTAATTCGAATATTTTGCAATTTATCATCTAAAAATTGTCGTACTCCATTATAAGCTTTAGATACAAGTAAATTTAAGCAAATACTGAGACAAAGCAGGCCAATCCGTGGGCTAATTATTTTCCTTGCAAGTAATACGACAACGTGGGCTAAACCAAGAGCTATTAATTTTAGCAAAAAAAGTACTAAGACAACGCGGGCCAAACTGTGGGAAATTACCATTTAAAGTAAGTACTAAGAAAATGCGGACCAAACCGCGCGCCATTATCATTTTAAGCAAATACTATAACGACGCGGGCCAGACCATGGGTATATTATCATTGCAAGCAATACGACAACGCAAGCCATACGGCAGGCTATTGTAATTTTAAGCAAGTACTTAGACAACGCGAGCCAAGCTACGTACTATAAATTACCATATTAAGCAAGTACTAAGAATACGCAGGCCAAACCGCGACCTATTATCATTCTAGCTAAACACTGGGACAATTAAGGCCAAACCGTAGGCAATGCCTATTACTTGAAAAGATAATGCCTACTAAGCATTATCTTGTCAAGTAATACGTTATACGACAATGCAGGCGAAACCACGAACTATTATTATTTTAAGCAAGTGCCAAGACAACGCGGGCCAAACTGTGGCTTATTATCATTTTAAGCAGTTACTCGAACAAAGCGGCCAGACCTTGGGCAATTATCATTGCAAGTAATACGACAACGCGTGCTAAACGGTAGGCTATTATAATTTTGAGGAAGTATTAAGACAACGCAGGCTAAGCTGCGTGCTATAAATTACCATCTTAAGCGAGTACTAAGAATACGCAGGCCAAACTGCGACCTATTAACATTTTAGCCAAATACTAAGACAATTCAAGCCAAACCATAGGCATTATCCTTGCAAGTAATACGTTATACGATAATGCTTTGCTAAACCACGACCTATTATTATTTTAAGGAAGTGCCAAGACAACGCAAGCCAACCGGCAGCCTTTTATAATTTTAAGCAAGTACTAAGACAAACGCGGGTCAAACCACGGGCTATTTTCGTAAGCAAGTACCTGTCTACTAAGACAACGCGGGCGAAGACGCGGGTTTTAAGCTAGTTTGAAATAAAAGTGCAACGGCTACTCCATTCAAACATGGCGGTAATTTCATTCACCACGTATTTTGCAATATTTTCTTCTTCTCTTTCATGTTGATGGATGCAATGTAAACAATTTAATGCTATTTCGCCCAATAGGTAGCGACTGCAAATATAAGATGTGTGAGAGAATTTTGTTACGTGACTAAAGACTCACAAATGTAGGGACCTACTATAAAATGGTCTTTGCTTATTTTTAGATTGGCGTTGGCAGATGACTTGATAAGAAAAAATCTCTGAAAGCAAGCCGCTTCATCAAATTGATTTTTAGGGAATTAGATGACAGGCAACGAGCTGTGCCAAGCAGTGTTCAGGTGATGATTTGGTTGTGTTCTACCAAAACAATGAATATTACAGGTTAGGTACTTGTAATATTCATTGTTTTCTAATTTTCTTAATTCGCATTAAACAAATTTCGGGTTATGAAATACCCAAATCTACTGGTTGCATTCTAAATATGTATAATTTCTTTGCATTGTGTTGGTATATTAATAATCGGCCAAGTACGAGTAGAACTCGCGCACGCAGGGTTCCGTACTGTATGGGAGCCCCCCGTAAAAAAATATTGTATTTTAATTTAAGTATTTATTATTAAACTGTATAGACAACTAAACATCCTGTAAATGTTTCAAGCATCTACCTTTTACCATTATTAATATCAAGCGAAAAACGTTTAAAAATTCAGATTTGTTGGGTGGGTGGGACCCCCCTTTAATATTAATTTTATTCTGTTTTAGTATTTGTTATTATAGTGGCAACAGAAATACATTATTTGTGAATCTTCAGCTTTCTAGCTATAACGGTTTATGAGATACAGCCTGGTGACAGACAGACAGACAGACGGACAGCGGAGTCTTAGTAATAGGGTCCCGTTTTTACCCCTTGGGTACGGAACCTTAAAAATGATTATCATGAATTAGTGCACTACGTATATGTAAAATAATAAAAGTATCTTTTATCGGCTCTTTCGTGGTTTCGCCCCGCAAGCTGTTCGGTCCGCGGGGCGAATCAACGAAGACTCTTTTTGAATGCCCTCTTTCGCCCCGCATTGTTTGGAGCGGGGCGAAAAGGGGCATTCAAAAAGAGGCTTCGTCGATTCGCCCCGCGATTCACTTTTTTATCTGGACATTTATGTACAAAAGTAGTTAATGGAAAAAATAAACAATTGCATTATATCAAGGGCATCATTCTATGAGTCCTATGGGGGTGTATGAACAAAAATGCATTTGTTTATTGATGATTGATTGATGGTCATTATCAAGCTTAAAAAATGAGAACTGTCAAACCTTTCCGCGTACAAGGTGAAGAAAAAAAATGAGTTTTCTTCACCTTGAATATGCTATCTAAATCAATACAATTTTGGCATATTGTTTTCATTCGATGGAAGTTTAGATTCTATTTATCTTTTATTGCAACGTACATAATGACGTCAGAATATATTTTTAATCCGGTAACTGATTCACGCATTTCCTCTTGATAACCTTCGAAAACCACCTTCAAATCTACCTGTTTCACCTCTAGAACCCATTTATTTAAGTCTAGGTAATTTCTTTTTACATCGGTAATAATTTTACCGTCGGGCAATATTCAAAAAAGGTTAAGGTCGAATGAAAAAAAAAAGTGTTTCGTGTTCTTTTATGGACCTCATTTCGTTAAAAGATGCCTGAACGTTGAGGTCCTAATGAGTTTTAAATGTGTAATTTTCTCTGGGCTGTATTAATTTGCGAAATTATTGTCGTAGTCCTTTGTATATTACGTCGAACGTTTATTGTGAATGTTTTCAAATCATTTCTTCATATTTTGACGATGCTCATTTGTTTAATAAAAAGGCTATAAAATGTTGCAGTCCATAAAATGAAAGAAAATTGCGTACGTAAACCAATCAAATATATCAATAAGAGTACAATAAAAACGAAAGTACGACTATTTTTATAAGGATGTTTACTCATATTTTTCCGAAGGGTTGGACGACACTCATTCACTTACTGCCTTATTAATAACCGTAGAGTATGGATATATTACATCCGTTGAGTTATTTTGCAGTAGTCACCTCATAAGTCACCTACCCCGTGTTTTGTCAGTTATACGTGACAATTTTCAAAGAAAGAAAAAGGTAACTCTAGGTTTTAATAAAGCGGAGTGGGTTCTTTTTATCATTTTTAAGCTGCAGTCTAAGCAGGAGAATATTTTATTGAAAAGTTACTGGTATTTTATTGTGTACAAAACGTGTAAGAGAGCTATTTTAGTCCAAAAATATAAGATTTAAGTAGAATAAAAGATAAACTATTACTCTGGGACTAAAAACTGCTCATTTGTTTTGAAATGTAATGATCTTTCTGAATGAAGCTGATGTTTTTTTCTAATTTTATGCGTTATTCCATAGCAAAAGTAGTAAAATTTCTTTAACATTTGCTTTAAAAAAAATGTGCGTAAGTTACTAGTAGCCCTGTATAAGAAGACTATTTTATAACTGTCTAAATACCCAAAATATTTACAAATAGCATCACAATTTACAACAAATTACAAGCATATTTTCTTAAATCCCAAATGAAACCGTATCCGGCCAGTAAACAAGCTCTACAAAACGCTGTAGAAGAAGTAAAGATCCCAATATACTATTATATTATCTGCCTTACTTTATTATAAATATTTTTCTAAAACATCGCGTGAATGAAATAGCGTTATTTCTTTAACGTCCAAAACTCACTTCAAACCAATAAAAATGCTTAAATAATTGTAATGTAAACAATAAGCTTTCTGGATTATGTCATTCTACAAATCAATAGAAACGGCCTATTCTATGTTATGAGCTCGAAAAAAACTAGAAAGACTTTTAAGATCGGATAGTGAAGCAGCAAAAAAAATTTGAAATAAAGTAGCCTGTGCCTCTCGATCGTTTCTCTCTGTCTTTCTAAACAGAGGTAAGGGTGTTGGCGATGTTAATTTTGGACATGGTGCATTTATGAACGTACTATAGAGTGGACTCATATAAGATAGCGTTGAAGTTTTATTGCCATATTTCTAAGAGAACAATGTGATATTTTTTAAGTTATACAAGTGATGTCGTTAATTACATTGCAGTTTCTAGGCATTTTCGACCCTACGACTTTTTTTTATTTACGTACGGCATTTGCTTACTTTTTTATTTCTTTGAAACGCATCCACACAATCCTTCTAGTTTCTTCTATGTTCGACGATTCTATGACCCCTCACTGAGGCCCTTCAGTAATAGAATATTAGAATCCAGTTTGGGAACGTAAACGACTTTTTGAATAGAAAATATGATTATTCGAAGCTATTTTTATTGGCGTAGCTTTTATTTCGTAAGATTGTCGAACAAAATGGTATGGTATTAGGGAAGTATTATAGAGTTGTAGTATATGTAGTTTTTAATAATAATTAATTGAATAGCTAAGCGAATCAGCTAGATAATATCAGTAGATATTTATGGAGTGTGACATTTTAGTAATATGATATGCAATTATTATTGTAAGTTGAGACTTCACAGCTGTGATTTTAAATTTAAAAATTAAACGTAGAACATCGCTGAAACGTTGTAAATAACGAACATATTATACCTATAGTATCGTTAATATCTAATTATGTTGACATTCAGAAATGCAATATCAAACATTTATAACAATATCAAAAAATCAGTATTATTATCAAAACTTAATGTAATATTCATGTTAAGATCTGTACCTACAAATGCGTACAACAAATAACAGCAATTGGAGAATTAAAATGAAATGAGTAGAGAACAAAACATAAAACAGGAAGACAGTACGATAATAAAATTTAAGTTATAATTTAGTAATTTAGCCCAAGAATGTAAAGAATACAATTGTACTTAATTCTTTAAAATAACAATAACCTTTCTAAAGAGGATGACAGACGTGCGAGTTAGTTTGCGAACTTGTGGCTCGACGACCTTTTTCGATGATGCGTCACCCTAAGTACACGTACTTTAACCGACGAGTAAGTTTGTCGATGACATAATATAGGTACAGAGGGCAACCTTCACGTGTGTCACCGAAGTCAAGCCGAGTAAGTTTGCGAACTTAAAGATCGCGTACTTTAAGTTCCTACGTCTATGACCCACGTAAGTGATATACCTTATAGTAAGTATGTCTTTCGAAGAACTAAGTTATATAATATTTTTTCTAAGTAGTTAATCTTTTCCTAGTAAATACTTAAGTAACAAACAGCTCTAGAATAGATGACCTCATATTTTCTAGAGCTGCATATTCCAGACTGTACTGTACCAGCCCTTTCTTAATAGTCCACCACAAATATACAAATATATTTTCAATAAGCCAACCCACCAAGGGTGATTGGGACATATCCACCACGCTGGCCCAGTGCGGATTGGTGGATTCATATACGCCATCGAATTTCTTCTACGGACGTATGCAGGTTGTCTCATGATGTTTTCCTTAACATAAAAGCCAATTGGTGTGAAATTCCGTGTATAAATTCCAAGGAATTTATTGGTACAGGACCGGGTTTTGAACTCACGACCTCACGATTGTAAGGCGAGTGTCATTACCACTAGAACACCACGGTTTTCCAGACTACTAAAATAGATTTTCTTTAAGAAGAACACAAACGCTACGTTTTTAAATAGGTACACTTTGTGTACCCATATGAAATTCCTGCCCACTCGCTACTGAGCACGATATTAAATTTTCAACTGTTAATATTTGAAAACAAAACTTTTGAAAAATGCAATAAGCTGACAATGATAGCATAGCTACTTTACATTAGATATGCGAATTACGTAGAGTCATCGATAATATAAGATTAAACAACACTACTTCCCAATAATTGGGTGGTATTCTTACTTAATTCTACTATTTTGCAGTCGAATACTTTTTTATTTATTATTACAAAACTCTCAGGTTTTCTTTTACAGTATTATATTCAATTTATTAAAATCCAGAAATTAATTAAATTACTTTAATTTATCTATACATTTAGCAAACCAGAGTTTAATTTGCACAATCATCACTGTACAAGCATAATGTGGTCAAACTTACATAAGTATTAGTTTTATAAAAAAATACAGCATCACGCTACGCTACGATACAGAGCTAGGTATGATACAAACTTTTTATTAACCTCTGTAAAGTGAACACGTACCAACAACACGGCTAGGTACGTGTCACTTGCCCTGAATAATTCGCGGATTCAGGAATTTTCATACTGCAGGATACTTTGAAACTTTTCACTTAGCCGGAATAGTTCCCGACTTGTTATGTAAGAGAGAGAGAGAGTTCAGAGGAATTGTTGGCGAGGTATGCTTTGACTCTCGAATTAACATGCTAGGGGTTTGAATTCATAGAAGCTATGACAAAAACTATGTGTCCGGAGAGACAATTTTGTTATGCGTTTGTTATGGTTAGTAGTGTCGAGTTAGTTATAAATCAATGGTAGTAGAACTAGGTAGACCTATACAAAACCGTATACCAGGGTAAAAGCGTATGCTTAGTTTAAATATATAGGGTTAAATTCGCAAGTTTTGTGAATTCACCGCGCAAACACAATTTACTGGCAATGACACCTATCTGTCAACAAAGCTTCGTTGATGTAAACAAACGTTATGGCAGAATATTTGCATTTTATTGTTTTAAGGTGTTTTGGTGTATTTTATTGGAGATTTCAAACTACCACAGTCACAGTTTGATTGTTCTTCAAGTAAGTATTCATTGAACTATGCCAAAAAGAATGTATTCACAGGTAATATGTGATATTCAGCCATAGGACGTCTAATTCTGAACACAGGCCTCCTTTATATAGGTATAGGTCTTCAATAATGAGGCCAGTTCGAAGTGGCTTACAATCAGCGCAATCCTTGGTCTTGATAAAGTCATACGTCATACGTATTAATTAATTAAATCAGCCTCTTTAATTTTACTGATGAGTATAAAATTAAAGACTAACGGAGTAAATTAATTTTCGATAGGAGAATCACAAAGAAATTGGACTTGGACAAATTAGACTTATGACCTTATGAATACCGCAGAATCAGGCTGGATGTCGCTTTCTTCTTCTTCTTCTAGTGCCTCTCCATTGCTGAAGGTAGGCAGTCAGCTTTTTGAAATTTTCCTTGTCTAGGGCAAGACTTAACAGTTCTGCGACAGTCTTAATGTCGCTTCCACGCTTTCACATAGGTACACTACAGAATATTGAACATTCAGGTAAAAAAACCTGTAACACGTAGATAACCAAATAATGCTGCCTCCAAGTTTCAAGAGCTCATCAGTATTCCTACATAACGAAATTAATCACGAAATGCGTGGGCACCCACACGTGGTGTAGTAGCTGCTGGCTAATCTGTAAGGGTTGAAGAGGGTGCTATATTCATCAGGCGCACTCCAAGGTAATGTAGTTTTGACAGCGTGATAATAAGACGAAGACCCTGTTTATAGAACTCAAGAAGATTTTGCGTTTCGAAACAAAGAATCTTGTTAAAATTATTCTAAGGTAAAGAATGGTCGCTGGGACCTAATTTACGTTTGTGTTATATTTATTGACGATTAATTTAACATAGCGTTTTGAAATAGATATAGCGCAAAAGGTTTATTAAAATACAAGCAAATATCAGTGAGGTAATAATATGTAAAATTAAGACTCATGCTCTTAGCGATTCTCGATTTATCGTTTAATTCTACAGATGTACCTATAAAAATGTGAAATGTCGGAATGTTTTTCTATTTATTATGCAATGAGTGAACTTTTAATATGCTTAAGATTGTAAGCTGTATGTTAACCCACTGCGCCACCACAGTACAATGATTAATAAACATTACTAATATCATAAAGTACTCTAAGCGTCTAGAGTAATAGTTTATAGCACTAACCCAGTCATTTGTAGTAAAGGTAATACAGCAAAAACGTACTGAACTCGCAGCGGTGAGCCAACATTTAAAACCAGCATTAAATCACAAGACGGCCCTAAAAGTCAGTGGTTGACATTAATTACTGACATTACCCAACTGATGTGAGACATCCGCTGGCATCCTGATCATTACGCGTTTTTATCCGATTACCCTTGTAGTCAGCGACGCTGGGGTTACGTAGAGCAAGGTTCCAATTATGCAAACCAGTTTTTAAAACGTTTGCAGTTTTATCTTCATTTTCACTATTGCTCTCATCTGGTATTTTATTATTAGTCCAGTAGTTCAGAATTAAAAAGCAATACAATTCTATGAGAAATAATTAAAAAAACCTCTTTTGTCTGTGGAGCAACTTCCGCGTCTCGCGTTCTTCAGCTAACGTTTTCCCCTACCCTTTCGCTTGGTCTATGAATACTCTCCACGGCTTTTTTTCCTCTATTTTCTTCGATTTTCCTTTCAATTACAATTTTCATTAAATTTGTCTTAGTGATCGAGTTATCAGACTTATCACGAAACATCTTAGTTTATTCATAAACCAGCTCTCAAACTATTTTAATATTTACTTTTTCTCTGCCTATATTAATTTCTAAGTACAAATTACGCAATGAATCAGAAATGGATAAGTCAACAGTTTTCAATCGGATTTCTTGAGAGACTAACTAATTAGATAACGTTATTTATTTTGAGTTAAGCCCTGGTGCAAAATCTAATTTATTAAAATCTCGTGTTAAAGTATTGAGCTCTCCTCCGCTTGACAGATTATTATGATTTTTTGCATGTTTGGTAGTTCTAAAAATGGATACTAAGGTATTTTTTTATTTCCATAGATGATATGGGTGACCAATAGCATAAACATAATGTTTTTTGGCAAAGCAACGTTTGCTGGATCAGTTAGTAATATAATATAGAAACGGGTTTCATCATCATCATCATCCATAGCCTTCTTTATCCTACTACTGGGTATAGGCCTCCCTCTTATTGTGCCATCTGTCTCGGTCCTGTGACAATCGTGTTCCAGGTTCGACCCGCAATTTCGACTATATCGTCGACCCATCTGAACAGAAACAGGTTTATGCGCAGTTAATCAAGAATGTTTTAAAACTTGCCTATGAAAATTGTTAAGTAGATTTTCGTGTTAGAATAAAAGAAATTAAAACAGAACAACAGATAACAAACTTCATTTGGCAATAAATTATTTTTTCCAGAACATTTTGCCGCGTAATTTCCCAAGAGAGGACATTTAACAAGTCCGGTTCAAAATTATCTCTACAAAGATCACTTGATGAACTCTAATAAATGTCATGAAACTACTTGATTAACAAGCACATTCTGTTTAACGGTGTTTGAAGAATTTTCTTCTAAACGAGGTATTTGGAGGTAAAATGCGGTAGCGAGGCTCACACATGTAGTTTATGAAGTAATTAGTGTGTAGATGTCAAATAAACCAACGATTATTAGGAAATAGATACAAGTCGGTGCGGTACATGTGTCTTCATTAAGACTGTTTATGTTTAACTTGGAGAATTGACAAAATTATCGTAAAGAAACAAGAGGAACGTAATGATTGGCAGTTGTCATTCTCTAATTATTATTAATGTTAGTGGATTTTTGAGACAATAATTACCTAATTATTTGTTATTAAAATTATTGCACACAGTAGAATTTAATACGTGCGCTTGTTAAAGTCTTTTAAATACATAAGTGATGAATATGCCACGCTATCTCAGTGCAAATCACTGGACAGTATGTAGATTATGTTAATTATATTGAATTTCTTCTATGGACATTTTCTATTATAGTTTTGAGCATCTCGTGATATTTTACTTGATCAAACTGAATGATTAGAATGACAACTGAATGAATGAATAGAATGCAATTTTATGGGAAATAATATTTCCAACACATTTTAGGAATATTTTCAATTGCTTTTTTACAGTTCTTGTTGGGTATTTACCTTATATAGATTTTATATCCATTGATAATACTATTTAAAATGGACATAGTCTCTTATTCTAGATCTACTAATCCTGTAATATTCATGATTACCTAAATAAAACAGCCACAACTAAATAGACAAACCATAAAGTAACTCCTACATAAAACAGAATTGTGCAACACAACTGCACGGCAAAACGGGTGCTGTGACCTATGCTCACTCCTGTTTAACTATGATTTATGAATTGGCGCAAACCAGTGACGGTTAATTTAATCACAACACTATAAATGAAGCATTGAAAGACAGCTAATAAAATAATATGAAATGTGGACATGTGTGCTCATATTCACCCGGAGGCGACAGGCGAAGATTTCGGTCAAACTACGCGATAAACGGTGTATATGGTGTAGCGACTCAGTAAGGCACAATAACAAATAGAATACAGCTTTCGAACAAGACCCAATATGTCAAGACAAAGTTTGCGTAATAGAATTGGAGCTGTTACGCACGAGTGGGCCAGTTGCCGGCAACTGCGATATTTGTAGCGCTAATGCGTTAGGAGTTGATGTCGACTTGTTTGTCATTAAGAGATTAGATCAAAATGTACTCAAAGTAATGATGAATCGTCAAGTGACGAGGCAAAGCGTCTGACTATCAGAATAACCAATAAAAAGCCAATACAATGTATTTTATAACATATTTGCTCGTAAAGTGGCTGTAATTACACCAATTTCAATTTCGTAATGTATTTAATTACGCACTTGTGCATTATTGTAATGTAAAACGCACGCCGCCACCGACTGCAGAACTCTGTGGTCTCGTTTCTCCTACTTTCACTCAAGAGACTGAGAGACATTACGGCACTTGTGCGGTAATGTAATGTAAAACGCACTATGCACGACGCTGATTCGACTGATGCACGACTTTCACTCAAAGTCAGAGTTTTATTAATTTCCTCGCAAATATGTTATAAAACGTCGTATGACATACGTGCGTTTTGAAAATTGCAGCCTCTGCTTCCTTACAGCAATATCGCCTCGGCTGTAATTTTCAACTTACCGCACTTATGTCATAATGTACTATAACCACTTACTCCTAAAGTTTGAATTTGTTTCAAAGAAGGGTTATGAATATATTAGTATCCAATGCCGAAAGCACTATCTATAGGTAAGCCGTAAATGAATTTGGTTACTGGATTTCTGAAATCCAGTGTTAATAATTAAATTATCGGATAATACTTTGAATTGCAACAACGTGTTGCGGACAGATTAATTGACCACGCACGATCGTCGTTTTGCAAAATCACTGGTGCATTAAATTCTGATTATTTACGGGTATAAAATTGGAATAGACAACCAAATAAATTGTATAAAATAGTATTTAAAACTAATTACAAAAAACGATTCAGGTTATCGAAATATCTCATCATTATTTAAAACAGAAAAAATGACAAGTCGATGAAATATCTCAACATGATGTCTTCTAATCAACAGGGAAAAGGTATAACATTATTTTTTCATTTGCTTCTCCACTAAATGATATTGACTATCCAATTCTTGTAGAGAATGATGAGAAATAATGGCACAATAACACATCCAGAATTAGATGGAATTAGGATGAACTACATGCACTCCCATTCTTCATACTTGGATATTTTACAGACTTTACTATACTACCTTAGACGCAATAATCGGCCAAGTCTGAGTCGGACTCGCGCACGGAGGGTTCCGTACTGTATGGGAGCCCCCCTTATATATTAATTTTATTTTAATTTATTATTTATTATTGAAGGGAATATAAAACTAAATATTCTGTGAAAATTTCAAGCATCTGCCTGGTAACGTTATTATTATGGAGCGAAAAACGTCTAAAAATTCAAGTTTGTTGTATGGGAGCCCCCCTTAAATATTTATTTTATTTTGGTTTTAGTATTTTTGTTTTATAGCGGCAACCAAAATACATCATCATCGTGACAGACGGACAGACAGACAGACAGACAGACAGACGGACAGACGGACATCGAAGTCTTAGTAATAGGGTCCCGTTTTTCCCTTTGCGTACGGAACCCTAAAAACGACGGAATGTTGATGTGTATGTGTGTGTGTGTGTGTGTGTCTGTCTGTGGCATCGTAGCTCTCAAAAGGATGAAGCGATGTATAATTTTTTTATTTGCATGTAGAATTAGTCGGTAGTGTTATTAGATATATTTGTTAAAAATCGGTTCAGCCGTTTCAAAGTTCAGCTCTTTTTTTTGCTACCTATATAGATATCTTATTTCGTTGGGGTTTCTTTAAATTTTTCCTTTTTTAGCATATTTTTTTTATTTTACAGACCATTCTTGTTTTGAATAAATATTTAGTGTATTTCCGCTCTGTCGTAGTCATATAAGTTAAGGGTACTATTCAAAATCCAAATTAAATCACAAACATTATTAGTAATTAATCATCAAACTGTATCATGGTTCGACTATGGTTAGGCTAAGGTTAGGTCAGGCTAGAAAAGTTAGGCTTAGGTATGTTTACAAAATATGAATGAACCTGAAACAAAATTTTAAACGAGGCATCTTCAGGACGTGTCGAATAGAGTACAGTAAGAATAGGGGTGCTATTTATTGACTAAGTATTTTTTAATTATTTTATACCATTTTTTATAAATAAATTATATTTGTAATTTTAACATATTAATTAAATATTATTTTCAGGTTTACTACATTTTTTAAACAGATCACTAATCACTATTTTTGTTACAGGTTGTTGTACTAACCTAACCTAACCTTAGCCTAACCATAGTCGAACCATGATACAGTTTGATGATTAATTACTAATTATGTTTGTGATTTGATTTGGATTTTGAATAGTACCCTTAACTTATATGACTACGACAGAGCGGAAATACACTAAATATTTATTCAAAACAAGAATTTGAAGATGGACTTCCGCAAAGTAACGCCTGATTCAATAAACTATTTACAGGCCATAGTTGCTGCAACTTTCAAACCCTGTGCGTACAGCCAGTAACCGCAAGGGGGCGTGCCGCGTGCGTGCAACGAGAGTGAAAGCCCGATGATCACGACTCCGCCATAAGATCGATCCCTAATTGCAAAGTATCAATAAAACTTAACGCCGTTCGCGTGTACTGATAGATAATGATAGATTGATGCATTGAGTTGTAAATTTAAAAGCAATAATACTTAAAAGTGTTTTATGACGACGTAATGCAGCTTTTACAGTAACAGTTCGCGGTTTAATTTGAGCCAATTTCCTTTCAAATAATTATTTGGATTACGGAGATAGATTTACTATTACTAGAACGGCACATTTAGATTATAATCGACTATGCTACTTTTGGGTTGACCACACCACGTACCGGCAAGCGCAGCGTAGGACGTCCACACACAAAGTGACATGACTTTAATTTAAGACTGGAAAAGTTTATTTTAAGGGAAAACCGTTTTCAAGCTGTATTATTGGACGGAGTGGTATTTTATACGGACTAACGTATTGAAATTTGACTTGTAACATTGTTATCAATAAATTGATTATGATTATGATTATGAAAAGACCTGTCCAACTGAGCATGTCCTTTACCATGGTGATGATAATTTCTAATTTTAGTTTGTGAGATACTTTTTGCGTGGAACTTTTTATACAATTCGCAAAAATATTATCTATTCATCAGTCAAATAATCAGAATACGTGAGATTGGTTTAGGTTATTTCAGAGGTCGATTTTTTTTCTAGAATGGTGGACGGGTTTCTCTGTGCTACCTGACCGAAAAGGTGCCTACGTGGAGCTATTTTATAGCGCGACTGACAGCTCTTGATCCTTTAATAACGATAATTTTTAAACATAAAATTTCCTTCTCCTTTATTCCATTGGTAGACGTAAAACGAAAAAGAGAGACCGAGAGATAGAGAAAGAGACTAGGTATATTTTTACCTAAGTTTTCTCAGGTTTAGGTTTTTTTTTTTTTTTGACTATGTACCTTTATCTACAGCTACATCGTTAGAAATTAGAAATGATACGTAAGTATTACGCTAAAGTTTTTGTCAATTGTTTAGTCATGGCACTAGTAAAGTAATTAATGTATTATGTTTTAGTTATCCTGAACCTTTAAGTTATAACAAATACCTACTATCCAGTTAAAAAGCATTAGTACTAGATGAATGAAACTTATTGATATTTGCAAACATCAGTGACTCGTTACGTAGCAGTGAATTCGTATTATGTTAGCTGGGGTGAGGAGTGAGGTTTTGAACAGCTTGTACTCGTAGCTAACTTCACAGATGCCATTAAGTTTGTTTTGACCTATAGTAGTAGTTAAGAGTCTCAGAAAATGATTTTCATTGTACACTAAGTAGCCGTGGTGATCTAGTGGTAGTGACACCCGCCTTACAATCGTGAGGTCGTGGGTTCTAATCCCGGTCCCGTATCAATGAGTTTTTCGGAATTTAACGTACGGAATTTATCACCATTGGCTTTTCGGTGAAGGAGAACATCGTGAGGCAACCTGCATAGGTACTTCCGTAAAAGAAACCATGGTGTATGTGAATCCGCCAACCCGCACTGGGCCAGCGTGGTGGATATATGGCCCAATCACTCTTCGTGAGTAGGCCTACGTCCTGCAGTGGACTATTAAAATGTTGATACAGTACAGTACTGTACTAAGACAAATCCATTGCACACTTGATCAAATCGGAGTGTTGTCACCCAAACAGTGAAGCCTGACTCTCACAGTTTTTGTCGAGTTTTTTGACATTGACGTTGTTGCGACCGATTCGAGTTGCATTCGGGTTACAATGGAGATCGGTCATGGCCGTCGAATACGAATGGTGTGGACAATCTAGAAACGAAGGAGCGGACGCCCTCCCATGTAAATTAACAAGTAGTGATATTTTATCGAACATCAAAAAATATTTTAGGCTTCGTCTAAAAGCAAAGATTATGGAGGGAAAGATGGGATTAGAAGTAGGTTTCATTTAAGTGAGTGCAACGGATATAATATATTTAGTAAATCAGAAATGAACATTAAAATGAAAATGTACATTTTTACAGAATTGGATTTGTACAAATTAATAATTATCGATGTACCTCAGATATACAGGGTTATTTCTAATCAATTAGTATCATTTTAGGGGCTTATTCTGTACATCAAAACTAACAACTTTTGTTCTACGATTTTTATCAACACTCAAAAAAATTTTGTTGTTCCATAGAAAAATATCGTTCACCCGTGACAAAATGTATGGAACAGCTGTTTGAGTTTGATTTAGGACAAACGTCGCAGAACAAAGGATCGCCCCTAAAAGGATGCTAATTGATTAGGAATAACGCTGTATAATGCGCTAAATTAACTTGTACGTAGCTACATACGACGTTAACTTAGACAGATGTCTACAAGTTTGATCTCAAAACAATCGTTGTATGACTGGAACATTAATTTTACGTAAATCATAATGAAAATAGTTTTTTTATATGATAGACCTAACTTTTTAGCCTATCAAACTAGACTTTTTATGTAAAATTATAAGAAAAACACAATTTGAAGATCGATACTAAATTTTTTTTTCACCAGTATAACAAACCCTGCATCATTATTCTCAAGATTTATTTAGTACTCAAACCACAATAATAATATTTAATTTTGATGTGCGTTACGTATTTTTGATGAGCAATCCAACATTTCCCATTAAAATGCTTCCTCGAACCCGTTGTCTGTGTCTAACCCATTTCATTCACTCAGACTAATCTCCGTTGTGACAGCTCGAAATTGCCGGCAATAAACGGACTTAGCACTCGTCAAGATTATTTTTTACTCTGAAATTAGATGAGGTCAAAACGATCTAGAAACGTGTTGATGAACGGTGTATTATGATGATCATTTAATTAGTTTTCGTAGAAGTAAACGATTATGACATGAGTTTCAAAAGAGGTATTTTGTTCTATCCCTCAAGTTTCAAGTCAAGGATACAAGTAATACAGACTTTACTGTGGAAAATGCTATTTACGTCAAGCACAATCGAAACATCGCGGCGATAAAGCAGAAAACGGAAATTACGAAAATAAACTCGATCAAACCATAAAAGAACGCCTAAGTACATTACTGCTCTACTCAATTTTCACCTTCAATCTTTTCGTTTTAAACTGTGATGTATCGACCTTTTAATAGTTCACTGTTCAACATAGACCTAACCACGAAGGGTGATTGGCCTATAGGTATCCACTACGCTAGCCTAGTGTGTGTTGGTGGATTCAAATACACCATCGAATTTCTTCTACGGAATCCTTAAGATATTAATTTTCTTTTAATCAAAAGCCAGTGGTATGTAATTCCGTGCATTATTTCCAAATGACTTTAAGGCAAGCGTTCTATGCGTATTATTTATTAGTTCACTAAACCAATTAAGCTTAAATAATCCTTATAGAAACCGTTCATTTTATTTCGCAGCAAGTAATTCATGAGCTAAAGTAATTTCATTCGTGAACACCGTGAAGACCGAGCGGTCATCTTGTACACAGTCTTAACACTTGGATGAGTCCACATAATTATGACAGTTGACAAACGACACTAACACCACTTGTTCGAGCAGTTGTAGGTTTACTTACGCTGTAGTTGTAACTTGAAAAGATTCCTACCACTTGTAGGAATCTTTTGAAAAGCCGCCCGGAGATGTGCCCCGCCTTTGCCATTTATTCTACAAGCAAATGAGTAAATATCACTGTAGTTGAGATTAACGGGCTGCAAACCAGCTACCTGAGATACGCTTCATCATAGGCTACATGAAGTGCTAGATGTACGTCTCCGGGCGGGCTTATTATTCTAAATAGATACTTACTACTTGGTCTTTATTTGAAACAAAACTGACAACATAACAGCGATGAAAACTAGCATTTTCTTAGTTATTTAACGTTATTTAAACTGTTTTTTTTATTTTGTTTTGTAACGGCATTCTACGGTACTAATAAGTTTGTCTACAGAATTTTGGAATGGTCAAATTATATGGACGAAAATATATCAGTAAAATGTTGATTATGTTCATTCTGATGATGTTGGATAGTATTAGCCCACTCATCATTATTGTCGATAAGTGACCTGTATAAGTACGTATCTAAAATTCAAATAGATTCAAAATGAAAGTGAAAAGTGCAGAGCATTACCAAAATAATTTGCTGCTAAAAAAATCTTCAAAACTTTTGAGTTGTTTCAAACATTTCATTTCATATTCGAGTGGGATCGTTTATTTTCAATAGCTTAGAAAAACAGAAAACCTGTACCTTTTTTCAAATCATTCACGTAAATGCCCACTTATACCGCGAACACTATTCTAACAACATTCAAGTACAGAGTTCCTGTAATTGTAATTGCACATCCAGGAGCTCAATATTTGAAACGATCGAAATAACTCGAATCGCATGTTGCGCTATCCCATTCGCTCCAACACTGATTTTTAATGCTTGCTCCTGCTTTCATTTGTAATCTTGTCTTGTAATCAAGTAAAAGCAGGAGCTAACGCTGAAAATGTAGGTTGATGCGTTCTGTGACATAGTATTGTTATTAATATTACGTTACCTGCGTTGTCCCATTGCAGGGAAAAGGCCTCCATTTGTTCATTCCAGATGGCACAATCTGCTGCGTTTGTGGTCCAATCATTCTCGTGCAAGCCTCGTCCGCCACACGATTGGGTCTGCCCAAACGAAGTTTGGATATTGGTATCCTGTCTTAGACCCTCATGATGAACAATAACTAAGATGAACACAGTTCTCTTCTACGGTCTCAGGTTATTTGCTCAATGCTGAGCGTCTTGTTGCTCCCAACTCTGTAGTAGATACCTCTGTAGTAAGCATTTAATATTGTGTTTCTATATCTGACGCTTGTTGTATGGCCTCAGGTATGTACAATTGTACATGCCCAGTTTCAGTTATATATGACCAGTTCTTTACCCACTTGGTCGGACTACTGATAAAAATATTCCGTATATTGCGCATGCGATTTTAAAATTCATTTCTATCGTTTCAATAATAGTGCTCCTGGAGGATTGCGTGAAAGCAACAATGAGTTGAAAATAGCTTAGACCAATCTTAGGGAACGTATTCTTCAATAAGGAAATCGTTTCGGGTCCGCACGAAAATAGCTGCTTCGTGAGGCTTCGGTGTAGCCAACCTTGCAACTCTAATTTTAAATCTCCGGTTTTTAACACGTAAAAAAGAAGATTATTGCAAGTTATAACTATTTTTCACAAAAAATGGCAAAACCACCTTCCATCGTGTACAAAATTCGAATATTTCGCTCGAATTGTTTACATTATTCTTGATTTACCAAAAACGGCTCAGCTGATTTCTGTAAAATTTCAATGGGACCATCCCGGGAGTATACCCTTTCGAATTTAAAATTTTTTTTTGATTCGGTTCACAATTGGCGAAATTATCGATGTTCATCGTCTACAAAATTCGGATATTTCGCTCGAATTGCTTACATTATAGTTGATTTTTTCAAAACCGGCTCAGCTGATTTCTGTAAAATTTAAATGGGACCACCTCGGGAGTATACCCTTTTGAACTAAAAAAGAATTTTTCGATTCAGTTCACAATTTGGCGAAATTATCGATGAACATACACAAAAAAAATACATACACACGAACATAGAACCTCTTCCTTTTTGGAAGTCGGTTAAAAAGCTAAGTTCACACGTATACTGTATAGGTATATGCTGTTTTTAACGAAGGATATATTCTAGGATACATTTCTTTGAAAATCATATAATTACTACATTGTAATATGACAGACTTTTATGATGGGGTCAACTACAAAATCGCGAAAAATAATACAAATTCTTCTAAAGTCTTTTACAAAAACTTTATTGATTTTGGACAGAAAGTACAAATCTAAAACAAATTATTCAATTCAAAAATTTGTCGTAACCGTAAGATTTGGACCTGAATAACTGGTTTACAGATCGAGTCGGTAAAATAATGGCCTTTGTCATTTTTAACCGACTTCCAAAAAGGAGGAGGTTCTATGTTCGGCTGTATTTATATTTTTTTGTGTATGTTCATCGATATTTTCGCCAATTGTGAACGGAATCAAAAAATATTTTTAATTCGAAAGGGTATACTCCCGAGGTAGTGGTTCCATTTAAATTTTATTGAAATCGTTTGAGCCGTTGTTGAAAAATCAATAATAATGGAAAAATTGGTACATCAATTCGAGCAAACTGTTCGAATGAAGTCGGTTTTGCCATTTTTTGCGATAAATATTTAATGTTTAGCAGGAATAATACAGAATATAGCCCAGAATTTAGTCGGGAAGTTTCCACGGACAACATTAAAGGCATTTCAACACTGAGCAACCTTTTCTCACTGGCAACATTGTAAGTCTCCAACCCTCAGTAGCTCTAATGATTATATTCAGCGTTATTGCCCTATCGACACGGTATCGCCTTGGCGTCGTTAAAGTCTGGAGATACTATCACTTGTTCAATAGAATTAGATTGCTATTACTTTGGGCCGAAAATGGTATGAGATGGGCTCTTGGGTGTCACCTTTCTTCCAAAGTAGGCTATTTAGGGTCCAGTGTAATATGATCCCAGGAATGTTTGAAGAAATAGTAAAGAGATAGATGGGAAACTGACTGTGTGTTAAGTTCAGTGTCCATTGTTGTTTGTAGGTAGTTTTGGGTCCTCACTTTTACAGTGCTTGCACAATGCTTAAAGCAAAGGTGTTTTATTTATTGTATTCTGTCGTATGTTTGTTGTACAGAATCTTTTCCACTTAAGTCGAACTTGCAATTGGTCGGCTTTGTTATTGTTAATAATCTAAGGTGTTGTTGGTAAGATTTCAATGAAAAAACAAGTTTATTATTTTTATACCTACATTGCAATCAATCAAATGAAACATTTATTATTGTTTTAATTTTTTGACATAATAACGTCTTATGAATCGGTGAACGCCGGCTGCACGCACAAAAAGCGTCACGTTCCGCCTGAGCCGAGTGTGCAAGCGACAAGCCGGAACACGCGACAGAGAGACACGATCGGCCTAAGCGTTCGTTGTTTCAGTTGTTGATTCAACAATGTTTTCTTACGAGGTTTAACCGTGAAATTATCATCCGAGAACCGACTTTACAGACAACAATTTATATTTGCACACTTATGATGCAAGTAATTCATGCTTATAAGCATGCTTATAAATTATATTCATATAATTTATTGTAAGTATTTATATGTCGTCATCATTTATGACCAGACTTATAAAAGTTACATTTGGTTTTATAATTTGTTAAACACGAATTTATACATTTAAATATTAACACATAGAATTTTAAGAAGATTAATTAATGAATTGAATATTTATTTACGTTTTATGAATCGATAAATACCATAAAACTCTATTTTAGGATTATCTTGTTAGTATGCAATGATTTGGATTTCCTCATTCGTTTACAACCGTGTTGTAAAACACGTCAATTTGTTTATGTCAAGTTCGAAACCTACAAATTCAAGAATGTGTTTTTTTAGAAATGGTTCTCATAATTTGGCCTACATTTTCACCATCGAAATGGAGGAGGTACTTAATTCGACGCATATCTTATGTATTTTGTACGCATAACTTTTTACGTAAAGTCGTTTAGTTTACGTTAGAAATTTAGCTAAATTTCATGGAGATTAGCTGAGCGGTACTAGAAAACAAGCTAACAGCTCTTGATTTTTTAAAATTCCCGCCTTTTTTCTTGGACAGCTTTCGTTGGCCAGACTCTAGTTGTCCGATTTCAATAATTCTTTTTTTTGTGGAAATAATTTAATTTGAATTTAGACCCATTTAAATTTAATCGAAATCGGCTGAACCATTTTCGATAAATTAACATTAATGTGAAAAATGCTACATCGTGCTCATACACGTGCGAAATATTCGCGAATTCTGTACACGGTTGAAGTCGGTCATGCCATTTTTTGCAACAAAATATTATTGTTGATTTACTGGCTTTTCGGTGAAGGAAAACATCTTGAGGCACCTGCATACGTCCGTGGGAATTCGATGGCGTATGAGAATCCATAAACCCGCTCTGTGCCAGCGTGGTGGATATGTAGCCCAATTACCCAGGGTGAGTAGGCCCATGTCCTGCAGTGGACTTTTAAAAAAGACTGGTAGGTACAGGTACATTTTCTTTCGTAGGGTTTCCTTGAAGAACAGCAGAACTAGATATCTTCTGTGGTTTTCCTATATCCGGGAATATAAAAACATATTATTTTCTAACAATTTTTAATAGTCGTAATGCATTTTGACTTTAACTGGACCTTATCGATCATAAATCAAGTAAACAAGATGCTTTAAAAAGATTAAGCCTTATTTAAAAGACTTAAGACTTACAACACAACTCTAAACGCTGATTAATTAGTTTACAGCTGTTTTTGTAATTCGGAATATTTCCGGCTCAGTATTAATAATCATTGTTAGGGTTCCGTACCCAAAGGATAAAAACGGGACCCTATTACTAAGACTCCGCTGTCCATCTGTCTGTCTGTCCGTTTCCAGGCTGTATCTCATGAACTGTTATAGCTGGAAAGCTGCAATTTTCACAGATGATGAATTTCTGCTAAAAACAGAAAAAAAAATATTTAAGGGGGGCTCCCATACAACTAACCTGATTTTTTAGCCGTTTTTCGCTAGATATTTATAATAGTAACAGGTAGATGCTTGACATTTTCACAGAATGTTTAGTTGTATATACAATTCAATAATAAATAACTAAATTTAAATAAAATAAATATTTAAGGGGGCTCCCACACAGTACGGAACCCTGCGTGCGCGAGTCTAACTCGTACTTGGCCGATTATTATAAAATGCAAAATTGTTAACATTAGATGTACGAGTACGAATCAAGTGAAACAAGATGTTTTGGAAAATAAAATAGGTAGATGTAGTACCTACTTATAAATAGGTACTGTACTGTAGCAGCCTTTTTAATAGTCCCACTGCAGGACTGCACTGTAGGCCTACCCACAAAGAGCGATTGGGCCATATCCACCAGGCTGGCCCGGTGCAGGTTGGTGGATTCACATGCGCTATCGAATTTCTTCTATGGACGTATGCAGATTGCCTCACGATGTTTTTCTACACCAAAAAGCCAATGGTTTGACATTCCATACACACATTCTAAGGAAGTCATTGGTACGGGACCGGGATTTGAACCCACGACCTCATGTTTTTGAGGCGGGTATCATTACCACTTGACTAAATAGGTACAATTATTAACATCATCATCAGCTTATTTCGGCCCACTGCAGGGCGTAAGCCCTCTCCCCCTTACGCCAATTATCACTGTCCAGTGCCAGTTTCATCCAGGTGTTGCCGCAAAACCGCAAACAAATAATAATTTGAATAATGAATGCCCTCATGGTCAAAACGCATCTATAATATATACTGCTGGACGTAGGCCTTTCATACTAGAATTTTGTTGTGCCTTATTAATCCATTTAATAGGAAACGTTTTAGGTAGTCAGTATACCCGCTTGTCTGAAAAATTACATACAATTAATTTACTAATAAATAGTATGTACTACACGTTATTAAATAGCTTAGCAACTTTATTCCTAAAAGCTGAAGGCTACGAGTAGGTTTCTAACTAGGACTCAAATAACTAAGAAACTATTACAATTTATTATCATACTACTACACGGGACTTATCGCGCAATAATAATTGAGATATGAGCTAATTAAGTACCTCTTTTTCTATTACAATTACAATGTATTACAATTTACCCCAGAGTTTGACGCTGTTCTGTTCGATAGTTCATGCACACATGTCTGGCATGCATCGGTGCATGCATGAATGCATGCCGCTTGTTTGCCGCTAGCATGCGCGTAATGTGCGGAGGAGTAACGTACAAAGACACTGTATTGACATGACACCCTTACCATGAATGCATACCCAAGTGTATTCCTAACCTGTTCATTCAGATATTGTCATAATAAAGAAATTAAGGACATTTTATTAGCAAAGTTAATGACAAAATAATAGAACTTAAAAAACACAATACATTTCAATGTTTAATCGCCTGACGTTTTGCATTTTAATTTGTTTAAAAGAAGTGTGACAAGATCTACCATATTTATTGGCATATATTATTTTAAATAACCTTTGATCCTAATTGATTTAAGGTTATTTTATTTTCTTTCAACTATATATTGCAAAATGACCATGAATAAATTCATTTCGAATTACGAATTAAACTAATCCGCTCGGATTGAAATTATTGACATCTTTTTTCATATCAGCAAACAGCACAATTGGACTTCATTGCAGTTTTTTGAAACACAATAAATTAGTACCAAATAGTACACGTACTACTAACATAGAATCAAATCGAAAACCATACGAAAATATCTACCAAAACCAAGTCAAGGCAAGCTCTACATTCTACATTCTAATGCCTAAACATTTATCCAAGCCACGTGCATATTTCGGACTTTAAAATCAGCAATATCTATTTTGAAAAGCGCTCTGTCGTGCTGTCTTAGCCAAATAGGGCGAGACGTTTGTCGTTTCAATGGCAGTGGGCTGCTGTTATCGAGGACTGCTGGCGCCTGGAGTGACTGGCAGCTATAAAGACAGCGCTTTGGAAATTAGTAAATGGTAAACAATATATATAGGTAAACAATATTTAGGGATATAGGAGAGATACATTCACATTAATTTATTTAATTGGTTAGAGACAGGTGGTGGAACGCCTTGCCATCTTTTATTCAATAATTCCGCAGTTCTGTAATCTTTCCATTTTACAATTTAAAGAAGGATGCAGCGAATGGACCTGTCGTTTTTTTTTTTGCAAGTAGGTAGAAAACAAAACAACATATATAATAATGATATGTGCTTCAAAAATTTAGTCATTTTTTGCTGTTTTCATACCACTAATTAAAATTAATATTAGACCACCAGAAAAATTACAATGATTTTTTATTGTTTTAACATTATAGATTACATACATAAGAAGTGGCGGTATGAGCATAAAGGCTTTAGCCTGTCCAAAAATGGGCACATTATTTAAAAAAATCACTATTTTATTACTGTTGCTGTCAAAAAAAAGGAAATGTCAAATTCAGTCGATCAGATGATGTATTCAGTATTGCCAGATTTCGTTTTCGGTATTCCGACTTAGCAATTTTTTGGAGGGGTTGATTTAATTATTTTCTTTTTCAACAGTTGGTACATGCTCCTTCCTTAACTCGTTTTAAGTGTTTCAACTAGTAATTTTACGAACTGAGGTGTCTTTTTACATATTTTACAGAAACATACATTTTTGTATACTAAAAGATTATCAAAAAGAAAGAATACTTATATTTTTAGGTTTCACTCACTTTACTACTAACAAAAAGCTGCAGTTGAAATTATCCGAGATGTTCCTGATTATTTTGATATTGCTCGTAATAATCCTTAAAGGTGCTATTCGAATCTCGGCAGCAGGCTACAGCTACAAACAGCACTTGCAGCAGCTGCGCGAAGCCGGCTGTGGCTGCACAACTGAAGGGTTAATCCAGGTTTACACGTAAATTGAAACTACAGCTGTTTCGGTATGGCCCTATACATTTTTGTACAGCGCCCCTAGCAGAAACGAGGAAGAACTTACCAAAATCTATAGAGCCACACGCGAACGCGAAAGTTTGAGTAAACTTCGCAAAGCCTGGACTACGAGTAAAGGCTCTGGTTATCTATGTAGTAGTATGAATTTCTGCAAAAAAGATTCCGATTGCGGCTCCGGCAGCACGTGCTACCGAGCCTCAGCTGCGAGTGTTGTTCACCTGTTTAGACAAGTCCGACGTGCTGCCTGTCGCAGCACGTGTAGCCAACCTCGGAATAACTCTCGACTGCGGAAGCAGGCAGTGGCTGCATTTCAGATGTGTGTTACCTGCAATCGCGACCTGCATCCGCAGGCTGCGGCCGAAGTTCGAATAGCAGCAAGTTGTGGTTCTTATACTATTGCTAATGAAGTGGATGAATACCGAAATTCATTATCATTCATTTTTTCGTAGTACCAGTCGTCGTAGTTACCATTTAGCGCTTCTGGCGCGTTTTTGACGTGCTGATAGCGAATTTTTGCCAAAAGGAGTTGGCAGCACTGCTATGGTCTATAATTCTATAAATCAAAGTAGGTACCTATAGCTTGAAAATTGTTTTCGGTTTTTCTTATTTTAACTTCATTTTAAACAAACTTGTACATATCAGAACAGTTTTAGAAGCGTCATAAATTACTCTGGTGTAGGGCATGCAAACCGGTTAACCGAAAACCGAAAAAACCGAATAACCGACCGCATTAGAAACTCGGTTTTTTCTAGTTATAAAACCGGTTTTTTCGGGTTTATCGGTGTTTTCTAAATTTTTTTTAAATTCGCATATTAACTTTCCCCTTCGCAATAAAATACATTATTGTCATCTAGTTGCTCTAACCTACAGAGAAATAATAAGCCAAGCGAACTAAGATACTTTTTTTCCATTTAAAAATTACGTCTAATGTAGGTACATTAGACGGAACTTCTAAGGATGAAATTCGAGTGCGAAAGTTCTCACTCTCTCTCTGCCTTTACATAGCGAGTATCGTGATATAGGCAGAGCGCTGCGCTGTAGCGTTATAAGCGTAATGGGACGCGTTTTGTCTCATCTTCACCGAAAAGCTATCGACCACCGCCATTTTGTTTCGTTACATTAGTCCGGCAGTCTCTGCTAAGCTACGTATTAAAACTACGCGTGGTATATATTGCACGTTTGTCTAATATTTGTAAATTACACATAAAAGTAAGCTCGATTGTTGAAGTTAAAAAACAAAAGAAATATAAATAATGACTATTATTTCATCAAAATCATAGAACATCGCATACCAGGAAGACTAGACATGGAACAACCACCCGAACAAGCTGGTTTTCGTCGCGGGCTATTTGAACTACAAACCATCTCCACGCAATCAACCAGATTTTAGAACATACGGGTCGAATTGAGTACCTCCTCCGTTTCGTCGGTCAAAAAGCATTTGATAGCATCAATCACGTTAATCTTCTCCGCCTCACCCATTCTCAAAGTACTGCTGCAATAAAATTACAATCTTCTGGTCCAGCATTTGCAATAGAGAAATGTGTTAAACAGGGAGACCCACTGTCCCCGAAAATATTCACGGGCGTCCTCGAAGAAGTTTTCATAAAGCTGGCGGCAAGCTGGGAAGGATGGCGTGTTAATGTTGGTGAAAAATGGTTAAATAACCTTCATTTTGCAGACAATATTGTCAGCTAGTATCTCTTCCTCAGTCAGAGAGCTATAATCAATGCTACAAAACCTAACCACTGCAAGCCTTGAGGTTGGATTGCGGATACGGAACATGTTAATTAAAGACCAAAGTGATGACCAATGGCATCAAACATCGGGTAACTGTCGATGGCGAAGACATATACGTTCACGATTACATCTATCTTGGCCAAATAGTCACCTTCCAGGCGAGACAAGACCAAGAAGAACAGAGAACGCCTGGAAGAGCTGTTGGGCTATGAAGAACATATGAAGAAACGCCTTCCGATCACATTTTGACTTATGGTGTACAAACATGGTCATTAACTAAGGTCCAAAAGTCCAAGCTCAAGGTTTGCCAAAGAGCGATGGAGCGCAGTATTCTCGGTGACCGGCTAATAGACCGAGTAGGTACTGCGAGTAAACACCGAACTGCGTTCCAAAACTCAAATCAAAGATGTAGCTTTCACAGCCGCTAAACTGAAGTGGCAGTGAGCCGGGTAATCAGTCGAATGCCAGAAGACCTCTGGAAGAACTCTGGGCTAAAATCACCACCAAATGGAGTCCCAACTCGATGCGGCCTTGTGGCAGACCCTCTATTAGATAGTGCGATGAACTGAATACATTTAATCCAAATTGGCGGCATCAGCACAAGACCGACTAAACTGGAAATCTCGAGAGGAGACCTCTGTCCAACAATGAGGCAGTACAGGCTCATAAACAAACAAACTGTTATATTTACTAGTATTTTCATTAATTTACTAGAAAAAAACCGAAAAACCCGAAAAACTCGATTTCCCCGGTTTTTGAAATAAAAAACCGAAAAAACCGGTTTTCCAAAACCATCCGGTTTTTGCATGCCCTACTCTGGTGAAGATAACATTTTTATAAATGAGCTTGGGAGAAACTGAGTGTATTCGTACACAACAGGTATTCGTATGTATGTGCTGTCGACATCCTTCTTTACCCGCTTTCTGGTGTCGTCGGTAAAACAGGTAAAACGCTGGGACAATCTGTCAATGTTCCCGGACTCTTCCAAGAGATGGCGCTAGTCGTCTCGAACCGCGATGCCCCTCGACCGCTACTATTGGTCGAAAATGACGCGACCTTTATCGCGTGCCGTATCACCACCGCCGAGAAAATAATTCTGCCTGTGCCTGTTGACTTCCATCCGTCGAGAACGCTCCTCTAACCGCCAAAGGAAAACTTATTTTATATCTTCATGTTGTGAACTTCAGGACTTTCTAGTGTGTAGGTAGTGCAGTTTTTTTTTGACAATAGTATTTCGCCTCGACACAGGACTTTAGTTGACGATACCAGCAGGCGCCGTTCATCAGTGGCAGAAAACTTCTCTAGCCGATCTCGACTACGAGGAGATGAAGGCGGTCATTTGCAGGTCAGTCTCAATTTAGTTCCTGTGTATACGTCGACACCAAATTCTTTCTTTGTGTACAATCTTCCCGCCCTTTATTTTTTCTAATTTTTCTTCAAAAAGTTTCGTGAGCAATCACACCCAGGAGTTGGATATTTACACGCCACTCCAACAGGTTTTACACCACTGGCTATACGGTGAAGGAAAACAAAAACATCGTGAGGCAACCTGCATACGTCCGTAGAAGAATCTCGATGGCGTATGTGAATCCACCAACCCGCACTGGGCCAGCGTGGTGGATATGGCCCATTCACCCTTCGTGGGTAGGCCTCCGTCCTGCAGTGCACTGTTAAAAAGGCAGGTACAGACAGGTTTTAGAAGTTATGACAAATACAGGGTTATGCAGAACTGGTACTAAGCCAAAAGGGGTGATTTAGATTTAGCTTCAGTATGAAACACTTTTAGTAGGGGGTCAACCCGGAGTTCGAGAAAAAAAAAACAACTGTTTCATACATTTTGTTGATTCCGAGTTGCAATTTTGTATGAAACACCTGCGGGACAATTCTGTCAACCGATCTCGTTACTAAGGTGACACGTTCTTGAACCTGTCTCGTTTTTTTGACAGTTTTGAGCTGTCGGAGCTGTCAGAAAAATGAGAGAGGTTCAAGAACGTATCACTTCCGTAAAGAGATCGGCTAACAGAATTGCCACGCTGATATTTTTCTCAAATTCAGTGTAGTCAGCAAATTTTCATTTGTCTATCGTTGTGAATTATGGTCTAACCTTGTTTGTAATTGAAAAATGTAGGAATTAATTTTGATACTAAGATTTTATACTAGAATGTTTTTAGTGTATGCAAACACTTAGATTTTGAACACACAGAGATACAAGATAGATAATGTGATCGAGCAAAACACCTGCGGGACAATTCTGTCAACCGATCTCGTTACTAAGGTGACACGTTCTTGAACCTGTCTCGTTTTTTTGACAGTTTTGAGCTGTCGGAGCTGTCAGAAAAATGAGAGAGGTTCAAGAACGTATCACTTCCGTAAAGAGATCGGCTAACAGAATTGCCACGCTGATATTTTTCTCAAATTCAGTGTAGTCAGCAAATTTTTATTTGTCTATCGTTGTGAATTATGGTCTAACCTTGTTTGTAATTGAAAAATGTAGGAATTAATTTTGATACTAAGATTTTATACTAGAATGTTTTTAGTGTATGCAAACACTTAGATTTTGAACACACAGAGATACAAGATAGATAATGTGATCGAGCAAGAAAATGTGAAAGAAATGCATTGATTTAATATGGCATGAGTTAAGATAAGATAAGATAATATTTATTGTCATCAAGTAAATCTCTTATTACATAATTAAATATAAAATTGAAAAATGTAGGAATTAATTTTGATACTAAGATTTTATACTAGAATGTTTTTAGTGTATTTTTGGAAACACTTAGATTTTGAACTGTGCGGTAACCATCATGCTAGCTTAGCATGCGACCACGAAAATAACTCTTTTTGACGTGTGAAAAAATGACAGTTGTACTTTGCCATAACACTGTCTCGCTCTGACACGTCGAAAGAAATATTTCGTAGTGCGCATCCTTGCCCGCCTGGTGACACACAGAGATACCTGTGATACATTACAAAGCACATCCAATTAAAATAACAAGAAAAAGAAACGAAAATACAACAAAACAACAGAAAAACATGTTCGCACGCCACCTTGCTTTTGATCTGGGTAAAGTCATGTAAAATATTTGCGAGTTCTTTGAAAATCTAAAGTACCACTTACACAGCGATAAGACCCTATTCCGCTTTGCTTATTATCCTGGAGCTCAATTTTTGAAACATTAGAATCATGTCTAATGTTCGCAGAGGATCGCATGCTTTCCCGTTCTTTCGTGCGTAGATTTTCAATGCTCGCTCCTGCTCTTAATCGGTTACTTGACTATTTGCGCATACGTTTAGCAGTTCTAATGATTCAATAATAGAACCCGTGATTCCTGTGCCTCGTATTTAGGTCAAACACTTTCGAGTACGTCTTTGTACGCAATCGAAATGGAAAAGCTTTTACAATTTTTGCTGACGACTGTGAGTAGGCAAAGAAAATATTGAAAGCGTTTTGTGCATATTAAAATCCAAAAATTAAATCCTGCCCACAAATATACAAACATTGTGTTATTTAATGTTGTTATTTGCCTCCTTTGGAAATCTAGAATTCGTCATCATAAATATAGCCCGAAATTTAAATTTACGGTAGTCTTTCACTTCACTTTTTTAGGGTTCTGTACCCAAAGGGTAAAAACGGTAAGTACCCTATTACTAAGACTCCGCTTTCCGTATGTCTGTCAGTCACCAGGCTGAATCTCACGAACCGAGATAGCTAGGGAGCTGAAATTTTCACGATGATGTATTATATATATCATGATGTATTTATGTTGCCGCTATATAACAACAAATACTAAAAACAAAATAAATTAAATAATTTCAAGGGGGCTTCCATATGATACGGAACACTTCGTGTGTGAGTCCGACTCGCACTTCGCCGATTTTAATAAATGTACCTAAAATTAAATCAGCTCAAAATTAAATAAAAAAATTATGACGATATATTCAGCTCTAAGCAACATTACGAAAATTATTTTTCCTCATAATATCTTTAGATAAAATCTTTAAAAAAAGTGTCAAGTCACAAGGCTCCAATTTAGTTCCTTGTCCACTAATATAACTAAGCCCAAAACGCCCCTTTGACCTACAACTACCAAGATCGATTTCAATATCGGCTGGCTTGTTTGTACTTGATGTTTACGCTTGGTTTTTACCAGCAATCGGGTTGTGACCTGAAGGCATGTTCGTGAAGTAAGAAAAGATCAGAAAGACAAGTCTTTGCAAAATAATTAAGAACCTATCTGTTGAATACTCTCTTGCAACACTGAAAGCTTATTGGGAAAAATCACGTTACGTTCTGTTCTCCGTATTTCCATTTTATTCAACTTTTATGGTTAGATTGCGTTTGATGTGGTAGGTACCTACCTATTAAACAATAATATGCGGCTTAAGTAACTTAGCACCACTGCCGTCGTACCAATAGGTAAGCTGTTTTATTGAATTCCTACTAAAATTAAACGTGAGTAACACCTCTGTCTTATTGACTTGTAAGTAAGTATGGACACGCATTTCTCACGTCGCTTCTACTGTATAGTTATCAGCTTAATAATTACCTACAATATTTATAAAGCGTCAAACTTGGAACAGCCAAGTAACAGTAAAGTATCCGTGCAATTGCTAAACACACAGAGATACTAGATAGATAATGTGATCGAGCAAGAAAATGTGAAAGAAATGCATTTATTTAATATGGCATGAGTTAAGATAAGATAATATTTATTGTCATCAAGTAAATCTCTTATTACATAATTAAATATAAAAACGATTACTATAATGTACTCGTCAGTTAATACATTTGAGAAAAGACTTATAAAATACGTAGTTACTCGTAATACATTTGAGAGAATACTTTAGTTAAAAAGAGACATGAAAAATATCTCGATTCGGTGGCTTATGTCGGATTTTTTTGGTACGGGACGTCAAATTCTTGTCAAAATCTAATACATATTATTGACAGTGACAACCCCTGGGAGAGATTTTCTTTGGTTTTTCTATAGATTTTTGCGGTTGAAAATTGCGTCAAGTGACAACAGTGTTACCAATTTGTTAACTACGAGTATTAGAAATATGTGGTCAACTAACTGTGGCTTAATTCGGCTAGCTAATGATAAAACTTATACTGAACCAAATATAGAACTTCTCCTTATTTTCTCACTCTTAAAACTATTGGGAAACTTTGAAACCACGCGAAGAAATAACAAAAAGTTTCGCATAAACTGTAGTTAATATTCATTTCTAGTAAGACGAAACGCGCCCCGTGATCTTAATTAGACGCGAAGAAAAAACAACAAGTTTCACATAAATTATTATTATGTACCTACTACGGCACTAATTGTGCCCTCAAGTAACGGGATGATGAGGTATTTATTTATCTCGTAATTTTAGTGCGTGATTAGTCCGTAGTACATAATAATAATGTGTTCAAATCGCGAAAGTTAACAAACAACTTCTCAAATAAATTGTAGTTGAGTTTCATTTTTAGTTAGGCGAAACGCCCCGTGTTCTTAAATTTGTCTTGATTTCTATACGCTAAAATAATAATACGAGTAGGTATCTGACTACAACGTTAAGTGCCCTGTTCTGTGCGGATGTGGCCTAGTGTTCATCCAATCACCGAGCCCAAGTTGTTTAAATGAAGACCTGTGGTTGGCTATGACCAAGCCGCAGCCGCAAGTCGTAGCTGTCTGCAGAACGCCTTAATCTTATCTTATAATTCACGAAGACTAATGTTAGAGGTGAACAATCAACCACTAACTACGTACCTACTTCCAACCGGTACTTCTACAAATCCATACAAACGGAAGACCTATCCTATAAACCACTAGACATATTCCGCAGTGTAAGTATTTTTCAACGGCAAATAAAAAGCCTTTTGCATTCAGAATTTACTAAGACTCTGATGCAAAAATAAACATCTTCGTCAAGGATTGTATGCAAATCTGTACACCATTACTGCAGCTTATAAACGCAGAGGCCCGCTTTCATGCATGTTGCATAAATATTCTTCATTAGAGAGTTTACCGAAAAGACGCTGTCCCAAGTAAATCGAAGTCTTTGCTATGTGCGTATATAAGCAGGCTTTGCTAGCAGTAAATTAATGTATTAATGTATGCAAGCCGTGGTGGTCTAGTGGTAATGACACCTGCCTTACAGTCGTGAGGTCACGGGTTGAAATCCCGGTCCCGTGCCAATAAATTCCTTGAAATGTATGTACTCGTACCTACGGAATTTCACACCACTGGCTTTTCGGTGAAGGAAAACATCGCGAGACAACCTGCATACGTCCGTAGAAGAAATTCGATGGCGTATGTGAATCCTACTGTGACTAAGTTTTATATTTACTTCTTTGGTATTTCCGAAATGTAAATTAAATTCACTTGCTTAATTTGTATTGCTTTATACTATGTTGTTGTATTTATCAGCCACAAACTAGTATTTATGGCGTTTGTTAGATTTATCAGATTAGGTTTGCTATAGATTAAAATTGCCAATAAATTTTTAAGTTGAGACATGGCGAAACTAAAATACAAAAAAAATTAGAGGAGAAAAAAGTAGCAATTTTTCTGCATGTTATACATTTATTCCGGCCTAAGATGAACTTAACTTCGTAACAAAGCTACCAAAGATGTTTAGAACTTGTATTGCGTGACTTCACATATTTGTTAACCAGTTGCAACTATTCAGTGCAGATAGAGGGTACAAGGTACAAGGGTCTTTGACAGATCTAAGTAAAATATAGAATATTTTCGTGTACATACCAAGTCGATTTTTTGTGTTTCTGATGCTAGATAGAGGGATGATGTAATAATAAACTAATTTTATATGTGTGGAACAGCTTTGAAATTGTTACAAACCAACTTATTGAATTACAGTTTCACTATTTTACAAAAATACTTAAAATTAGCAAAGCTTGCAAATAAAAACAAGAACACCGACTTATAAATAACTTAGAAATCAGATGTAGGACATAGGTACCTATCAAAAGTTAGATCCTTTACTTTTTGATTTGAAGATGTATTGTATGTTCTTCATTATAATCATCAGCTTATTTTGGTCCACAGCACAGCAAAGCAAACGCATCCGCCCTCATTCACTTAAAATTCCAACATTGAAAATACTTCACTATTCAAAAAAGTTCACATTTTGTTTTTTTATTGCAGGTAAGAAATGTACAAATCGAATTCTCAAAAATTATCTGCGATTTTATTTAAATATATAATCATTATTGGGACCACATATGTACTCGCCAAGACAAATCAAACGAGCCGAAATTCGATAGGGTAGCGTCGTTTCATTACAGAGTTCCTGAAAGACAAACTACTCGCTAAGACCATTGAAATGAACCCATACTCGATAGGTCGTGTCGTTTTATTGCTAAGTTCCTTTGACCACCTTCCAGCACCATCATCGGATCAGCACCATGTCATCATAATATTGCACTGTCACGCAATTTACACATGTGTGCAAAATTTCAGCTCAATCGGTAACCGGAAAGTGGATCAAATTTAACTTGCACGATTTGATGACAGACCGACAGACAGACAACAGGACAGGTGAAACTAAATAAAAGCTTGTAAAATAGTCTGCTCAGTGAAACAAATGCACATATCAACAAAGAAAGGGACTTCTAAAAGGAGTTCTCAAACAAAGCTCTCTGCTCTATAGAATATGGCCCCGAGACGTATCGCCTGACCTATCTTAATGGATTCCATTTCGCCTCTGGCGTCTGTATCTCGAGGATAAGCAATCCTGGCGCGTAATAAAAATGCTCATTCCTAAAAACTAGACACATTTTAGCTGACTTCTTAAGAAGTTGTCAGCTGTATGTCTATTTTTATCCGACTTCCAAAAAGGGGGAGGTTCTATGTTCGTGTGTATGTATTTTTTTTTGTGTATGTTCATCGATAATTTCGCCAATTGTAAACCGAATCGAAAAAATATTTTTTTTTTGTTCGAAAGGGTATACTTTCGAGATGGTCCCATATAAACTTTACAGAAATCGACTTAGCCGTTTTTGAAAGATCAACAATAATGTAAACAATTCTAGCGAAATATTCGAATTTTTTACACGATGGAAGGCGGTTTTGCCATTTTTTGTGCAAAATAATTATGTGTAGATATATTGTGTAGTAGATGCCCGTCCCGGCTTCATCCGGGTACGAATGGCTAAAAAAGAGAAAAAGTAAGGATCCCTTTTTTTCTTTAAATATAACTAGCGACCCGCCCCGGCTTTGCACAGGAGTATTATACATTATAAACCTTCCTCTTGAAACCTTTTATTTATGTAAAAAAAACGCATCAAAAGCCGTTGCGTAGTTTTATAGATATAAGCATACATGAGGACAGACAGCGGGAAGCTACTTTGTTTTATACTATGTAGTGATAGAGCTTATGTTCACCGGAGATAGTGTAGCTTTCCAACAGTGAAAGTATTTTTCAAATTGGTCCAGCAGTTTTGGAGTCTATTCGATGCAAACAAACAATCAAATATTTCCTTCTTATAATATTGGTATAGATTTCAAAAATTACTTTGTCATTTTTAGAATGATTCCTTTATGTACTTTTCAATGCTGCAGTCGTGATTAAATGTAAGAACTTTTTTAATTTTCAAAATTCGTGCATGCCCATGGTCGTTAGTTAATGGATACCTATAATCTAAATGTTTGTATTATTCTAAGATCTTTCATTTGTGCAACCTACTATCATGTCAATAAATAGGTACTTTGATTTTGTTACTAATTACTTAGTTATCAAAAACGTGTACACGCAAGATTTTGATAGGTTTTGTAAACAAAATATTGCTTTTTTCTTTTTGTACAGATAAGATATTTTAGGGTTCCTTACCCAAAGGGTAACGGTACGGGTACGGGACCCTATTACTATGACTCCGATGTCCGTCTGTCTGTCTGTCACCAAGTTGTATCTTATGAACCGTGTTAGTAAGACAGCTGAAATTTTCACAGATGATGTATTTCTGTTGCCGCTCTAACAACAAATACTAAAAATAGAATAATATAAATATTGCTCCCATACAACAAACGTGATACTCATACTCATTTATTTATACAAAATTGCATACGTCAAAAAATTCCAGTAGGTAGTCAATAATAATCATAATTATGAGTTACACTAATAAAAATAACCATTAATTAAAATTAATTAAAAATAAAATAACAACAATATCAAATGTCAAACGAATAAAAATTAAATAATTTTAGGATATTTTAGGAATTTTTCGCTCACTATTAATAACGGCAAGAGGAATGGGGATACTCGTAAGTGGGCTTCAACACGGTACGGAACCCTTCGTGCGCGAGTCCGACTCGCACTTGGCCAATTATTTGTGGACTGCCAAGAAAGAATATTTTTTTTGTCAACGTTTAATACATGAGGAAACAATTATGATTGGAGAAAAATTTTGAAAAGAGCAGCATTGTCGCTACATGTCAGACATTTACTACCTACTGCTCAAAAAGAAGAATACTTTAAAATTTTACAGAAAATAAGTAAAGTAGTTAATAACATAAACAACACTTATTAAATTGCAACCGATTATAAAGACTTCACGCGAATCGATTTTACTCAAGTTCTACGAAAATATATCCATGTCGTGCCGAAACAAAAAAAAATGCCAAGTCGGTGGAGCCGAACAAACAAGAATATCAAAACGTATTCCTTTAAGGTAAACACAAATAACGTAGAGTATCCTAAACATAAATTTCAGTTTAGAACTCGACTTGGAAAACATGTTACATCTTTTTATGGTCCAAAAGGTTCTCGATAAATGCTTGGTATCGGAGTTCGAAAGATGGTAAAGCTTACCCTTAGTCCTTTATGGATCAGCGTGGGAATCGAATGGGAATGCAAGTTCCTTGATTATCTCCTAATAATATAAGTTTTACGATTGTAAATTTAAAGTGTGATATAAAATTATGGACGCCGAAAGTTTGTCGGCGGTAAAATAATGTGATGTGTACATATAGGATATATCATATAGGAAATATTTTATATAGCCCAGAGAAAGGAAAAAGGCCAACCAGTAGATCACAAGCTGGAAAACCGGCATGGTTAGAGCGGAAAGCTATACATGGATAAATTTCACGCCTGATTGGTCACATTCATTATTTGGTTCGTCATTGTGCTAGTGCATGGTGATCATATGAATGTACTGTAATGTACCAGCCATTTAATAGTCCACTGCAAGACGTAGGTCTACCTACGAAGGGCGATTGGGACATGTCCACCACGTTCCAGTGCGAGTTGGTGGATTCATACTCCATCGAATTTCTTCTACGGACGTATGCACGATGGTTATCAGTTATCACCCAAATCCAGTGGTGTGAAATTTCGTACATATAAATGATCGTGATTTGAACCCACGACCTTAGGATTGTAAGGCAGGTGTCAATTTCTAGATCACCACGGCTATGAATATTAAGCAAGTCCCTAATCTTAATTCTAATTTAATAGGGCGATTGCCTTATTTTTATTAACATCTGAATTTTACCTGTGCCTTCGAAAAATACCAAAAATGCGTTGGATGCTAGCCTTTATCCATCTGTTCACTGCAAATTATACGATTAGCATATGTGGAGTAGTACACGTTTACTTTTAATCTGCTGATAAAGTCAAAACCGCCGAGTACTTTCAAAAATTCATAGCGTAAGATGTCCATGATAATGTGGTAGAATACCGACGCGCTATATTTAACCCGCTTACAGTCAGTCTTCTAAGAAATATGTAACTACGAAGATATCCTAAATCCGAAAATTAGTGGATGTCTTATAGTTGCAGCTTGACTGCCTCGGTAGCTCAGTGGTTAGTGACCCTGAATTCTGGATCAAAGAGGCGTGGGTTCGATTCTCGATTCCCACCCAGGGCAAGCATTTATGTGATGAACATTGGTGAATGCTCTGTGTTTCGATCTTATTTAGGTACTATCAATATATAATAAGAATGTATTTAAAATCTGTATATGTAGTATACCAATCTCTGGCAGCCATATAACAAGCTTTGCTTTGTTTGGGGTCAGAGACCGTATGTAAGATATTTATTTATAGTTGATATGATGATGAAGTATTACTGGCTTTTGTGGCCCTTAAACATGAAACTCTTACAGACTTTTCAATGATACGACTTTGTGATGTACCTAAGAGTTTTACGTCCATTAAAAATTTACGCGTGAATTTACGTGCCACTTTCATTTTATGTGCCATTTGGTGTCCATATTTTTATATCGTAATTTATGGAAAGACGTGAGTTCACAATCGTAGTATTAAAAGTTGGATAAACGACTTACCGTCTTGTAGGGTTCTTTATAATACTTGAATGTGTACATATTTTTAGTACATTATGTACATTTTATTTTTAATAAAAGTCACAAGTTCAGAACGCTAAGCTACGCCGCTACGCTTATGTGACTACTTCTTTTAGAGCTTAGGTGTTATACTTGAGTTTATCTTGGAATAAATTTGCAACCTTATGTTGTGATAAGGTCAATCTTACACTCTCGCTGTAACCGTGACTAACTGTTATCCTTTTATTTTTGAGTCCTTTTGAAAATAGAAGAAAAAAATTATCTTATTCTGCTTGCATCTTTTCGCATTCCGATTTTATCTAAACAAATATTTTGTATTTGGCTTATGTTTATGGCTTTGCAAAAATATATTTTATACAAGTATATTTCAAAATAAAAAAAATAAGGTGTTTCTATTTAAATTAGTACGTAAATATCACAAATACGTAATTAAAATAATTTAGGATTTAACTTAATAGAAAAAGCGACATGTTTTTGAAATTTCCAGTTTGTCATTGTGTGGGAAACAAAAGTGTGTCAACGACAAGGTTTATTGGGCACATGTTTTCGGATTTTTCTTAATATAGGTAAGTAAAAGCATGTGTAAAAAAAATTCTAAAATACACCTAAACTCTTTGATATCACCAATATGATTGCATTTAACAAGAGAGTATCGGCGAGAGTGTACAGCCCGCGCTAGCTTCCCTCCCAGATTGACTCGCCTCGTATTTGCCTATCTTTGATTATATTGTATCTGTCTTCCGAATATGCTGAGCAAAACGGCCCAAAAAATGTATGGTCCATATATGGGGCCTATCCATACAAATTTTAGTAGGTTCGGTCTTGTGGTGTATGTATTTGCTTGAATGTGTGTTTTAATTGAAATGCGTGTGAGTTTTTGAAATCACCAATTTATTATTATGTGGAGAAAAAAAGTGCATCGGCGAGAGTGTACAGCTCGCATTAGCTTTCTTCCCAAGTTGAACTTGCCCCGTATTCGCGTACCTACTAACTGGATGATTTTGCCAGCTCGAATCGATTTCACAAATAGTGGCTCGTAACGCATGTCTTTCTAATGCGCTCCACAACACTGACACTGCGCTGCACGCTTTCGTTCTCCGTAATGAAGTGTGAACAGAGCCACTGATTTTATGCACCGACGGCACTGACTTTATATTTATTATGGCAGTAAGAACTGTACTGTACTGTACCAGCCTTTTTAATAGTCCACTGCAGGACGTAGGCCTATGCACGAAGGGTGATTGGGCCATATCCACCACGCTGGCCCAGTGCGGGTTGGTGGATTCACATACGCCATGGAATTTCTTCCATAATGCAGGTTGCCACACGATGTTTTCCTTCACCGAAAAGCCAGTGGTGTGAAATTCCGTACATAAATTCCAAGGAATTCATTGGTATTGGACCGGGTTTGAACCCACGACCTCACGATTGTAAGGCGGGTGTCATTACCACTAAACCACCACGGCAGTAAGAAAGCTGTAGCTTTATTTTACCAAGTGAAGCCCGGACGGACGTATGGACACGAGATCGAGTAAGAACAGGACAAAAATTGAGCTCTTGAATAGTAATTTCCACTCACCCCACCAAAATTCAATCTTCTTTTTTTGATCCTTCATTGAAATTGTAACTTTTTAACTTTTTTTAGATAATGTTAAAACGTTATCAGAAAATTATTTGTGCACTGAGGGATTAAGTTTTTAACTTTTTGAGTTACACTTTATTAGTAAAAAAAAAGAGAAAACTAATACACAGCTCGGTGGTTATTAACCTTGGACTGATTTTAAAAAGATACTAGATATTCTTACTTCTTAGCCATTCTTTTTTAGTAGTAAGCCATCCATCATAAAAATGAGGTATTATCTTCATCACTATGATCATCATCATCGTCTACGGAAACCTATCATGCGCGCATGACAACCCCATCTTGACAACTTATTAAGTCAGTATTTCCATGGTATTTTGTTACTGAATACATTATGCTAGTGTGTGCGTCACAGTAACAGTTAAATTGCGTTACTGTTACATGTCACCAGATTTTATGCACCACTCGGCCTTTCCAACGGTCTAGGCTTGATTAGTGTAGCAATTTCGCTCGAGATAGTTTTACTTTACTCGTTTTCGTGAAACTTTTTGTACGTTACGTAATGTCTTTTAAAACGAGATAGTTTTACTTTACTTCGTGAAACTTTTTGTATGTTACGTAATGTCTTTTAAAACGAGATAGTTTTACTTTACTTCGTGAAACTTTTTGTATGTTACGTAATGTCTTTTAAAACGAGATAGTTTTACTTTACTTCGTGAAACTTTTTGTATGTTACGTAATGTCTTTTAAAACGAGATAGTTTTACTTTACTTCGTGAAACTTTTTGTATGTTACGTAATGTCTTTTAAAACGAGATAGTTTTACTTTACTTCGTGAAACTTTTTGTATGTTACGTAATGTCTTTTAAAACGAGATTGTTTTACTTTACTTCGTGAAACTTTTTGTATGTTACGTAATGTCTTTTAAAACGAGATAGTTTTACTTTACTTCGTGAAACTTTTTGTATGTTACGTAATGTCTTTTAAAACGAGATAGTTTTACATAATTTGAGTCGATTTCAGTTTAAATTTAGGATTTCTTTTAAAGTGTACTAAGTACCTAAATGTGCTAGTGTCTTATTTTGTTTCTCTTAGCTTCTCTTAGCATCACCATCATATCAACTATAATTTATTATGTCTACTCATGAACGTAGGCTTGTGCTATAATTTTTTAGTAAAACCGGTTAAAACAACTTACAACCAGTGTCTTTTTGCGATTTACATCAATTTATTAGTCCACCTTGTATACTTCACACGGTGCAATATTTTTGTGTTCTTATTGTTATAACTTGAAAAAAAAAAACTTGTAGTGCCTCGAATATGCAATTAAGTTTGCCCTACTAGTTATTTTACTTATTTTAAATAGGTAAATATTTTTTGAGTATTTGCAGACTCGAGTATAAACCGTTACTTATATTTTTATTATAAAGTGAAACTTATTTGAAATGCATGAGATCAAAATCTGTTCGTATCCATACACAAATACTAAAATCTAGATAGTGAATTAAACTTAGCAACGCAATTAGGTTTTCTGATTTACTCAAATAGTAGTTGTCGTGCGTGTATAATATCTTAGCATTTAGTCAAAGCGGACGAAATTACTATAATTTATTAGTTTAAATTTAAACAGTCCGATGAATAAAGCTCAGATCATCCGTATGTCTCGTCGATTCAGCCGTAGGACGTCCAATGCTGGACATAGATCTTCTCAATTGATTTGGAAACTGGGTCGAAGCATGATTTCAGGCATACGAAAGAGCCAAATCAACGCAATCCTGCAATCTCGGTGAACCTTGACTTAACTATTTGATTTAAATTGAAAATAATATGAGCGTATTAAAATACTGACACAAGACCAAAATGGTAAATTATTGTCTTAGACCTAGTTTGGGGCTTTTAACTTGTTCATCTTTATACAATGCGTAACATCAAATCATTTTAATGTGTTTTTAGGACATCTTCAATATAAGAGATGTAGATTACCTATGATGGCTTTTATTGATTTTTTTGATAGGTATATTTATTGTTTATTACTCTTTCACGATGCAACACAGCGACCTTTGCGATTGACTTGATTTTTTGCATGTTTATAAGATCGGATTTTGATCCCGGAAAAATAAAAGCTTCTTAAGGGATAGCACAAGAACCAAAATATCATGCAGGTGAAACAATGAGTACAAGCTATAAGTAGTCTATAAGTAGGTAAATCTATGTATGTACTAGAAAGTATGTAGGTATCTATGTACTCATAAGTTTGTTTTGGAGTATCGTATGAGTATATGCCTCATAGATGTTAATAAATGCATTTAATTTCCCATTGCATGAGTGCGAGCGTGGGCGAAGTGTGATGATGGACTATTCAGTAGTGGCTTGATATAGTTGGTCTAATTTATAAGGGATACTATTTTTACTTTTTAACATGAATGTTGAACTTACTATAGTTGATGTTGCCAAATAGTATATAATGTTTCTCAAACTAAGATTAAATAAGTTGAATATTTTGGTCTAATCTGGTTGACAAGATGACTAGGGTATATTATTTGGTGAATCGCATTATTTTGAGAAATAAAAGTACATAAAACACAAAGTAAGTAAACGGGGCTCTCAGATTATGCACAAGTAAAGAAAATAAAGGTAAAGGCAATCCATCATCCATGCACAAAGTAAACACTAGATATAAGACACAAAACGGCCATAAATTTGTTTTAGATCTTTTAACTGCAATAAACGAAAGACTCACAATGTGAAAAATATATTGGACATTATTTGTGCGGATACGGACAAATACTGTTAAAAAACTATTTAATACTTTTATTACACAATAATCGCTATCGGTTATACTTTGACTCCACTCCCAGCTACTTAGCCTGTCGTTGTTCATATCTAAAAAGTTTCGCCCCCGCACTCTCGAAGGCATCTCTTCACACCTAGGAATTCAATTAATCTAAAAACACCCGCACCACTGGCCGGCCGCAGCTCGTGACTAGTAATTACTTTTTGTTACAAAAAGAAAATAAATCCTTTATCTCTCCCCTACTCGACAAAATAAGAAGAAAAACTTAACCGACTAACGGGCTCCGGAACAATCGACCATGATACGCTTTTTCTCGTTACCTTCAAAAACGTATCTTATTAAACGAATATTCTAAAATAGAAGGCATAATAGCATCACGGACAAAAGCGATAACTAGCCAACAGTAAATTACAAATAAGATTTACGCGTACCATTCATCATTCGAGAATTAATCTCTGTGTTTCTCTGCATCGCCTAAAGATATTTCAATATGGCTGGAAAGAATCCCATTTATTCGAAGGTGCCTGCCGACTTGGCCTCATATTTCTCCGGGAGTAACAAAGACCCGGGATCGTGGTTTGACCTCTAGGCGGGAGACGAACAAGAAGTAAAAAACAGCCGCACGAGCAGGCAAATGAAATCGAAATAACGTAACGTCCAGGCGAGGCAAGGTCCCGCGGAATGAGATACGGTCTTTTGATTAGCCATTGTCGGGACGCGAACGTGGAGTCGACTTGCATCGGTGAGGCTTTTGATCTCGCTAAACCAGATATTTCACCAAATTGTTCGTCTTTATCTTCGAACAAAAAACGCCGTGACTGACGCTTGTCTAGTAGCGGCCGCTATGATCTCGGTCCACATAAATTTACATAAAATTATGCAGATACAATTTTTTACTACGATATAAAATGTACTTCTGAATCGTAAAGACAAAAATTAGCTTTACTGCCATTTAAAATAAATGTTCTTGTCTAATTTCCAGATAGTGAATATTGATTTATTACAGCCGATTATAGATTTATGTAGAGCAATTAGTAATGTTGTTAGTTGCTAGGGATTTCCATATCACGTGTTCCTTTATTGCCTCCAACTGCTAATGTTTCGAAGGGTGTAAGTCACGCTCGACCCCGAAAAGAAGCAAACTAACTTCCTTTCTTTAATTACATGCAAGTCGCAAGTCTACGCTAGGGTTTCACCCTCTACCCGTCACGCGATCATTTTGCGAGAATAAGTAAAAAAGTAAACAGTTCGAAGTTCCCATATTTCTGCGATCACTCGACGTCGAGTCGAGATTGCCTCTTCAAACACTCATCGAACTTCGTCCTTCAAACGGCAAAGTTTCCTCAACTTCTTATTTAACTTCCAGATGAACTGCACTGACGCTATTTATTAACCTCTATTACCCGTGTAATATTTCAGTGGAACATAAATTCAAGACGTCGATAAAGGAAGCTTTTGTGCGTCAGATTTTATATTGGATATCTACTCTAAAGGTTTTAGAGGCGCATAATCCGGCCGTTACAAAAAGTAGACTCGCGCTGCGATAAAACGTGCAATAAGAACATCAAGCAGGTATAGGGCTATGTGTAGGATAGATGTAAGTGTTGTGGACGCGGGCAAGGCAAGGCAAGACGGCCGGCCCGGCTGGTCGGTCCGCGGTAGTCGACCGGCTATAGCTCTAGTACCGTACAAGCCAACGCGCGCTACGGACGCACCGCGCCGTGGACTTGACAACAAACTGTGTAACTTGCCGAGTGTTTGGACAGTGTTGTGTGTGAGGGGTGGAGATTTTGGCGGGAGGAAAACCAGGGCGAAAGTTACTTTACATAACTGCTGATAAACTGGAGCTTTCGGAATTGTTGCGTGATAACAGTGAGTACTGAGCGCTATTATTTACTTGCCACTTTAAGTGCTAAGTTCAATTTATGAACTCTAAGCATGTTCAATTTATATAGAAAACTGTATCGCAAATTGGAATGGTATCGTAATGTACAAAGTAACTTAAATCATAAAATACAATATGTTTTACTAAGTTATTACTTTAATTCCAACACTTTCATATGAATGCAGTATACGTAATGAAGTAGTGGACGTTGTTTTACGTAAAACCTTACTATTTTTTAAACACAAAGCATTAATTTTAATAAACGTACATGTGTTTGTAGTAACCTTTTGTTTATGTTACGTGACCGAAGTTTTGGATCTGTCTGCGCATGTCTTTGAAGAACCTAGCTCTATATCTACAGTTATAAAACTTTATCCTGAACAGTTTTACTTGGAGCTTTTAGTAATCTTATCTCTTTTGAATGCTTATACAGCCCTTAAGTTTTAATTAAAGTAGAGTTATGATAAATCCCGAAAGTTTGAAAGGATTTTTAATTCTTATCTAAATGTTTGGTGAGCTTATGGCTCAGGCTTCGTTTGAACTATGCATGCCTCGTCGCATTTTTAACCGATTAAAAAGCTATTAGATTTTAGAGCTATATATCCTTAACAGTTACGTGCTCTTAAGGCCATTGAGATAGGGATTGTTTTGCTTCATTTTTCTTTTTAATAGTTTAAGATATGTTAAAGGATTTTAGGGAAGGAATGAGTTCCATTAACGTTTTTTGTATGATAAACATAGACACAATGATTTTTTAATAAACAAAATGTGTGGGAAAAAAAACTCGTCTTCTTTGTTCGTAAAGTATGTACTATTAAGGTAGGTACTTGATACATATATTAAAAAATAAAATGATTTCATTGACGAAGCATACCAAAAATTGATTCGAATACTGAATCATTTTGCTATTTTGAGGGCTTTTTAAAATGAATATTGATTAAATTATTTCTACCTAATATTTTTTGTTACTTAAGAATTATAAAAATATTTAGGTATATGATAAAAAAAACATTTATATCGAAAATTATTATATATCGAACAATTCTCGAGTGGAGACCACGTACTGCCAAGTGCAGCGTAAGACGCCCACCCACAAGGTGGACGGATGAGCTCAGGATCGCGCTGGATACAAGCCGCAAGCTTCTAACCGGTCTTATTGGAGATCCATTTTTAGGGCAGGCCTATGTCCAGCAGTGGACGTCTTACGGCTGACGATGGATGGAAATAAATTCTAAAATCTGTTCACAAGATAAAATATATTACTAAGTATAACACAATATTTTTATAAACACAAAAACATAGTTGAATTCACAATCTTCTTCGAAGTTGGTTAAAACTGCTCTGGATACTAAAATGCAATAAGTATCTCCCGATACAGTGATATTCTAAACTCATGGATTCAGCTGCATAGTTTGCAATTGTTACCGTTATGAAATACGGTTACGAAACCATATATTTCATCTTTATTATTATCGTAACCAACATAACTAATGCATGTGACATATTCTATCATGACGCAAGCAAAACTGAACTCAATCTCTTTACTAAAAGGTTTAATTTAAGAAACTCAGACAGAATTAAATTCATGAGTCAACTAAATCTTTAAAGCTCTACAACAGAGCAAAAATCTAAAGAAAAGAGACCTTCATTTTAAGACTGGTCTAACTGGCTGTTTGTTTTGGAAAATCAAATTAAGACAAGGTATCTTATTAACGACACACAGAAATAACACATATCATATTGTGTATCCACACAGATATTCTAATATTTTGACAGAATAAAAGTCACAGGAAAATGGTCTGAAATTAAAACTTTGAAAACTGCGACGTTTTTACCAAATAAAAATCGTTCAATCATTGAGTGTTATGATGATACAAAAAATCATATCGATTCATTCAAACTTATACAAACTCATTTTGGTGACTTGGAAGTTTTTATTTATACCGCAAATAAGTCCCCGTTTGACCACCTCGCCTCGCCTGATGGTAAGCGACGTTGTGGTCGAAGATGAAGCACGCAGACCTATAAGATACCTATTCACTCTGACCTTGAAAAGCTTTAGATTAAATCTCTTAGGAAACAGGAGAGCAGGAAGACTGTTCCATTCCCTGGCGGTACGAATCAGAAATGTTGAGTTAGCTCACATCAAAACTCGGTTCAAGACATACTTGAACTTTTACGAATTTGTTAATTGTTTAACGTAAGTTCGTATACATAGCCCAGCTGGGTAAACCTGGCGTCAGAGTTTTTTAGCCGCCTGAAGGTCTCTGTCGTGGCTAATCGATTAAAGACAACCGGGGCCTACAATTTAACGTGTCAACCGAGCCACGGTAGCGTACACTTTTTAATGCCACCTGCAGTCATCCAATATAGAATAAATTTACTGACTTTCAGACACGTTTTTTCTTGCGTGCAAATCGTAACAAACTTGTGTATTTTACAAAATTAGTTTAATCTTCATGTTTCCTGTACTAAAAACAGCACAATTTTAGAAATGATTAAATATCACATGATTTTACTAAAATTTGACATCTTTTTAGGGTTCCGTACCCAAAGGGTAAAAACGGTACCCTATGACTCCGCCGTCCGTCGGTCTGTCTGTCTCTCTGTCACCAAGCTGTATTTTAGGAAACTTTCACAAAGGATTTATTTCTGTTGCCGCTATAACAACAAATACTAAAAATATCCCATACAACATACCTGAACTTTAAGCCGTTTTTCGCTCGCTATTAATAACGATTACAAGTACGAGTAGATGCTTGAAATTTTCATAGAATATTTTTGCTCGATATTAATGCCGGCAACAGGAGGACGATGCTTGAAGTATTCACAAAATATTAAGTTTTATATTTTATATTCCCTTCAAAAATAAATAATTAATATAAATTATATTAAGGGGCCTACCATACGGTACGGAACCCTTCGTGAGTGAGTCCGACTCGCGTATTTGGCCGATCATTAACTTAAACAACAATTTAGAAGCTTTTCAGTTTCTGATACTTTAATAAATAATAATAATGATAAAATTACGTCCACACTGACGCTTCTCCACATTATTATTCCACCATGGCCACAGATTACAACCGATAGTGAGATCGTGATCAACTCTAGCGACTCTAGCACCATCTAAACGACAGATCTCAGACACTTATCACTGGTGTCCGTCGATCTCGTTAGATCGCGACACGGCTCATAGACAATGGAGATCCTATAATGGGATTCTTTGGCGAGTTTACTCCTGATAGGTTTGTGGAATAAATGTTAAAGAATAACGGCGACCGTGAGAAGGTCGTGACTAGAAAATCTTCAAGTCACCTGTCCTTGTCTGCTTGATAACAAATAAATTATTATAAAAATATAACTTTTTAAATACAAGCTTTTGAGATCCTGGATATCATGTAGCAGCCGAGTGCAAGCTAAGAAAATAATAATAATCGGCCAAGTACGAGTCGGACTCGCGCACGGATTGTTCCGTACTGTATGGGAGCCCCCCTTAAATGTTTATTTTATTTTAATTTTATTATTGAAGGGAATATAAAACTAAATATTCTTTGAAAATTTCAAGCATAAACACATCTGGCACCATTATTAATATAGAGTGAAAAACGTCTAAAAATTTCAGGTTTGTTGTATGGGAGCCTCCCTAAAATATTTATTTTATTTTGTATTTATTGTTATAGCGGCAACCGAAATACATCATCTGTGAAAATTTCAGCTGCCTAGCTATCATGGTTCATGAGATACAGCCCGGTGACAGACAGACAGATAGACGGACAGACGGACAACGAGGTCTAAGTAATAGTGTCCCGTTTTTCCCTTTGAGTACGGAACCCTAAAAACAAGCCAAAACTCGACACGACGGGTCTATATCTTGTTTAGTACAGGAGTTCGTATGGCCACTTTCAAACCATCACCAGGTCAGTTCCATGGTACCATACTCGTATTATTACATTGTCACGAGATATACATATGCATGCAAAATTTTAGCTCAATCGGAAACGGGAGGTTGGTCAAATAACTTGCAAGATTCCACCCGAACTTACATACTTACATACATCCATTACAAGTTAGATAAAAGCTTGTAAAAAAATAGGCATAATTAATCCGTCAGACTATCAACAAATGTTGCGTAACGTCTTCTCGTCCGACATACCTCAGTGCCTCAAGTCGAAAGTTTTCGACCAGTATATGTTGCCAGTGATGAATTATAGAACAGAAACGTGGTCTCTCACTATGGGCCTTATTAGTGCCTACCTTACCTCCAAGTAGGCTAACGAGTTATGGAGAGGGCTATGGTCGGAGTCTCTCTGCGAGATCGAATCTAAACTGAGGAGAAGACGAAGCAAATTTACCGACATAGCCCAGCAGATTAGCAAGTTGAAATGGTGGTAAGCATGGCACACAGCATGGAAGATAGATGACCCCATCGGTCATCACACATTGCGCTGGATGCAACCCGCTACCAACCGATCTTATGGGAGATCTTTATCTTGATCTTTTTTTTCGAACTTACGAACGATTGTACACATATTTTTTCTTTTGTAAATTAAATAAAAAAATATGAAGATAGGTAATTTCTGTTAAAATTCCGGGAGACATTACAACTATACTTTTTCATATAATAGTGACGTCATGTACCTGTCATATAGCTCTGTTAAAGCAAATTACGAGCGCACTTAAACATAGTACTATTTGAGCACATTTAAAGACAACGTGAACTCGTTGTATGTAACAAGTATAGTACTGACTCCATAAGTGATTTTAAATACTAATAAATAATATTTTGATGGTTAATTTTCTGCATGTTAAAATAGTAATATGCTATAAAACTGACGTATTTATGAATATTAATAATAATTTTAATAGAATGCCAGATAGTGTCCCTATTTATTGGTCACTTCGATTAATAGATTAAATGGTGTGAACTTTTGAAAGGAAAGACTATTTTATCATAATAACTACCAACCAAGCATTTTAGTGTTACTCTTTTATGGATTTTACATTGATAATTGAAATTCGATAATGTTTGTATAATCCTAAAAACATTTTACAATATGCAACTTAGATGGTATGAACTATTGAAAGAAAAATTCGTACTATTATATTGTAATAACTAGCAACCAAGCATTCTAGTGGTATTTTTTATGGATTTTACATTAATAATTCAAATTCGATAATGTTCGTATAGTCCTAAAAACATTTCAATTAGCAACCTAGGCTGTTAAATCAAGATCCGTACCTAAACTTCTTGGAAGTTTGTTAAAAATATACAACGTCGTATCATTTCATTCGAAGTAAACCCAAAAGAAACAAAATAAATGCGCACACGCACGCGTTGATGTCTTTTGTATGAAGCTACGAAGCGCAGGCGCGTAACATTGTAGCAAAGATATTTATTAATAAAGCCATCGTACAAACCGCATTGTAATTCATTTTAGTTTTGTTGTATCTCGAAATATTTATGTGGAAGATATGCGACGCTTTAAAAAACTAAATAACTGCATCCGTTTGCGAACTACACACAATGTATTGTGCTACATCAATAGACACACAGATACATACGTCAAATAAATTGCTGTGTAGTCAAAAGGGAATTACTATAGTTATCTATCTATCTATCTTCTATATTTAAATATGAATCGTGGTTGTTAGTCTCGCTAAAACTCGAGTACAGCTGAACCGATTTGGCTAATTATGGTCTTGAAATATCTGTGAAAGCTAAGGGAAGGTTTAAACGGTGTAAAAATGTAGATAGCAAAATAATAAAAACGTGAATTTAATTTTCCCATACAAAATGTTCCTGCATGTAAAAGTTGTCATTGACAATTGACAGATGGTGAGATGAAGTTCACCGGGTCAGCTACATTATAAAAAGCTATGTCTGTAGATCCTCGGTTTGTGTTTGTGGTGTCTGATTCATATATTATAGTCCACTACGTAAGTCCCATTTTTTTTAGTAAGATACCAATTGGATACCAAGCACAGCTGTGCCGCTCATGATTACGTTTTGTATATCGCTAATCGGATTCGATATTTTTACGGCTTTTCTCGCATGCTCTTGGCCGTGTTTTGTATCTTGCTAAGAAAATATAGTAGGTTCACGTACTAAATGCTCCGCCCAGCTCTGCTTGATTTTGGCCTTAAATTGCTCACTCGTCGCTTTTGGTTCAAACCTTAAATTGCTCGTGTAGATGGCGCTTAAGTATTGTCTTAGGAATGTTGCTGTTACGGACAGTATACTTTGTAAGTTAGTGGCCAGTTCCAATCGCTACAGTAATGTTATAAGGGTATAAAGGAATCGTGAGGAGAGCGCGGCCCACTCGAATTATAAACAAAGCAGATATCCTCCTATTACAGACGACTTATGGGCTACTTGAATGGCCAATTACGGTGATGAACGTAGTCTGGAAGATGCGGGCTGGTTTAATTATGGGGCTCCCATACAGAACGGAACCCTGCGTGCGTTTCCTATCGCAGAATAGCGTTTGCCTTGTCAGCTAGTACAGCAACAAAATAATTTAATGTTTTTTCATTTTTCTAAAAGAAAAAACAAGTTCAACAAATCGCAGTATCACTTTTATTACTATTCAAGCTTGTTAATATTTTTATCAATCAATCTATGAGTTTGTGCAGTTAAAACTTGGCTACAAAAATAAACTGAATAAATGAATATTTTAGCATACAAATGCTTTTCCTCGGCTTAACCTTTGTACGACCAAATTCGATTTTGTTATTTCCCCTCATTACAGAACGAAAGCTAAAGAGTAAATTGTAAGAAAGTATAGATACTGGTACAATTAAATTAACATTTTTCACGTTAAACATTTTTCTAGTTCCAAACCGGGCTATCTGCTTGCACTGTGTTAAACTAAAAGAAGCTGTCTAAGACCATCATCGTATAGAACATTTTTTTTTAATGAGGACTACCTGTAATTTGACAATAAATTAAAAATTTAAAAAAACCCCCGACACATTGACAACCATTTTGGGCACATTTGTAGAATTTTGGTTCTTCCATCCCCACTTTAACCCACCATAACTCTTAAACGGCTCAATCGATTTTTATAAAACATAGCTAAGAACACTCTCGATTAAGTCTCCTTTCATACAAAAAAAAACTAAACTGAAATCGGTTCAGTGGTTTGGGCGCTATGATGCCACAGACAGACAGACAGACAAACAGACACGTCAAACTTGTCAAACTTATAACACCCCTCTTTTGCGTCGGGGGTTAAAAAACCAGAAAGCTGTCTCAAAATAAGCTAAATTGCTAACTCAAATTCGGCAAAATGTATGAAAAAGCAGATTTTAATTTCAATTTTGGGTTCACATTGCAAAAGTTTTTAAAATAATGATGGCGTAAATCACCCCTATCCAACTTAGAACACACATCTTTTTTGGATAACTTGGCACATTATATCAGTATCAGTACCGGCGCTCGCACCATCGATGGTAGATTTTTGTCGTTGGTCCTTAAACGTTAAACTTCAGCGTAGAAATATGAGGTAGTAATCGTAAAAGAGATTAGGTCTTATTCCCTTGATTTATATCTCAAATCTTTGAGCATCAATAAGTTGCAAACACTTTATTACAAATCGATTTGTGTTTTGTTGTTGTGCTTTAGTGACGAGATGACGCAATATAAAAACACAGATTTGGTACGACAGTAGTAAAAACGTTGATATTTGTAACAATAAAACCCTCAATAATTTTTATGCTCTGCGATTTTACTAAAATACATGTCTTAGTGTAAGACCTATACATTATTGTTAGCTGCGCTTATTAAAGAGGGTACCTACACATAGTCGCAACACACTTCGGTATTGCGACGGTGAGGAGTATATGGAATGAGGGTAGACAGAGAGATGGTTTGGGCGACGGGCTGGAGTGCTAGTCTGTGATAGTGATCAGTGGTGTACAAGTGTGAAACAACTTTGATAAGCCAGTAGCTGGAGCAAGCCTTGTAAGTACTTTGAGTTTTATAATGACTGCAGAGATATTGGAGGTCCGTATTATTGTCCAATGGTGTATCATCTGAGTGTCCTACTAGCTAACAATATACACTATTACCTAAAATGAGGAACAAACTATTAACCACGTTAATTTATACCTGTTTTCGCTTTTATTGACTTCTGAAATTATTCGTTGAGCCGTCATAAAAAAAATATAAAAGTCACGAGATGGTGACGCTCATTGTACAACAGTACCTACCTATACATAACTCCGTGATTTGACGTAATAAAGATCGTTCCTTCAGATAGTGGTCATTCGCCCTGGTTTTAAGGGCCAGTGGTCAAACCACCTAGCACCTACCTAACCCTAGATCTAGGTCGGCTCACTACGTGTTCTCCATTATTCATGCCCGATTGTTCTTTGACGGAAAATCGTTAGCACTGGTGACTCATTAAAGAAATTCGACCATTTACTAGATTGCTCTGAGATTCTGTCTACCGATAAACTATCGGCTTGCTTTAGTACTGGATTAACCATATATAACGAGACTAGTAATTGTTAAGGGCCCGTTTTGCAAGGGACCCCGTCGTCGCAAATAACATTAAATTTACATTTTATTGAAATTGACCGAGTCGTTTTTGAAAAATCAATAATAATGTTATAAAATTACTATATTTCTTGGTATCGGTTTTGGAAGGCCTGTTGGCCGTCCAAAGTACAGGTGGAAAGACGAAGTGGAAAATGATCTTCGCAAGCTCGGGATTGATGTCTGGCATGAACTTGTCCAAGACAGAGAAGAGTGGCGACACGTAGTATCGGAGGCCAAGACACAATTTGGGTCGCTGCGCCAACATAGTAAGTAAGTAAAATTACTATATTGATGACACATACACGATGTTTCGTGCGTATTATTTGTGCTCTGTACACGTTTGAAGTCTGTTGTGCCATTTTGTCGAAAGATAAATTAGGGATTAGGGGATTTTTTCAACCTAAGTACTCAGCAGATCAAGGCTTTCTATAGTGATTGCTAAAGGGCCCGCGCTTGCTCAATCCGATACTGACTGACTTACTTGTAAAATACAAAGACATTTTATAGATAGTATCTGGTTAGAATTTAGGTATTTCCAATTAGCTTTATATTGTTATTGATGGAACAGCTTTTTGCTAGGCGTAGCTTTTAAAATAGTTTAAGATAGTATCTGAAATTAATAAACAAAACATCGGAAAACCAGTCGATGGTACAGGAAGCGATATGAAGATAATTTTATTGAATATGCAATGCAATTTCAAATGATAAATAGAATCTGTTACACGTTAGGCTTTAAACTAGTTATGTATTACACAAAATCGTCGTGTTATTGTGTTTCCTTTCAAGCGACAAAACCTGCGAACCAGTTTACACTGTCATCGTAATTATTTACAAGTCAGTCTACTAGAGCATAATATTACCATTGTTATTTGTGTTTTAACCCATTTTAATTAAGGCAGTCAAACAGTGCTAGGTTGCGACGGGTAAAAGCGGTGCGTTTTGCCATATGAGCAAGTTTACACAATATTTGTTTGTATAGATTAGTTATACAAAAAGTTAAAAACGCAACTTTTTATGTCTTTCTAATGGCTCGGTTTTACCGGACCTGTCAATTATATACCACTGTATTGCACACAGTAGACCCAAAACACATTTTGTGATAAATAAACATCTACTTAAAACTCAAATTCGCTAATTGCTGGAGTTTCTGCAGATATGTTGTTAATAATAAATGATAATGTGACAAACATGACTACTATAAAGTTTTGCTATAAAACCGCGCTTTAATTGATTGCCTTTGTTTTGTACACATTGAGTTGCCAGTGCTTATAACGCTAAACAGTAAGTACCTACGTAAATTTCTTTCTGTATTTTCATTTTTATTAAGTTAAAGATAAGTATAATTGCAATTCCAATATCCTTATCTTTAACTTAGGTAATAAAAAAGAAAATACAGAAAAAACATTAACGTAGATAAAATAACAAAGACTTCAGATTGAAATGGCATACCTATTACCTACATTTTACGTTTGACAAAGTAGGTCGAGTTCTTTTGAAATATTCTTTATTTTCGTGACTCAGCATTAACAGGTAGCCAAATAGGAATCTTCGCCATATTCAATGTTGGCTTCGACCTTGACAGCTGTCACTTGTCTATGTAACACCAATTGTCATGGAATAGAATCGATAGTAAGTAAGTAAGCAACAAGGACTTTATGTGTACTACGCACAACTGGACAATTATCCTAAGGGAAAAAGGATAGTTATAGTTGAACTTCAATTAAAAATACAATTTAGTAGTTGTAGAGCTCTACTTTGCTATCTATATGTGCTCTTAGGTATCTAAACATAATGACATTCCTGTTACCAATCCAATCCTTTTTGTTTTTCTTTTTGTACTTATATGCCGCACTGACCAATGCCTAAGCAAAATAATCGGCCAAATGCGACTCGGACTCGTACACGAAGGGTTCCGTACCTATCATATGGAAGCCGGAATATTTTTAAAGTGAATATTTAACTAAATATTCTGTGAATATTTCAAGCATCTACCTGTCTCGTCTGTTATTAATATCGTCTGTTATTAAAAACGACTAAAAATTTAGGTTGGTTGTATGGGAGCCCCAACATATTTTTTTCCGGTTTTAGTACCTATTTGTTGTTATAGCGGCAACAGAAATACGTTATTTGTGAAAATGTCAATGTTCTAGCTATCACGGTTCATGAAATACAGCCTGGTGACATACAGACACACGGACGGACATCGGAGTCTTAGTTATAAAAATAAAAACGGGACCCGTTTTTACCCTTTGGGTACGGAACGATAAAAAGAAATTTGATGGTTTGAGGTTCAATTTATCACACATTTTATCAGGAACTTAAATACAAAATTATGATCAATTTGGCAAACTTTGTCCATTAGGATGTGACTCCAGTAATACACCTACTATGGTTGTGGTAATAGCAATTATAAGAATAGCATGTGGGCAACGAACTTCATTCATTTACTAGGTATGTAAATAGCTAAAAAAACATTTTTTGTAGTTCTTCATGGAAAAGTTTGATTTGAGCGATTACGCAACTTTGGTTTTTTGATAGTTCAAAAACATTTAATGAATAAAAATCAATGGGACAATGGGTTAGAATTAACCATTTCCGATTGTTTAATTCTTTTCAAAAATTAATTATTTATTTGGCCGTATATTCAAGCTATTTTAGAACTGAAGTCAACAATTGAAGACCACTATTCTAATTGTTCAACTTATCTGTTAGTAATAAATCAATTGAATTGAATGTATACACATATTATTATACGATGTTATAAATTAATATTATTTATATGAACCTATGTATCACTGATCTACCTGTAAGACCCGGATCACAACGGAGTTGGGACGATGCGTTAGGCAAACACATTTTCACCCAACTGTGTGACGGAGCATCTGGAACTGAGTCAGCTCGCCTCAAAGCAGTGTCCAAGAAGGAGTCAGGTGCCTGGCTTCATGCCCTACCTTCGCCTTACTTGGGTACGCTGCTGGACAACGACTCCCTCAGGGTAGCTACAGGTCTTCGACTCGGTTGTTCAGTGTGCGAGCCCCATGTGTGCGTTTGCGGTGCGAGGGTAGAGCCCAATGGATACCACGGGCTCAGTTGTACTAGATGTCTTGGACGCAGACCTAGACATCACGCAATCAATGAGCTTATTAGGAGAGCGCTCATTTCAGGCGAAACCCCGTGCGCTTTGGAGCCCCCGGGATTATCGCGCGCTGATGGCAAAAGACCCGATGGGCTCACGCTGATTCCATGGCGAAGGGGTAGGTGCCTTATCTGGGATGCCACGTGTATAAGCACATACGCATCGTGCCACCTTTCAGCCACGCAGCGGACCGCCGGTGCAGGGGCAGAAATGGCGGCAAAAGGCAAGCGCCTTAAATACTCTGCCCTGGAATCAGCGTACGAGTTTATCCCATTTGCCGTTGAGACGGCGGGCCCGTGGGGCGAAGAGGCAAAAAAATTCATCTCGGATCTCGGCCGTCGTCTGAGAGAGAGGGGGCGTGACCCGCGTTCCGGGGATTACTTGGTCCAAAATATCTCACTGGCTATTCAGCGCGGAAACGCTGCCAGCATAATGGGCACGTTTGGGCGTAGAGATGCTGAGCGTGGGGCGTATCTCGGTTAGATTCTCGGTTATTAATGTACATAATTTAATATTATATTGTAATTTTATTTGACTTTTGTAATTTCTGTATTATGATGCAATGTAATTTGAGTGAACATTCAATTAAAACACCTATGTATAATAAAGTATTATGCCAAACAGATAAAACCAATCGTGTGACTATTCCAGATAAAACATGTAAATATTTATTATTACCTTCATATTCCATATTCCATCTAAATAAACATGAAAACAGGTTCCACAAATTCGTGCAAGTATTCAAGGCGGCCACATTAAACCGCTCAGACGCTACAACTTACTATTAACAGCGAAAGTTATTACAGTTTTCGAGTGTAAATATTCCCATTCGGTCGCGTCGGCGGCGATAAAGCCGAAATGATTTCGTAATACCTACCTGGCAATACTGGCATACGTCACGCGATGACTCGCGTCCTCTGTCACGATTCACACTATCTCCGTATCGCATACTGGTAACCACAGCTGGTAACTGTGGCACATTTTCCTGAAATGCTTCTTTAAATGAGCTTGTTTGTAACCCCAATGCAAAAAGAAGGATCTTACGTGTTTGTGTTTTTTACTGGACTAGTTTTTAACGTCTGCAAGAAAGGTGTATCTGTGTGTTTGTTGACGGCATCATAAAATTTTAATGATAACTTAGAAGACCCTTGTAGATTGTGCATTAATCTATATGACACAAACATTTGGCCAATGTTTTTTTCATCAATTCGAAATGATTCCAAATGATATTGAATTTGGTATTATAAAATCTCACGAGCTCCAAAACAAGAGAAAATATTGTTCAAAATTTTGAACAGTGCGGAAGTTGTTTATTGAATTAGGTTTTCCATAGTGTCCTAAATAATTAGGGTTTAAGAGAGGCTATAAGGGCCTAAGAGAGGCTAGTTAAGGGTCAAATAGAAAATTACCGTAATCAACGTAACTGTGCGTGACTCGCAGGGTCTCACACGATTCTGTGCTTACAAAACATTATTATCGATAGAAATAGCCTATTTCGCCGTATCGTGTGCCCCATTGAACAGGCAGATACTTCTGAATTATGGGATCCTGGTACTTGGTACCTATTTTGATATTTTTCATTGATTTTCACCCATCCATTTATCAGCCATAGAATGTCAACTACTCCACATAGGCCTGCTTTGTTGGCGATCTAATAAGGCCGGTTGGAAACGGCTTGCATCTTGCGTGCGTCAGAATATTGTTTCTATACTCACATCACTCATATTATCGGTATAATTATTAATAACTAGAGAAACAGATTGATAACTAGAGAAGCAATATTCAAATTTTTATTCCACTTACCTATATACATTTTGTATATTCATTTAAATTGGGTCGTCGTATTTACGATGATATCTGTATTATAACACTAAATTTATTGTACGGTGTCATAATACCTTAGAACATAGCTACCCAACAGTGATATATGGCTATGGGTGATGATGATAATGATATAAATTATATACTTAGATACAAGTAGCGGCACGTAAGTCTAGCGCTGAGGGTACTGTGGAGGGGATGGCTGCGCATGTTGACCGCCTTGCTAAACTCATGCACAGCCATCCCCTCCACACTTCGCTCAGCGCTAGACTTATATGCCGCGACCTGTATCTTTTATAGTAATTTATAGATTTTTTTTAAAGAACAGTCACTCTATTTTCAATTAAAAAAAAAACGGTTCACGAAACCTTGACATTAATGACTTCCTAAGCTTTATTTATTACTTCCAGAGTATCGAAATATACTATTTCAACAACATGAAAACCTCATAATAGTTTTACAAGTTTCAATGTCGAATGTCGCGTGGTCTGCGAAGGTGACTAAAGCTATTGTAAAAATGCCCCTAAAGGGCCAAGGGTCATTAGAAGCCGAATCACCCCTTGTATAACGAACACTGACTTTACGTCACTAGAAAATGAATAATGGAGTTCTTGGCAATTGACCTTTGATTTCAGTGAAATGGTCGTAATGACGTATTAAACGTTCTGTTTCTGTGAAAAAGATTTGAAAAAAATCGGCCAAGTGCGAATTGGACTCGCTCACGAAGGGTTCCGTACTTTAATAGCGAGCAAAAAACTTCTTAGAATCACGTTTGTTGTATGGGAACCCCTCTGAAATATTTATTTTACGAGTATTCTATTTCTAGTATTTGTTGTTTTAGCGGCAACAGAAATACACTATCTGTGAAAATTTCAGCTGCCTAGCTATCACGGTTCATGAGATGTGTGGAAGCCCGGTGACAGACAGACAGACGGACCGACGGACATCGAAGTCTTAGTAATAGGGTCCCGTTTTTACCCTTTGGGTACGGAACCCTAAAACAGCTTTGCTATTGTGTTAGTGTGATTATGTCACACATGCATGTATTTTCATATAAAGAGGTGTGTATCCAGTTGAGGAACCTCAGGCTTAGAAGTCTGCTTGAGGCGGTATGAGGCAATTTTTCTTCCTCTTTTCGCCTAAGCGAAGCCCTAAGGCTCAGGTGCCTCAGACTGAGAATCGCGTCTCCAGTTGCGCTGCCTCGGGTCGAGGCATCTGCTCGGCCTGAGGCTGTCTCTAGTGGATACTTAGCTTAGATTGGAGTAGAGATAGTGAAAAAAATCTTCGTTTGGAAATCTATTCTTAATATGATGTGAATTCCGTCACCTGTATATGGCTAGGCAGCATATTGAGCTAAATAGGTACTAATATTCAGAATAAAATTATCATCAACTTAAAAATCACAACAAATTTACTATAAATTGGCCAAGTGCGAGTTGGACTAGCGCACGAAGGATTCCGTACCGTATGGGAGCCCCATTCCTTTGTCCGTTATTAATAGCGAGCAAAAAACTTATAAAATCACGTTTGTTGTCTATAATATAGGTATAACATAATACATCATCTGTGAAAATTCTGCTGCCTATCTATCACGGTTCATGAGATACAGCCCAGTGACAGACAGACAGACGGACATCGAAGTCTTAGTAATCGGGTTCCGTTTTTACCCTTTGGGTACGGAACCCTAAAACGATTTACGGAATTTCTCGACGTCTATCAATCAAGATTACTCGAAACTAAAACGAGTGAAAAATCATTATAGGTACATTAAAAACAGTTTCTGTTCTTAAGAAATCAAATGTCACCCAAAACACGTAGAACGTGTAAACCGCCGATATTGCCGATAGTGAGTCAAAGCTAAAAATTCCTGGCACGTTATCTCCATTCCTTGGAATTCTACCTTTCGGCGTCGTTTAAAGTCTCCGCCAATCTTAGGGGCCATCAACCTTTACTGGGTGACCATTTATACGCAAAAATAGACTCCTAATGACACTTTCTGGCCAGAATACGAAGTTAAGTGCCTCCGTTTACAGTTAAATGTCTGGATTTTTTCTGGCACTGAGGCCAAAAGCCGCACGTTTATATCATAATTTAAAGTTTGGGATGAAAGGTAAGTTTTTGTTGTAAATCTATTAGCTTTTAAGTTTTTTTTCTTAAAACAGTCGTTAGTGTTTTTTTACCATAGTTAATTTTCATCCGTTATTGTGTGTTCGATCTCTGCAAGCAAATTGAGGGTAGATGGGAAAATTTCCTCCACCTGCTTGATATTCGCTACTGTCAAAGTGCGGAAGCTGCAGTAAGTCGACGACAATGGAACAGTGCGTACGTTGCGCCTACCTTGAAGACCTACCTAGTCATCGTCTTAACATTTAAATTGCAACGGAAGTGTCTGGTGCCAAGTAAAGTGTCCGGTCATCAATCAGTGTCTCTGTCGCGACTGAAGCTGAAGTCTGGACGCGGCCGAGGATTGAAGGTTGGTGAGATTTCTTTTTGCCGTCTTGAGCTTGCAAGGACACTTATCTGGGTTTAAAAATCATTAGGCGCACCTCATACAGTCCACTCTTTTGTACAAATCGGACATTGTGATTATAGAAAACTGTTATAACAGTTCACTCAGCAATTTCCACCATGGAATTTTCTAAAAAGTTGCCTCATGATAGTAACCAAATTGAATTATAGTTTTAACAATATAGCTTTGTTTTCATTTTTAAATCTAAATATCACATATTTCATGTCAATATACAATAATTCCAAATACATGGTAAAATCAGAATTCAATATAATAAAATATAATCGTCACTACAGTAAGTAGATACTTGTCACGGACAAGAAAACATGTCAACCAAGCCCCTCCCGCGCAGACCGTGACCCAAACGTTCCCAACACACTAGCGGCATTTCCACGCTGAATGGCCAATGAAATTCTTTGGACTACAAACCAGCCTGCTCGAGGATCCCGACCCTTCTCACGCAAACGCTGTCCCAGGTCATAAACAAATTTCTTAGCGTCGGAGCCCCACGGTCCCGCCGTTTCAACAGCAAACGGGACGAAATCGTACGACGCTGCCGAAGCGGAATACTTCGCACGTTTACCGCGAGCCGCTGACTCTGCTCCTGCACCCGCGACTTGCTGAGTAGCTGGAAGATGGCAGGAAGCGAAAGTGCATACGCATGTCGCGTCCCACAGGAGGCAACGACCTCTCCGCCAAGGCACCAGCGTAAGACCGTCTGGCCGCTTGCCGTCTGAACGGGACAAACCTGGGGGCTCCAAAATGCACGGCACCTCCGCTGAGATCAGGGCTCGCTTAATTGTGTGTTCGATCTCTGCAAGCAAATCAGTCTGCGTTGAAACGGGCAACCGTTCGGGCGTGCTCAGCGGGAATCTTAAAGTGTGTCGGCCAAAATGCCGATTAAAGTGATAAAATGCAAGTCGTGTGACATAGTTATTAATGAGACTCTTTCTTTCATCCAAAATAAAATCGAGGTAATGGACAATGAGAGCCTAATAAGGATATGCAGCACTGCTTTTTCCTTAGAAGACGTAGATAAAGCGAAAGAATTGTTGTTTGAATCTGTTCCGACGACGAAACGCAGAATAGTACGTAAAAGAATAGAGGGAAAAATACAGAAAGACCTAGAAGACATCATCAGCTTATTCAAGGATACCGAACCCGAAATAATTCCAATATTTGTAGCACGAGATCTGAACAAGTTGCCGCCACTTACATTCGACCATTTGGATCCCACTCGGCTGTTAAAAGATATTATAACTCTCCAGAATGACATTATTGAAATAAAAAGTTCTTTCATAACAAAGGCGGATTTTGAAAGGATGAAGATACAGCCAACTAACACTCAGATTTCGCTAAATTCAAATAATTCTGTTAAAAGTTTGAATTGTGCAGATGACGCTATCCACAGTGATTCTTGGAAAACACCACAAGTGCAGAGGTCAAAAAAAAGGTCAAAACGCTCATCTAAGCGGCTGACGTACGAAGAAACACAGATGATCCGTCCTCTCTCTCTAACACGGTCGAACAATAGTGTTGTCTCGCTCGCGGATCCAAGCTGCGGGCGGACTGAACTTCCGGATTTAGCCGTTGTTGCAAACGAGATGTTGCCATTCAGCGAAAGTGCTGAGACTATGGAATGCGCGCCAAAAATTAAAAACGCGCAGACTGTAGACACCGACTGTGTGGAAAGCTCTCATCGTCTTAAACCTTCTATGGCGGATGTAGTTAAAAGTAATTTGGAATGGGAAGAAACAAGACCGTCGAACGAGTGGATAGAAGTGAAGCGAAAGCGTCTTAGGAACAAGTTGGTGGGAAACATTGGGACGGCAAGTAATCCGGAAAATAAATTTAAGGCCGCTGAGCCAAAAGTGCAATTATTTATTTCTAACGTACACAAGGATACTATAGAAAAAGACATAACGGACTATGTTTTCCACAAAACCCAGGAACGAGTCACTCTGGTCAAAATGCATGCTAAGAGAGAAAAAGGGCACAATGCATTCAAACTATGGGTTTCAAGCAAGAATCTCGCTCTGTTTTTAGATAAAAAGCTATGGCCAGAAGGCATATCCTTCAGGAAATTTGTCAATTTCCACGCTATAAGAGAAATGAAAAAGACAGAGACAGAAACTAACGGACCTCACAATGGATAGTACGACCGACGATTCTAACAGTATCTGCAAATTTATTAGCTATAACTGTAGATCATTGAAAAATTCAATGGAATATGTGAGATCTTTGTGCAAATCTGCTGACTTGGTGGCATTGCAAGAAACATGGTTAATGCCACATGACCTGTCATTATTGAGCGAGATAGACAGCGAGTTTGCTTCCGCGGGAGTATCTATGGTAGACGCGGGTGCTGATATTCTTCGTGGTAGGCCGTACGGAGGAGTGGCGTTGCTGTGGAAAAAAGCTTTGTTTCGTGATGTCACTATTCTAAAGTGCGATAATAATAGGATAGTTGCTATCAAAGTGAAGAACGGGGACCGATCTTTCGTAGTTTGTAATGTTTATATGCCAACTGATTCTTTTGATAATTTAGCGAACTTTACGAACTGTTTATGTGATCTAAGAACAATAATAGATAATGCAAATGCGGAAGTGGTATATATGGTAGGAGACTATAATTCACATCCAGGAGAGCTTTTTGACAACGAGCTTCGTGGTTTCTGTAACGAAAACCAATGGATATGCGCAGACATAGTCAAGTTAGAGCCACAAACTTTTACTTATATTAGTGATGCACATGGTAGCAAACGCTGGCTCGACCATTGCATAGTAACCGAGTCAGCCATGCAAACAATTTCAAACATTAGGGTAATTTATGATGTAAACCCATCCGATCATTTTCCTTTAGAAATAGAGTGTCACTTGAACATAATTAAATCTAAAATAGAGTCCAAACAGGTAAGAAATAATAGAGTAATATGGGGTAATAGAGATCTAAACCAATGTAATATGTATTTTGACTATTGTAACGAGCAACTTAAGAAGGTAGATTTTCCAACGGACTTTACAATATGTTGTGATAAGAAATGTGATAACCTAGATCATAGGTTAGTAATAGATAAAATGTATCGAAAAATTGTAGCTATTCTTAGTAATGCTGCTAAACGTAGTGGCAATTATGCTCGTAAGCGGAAAAAGAACGTAGTGGGTTGGAGTGACTATGTGAAAGAAGCTCATGCACAAGCTAGGCTTAGTTTTCAGACTTTGATCGAAAAAAATAAGCCGACTAGTGGGGATATATTTGAGCATATGAGTAGAGACCGGAAAATTTTCAAAGCAAAGCTAAAGTGGTGTAAGAATAATGAGGACCAAATCAAGATGGACAGACTAGCAGAACATCATAAGGACAAAGATTTTAAAAGCTTTTGGAAAAATACAAAAAGTCTGAATACTAGGCCTGGTTTGCCAGAGAGCGTAGATGGTATATCAGGAGATACACATATTGCACAACTATTTATGAACCACTTTAAGGTTGCGGCGTTACCAGTGACTAACACCAAGTATGTTCGTGAAAATGAAAGTGTTGGCCCCGATATTAAGCCCAATCTTGATAACAATCGAGTAAGATTTAAGCCTAAGGAGGTAGCACAGGCTATTAGAAATATGAAGAAAGGGAAGTCGCCGGGGCATGATGGGCTTAGTATCGAGCATTTTCTATATGCCGGGAAACACTTACCTAGAGTTCTTGCTATGTTATATACGTTTTGCATAGGACATTCCTACCTCCCACAAGAACTAATGAAGACGATTGTGGTACCGATTCTAAAAAACAAGACGGGGGATGTTTCAGACAGAAATAACTACAGGCCGGTTTCTTTAGCAACAATAACTGCAAAGGTACTTGACAGTTTGATTGATGCACATCTTAGCAGGGCGTTGCATTTGCACGATGCGCAATTTGGGTTTCGGGCAGGTGTTTCAACGGAGTCGGCTATATTGAGCTTGAAGCATACTGTCAGGTATTATACCGATAGAAAAACCCCCATATACGCTTGTTTTTTAGACCTTTCTAAGGCGTTTGACCGTGTTTCTTATGATCTCTTGTGGGACAAACTACAGGATACCTTACCCCTGGAACTAGTAGACTTATTTAAATTCTGGTATTCAAATCAATTAAACTGCGTTAAATGGTCGAATGGGGAATCTCAAACGTATAAATTAGAATGTGGAGTTAGACAAGGGGGGATAACATCTCCAAAATTGTTCAACTTATACATGAACAAACTGATTGTTGAACTCAGCAGCATGCATGTAGGGTGTTCTATTGATGGGCTGCAAGTGAACAATTTAAGCTATGCCGATGATATGGTGCTGCTGAGTCCATCAATTAGTGGATTGAGAAAGCTTGTCCGTACATGTGAAGTGTATGCCGAAGGTCATGGCTTACAATATAATTGTAAAAAGAGCGATATTCTGGTATTTACAGCAGGAAACAAGGCGCCAGGACACGTACCTCCGATATTTATGAACGGCGTCGCCCTCAATATAGTGAATCAAATTAAATATCTGGGGCATATAGTTACATCCGATTTAAAGGATGATAAGGATATTGAGAGAGAAAGGAGAGCATTAGCGGTGAGGGGAAATATGATCGCTCGTAGGTTTTCTCGGTGCTCCATCCCTGTTAAAGTCACACTTTTCAAGGCATTCTGTCAGTGCTTTTATACAAGCAATTTATGGGTTAAATACACTCAGAAGTCAATAACCGCCCTCCGAGTACAATATAATAATATTTTCAGAATGCTGTTGGGGCTACCTAGGCACTGTAGTGCATCGGGCATGTTCGCCGAAGCCAGAGTGGATGGATTTCCAGCCATTATTCGTAAGAAAGTAACATCTTTACTCAACAGAGTGAGAGGCGGCCACAACATTATTCTGAAAACCATTAGCCATAAATATGATTGTCCCATATTAAAACATTGGGTAAAAACCATTATACCAAATAGTAATAGTTCCCTATATTTAAAGTAATAAGTAGTTTTTAGCATGTCGTATCTATTTGTTTGTGTAAGACGAGTCTATTTTTTCTTTTTTTGTATCAATCTCATGTGTGTATAGTATAATACTAGTTAGTAGGTTTTGTGTATTTCTGTGTAATTTCAATATGGACCAAGTTGTCTGAAATAAAGTTTATTATTATTATTATTATTATTAATTACCTCATTAATGGCGTGGTGTCGTGGCCTTCTTCCAGCACAACGAACGCAGCTCAAGCCGTGTCGACCGGTTGCTTCAACTGCTTTTCTTGAAAGTATTGCAAGGACTTTGTAATATTTTGCCAATCTTGAAAGTGGCCCGCCGCGGAAACTTTTAGCATCACTTCTGTACAAAGAAATCAAATATTTTAACGTTTCTGCACTAACATTCTCATTTTACAAACCACTTATTATATTTACAGGATCGATAACTGGAACAAAATAGGAAATAATTGCAGCTACATCATAATCGCAGAATGTTAGACCGTAATGATTGCTGCATTCTTTCTGTGCAATGCAATATTGATGGGGGTCTGCACGTTTGAAAATCTACGCCGGCGCCGCTGCCGCTTGGGTTTCCGTATGTTTAATTTATTGGCTGGCGGCTGGTTAGCTGCCGGGTAGATAGGCGCAGATGCTAGTTAATGCTTAGTTAGGTACCAAATCTTTTCTGCAGGGTGTTAGATTTTTAAAATAAGTCCCGAGTGACAATTTAAAAATGATATGTGTGATGTGATGATTACGAGTATTACTGCACGGAAACGCTACCACAAACACTATACAGCAGATTAAAAATTACAAATATAACTTTGAAAACTTTGTTGATTACATTGTTTAGGTATGACTCGACAGTACAGCTGATTGACGTTTTTAAGTGCAGTAGTAAATTTGCGGGTACATTATAAAAACTCGTACATTCAAAATATTTGTTGCTTTCTGACGGAGACGCGAAATAGGTTTTTGAGCATAGTTTTTATTTAATTATAAATTTTAATTGATGTAATTATGAATTGTGATGTTTTATTTTATCATGATATTATGATGGACGGATGGATAGGAACTTCGATGCTAATATTAAATTATTTGTTATCGGTGTAACTATTTTGACAATAAATTATTTCATTTCAATTCTATCCCAGACTCATTGGTCTAACTAGTTGGATAGAAAAGTTGGATCGTTCGGGCAATATTTAAACTTTTCTGTGTAGTAATGTGTTAAATCTCCGTTAATCCTGATTTTATTCCTGAAACCATTACAACTTTATCCAGAACATTATTGAACAGTACTTTACGATGAAGTGACTAGCAAGCACAGCTGAAAGAAAAAAAACTCATGGCAAATATTGAAAGCAAAATTTATTCTAAGTCAGTAATCAAATCAATTAATTTCTTCATTTCATAATCATTTTGTGAAATGATAAAACCGTACAGCTTATTTATTGAAAAGGCGTTGTCAGCTAGTTATCTCGATTCCTGCAGCTTGTAAATCGTTTGGTAAATTGAATGTCACTTCTCTAGGGTGATAATTATTTAAATTCTAGTTAAACTACGTTGTACAAGCGGTGAAAGGCTAACAAGAACAATATTTAGGCCCGAACCAATTAGTAGCAAATAAATTGAATTGTTTCCGTAATATCAATAAATTGGAATTCAGTTTCATAAGGAAGTAACTAGTGTTTAACATTTAATAACATTACGTAATTGTGCACCAGAGCTTTGTTTAGTTAGTTTAATAAAACATACTTTTTGTTATAGATGCATAATTTTATAATCTGGGAATTTAGCAAAAACGAAAAGCGTTATCACAAAGTACAAATATACGATTATGTATACAAGCATTGTAATAATAAATTAAAATTAGTCATTCACAAAACGCATAATAAATGTTTACATAAAACATTACATAAATATTATTTGTCGTCGTATCAATGGTTTTTAATTATTACATCGTAGGTGTTTAAGTATGCAATCTTATATTTCAGTTTCCCGGTGGTATTATTATATTTTATGATTAGGACTTTATAAGTGTCCTACCATCAATTAAACAGAACGTTTTTTGGCACAACTTGTTTTACCTCGCTCTTAGCTCCATGCTTTAGCAAAATATACAATCAACCCACGTAGAGTTTATATCACTTTAACTTAGTAAATACCGATGAGATTGAAAATTAATTTAATAAACGAAGCCCTGCTGTCACCTACGTAGATCAAATTAATAACTTAAAGTGGCAGAGCACCAAATAAAGCGGAACTGACGATCGATGAGGAAATCTACAGGAAAGCACAAATAGCCTATCGTAGCTTAAGTAATTTACCTACATGGTTAATTTTGCATCTTCATTACATTAGCCGTTTGATGTACACTGTAACATATGCCGCTCTTATAGATATCCATGGCACTGGATTCAATCCGCTTCCCACTAATCTTATTGGTTGGATGCTGCTTGAGTCTATCGCGATCTGCGGTCATAAACAGGTTAACGTCAGTCCATTAAGTGGATAGACTTCCTACGCTACGCTTGTCGGTACGTGGTATTCATTAAAGATTTTTTGAGTCCTATAGTTGATAATAAAAATAATCAGAAGACCAAATGAAGACCATAACCGAAAAAATGACGTTTCATTTAAATTATTGATCCACAGACTCCAGGATCTGTTAAAGTAAAGGAAAAAAGTAACATTTAAGTATATATGGGTACAAAGGAATCATTTTCATAAATACTATTTACCAATACGGCGACAAGTTGAAATATACGTCCAATACCTCTTGGTTTATTGATATTACTATCTCGAATCCCGCAATAGTTATCTGTCTACATCATCTTCTACATAATTCTTATAAGATCGACGTATTTAAGGGGAAGATACATGACGTTCACCTATCTCATTCGCACATCTGTACATTTTTACCAACTTCCAAAAAGGAGGAGGGACTGTGTTTGTCTGTATGTATTTTTTCTGTGTATGTTCATCGAAAGTTTCGCCAATGGTTAACCAATAAAAAAATCTTTTGTATTTCCAAAGGGCATACTTTCGAAGTGGTCTCATTTAAATTTTATCGAAATCAGTTTAGCCGTTTTGATAAATCAATAATAATGTACATGGATGTCACATTGATTCGTGCAAAGTATTCAATTCTGCACACGGTGGAAGTCGGTGGTGCCATTTTTGCGAAAAATAAAATTATTGGAGATATAAAAATTATCTATATTTTACAGCTATAACACTTCTGATTGAATGAAGTATTATTTTAACTGTATAATTCTGATCTGACAACTTTTAAAAAAAATACGTCATCGTAACTATAATTTATTATCATCAATAAATACCTATTATTAATATTTTTTCTTCGATTGATTTGCAACAATAATTCATTCAACATTCTTCATAATTCTTTGCAATATATTCTATGATTCCATTTTTTATAAATCTTATTCAGCTATTTTTCTTAAAAAACACGATTGACATCATTGAGCGTCAAGTATCTCCCCTTAATACAAAAAAAATACAGCTCCCATAGAATTTAAATCGAAAGTTTTTGTTCAAAAATGATATTCCTGATTAAGTCAGCAAGTTAAACTCTGGCTCCTAGACTATTGCGATATCGCGACACGTAACAAGAAAACTCATTCACATCTCCTTAAATGGTCCATGAGGTATTACCGTGGAAAATACGTGCAGTTTCTGAGCTTACACTTCTTTTTAGATTTTTTTGATGTAGTTATTGCAAAGTTTTTTTGACGTGACAACGTCTTATAAATTGGTTTGCCGGGTGACACTTCAAGAAACTGCGTTACGCTCCGCTCACGTTATGCGCTCACAATGAGAGCGAGTGAGAGGCACGCGTCCCTTCCACTCGGCCACTCAAAGTCGTTGTCACGTAAAACTTTCGCCCGTATACCGACTTTACAGGCAACCAATTTTTTTCTGAAGTGCTGGTGCTATCTGTATTATGAAAGTCGTAATTTAATTAAACAGTGTACCTAACTGTTGCATAGTAGGTATGTAATGATAATGAAATGATTGTTTGAATTTAATACCTACTTCTTTTCATCGTTTCATCATTTTCAATTTCTTTGCAAAGGCCTTTCCAAAAAAGTTCATTTTAAAGGGCGAATTCATACCATTCTTTACGGTTTGTAGGTTGCTATCGAAACTCGCGCCAAGCTGTCGCACATTTTTTACGCAATTAAATGTAATGTATAAAACTTCCAAGTATATTTTTAGAAAAAAATTAAATAAATTTCTAAGTATTTGACTCACCCGAAGCTAAAAATTGAGTAACTAAATTGTAGTCGCCGTATGTTTAGGTACTGTGTTCTATTACTTGAATTTGCGGCAAAGTGAAACCACTCTGAAAATGCGGATAAGCTCGATGGTTTAAAAAGTTATCAGTTTATTACTACTTATTGCGCACTCCTGGATACGTGAGAAGTGTTGAGAAATAATATAATAATTAAGTGGTTATAAAAGACGCCGAACCATATTTTGCTACTGTGCAAGCTTGTTTGATGAGACTTATGATAAGATTGGAGTAGGGTAAAACTGGGTATTACCGGTCAGATGGTAATACCGGTCAGCACACTTTTACCTAAACTACGTTGTTTACTTATTAAATTGGACATCCACATATTATTATTCTTACTGTACAAATGTATGTCGCTTTTGACAGCTATGCGGGATTAGCAATGTGCCAAATAGCAAGCAAATAGTGAATGCAATGTAGGGCTACACAATATGTTTATGTTTGATGATTGTAGAACCACTTAGTGAGCATTTGCATAATGTCTCTGAGTTCAAATTGATAATAAACAAGCAACAACGATTCATCAAAAATAATATTATATTAATTATAATTACTTTATACTGAAGTGATAAATAATTAAACCCTTCCAATAAAATTGTGTAAATTTATTTAGTAATAAAAAATAATATTATGAGCATAAAAATGGCAAACGCATTTAATCAAACGGTCACACTTTGTTTTTAAATGTTATCTTCTTATAATTATGTTATTTCTCAAAGCTTTATGCATATTGACATTTCATTAACAAACACCATTATAATTGCTGTTAGAAGAAATCACAAGAGATCTTGTAGAACCAAACTAGTTCATAATTAAATACTGATTACATGGGAATGTTCGTGTCACCAGCTCTAAATATTTCTATTGCTGTAAACCTCATGTTATTCAAGTCCTGTCACGTGCCCCCAGCAGAGAAAACATAGTAAATTGATGACACTACTAGCTTGCAGTCCGACAAAACGCAATCATTTATAACTGAACAAAATAAACCCTTGTCCTAAGAGCACAAAAACGGCAACGCGATGCGATACAAAAATATAAAATGTATATCGCCTTTGATCATTGCCCAACTTTTTAGTTTGCGCGATTTAGGGCCTAAAATGTAAAGTTTAAGATCGTTGCACAGGTAGTCAGTGTGTGGGAACTTCCATTTAAATTCGTGAAATTGTACGTTAAATTCCAGTCTCTATGAGCCCTTGAAATTTACGTATATAGTTGCGATTTTTTATATCATGGTATTGGTAAAGGAAGTCGTCGTGAACAAATCTGTATGCGTCTGGGAAGAAATTAAGCTATCACTTTGTGGATATGGTTAAATCGTACCTTAACGGTTAAGTACAAGTCGATCGCATTGTTTCGCGCCGTCATCGTGACCGTCAGTTGTCGCTATTGCTCACCTAGGACAGCGGGCAAGGCTACGCGCCAAACGACAAGACGACTCGATGGAATCTCCATAATTCCACCCTTGTCTTGCCCGGAACAGTGTAGTTCAGATCCCACAGTTCAAGCTGGAGCCATTAATCACCGTGTTCCTTGTTTTGCATCGTGTCTGTACGTCAAAATGCTGGTAACCTGACGCTGCAATCAGGCCCTGTTCAATCGTGACTTGGTGTCGATTTCTGCCAGGTTCAGAGTTGAGGTATTGTAGTGTCATGCTTTGTTTGGTGCAGTTTGTCATTGCAGTTATTTTTTTAAGCCCGAAGATTAATCTAAAAAGGCTTGTTTAATTTTGCTACTCATCAAATTTTTAGCAAACATTTTCCTCAAGTTTTTGTTTGAAAGCTTTGGTGAGTGTAATAAGTTTTTTATTTTTATTTTAGACAGTTAAAGGTTACGTAAAAGTCATAGTTACAAGCAAATAAACTATGTAGTGGGACGGTGATCTATTCTATTTTAACCAACTTCCAAAAAGGAGAAGAGGACAAGTATGTTCGTGTGAATGTATTTTTTTTTGTTTATGTTCATCGATAATTTCGCCAGTTGTGAACAAAATCGAAAAATTCTTTTTTAATTCGAAAGGGTATACTCCCGAGGTGGCCCCATTTAAATTTTACAGAAATCGGCTAAGCTGTTTTTGAAAAAACCAACAAGAATGTAAGCATTTCGAGCGAAATATCCGAATTTTGTACACGATGAGCATCGATAATTTCGCCAATAGTGAACCGAATCGAAAAATTATTTTTTAGTTCAAAAGCGTTTTAGACCTAAGAAATTTCATTTAAATTTTACAGCAATCGGCTGAGCCGTTTTTGATAAATCAACAATAATGTAAACAATTCGAGCGAAATATTTGAATTTAGTACACGATGGAAGGTTTTTTGCCATTTTTTTTTTTGCGATTTTTTTATTATTTATTTATTGAGTATTGATATAAAATAAGTAAAATTATTGGTGAAAATGTCAATCCCAAACCATATCAAACTCAAGCCTTTCTTGAGCGTATGTTTTGTGTCAGTTTATTTCTTCTAAACCTTCTAACTTCTTCATCATCAAGTATCTTAATTTAGAGACTAGTGGCTAGTCAAAGTATATTTTTATCGCTCATACTCTTACCGCTATTCGAATATAAGTAACAGAGCGTGTATCCTTGATATCAGAGTATAACAGTCATAAACCTAATTCTATTCCTGTCTCCTAAGATTGAAAACTGTAATAACGGTCTCTTCTGAACGACAAATCCCACGTCTTCAGCATCCAAAGCGGAGTAGATTGCATCTTGTCCAATTGACTGGCACCAGGAATTAACTAGTTAGAGCACAGGCTGCATAGTAACAATACTAATCTGTGGTGCTAGATCGTGGGTATGTAAAGAGCAAAAACCATAGATATCTAGTCGGCCGTCTTCTCTCTTATAAATTGTATTTTTAAATGGTTGATCTCAAGCATACTCTACAGAAACGAAAATTGTAATGCATAGATATTTTCAAAAATCTTAAGCGAACGCAGAATTTGAACCTGCCCCTTCGAGATACAATCTAGTGTGGAAAGCACTCTAAGCAAAAATCATATCATTGAATAGATATTATTACTATTAATGTAAGTAATGCTTATGGTACCGATCTATTACGTCTCCAGTCTAAGTCTTAGGATGGCTACCATATTTCATAATATTGCATGTCCGGTAGGACGAACTGTTGATACCAATAATCTACTTGTAACATCTATGTACTGACACTGCTTAAAGCAATAAAAATTTACTTCACTTTACTCTCGACCCTGCGCATGACTTTGGTTTATATGTAGGTAAAAAATCATACCCTGAAAACATGTTTTGTTTACGAAACATTCTCAGCTGATTGCAGTGCTATAAGAGCCAATGGCATAATTTATTGTGCTTTATAGTAATACTTGTGCTGTATTGACGTTACGCGTCATTGTGATGCTAAATGGAGTTTCGTGCAAAATGAAGTCTATCTAGACCACATAAGACTACTCTAGCGTGTCCTGTCTAACGATATCTGTGGTAAATTCTGTCGCATGTTAGGTCGCCTTGTTGCGTGCTCTAGTAAAGTCAGTACGAGTAATCAGTCTGAACACTTAGAATAAGTTAGCACACATTATTTTCATCGCAGTTGACAAGTCTATTCTTAGATCTATAAAGTTTTAAATTATTTGAAACAAAGGGAATTGAAATTTATTACAAAACTCATTGACTGTCGAATATTTTAAAAGTTGAGTCGTTCCCGTAAGTTTTACTTTTTGGGTGGTTTGCATTATCATATTCGTTTAATTAGCCAAAGCAGTTGAAATATAATAGCTGGTTATTTTGAAAGAACTAGTATAACGACAGTTTTTACATTTTAACGTAGTAAATAATCAAAAATGAGTTTTACTCCGTGGTGTGAAAGCAAACTGCATACCATTGCCAAATTACTCGAAAAAGTATCTGCGTAAGTACGAGTACACATACGTAGGATAGTCACTTACGCCTGTTGACATATTATATCTAGTCATGCATTATAAGTACGTTTTATTAGGTTACTTTAATCCACGAACAGCAATAATAGCAGTTTATGCAACTGTCATATAATGAAGTCACACTCGTTACTATTATGAAACTCGCTGCGCTCGTTTCATAAACTCACACTCGTGTTTTAATACCCGTGTTATATGCAGTTCCATACACTACTTTATCTTCACTAATAAAAATAAAAAACAACATATTGCGAAACATTAAATTCACGCGTACGTGTATTGTCACAGTGAACTTGGCGCCATTAAAATCTAAACCAATGATCTATGCTGCGCGCGCAAGGCCAATCAGGAGCGAGCGCGCGCTGTTTTTTTTTTATTTCATTGGCACAAGATCTACCAAAGAGTTTTGTGTATGTAAGTTTAGTAGTTTCGACGAAGTTTTCACGTATAACCCAACTGTTTTCAAAAGCCAGCCTAATATCAAAATTTTATACAACTTGTATGAGGATTTTGACATAAGGCTCGCCAGGTTAATTGGTCGCGTTTTATTGATGTTATGATGAGATTTTACGATATCGATGTGGATATTATAACATCATGTGAAATTGCTTAAATTGAGTGTTTTGTTGTCTGTGCTATAACAGTAGTCATTATAAGTCAAGTAGTGGAAACATAAGTAGAATGTTACAACATTAGTGTAGATAAAATACTAAACTAACGAATCATAACAGTGTTAGTTTCACCGTTGAGTATATTTTGACGAACCAGGATAAACTGAACAGAAACTATTAGACCAATTTAAACCCTTTTACTAAAACCTAATACAAGATAACATTTGCAAGTAATCACTGTTTTCTTGGTACTATTTCTAACTAAAATAGGCGGTCCAGGCGAATTCTATTATTTCAGAAACAAAACAAAACGCGTAAAATATTCACAGCCCAGAAGGGTCTCATTTGCATATTGCTTGGCTACGTAAGTCGTGTGTGGTCCTTAGTTGGCATGGCGACGGAGCTATCGTACTCAGGACGAATCACCTTGTTACAATACACACTGCCTTCAGTATGAAAAGATGAGGATCTATACAATACAATATAATTTTACTGTACACCAAAAACAGTTGAAATAACAAAGTAAGTATTGACATTATTCTTAAAATTAGGTGGTACAAGGGTATCTATGTATACTGAAATGAATTTTTGTCAGGAGTGTCTCATTTGTTGTCGTTGTTGTATCCGCTATAGAATACAAGTTTACCAACGTACAGCGGTTGAACCAAATTTACTGGGCTGGTTCAGGTACTGTTAGCTCACTGTCTAATTAGGTGTATGTAAAATTTGGTTTCTTTTGGCTTTCATTTAACCCTTGTATATCAATCTCTTTAAAGTCCACTGCAGAACTTAGTTAGTACACCTTTAAAGGGCAATTTTGCCAAGCCCAAAATGCTGGCATAGTTGTGGTTGTTTAATTTTCCGATTTAAAAAATATTGTTACTTTTGTGTCGCTTTTCCAGATCAAAAAAAAAAATGTAAAAGCTCCAATGTCAATTTCGGTAAAAAAGTCCCGGAAATCCACGACATTATGCAAGGTCCACAATCTTTAAATAACGTCTTCCACCGAAAATATGGTTGTACTCATCTGTAATCAAACACGATTATCTGGATTAGCGATATTCATCAGATAAATTGACAATAAGTAGTGTAAGAGCTAAAAAAGTCATAATGTGAAATTTCTCCTACTGTATTTACTCTATACTGGCCATTGTACCCAAGACGGATAGCCTTAACTGATGGACACAGTTAATTGTTAGTGCTCTATAGTCTTACCACAAAGTCTCACTCCAAACTCCTTAAATGTCGCTGGTACACCGTTAGCTTTCTTTCTTATCTGATTGGTGTTTATTTAGAATAGAGTGACTGCGTTAAGCCTCGTAGTGATGCCTTTTTGGGTCTTTTGTTTTGCGCTATGGTCATAATTATAGGGTCATTTTCATAAGTCTATTTTGAATAAAATTAATATAAAAACGAATACAGTGTCATATATTTATACATTTAGTTGTATAGTGCCCTAATGTGATGTTTACTTTTTGACTTGTAACAAATGGTGTTATGAATAAATGACTGTATGACTATATATATATATATTTACCTAGAAATATCTGACTACTTTTTTTTAAGATAACAAATTCCGTTTTGTATATTCCAATGATGTAAGAGTTGAGCAGATTTATTTCCTGTCAAATAAAATAGCAATCTTAAGCCATTTCAATTTTAAATTGAACAAATAGTTGTTATTATAACTTGAGCTAGTAAAAAATATGCTCATGCAATAAACTTCTTAAAATGTGATTGGGTCTAAGAGTTGTAAACCTTTCTTAGTTAACAAAAATGCCAATTCTGCAATAGACTTACGAACTACAATAACGTTCTGCTTAGTTCTTATCTGTTGTGATTGTGTCAGACCTTTGTATATTAAGCTAACACCTATCTTTTCTTTTCACTGTTCACAAGATTATCGTAAAAATATTCTTACTAATATAATTGTTCCGAAAGTTTGTTTCATTGATGAATGAAGGTCTCGCTACGCTAGCGTAGCTCTATCTTTTGAGAGGATTTCTAGGATCTTTGGAGACCTATGATTTGTTTGTTATTATTTCACGCATTTTATTAATAAAGCAACGCATCCATTTAATTTTAAAGGGTTTCATTTATAGGTTGGACAGTGTCATAGAATATGTTTATCCCGAAAATATTTAAGAAAGCGAGTGAAAAAGCTAGTATCCATGTTAATAATAGTGCACTCAATCAATTAGTCACTACAAAGTCGCGCCATGCTTCCAGTCGATAATTAATCAATATAGAAAAACTGGCAACTTCGTCACAGCCTACAAATGGCGCGTAGTATTTCTTCACACCTCTCCTTCCGCCATGTAAGGCTAGAGGAAGATTGTCCTATAATAGGGCATTAGCGGAAAGCCTTATCATATTGTCAATCACGGATAAGATCAAAGTTAATTCTTAAATGGCTAGACTCATTATGTTGGTCCTTTTAAGGTTTGGTTACGTCTAGGTTATTAGAGAAAAATAATCATAGAATACGGAGTCCTTAACTTTGGTTATCAGATAGGTACTTCCTTACACGCGTCAATTTTCTGTTTAAATTCAATCACTTTGTTTGTACGTATAATTATGTAGTTTGGTTGTTAGGTCACGGTAATGGTATCTAAAAGTATTGTGGCTGGTGATTCGGCCCTGTCCTTGAAAAAAATACCTACCTACAGCCCCGCGAGGCCACGCAGTAAGTACGTAACACACGCTAGGGCTGCCCGTCTTGTAGGTATATCGCAAGCGACACAAACCCAGACGTTCGTAGGTCAATACTGCGCATCTTCGACTGTTATTGTACCGAGTGTATACCAACTCCGAAGCGCGTAGGTATCTTTCGCGTTCCGACCGTTTCTATGAAGACGGAATACTGTTAGATACCATTACCGTGCTTGGATGTTAATTTTGTTTCACAAAGTAGCTAGCAAAGTTTAGACATTCGATGTAAGTACCTCTCATCTATTGCATCACATGATATTAATTTCTTAATAAACCCATAGTAAGTAGGTCATTGTTATAATTTTAGACAAATATTTTATGTCGATTGCGCTGGGCCAGTACATGATTTTTTTTTTGGTGTTTTTTACCACATCCAGCTAATTTTTTAATGTTTGTTAATAATAAATAATCGGCCAAGTACGAGTCGGACTCGCGCACGGAGGGTTCCGTACTGTATGGGAGCCCCCCTTAAATATTTATTTTATTTGAATTTTATAATTTATTATTGAAGTGAAAATACAACTTAATATTCTGTGAAAATCTCAAGCATCTACCTGTTACCATTATTAATACAGTGCGAATAACGGCTAAAAAATCAGGTTTGTTTTATGGGAGCTCCCCTTAATTATTAATTTTTATTCTGTTTTTATTGTTGTACTGTATTTGTTGTTATAGCGGCAACAGAAATACATCATCTGTGAAAATTTCAGCTGCCTAGCTATCATGGTTCATGAGATACAGCCCGGTGACAGACAGATGGACAGACGGACATCGAAGTCTTAGTAATAGGATCCCGTTTTTACCTTTTGGGTACGGAACCCTAAAAATAGCAATGTGTAATAAAAACATAAATTCCGTGCGCTGCCATAAACATTGCCTCTTAATCTTACTGGCTGAGCGCTAATAGGTACCTATTATTCACAAAAACGATGCCTATTGCATTATTTTATCACAAACGCTCTGAATCTTTTTAAACTTCATTTTATGAGGCGCGAATAAAATTCAAAATAGAACTCATTAAATAAAGCGAACGTAATAACCAACCCTTAAGTACATAAAATAAAAGCTTAGGTTCAAAGAAGCTCACATCAGCCTACTTTATAAATCACGCAAGCTACATTTTATAAGTTAGTACATTTATACGGGTTACTGGTGCCCAGTATTCAGGTCACCATAATTAAAACTTAGTTTGACACGCAAAACCAACGCTTAGTAGGTACTAGGGTAGGTAAGTGGTTAGAATAATGATTTATTTATTTACCTGTTAGTATTTAAGTTTATTTTTGAGCTTTCTATTCTTTTTCTCCAAACTATAATATTATCTGTGTCATCGTAATATTATACGAAAATTAATTTCATAGCATTAATTTTGTGGGATGAATTATATTTATAAAGCTTTTGCCCTCGGCTTTCTCGAGGGCCGCCTGCGTCGGTGTTGATTTTTGTACTGTCTCATAGGCACCTTTTATGTTTTCGGGATAAAAGTACGTCACTCTCCATTCTTTGAACTATACCTACTCGTACCAAAAAACAAGTCCATACGTTGCTCTGTTACTGAGGGAAAGTATAACAAAACAACAAATACACTTTCGGATTTATAATTTCAGAGTAAGGATTATACTACCTATTGAACGTAAACAAAATTTCTCTAAGTACTGTGCTAAATATAATTATGTTGCTTACAAATAGACATTAGCCTACCCCAGAAAAATAGTTAAAATGTTCAATACATTTTCCCAAGTTTTTTGACTTCCCACTCGTTATTTCCATAGTCTATTAATTATTTCACAATATTTCGTAACGAAACATTTCATGGTATTACAAAATCTAGAAAATAGTTATTAAAATGTGTCCGTAATAAATTGTGAACGATAATAATGTGAAAATGTAAACAAAACGTAACGTATTCAAAATCCGGTCATAACTTACCTCGTCTTCCAATAAAAATCATATAAAACACAATATAAGACCGTGTTCTCTAAAGTCGTAAAATTATCACGAGTTTAGAAGAATTAATAGAAGTGTATCAGTTGCATTGGGCAATCGTACGCCTCCACGACTTTTAAGAAACTGGCTGGGTTTTATTGTCTTCCTTGTAATTTTCAAATAGGCATCTATAATGGGGATTACAAACGTAGGTAATGATGAAGAAATCACTACGTAATTAATCGCCGCGATACTGGCTTTGTTTAGTGCAGGAACTACAAGCATACAAATTAATTGATTTCGTTCTAAGCACTTGTTGATACGGTATTATTTCGAGAAAAATATTTTGTTTTATTCTCTCTTTCAAATACGAAAAAGACTCGAGTTCAAATCTCCAGCTGTACTAAGCGTGAGCGTAGTGAACGTACAGGTTTTGAGTGATTTTTATAATTTGGCGTAGATTTCACAAAGTAAAGATATACGATGTTTAACATTTTGGTTTGAATCTCAAATCTCCAAGACTACGCCCGTGTCACATACACTACACTTGGTAACAAAAATCTTGGTACATACCATAAAATTTTTGTACTGATATGGGAGAAATGTAAATAAAAAAATTACATTTATCTATTTTCTAAGTTACGATTGAAACAAAATTTTAGTTACCGTTAATTTTTGTTTTGACCATTAATGTCAACCATTAAATCGAGTCAATTAAAAACAATCTAATGCATAATTAGCACTAGTAATCAAAACATCACAACATTGACATCGGTCTGACACTGAAGGCCACACATTATGGCCAAACGTCATTCTATCAGAGGCTGAAACACCGTGCACGATTTACTTACAGTTGAATCAAAAGCTGCTATGTTGTAAATTCATCATCATCAGCATTTGCAGCCTTCTCTATCCCACTGCTAGGTATATAGGCCTCTCTTTTACGATGCCATTTTGTCATGTCCAGGTTCGACCCGCGGTTTTCACAAAATCGTCTCGCCGTCCTTCAGCCGGACGACCAACGCAACGCTCCGCTTGCTTTGCCTCGGCCACCACTCCGTCACTGTCCTACTCTACCTGTCGTCACTTCGCCTGGCCATGTGTCCTGCCCAATTCCACTTAAGATTAATGATAGCGAATTCCACGTCACGACGTTTTGTAAATTAACTTTTTTTTAATTTTAAAGCATAATGTCTCATATCATTATTCCAGTTTCATTTCATAAGTATTACACCCTTAAAGGTCTGATTTTCAATAGGATCTATCGTCAGTGGCTAGAACTCAGCACTATTCTATCTGTTTATCTTGAATGTAGATTTTTTACGCTGCGTTTGTATTTTTATCCGACGACCATGACGGTTATGTTTTTAAACAAAATGAATCTATGTCGTAAGTTGGGTATTAGATACTATTATTAGTGTATGGATATGTTTAAATATTTTGTAAATAAATCAGCTGTCACATACAATATTACAACATGGTCTTGACAAAATGCGTGAAACAGTTCTTTTTCACAATTTATAGTTTGACTCCGTAGTAAAACTTTGACAATTCGTAAGGTGTTGCTCATAGTATATTGTTGTATACCAATGTATGTAATTATCCTTACTGAAAATAAATGAATCTATCTATCTATCTATCGAAAATCCTTACTTAATATTATAAATCCGAAAAGTTTGTTGGTTTGTTGGTTTGTTACTCTTGCACGCACCAACGGAGCAACGGATTGACTTGATTTTTGGCATGGGCATAGTTTAAAAGGCGGAAGGAGCTTTAGGATACTTTTTATCCCGAAAAATTGCATAGTTCCTGTAGGACAGGACAAAAACCATCGAAAGCGAAACTGTCGCCACTATCACAAAGACGCTAGGTGATTAATTCCTCTATGACGCTAATATGGACTAACGAAACGTCACAGCCAAACGTGATTAGATGACAGGTGACATTGTCTGCAGACTTTTATAAAGTAGCATGGCATGGGGACAAATTGTTTTTCCATCATTATATCCCCTTGAAGAGGAAATAAAGTATGGATTGAAAATGACAACTGACATTAAAATTGGATAAAATGTTATTTTCCCTCTGCATGCTACATGTTACTATGACGTTTAATACCAGGCCGTCATTTTGTCTGACATTAAAAATATTTTTAAATCTTCTATCATTAGAGGTTTAACATGTTTCTTTATTCTACCTTTATGGTACAGAATCATCATACTTTAATATTATCAATCCGAAAAGTTTGTTGGTTTGTTCCTCTTTGACGCAGCAACGGAGCAAAAGATCGACCTGATTTTTGGTATGGATACCTATGGTTTAAAAGACAGAAAGTGATAATAGGATACTTTTTTATCTCGAGAAAATTCGTGATTCCCATGGGATAGGACAATAACTGTTTCTCAGCAATGGAGCAACGGATTGACTTGATATTTGGGGTGGGCATAGTTTGGAAGACGGAAAGTGACATAGGATACTTTTCATCCCGAAAAAATTGTGGTTCCCGTAGGACTTAACAATAAATTTTTCTCAGCAACGGAGCAACTTGCCTTGGCTTATTGCATGAATATAGTTTGAAAGACGAAAAGTGACAAAGGCTACTTTTTATCTCAAAAACTTTAACAGTTCCCGTAGGATAGGATAAAAACTAAGCGCCAGAAATAATCTGTCATGGCAAGTTTGGGACGTTCCTACATTTTTCGCACTCCTTCGCGGCACTCAGCACACAGCGCACACAGCGCTAGCCCAGACTCGGGCTCCATAACGGAGCTCGCGCTCTCGCCATAATGACAGAGTGTTTCGGAGCACAAGACACATCGTCATCCACCACTCGGGACTAACCAGTACTGAACGTCAGACAGCATTCCAACGCCCTGGTCCCAGTGCAGCGGGTCAGTCATAGTAGCCCAGCGCCTGCCTCTTCAACTGCAGAGGGCAGTGAGAACGGCCATCGCGATACCGACACCTCTCTTCCCCTGCAGCCCCACTGCGTCTGCCAACACGTTGACGGCCTAGCAGAAGGTAGGGTAGGTGGCGGCACCCACACCACCAGTTCCATTTATCCCACCGCGGCCCCTAATCTTCGGCTGTCATATCAGAGTCCAGGAAGCAGCCTTGCTTTATGAAACTAAGAAAGGTTATTCCCAGCAAGTAACTGGAGATAGAGAGACAGAAAAGAAGCCACACCCAGCGCAGCAGGAGGAGCTGGAGTTCATATGCCTGGCAGACGGAGCAGCACTAGAGCAAAATCTTAACCGAGAAATTAACATATTTACAGACGGTAGCAAAATTAAAGGGAAAGTTGGGGCGGCATTATCCATTTGGGATGATGCCGCTGAGATCAGTACCCGCAAGCTAAAATTGGCCGATTGGTGCTCCGTGCACCAGGCCGAGTTATTGGCACTTCTTGAGGCTACCGAAAAAGCAAAAATATTTTGTGACTCCAGGTCTACACTGGAAACGGTAGTTGGCGTATCTTCCCTCCATCCCTTAGCAGTAAATTCAAACTAACATAAAGTTACTACACGCACAAAATAAAATAGTGAAACTTTATTGGATTAAAGCGCACGCGGGGATGGAGGGAAATGAGAGAGCGGACCAGCTAGCAAAGGAAGCAGCACTGCACTCGAAGTGCAGACCTATTTACGATAACTGCCCCGTTTCATTCGTCAAGCGAGAAATCCGAAAGGACTCTCTTACGAGTGGAACCGGCGGTATCAGGATGGACACACAGCGGCGGTAACCAAAACATATTTTCCAGATGCAAGGGCGGCATACAAGATCGTAAGAGAAATAGCACCAGTGGGAATCATAACTCAAGTGCTGACGGGGCATGGTGGGTTTTCCCAATACTTACATCGATTTAAGTTGAGGGAAAGCCCATCGTGCATCTGTGAACCCACAAAAGAGGAGACTCCACTGCACATAATCTTGGAATGCCCAGTTTATGGAAAGCAGAGATTTGATTTAGAACAAAAAATTGAAATTAATCTAACACGTAAAAACCTTAAAAACAATTTTATCGAATTTTTGCACAAATATTTGAAAAAAAGCAATAATTAGGAACAAGTAGGTATAAACTTTGCTGTACCATTGTAATGTTTATTATAACTGCAAACAGCCAACAACATTGAAATATAGGTATAGTTTTTATTCATTTGTAATTCAGACCCCTGATCATGTCAGGGATATTTCGCGATATAATAAAAAAAATCCTCGGATGCCCGCAGCCCGCCTAAGTTGCGACACTCCTCATAAGGCATGCAACCTACCGTCCATCCTCTTAGAGGTTTCGCAGCCGACATAAACATAAGCCAAAATCAAAATATTACGCGGGCGAAGCCGCGGGTAAAAGCTAGTAAATCTATAATTCAAATCTGAAACACCTTCTTTCTTAGTTCTCCTTTTTTGATCAACACTGTACAAATCAATAAATAATAGATCGAAAATTCGGGGGAGACCCAACAGTGTAACTCAGTAGGCTAAAACAACTACAACATATTAATAATGTTGAATAATCTATCTGTTCTATGATCCATCAATTTAAAAGCAGCGCTCAAACAACAAATGCCAACTTCTGGTTACGCAGTAATGTTAATAAATTTTCCCAACGCTCTCTAACTAATCAGTACCGTGACGTGTATTATCGATTACTATTTAAATGGCAGAGGTCGCCACGGTCCTATCATTAGTTGGCATTTATTACGTTCTGATATTATTTTATTTAATAGTTTATTAAAGAACCGGCCAGTTTAATCAATCATTATTGACTTTGATTTTAACACAATCTTAACGTTATTGCTTTTATTTTTCATAAATCATAAGTATTGCATAATTATTTCATATTTGAAGTAGATACTTAGCTGTGTAAAAAAAAATAGTATGGTCACTGTTAGACATAGGCCGCCCAAAATATCTCTATTTAAAGAGATAAAACGGTTCATACGGCTTGCATCCAGCGCAATCCTGCAGTTCTAACCAGACCGTCTGTCTATTCTGTAGGTCTTATGCTACGATTGCCAGGATTTGTGGTCTCTCTTCGAAAGCTTTGCAACTCCTTAGCCATCAATTCTACTAATTTTATGTGTCCTATCTACTGCTACTTTGTGATAATTCGAGGGTCTGCCGTTAGATTGGTTCGTCTATGGATCTCCTCGTTTCTGATTCAATGATTGTACCATACCTAAACAAACTTTATGAATAGAAAATACCGACCGGGCACTAATAATAGTAGTTTGGATACCTACCGTTGATTTTGTGAATGAATATCATATTTTATATACCTACGGAATATAAATTATTATCTAGAAAATTTAATACTGGCGCCTACCGTCATAAGTATATGGCACAAAAAACACAAAATAATTGCTTTGCAAAGTGCAAAGACTATAAGTGTGTTTTATTATCAACCAGACGACCCGCCCCGGCTTCGCACAGGTACATTTAAACCTTCCTCTTGAATCACTCTATCCATTAAAAAAAACCGCATCAAAATCCGTTGCGTAGTTTTAAAGATTTAAGCTTACAGACAAACAAACAAACGAAAATAGCGACTTTATTTTATACTATGTAAGGATTGAACAACTTTTTAATGTGAAACTGACCTCAAAAATACGAAAATATACTGTTCCATACAAGAGCTTCACTGACTCTACAAAATCTATGCAAGGGCTTATTTATTTTTGTGTTCGTTCTTTTTGGATTGATCCCATAGTAAAAGTCATTCAATGATAGTTACATAAACCTCTTTAAATTAATCCAACTGCACTTTCAAAAACATCAAATTGTTCACCCATATAATATATATAGGTACATCATATTTTACTATAATCTTGTGCCCTGGCGCCTACTGCCATATTTATGACTCACTCATTTAGAGCGTGGGTGACTCTTATTTCCTACGAGCAATAACAGTTGCAATTGTAATGCTTATTGTAATTACCGTGTTCCGTGAATTATTACAATTTTATAGCTAAACTATCGGTTGTATTTGTCAAATTTGTATTAGTATGTGGGCATGTAGCACGGTAATGAATTTTTGCTTCACAATGAAAGATTCAATTTCAATGGCAACTAAAATCGATTTTAACTTTTAAAATCGTTAGATCCCTGTCATGGTTTAAATTACAATTACAAAAAATACAAGAAATCCTTACCTACCTATGTTTTGTTAGCAAATTTCACTATTGCTATATACCAGTTTCAATTGTAAATTGAAGTTACGTAACACTCTCAACTAGTTTAAAACAATCGTTCACAAAAATTTACCCTGATTAATAACTGTCCTTTTCCATGAGCCTTACGGATATTAATTTATGGTACATTTTCGCTCAAAGCTAACGACACATTCTTCAAAGACTTTTAAGCTATTTAGTAGGTCATCATCAATCATTGTTTTGTAATCTCAGGATCCGGTTCATTTAACAAGATCCTAACATAGTTTGAGCATTATAATAGTTTAATTTATGAATGGATGCAAAAACTTGATGAGTTTTATTAAAAGTTTTGTAATTGGAATCGTTTATACAAGACTAGCTTAAAACCCGCGGCTTCGCCCGCGTGGTCTTAGTACATAGGTACTTGCTTAAAATGAAAATAGCCCGCGGTTAGACCCGCGTTGTACTGGTACTTGCTTAAAATTAAAAAAGTCTGGCTCGCGTTGTTTTAGTAATTGCTCAAAATAATAAAAACCCACAGTTTGGCTCGCTTTGTCTTGGCACTTGCTTAAAATAATAATAGCTTGTGTAGCCCAGCATTGTCGTATAACGTATTACTTGTAAGGATAATGCCTACGGTTTGGCCTGAATCGTCTTAGTATTTGGCTGGATAAAAAACGTATTGTATGGGTCAGAGTGTTCGGCCACCATAGGGAGAATGAAAGGAAATTGCATGCAGCGGAGATACGAATGCTGAGATGGATGTGCGGAGAGACAAGAATGGATAAGATTAAAAATGAGTATGTTAGAAGAAGTCTGAAAGTAGCGCCAGTGACTGAGAAATTAAAGAGTGGCAGGCTATCTTGGTAAGGGCATGAGACGGGAAGAGAGTAATGTCACGAAAAGAACCCTAAATATGATGGTAAGCGGCAGCAATAGGAGGTGACGACCAAAAAAAGTGTGGATGAATTGTGTGCAAGATAATATGCGAGAGAAATGAGTTGATGATGAGATGGCGTATGATAGAGTGAAGTGGCGAAAAGAAACGTGCTGTGCCGACCCCACCTAGTGGGATAAGATAAGATAATATTTATTGTCATCAAGTAAATCTAAGGGCAGGATGATGATGATAATAGGTCACGGTTTGGCCTGCGTATTCTTAGTACTTGCTTAAGATGGTATATAAATTACGCAGCTTAGCCCGCGTTGTCTTAATACTTGCTTAAAATTATAATAGCTTACCGTTTGGCCTGTGTTGTCGTATTATTTGTAATGATAATAGCCCACGGGCTGGCCCGCGTTGTTTTAGTAATTGCTTAAAATGATAATAAACCACAGTTTGGCCCACGTCGTCTTGGCACTTGCTTAAAATAATAATAGTTTGTGGTTTCGTCCGCATTATCGTATAACGTATTACTTGAAGGGATAATGTCTACGGTTTGGCCTAAATTATCCCAGTATTTGGCTAGAATAATAACAGGTCGTGGTTTGGCCTGCACATTCTCAGTACTTGCTTATAATGGTAATTTATAGCACGTAGCTTGGCCCGCGTTGTCGTAGTACTTGCTTAAAATTATAAGGGTAGTATTTAAACGCAAATCAAAAAATATCCTTATTCTATGCAATAAGATTTCAAATTCCCATCAAAATTACTGATTGCACAGCATAATATTCAACTCAAAATATCACTAAACACACTACAATTTATTTTCGCAGCGTACAGCGATTTTTCCTAAAGCAAAAGCTTTTTCATCAATGCACAGCTAATAATCTTAATGCACATTATACCTGTTAACTCTTTTTCTTTTAAATATAGCTTCTATTTTTATATTATTTACAGCAGTTTTTCTAAATAAAACAGCATTTTATTAATCACAGTCGTCTTAATATTTAAACTAACCTAACGTAACCTAAACTAACCTAACCTATTTTTTGTTTCACACCTAATCTATAAAGGCGATTCGCTTCTGGCACTTCGCCGGCCGCTGCCGCGGCACGCTCGCTTCGCTCGCTCGGCTCGTGCGTTGTTTTGTCATGTTCTAACATAACCTAACCTATTTTTTGTATCACACCTAATCTAATTTCTTCACTAATTTACCCTAAAGAAACCATCCATTGATCTAGACCCCTGATAACAGAGCATTCCCTAGGAAGCGAGGGTCAACTTAGGGATTATGCGACTGGGATAGTTATTTTGCTATGAAACATGAAAAATTTGCTGTGCAGTCAGTATTTATGCTATGTATGTAGTATTTTTGTACAAAAATAAATTTAACTGTATTACATTATGAGGAAAAAAGTAATGTCATATTGATGTAAAATTTCGAATTATCTGCAGTTTGAGTTTTGTTAAACATTTAGTTTATTTGTAGTGAAGTAAGTTATTTGATGTAAAAAAGAATATAAATGATGAGTATGTATTGATAGGCGATTATTTATTTGATATGCAATTTATATTATCCCAAATTATAATAGCCTGCCGTTTGGCTTGCGTTGTCGTATTACTTGCAATGATAATAGCCCATGATAATAGTCTGGCCCGCGTTGTTTTAGTATTTTCTCAAAATGATAATGAGTACTTACTTTAAATGGGATTTCCCCACAGTTTGACCCGCGTTGTTTTAGTACTTTCTTGCTTAAAATAATAGCTCATGGTTTAGCTCGGGTTTTCGTATTACTTGCAAAGATAAGATTAGCCTGCTTTGTCTCAGTATTTGCTTAAATTCGCTCGTGTCTAAAGCTTATTACGGAGTACCTACGACAATTTTTAGATGAAATTGATTTGCAAAATATTTGAAATTAATTAAATAATAATTGTATGATTTATTCATGTTCAAATAATTATTTTATGGCCGCATTGGATTTAACGGTTAATTCAATATTTTTGTTCTTAGTATTAAGATCTCAATGTAACACAGTTCAACAGTAAATATGTTCTTTGACTTTAATAGCCTACGGTTTGGCCCGCGTTGCCTTATAACTTGTCAGAAGATAAATACTTAATAAAGTTATATGTTAAAATACCTACTCATTCTTTATGTGGTAAAAAGAATATTTTTCGGGACATTGCTCACTCATGAACCATGTAGTTTCCTACTCGCATACCAAATTATATCCAACTCCATTCGCATGTCATGGTCCACATCACAATCGTAAGGTCCTAATCCTGGTCTGACCACTGAGCTTTGAAACTTATGTACGAAATTTACACTAATGGCTTTTTATTGATGGAAAACATTGAAGCAACCTGCAAAGGCACGTCCATAGAGAAAAATCGATGTATATGAATTCAGCAACCCGCGCTCGGCCAGCGTGATGGATATGGCTCAATCACCCTTCGTGGGTAGGCCTACGTTCAGTAGTGGACTATTAAAAAAGCTCAGTACAGGTATTCAACATGTTTCATTAAATTATTAGAAATTTAATTTTGATTATCCTGAACTTAATGACAATCTTGCCCAAAACCGTTCACCCAGTCAAAAGTGGCCGAGACACTTGTAGGACTTTCAGGCATTCTCTGACCCTGTACAGATGAAAAAGTAGCACACTAGTATATTTTATTTGAGAAATACATATTGTACCTATATCTAGACGACAGGCATGTTCTAGGATTCTATTATACTCATCATTTGACTTACTTTTACTATGGTACCAACCCCGAAATCACGTAAATAAAATCTGCTGTTCAACATAAAAAGTTCATCGACCCGCGGCAAAATGTAAAGAATAGGTAATTTTCGCTTTTTCAGGTAGAACCCATAGTAAAGTAAGTTTATTTATCCGTATGTACCCTAAGTTCAAATCTATTGGCTCACAAAATAATATCTTTCGTAAACTATTAGGGGCCCATTTTGCCCCATTGACGGATGAGTCAATATCTAAATTTTATTCTAGATACTTCACTATATTCCTAAAAAAATGCGTTCAAGTTATTTTTCATGCTTTTATAGGACGTTTGGTCTAGATTTCGACAAGGAATCCGGGACTTTTCCCAAAACGTCAATATAGTCATCTATTAGTTAAAAGGGTGGGCTGTTTTTAAACAATATTGCATTGATTTACGAATAGATTTTTAGCATTTTTTAAGAAATTGTTATCGTGACCTACTGAAATTTTCCTGGATAGCAGTAGGTACCCCAAGTGGTAATTTGTGTTATTGTCTAGCATCGTACCAAATTTTGTTAGAATTCATTTACCCGTTTTATCTTAGCTTTATCTGATAATTTTGGCTATCCCTAAGAGACCCTATAGATTTTCCGGGATAAAAATAGTTACTGTATTGAAACATGTTATGTGCTTCCTACATACCAGATTTCATTCATAACCGTTCCGCTCGTTGGATGTAATTTATGTTTTTTTCACCAACTTTTGACCTTCTTAGATAAAGAAAATTCAGAAAAACAGGAACAAAGGTATTTTTCATTTTGTCTGAGTAGCATGTTAACAAAGTTTTAAGTCAATCGGTACAGGAATACAAAATATACTTACAAACGAAAAGAGCCCGTTTTACCCCGTCAAAGGTCAAAAGTTCAAAGTTTTCGTCTTTAGTGCTCCATTACGTCATACAATGTACCTATATTCCATATTTCAAGTTTATATCTTTAGCGGTTTGGGCGGCAGCCGAAACTGATTAATTTTGGCTATCCCTAAGGATCCCCATAGAATTTCCGGGATAATAATAGTTCATGTGTTGAAACATGTTGTGTGCTTCCTCCATACCAGATTTCATCCATAACCGTTCAGCTCGTTGGATGTAATAGACGCTTTTTTCACCAACTTTGGGACCCAATTTGACCCCTTAGATAAGAAATATTCGAAAAAACAGGAACAAACGTAACTTTTATTTTGTTTGAGTAGCATGTATACAAAGTTTCAAGTCAATCGGTAAAGGGAATAAAAAGTTACATACAAACGAAAAGGGCCCGTTTTACCCCTTTAGAGGTCGATTTTTCAAAATTCCGTTCTTAGTGCTCCATTACGTGGTCCAATGTATCTTTGTTCCAAATTTCATGTTCGTATCTTTAGCGGTTTGGGCTGTAGGCTGTCTGTCAGTCAGTCACTCAGCGAAGCCTTTTATATAATAGATAATAGATGATTATTATTGTCACACATGGAAATGAGTAATCATTCATCTACTTAATAACGAACGCTTATTGAGACTGATTGATATGAAGGCATTTTGATAGTATGCGAATCAATATTTAACTACTTATTAGAAAAATAAAACGTTATGTACTATGAAACTTTCTCCTTACATAAAAGTATTATTTTGTTGCATTACATAGTGATGTATACCTATATGTATACCTTTTTGATAGTATAAATTTAATGTTCCCCAAAAATCGTTTTGACAATCATTCTTTTGAACTCTAATTAACTACTAATAAATAACTAGAACATTTTAAAAATATGCAAATAAATATTTAACTACTTGTTGAAAAACACATTATTTCATTTGGTGAAACTATTCCCCAGTATAAAAGCATTTTCAAAAGAAATTGGTTCAGTTATATAGCGCAACTAATCCTTTTCAACTTATACTACTAATTATCGTTTGTACTTACAATGATTGCTTAATCAAAACCATAGCGACCTCTGTCATAAATTTCATAATTTAAGTGTATTAATTACAATTATTTATTATGATTAAAACATTGCACCGGATATGATACAGTTTATAAAACAGTTTAATTTATCTTTATTATTAAATATAGCCCCAGTGTGGCCACGAAACAGTCGTCATAAAGCTCAGCCCACTCCGCAGGAGGGCATCTCGTCACACGTTTTTATGGCCCCCATTACCCTTTGATAGTAAACGATACCTTTCTGGAGTCTGGAAGACCAGTTAAACCATTCCAAATTGACCTTTAAACAAAAAGTTATAAAGCTCACAATTTATAAGGCAGTAAAAAATTGGATCGCCAGTTATGAGACCTTATAGGCTCATAGCATAGCATTCCCGAGTTCTGATTAAATTCCATAGCCGTAAATTTACTGTTTCCTTTTGACTAAAACCACGATGGCTTTTAAATTCGTTTCGTAACCATTGCACGGTTGTTATTGATCATTAGTGATTTTTGACGCGTGTTAGCTAACATGCTTTCGAATCAGGCAGATACGTTCACATGCATTCGCGAGTGATACTCGTACTTTGTGAACAATTGCTTTAATGAAGTTTTAAACACAAAAACATGTTTAATGATCAATAACGCTTTGGATGAATTTCTGCTTAACGACAAGAGATCAAATCATACTTATTAGTCGCAAAAAATGGCAAATCCGACTTCCATCGTGTACAAAATTCGAATAATTCGCTCGACTTGATGTAGGTAAACAATTTTTCCATTATTGTTGATTTTTCAAAAACAGCTTCGTTGATTTCAATAAAACTTAAATAGACTACCTCGAGAGTATATTATCCTTTCCAACTAAAAAAATATTAGTTTAATTCGGTTCACAATTGGTGAAAACATCGATAATCACACACAAAAAAAATACAGACAGACGAACATAGTACCTCCTGCTTTTTGGAAGTCGGTTAAAAAATAAATTACTTACTAAAAACAATTGTAGCGTTGTTTATTGTTGTTATCAAGTGTAACGCCTCAACAAACCACATACAATTGACTTGCACTTTGCCATTTTTACACATTTAAAAATAACACTCATAATATGACAACATCAAAATAAGAGTTACTTAAATTTTGCTATTTCAGCATACTTACTTACTTATCATAGGTTCAGAGAAACATAAAGATGCAGGTATAAGATCTAGACAAGGATACAAACCTTTCCTGTATATTTCGTAAAGCTTAGCTCCACCAATGTCCAATGGACTTTATATGGACCTCCTTCTGAGTGGACGCCTCACGCCACGCTTGTTGGTTCGTGAAAGGTCTCCGTTCGATTATCTTGCACCTCCAAAAGCCATCAATTCTGCGTGCTATCTGCACTGATTGCCACCTCTACCTTCTTATACGGTGGGCTACGTCGGTAACTTAAGTAATGAGCCTTAACTTTGGTAACTACTTTCGGTTTCAGCCGTAACTTCCTCTTCCCACAATATGGGTGGTATTTTATTTCTATCAGTAATTTTCAATCAACTTCCAAATAGGACAAGATTAGAGAATGTTATGCGAAATTAATTGTTATCTGCTCTCTTTATTAATTTGTAAGATAAGTTATTTTACGTAAACAAAACTCACCGTTTGGTCACAAATAGTATTTTATTTTCAACTTCGTTCACTATTTATTTGACCAGTTTAAGTTATAAAAAACGCATTACACATTATTGCTGAAGTAAATATTGTACCGATTTCGTTATTTCAAATAATAATTATACATGAATGGACATAAAATGATATGAAAACCAAGTGATCACAAATGAAGGCCGCAAAAGAAATTTCTGAAACATTTGTTATCTCTTTCTATTAAAGCCAGTCATATTCCTTTCCATACCAGCCCACCGTTTATTTGCATTAAATTTTCCTTAAAACAAAAAAGGCGAAAAATTATTACTTCTCCATTACACAGCTTTATTTGGTTTCTTGCGTCACTAGAACCTACGCGAATTTCATGCACGTAAACGAATTGAACTATTGGTAAATTGTAAAAATAAACAAGTATTTTTATACGCATATTGATTTCTAACACTGAGAATTGCGAAATGCCAATAAAGTAGCTGAGTAGGCCACGGATTTTCTCAGCAGTATAAAAATGTCATAGAGTACGTGCCAATATTTCGTCGTGCTTAAATTTTTCTTGTACTGCGAATTTTGACGAATATTTCTTTATCTTTGTATATAACCTAACATTAGGTAGCCTAAAAACTCTGACATCAGGGCTAGCCACCGGCCTATACGAACTTACTTACTTTACCTAACATTACCGGCTTTTTTCTTTTGTGAAATTTTCCAATGTTTTATAACGGGCGATTACCTAAAGAAGAAAATAGCTTAGGGCGGGCATCTTTGTGTTCATCATTATGTGTTAGGTTTATTATCGGAACAAATTTTAAAATTGCAGAAAGAACAAGCGTTCCATTAGTTCTATACATAATTGAGGGTTCTCCTTAAAAATTTGAAACGGAAATATTTTCCAATGACTTTAGGTGAAAATGCCCCTCGACTATAGATATAACTAAGTTATAATATTAATATCCGTACAATTAAGATCAATTTGACAAGCTATCTAATGTTACAAATTAATGCGCAGTAGCTTAGAGAAACGTTGTTATACGCACAGCCTTGTCTGTAAGGGAAAGCTAAAACGCAACGATTGTGTATCGAGTGGTTTTCATATCGACACAATACGACTCGATTTAAATTTACGCACTAAGGAAAATTATAGGCCTTAAAACGGGATTCGTTGTGTTATTACAACAGCTACCATTGATAGAGCAGTTAAGTTTCAGAGGCGTGGTTACGGCTTAGAAATGTTTGCGGAACTAAATCTAAATAATCATAATAATTGTCAGAAATAACTGGATTATTTATTAGTAAATTGGTCACTGAATATTGTGACAATTCAAAACGTATAAATTTATAACAGTTAAAATTAAGAACTCTACTTGAATAAATTGTCTGTTTTAATTTTTTGAAGTGTCGAGTAGTAAGTAGGTAAGTTCATCAAATCGGAAACAAGATATCATAGATCAATGAATAATTTCTGTATTTATAAAGCTTCAATTATATTTTTATTTAGCATATTTTTTGCTTAATAATTTACTGGCAGTTCTGCCTGAGAGATAGAAAAAACATTCTTCTCCGTGGACCACTACGCAGGACACAAAATATGAGCTAAATAGAAATATAATTATACCAAATAACTTTTGAGTTCAAAAAATACATTTGATAATCAAATCAAATCAAAGTGTAGGTTTTATTATACAAATAGCGACAGACTTAGCGAGCTAACTAAACTCAAAGCACGTTCAACCTTGATTTCAATCTAGAATATCATATTGCTTAAAAGCCAGATATATCTACTGAAAATTCTGACATAAATCAGTAAGCGAAACCACCAGATATAACTATTCGTAAAAACCTTAGTACAGTCAACGCAGTATCGATGAAATACATACAAGATAATCATAGGTAATTCAAGTCAACGACAGTTTCAAACAGGATACAGGGTGGTTTTACAACTAACATCAGTAGATGTCGTCTACACTAGGAAGATAATAATATCTAGTCAAACTACATACATACGCAAGCAAGATTTTACTCGTTTCGTCACTGATGCAAGAAGCATCCTCCCTTTTAGCATACTGTTTGCTTACACACTTGCTGCTCTCGTAATTTTCTTGGGTCTCTCAGAGAAAGCTTCCTTGTAAGCAGGTACACTTTTTTGGCAAGACATTTAAAAACAAAGCTCATTTTACATCTGCCATCTGGCACTCAAGACGACAATGGTGTCACACCACGCAATAAGGATCCATAAAGGGCAGAAGTAAAAACGGTATATTTGAAATGATCAGCATTCTTTTGGCAAATATTTTGACGGAAGGTCAGTAAAATTGTATCAATTAGTATGTCTGTTTTACTGATATCTCATTTATAATTTTCTGAGATTTTTAATAAATACTCGTAGGTACCATTTATATCTTTTTGTTTGTTTTCGAGGCCTAAATTGAATGTGAATTAAATAATCAAATAATTACCGCAAAACTACGAAAGTTTGTTGGAGTACTTTTATTTGCACATATTATTTTTGTTTTATTTCAGAGTGATGAAAATAGCGGCAATGTTAAACAATTTCGGAATAACTTTGAGTCATTCAAATTGCCGATCCAGATAACCGTAAAGTCGTATTTATTGCCAACCACAAAGCACTGAAAGCAGAAAAAATACAGCAAGCCAATTAACCGATTCCCAAAAGTAAAAGTGCTCCTCACTACCGTAAAGGCAAACAACGAAACCCAATCTGTAGATTAAGGCATGTTCACACGTGGGCGCGTGTTCAGGTCGGTTCTAGATTTATACGGTTCCCGGGTCATAACTCAGGCCAATACGTGACCCGTGATCACGCCTACTTATAGAATATTATCCACGACTGCGTTATCTGCCAGAGAAATAGTAGCTTCATGTATGTTCGGCTAAGAATTGACACTGGTATTCTCCACTAGTAACATTGCAGAATTTATAGATGAGAATTAACACTATAAATTCTGCACCGTTTGAGTTCCGATAAGTAAGGATCTGTATTTAATAATATTAATGTTAAACGTATTTTATTGCATAATTTTATCATGAAAAATCTTCAACGTTAAATACGTTGAAGTTTTCCCATGATCTACGAGTAGAAGAATTACTCGCGGCTCTATTTTTCCCAAATTACACAAATAATCAACAAGCACCAAGCTAAAACCAACTAAACAAACTTCAGCAACGTTCAGTTTTATTATGAAACCATTTAACTAAAAGTTAAATATGCTTGTCACTTGCACCGTGGTACCACAGTGTGAAAATACTTATCAACAAACAAGAAGCTTACTTAGTCCTGTTTTGACTTTACTTATTTAAAAAATCTATCGAGAAAGTCAACTTTATCACTAACGACAAGTTATTTCAAACTAAGTTCTAAGTAACAATGGAGGCTCAAAGAGATAGCTTTCCTTGTTCAAACACGGATTAGTACAAATCTAAGGCCTAAGTTCCGAGCGGTCGGGCATTAATCTGCTTTGCTTGTTTACATCCCACTGCTGACCATTGCCCTTCCCATAGAGATCAAAAGAGATACCTTCTCTTTATTTGGTACGTAATTCGCTACGTAACAAACACTCATGCCCCGTTAACTGGTAAATGCCTTTCTACTGCTAGGTTTAATTATTTATCTTATGGTGCCACCTAGCTCATATATCAGCTATCAGGTGCTAGCACATAGTCTTGACCAATCGTCCCAGGTGCGACTTGTGATTTCATCGATATCATCGCCCCATCTCGTAGTTGGGCGACTGACGATACTTCCTCAATTTTGTTAACCCATCTTTTGACCGGACGAGCAACGTTCCTCTTGCCTGGCCTTGGCCACTACTCTGTCACTGTCTTACAAGAAGGTACTCAACCGGCCATCACGACATAATTTAAAATGTACTTACTCGTACACAACGCAAAATGCAAGCCTATAAGTCACAAATTGCAGAATGCAGGGTAGTGTGACCGCATATGAATAATTGTTTTTTTGTGCTTTGAGAGTAACGAACGCGTAACCGTAACATTACGCGTAGTTGTGATTGCAAACAGAGAGTTTTGTGTGAAATTAATTACTTGGTAAATTGAGATGGCATGTCCCATCTCGTGAGATCTGTAGCCTTAATTCCCCTACAAAGAGAGTTCAATCCGTGAGACACCCCGTAACCTCAGTGGGCAGGCTACATCCTTTCTGGGTGAATGTTAAATACGTAATTATAATAAAGATTATGGTAATAGGATTTAAATTCTAGGTAGAGCTATTCTATTGCTAGCCAAGTTTCAATACGATGCGTTTTCTATTGTAATAGTAAGTTATCTAGAAATTTTGTCTTGATGGTTTTTGAGACTATATGATGCACTTTATCTCTATCTTGAGAGCAAGATGTCTTATTTATTTATTAAATGTGTAGTTGCAAAATAGTACTTTTGTTTAGTTGCTGGTGAGTCTGCTGTCTAAAATATTTCTAGTCTAAGCACAATGACTATTTTTGTGTCAGGTAAGTATTTATCTCTCAAAGTTATCCAATACCTGTAGAATCTTCGATTCGCAATAATTTCTAAACTTACCAGTACATATTTCCAGTAAGTTACCTAAGTGACGTTAGACTTTAAAAATACCTCACCTCATAAATTCACTAGCTATTTTAACAACACTCACTTTTTGACAATTCCAAAAACATTTCTTACAAAAGCAATTATCTCTGCAACTGCAGGAAGCATGTCTGTTGACCCGTGATCTAATTTAGCAGTAATCGCGATGAAATTGCAGTGACCTGGCCTCATGTGTTCTGCCGGGGTCGGACACCTACAATATGGCCACGATAGCTAAAGGTCGGAGCAGAAAGGTCGAGTCCTGTCGCCGCGGGCGCTACTTTCTACTAACTGGTGCACTGACCGTTTAGAAAGGCTCTCGTCAAAATTTCCTCGTTGCATAAGTGCAGTGCACGACCGAATTTAAATCTTGAGTCGGGCAAATGATTTTATTTATTACAACAAAATACATTAAAACTACATACTTACTTAAGTTTAAAAAGCAATTTAATCATTTATAGACCCTTGGAGGTCTAAACTTCTAAAGATAAAGATAACCTTAATTCACAAGCCATCCGCCAGTTGGCAGCGTGCCTAGCATGCTCGCAGCATTACCTTGCTGAATGGCAATACTTATACCATGAGATAAATAAACACCTGCATTTTGGTCACGCGTCGCGTCAACCAGACCTTAAATAGGCGAACTTTTTAGGACCAGATATAATTACTATGCATCCACCCACTTGGTTCCACTGAGTTGGATACTACACTACAAACATTGATATTGCTAACTATATAGTTATTCCATTAATGCTATCCGGAATGAATGGCTAAAGCACAGTTCCAACAATATTCCTACTAGTTTGATACATTACTGGTTCCCTCGCAGATGTTTGAGTGTATTCTATCTAGTCATCTGCAGAGCACAAAGCTCAACCAGGTCCAAATAGAGTCCATTGTTCCGTTACTGAATACTCCCTTAGGTTATAATGTCATTGGTCCAAGAGATAGTAAGGATTATGTGAGGAAGTGGTCCGCTACCAGTTATTTGTAAGCTGTATCTAGGATCTTACTCCACCAAAGCCAAGCGGGGTAGACACGAGCCATGTATTGTACGAATAGTGCGTGAATCTGCTGGTGATTGATTTGCTGATGATAATGATTGCTTGGTGAAACAAAATGCAATTTGCGCGTTCTTTAAGCGCACGGCCAGACAGTTTTGACTACAGCGACACCTGTATTTTTAACTTGGTCGATATTTCCGTAGTGTGTGCTCAAAATGTTTTGGTTTCACATTCCTAGTACGAATAGCAAGGATGTCCAACTATTTGCTAGGAACTGTCTTTCCGTCCAAACACATTTTGGAAGTCCTGATATCGAGAGTAAACAGTTACCTTCAAGGCAATTGTGCTATTCCCTAGATCGCATCTCTGCTAAAATCAGGTAGGATGAAGTCAAAACACAGAACAGTTTTTATTTTGTTCTTCTCTCTAACCAGATTACAGTTTACGACGATCTGTTTAGGTCGGCAAGTCTCCGCTCTACTCCGTTTTAGTAGAGTCTGAACTTAGCTCGACGCAGCGGGAGGCGTATGTAGTTCTTGTGAAGTAAGTATTTGCTACAGACTACTTGTTAGACTTGCAAACTCGGGTATTATTTTCACACAACTTTTATTTAAACCAGAAAAGAATTTTTTTGCCGTTTATTTTTAAACAATTTTTATTGTTACCACAGACCGTGTCACAAGCTTATTGGTGATCTCTATGGAAAGCATATGTCCAGTGTAGAAGTCATATGGCTGACAAGAAGACGAAGACCATGATACTGAATCTCTGTAAGTGTACTGTGACTGAACCTAGGCCTACCCACCAAGGGCGATTAGGTCATATCTACTAAGCTGGGTCATTGTAGGTTTTTGTTAATTCACATTCGCTATCATTTTTTTTTTACAGACAAATGCTGCTTGCCCCACGTTGTACCCATTCTTTCACCAAAAAAACTAGTGATCTATAAATCTGCACATAAATTCCAAACAACTTTAATACTAGACCAAGATTTAAGCCCACGACTTAAAGGTTACAAGACAAGTTTAGTATTACCACCACGGTTCCACTAAATCTCTAGCCTCTGTACATTTATAGTTCACTATATTAGTATGCTCAAGCTCTGCAACTATTTTACAATGAGTATTACAACAATCAGTTCGATATCGAAACGTGTTCAAATACCTATTAAGTACAGCATTTAGAAACGGGAAGTCCTTTCTCATTTCTGTTCAGCCAACAGCATATTAATGGCTTCACCGTCAATTATGACAGATTGCCCAAACCTTACGATACAAAAGCTCAGACTTCACTCAATCGGATCGGGAATGGAGATGGATATCATATTAGATGCCATAGACAAGGTCACATTCTGTTATCGAATTCACTAATTGATGAATCCGAAAAAACAAGGAATTGATAGGTATTGGTCCTGAATATGTGTGTCACGTGGTTAAGACGTAAAGATCACTACGAGTGTATATACGAGTCAATATGATTTGTCATAAATGATTTACAAGTAGCTGTTTTGTATGAAAAACCAGGGCTAGACACCCGGCCAATACGAACTTAATCACTTAAATCGTTAAATGTAACATTGATTATTCTGCAGCTCCCGATAAGAGTCCACACAATCACGGCATCGGTTCACTCATAATACTTTTTTATTTGTCGCCAAAATAAGCTAATATTATTTACTAGCGACCTGCTTCCGCTTCGCATAAGTTTATTATACATACAAACCTTGCTTTTGAATCATTATATCTATTTAAAACCGCATTAAAATTCGTAGCGTAGTTTTAAAGATATAAGCATACATAGGGACAGACAGACAGGGAAGCGACCTCTTCGATACTATAGATTAATTATAGTAAACAATAATTTAATCTATGTCGATACTATGGAAACTGACGTGGTTTTCGTACATTTTAATTAAGTAAAACACAGGTGTTACTCACGTTTGATTTTAGTAGGATACTACTATAGTTTCGATCGCATATGGCGATCTATAGTAGTATCCTACTAAAATCAAACGTGAGTAACACCTGTGTTTTACTTAATTAAAATATGTCGATACTGTCTGTTTCTGTCGGGCTACAATGCTCTGTCCAACCACGCTCCAATTTCATCCATCCATCAGCCGCGGGATGTCCACTGCTGTACACAGGCCTCTGCCATGGATTTCCAATAAGACCGGTTGGAAGCAGCCTGCATCCATTGAGTTCCTGCGATCTTTCTTTTGATCGACATCGTCAGTCCACCTAGTCAATGGACGTTTTACGCCGCACTTGCTGGTCCGTGGTCTCCATTCGTGAACTTTACGGCATCATCGGCCATCTGTTCTTCAAACTATGTGCCCTGCCTACTGCCACTTTAATTTGCTAATCTTCTGGGCTATGTCGGTAACTTTAGCTCGTCTACGGATCTCCTCACTTCAACTCGATTTGGTGGAATCTGGGCCTGAAGCTAGATTACTTAAGGTGCGTAACCATTTCTTAATAGACGAATATTGTGAAGGCGCTTTAATTGATTTTCCTTCATCAATCATCCGCTAGTAAAATTTTATCGATTTAATTAATTCATTTTTACGAATATGACATTGATAACCCGTTTGGGTAATTCTTGAGCAAACGTAATTACGACCTTCGTGTAATTTTTAATCACTGTTATATTTGAATAGTCAAATAAATCAACGTTTATTTGCATAACATGTTAAAAATGTAGACAGTAGTAAAAACAAATGTTTTTGCTACTTTATAGACAGCAATCAATTTGACGAAAACATTCCAGTATGTCTCACGACATATTACATAAGACCTTGTCTTAGTGAATTTTTTGAACCATTGACTCCACTTATTTAAGACACCTGCGAGCTTTTGTTATGAAACAGTATTAAAAAGACGCTATTAAAGACAGTAGCCGAGTGACTATAAACTTTTTGCGTCAAGGCAAAGCGTGAGACGAGTGATTTGAACGAGTTATCCTCATATTTCTCGCGCCGCTGTCCATACGCGGAACAAAGTTATTCGATAAGAAAGAAATGTATTGGAAGTCGATGGGAACGCCTGTAGAGCAATTTACCGGACGCTAGATGAGCATTATTGTCGATGAGAAGAGCCAAGAGTGCTCTACCCACGACAAACGTAAAAGGCTATTGCATACTGGGTTGTAGACTTTATAAAACACTTTTTTATTTGCTATCATATAAATCATTACATCCAAGGCTTAGTGGACAAATTCATTCTACACTTTTATGTTATACTATTATAAGTAAGTTAGTTCGTAAAGGCCGAACACCCAATCAAACTACACTATGAGCGCTTTTATCATAATATAAAATTGCTATTTACCTACATAATTGTCTGACACGACTATATTTTTTCATGTTCTCGGCATAGTTTCGGAGTAGTTTGGCAGAACAACAACGTTGTGTCAGATTTTGATCAAAACAACAATTGAAACAGTATCAGCCTGGAGTGACCAGGTTTTTGAATGTTGTGTTCAATTGTTATAATAGTAGTAATACTTGCTTTATAATCTTGAGATCGTGGATTCAAAGCCCAGTCCTGTATTGAGTTCTTTGGAACTAGTTAACAGATTTTCACGTCTTCGACTTTTTGGTACAGGAAATCATGGTTAGAAACCCAGCAAACGTTCGTAGAAGAAATTTAATAGCGTATTTGAATATACGCACTGGGCCTGCGTGTGGATAATAATACACAATATGTTCCAATTGTTGTGGGTAGGTCTAGGTCCAGCAATGGACTGTTAAAAAACCAGTACAGTTACTAAAGTAAGTAAGTAAGTTCGTATAGGCCGGGTGGCTAGCCCTGGTTACAGTTACTATGATACATTTTCATAATATGTTTTATTCAGTTTGTTGTATATTTTGAACGTAAATATGTACAGCGCTAAACTACAAAACTATCTTAGTAGACGTAGAGCGCTGATCTCTACCTTGCAATATTTCCCAACAAAAGGCATCGTAGCAATCTGTCACAATGTGCCGTCCCCTTCAAATATAATCCGCTTAGTGACTTAAAGACTGCGGAGTCGCGATAGCCAGTATTGCGTTGTGCTCCCATAAATGGGCAGTTTTATTTTTGTCGCTTTGTGCTTCCCTGAGGTCCACTTTCTAAGTATCCGTAAAATGCAACTTATTGCGTCACTACATCACTACGAGGAAAAAGATGTTAAATGCTACAGTAAGAGGTTAATGAAAACATTAAGATTATCTTTTAATGACCAAGTGCAACGTTAGAGATAAATAGGGCATTCTTGGAAATCTCATCTGTAAGATTGATTAAAGTTTGTCCGTGCCGTTCTAATTTAGTTAGTTTCTAGAATTTTTTGTACTAATCTGTACTGTAGGTACCTACTATACCAACCTTCTAATAAGTTGTGTTCTTGGACATAGGCGTATTGAGCTAATGTCTTCTAATAGAGTATCTTGTAAGCCGTATAGTTCAAGTTCACCACGCAAGCCTAGTGCAAGTTGATGGAATCAAACACACCACCTTACTTCTTTTCGTGACGTACCTATGACAATGTTTCCTGTCACATAAATGCCAGTGATGAAAAAATTGTACAACAGCAACTAAAATGTGGTCCAGATTTAAACCCACAACTTTTCAGTTCCAAGGCAAATGTTTTTCCAAGACACCACTAATTATTTGTACAAAATAAACTAAATACCAAGCTCTAATTATAATTTATAATACCAGTCACAATAGACGCAGTAAAAGTCATTGCGTTGCAAAAGAATAAATGTTTGCAAATGACCTTAATGATCATTAGAACCGACATTTTGTTATAGTTTTGTATAACTAAACAATTAATCTTAGACTAAATTAAAAAGTGAAACTACGTGCCAAGAGGGTAAGAAAGTGCGTTAGGTACCGTTCGTACACAAGGCGAACGGAACATTGTCATCTAATCCTGGACATCAATGTGCTGTTACGTAAAACCAATTTATTTATTATGTACCTTCAGCAAAATAAAACTTAATTTATTGTCCTTTTAGTTAATAATTGGAAAAATTATCACAAAACAAAAAGACATAAAAAAACAACGACTACACTGGCTTGGACTTGAATGACTTGATATTGGACTTTTTCGAGTAGGTAATTTAAGATGACTTTTGCCAAATTAAACTGATATAAAAAATCCAAACGGCTATGGTGCGTCCACAATGCAATATAAAATTTAACTCACCAGTAATATGACGAAAATTACGCAAGTATCTAATGGTTTGCATTTTGCAAAAGCATTTTGATAATGATGAGCATGAATTCCGACTTCCAATATTCCAGATAGAACGTAGTACTATTTTTTTTTAATTTATATCGCGCATCGAACAAAAGTCAGTCATCTACCATTGCCACTTGTTCAAACTATGACACCGCCGCGCCGCGCCGTGTAGATTCCATTCGTCACTTCATGTACGAAAGCTTCCAGTATTAAGCTTCCATCAACCACGGTTACCGTTTAATCAACTTCCTTACTAGCCCACTTTCATTTTCTAAAGGAACGGGAGCTAACCCTTAAGCCCAGTCTCCACCAAAAAGGGAGCGGAGCATGAGTTCTATAATTAATCATTAGTAAAAGTAAGTAAGTTGGTGTCACCCTGGTGTCAGAGTTTTTAGGCCGCCTGAAGGCCTCTGACATGGCTAAACGGATAAAACAACCGGGGCCTACAATGTAACGTGTCATCCGAGCCACGGTAGCGCTCAGTTGGAAAATGAAAATTAATCATTAGTGCAGCTAAACGTATGCGTAAATGGTCACGTGACTGAGAAAGAGCAGGAGCGAGCATTTAAAAACTATGCTTGTTTGAACGGAAAAGCATAGCACGTGGTCTTTTGGAAATGTTGGAAATGATTTTATCCCAAAAATTTGTATTAAAATTGGGCTCCTGAGCGGAGCACTGCAGAAACTCCACATTTACGATTACTTATTATACTTTTCAGTGAAAAAAAACATCGTTAGGCAACCTGAATACATTACGTCCGCAGAAGAAATTCGATAGCGTTAATGTTAATTCACCAACCAGCACTGGGCTAGCATAGTAAATATGGCCCAATTGGTCTATGTTCAGCAGTGGACAATTAATTGCTCCAAAGACACTACAATATTCTTGCCATCGCCTCTCTCCACTTTGGTGTAGTTTGGGCTTCACTTTGCCGACACTCCGCCTCATAATTTCCTGAGTTTATCGCAGTTTCTGCTTAATTATCAAGCGCCGCTATAATCTAGACCACTCTGTTCTTTCAAAGATTTGCTGGTTAGGCAAAGTTCGTGTAAAATAAATTGAGTAAGTAATCAGGATATTGTGAAATTTAATTTTAATCAGTGAGAAAAAACCGTTGTGAAACTACATACACGATAGGAGATAGATAGTTTGTGATTTAATCTATTAATAGTACCTAGCACAATTATTTAAAAATGTTGGTACATAATTAACAAAAACCAGAAGTAGTAATAGTAAAAAAATCTTCATTTATATCTCGCATTGCTATATAATATATCATGCTTTATAAATATAAGCAGGTAAGTGTTATGCCCCCTTCAAGTAGGTACTTAACCGACACAGTTTAAAACTTAATAAACACCACAAGCATACAACCAGTGTTGCAAACCCTAAACCCCAACCTAGAGTAGAACTGTAAATAATCTTCCAAAAAGCTGTAGAAAGCTGTAAAATTCTACTTAAGAAACTCAAAATGAAAAATTATTCTTATTTCGTATCATTTAATGGATAAGTAATCAATTCCCCAGAGGAGGCTGTGTTCACCAAGGGTGAATGAATCATAATGATTTAGGGCTGGAATTAAAAAGAAAAAGCTTTAGATTTGAAGATCTAAATTAAAACTGTGATGATATCGAAAAATTGTAGACCTACACTTAAAACCGTAGAGCTACGATACATAAAACATAAAGACAGTCATGGAGGTCTTTCCATGGATGTATTACATAAAAATCAAAGAGTGACTTAAAATACCCTGTTCGAGTGTACACAGCTTGCGTGCGAAGGAATTGACGAACTGGACATAAATATCCTTTTAAATCGCCGCAAGCTACCAATTACTCAAGTTATTTGCATTAAACTATAAGTTTTTTCTTCACCACAGAGATTAGTTTTTTCTCAGCTAAGTGGTTATAAGGATATTTGCGTCAATAACGCGATTTCTTTGCTAAGTCGTTAGGTAAGCGAGTCGCTTTTGCCTGAGTGAGTGTGTGAACCATTATAAACTAAGTACTATAGATCTTGCCCACGGTGTCGCTTGCGTGATATATTTGCATTTTTGTGATGTCCCATAGAAATCTTTATATTTTTCCGGGGCAAAAAGTAGCATCATGTTACTTTCAAACCTTTGAACTATTTTTATGCCGAAATTCAAGTCTCTTTGTTGCTCTTTTGCTGCGTTAAAGAGTATAAACAAACCGACAACACACACTTTGGGATATAAATAATACGGGGTTATTCAGAACTGGTGTACTAAGCCGATTCACAACTTCTAACAAATGTAACAAATATATTTGAACGAATATTCACACCATCATTATGAACAAGTTTTACTAAGGGGCCAAACCGAAATTGGAGAAAAAAATCAGTTGTTTATGTAGCTAAATATACTCTGTGAATATTTCAAGCTTCTACCTGTTATGATAGCTAGGCAGCTGAAATTTTCACAGATGATGTATTTCTGTTGCCGCTATAACAACAAATACTAAAAAGAGAATTAAATAAATATTTAAGGGGGGGCTTCCATACAACAAACCTGAATTTTTAGACGTTTTTCGCTCTATATTAATAATAGTAACAGGTACATGCTTGAAATTTTCACAGAATACTTAGTTTTATATTCACTTCAATAACAAATAATAAAATTAAAATAAATATTAAATGGGGGCTCCCATTCAGTACGGAACCCTCCGTGCGCGAGTCCGACTCGTACTTGGCCGATTATTAGTTTGTTGTTATAGCGGCAACAGAAATAGCTATAACGGTTCATGAGATACAGCTTGGTGACAGACAGACGGACAGACAGACGGACAAACAGACGGACAGACAGACGGGCAGCGGAGTCTAAGTAATAGGGTCCCGTTTTTACCTTTTGGGTACGGAACCCTAAAAATAATATTAATTTAGTTTATAATTTTAACTATTTAGGACAAAGAGTATAGCATCGGTTCTATTGCGATCTGCACGTATGTACCTACAAACTTTTCTGAAAGTGTTTGCGCTATGCACAGCAACACCCTGTACCCCTAAGCAGAAAATAATTTTATTATGACAACGCATGCATCGCATTAGAGATAAGAACATCGTAATGTAAGCGCGATGGCAATAAATTAGTATTAAGGCCCATAATGCATTGCAAAAGCATCGATACAATTGCATAATCAGGATCTGTGCGTATCTTGAACGAAAGTACGATCGAGTGGATCCCGCCCACAGACAAGAATAAGTTCCAGAGTCTACAAAAGCGGAACGGAGATATGCAGAGAGTTAAAAACTGCGATTTAACGGCATAAATTTCAAATTTGCTTCCATCCATCAGCCGTAAGACGTCCACAGCCAGCTCTCCCATAATATTTGCATTTGACGTTAAACAAAACACAATGGTGATCGGAGTGAAACTTTAGATTTGTTCATTGCAGGGCATAGCTTAGTAAGGTGGGCCATTTTTGTAATGTGCATACGGACTACAACGTACTGCTCAGCTCCGCACATTTTCGCTCCGTTTTAGTGGAGTCTGGGTCTTATAGCAAGGTCGATCAATCAGGTTATTAATATCCTCAGTGCCATAAAGATACCAGAGGGATAATGTGGTCGATCGAGAAAAGAAAGAAAGAGATGCAATGATTTAACATGGCATGAGTTAGAAAGAGACATGAAAAATATCTCGATTCAGTGGCTAGTTACCGTGTTTTTCTCTCAGTAGTGTCAAATTCCAATTCATAATTGACAGTTTTTACAGCTCTGGGCAAGATTTTTCGTACAATTTTGTGGTTTAGAATTGCCTCAAGCGACAACTGCGCTATCTCTCTACCTCTAGTTGTAATAGCTCTGTGTTCTGTGCCTTCTGTGGTATTTTTGGAGTCGGTAAGAATACATTGTAAAATCAACCATGGAACTGTTTTCCTTATATTTTTTATAATTTTGAACTTGAACTTTTATGTAGATCTGTAGATTGGAAATAAATAATAATTAAGCTCTACTTCTATACTTTTAAAACTTTTTAGTCTAAGAAAACTAAAAAAGGCAATCCAATTGCATATAATTTTATTTTTCGAAAAAAAATGGTAAATTCGCCTTCCGTCGTGTACAAAATTCAAATATTTCGCTAGAATTGTTTACATTTTTGTTGATTTTCCAAAAACGGCTCAGCCGATATCTGTAAAATTTAAGTTTGTTCATATGAACATACACAAAAAAATACATGTAGACGAACATAGAACTTCCTCCTTTTTGGAAGTTGGTTTAATAAGATTTGCGTGGTATCGATGTTACATCTCGAATGAAAGTAGGATTGAGTGGATCCCGCCCACAGACGAGCATGATACTCGGTCGAGCGAGCAGCTTACGTTTATGCTATTAATAGGGTTGTCTAACATTCTCAACTTATCAACAATTAGTAATTCTAAGCTTGTACATAATAATTGATTTATATTTGCTGTAGATTGACTATTTTTGAAAGACGAAAGTTGGATGAACTGGATTCTGCCAGCGGATCTACATGGTTAATATTGTTTGTAGGTAGTTTTATGTGTGAAAAAGAAAATTGAAACTGCAATAATAATTATGTTGAACTAATCTTTAATTTAATGTATAAATATCAAATTTTGCATTAACTTATGCTGTTAAAAAAGATGAAGGATTATGGCTACATTTCTGAGAGTATATTTATGCAAAAGCAATAAAAAATGAGAGAAATATATCACTATACTCGTAGTAATATTTTTTTATATATCTCTCAATCAAATCTTTAAGTCTGTGAGGGCTTTAATTTATAACACAATACTACTCATTTCATATGGAACAATGTAACAGGATAGCAAAATTATTGTAACAACGTAATACAAGCTACAATAGTAGTAACAAATAATCAACATGAACAAAATAATAGTGCAACAATAAAATACTAGCAAAGCCCGGTTTCGACCCGAATCTCGCACAACTATAACAACTTTCGTGTTTATTGTATCTAGCAGCCCTGCCCTATAGTAACAGATACAGAAAGCTGCTTACCTTCGGCCGGTCTCCTGTACCCTCCAGTGTTGCCAAGTTTTTGTAAAAACCCTTATCAAAAATGCTGAGTTACTTTGGAACAGTCCCTTTTTAGGGGTCCGTACCCAAAGAGTAAAAACGGGACCCTATTGCTAAGACTCCGATGTCCGTCCGTCTGTCTGATACCAGGCTGTATCTCATGAAACGTTATAGCTAGAAAGCTGAAATTTTCATACATGATGTATTTCTGTTGCCGCTATAACAACACATAACTAAAAACAGAAAAAAAAAATGTAAGGGGGCTTCCATACAACAAACCTGAATTTTTAGCCGTTTTTCGCTCGATTTTAATAACGGTGACAGGAAGATACTTGAAATATTCACATAATATTTATAATATTAAAATGTTTAATTAAAAATGTTAAATATTCACTTTTAAAATAAATAATTAAGTAAAAATAAAATAGATATTTAAAGGCGCTACCATACAAGAAACGTGATTTTTTTTTGCCCGGCAACAGGAAGATGCTTAAAATATTCACAGAATGTTAAGTTTTATACACCTTTAAAAAATGTATAATTCAATTAAAATAAATCAAATAAAGGGGGGCTTCCATATGGTACGCAACCCTTCGTGCGCGAGTCCAACTCGTACTTGACCGATTTTTGTTTTCTTCTGTCAAACATCTTGGCGTCTGTAAAATTAGCTATAAGTTGCGCGAAACCTTATCCTTGCAAAGCTGTTATGTGAGCTTCAGTCAGGATTAGGCTTAGCGCAGCTTATAGCTAACAACACCAACGACAAGATGTTTGATTCGGCCTATTAAAGACGAAAGACGGACTAGCTATTTCAAAGTAACTGTGCGTTTATTAATGGACTTTAAAGTTGCTATAGTCTGACCGTTTAACTGAGTCCTCGCCTGCGCGGGTACAGGGGCGCGGGGGTAGACGACAAAGGGGGACTGAGACAGGTGCGGGCGGTGGGTACCCGCGGTCAGTCCTCCTTTGTCGTCTACCCCCGCGCCCCTGTACCCGCGCAGGCGAGGACTCAGTTAAACGGTCAGACTATAGATATCGCACCAAAAGTCACAAAAGAGTAACAAAGACTTGTCTACGTTTAGAGGAGTTCCAACAAAAATAAACAATCTGCCAAGTACGATTCGGAATCGCGCACGAAGGGTTTCGTACTGTATGCCTCCTTAAATATTTATTTTATTTTAATTATTTATTATTAAAGTGAGCATGCAGCTTAATATTCTCTGAATACTTCAAGCATCCACCAGTTACCTTTATTAATATTGAACGAAAACCGGCTAAAAATCCAGGTTTTTTGTATGGAAGCCCTCCCTAATTATTAATTTTATTTGTTGTTATAGCGGCAACAGAAATACGGCATTTGTGAAAATTTCAACTGTCTAGCTTTCACGGTTTATGAGATACAGCCTGGTAACAGACAGACAGACGGACAGCGGAGTCTTACTAATAGGGTCCCGTTTTACCCTTTGGGTACGGAACCCTAAAAATGCTAAGACGTTGGGAGTCCCCAATGCAATCTAGACGATGATAATAATCAGGAACTCAATGGCATTGCTTTCCCGTAGAGAGTATTACAATAGTCACCAAGTAAGTCGCTGAAATATTTTTGCCATCAAAACTTTTTATTTGCTAAGAAATCGAAAAAGTCACCATTTCTAGTGTAAAGAAGTTATATTGGCAATACTGGTACTCCAGTTCCGACCGAGCTCGATTCCGCTCATATTCTTTTTAATTTTTGTTCTTTTTTGCGAGCCAGTCAAGGACGCGATGTGCCCGTTCGAATAGCATTCTTGCATTTTAAGTACTTTCACATCCTCTTACCTTTTAAGCATATTCGGTACATAGCAGACATTCCATACATAGCTTTATTTAATATCGTGTTTTGTGATTTTTGGTATGCTTAATGTTTTGCGTTTGGTGTCGTTTAATGAGATTGGGATTTTACAACTTTGTAACTACATATACAATCTACGAACTTATTTGCAGATATTTTATTTTAGAGTTCAGAGTACTTACTACTATATAAAAAAATGTCTTTTTTACTAGAAAATTAATAGGGAGTCTTTTCCAGTCTCCTTTTGTCATTTTCACTTATTTGAAAATTGAGATTTTATGTTTTAGTTCAGTTGGTCTTTCTATTTTATTTAGTTCAAAAATGTTTTTGTTACATCCTCTAATTTATATTTCTATTTCAAAAGTTCCGTTTAAATTTTTTTGTCATTTATTTTTGGGTGTGATGTTAAAATGATAAAATTCCAGAATAAAATACCTATGTTTCGAATAGTTAGATAGAGTTAACTTTCACTTACTTGCCTATTATTCCTTACTTATTAGATAACCACATTCCAGAGGCATAGTTGCATTGGCACCAAAGTAGTATTATTATATATTCTTTGACCAAAGTACAAAGTGCTAACACTCTTACTGCATTTTATGACGTCTTTAGCGACTGTTCGTGAAATGTGGTACGAGTACAAGTTAATCTCCGGAAGCTATTTATTGTCACTAAAACGCATTTAAATGCTAATGGTGTGACTAAGTGTTAAGATAACTACAGTAATCTGCTAGGAAGGTAGGAATTGATTAAATGAATAGATTTTGTTGCTGGGCACGATTGTGAATAGAAGTACCTTTGTAATTTACCAGTGTGGCCATGTCAAAAGCCTATTCTCAGTTGTTAATACCGCAAAAATAGCAGTTACCCAATTCTTCCACCGTTTTTGCATCACTACTGAGACTTAAAGGCGCCTTAAAATATATTTAACACCTTAAAATATATAAAGATAGGCTTGCGTCACAGAATAGTACATACAGTAAATCAGAAAAAAAAAAACATTAAGTGAAGAAAAATCAAAACTCAAATAACTGTAATCCAATTTCAATTAAGCTGAAATAAAAGAAAACGGTTCAGCTATAGCTTTCAAATGTATAGGAGGCTGAGGCTTTCGATTTCTCAATATAATATGAAGTAGTATGAACGTATGGTAAAAGTTCTTGATAATAATGAGTAGAGCAATGATATCCCATGAAAATAAAGCGGGTATTGAAATAATCAGAATCAAAAAATCTTAGCTAGAATAGGACCGGAAATTTTACTCCAATTTTCTCAGAAACATTGAGCGAAAATTGTTGCCAGAAATTAAATTGAAGGTAAGAAGTGAGCGTGTTAAATGGGTGCGTTACTTGCCGCTACCGAGTTGAACAAGCTTTCAATCTCGAGGTGTCAGATGGCGACGATACTGCTTTACAACTTAATTAACTTTAATTAAGTTCCCAAAGTCGGGTAGAGCAACAAAAGTGCCCAAAATGTTTATACCTATTCCCGCATCTTAAGTTAGCGTCAGCCTCGATTACGAACTTACATAATTTTGTATGAAAATACGTTTTTTTTCTTCTGTTATTGTAGAGTTAGAAATGTCTGATTTTAATTTTTTTTTTCTTTTAAGCCCATATTTTGTCTATAAGTAAACCTCTTGAGGTAGAAACTAAGGAACCAATGTAACTAATACTTTTTATACCTACATATATCATTATACACCCTAGTTTCATATACCAATAAATTAATTGTTTCATTGAATCAGATATTCAAACCATATCAATATAATTAAGCTCATAAAAAATATCTTAATGTGCATTTTATTTAAGTAGATGTTTTTTTTTCTTTCGTCAACACCGGAGCAGTATTTACGTATTCAGAAATGTCATTTGTTTATAAACATATAATAAAGGAAAAAAACGCTCTAGAAAATTAGGCCAACGTTTACTAGTTGACACTGTTGCTATTAATTTACATTGTAGGATCAATCCTCAGGTATCAAAGTTCATATTTTTCTTAAATATTTTTTTGTAAACTGTACTTACAAAAATTTTGCAACGCGTTTTCCAAATCTGTTTTATCCATATAGAAATTTGAGTAGCATTGTTCCGCTCGACCATCTGTCCTACCGTCTACAGCTATCTTCATCGGAGCGAAGCGAGTTACATAACCCCAATTCTGCTTCACAACAATGGCTGCGCAATTATTGTAAACAAAACTAGTCAAGCATTAGCATTCTATTAAGAAAGTTGCTGCCTTAATTAAGAACCGACTTGACGCGTAAGAGCTCTAAGATCATTAAACTGCCTTTTGTAATGGAGACAGATTGTAAATCTGTTTTGTTCTGGTGAACAAAGTTTAAGCGTAGTTAGTTTTTTTAAATATAGATAGTGATTGGCAAACGTTCATGATAGACAAACAACCAAAACCAAAAAAAAAAGTAAAACTAAGCCGTAACGTAATACAATCTGATCGACACTATAGAAACAAGGTAAATACCGCGAAAAAAGCCGGCTACAACCAATCTTACTCAAAATCAGTAAAAGAGGAGTTCCATGACTGATTTGCCTGATATGATGATGCCGTTTAAAATGCTCTCCCGTGTAATCCATTTTGGCTTTAGAACAATCATCAACATGATATCATGGTAAAATCGGATGTAATCTTATTCATTACTAGCTTTTGCCCGCGGCATCGACCGCGTGATACTTTTATATTTGTGCTATCCACACGTCATTCTCGTCTTCCGTCCGTCTTTCAAACTATATCCATGCCAAAAATCAAGTCAATTTGTTGCTGTATCAAAGAGGAACCAATAAACCAACACACTTTCGGATATATAATATTAGTTTAGTAAAGATAGTTAATGATACAACGTTTTTATCTAATTACTGATACGTTTACAATTAATGATAAAGTTACATTTATGTCTTATTTGTAATGTGTTTATGTTCAATTCAAAACTTAGGCTGAATTTAACACAAAATATGTACTAAACTCAAAGCCAAAACCCATTTGTTTCGCCAATCAACCGCGTCGTTTCTCAAACGCGCCAGCGTCTTGCAATAGCCTGTGTAATGCGAGAATGTAATTAATAGAAGTGATTTATTTGGAGTGTCATAATGTTCGTTACTTAGATTAGCGAGATGGAGGGCTGACGTGGACGTGAGTGTCCACTTGATATATCGCCGTATGAAACTTGTAGATTGTTATATAATGTGTCTGTACACCAGTCTTGCCCTTAATTGGAACTTTACGTATAGTACCATCATTACAAACCACTTTAATATCGAACCAACCCGAAAATTGCAAAAACAGCTGTTTCATACAAAAGTTTGTTGAATAGAAGTAAGTAAGTTCCTATAGGCCGGGTGGCTAGCCCTGGTGTCAGAGTTTTTAGGCCGTCTGAAGGCCTCTGACATGGCTGAACGATTGAAACAACAGTTTGTTGAATTATTTAGAATAAGTATAACACAGGTATTACTCATCCGATGTTTTTAATGAATAGGTGGAACAGTTGACGTTTTTGCGATTTCAGTTTAAGTTCCATGGAGAAAGTCGTTCGCAATGTTGTAACATGCGCTGGTTGTATCGAATGGTAAAAGTATGTAATTAATAGATGTGATTTATTTAATTTTGGAGTTTCATAATGTTCGTTAGGTACTAAGATTAGCGAGATGGAGGGCTGATGTGTCCACTTGATCTATCGCAGCTCCGTATGGAACTTGTAGATTATAATGAGTACACATACCCACTTGAGTAGGTACACAACGATATTACGTGATGAATGCATATGAAGGGCAAAATGCAGTTATCCAGTTACTGTCTCGCTATGAAAATAAAGTAATGGTTAAGTTTTACTAATAGACACCTAAGTTTAAGGTATACTTCCGTATTTGGCTGGCTAGCTGGTTCTAGAACTGTAAAGCAAGGACCTACTTTATTTTCGAAAAGCTTTTTTTGGTTTATTCAGATGTTTATACTTGTGTTAGCTGCGCTTATTAAAGAGGGTACCTAAACATAGTCGAAACACACTTCGGTATTGCAACGGTGAGGAGTTTATGGAATGAGGGTAGACAGAGAGATGGTTTGGGCGACGGGTTGGAGTGCCAGTCTGTGACAGTGATCAGTGATGTACGGGTGAGTGTTTGAGTTTTATAATGACTGCAGAGATATTGGAGGTCCGTATTATTGTCCAATGGTGTATCATCTGATGGTGTGTCCTACTAGAATCTTAGTGATGCTGTTGGAGCACTATGCCCATCAGCTAACACATCTTTATACTATTTTAATTATTCACAAATGTTTCTAAATAGTCACTTGTATCCAAATGTGACTGATAAATGAAGTCATATTTAGTGTAATTCCAAAAAGAACTCTACTAGGTACTTATAATATAAATAATGCAGGACCAAATTGTTACGTTCGGTTACAGACAGCTCAATATGAAAAATATGCATACTGGAACCAGAAAATATGCACATAGAGGCATTTTATTATATTCCTACAACCAAAATATATATACAATACCTACTTTTTGAGCGAGATGTCGGACAAAAATATGATACTTAGCTGTGTTTAGTTGCATTTCATTTTGTGTACTATCCGTGTTATGTAATTGTACTTGGCTGTATTTAATTTTGAACAAAAAGTTCAATTTAAATGATCACTTTTAAGTTACTTTTGTAGATTTCATAGTTTTATAAATTTAGTAATAAAAGTAATCGCAATCATAGGTCGAATCAAACTTCTTGGCGGTTGTGAAGCTAGCTACAAGCTGTGCTTAACCCAATTCTGACTGAAGCTCTCGTAATAGCTGCACACAGATTGGGGTTTGCGCAGCTTGTAGCTAACTTACCAGCCGCCAAAATGTTTGATTTGGCGTATAAATGTGATGCAGTTAGATAAAAATAAACGCTAGTTACAGTTAAACGTAATTACCATACATTTATAATTTTAATCGCTTCAAAACAAATAAAAGCCACACCTGCCTCGTGCCGTAGTTTTGAACAATCTCGGTCACGTTTCTAAGTTTAGTAAGTATTTAGTAAGTAAGTATTTAGTTCCGAGTGCAGATAAGACTGCTCTGTTGTTAGAAGACCGTTATGTTAGCTTCATTCGGAATGTTTGGAGTAAACACAACGTCCGGCGTTGATATTGGATGTAGAAACTTTTAAGATTGTAGTGATTAGTTTTTGTAAAAAAAACAGGTAGTAAAAATAAAGAAAACTATTTTTAAAATCGATAGGAATTATATTTTCGAAGGTTATGCATTGTTGTCAAAATGTACCAAAGTAGGTACCTACATATAAACTCATCAAAATGAATACTTATAATTTGAAACCAACCTTGAAATCTTAAAAAATAAATCAGTTGTAACTACGCCAACAATTAGCTATGTCAGGAAACCATTCACTTTTTGTTATTACAGTGTTGGTCTCATAGTAAAAAAAAAATTGTACTTATTAGCAACAATGCGAATCCATTTTTTATAAACTGATTGTGTTTTAGGCTTCTTTTCTGTACATACTATGGTCAATGTGTGGAACAGCTGATGTTTTTATCGCAATCTCAAAGCTACCTCCATAGTTTGTCAAGAAAAAAAAAATCCTATTCCAAAAGTAGGTCACAATGATCACAAGGAGAACATTCAATATGAACCATTCAAAAAATCCTTCATACATTTTTAATAGGCTTTGTAGCCCATACATGATTTGATATCACTATCATCCATCCATCCATCCATCAGCCATAAGAAGTCCACTGCTGGACATAGGCCTCCCCTATGGATCTCCAATAAGACCGGTTGGAAGCGGCTTGCATCCAGCGCGATCCTGCGGTCTTAATGAGGTCATCCGTCCACCTTGTGGGTGGACGTCCTACGCTGCGCTTGCCGGTACGTGGTCTCCACTCGAGAACTTTTCGACCCCATCGGTCATCAGTCCTCCGCGCTATGTGGCCTGCCCATTGCCATTTCAACTTGCCAATCCGTTGGGCTATGTCGGTAACTTTGGTTCTTCTACGGATCTCCTCATTTCTGATTCGATCTCGCAGAGAGACTCCGAGCATAGCCCTCTCCATAGCTCGTTGGGCTACTTGGAGCTTACCAATAAGGCCCATAGTGAGAGACCACGTTTCTGTGCCATAAGTCATCACTGGCAACACACACTGGTCGAAAACTTTCGACTTGAGGCACTGAGGTATGTCGGACGAGAAGACGCTACGCAATTTTCCGAACGCTGCCCAGCCGAGTTGGATTCGGCGATTGGCCTCTTTCTTGAAGTCGGACCTACCTAACTGGACTACTTGTCCTAGGTAGACGTACGAGTCAACGACTTCAAGAACCGAGTTCCCAACAGAGATCGGGGTGGGTACAACATGGGAATTACACATAACTTTCGTCTTGTCCATGTTCATTTTAAGACCCATCTGTTGAGAAACCCGATTGAGGCCTTCGAGCATCGTGCTGAGCTCTTCCATCGATTTTGCCATGACTATCAGCCAAATCGTTATTTGAACAATGCCGGGAAATGCTCGCCCACGTATAAAATAGGGTGTATCGAGTTATACAAATGTCAATCATTTGATTGACATCGTGATTCGATAATATGTCGCATTCTGCTTTGCAATCATGGAATCGTGTGAGTGGAAAAAAATATGGGTGTACGTTTTGTGATAAAAACAGCCCGTCATAAACATACAATCATCAATATATTTAAAACAGAAAAAATGCCAAGTCAATGCATACAATATTCACTATTTCAAATGAAAAATAATGTAGTTAAAAATAGAATACTTACTTCTGCAGCTTTTGAACCAGTGCTAAAAGCGATGCTAGTTTAATTTCTGTTAAACTAAGTAAAGTTAAGCGTTGTTTTCCTAAATCACTTATTCAAATCCCACTATGTGACATCTTTTATTAAGTTGTCCTTTAATAAATAAGCTTGACTATCAGCTTTTTGCATAATCCATAATGATCTATGGTGAAGGTGCTATGAACACATAGTTCCAGAAGAACTAACACCCAAACTCTAAACAGATGTTTAAACTCTTCACTAAAATATCTTCCCCCAAAACCCCTTGCAATTAGGGAATAAAAATCCAAGACCAATAACACAAATATGTAGAATAACTTTTAATGCTATGTTGTCAGTTCTTCCATTTCATTTCATTATCATATTTGGCATTTCAATACTCTAAATCCTTAACAAGGTCCTTTCCGCCTTCGTCCCGTTAGTCTCACGACTTGTATTTCGGACCACCTAGAACCGTTACCTATTCTGTGTTATATTAATTATTGGACCAGACTCAAATTGTTCTGGTATGCGTAGCTTTGGTTTACCCTTATCGCTACTACAATCAATTTTGAACTTTATTTCTCTATTGTTAAAGTAAAGTTTCGGTATTGACATTAAGTTGTAGGTAGGCGCAATCGCAAGTTGGCACGTGCGCTAAGTTGGGCCTAAGTTATTAAGCAGAATATGCGAAATATCCCCACTGAAGCTTATTTAAAGCCACTAATAAGGTCGCTGTGAATATGTTTGAATAGTTTTCCGCTTCTCTGTATAAGGCTTAGTTAAGATAGTTCAGGTGCTTGGACTTTACAGTGTTGTTTAAAATGTTACTTTGTAAGTTTTTAATGAGGAAGTAGAAAAAAAGCTTGTTGGGATATTTTCATTCTGGTTCATGTGCTGTTGATTCAGTTCATGAAAATACATGTCAAGTTCGCAACGTAGTTCTATGAAAGTGTTTCTCGACATTTTCAGTTATGGGCTGTGCCGTACTTTTCCGAAGGTCAACGAACTTTTAGTGTGGAACAACTGATTGTTTAACTAGAAATTCAGATTTGATTCTTATAAGTTGTTCATGATAGTTCAGTTTAGTTATACTCAGTTAAAAAGACTTTTTCAATTTAGTCCGTCTTAAGTTTTTACACAGTACTTAGCCAAAAAGCTTGTAGGTAATTTATAATAAATTATTTTATCGAGGCAGAGCAAAAAACAGCTAGTTTCTTTTGGCGCAACCACTATCGCCTGATTTAAACCACAAGAGACAGAAACATAATGCTCTCAGTATAACAATACATTTTTTATTCTGTAAGTACCAAATTAGAAGCTTATTAGATAAGACTAGAAAACTTCTGAAAGCTTCTACACCTGAGAAAAATGACTGTCCGAGTATAAACTACTGTGACAGTAAGCAAACAAAATAAACTAGGTACCTGAAGTAGCAGTGAGCAAACAAAATGCCATCCCAAAATGCAAAGCAATGCGAGCAAGAAACCAGAATCACAACAAAGCCGCGAGAATGCTCGACAACTTTTCAAACACGTCATGTACGTCGCAATATCTGAAAGCTTTCCTTATAACCCCGGGCTTTCTATTATCTAGGCATCTGGGCGAAGACAATGGGCCGGCGCATGCGTAATGCGTTATCGCGATCTGGCTCTTGCCTCACCGTGCCTAATGAGGAACGGCTAGCCCGGGAGATAGTGGCGCAGTTAATTACGAGTGTTAGAAATTTAAATTAGGAACGTTTTAGTCGGGCTGGGTTTTTAGTTGCGAGTTGGGACAATCTGCATTTGGTTATCAGATTACTTAATTGATATGGTGTTTGTGTAGTTCTGGATATGTATTGGTTTATCTTAATTTGAAGCTCAAATTTGAAATGAATATTCGAATAAATAACTTAGAAACATTGTCATTGTTGTCACAATTGTCACTACCTAAAATAATAATACTACCTATACAATAAAAAACTACACAAAATAAATTCTAATGAATTGTATATTGTAAGATATCACTATGAATATGTTAAAAACAATATTTTTCCTTGTTCTAAATGAATAAATTAAAAACAAGATTGAACTGAAAATGTACTTATATTTGTTGCAATTGATGCGACCTGATAATAAATAAATAAATAATAAATAAATATTAGGGGACATCTTACTTAATGAACGTTTCTTAAACATAACTCGGATGATAAAATTTGTATGACACGGTTAATTGTCCAATCTATCAAGACGGGCGATCTTCAAACAGCTTTAAGTCAAACACTGTTAAACAAATCAGGTAAAATGAAACTATTACTTGCATGAAAAATAATGTACTTATTATTTATGAGTAACTTTCCTTACCATCACCTGTCAGTCTATATGCTCCACTTCACCGTCTATGTGATAATTGAACATCTCCGGGGAAACTTCGGCTAATTACAGCTAATAGATATTTTTAACAGTTCTTCTTTGTTGCAGACAACGCAACGGGGCTTACTAAAGGATGAGGAGTAAGCAACGATGGCAGCGCTGCGTTGGCCCCGACTCGCTAGAATCAACAGGTAATTAAGTCTACTTTGCTCAACATTCACAGAATCCATCCATCCATTAGCCGTGAGACGTCCACTGCTGGACAAAGGCCTCCCCTATGGATTTCCAATAAGGCTGATTGGAAGCGGCCTGCATCCAGCGCGTTCCAGCGATCTTTATTATATCGTCAGTCCTCCTAGTCGGTGGACGTCCTACGCTGCGCTTGCTCGTCCGTGGTCTCCATTCGAGAACTTTACTACCCCATCGGACTATGTGCCCTGCTCACTGCCACTTTAATGCTAATTCACATAATTAGCTAGAATTAAAAAATTTAATTAGTCCGTCAGATAGATTTAGACACGTATTTTTCGATAAATTGACGAAGATATATCCCGTTAAAGTTCCGCGTGACGTCACGAGTTAATAATGTAACTAACAGACTAATTATAATAATGTTTTTTTTACGCAGTCATAATGCATATGATAGCACGTTCATTTTAAACTCAATCATTCGGTTATAAAAAACTGAAAATCTGAGTAAGACATCGCTGCAACAGTTCCTAAGGTGCAGGAATGCGAGCGAGATATAAAGTTATAAGATGACTGTACGACGACTATGAAATAACAACTCGGGCTAAAATGACTGGTCTATAATATATGATTCATAAATCATTATTTATCATACATCATATCTTTTAAGAATATTGCACCTAGGCAAGAGGCAAGATGAACCAATGAGTATGCAATCCATAGATATGCAAAGGTGTTAAATATAGGTAGATATGCCACGAGTGCTAACTTTAACAACTTGCTTACGGAATATTGGAACATAATATGACTGCATAATAGTAATTCAGTTCAAATTCGCGCTTCAACAAAACATAAGATGTTTAAAGTTACAACATTTTAATTTTACACAACTTCATTATGGCTCTTCAGAAAAAAAAAAAGCGTTTACGCACATCTTGAAATAAACTTATAGTAACTTGTGCAAACTTTTCCACCACCACCACCACTAACACGCTATTGAAATATGCGTCTTTTGCTATAATACCTACGAGAAAATTTTGAATAGCTAAGAAGTCGCATGTCTTTTGATGTACCTACGTAAATGATAAATGGTTAGCATTTTGTCTTTAAAAACTCTGTAACGTCGTGAACTTTTGCACAGTGAATCAATACAAAGGTTTTTCCAGCATATTTTGTTGCACGGTGGCAGAAATATTACAAAAATACAAATAAAACGACACAAACCAAAAGAAAATTTCTACTGTTGATTTAAATACATGAACAAAGTTATTTTGAAAACACACATTTATACTTACTTTCGTATTATGACTCGAATGACAGGTTAAATTGTTGGTATTCTATGAAATTCGATACTTGTGTATGTACTTGTTGTGAAAATACTCTCAAAATTACTCATTTTTTGCCATCTTTTCTACGCTGTCTAATAATAGAGCTAATTAGCCTGAAACTTATCTCATTAAGAAAAAAGAATTGTACCTACGTACCTATGATTCTTGCATTTTTATTATTTATTTATATTTGTTTTTATTATGTTCTAACAGCGTTAGTATAAATACAGTTGAAAATAACTTACAAGTTTTTACGAAACGATGCAATTGCTACAAATATATATAAAGTTACTATAATTGGTACTCATCATCATCATCTTACCCTTATCCAACTAGTTGGGGTCGGCACAGCACGTTTCTTTTCGCCACTTCACTCTATCATACTCGTACGTCATCTCATCATCAACTCCTTCATCTCGCATATCATCTTTCACACAATTCATCCACGCTTTTTTTGGTCGCCCCTCCTTCTATTACAGTACTAAACCATATTGGTACTGTAGCAGGGTTTCTTCCCTATGAAAGGGTGAGGATAAATATACCTACACTTATAGACTAAGGTAGTTAAATAAAATCACAGCGTTTATCACCGGCATGTTTGTTTTTATTGTAAGTGTTTTTAAAGGATTATTATTCACAGGAACAGTGAGTTCACCATGGTACTTTTACAATGATAGTAGTATTTAGGAGTATTTAGTAGTAAATAGGAGTAGTATAATGGTAGTATAATAGTAGTGTTGAATAGGTACCATGGGTAACACCAAAGGTAGACGGGGAAGCCGTCTAACTCTAATATGTAACCAACGGTGAGTTGCTTGGTTATTTTACAATGGGTACTTAATGGATTAAATAGGTATACTAGGTAAGGTAGAATGTAGACGGGGAAGCCGTCTGACTTGAATATGTAAAATAGTGGTAAATAAAATAATGATAACGGTGGGTCGCTTGGTCGAGTTCTGTCCCTTCACTTAAACTATAATCAGCAAATGGGTGGATCCATCCGATGGTGTCACCAATAGGAAGTAGTTGACCGACGGTAATTAAGGGGAATGAAATACCTCTGTACGCGCCGCCGGTTAACAAATAGGAACTGGAGGTAGACTGCCAATACTCTGGCAGGGCTCACGTGAAGGTCAGTGGTCGCACCGTTGACTGGGTGCACCAACGACGCCCAGGCGGCTAATCCAGGTAAGCCTGGTTGGGGGTATGCCCAAACATGGCCGACCTCACCGATACACCCTGAAATGGATGGAATGAATCCATGTTAACACCGAGTAGGAAGAAAAGTAAACAAAATTAAAATTACATTTTCTCAGGTCATAAATGAGAAAATGGGGTATAATTGGGCCTCACCACGTGCGGGGGCTTGTGGACAAACTATTTAATAAAGGTTTAACAGTCAAGTAGCATTTTAGAAGGGGGTATTACACGGAGTGTGTTTTTTACAAAAAGTCAAGAATCTCAGCGATTTTACATTAAAATCGGGGAAAATTGCACCTCGTCACGACCGCAGGGTCGAGAGGAAAGTGTTTAGCACAAATGTGAACATCTAGGAACATTCCAGAAGGTTATTTTACACTAAGTAGGTTTTCTACCAAAAGTCAGGAATTTCAGCGATTTTACATTAAAATCGGGGAAAATTGCACCTCGTCACGACCGCAGGGTTGAGAGGAAAGTGTTTAGCACAAATGTGAACATCTAGGAACATTCCAGAAGGTTATTTTACACTAAGTAGGTTTTCTACCAAAAGTCAGGAATTTCAGCGATTTTACATTAAAATCGGGGAAAATTACACCTCGCCACGACCGCAGGGTCGAGGGGAAAGTTTTCATCCTATATTCAATAGTTAAATAACGAAAGGATTGTATTTCCAATCCATGTGGCTGGCCCAAAAACGCATTGAAATCACATGTTGAAGTGAACATTTCAGGGTAATAATTTAGTGAAATCGATAGAAAAGTAGCTGCGCACGCGCTCAATGGAAGATAATACGATTTAGTATGTATTTCGTGATTATTTGACAAAAAAAAAGTACGAATGGTGACGCGTCCACATACCTTGTTAGGGGGAAAAATATAATAATGGCGACTCGAGGCCGCTCCACGCCCGGTGAGTTAGAGGTGCGTGGCTCCTGGGGTCTTCTGCAGGATCCCTGGGTCAAAGCTCAGCCTTCCACCGCGTTTTTGGAGCAAAAGACCATGCAGGAAGCAGGGGTCCGCCATCGTCCTTTTGGTTTTATGAATCCCTCTCACGCAGACAGTGGGGACAACGTTGAAAAAAAGACTAGCAACTAACTCAACAAACAATCGAATTAGAATCGACTAAAAATAATACGAGGAGAGGAAATTACTCCCAAAGAAAACGGATAAATGCTAAAAAGGTGAGATTAATAATACTAAGGCTTATCCAAAGGTTTCACTTTGTTGAGTGGCTATAAATAAGCGTTTGTTTATCAAAAGGAGACGCCGATATGAATTAATGAAAAAAATAATCGAGTGAAAAAATCGATAGTTTGTATCAAACGAGTATTGATTGGGAAACTGTCAATCACTAGACAGGTTGACGTTTCGTCCTGACCAATTAGAAGCGTTTACACTGTTGACAACTGTGAAATAAAAAAAATAGCGTTCCGAATTATACATAAATTAGATATGTGTAAAATTTGATGCTACAATGACCCCCTTTGCCACCGGAATTTTACTCGGGAAACGAGGAAAATTCAAGCTGGCCCTCCAGCTTTCCTGACCGGAATCGAAGGTAACTAGAAACAATGGTTAAAAATAATAGATAGTAAATAAATTAGGGTAAGTTAGCGTATAAGAATGCAAGTAATAATATTTTGATAAATTAAATCTTTAGACAATCAACCAAGGGTCGCGGTAGAAATTCTGAAACCAACAAAGTTACAAAACAGAGTAGGATACTACCGAAGGCTATATAATTCCATAATAAATAATAATATTAATAACGTCAATCCCAATAATTTTATGCTACTACTGTGAGTGTAATAGAACAAAGGTAAATTCCAAGATGTGACCAACACTGGTTGGCACAAAAAGACCATTACGACCTTCAAAAGGTCGTAAAGTAATGGAGGAGTGTGACCATCCTTATGGGCACAAACGAAACTTTACTGCACCTGATGAAGCACTAAAACATCTCGGACGCGGAAGTAAGTGTGACCAACACCGTGGGCACAAACAGAACTACGTTGTCCGAGGCACGGAGATGCTGTAAAGATTGGTAAAAGGTACTCTTAAGATTAGCGGAGGTGACCAACGTGGTGGGCACCAACAGGCAAGCACTACCTTTAATAGGCAGCAAAATGTAAATTAGGCCTGCTGTAAGTTGCAGGACTAACTATAAGGAGGGCTGAAGCGTTCAGTGGAAGCGTGACCAGTGAAAGTGGGCACAAACAGGTGCTACGTTACAAAGTAGCAAAGGTACTGAACGATTCAGCCAAAGCGTGACCGAAAGTGGGCACAAAGCACTACCGTTATGTAGGTAGTAAAAAGGTACATTAGGCTTGCTTTTACGGGCAGGACTAAATTAGTAGGTAGTAATAAGGTAAATTAGGCCTGCTTTTAGGGGCAGGACTAACCATGATGGGTGGAAACGTTCAGTAGGAAGTGTGACCAGGAAAAAGTGGGCACAAACAAGCGCTACCGTTACAGGGTAGCAAGGTACTGAACGGTTCCATTAAGGCGTGACCAGGAAAAAGTGGTCACCCAAGGTACTGTGTGGGCAGTACAAGTAGGTATAGGTAAATAATTGATCAGTGTTCCGCGTGACGGCAACACTAACCATAATGGGTGGAAACGTTCAGCAGGAAGTGTGACCAGGAAAAAGTGGGCAAAAGCAAGCGCTACCGTTACAGGGTAGCAAGGTGCTGAACGGTTCCATTAAGGCGTGACCAGGAAAAAGTGGTCACCCAAGTACTGGGTATGCAGTACAAGTAGGTATAGGTAACTAATTGATCAGTGTTCCGTGTGACGGCAACACTAACCATAATGGTAGTAGAATGTATGTATAGGTAAATAATGGATCAGTGTTCCGGGTGAGGGCAACACTAACCATAAAGGTAGTAGAATGTATGGTGACCAGGGAAAGTGATCACCGAAGGTACTGGGTAAAACAGTACACATAAGTATAAATAGGTAAAATAGAGACCAGTACTAAACATTAGTAAGTAGTACTGTCTATTAAAAAAAAGGTAAATTCAATGCTAAGCGATGCGAGTATTTCCACCGGTAAAAGGTACAATAACAACACATTTTTAAAGCTTAGTTACGTAGTATAAGTCAATATGGCTATTAAGTAAATAGCTGGTATTAGTTTAAGTAGTAAGAGGTTGGCACATCTTTATTCAAGGTGCGAACCTGAATTAAGTAGAATGTAAAAAAATGTTACACTCGAGCCAGGACACGTGACCTGATGAAAATTCGTAAGACGGAGGGAGAATAGGCCGCCAAGGCGGCGTAGGAGAGGACGTAAAACCCCCCTCTCTTTCTACCGCGCGGCAAAAATGTATGCCTCCTCCAGCTGTTTTGCAGGCGCTTGCGCGAGTGTGCACGCGTGTGTGATATTGTATTTTACAACATAAGTGATAGTACCTACTTTATATGTTCAAGTTTTCACTACTGCCCGCACTCCAGGAGTGCAACCCGTTGTTTTTTTCTGGCATATATTTATTTACGTATTTAACTTTGTTGATTGATGTTACTGTACCCATCAGACGTAGGAATCTAATAACAAATTCAATATGCTTCAACGGAATTTAATTTAGCTCACAGTACTGTAAGAAGAGGAAAATGCCATGACAATAGCGGCGATGCTTAATGAATTTCTTTTTTTTTTCAGTACGCTTTATTCTCACTACTACGTCATTGACTTTTTCAACAATGGCAACCCAGCTATTCAAATTACTTATCAATTCTAACGGGTTATTTCATCGATACTCGTCTGATTTAAATTGAATTCGTTCCAAGTAGAGGAAATGTGCGCCTTTTCAATTACAATGTTATTGCATTAGGTATTTTACCTTATTGTTGAAGGCTAAAATAAACTAAACGTAACTTCTTTCAAAGCTTTAAGATATATCTATGTAAGAAAAATGAATATGCCTTCAACAACATTCATCTCTTATCATTACATTTTTCGAACGGATTAACATAGTTATACTCGTAGATTGTGATGTAGGTAGAAACATCTAATTACTGTTCTAGAGTTTGTGCAAAAAGAGAACTGTCCTAATACCGAATTAGTGTCTATCAAGTATGAGTTGTACTAGCAATGACAGAGCAGTATTGTCAACGTAACAAAATTAGTAATAAAATAACATTTTAATTACAAGCTTTTGAGATTCCGGATATCAAGTAGCAGCAGAGTGCTAGCCAAGACAAGTAAAACGAGCCCAAACACGACGGGTCTATCTTGTTTAGTACAGGAGTCCCTATGGCCACCTTCCAACTCCATCATCAGATCAGCTCCATGCTACCATATTATTGCATTGTCATGCGATATACATATGCATGTGTGCAAAATTTCAGCTCAATCGAAAATCGGGAAGTTGTTCAAATTTAACTTGCAAGATTCCACCCAAACTTACATACATACATACTCGTAGGTACAAACGTACGTAAATTGCATAGCTAGTACGTATGTAGTTAGGTACTTACCTATATGAATTAATGGAGAAAAAAAAGGATTCGTGCATTAGTTGATGACTGCTAAAATAATGCGCTGCTTGTTTTATCACTATTTGCGTAAAGTAAAACATTATTTAAAGAACATTTACGTTGTATGAGCTATGTAATAAAAATATTTCATGACTGTATACGCAAATTGTCGATAGAACATAAAGTACATACAATAGTGCTTAACCGGGTAATAACCACAGATAACCAAGTAAGTAGACACGTCACGGCGTCTAGATCACGCTTTGTTACCTATGCATTCGTGCATTGTCATATAACACCCACACATGTTTTCGCATAATTTCTCGATTCAAAGTGCCCCTTTCGAAATACATCTAGCTGAGTGGGGCGATAAATAACCAGCAAATTACTCGAGTGGCGCGAATCGTAGCTATACCATACTCGTAGCATAGCTAAGCTATGCTACGCGACAGTGACATTTGCATGCCTGAGGAATGCTTACAGCTCGCTGGAACACTGTAGGTAGAATGAATGCGACGACCCGAGACGTTTAATCAAACAACAATGTGTGCGTTATGACAGATTTGTGCGCTCATTTCGTCTCTATTTAAACCGCAGTCTCTGGTTGATTGCGGCACATGTAAATAAATGAGTGATTTAAATACATATTAGTTAAAGGTATGAAATAGCTAGGTATGTATTAGGTACTTATTTGAAAAACATAAATGCAAAGTGCTTAGAACTAAATGATTTAAGAATTTAGCGACAGTATATCTATATCTGAATTTGTAGTTGTAAAATCAAGTAAAATGGTACCATCATCTGTCAAAGTTTCCTACTTACTCGTAGAGCGTTTGCCATTATACTTAAACTGTTTTGATAGCAACCTGTTAATCTCTCACAATGTAAACAATTGTACATATTGTGAGATGAAAATAAATAATGAGAAAAATAAAAAATAAGAATCTGAAGTTATCTTCAAGACTCAAACAACAACTTGACGCCAAGAACTTCGGAACATTAACAAGAAGTTTTTATCTGGAAATACATTAATTCTTCTGAAAGAATTCTGGACAAAATAAGATTGTCCAATTTGTTTTGTTTGACGCAAAACATATGCGAAACAAACAATATGCTTTGTTCGACAAACATCGAATTATTTCTCAGGGCTTGAGAAAGTTACTTTACAATTACGAGAAAATAAGTAGGTATATTGCGCGAGTTATTTGGAACGTGTGCATAGTAAGAATTTTGCAGTAGACTTATGTAAGTAACTTAAAGTTTTGCTCATGTTTTGTAGCTCTATTTACTACAAGTAAATAAATAAAGTAATGGAAATAAGCTAAATTCATTTAGCTTATTTCCAAATTTTTATGTGAAAGCTTATCATATTAGTCTACTTGTTTATTATGTTACTAGACGACCCGCCCCGGCTTCGCACAGGTGTATTATACATATAAACCTTCCTCTTGAATCACTCTATAAATTAAAAAAAACCGCATCAAAATCCGTTGCGTAGTTTTAAAGATTTAAGCATACAGACAAACAAACAGACAAAAATAGCGACTTTATTTTATACTATGTAAGGATGTAGTACTTAGATAAATACATAACTTATCATTAATACTTAACCCATGTATGATTTCTTCCGACTTATAAACTAACGGTCTTTTTATTCATTGTATCCTTTCGTCTTAAAATTGTTTGCTAAAACAATATACCTATAGCTAAAATATTTCAGTATAATCTCTTTGTTTAAATGCGTAAATCTCACTCAGCTCAGTTTTTCCATTCATGATACGTAATACCACAGAACCGATGAACACTAAAAATGGTCGTAGTTAAAATATATTAGAGACGCGAAAGCTGTAATGAAAATTCATTGAAATACAAAAGATTCTAGTAGATACAATACCTATAGTCAAACCGCTAAACTCAGACATCGCCTGCGCGGATACAAGGGCGCGGGGGTAGACAACAAAGGGGGACTGAGACAGGTGCGGGCGCCGGGGACCCGCTGCCCGCGCCTGTCTCAGTCCCCTGTGTCGTCTCCCCCGGCGCCCCTGTACCGCGCAGGCGATGTCTGAGTTTAACGGTTTGACTATAGATAGCATTACTACCTTGCTATTCACAAGGATTAGAATAAATTGTGTTATAAAATCTATTGCAACGTGTTCAGTTAGCAAATTAGGGTTGAGGTAAGTCTAATTAAAATGCCATGTATTTTTCGCTTGCCACACCTTACGGAGCCTATAATAAAGGGCATGAAAGGTTGCAATAAAACACAAGTTTACTATGAATTATTAATTTACATAACTGTTTTTCCGTAATTAATTAGACTTGCCTGTGTACAGGATACTAAGGTTTTAATTGGTTTATTTATAACTGGCATTTACATCAAATGAAAAAACCTGGCAGGATTCTAAAATGACATTAAAGGTGACTGCTCACTATAACGCCCCATATCATGGCCGTGCTAGAAACTTATCAGGCACGCAAAACAAGACAATGCGCTCTACCATGCCCATGACAACATACTACATATTATCAACGTGCCTAAAAGTCGTCTTGAACATTTTACAGGTGACGAAACGCTCCGTGATGTTGTAGTCTATGATTCATTGTAGATGTATAGGAAAATAAAGAAATGTCTATACTTCCGTAACCACCCTTCTCGCATCATCTTGCATAAAATACTCTCACGTTCTAAGTCTAAATTAAATATAATACATAGTTAAAAGTCAGTGCTGTCTTTAATTGAAAATATCCGAGCCACACCTCAAAGAAAATTTTGTGCCTGACATGTTCCAAGCACGGTTGTAGTTTGATACATTATAGTGGACAGTCACCTTAGATCTTAACAGATTCTTGATAATTAAAAAGCGAATTTTGTGGATGACATGTTCCAAGCACGGTTGTAGTGTGATACATTATAGTGGACGGTCACCTTAAATCTAAACAGATTCTTGATAATTAAAAAGCGAGTGCCTGGATTTCATAGCCTTGTCGTAAAAGATCAGTAGTTCCTTGCCAATGAATATCCAGTTACTTGAACTATTACAGAACGGAACTTGTTCTACTGATTCAATTATGCTGTGAATCTCAACTTTGCCAGTTTAGTTGAAATGTGTGCCATTTTGCTCGAAAATTGCTCTTACGAAGCTCTGTTATACAGAGCGACTATTATACAGAGTTAGCAGTAGTCCTGTATAGGCGACATTTATTGTTTGTAGGTATGTTACCTAATATACACATTCTTACTATTGGTAGTAAGTTTGGTAGTAACACAAATGTACATAACAAACTTTTAATGAAAACTTTATTTTACAATAGTAGATCAGTGTGAAACAACTTCTATTAAGAAGTAATTAAATCAGAAATTATTTCGACGTTGACGGGTACATGTATGGAACTGCAGATTTTTAAGGATTTCAGGATTGGTGTTATAGGAAAAGTTATTCATATCTGCTATTTACAAAACTTTTTTCCCAGAATACCCAGTATATAATAATAATAATAATAACCAGTTTTACACAGCGCAACAGAGCGAGCATTTTGGGAACTGTCCCTACCTAATCACTTGTACAGGTTTATTTATTTTCATATTTAGATTACGTTTCATGGTATTTATTTTCTTCAGGATTGCAAATAAATATAATTATTCTTCAGAAAATTCAATGCTGTTTATTAATCCGTAATCGATCATCTTTTTTTCTTCAAAAGGTTTTAAAGTGGTAAACTTGAGCGTAGCGGAGAGGTCCGAATTTATTATGTTGACGAATATTAATTCTATAAAATACGTTGGTTGGTGTAACAGTATTCTGGCCTATCCCTTATCGGAAAAGGCTGTTGAAAATTGCTGTTAAAAATAGTAAAATTATGTATAAATAGAAGTAATACGGAAGTAGATATTATTATGATAGAATTGTTTTTTTAAGAAAGGCCAATAAGGGTGCCATGATCATGCTTTATCAAACCCTCTATTTAAAAAAAGATTAAAAAAATAAGTTGTTGGCTTCAATCTTCATAAAATTCACTTCTAAATCTTTGCTCGAAGTAAAAGCTCAAACGGTAGCGATAGTACCTATATATAGGCCTAGCCGCCCACTACACGATTGTGAAACGAGAGGTCAACATCGTGTGAACTGATCTTTAGAAATTATATTTCATCCACGATATTGATGGTACTGGTATCCAGTTACGTGTAACTTTCGATTTAGTTAATTAATTTTTAATGAGAAGACCTAGTTTTGTAATTTGGTAGAAAATCTTAACTTGATTTATTTTTATCGACACAATTAAGTATTTGTTATTTTTTTTAATATTTATTATGTGGCTAATAATATAAAATAAACCTATATTCTAAGATATCGTAAAACTATTACAAAAAGCGTTACTGACTGAAAAGTCATTTCAAAATGCCACTCTATAACTGTAATTATTCACGGATGTCTAATTTTTGAGGTCAATATTGCTTTTCAATTCTATATCCACTATGTTTGCAAAAAAAACACTTCACTACACAAAAGCTTAAACTATTGCATAAATCTGTACAAATGTATATTTATGAATCGTTTTTCACAAGATAGATGTTTTTTGGAGTAGCTTAGTTTCAGCCCAGTTATCGCACTTTTACTTTTTTTAAATTTGATATTTTCCCTTTTCTCAATCGACACTAACTTTAACCATGAGGTTGAAAAGCTTACTCTAAGAACTGCAGTATTACTTAGTATAGATCTAAACTAATATGGTATATCGCGTGCCATCGCCACTCACCTGTCAAGAGTTCATTAATACTCCGTAAAACAAGTCAATTCATAAAACAGCACTCCGAACTCCATATCTCTATATTACAGGCTTCCCTGCAATCCAATTTCGCGAGGTGATGTAACGTCGTGTTGAAATGCGGCCTGATTTAAGCCCCGTCACAAATGTGTCGCACAGACAGTAGATAATAATATATGTGTATAGTGAAACAGACGAACGGACGGCCTCATAAAACGTGTTACAATGGTACAATACAACATAATACGGTAGCGTAACTCGCTGTTGCAGACACGCGAAAATTATTATAAATTCAAAAGTAGGTAGTATTTAATTATTAATACATTTGATGTTTTATTTTATTTTAAATGTAGTATTTCAACTAAACGTACCGTGTGTGATGTTTTACTTTGTGATATAATAATTATATTGTCATTTTAGCTCAGTTAAAGAAATCGTAATGCTTGGACATACACATTTTCTAGATTTTCAGCGACATAGTCAGGCGGGTTTAATACAGTTTTTAAAGTTTTTTTAAATATGACAGTATTTCTACAGTCCGCTGTTGAAGATAAACATACCCAAGAAAAGCGATTGGGTCATATCTATTACGATGACCCTGTGCAAATTTTTAGACTCACATTTTTTGTGGATACACCATCAAATTTAGTTTAGGAACGCATGCAGGATTGTTAACTACATTTTTAATTCACTGAAAGCCAGTAATGTGAAAACACGTAGGTACATAGATTCCAAAGAACTTATTAATATAGGACCAGGATTTGAGCCCTAAACCTGCAGTTATAACGTGAGCGTTACTTTACACGACCACGGCTTTTTTGTCAGTTGCTAGTCTTGATTTAACCCTACTTGTCTGTCATCATCATCTTAATAATTCTGCTCTTATGCTACGCCATACAGTTTTGTCAGTTTTTACGATGTTTAATATTAATTTTATTGCTTCCTAGGCGCCTATTTAATTCGAAAATCAGATTAAAATGACACCTGATACTTTGAATTGATTATGGTTGGTCAACCTGATCATAAAACTTTTTGGTTACATCACAACTAATTCTCGAAAATAGGTGCTGAAATTCGATAAGCCTACTTTTATAGCATAATCATTGATTGATATACTATTTGCTATCTCTACGCTACTTTTTAATTCATAAAACACTGGAAAAACTCTACCGAATTGAGCAGTTCAAGTCTGTACCTTTTTCGAAAATTGGTTTTTAATTTGAGATTACTTAACAAACAAAAAATTACAGATCTAGTCAAAAGTCATAAGAGTTAAGAGCATAAGGGTATTAAATTATACTTTTTTATAACGTTGAGAAATGATATTAGATACCATTTAACTTGAGTGTATGTAACTAACTCGAATAAAAGGTATCTTGCTTTTTGATACGGTTCCAGGATCAGCAAAATTTACGTAGTATCTGTGATAAGTACCTACTTATCACAGATACTATATATACGTGATAATATGAGCTATTATAAGAGAAGTTAAGAGTTAGCTGACTTTGACTGCATATAGCGGCCAAGCAGCAGTCAACAATATTAAGCCGTCTTATAGTACGAGTATTAAAGTTAGGATTTTATTACTACGAGTAGTAGCGGAAAGTGATATTCTCCTACGAGTACGTACTGTGTATTGTGCAACGGTAGGTATACTTGTACTTCAAAGAAAATAAAAATTATGTTATGTAGTATAGCTATGTTCTTATAAGCTTAGATGTCTCCTATTAGATTGTGCCCTAAGCGTAACGTTGTCCATACAAATGTAGAGAGCAAAATACTGCGCTGACTTTTAGAAGTGTTTTAATATAGGTTTCGTAGTATCAGAGCAGAGTAATAATGCACGCAAAATAGTACCCTATTAACACATTTACCGTCTCATCTTCCTGACAACATACAATTATATTATCTAGTGTTTCTGACAAAAATAATAGATTTCGGTTATTTGTAAATTTAACGAAAGAGCATTCAAACATATTTTGAGTCTGAAATAGAATTTGAAAATTATACTGAATAGTTATTTTTCGCAAAAAACCGCAACACCAACTTCCACCGTGTACAGAATTCGAATAGTTTGTACGAGTCGATGTTACATCCATACATTATTGATGATTTATCAAAAACGGCTCGGCCGAATTTTTTAAATCAGTTCACAATTGACGAAAATATCGTAGAACATACACAAAAAAAATACAGACAAACATAGTACCTCCTCCTTTTGGAAGTCGGTAAAAAAGCTTGGATTTTCTATTGCATAAATCTTTTGTATGGAGGACATTGGGCTTTATCCCAAGTATTTCGAGTTAAATCTAATCTGCATTTACGATACTAAAAGCCACGGTTCCGATGGTAAAAGCCAAAAGTGGATCCCTACAGGCCAATCATCGAATAAATCGCACAATTTATCGGATAAATCGAATACAGCGCGATTCGCGAAGTGCCTTTAGTCCTTTGAAGATAGGGTTACCATATATCCGTATTTGTCATAAGGTCTCTGAAAGGGCATTCCAGGATTCCGACTGCATTTTGATTCAGAAACTGTAGGATCTCAGTATTTTTAGGATTGGAAACTGGTCGCAATCACCATCAAGATCAAGATCCACCTACCTCTGCTGGACAACCCCTTGCACTTTTTTGGTTACGAGCGGTAAATCTACGAAAGATACCCGGACGTAAGGGAACTCCCTTATCCAGATTATGAAGCACCGAAACACTTTCACAAGGTCCCTTTGGTGTTTATTACGTGCAATGCCACCCAATTCTGCTTCTGTGCTCTCGAGAAACCTTCGCTTTCCTCCTCCACAACGGCATAGGCCACACTGTAGCGGGGACGCTTTGAATTTTTTGGCTAGTATCCAAAAAAATACAATGAGTTATGGGTTAGATTATCAGAAAATATTGGACTCGTTTTTGTCGGTATATTGTGTAGATACATACAAATAGGCTCGATGACTAAAAAATTTAATTGGTCCGTCAGATACATTATTAAAAAATATCAAACACGTAATTTTTTTTTTGTCAATTAAACAGGAATTGATCAAGATATAGCCCGTAAAAGTTTCGCGTGACGTCACGAGTTTCATACAAATGTAAAGACTTTCATGAGAGACATGACGTCACGACCCCCACTCTCAAACTTTGATAAGGTTTTCTTTGCCATTTGTTGTTTTATTTACTAAAGAAAACATACGCGTCCAATATTTTTCGATAAATCTAACTCACGGACTAATTAAAATAGTGTTTTTTTTACCCAGTCATCATACCTTTTATGAAGATATTAACTAAGCCGTTAAAGTTCTTCTAAACGTCATGCCGTGCTGTACTTTTAATGCACCGCAAAAATTGAAAAAGTCAGACTCCTTTTCCGAATTTTTGAATGTTCCTCCTGGTAACCCTGTTTAGGGCGCGACTTGGTACCTACAGTAATGTTGGCTGTTAATCGTCTACATCCTTCACGGCGCCTTTGAGAGCATTTTTAAACATTCCCTAACTTTATTTTTAGCGAAAAATGTTGAATGGTTCAATTCCCGGCAGCATACCGCCGATTATCTACGTAAGTACTTATTTTAATGCTAGCGCAATGAACATAACGATATTGAGTGTTACCACAAAAAAAATACGCACGCTTTAGACAATATTTAACAGTACAAATTGCACGGTTAAACAGTGCTTAAAGCGTGTTTAAATCTACCACAAAGGTAAGGCGGTTACTGTTTTTGCCCTTATTTTAGACGGAATATACTACGAGTATATAAAATTGTCTAGCTTTTAATTGTTTTCAGTTTGTCTAGCCTTTTTATTTTTTATAAAGTTTAATTAGTGTAGACAATTACTTAATGCTAGAAACTTTTTTCCATTAAAATTAACTATTAAGTTACATAATACTTAGAAACCTTAGAAAGTCTTTTTTTCTAAATACAGGTTGTTGCTTTGCAAAGTGCAAACATATTTACAAGTGTGAAAATGACCTTTATGATTATTTTTTTACAAAAATAGTTTTCGCTACAATGTTAAAGTAATCGGCATATTTCCGTTGGCTAACCAATTTGACGAAGACAAGAAAAAACTGCTTACTGCACAAGAAAACATCTTATAAACTATAGTCAAGCTATTAAAAAAGATTAAGACATCCTATTCTTTTCATTTGAATACGGACTAACTAAAGTCTCATTCAGACTACATCGACATGAATAAATTAATATTCAGTATCTTCAATAAGTAACTGCAATAAATCACGATGCCTCGATAAATCTGCCGTTGATAAAATATATCGTTATTCGATAATACATTCATCTACTTGGAATTGAATACTATTACAATTTAAATATTTCATCACACAGTTCTACGACGTGCTATTAGAAAAGACAGTTTCAAAAAGGGAAAAACTACCTACCTTTTTTGAAACTGTTAATGGTTATAAGTACCTAAAATGCCAACTCGTATCTAAAGTTGTGCAGTCAAATCCTTTTCATCGACGAAATAATCTGAGCTCAAAAACTTATCATAAATTCTAATGTCCAAAAAATTTTAAAAAAAAGTTACATCTAAAAGTGTGAATTTTTTTATATACAGGGTGTTCAGGTTGTTACAGGATAATGAAAGGAGACCAAGGGTGTGCCTTTTCTTAAAACTTGGAAAATGTTTTCTATTTTAATTTTATTTATTTTAATTAACACGGTATTAAGACCAATTACGTCAATTGAATCATCACGTTAGTTAAACATCTCGAAAACCGAGACAATTTCACTAAACACAAATTTTGTGTATTTGGTGAGTAGTGAGCCCCTAAGCTAGTGAAGTATTACACCCATAGATAATCAAAGATTATAGTGGCATAAGATACTTTTTATTCCGGAATAATAATATAATCTATTCTATGGAATAGCCCAAAAGTGTGAAACCGTGGCCAAAAGCTACTTTTTTGATAAAAATTACAGCCTAATTGCATAACACATTAACAATCTATGTAACTGTATGAAACTCAACTGTGTAGGTACCACAAGAGTTCAGTTTTCGTGTCACTGGAGCTCAATATAAAACAAAAAGAAACACAAACTTACTACAAGTTGCCGACATGGGACCATTATGCAAGTTTGCATGGTAAATAAAAAGAAACAAGTGAATATATTTCAAAAGACTTATTGTGCAACATACACACAAAAAAGTACATTTTATTAAACTACGTTAGGTGCTCATTGAAAATTTAAAAAATTCAACTCTATGATATTCATCAACAGCCACACTTAGGTCATTTCACTTTACTTTGGGTCCCATGCAAATCAATATTTTCTTGACGAAACTATAAATTAGTGACTACAAAGTGACTCCTATTGCCATATGTAGGCATGGTCGTGACATACCTAATTGACTAACGTATAGCCGCGGGAATCGAGTAGGGTTACCATGTACAGTAGCGGCCTGTTTTTAATAGTTCACTGATGAACATAGGCATACCCATCAAAGACGATTGCGCCATATCCACCAAGCTGATCCAGTGAAGTTTCATGGATTCACAAACGCCAAAGAATTTCTTTTGCAAACGGATGTTGTATCACGATGTTTTACTTCATCAAAAAGCCAGTAGTGTAAAGAACCGTGCGTAGTTTCCATAGAGCTCATTGGCATAGGAACGAGTTTCACCCGACATTTTTTAAGCTCAAAGATGCAGGGCCACAAAAATATTGGTATTGCTTTAATGGTATGTTTAGTTGCATTATTTAGAAAACTGGATTAAACTAAAGTGGATTAAAAACGGTAATAAACTAAAGTGGATGAAAAACGGGATATTTAAAAATATGGCTTGATAAAATATAACTTTCTGGTGAGTTTTGTTAGGTCAGGATAATATAGTGACAGTTTAACTCTCTATCATAATAAATGCAGGTATTTGAGCACTGAGAGCGCGAAAACAGACGCATCATAGCTTGCGCCGCTGGCACTCCGCAATCGCACAATACTACTTCGGTATATTTCATGATGTCATGATGTTTTGCCTTATAGTTTTTAAAAAGATGATCATCATTCTTTTCAATCTGGTGACCCTAGCATCGAGACGCATGCAAAAGCAGGGTTGTCACAAGATTGGCCGCATAAAGCTCGATTCCTAAAACGTCCTTCCGTGTAAACTGGTCACAGAACTGGCCTATTAGGGCTGTCGCTCGATAAAATCAGGGATCGTATTGAAAAGTTGTTCGCTACATGGGATGACTTTTAAAAGCTCGGATGCGTTTGATGGTGGGATAAGTTTTTCGATTTTTTTGATGTAAATGGTTTTTTAAGTAATTTGATCACGTTTTTTAAAGTCCTTTATTTGTAAATAGAACGGTTTAAAGCTCTACCACAACTATTGAAATGAAAATAGTTGGTTTTAAATTGTTGAATACCAGCCCGTTTTTCACTTGTAGTTTTTTTTTCGAAACCAGTTTTAAGTGTACTTAAATCCAGTCAATATCCGTCATACACTTACTAGATACTACTACTACATAGACTAGATTTTAAAGTTGTGTTTTCTACTACTTTCTTAAATATCAGATAATAATAAGCAATGTCATTAAAAATCCTAACAGGACATATCAAACGCAGTGACTTGTATGTAATATTATACCCAGTTGCAGTGGACGGACAGACTCGCCACGTCCTGTGGATATGCGTTTATCGCATAGCAATACAGATTATCGGTATTAATATCGCATTAGTAATACGGCAGTTACCTCCTATGAAGAAATACGTGGTTGCCGTACAAGTACCCAATTACGAATGAACTTATGTAGTGTTTTGTTTCATGGTATCGTTTTTTATTTATTCAAAAGATATTTTAAGAGTTAAGGGACATCAATCGTAAAGTTGTTTCTGGCATTCTGGACAGAAGATAATTTATTTACTAGTACCACAGCTTAGAGTACCTAACTGCCTAAAGAAAACTACCTAACTGCGTCCGAACTCCGAAGAAGGATAATTTCTACTTCTCATTCCATGTGAATTATAGGACACTATGATGATGAAGTCCATGTGATTTTGTTAGGGGATACATGGCCTTATACATGGTCCGTGGCCCTAAACTAAGAAAAACTATAGCCATATGGCTGCTAAAGACTGACATACTACTAATACATAGTTTTTTAATATTATGCTTGTTTAGATAGTAACATCCAGACACAGAGCAAACACCCAAGTTCATCACATAAATGCTTGGCCATGGTGGGAATCAAATCCACGTCTAATTATCCCAGGGGTCAGGCTCTGTGCCACTGAGACAGTTTACATATATTAACAATATAACAATATAATGAATATAAACATCTTACGTATAACTGTAATAGCTACTTACAAACACTTTATCACCACCCGTGAGAACCAATCAATTCAGAATAATTCAGTCTAGCACCATTGAATACCACCATTAATCGCTCAAGCACTATTCAAGTGGTCACTCGACCACACTGGTGATGTCCATTATCTTAGATGATTCCGTCACAAAATAAGGAAACAAACAGAAGCGTAAATAGAAAATTGGTCAAACGTAGCCTGCGTAAAGCATAGATCTAAAGACTACCCGTAACATGTTGATAATGTGAAGAAAAATATTAAATTAAGTCAAATTTGTAAAACTTGTTTTTTAAGTCATATTTGCGTTTAAGGATACATAAATGATGAATCACTGACCGAAGTAAAAGCGTTCTATAAAACGTTATAAATTGGGTTAGAACACTTTAAAAGTTATTTTTGTTATAAACATTTCAAAAATTCGTCGCGAATGCAGGACTCGAACCTCTCTCGGATCACTAGCCCGACGCGACGCTCTCCCAACTGAGCTAATTCGCAGTCCTGACATTGCGCCGAATTTCTGAAGTGTTTATCATATTAACCTACTTAAAAACACTTTCAGTGTAACTTGTCTATCTGACCTCATCTTGTCAGCGATAGTTCAATAGGCGCCTAATTAACAGGGCGGTGGCACGCGTGATCGCGTGGAGCCTTACCTCTGTGATATTGCACAGATAGATACTCGTAGCGTTCTTCGTGAGAAACATAGGTAATAATTTACCTGGCGACTGCTAGACAACTTGTGCTTTTTCAATGACCTTTTTTATGTGAAGTTCTGTTTCAGCCTTGTTCTGTTGCTAAACGACACGATAAGCATATATTTTGCCGTTAGACACGTGCTCAAAATCAAACTAAACTGATAAGAAAAATTTGGACTCGTAAACCTAATTACCACTGACCAGCATACGCAGCGTAGGTCGTCCACCGACTAGGTGGACTGATGATATTTATTTATTATTTATAATTAAGATAGCAGGAACGCGCTGGATATAAATATGTCGGATACAATCGGCCCTATTGGACATCCATAGGGAAGGCCTATGACAAGCAGTGGACGTCCTACGGCTGATGGTTGGATGGATAGAAACTTAATTAATAGAAAGATCATCACCGAAAAATTGAAAATTGAAAGATTACTTAGAAATACGATCATTTAAAAAATAAGACCTGTTGATTTTTTGCCGCTGCATATACCTACATAATGTTCATTGAACAATTTTGCTTCTCTTTTTCAGGTAAGTTAAGCTGCACGGGAAGCATGGCAAAGGGACTAATAGTCTTTCCACCATTATATCCCCTCGAAGAGGAAATAAAGTATGGATTGACAATGACATCTGATATTAAGAGTGGATAAAATGGTTTTCTCCCCTTGCCGTGCTACCCGGGCAGAGCAACTTCTAAAAAGACGCTATCGTTATCAATCCGCAACGCAGTCGTAATTGGGTTCGTATAGACATTAAAATTTGCTGGTAATCTATTATTTTATACACATAAAATTATCTATTCATAAGATAATTGTAGGTAAACAATAGGAGACTTATAAATGAAAACAAATACTGATTTTCAATCTCTCTAAATGCCTTTCCTTTTAGAAAACAAGAAATTCGGTTAAAGCTAAAAGCGTAGGCATCCTCAAAGGCACATCGCGGCGGCACTATTGTTCTTCAACTAATATGCATAATTATATGAAGAATTTAATCCACGACTTTGAATAAAACACGTTTAATTGGAAAAGGTGAGACTACTGGCTTAATGGGGTTTGACGAAATAGGACCACACATTGTGACAAATAAATTGTGATTTCACAACACTGTCACGAACTACGTGTGATAGTCATATTAATGAAAATGCACTCACGAAGTTGATAAAGTTACTAACTTCTGCCAGCGGCTTCACCCGCGTGAACCACCCCCCTGAAACCCCGTATTTTTCCAGGATATGATTAACTAAACCAAATAAGACTCATAATTAGGATACTTTTCAGTTAAATCTTATTCATTTATGTCAAAAAAGTAAATTGCTTTGAGTGATTCGTATGCTGTACTGTACTTTACCGGCCTTTTAATAGTCCATTGCTGAAAATAGACCTCACGAATCGTGATTAGGACGTCAAATCTACCACTCTGGCCCAGTGCGGGTTGGTAACTAAGTTAGTTGGTTAGCAATTAAGTTTAATTTACAACTTGTGCCGTAATATTGTTAGAACATAATTGTTATGTATATGTATATTTTTTGTAAAATAAATAAAAACATGCACAATAAATACATACAGACGAACATCTTCCTTTTTGGAAGTCGGTAAAAAGTAGATAGAGCCGTCAAATAGCTTTCAAAATAGCACCCAATACAGCATCATATAAAACCTAATATAACTATACAAGTATCATGTATAAAATGACAGACAAATCTAGTGTGCATACTCTAAACTAAACTGTTTACATTAACTCCTGCGCATGTCAATGCATAATGTCGTAACATTGCATCCGGTGAACGGAAACATCAGATTATAGCTAGAGAAGGGAGGCGAGACTAATACAATGTGCACAGAATGTATTAACTAGTATCAATGTTTCACGGATTTGTAACAGTCATATTCTACAATTATTCTATACTTCTTTCCGTTTTATTCATCATTATATTATAATGATTGACAAATTAAAACGGAAAGAAGTTCCACTCTACCTATACAATTTTATGAAAAAATGTAATACTTGTGCTTACAAAATCAACGAGATCACTTTTACTTCCAGAATGTCATTCAGGTTGATAATTATTTTTAATTAGTCGAGAAAACAAGCAGCTGTGAAATCGGTGTTTGATGAAATATAAAAATAAATTAAATTGTGTGAAATCGCGTATAAACTTAATCTGTGTGCGGATTGTGCGTCAATAAAACAATAAACCAAGTACGAAAACCTGTCAACTATAATAGTTACAAGCGTTATCCATGTGATATGCGAAAAGTTGTCTTTGCAACCTTTATGCTAAATTTGACATCCATTCTTGAAAACCGTATTGTGTTTCACCATGGTTTCACCATAAAATCCCAAGACGACTTTTATGGCACGACAATTAAGTTACATCATCCAAAATGAGGTATTGTACAACATGAATCTGTCACTACGTTTTAAATCAAAACTCATGTTACTTACATAATGGCTGCTACTCAAACATGTTTACATCATACGCACATAATCGTATTATTTGTCAAACTGAGCACAAACCGGCTGTACCAGTTTGCTGGTCCCACGAGTGAAAATTAATTCTTGTTTTATCTATATTGAAATGTGCAATATTTTACTTTGAACTTGGAAATGAGAAAGACATTCTGGGCTTGTGGGTGGGCAGATTTCTGATCAATAATTCAAACAAGCTTAGGGACAATTAATACCCTGTAAACCGTGGAATAGTGTAGATTGCAAAGGGGATGAGAACAAATGGATCTAAGTTCTAGTAATAATTTTAGGTAGCTTTATCTTTACAAATGTGGCGACTATTAGTATCGGAGGCCAAGACGCATTTTGGGACGTTGCGCTGACATAGTTAGGTTTTTTAAATCTTGCGCCTAATACATGGGGTCCTGGAGCAGTTTTCAGGCAAAAAACATAAAACCAGAAATGGTGATTTGTTCACGATATACAAAAAAAAATACTACGATGAGACTTAATGTTTCACGTAACTAAACTTAATTTTTTGTTTTTTTTTTAAACTCTGGCTTTTTAAAGGCTTTTAAAAACGTTTAAAGCCGCCTGATGACCTTTTTACATGGTTAAACGGGTAAAACAACCGGGGCCTACAATTTAACGTAGCTAATAACATGTTATTAATTTTATTCTGGTTATAAATTCTCTCATGACAATATAACACCTTACTTGTCATGTTATTATACTGATTTTGTTTTGTCATAAAACCCTGAAAAAGTAATGATAACGAATAGTTTTGACGCAATCTCGAATTTTGTATCTACTTTATCCCGAATGTTGTACCTTACTTATCCGTTTTTTACATTTTTATTACGGAGCTTGTAATTAGGTGGGTACTAAAACTCGTTAATTTTCTTCCATATCGCCACTGGATACTTACAGAACAATGTATATGCTAAGATTATTTGTGTTTCTTTACATCAATTCTGTTTATTCCGTCAAGCTTTATTTGTTTTGACGTCCAAATCAATAGAAAATGATGTAAGATTGCGGTTGCAATTCGGATCGTATTGTTTGCAATCATCTAACGAATGCGTGACCTGTCCTTTCATTAATCAATCGAGACAGTTCCAATTGGTTTGAGAGATCTATACCCTATGAAGTAATATTGACAAGCTTTTGCAACCGCAAATATACTGTGGTAAGTAATTTAAAATCTATGCCCGAGGGTATGGAACAATATGACTTTATGGATTGTTTTAGCTATAATTTAAGTGAAAAATACAGTGACATTTTGTTGCACGCTTGTTTCAGTAATAAGACGTCCACTGCTAGACATATCCCTTATAAATCTCCAATTAGACCGTTTGGAACCGACTTTGTATCCAGCGCAATCCTGCGGTCTTGTCAGACCAAGTTGTGTTTTTTTTTAAATAGTTTAAATTATAGTGCCACTGACTCCCGGGTCCTTGCCCTTATTATCTCATTATGACAGTGCTTAAAAGTATATTACCTATAATTCAAGGATAATTGCTTTGGGATGATCATTTCTAGATTAGCTATCATCAACTTTTACATTTGATTTACTAATTCGGGTATTCAAACATTTGTACGGAAAAAATACAGAACCACGTCAAATAAATCAGAACCCGGCCATAACGGATTGTTTTATTCCCTTTCTATAAGTCTTAAAACGCATTACAATTTGAAATAAATGATATACCATAAAATATTTACACAGCACGTCCTTCTTAAGGCTTAGAATCCACCATGGCGGTGCGAAGCGTTGTTGTAGGATACCGCGCCATTTTGTTTGCACAAAGAACGTCTTATTTAAGTCATTTACAGCTGTACTACGGCCGTTCTATGTCAGACACCGCTACCCCAAGAAAACAGAGCCTTAAGAAAATCGTGAGGCGCCAACAACGCCTTACGAAAACGATAAGCTACCTATCCTATTTTGAGTGATTTTTTCATGTAATTAGCACTTCAACCGCTAGAATTATGTCTTAGTTTTTACAGTTTTTTTAAATGACTTTAAACTTACAACCCCCTAAAAATTTCATATTTTTACGAAAAATTGGCTGAAAAGTATACCTACATAAGGTAAACACTTTTCTGAAAAAAAAAATAAGACTTACATTACTACTTACTTAAGCGATTGACACCACAAAAATATAACTTTTTGTTGCAATTTAAGGTGTGAAAAGAGTTTCCTCCGGTACGTTAATATCAAAATTGTGCTGAAAATATTCTCGATGTTAGACAGAAAACTCGAAAACACTAGTCTATTCTCGATCCTCTTAGCAAAGAATATAACAAAAGTTTCACTTCGATTACGTCGTATTGTATTTTTTACCAAAAGAATATAGCATTTATGCAGTGGATTCACGGGGGTTTTGGTCGGTTCACACCACGAGCAAAGGTCTACAATGTCCTCCTCATCTCCGCTCTACTCCGCTTTCGTGGAGATTGAATCTTAACTACAGAAGGGTCCAACAAATGTTTAATTGATCACTTCTTTGTACGGCGACGCATTTGGCGTAACCCTCCTCGGCTAGAATTTATTTAGCTGAATTTTCAATGCAACTGATAATATTCCTTGGAAAGATAAGTCCAGATGGTTAAAATGGACATAATTGTTACTTATTTATACTTTTTGATGTAGGATTTATACCAAGTTAGGTTTACTTAGTGGTTTTAGCAACAGTGTCACAAGACACATACCACGCTTGAAGATTTTACATTGAACAGTCTAACACAGAACTATTCGAGATCAAAAATGCGCTGACTACTCTGTTCTGTGTTGCCCCGATTACTTTGATATTTGCTTAATTTTGAATCGTATTCTCATTTAAAATAAATTTTCGTTTGCAAAGTACCTATCGGTCTTAATTAACAAAGTGATAAAAAACCGTTCAGAACTAACATAAATTAGCAACCAAGACGAAACTGAACTAGAACGTCATTTTTGGTTCGCGAAAGCTGTCAAGAAACATTGTTGTTAAGGTTGACAGGTTGATGACGTAAAAAAGTTTCAGATTCGTCTGATTTCAGTGAAATTGCCATTCATTGGCTGTTAATTTTATCTTTATCGGGTACAGACTCGTGGTTACACCACTTTGTTACACCAGTGTGACTACGAGGAAACTTTTTTACTCGTGGTTACACCGAGTGGTGTAACCACGAGTAAACTAATAAAACGTAGAACTCGTGGTAACACTGCTACTGCTAGTGTGGGGAAATAAAAAAAATCTTTACTAAATAAGATGACCTGTAAACCCAGAGACTAAAATTAAATATACACTTACATATTTCGGAAATTTTTATTGGTCGGAAAATATACTAGTAGTACGTATAAACTAAATTCTAAGAATTTCCGATCCCTACTCAGAAATAAAACAATTATAACATTTTGAAAGTAACAAAAATAATAATTGCATAACCCGTATGTACCGTTTCCACTTGTGCGCCGGCCATTTTCGTCATTATGTAAATTCTATAGAAAAGTAAGTATAATAGAAATGCATTTAATTATTTTTGTAAATGACCGGCATTGAATCCGCTGAGGTCCCAGCCTCATCCTTCATATTGACTATCGCCAGCGCTACATCATTTTTGGGAAAATTCGGTTTACACTCGTTGCAATGGTTTACCGTTTTTACTATTTCTTCATCCTAAAAAAGCAATAACGTAGAACTAGCAGTTATGTACATGTTTTATTTTAATAAGATAAAAGAGTGCTTATTCAGATAGGTACTGAGAAGGTATTGAATTACTTACCTTGGCAGTAGTAACGGACCCCTTACATTTGTATTTTCTCCGTTGGCTATAGAACCATATAATTGTTTTGTTAGCATAAATTTTGTGTTTGTGATATTGGTGGCCGTTGCTTATAAGTACTTCGCCACGTTTTCTTTTTATTATTCTTGGCGCCATTTTATTTCACAAAATTTTCACAATTGGCTGTTTAAAAATAATTTTATTTTATTCTTCTTTTATATTTTGGCAAGTGTGACAAGAACAAGCAAGTGACAAGGTTTACGCATTTACCAGTGTCAAGTTTAAGGTTTTAATATTTATGATAAATCCTTACTAATATTTTAAATCCGAAAAAATTGTTGGTTTGTTTCTTTCACGCAGCAGCGAAGCAACGGATTGACTTGATTTTTGGCATGGACAGAGTTTGAAAGACCGAAAGTGATAAGGTTACTTTTTATCCCGGAAATAGGTTCCCTTGGGATATCATGAAAATCAAAATATTACGCGTGCAGAGCTGCGAACAAAAGCTAATAAAAGTAACTTAGACACCTGTCATATTGAACATGTCCCATTTGAAACGAAAAATTATAATTATTTATAGGCACCATTTGCTATTTCACTTTTTTTTCTTTGAAAAGAAGCTAAAACACTAAAAATGTTTTACTACAATGTTAGTGCATACATTTTATTTACCATGACATAACTAAACAGTTTGCAACAGCATTTTAAACCTTATTGACCTTAAAAATATTTTCAACTATCGGGCACATCACTACCTACCTAATATATTGTTTGGTCAAGCGCGATCCTTTTAGAGTAGTGTAACCACGAGTAAAAAAGTTTACTCGTAGTCACACTGGTGTAACAAAGCGGTGTAACCACGAGTCTGTACCCATTTTATCAACTGACTAAAAGTAGAGATGAAAATAGCGTCTCCATAGAATTAAAAGTTCCGTGTGGGATATCGTTTCCTGACAGTTTATTTTTCTGATCTGTTTTTTTCTATAATAGCTTCTCTTCTGACCAACCATATTCTGTATACGTTAACTATCTTTCAGTTATTTTCAAGGAAAATCTCTTGCACCGATTAATCGCCATCCTCGTGGTGGACAGTTTGATTTATCGATGTTGTCTAACGTGATTTTATAGAAGGGTATTACAAATAAGGGCTCCAAATTCATATTACTCGTAAGTTCAGATCATAAATTTTTGTTACGGTTGCTTGAGAAACTTATTTTGTTCAAATTGATGGATAGATTGGTAGATATATGTTACTATACCTTTACCTTTAGTTATACTACGCTATTGCTAAAATATTGTCATCTTACTAAATTTTTATATATTTCTTTCGTCATTATAATTCAGCAAATTTTGTACAATTTTGTTTGCTTACCGTCTCTAAACGCGCTAAAAATTTCAGTTTTTCCGCGTTTTGTCGAAAATCAATAAATTTGTTGTGTGGATTTTCCTTGAAACTGTTATAATATGTCTATTCTGCTGAAATGCCGGGCCACTCTCAATTTTTGCATATCTTATTTAAATGAGTAGATGGAAAACATCAAACGGATATAGAACAGGTAGACCTTTTCCCAATTTCGGACGTAACGATAGTTTTACGTAAAAACCTGATAATAATTTATTGTTTAGATAATATAGGTCAGGACAAATCCAAGTATAAACATCACTCGAATATGATAGATGTCTGCTGAGACGCCGGGTCCGTTATTTGACATGACCCCTGCAGTGGTCATTCCTCATCTCAAATTGCAGATCTGCGCTCGAGTCGTCACGCTCGCCGCCGGCACATGTTCGGGTAATGTAGCAAAACAATTGCAGCCTAAAACATTGCAAAACAATTTCTCTGTAATTCGCAGAGGCTGCAATTGGAGTATTGTAAAAAAAATTATCATTTTTTGGTACCACCATTACCTAAAGTGGATAATACATTTTTATTTTATTCTTATTGCAATTGTTAGCTGCAGAGGGTACCTATACATAGTCGCAACACACTTCGGTATTGCGACGGTGAGGATTATATGGAATGAGGGTAGACAGAGAAATGGTTTAGGCGACGGGCTGGAATGCCAGTCTGTGATAGTGATCGGTGATGTATAGGTGAGTGTAAAACAACTTTGATAAGCCAGTAGTTGGAGCAAACCTTGTAAGTACTTTGAGTTTACAATGACTGCAAAGATATTGGAGGTCCGTATTATTGTCCAATGGTGTATTATCTGAGTGTCCTACTAGAATCTTAGTGATGCTGTTGGAGCACTATGCCCATCAGCTAACAATCAGAAGCGACTTGGAAAAAAAAAACCTTGTTTTCTTTTCTCTTAATGATTATTGAAATGAATGATTCAAGAGGTCAGACCTTCAAAGGTTTGTGTATGATCCAAGGCTTTTTATGTAGCAGCAGTGTAGTTTTGTTGTAGTTAATAAAGGCACTTTTGCCTGATATTATTTCAAGAGGAATATCTATCGAATGTTCAAGAATATCGTGCGGGATGTGCTTTTTGAAACCCTGGGGGATCTAAATTGGAAGTTCAAGTGGAAAGAGCGGTTTTAACGTTATGTTTAAGAAGTATTTTCTTTTCAACTAACCTATTTTATTTTCCTGATGGGTAAAGGCAAATTAAGTTGGAAAGGTAGATTTTATAATTTACTAACCAATTTTATGATTTTATTTTTTGTCTCATGATCAGTACCAATAGAAGCACAAAATAATAACATACCGTTTATTAAAATGTTCGCCAAATTGGTTGACAAAATGATTGCAGAAACTCCAAAGGTTTGTCCCCAAGATAAGGATTTGTGGGCTACAGATGACAACTTCGGCAGTTTCACGCCAGTATTCAAAATAAATGAATTGCCAAAGAATGAAGTTTTGTTGCGCTCCGGTGTCCTCCGAGACATTTGATAGCATAATACTTGATCTTATTACTCTAGGTATTTGGCCTTTTTGAAGCAATAAAAGTTTTTCACGATCCAAACCTAAATCAACAGTTGTCAGTCTAGAATACCAATAAAAAGTGTGCAATGTACAAAATGACTTAATAAACTCGCTCTACTAAAAGGCTCAACAGAAACATACGATGCTAGACGTAAAATGAAAGACCTATCCAGTCCTTGTCGATTTAGATGAAAGCTCTTATAAGAATTTATTATTAAGGGCATTTTCTACGCAAATTTCCTTCTTACTAGCACAATTTCACACTATTTTTTGTTTGTTTGTCTGTAGTTACTAGTAACCTACTGCTGGGAAAAGACCTGCCCGCGAACTTTACAGTATTAGCGAATTTCTCAAATTCACAATTACAAAAATATACATCATTATATGTCCATTTAAAGGAACTAATAATTATGTAGCATTTTTTGCATTCAAAATAACACACGTTTTCTTGTATTTAAACCTCTTAATTTGAGCGATCGAAAAAACGAAAATCATAGTTTTTTTAACTTTTCTGTCAATTAAAAAAAACAACTTTTCTTAATGCACTATAAGGGCTATGATGGTTAAATGCCACAAATGTCTCATAAAAATGTAATGTCTATGTCCTCAAAGTTGCAATGTGCGAGCGAGACAGCTGTGGTTGAAACACCGTTAAAGTTTTAATCTAACCAGCAAATTAAAGCAACACGATCTGGGCTGATACACGTTTCAAGTTCTCGAATGAACTACGTTCAATTAAATATGTATCATATTCGCTAGTAGATCTCTATGGGGTGGTTATTCCTGTCACGAAGCTAACAACGTAAGATAACAGTAACCGGTGCACTAAGCTACTTGTATTATGATATAGAGTTACGATTACGAGGATATCGTTCTATGTTGCCATACTAGCGGCCTCTCCTGGCTTTGCCCGGAAAAAAATGTAGCTTACGACTTACAAGTAGTTACGTGGCTTTCTTATTGTGAAAGAAATTTAGATATCGGTCCCGTAGTTTTAGGCTTTATTCACAACAGAAAATAAAATTATGATATTCGTGTTGAAACTACTAACTTACGAGTACTTGTTGCGCTTCAAGGTGCTGATAAAGTTTATCGTATTTACCTACGAAACATCACATAGGTGTAAGACAATGTAATTTCATTTATTGCTTTGACCAGTTTTTATTGTTAAAATATGTTTATTTACATGTGTGCACTTTTTAAAAATAATCTGACTTCTCGAGAAATAGGTAGGTAAGGAGTTTTTTAAAATCCAATCCTATCTAACATAGGCTACATACTATTGAGGTATATTCAGATTAGAATCTAGAACATTTAGGTACAAAAAATGAAAGACCGCCGCCTAGCGTCGAACTCCATTTATAGTTGGTTATTTTGCTTAATTCTCAGAAAAGGCGACTGAGAGCAACGATAAAAACTTTTTAGATTCCTTCTTGTGTTAGTCACCTTACGAGTAAATTCTACACGTAAGTCAGCGAGAGAAATTAATATTTTATTAGGTCATTTGCATGCACTTTTCATTGCTTAATCTAATTTTATTTTTTAATAGATGCATCTCATTACATACTTTTTTTATTTGAATTGATAACTACCCAGGGTATCACACTGGCAACGCCTCCAGTGTTTTAGTTATCAATAGGCGACGGAGTTCTCTTACCGTAACTGATATTTTTATATGTAAAAAAAGAAAAAAAAAATACGCTTTAAAAAAAAAAACTTTAATTTTTCCTAGCATGTCACAATTCTCACAGTAACTGATGTATTGACTAATAGAGTAGAATATCAACATCATAAAACTCCTTGAAGGATTCGCTCCAGGGAACTAATATTTCAACTTGAAATGGGAAAATAAATCTTTATTTATGTCTCAGAACCAGAATTCCCATTGGGACTTACCAGTCGTCATTATTCTTAAATTTATTGCGTTTCCTTGTTCCGCTAATGCTCAGTGTTCATTTCTCATGCCCTTTTGGCGTTGTCAGCATTTTGTCCTTAGCTGACTTCCAAATGAGTGGAAGTTCTCGGCTGTGTTTTTAATTCAAATGTTCGAAATTATTTTTTTCTGCGTCTTAAAAGTAATATCATTTCAAAAGATCGGCAATTTCTTGCCTTCTTACCATTTTTGCTTCCTGGCAATACGAAAATTCCGTTCATCCTTACTTAAATTAAAAGATAAATAATCGGCCAAGTACGAGTCGGACTCGCGCACGGAGGGTTCCGTACTGTATGGGAGCCCCCTTTAAATATTGATTTTATTTTAATTTTATTATTTATTATTGAAGTGAATATGAAACTAAGTATTCTGTGAAAATTTCAAGCATCTACCTGTTACTATTATTAATATAGAGCGAAAAACGTCTAAAAGTTCAAGTTTGTTGTATGGAAGCCCCCCTTAAATACTTATTTAATTCTCTTTTTAGTATTTGTTGTTATAGCGGCAACAGAAATACATCATCTGTGAAAGTTTCAGCTGCCTAGCTATCATGGTTCATGAGATACAGCCCGGTGACAGACGGTCAGACGGACAGACGGACATCGAAGTCTTAGTAATAGGGTCCCGTTTTTCCCTTTGGGTACGGAACCCTAAAAACAAGTCACAACATTAAATTTCTGTCAAGTTTAGTTTCATTTTTGGCCACAGATGCTTATTTTTTAGGGTTCCGTACCCCAAGGGTAAAAACAGGACTCTATTACTAAGACTCCGCTGTCCGTCTGTCTGTCTGTCTCCAGGCTGTATCTCATGAACAGTTATAGTTATAAAGCTGAAATATTCATAGATGATGTATTTCTGTTGCCGCTATAACAGCAAATACCAATAACAGAATAAAATTAATAACTAAGGGGGGCTGCCATACAACAAACCTGATTTTTTAGCTGTTTTTCGCTCTTTATCAATAATGGTAACAGGTAGATGCTTGAAATTTTCACAGAATATTTATTTGTGTATTCACTTCAATAATAAATAATAAAATTAAAATAGAATAAATATTTAATGGGGCTCCCATATAGTACGGAACCCTCAGTGCGCGAGTCCGACTCGTACTTGACCGATTTTTCGTTTTCGTATTGAAGGAAAAAATAGTAAAAAAATGATGAATTTTCGTGATATTTTTGTTTCGATAGATCTATCTTTATATGTTCTTTTTGCAATAAAAAACTCGCGCTTTGCTAAAATGTGAGGTTTCGGTGAGAAATTAGCGCTGAAAGATTTGTTTATCAACTTATTTTACGGAACTTTTGAATATACTTTAGTCAGTAACTCCTACGCAACGTCGACGCCGCGCCGTTTATGTTAATTTATTTGCATTTCAATGAGACGCCTGTAAAGCGTTATTATGTATTATCATGTCTTATTTTGGTATTTATGTCCCGCCTTCTAACTGCTTCTGATGTTCTTATCTCCATGTTAACTTGGTGACATACAGTGAAATACTTTTCTTAAGGCATAGTCTACCGGAGTCATACCCACTGCATTGCACATTGTTGGCCACATATAAAGTTTACTGAGTAGACGAGGGATGAGTGTTTTTTTTTCAGATTTCAACTAGTTCGAGTTTCTACAAATATGTTGTTATCGAAATGTGGTGAACATGTTGTCAGAGGGACTCCCAAATACCCATATCCTATAAAACGTTCTTTCGCGCCAAGCACAAATATTACAAAAAACAATATTGTATAGAAATTGTGTGAAGCGTCTTAGTCCAGAAAATCAAAATTCAAGCGCATACGTGCTATAAGTATGCATTTTTTGCGTTGTGCATGCATGCGTTACATTTTTGAGTGTGTTTCTCGTATAATTATGATTTGCTCGCAGTAGTTTTTCGTCCTAAACACTGCAATAATTTATTAAAAAGCTAATGATTTTTTATGTTAACTTTAAGTCACTTCTACAGCTAATTTCCCAACATAGCTGATAGCAGAAAAAGGTTTGTTAACTACCTAACTTATTTTCTCACGCTAATATATTATAATGTTATAAGTCGACTATAAATGTCGTAGGTATCTACCTATATAAGAGCGAACGCAGACTAATTACTAAAATTTACATCTTTATGTCAACTTAAGGTATAACTTTGCGGATATTGAAAAGGTTTTTTAATGATAATGATGCAATTATATTCAATATTTTTAATACTTTGCACGAGATGCATGTCCTGAATATTAAATAACGTGTTATAAGAAAAAAAAAACTAGAGGATATAAAATGCCACTAGTTTTATTGCTTAAATTACACAAATCTTAATACATTAAGTACTAGCTCTATAAAATTCAATAGTCGTTCAAATACATTGAAATGAAGTGTATTTGAAACCACCAAACAAACGATAAGGCGTCGTATTTCAAACTCTGTTACGAGTATTGGTATTTCACAAAAAATATTTTGTGCCATTTTCACTTGATTTTCTTTTCGCCCATTTCCTATATTAAAATGATAATCACGCTTTAAATTATACAAAAACACATGAAATACAAAGCGGATTCCCACGCAAATGACCCGGGGCACGTGTTCGCGTTACATAATTTTATGACATGGTACGCGTATGACACACTCGCGGGTTTGAATACTCAATGTAGCACGATTTGAGTTATCCCTACGACATTTTCTAGATTATTTACTGTTTTAACTCTTAAGACTCAAAACTGCGGTGAGTGAGTCCGCGCTCGTCCATACAAAAGTGACCCATCGCCTGATCACGCGCGGATACGTTTTCAATGGTAACGCACGGTCATGTCACAATTGTACAGTAAAAGTGTAAAAATAACGTACCTACACGCCTGTCTATGGGCCCGTGTAGCTATGTTTCTGTTTATGTATTATGTCGCAAATGAACTGTTTGTGTTTGATGTTTTTACTCGTAACTTTATTACATGCGAATCTTCGAGCAAATATCTAATGTGAGTGTTTTACAACAATGTTTATTAATTTCACAAATAAATTACAGAGAATAAGCGAGAACAGAAAATTTGATTGAAATATATGTACTTAGGTGACGAAGAAGGATAGGTTCTTAGAAAGCTCATAATCATCATCGTCCGCCTGTGTAGACTTATAGCAGGCCTCCTCTCCCTTGTGCCATTACTCCTTGTTTCGGCCTAATCTAATCCAGACATGACTCGTGATAGGTCTGGTGTCGTCAACCCATCGAGTTGGTGGTCTGCCTTTACAATTTACAAGTCTGCAATACCATTAACATAAACGGCAAAAATAAATAAAATAAAACAAACAAACTCTTTTTATCTGATGGTAAAAATAAGCTCACACTAATTTAGTGTCCAATCAATCAAGCCCAGTGTGTAATAAATTCTAGTTCAAATAGATAGGTGCTAAAACCAGAGACCTAAATAATATTTAGCTCTGTCAATCGTCAGGATATTATCCTGACGATTGACAGAGCACAAACAGACGTGTTTGTAGACCTACATGTAGTACTCGACAATTAATTACTGAATCATGAAGTTTAATCAAGCGTATTTGTGCTGGTAGGGTTGCTACAAACTGGCACTAAGTACCTATGAGTCAATCAGGCGAGTTGGTGACTTAATTAATTTAGTCTTTTAATAAAGTCAATAAGGCACATGGTAAGGGGATTGGTGGGGCTGTAAAGTCCTCGAGTGGAGACCATGTATGAGGTATAATCAAATGGAGCGGGGATTCGGACTACAATTTGCCTCCAATAAGTCTTTTATCTATAATACTCTTATACTTAGTATGTAGTATTTTTCAGATACAACTCGGAGGTGAAACTCAATGATTAATATTTTTAAGGACTTCCAAAAAGGAAAAGGTACTACGTTCGTCTGTATTTTTTTTCATCGATATGTTCATCGATATTTTCGCCAGTTGGGAACTGATTTTCATTTTTTTTTCGAAAGGATGTACTCCCGAGGTCTCATTTAAATTTTATCTTCTTTTATTTAATTAATCTATATTTTATTTTAATTTATTGTTTTTGATAAATCAACAATAATGAACATGGATGTACCGTGTCGTGCAAACTATTCGAATTCTGTACACGGTGGAAGGTTCCACAAATAAATTAAGGTATTGCGATCTTTTGCAAAAAATAATTATAGTCAATGTATTTTAGTAAAAGAACTCTATGTTAATGCAAATTCGAAGTTGTTCATCATCATCATTTTCAGCCTGTAATCCCACACTGCTAAGCAAGCATAAAATAATTCATATCGGTCTTGTGCTAATCTCGTCCAGGTTGGATCTGCAACTCTGACAATGTAGTAGACCCAACGATCTGGAGGATTAAAATTGCTTTAGCCAAAAAACATATATTTTTTTATATTAGATGTAACGTCTAAAACCAATCATTGTTTAAATAAATAACTTAAAACTAATATTCGATACCTATAGTTTAAATCATATTTGTGGTATCTTGTCGACATCTGCTCTTACAGACTTACATATTATCGACAGCCCTATACTTCGTGTGACTCAGACTATTACCTACGAGTACATCAAGAATTTTGCTCAGTAGGCTAAGAAATTATTGAGTTATGCTCGCTTCGTTAAAACTTAGACTCTAATAAGCACATACGATCAATATCAGCTAGTTTTAGTATAAATAAATATTAACACATAGTTTTTTCTTAGATATTTTTATCAGGATTTCATAACCTCAATTATAAAGTATAGGTAAACTGTTTTGTTTAAAAACGGTGTAACAAAATTTTGTTTAAAGATATCTCTACGAGTATACGTCATATTTCTTGCCCATACGGTAAAGGAATACGAAATATTCGTAGAAACAGTCGGTCTTCTTTTGATATTTCGAAAAAATATAAAACTCCAAGCAAATAAAAAACTACATTATTTTATTTTCATTCATAGTTATCAGTGATCGCAATAAGTAGGTACATGGTAATACCATGGTAAGTGGCAAGATTAATTGTGTTTGTTAAAGAGGAACTATTTTCTATTCTATGACAAAATTGTGAACTATTAGCTGAACTGCGGCAAGAGGTCATGTTTTTGAAGTCCCACGGTATTGCGCAAGCTTCGTAAATGGAGGAGAAATTCTTCGTTTGCTTGTCTTAATTTACTCTGTCTTGGAAATGCGTTATCTCAGGATCTAGTTCTGTTGTGGACATTACACTCGGGACTGTTTTGTTTGACCTTTGATGAGTTGGCTTTTCGACAAACACTCTTGTTAGACGAACATGTTGAAGTTATCAGAGTTTGAGCTTGGATAAGGAGGAAGGAAAACAATAACAAAAGATTTTTTTTGTAGAAAAATATGAACCTATGCATTAGTTACATATTAACAGTGTTTTGTTGCCGTCGCTGAATTTTCATAGGGATATTTCCCTCAAAATGGGGGAAATTTGCTGTCACGCTGTTTATCAGCCGATTTCAATGATATTTGGCAAGATTGTTAAGTAACTAAATCTTAACAAGATTTCCGAGTTGATCAAATGAGACGTGTCGCGAGACCTACTGTCCGGAGAACTACTAGTTGATAGTAAAGCTTTAATACATTCTTACATTGCTCTTAATATATCGATGAGTTTCGATTGCGTCGTATCACCTGTCAACATTTCTGAAGAAGTCAAATCTGAGGGTTTGTGAACACGGGGCGTTTCGTAGCATAGTAGCAAATTCATCTGTCAACGAGAGAGAGAGAGGAATGGGCTTTGTGCAGCCTGTAGCTAACTTCACAGACACCATTATGTTTGATCCGGCTTATAACTGTCCTTAGGGCACGAACAGATGGACTGTTCGTGCCCTAATATTCTAAGCTAGAATAATTAATAGCAAAGTTCAAGAAGTTACTTTTCTTACGTAAGATCAGGTCGCGGGAACAATACTGCCCACCCAATACCATAGATTGAAATAATAGTTGCCAGTACCAGAGTTAAATGATCACCTTCTGACGTAAATCGGTCACCGAGACGTCTTGTTAGTCGATGAACAATGGTAACACAGGTACCTACTTGGACTACGGGATTGGGTAATGAATGTACGGGTAGACAGTATTTTGTAGCGTGAAAATGATTTTACCAATTAATTTTTTTTTTAGAATACATGTATTCTTCTGCTATGTAATTTATATACTTAAGGCGAAGAAAATCTTTGTGCTAATTGTTTAGTGTACAGTAATATCTAGGTTGGTACGTGAAAAAATTTAATTGAATTTCAATTGGGCCTGTTCATACTTTTTAGCTCCACAGTGTAGTTCAAAAACCTGAATAAATACCACTATTTTATTTTTAAGATTGAATTTTCCCCCACGAACAGTATAGCAACTTAAACATGAGGAGTAGAGTCTAACTTTCAATAACATGTTGGAATCTGTATCTTTTACGTCATCTAATAAAACGTTTTTGTCTTAATTCAACTCGGAGAATATCAAGCTAGAAGTTGTAACACGATTACCTATATTACTCTGGTATCATTTAAAAAGATTTGTATTTATCTTTGAGTACAATCAATAAAAAGTTGATCTATCAAACATCTCTCACTGTTTATTGTCTTTACAAAACAACTGAAATTTGCAGACTTTAAAACACAGAGCATGCAACATGCTTCAAAATACGTCCCTTTTCATTCCAACCTTTACAAACTCCTCAATCGTCAGAAGCTGAATCACTGACTTCCACCGCCTTACGTTTTAAGTAAGGTACTAGCAATGAGGCAACTTTAAGAGGCACCTTAGTTAACAATACCGCGTCACGACTGCTCCAAATTAAAAATTAATGCTCCATCGACTCGACCTACTTCCATAAAACAACAGCATTCACTTATTAGGCTAAAGCTGATTACTTAATACCTAAATGCCTAAACAGGAAAGTAGAGCAGGTATTTGTAGAAAGTTCCGTAAAGAACAAGGATTAAAAGATTAAACTTTATAAAGGAGACTGGTTTTGTCTGTGACAGTTGGATTAGGTAATGTAGTTATTAATCATTCAGCAAATAATAATAGTACCTTTAGAGAAAGTGGAATGTTGGTTCATTGTTCATTAAGTTGGACGCGAATAAAATATTACTATTTGAATTAAACGCGTTCAGATTTTTGATACAGATAAAAACCACAATTCATTTCATTCAGTGCATGGCGTATAATTTAATTCAATTTATCAACGAATTTCATTTTCAAATTTCATTTAGATTGAAAGACGTATTTCTTTTTTTTTCTTACGAAATATGGACCATACATTTCTGACATGGCTATTTTTACAAAGTCCGCAACGTTGAAAATACTCACACCTTTTTAGGGTTCCGTACCCAAAGGGTAAAAACGGGACCCTATTACTAAGACTCCGCTGTCCGTCTGTCCGTCTCCAGGCTGTATCTCATGAACCGTTATAGCTAGAAAGCTGAAATTTTTACAGATGTGTTTCTGTTGCCGCTATAACAACAAATACTAAAAACAGAATAAAATTAATAATTAAGGGCTCCCATACAACAAACCTATTTTTTTTGCCGTTTTTCGCTCTATATTAATAATGGTAACCGGAAGATGTTTGAAATATTCACAGAAGATTCAATGGTATATTCAATTTAATAATAAATAATAAAATTAAAATAAAATAAATATTTAAGGGGGGGCTCCTATACAGTACGGAACCCTCCGTGCGCGAGTCGGACTCATACTGGGCCGATTTTTTGAATTTCAAGTGCCAAGTAGATAGTAGAAAAATAAGAAAATAAGGCAAGTATATATATGTCACTACGTTCCAGATTGTAATAGGAATAATAGTAAATTGTCCAAGCGAAATTAAAAAGGGTGACATCAGGTCATCGATTTGGCCTTTTTTCTGTTTTAAAATATTGATGCATCAGGTTTAAGATTTCGATATCTCATGAGCGCTTAGTGGCGCACATGTTTTGCACTGGTAATATTCGAAATTCTGGATGTTGACCCCTCATCAGGCAACCCGTGTTGCACATTTCATGACTAAATTTAATAAAGAAATGACTTGAGATTATTGACATCGATTTCAACTTAAGCTCCTTTTAATAAGTTTTAAGTTAATCGCTCTCAAATTACAGGTAGAAACCCTAAACCAGTAGCCCCCATTAACAACCCCGTGGGTTCACCTCACCGCCGCCGGGCGTCACCACAAGTGGCTTGTTATGCCACATGCAAAGTATAAAAAATAATAAAATATAATCAGATCCCGCTTACCGGGTCACCGTAAGCGCCTTACCCGGCCTCCACTTGACCGCAATCCTGTAGAGTTATGGATTTGGGGTGGAGTCGCCGGTGTTTAAATTTGTTTTGTTGATAGAGGTCAGTTTTCTGTGATAAGCTGGCGGAGACACTATTAGTATTGAATTTTAGAATAATAAACTCTAATAATATTAATAATATTAGGAGACATCTTACACACGGTCTCTGACCCCAAACTAAGCAAAGCTTGTGATATGGCTGCCACAGACTGATATACATATATGTACTACATATACATATTTTAAACACATACTTATATAGATAGTACCTAAATAACATCCAAATACAGATGTTTGCCCTCGGCGGGGATCGAACCCACGCCTCTTTGTCCCAGAAGTCAGGGTCACTAACCACTGAGCCACCAAGGCAGTCAAACAAAATGGGATTAAGTGACATATGTGTATTTTAGGGCTTTCAAGGTCTGGAAGTTGCTTTTACGTAATGTTATTTTTGGTATGGGATAAATAATGAGTAACACCTTTTCCTTTTCATCAGTTCTTTTTGACCAAAATACTAGTAAACTGTTTCCTAACTTAACTTAAAAAGACCACAAATATATTCTACCAAAATCGTCTCACTTAGGTACCCATCATCATCATCATCATTTTCAGCCTGTTATCGCCCACAGCTGAGCATAGACCTCTCTTGTACGCCAGTCTCCTCGATTTGTTTTGTTAATAGAGATCATTTGACTTTGACAAGTTTGTTGACACTAGTTGTATTGAAACATGGGATTAAGTAACATATTTTACGCTTTCAGGGTCTAGAAGTTGCTTTTATGTCATAAGGTACCTATATGTTACATCAATTGACCAACACCACGTATTTTATTGCATCTAATAGAAAATTAAATTAAGTACATTTACTTTACAATGTAATTACTACTACTTTTAAATATAACCATGTAGGTTATTCAGTACAATCTCAAACAGGATGAAGTACAGTTAGGTTTTTGTAAATTAAAAATTCAAATTTCAACTATTTTATTTAATTTTTTCATAAAACTAATAACATTAATTACTTGCATTGTTCTAACAAGATACCTAACGTTTACCTAAGTATATGTTATTAAATGACGACTCTACACCATTCCCTGTTCACAAACCGTTCTTAAGTTGCAGTATAACAGTAGGTAAAGTTCAAGTGGCTTCTTAGAGACTTCAATCGCTTTACTAATAACCATAATACTATTACAGAGGATTTCACCACAATGGCTTCTAAACGGCAGGTACTTATCCATATCAACTTGGCAGCAACTTAATCTAGTGAAAAAAAAACTTAATTTACTTTTCGTGACTATGATCAATGTAACTTAATCAAGAGTCCGATTCGGCTAACAACGTTTTAATCTTATTGAGGCCATCGTTTTATGAGCGATAATTTGCTACAGATTTGTTTATGTTTTTGAAATTTTGGTTTGTCGGTTGGCAAAAATAACCTCAACCTTATAGTCTTTAATTGTTGTCGTCGTTTTACCCAAAGGACATCCCACTGCTGGACATAGGCCTCGTCTATGGATTTCCAATAAAATCGGTTGGAAGCGGCTTGTATCCAGCGCGATCTTGAGGTCTTAATAAGGTCATCTATCATCCTACGCTGCACTTGCCGGTACTTACAGTACTTGCTCGAGAATTTTTCGACCTCATCGGCTATCATATTTATCATAATCACACAATAAACATAATAATGTTATTGCGTGAACATGATTGCCATATTACAGCACAAAAAAATATAAAATTAAAAGTTAAAAATATGTACTTCTTGAAAATTTACATTCTGATAGCAATCTTTTTCCTATTTAAGATCAGTAATTTTACAATCCAATGTTATACCTTTTTATAAGATTAATTAAACTCTTCCCCTCTGATTATTTTAGGGTCTAAAACATTTTGAGACAAGAATTTTCCTATAAAAAAGCAAATGCATTTAAAGGAAGGAAGAAAGAAAAATGCAAATTCCATTACCTCTCATTCTTACAGATTTGTTTACGTCAACCCAACCCAACATTACTAGCGCTTAGTGGAGCGAAACTCGACCCCGGACAAATTTGTGTAATTCAAAGCTCTTAGATAGCATCCACATCACAGAGCTATTAAAACTAGAGAGATAGCACTGTTGTCGCATAAGGCAATTCTCAACAAAATAAGCTTAAAGTCAAAAAACGTTCGGATATCGATAGTCTGTCAGTGGAATATCATTGTGAGCTTACAGCAGTCGAAATAATACTGAGTAATAAGAAACCTCAAAAAATAATTGTAATAGGTTTATATAGAACTGGTAAAGGAGATTTTACAATTTTTAAGAACACTTTGTCTAAATTATTTGAACTATTGTCAGATTTACAAAGCGCTACTATTCTGTTTGTTGGCGACTGGAATATTGATTTTCTTTCGGATTCCAGTCATAAATTGTCTATAATTGATATCATGGCCCCAAATAACTTAAGAAATTTTGTTGATTTTCCAACTCGTATAGAAAATAGTACTATAACATCTAAAACATCTATAGACTTCGTAGTATCAAATGTAAAAAGTGACGTAATAGTGATCAAACCATTAGCTACCGCATTATCAGATCATGATGCTCAGTTGATTACACTACATGATATTTTCGGTAATGTATCAGAAGGGAAGTACGTTACCAAAACAAGAAGAATATTTAGCCAGGAACGCATAGACAATTTTGGAAATGCTCTTCTATCCTACGACTGGGACACAGTCTTTAATCATTATGATGAGACTAGTTTTCAAACCTTTATGTCAAAATTTACCTGGAATATGGATGTATTTTTTCCCAAATTAGAAACAAAACGTAGAATAAAGAAGAAAACTCCATGGATTAGTGATGAGATTATAAAAATTCAACGAGATATACATGATCTCTATATACTTCAAAGAGAGTATCCGCATGCAATAGAAGCAAACCAAATTACCAAGAAGATACAAGCACGTAACGAACTTTTAGCTAAGGGAAAAAAAGAATATGTTCATAGTCGCATCATGCAGTCTAAAAATCCAAAGAAAGAAGTATGGCAGATAATCAAAGAAGACACAAATCAGAGTAAATCAGTATTGACTTGGAATTTGAAAGATGAAGAGAATAACAGTGAAATTGCCAATGACTGTATACCGGACTACCTCAACAACTATTTTATATCAATAGGACATGATTTAGAGAAAAATAATACGCCTAATAGGGATAAGGCAATCACATTTTTGAAAGAATCTGTTAATGAATTACCTGATTTTGAAGTCCCACAAGTTCATCCAGGACAACTATTACAATTAGCTAAAAATAAAATTTGTAATTCTGATACAAAAGATATTTTTGATGTATCTGGAAATTTGCTTTATGAAACCATGCCATATATTTATATCCATCTCACATTTTTGATAAATAATATTTTGAATTCTACTAATTACCCAGATGCGTTAAAAGTGTCACGAGTAACTCCTTTATATAAAGGTAAAGGAGATACAGATAATGTCCGGAATTACAGACCCATTACTATCGTACCCACCATTTCGAAGTTAATAGAGTGTATACTATCCGAAGCAATAATAAAGCACCTAAGTAAACATGAAGCACTATCAAATTGTCAGTTTGCTTACAGACCTGGTAGGTCAACAACGGCAGCCACTCTTAACATTATTGAAAACATAACAACTGGTCTCGAGAAAAAACAATGTGTTGCTGCTATAATGTTAGATTTATCAAAAGCGTTTGACTCGGTTGATCATGAACTGTTAATCCAAAAAGCAGAAGTGTACGGTATTAGAGAGGACATTAAAAAGCTTATCAAATCGTTGCTAACAAAAAGACAACAGACTGTTGAAATTACAATAAACGATAAAGTCAAAAGATCTACAGCTCAGTATGTTAATATTGGAGTTCCACAGGGTTCATCATTTGGGAACACAATGTTCGTCATGTTTTTAAACGACGTAGGTAATGTAAAAATTAAAGGGGAAATCACACAGTATGCTGACGATACCACAATTGTGGTATATGGAAAATCTGGAGAAGAGCTTCAACGGAACATTAATGAAACCATCGATGTTCTTAATGAATGGTTTGTAATGAACGGTCTAAAACTAAACACCGATAAGACTACTGTCATAATTTTCAATGCAGTATCTCCACTTGCTAAAACGACACTTATTACAACAAGTTCTGGAGAATGTGTGCAGACTGTCAACAAAGCTAAATTGTTAGGTTTTGATCTTGACTCTGCACTAACATGGTAAGAACACATAAATGTTACGTGTAATAAAATGTCCAAAGGAATATATGCTCTCAAACAAATTAGACATATGACATCGGAACAACAACTTAAGGAAGTATATTTTGCATATGTGCATTCTGTTATGTCATATGGCATAATTATATGGGGTAATTCCACTGACTATGAACGGGTGCTAAAAATGCAGAAGAGAGCCATCAGAGTACTTACTAAATCTAAATATAGGGACTCGTGTAGGGAACATTTCAAAAATCTATCAATTTTGACGTCAGTGTCCGTATATATTTTTGAAGTACTAAAATATGTCCATTCCAGGCTCCATGAGTATGAAAAACCAAGTGCACCTAAGAAACCGAGAAATTGTAAAAATGCAAACAATTTTCTGTTACCCATACAGCATAGGTTGAATATGGTTGGACGCCTGCCAAAACTAACAGGTCAGAAATTGTACAATAAACTGCCTTTAAATATTCAGACTTTAGAAAATGAAAATAAATTTCGCGCTATCGTTAAGCGGCTGCTATTATCAAAAACTATTTACAAAATAACTGAATATTTAAACAACAATTACAAAGATTATCAAACAATGGAGACAGAATTACATTAAGCAATTAACATATATATATTTTTTTTTTTTGCATGGCTATAATTTAATGAAATTCAGTTTAATTATGGATTTTGATTTTCAAGGTTAACTGTGTTTTAAATTTTTGGTTAGGTATGACCTAAAAATATTTTTAACGAGGCCCCTATACAGCTGATCACCAATACATGTAACCATTTTATTATATAAATTGTTTTTTTATAAGATTTTAAATTTAGTTTTTATGTGTGACGTATTTATATTGTTTATTAACGAAGCCCCTATAAAGCGGATTTATAATTTTAATTTTTAGTCATTAATTTAAAATTTACATTTTTGCTTAGGTATGACCGTACAAGGTACAACACAGTCATATTACCCACTATTCTATGTGCGGTAGAACACTTGTGGGTAGACCGTAATATATTTCATACCTACATTCAGAATATTGTCGCTTTCTGACTGAGACATTAGATTAGTTTTGGTACATAGTTTTTATTTCAATTTTTATTTATTGAATCATTATTATTTAATTATGGAATTAGTTTATTTAATTATGTTGTGATATTTTTGTTGGACGAGTCCATTAATAGGGACACTGATGAGCATTTTATTTTATTTACTTGATTCTTTTCAATGTACTATTATGACAATAAATTATTTCATTTCATTTTCATTTCATTTCATTTCAACCACAAAATGTGTGGAAAATCTGGCTCATGGCTGTCAAAACTGTCAAATATGAATTGGAATATGACACTACTGAGAGAAAATCACGATAACTAGCCACTGAATCGAGATACTTTTCATATCTCTTTCTAACTCATGTCATATTAAATCATTGCATCTTTTTCTTTCTTTTCTCGATCGGTATCTCTCTGGTATCTCTGTGATCCACATCATCCTAACACAGCGCTTTCTTATGATAAAATTAGGTAGGCATCCTCATACCTACCTAATTTTATCATAAGGAAAAATGCCAAAAAAATTAAACTACTTTACTGATAAGATGAAATTAGTTGATGATGATATTTATAATTTAAATAATAATTAATATTATGTCACCAATGCACAGTTACCAAACTATCAAAATAATAATTACATTAGCAATAATAAATCCTAGTTCTTCCTCCTCCTTAAAAGTTTTATGGTATCCTAAAAAATATAAATTGTCCCTAACAGATTTATACACGTCAACCTCACATTACTAGCGCCTAGTGGAGCGAAAGCGCTCGACAAATTTAAATATTTCAAAGCTGTGGAGAGACCCGGGACAGATTTGTATAATTCGAAGTTGTGGAGATAGCAGCCACACCATCCGTCCTCCAAGCTGATTTACTGAGACCCAACAAAGCGTCCTCTTACAATAAAAGAATTAATTGTTTTTTAATCCATACAAGACGTTAAGCCTTGAAAAAATCTGACTGACACGAAAAAGGAAACCTAACCTATCAACGAGTAAACATTGGTGATGACTACGAGTATTTACATGTAGTGCTCGTAGCGTAGTTTGATTAGGTGTTTGTCAGCGATCACCGAAATTAAGCAACGTTCCGCACGGTCAGTATTTGGATGGGTGACCGCGGGTGGCATTTTCCAACTGAGCGCTACCATGGCTCGGATGACACGTTAAATTGTAGGCCCCGGTTGTTTTAACCGTTTAGCCAAGTCAGAGGCCTTCAGGCGGCCTAAAAACTCTGACACCAGGGCTAGCCACCCGGCCTATACGATCTTACTTACTATTTATTACATAATATAAGAAGTAAATAACCATAAAGCCTTGTTAGCGTTTCGATAGTTGACCTCAAATTTTGACGTAGCTAAGTCAAAGGTTTTGTGTATATTATTTATTAAAGCGACATTTCCGTCAACCCAACATTACCAGTGGTACAACTTACGCCAAGTGGAGCGAAAACACTTTACCCCGGACAGATTTGTATAATTCAAAGCTGCGAGATAGCAGGGGCACCATCCGTCCTGTAAGCTGATTTACTGAGACCCAACAAAGCGTTCTCTTACAATAAAAGAGAAGATTAAAATAATTCAAACTTCAACAGTGACTGCAAACGTGCGCTCTGTGAGGCCAGCACGATTAAAATAAATATGACTTCAGTGAGTGAGTTATTGTATGGTCAAAGTAGGTTAGGCATTTTGTAAGTTTTGTTAGTCTTCATTCGCAAATGTGATATTTTTTATGCTGTAGATGTTTCTGAATGTATTTAACTCAAAATCTTCTACAGTGTATCTACTGTGTTGTGCCTTCTACTATACCAAAAGGGGGTATTTACATGAATGAATGATTACGAATAGCTTTTACAATGGGAGTAACCTGGAATTCGTAAAAAAAAAGAGCTTCTCCATACAAAATCGAGAAACGGAATAGATAAAATGTATGAAACGGCAAATTTTTTTTGTCGAATTCCGGTTTGGTGCCATTTTATAAAGATGGTCTTAACACCCAGTGTTGGTTTTCTCAGTACAGGGCAAAAAAAAACTCTACAAATTATAAACAATTTCTCATTTTATAATTTACTGCAACAGATATTGATACCAACATTGATACCAAATCAAATATTGATACCAACTATCTATATCATCGTTATATCATAATAAATAAATAAATCAATATAGATATTAAAGGACATCTTACACACGATCTCTGACCCCAAACTAAGCAAAGCTGATATGGCTGCCAGAGACTGATATACTGCTTAAACACATTACATTCAAACGCCCAGACACAGAACACCTATGTTCATCACATAAATACATGCCCTGGGTGGGAATCGAACCCACGACTTTTTGACCCAAGAGTCAGGGTCACTAACCACTGAGCCACCGAGGTAGTCAGCCACCGAAGCAGTCAAATGATACGCTCTCAAGATTTATAAGTATTTATTTTTTGCACAAAACTGCATCCATACTTTGTCGGAGTCCGCCTTTGTCCACCCTTAGTAAATGTTGTTTGGCGTGCGGAATGTATTGTTACATGAGATGTGGATGTGAATGAAAAATTTATGGCTCTTGCTGGTAGAGTGTGTACAAGATTACTTTGCGCGCGGTCAAAATCGGAAACTAATTTAATGTTGCTAGGGCTTTCAATGTGCTAGCAAAATAATGTACGTAGCGCCACCACTCGCGTGTAGTCATTTTGCGCGTACAAGAACAATTGTCATACAAGACTTACAAACGATCGAACGAGACTTGTTTTGTGTAGTGGGTCCAGGTGTTTGAGTCTCAATATTTTAAAGGACTCTAGACCTGAGAGAATACGAGGTTAAAGTCCCGGACTTTGAGAAGCAAGTGTCGGGAGAGACGTTTTTTTATTTAACGTGCTAGAGACAAAGTACCCGTGAAAATTATGATTTTGTTGTTGTGGTTTTGTGGTTTAGGTATTTTTTGAAATCACAATATGAAACTTGTGTTTTCGAAGTTTGAAGTAATGACAGATATTTTTTGCACAAAAATTAAAATCTAAAAAGTCCTACGTACAAGATGAGTAATTAAAATATCAAGTTTATAAACAAACTAGCGACCCGCCCCGGCTTCGCGCAGGCAGATGTATTCTACATATAAACCTTTCTCTTGAATCACTCTATCTATTAAATAAAACCGCATCAAAATCCGTTGCGTAGTTTTAAAGATTTAAGCATACATAGGATTATAGGGACAGAGAAAGCGACTTTGTTTTATACCATGTAGTGATGATGACATTTTTCAACTAACTGACAAAGTCCAAATAAAGACTTGCAAGTCGAAAGAACAGTACAAGACAATTAAAATTAAATATAGAAAAGCTCGAGACTTCAAGACTCAAGACGTCTAGCACCCAAACCCTATTTCTGACACTCCTTTGAGTTACGACATGTCTACTTTTTCTCCAACACAGTAGTCAATTCCTTTTATTAGGAATGTTCTTTGAAACCAACTCATGACTGCTTAAGCTCATAACTCGGCTTTTACTCGTTCACCTTTTGTGCTCGAAGTTGTTAAGCGTTTCGCAATCCACAAGCCAATTTTGCTTGAATGTTATCAGACTATTATAATTCATCTAGGAAACAAAACCAGAACTGGATAAAAGTAACTGGTAGCACAATTTGTCAATGGTTACAAAGAGTTCTTTGGTTAGGGCAGTATGGCCATTAATCATGAACGTTGGTACTATAGAGTGGACTGGGGGTTAGAAATGAGATGGAATTATTGCTATTGGAATAAGGTTTAAAATATAAGCTCAGCCATGGGTGGCTCTGAAGTTTGTCTGCCATATTGCTGAAACGCCAATATGATTTTTGATCACTAGTTCACGTGTTGCCATTAATTACATATCAGTTTCAATGTACTGTACTGTACCAGCCTTTTTTTTAATAGTCCACTGCAGGACGTAGGCCTACCCACGAAGGGTGATTGGGCCATATCCACCACGCTGGCCCAGTGCGGGTTGGTGGATTCACACACGCCATCGAATTTCTTCTACGGACGTATGCAGGTTGCCTCACGAGGTTTTCTTTCACCGAAAAGCTAGTGGTGTGAAATTTCGTACATAAGTTTCAAAGAAACTCGGTACGGTACGGTACGGGACCGGGATTGAACCCATGACCTCGAGAATGACAGGCCAGCGTTACAACCACTAGACCACCACGGCCACCAGTTTTAATGTATTTTAACGCAATCTTGAGATAGATATTTTATGCGTTATGTATGTATTGTACGTAGTATTAGTATGAAACGTTTATTAAACTGTTAATTTAAGAGAACAAGGTTTTCTAGACAAACCTAGGTTAGTGTTTAAGACGATGTATTGTTGATATAAGTATCTATCATTGTAATTTATCAAATAAATAAAAAGTAAAAATAAGAAAAAAAACTGTCTTAAAACTTTTCAACTTTAAGTGGTTTCTACTGTCTTTCTAAGCTATTAATCAAGTTATGCCGGGGCAAACATACGACAGATTACGAAATGTACGTACGCCTGTACGAGCAGTTGAGACAAGACTACGCCTTTGAATGGCGGACCCTAATTAACTGTCAAGTAATTCGACTATATTGCTATTAGATCAATGATACGTTTCGGCTCCAATGTTTCTGAACCTACAATTAGAGAGTATTTATTGCCTCGCGTGTTCCGTTTGTGTCTGTGCATTTCTAATAGTGTTATCGTAGATAACGTCACGGCTGACATCTTTGAAGATAGTGCTCTTCGGTGCCCTAAAGCGATTGTGTTACAATTTAATTACGCTGTATCGCGTTACGGTGATCATTGATCGAACGTGCTATTGTGATACCACTGCATTTCTGCTTGTTCTTAGTTCCTATCTTCTGATTAATTTTTTCGTCATAATAAAATGAGAGATGAAATTTTTGATTAAAAATTAATCACAGCTTTTTACCTACCTGCCATGAACTTACTTACTTACTGCTTTTCCAAGCATTTTGTCGAAGGTCGTTGAACGTTTATAACAGTAGAATAGTAAGTATCTTTCAATTCCAGTGTTTCTGGGTTAGTCCCATAATAAAAGTTGGTCATTATTATGTATATCTACAATAATTCCTATCGCACATGCGCCATCGAGCGGTTATTAAACTTGCGCGAAAGCGAGCTTTTCATAAAGTATCTGCTATAACATTTCAACTTTCAACAGTAAGGTGCACTTAGATAGGTACTTACTGATCATATAAGCATAACTAACAGTCATTAATTGCAACATATTAAAATAGTATGTAGTACCTACCTACTTATATGCTTTTTTTAAATATCATACTTAACGGTTTGTATCGAAATTTAAAAACGCGATGACGGTTATCAAACAAGCTCCCAGCAACCCTACCCGAGATGTTCGTCAAAACGACGACGATCAGATCGCGTTCGCACGCATATTACCGGCGCGGGCGCACGCCCTGGGCCAAACAGACTGACAGTACCCTGCGTGATTAGACGCCACACGATAGGGCCCATTGTCGGAACACGATCGCCTCTCGTACGACTCGAAATTGCGAAAACGGATCGCTTGTACTCAGGCATTTATCAATATAGACTCTGTAAGTTTACTTTATCACACTGCGAATGAGTTTTGTGAGACTGATAGATATTTAGATAAGATGTATTACGATTTACACCATAAACGAAATAGCAACGATGAAAACAATGTAATGTTACTTATTTATTATAGATCATATGTATAAATACTTCAAAAACGGCTATCAATAATCTTCTCAGCAGCCCTACCTGAGATGTTCGTCGAAACGACGATCAGATTGCGTTCGCACGCATGTTACCGGCGCGGGCGCACGCCCTGGGCCATACAGACCAACAGTACCCTGCGTGATTAGACGCCTCACGATAGGGCCCATTGTCAGAACACGATCGCCTCTCGTACGACTCGAAATTGCGGAAACGGACGGCTTGTACTCAGGCATTTATCAATATAGACACTGCGAGTTTACTTTGTCTTTCTGTGGATGTGCTGTGTGGCTTGGTGTTTTAGGTTATCTTCATTTTCCATTTAGCCCCGGAAGGATAAAGAAGTGAATTCAACGTTTGGAATATACCTACAGCCGCGTGAATCAATGTGTTGGCTTATATGTTTGTTGGTCTAAGGTATCTTAGCCCCTAAAAATAGAAGTGTTTTTTATGTACCTTACATGCTAGTATCACTAACAGTGCTTAGAATTTAAAAAAAAGATGGTAAAGGGTAAACAATTTGTTTTACTTTATACCTACTTGTTTTGGTTTTGTTTTGAACTGTCCCAATAGATCACCCTTCATGGGTAGGCCTACGTCCTGCAGTGGACTATTAAAAAAGGCTGGTACAACAGATCACTTTTTCTTAACATTCCGAGATGAGTTGAAGGGTTAAATAGTTCCTACAAATTAATCCTATCACGTTATCTATCCAGATAAATTGAATGTCTGTGGCTTGCACCCACTCTACTAGCGGGACATTTCAATTGCACTACAGTACTCCGTACTCAGTACCGAGAGTACCGATGCCTCAGGGCACCACAAAGATCAACGACTTTAGGACTGACTTTATTTACGAGGTGTTTCTCTAGAGACATTTTGAGATAGGTACTTATGCACTTACTTAATATGATGACGAAATTTTACTCTAAAGTCTAAACCAACCCTGAAATCGTGAAAAAATCTGCGTATCATGTTATATTCCAGATATTGTATTGTCCTTTGTAGGCAGGCATATGTCCTGCAGTGGACTATAAAAATTCTGGTATAGTATACCTAGTAGTATATTTCAGAATGTGTCTGTCCTTTAAAGAAAATAACACTTTATACGTTTAAAGCCTTGTCAACGGTAAAGCCATTGCTGAAATGCTCTATTTGTTTAATAAACACAAACGTGACTAGCGGGATTCATTGTTATTTTTTGGTAAGCAAATGTGTCACTTTTGAAATAAGATTTCGGTCTAAAACACTCTGCCCAGCTCCGCATAACAACTCTGCATAGCTCCGTAGAGTCTGGGTTTTTTTTTTTACTCCCGGGTCACTCTAGGGTTAAACGTTAAAGAGTTTTTGTGTCGTAAATGGTAATCAGAGTCACACTTTCTCGTATTTCTTTATTTTTTGTTTCTTTTTGTAATTTATTAAGGGTCTATCGATGTTTAAGACCGCTTAAGGTGGGTCGTTGTGGTCGGTCGTAAAACATTGACGACGCGACGACATTAGTGCGCGTCAAGTTTTGTTGTTTATGGGATAGGTAATGAGGAATGTTGCGATCGAGTGGAACTGGTATATTTTTGATTAGCCGTGAGTAAGGCGATGTTCCTAAAAGACGTCAATTTGGTATGAGTTTATTGTTATAAGAAAAGTTCAAGACATGAATGTAAAGCACATTCATTTGGAAACTAATGATTTAGAGTCAAAGCCAACAAGTCAGACTTTATTTTTCAGTATAGGTCTTTTTTTCACTCACTGGTTTTACTGGTTTTTAATCGACGTAACGGAGATTACTGATTTACATATTAGTTTGATTTTGATAATTATTATTTATTGGACAGAAAGAATATATTCCTACCCCAAAGTGGGTCCCATATAAATTTTATCGAAAATGGTTTACATTGCTTTTCGGAAAATCAACACTAAACTAAAAATGGCATTTATCGATTTCAGTGAACTATTCGAATTTAGTACCTAGATTGCAATGGTTGAAGTCGGTTAGGCTATTTTCGCGAAAAATGATTATTACGAACAGTTTATCAAGTAAACTGGAGTTTTCATGATCATTTCATATAACGCACATTTATTCTACGAATGGATATACGCAAATACGTGGATACGAATCTATTCTTGGTAGCCGTAATGTAGCCATTTCTCTGGTATTCGATTGAGCTGGAAGGAACAATCTAGGAAAGCCGAAGGCTGCGGTAGGTGCTATTTCTCAAATCTCTGCGATGCAGGAATCTAAACTGTATACACACACCTACAACAAAGAAGGTTAGATCTCACAACGCTTTTTGTAAAACTTTATTCGCCCTTTTAATAAATTAATGTAAAGTTACATCGGAGTAGTTACTTAGTCCTTGTTTTGTCTTTTTCTTTCATTGTCAATTTCAATCCAATTTTACAAGACTTGAATTGAATTTTACAACATTTTAACTTAATACTCCAGATTAACTCTGTAGTCGTTAATAGAGCGATATCAGAGTTTTGACAACCTTTTGTGACTGCCTGTCATATTTTTAACCGACTTCCAAAAAGGAGGAGGTTCTATATGGTAGTCTGTATGTATTTTTTTTTGTGTATGTTCATCGATAATTGCGCCAATTGTGAACCGAATCAAAAATTCTTTTTTAGTTCGAAAAGGTGATAGTTCCCGTGATAGTCTCATTTAAATTTTACAGAAGTCGGCAGAACCGTTTATGAAAAACCCAACAATAATATAAGCAACTCGATGGAAATATCCGAATTTTGTACACGATGAGCATCGATCATTTCGCCAATAGTGAACCGAATCGAAAAATTATTTTTTAATTCGAAAGGGTATACTCCCGAGCCGTTTTTGAAAAATCATCAATAACATAAACAATTCTAGCGAAATATTCGAATTTTGTACTCGATGGAAGGCGGTTTTGCCATTTTTGCGAAAAATAATTATACGAGCAAAATTTTATTTGTTTACTCAGACTCAGACTGGTCTCCAATGATAGATTTCCAATACTCAAGGCCATTTGAAGGGTGTTTCATCATATTATGATGAAATAATATTGGTATAAACTAGAAAATATTATTTTCTAGTTTATAGCCCCAGTAACGCGTACTGGTTCAAATAAAGTACTTATAATTGATAGAATTTGCATCATTTTTTAATAATACGCTAGTCACTAAAATAACACAAACCTGAATGTAAAAGAAGAGGCATTTTAATTAAAATACTAAAGCAAATCAGATATCACTCAAAACATTTCTGAATAATTACTGTTTTGAAGGTAACCTATCAACATCATTTAAAACCAACGACGAAAGCCTTAAAACATTTATACGTCTTTTTTGACACCACAATAATGTTATCTCATCTCGCCCGCTAACAATCACACCATTTTTTACTGCAATAAAACAAAAATGAGACTAAAATATTTACACTCAGGGTCGGACAAAAACTCCCACAGGTTGGAGAACAATCAATCTTCGGAGTCCTGAAAGGAGCTCCAATCAAAACAGAAAACGAAGAAGCAGGGACCGGATAAAGGGTCTTATAAATCATAAAATCAAGCCCCCATTCACGTTCGGATGTCCAGAAAAAATGATTAAGGAGCAGAATGCCCGATTTTGAATTGGAAAACGAAGTCGCAGAAGGACTAATTCTCAGGTTTAGTGTTTATGGTTTTGTACAAGTATAAATGCAATTTTGAGCCACGTTTATTCGTAAATTCGATTTTATAGCAATTTTATAAATTTAACTAATGAAAATGACTGACTCAAAACATTGATGCAAACTTTTGAATTGGTAAGTAACAAATATTGTAAATTTGTTATTAAAATTGAATAAATAAATACCTTTAAACTCAAATAAAAATGTTTTTTTGTCTGTTTACTTCGATATTTTGGGAATAAGGTATTTTGAGAACAATCCATTTTTGTTATTCGATAGGTATTTGTACAATTAGGATCCGAGAATTGGCCCTTCTGCGACTCGGCTGCCATTTTAGGAATCAAAGACTCTATTCCAAAATGAAAAAAACGTGTTTGACCCGACGATCCCTCAAGCTTTGTTCAAAAAGGGATAGAAACGGATAGACCAATGCACCTCCAATTTGTCCTGTCAAGCAATCATCGCCCGAAATTATTTATAGCCTCATTAAAAAATTCGATAATCAACTTTTTATGCACCGGCGCGGGAACCTAACACATTTTTAACTGTCCATGCCGTGCGTAGGACGTTTTTAATAGTGTATCATTTTTATTCACTAAGTGATGACATTAACTTTTACTGTTCAACTCGAATTGTTACAAATCTAATAGCCATTATCATCATTAAAATACGGTTAATGGATATTTTATGTATTTTATTCAGTGAGATACATTGCTGCGGAGAGACGATATTTTTACGCCTCTACATAAAATTATTTCGTGGACGACAGTTTTCTTTTCATACTTCTGATATTTAAGTGCAAGCGGAGTTAGAAATAGGATTTTTACAATAGCACATACAATGAAAAATAATATCACTGTAGAATACAGTAGTGGGACTGATAACCGGTAAAATGATTACGCATGTATTTAGATAAAGACAAGGCATTTTAGTTTTTTTATTAGCTACGTTTTATTTTTTCAAATTCATTTTTTCTGCAAAAATTTCATCTTATAAAAATAAATTGTGAGTTTTAGCTACTTAAAAATTCCTATCTAGGTTAATTTTTAAATTTGATTAATGAATACATTACCTAAGAACGCAAAATCAATTTCAATGTAAACGATCTTGGCTCTTTTGAATGAAGCTGACCATATAAGGTGTAATTACAAACACTATCGCTCGTTATTAAATTTAATTGTAATTATAAAATATAATAAGCCCTGCATATTCAAAAGTAGGGATAGCTCGCGGGCCCGGCCTATGCGCCGGGACAAAAAAAAACTTACTACAATATTTTTTGCCGAATTTGCACACAGTAGGTACATAAAGTTGACCGAAATGATACTGAAACGTGGTGTCTTGTGGACCCAAAACGATAAAAATAAGCTGCAATTAGTCCAAGGAGCTATGAAGAGGGATATACATACATGAAGAGATCCGTAGACGAACCTAAATGTCCTATGGCTGACGAATTGATATATAGAAGAAAAATGTTTATCGTCATTAACCAAGCTTTCAGATTCTACAGTTGCATATTATGCCCACTTGGATTAATTGTTTAATTACAAAGTTTTAAATGTATTTTGTATACTATTTTTGCGCTTATGTGATCATTAAAAGGTTAATATACTGTGGACTTGGTAGATCGATTTTTTTTATGTAGAGTTGGCCAATATGTGCAAAAGATAAATATTGTATTAACATTTTAGATCTAATTAGGTTAAAGGAATAAAAAAATACTTGAGAATGCCCCAGTAAAAATACTGATGTGATCGGCTCGTGCAATTAACTTCAGGTAATTGCTTCTCAACTTATATAAAAATCTGAACGTCAACCTAATTATTATCGTCGTCATCTCAAGTATAACACGTCCACTTGCCACTGCTTTATATAGATGACACCTAATATATTCTAAAAGGTCAAGTCGGACCGAGCTTCCAATCTACATTCACTATAAATTGTATTCACCCTACGGTATTCGATTAACCTATGCCCCTTACCGATCGCATCGTTGTCTGACCCTACTCAATTACATTTTTACCCAGACAGTAACCTGCACCTTGATTGATATACCGGATCATGCTGAAACAATACCTAGGAAGTTGGCTATAACCATCTTCAGCAGGGTTTCTCAAACTTATGATCGCCTGGTTCCCTTTTTGCTGATAGATTTGCATTGCGTTGAAAAAACGCTGCTAAAGATAACTTTTTTGGTAAAAAAGAAACTTTTGTCAAAATGACATCATTTTATATTGGCGTGAAGAGTATTCATGAGATAACTTGTTGACAATTTGAACCTTAATTCTGAGACAACAACAGATTATTTTTTGTAATTATATTTTAAGAAAACATTTATTTAGGGTCAGGCGGGGTAATCCTGAGACGATTTTCATAACTTTTGCATTTTCGACCTATTAAAAACGTTCAATTTCAATATTGAATACATCGAAATGTCGACTGACATGCGGTCTTTGCTCCATTATTATGAATTGGCTAATAAAGATTCAAAATTCAAGACTTTTTATCAAAAATATCTGTCTTATTTTTTTTCCGCCAGCATGGGGTAAATGTGAAACACCGTCGTCCAAATATAAGACTAAATATATTTCCTAGGATTTAAGCGTTATTCGTCTGCAAGCGTTATTATAAGACAGAGAAGATAATAATGATACGAAATAGCTGTGTCATTTCAAAAAATCTCATTATTTTAACTTGCAAAAAATTACAAATCAATATACCAATAATTCTTCGCTTAAGTAGCTAATGTTTGTATTAAGTATTTATTTCGTAAACGCGAGCTCAGCTCAAAATCACACCAAATTTATTCTACTTAATTATTTGAGACCATAATGATGATAAAGGAATGAATAAATAGCTATTAAACTGAGAGAAAATTTTGAAAATCAAAGTAGGGGAAAATATGAGACGTATTTACGTTCATTAATACGATATTTTTTTACGTCAACATTAAAAAATAGTGTATTTCTTTTATTTTTTTTGCTTCATATATAGACTTCCGGTCTAATTTTTTTTCTGGATCAGATAGACTATATAATTATCAGAAAAAACAAAGAATTTTTTTTTCTTTTAAGTGAGTTAAATAACTGTTACATTGTTAATTCACCTCTTCATTCATCTTTATCCATTTTCTACAGAATCTTATAAGTTTTTCTTATTATAATTCCTTGGTTTTGGTATGTACTTTAGCGTCATTGTAATATTTTCTTCTAAAATCCTGTCTACTTTTTTCCCGACAGCAGTCTTACATTTTCCCGAAAGCGTGACTCATTTTTTCCCTTAAAAATATAATGTCTTTATCGTGTGCCGGTGAAAGGTAGACTGAATAGGCGGATTTTCCGCGCAAGGACGGTTCAAGCCCATAAGTGTGGCGCGGAGCGGTGCGCGTGCGGCTACCGTGCGACCAAACGTGAACAAAGTTTGCCGACGCTGATGTAAAGTTTTCGAGCGAAATTTTTTGAGCACAATTGTTTCGTATGATAACTCTCAAAAACTGATAGTAAAGATTTCCAAAAAATATACTAACTTATTCAAAAAATATCAGGGTTTCTTTTAAACTAAACTATGATTCATTATATGATGATTTTAATAGATTTTTGTTTATGTCTTATTTTTACCTGCAATTTTGACAGTCTTACGATTACCCCGCCTGACCCTACATATATACAAGAATTAGAGAGTTATATAAACAATAACAATAACTGTAAATAAAATATGTACCTAGCTAGAAAATCAAACGAATAACCCTCCGCTCATCGTCCCTGGTGCAAAGGTGCCCATAACACTTGCTGCATTGCCGCGTTGGATGGCTATGGACATTCTTTGCACCAGAAACGAGGTAGAACGGGAGTCACCTCCTCTTTCCCGGATCATATATTATATTTTTTATTATTATCATTATTTTTATAGCATTTTCTATCATGCCCAGTACCTACCCAGCATGACAAAGAAATCAAACCATTAAAATTTTATCCTAAAGTTGACATTTCGTCAATTTCGTCTCAAACCACGCAAACCAAACTTTGAGAAGCTCTAATCGATAGCTTTTACTTGGCTATGCATTAACTCAAGCCATGTTTTTGAAATTGGCCATAGTTTTATCCGATCGTCCGATACTGTGAAATTATAGCTTCATTCATGGCAGTTTCGTTTAAAAGATTATGTATGGCTTGTATGTTATAAAATTGTAACGTTGTCTTCCTATTATGACCCTTGAGCTATTTAGATATGTTATGGATATGAAATTTTATGAAAGTGTGAAGTTTTTACGATTAATGTTTTTTGTTCCAGGTACGTCTACAATATGCAGTAATATGTATGCGCTAGGAACAGAACAACATGGGAATGCTTTGAACTAAAATAAGGTAAGTTACTCGTAAAATAGCACAAGTGTTAGATTATTAAATCTAACCAGTATGTGCGAGGTATTATTGTAGATTCTTCTTTTTGTCGGTGCAAATTAGGTATGCTCATAGCTATGAACCACAGAATGAACCCGGAAATTTAAAAAAAATGTTCCATGTTTTTTGCCAGAAGTCAATAAGTAAACATTTTGTACGAAACAGATTTTGCGATTGTCGAGTTGATTTGACGAGAAAAGTTATTCATAAAGATCACCTATTATTTCTACTTCTATAAAAGGAAGAATAATAAATATTATACACGTTGATCGTTGAAACAAATGTGGTGGTTTTCATATTGATGGCCAACCCATAAAAAAATAATCAGCTCCTCACAGAGACTGCTACGTGAGCGAACTGCCAAACGCAGCCTATCGCATCTTTTTCTTGCCCCAAAAAAGGCTAAAGAACCGTTCCCATTTCCCCAAGCCCAGTTCTCATATTTCTTTCCTATCTCGCGCCAAAACACCCAGGTCAGAGTGCACACTTCATTCTCGTTGTCCGTTACTTCGTGAGCTCCATATACAGCCAGGAGATAGACTTATGGTGATTTGATACCATTCAGCTGAGAATTGGCGTTTAAAGTGTTGCCCTGGGATCGGGTGGCGCGAATCGTATAACTTGATCTCGGGATTGTCATGTGCGAAATCGGACCGTTAACGTTCTGGTTCAAGTGTAGTTCCGTATAAGATTACAAGATAGAGCATTGGTAGAGCTCAGACTACAATAATTATTTTTCGCAAAAAATGGCACAACCACCTTCCATCGTCTACAAAATTTGAATATTTCGCTCGCATCGTTTACATTATTGTTGATTTATCAAAAACGGCTCAGCGGATTTCTGTAAAATTTAAATGAGACTACCTTGGAAGTTTACCCTTTCGAACTAAAAAATATATTTTCGATTCGGTTCACAATTGGCGAAATTATCGATGTTCATCGTGTACAAAATTCGGAAATTTCGCTCCTGGAAGTGGGTCAAAAAATACCTTTTTACAAGCTTTTATTTAGTTTCACCTGTCCCGTTGTCTGTCCGTGTGTGTAATCAACACTTGCAAGATAAATTTGATCTATTTCCCGGTTACCAATCGAGCTGAAATTTTGCATAATCGTACATGAATATAATATTATTTTTGTGACGAAAATTTTAGATAACACAGCATTTTCTGTATCTAGTGTCATTTTTAGTAAAAATGTGAAAAAATGTTAAACCGGACGAGCATGTTAATGAATCAATGATATGCAATATTTTTTGTCATATTAGGTTCTATTAATATCAATAAAGTTATCTTATCGTATCATGTTTAAATCGCGTGACAATGCAACATTATGATGACTTGGTGCTGATCTGATGATGGAGCTGGAAGGTGGCCAAAGGAACTTAGCAATGAAACTACACAACCTCACCGAATTTGGGTTCGTTTTAATGGTCTTGGCGAGTAGTTTGTCTTTCAATGGTAACTAGGGTTTGATAATGCAGCTGGAAGGTGGTCATAGGAACTCTGAAATGAAACGACGCAATCCTATCGAGTTTCGGCTCCTTTGATTCGTCTTGGTGAGTACTTGTTCAGAAACAGCTTGTTTTAAAAATAAAGGTTTTTTTTTAAAATATAATTTTATTGTAGTCTGAGGGTAACGCTTTATCTTAGAAAAACATTGTCTTATAGGTTTTAACCCTTGAAGAAAAGCGAGAAATGTTATGAGACTTATAATAACACATGCGTATAACTTATTAGACTATGTCTCTATATGATATCATAAAATAAACGAATAAATAAATAAAATAACTTTCATAAGCTCTCTAATTAAGCTCGAATACCTAGGCCGGGAGGCAAGCCATAGTGTCGGAGTATTTAAGCCACTTGAAGGCCTCTGTCATGGCATAGCTTGACATGGAAACGGTTAAAACAAATGGGACCTGCAATTTAGCAAATCACCTAAATTGTAGGTCCCATTTGTTAGCGCTCAGTTGGAAATGCCAGACGCAGTCACCCACAGTGCTTCAGTGACCGCTGACATATACCTTGTCAAACTACGCTACAATAACCCCTCTAACACAGAAATTATAATGTGGTTTTTGGTTCAATGGTTACCTCGTCGAGATGGTTTTGTCAAAAACATTATTCAGTTGTTACAGTTACGGGCTTTTCTTGAATACAGTGTAAATAAAACTTTTTAAAAGACTTTTACCACAATATTTTAATATTCCTTAATTGCCATGTAATAATAACTAACTGCAAATGCAAATATAATTTAAAGCGTGATATTCTAGATCGTAAAAACCAAAACTGCATTAACTTTTCTTATAATAATATTCAAACTAACCTATTGTGCATAATTGTACAATTGTACATGCAAGAGTAACTATACCCTAGTAAAAACTTTAAAACCCATGACGTAGCAAATTTAAATACCAAGAAAAACTGAATGACTCCATAAACAAACTGCAAGGTATTCGAAACAAAAAGCTGCGGACTTATTGGCTAAGCGCAATGGCTTTTGTCTTCGCAGTCCGTCCTGTTCGCTCGTGTGGCATGAGTAATTGGCTCGAGTAGGATAGAATACGAAGTCCAAAAACTTTTCAGTTAGGCGATCAGGGCTCTGGAAAGTTCTTTGGAGTGGCAGTCACGAATAAAAACACTCATAAAGAATAACAATGAAGAAGTGAAGCGTTTAAGAACCTCGCTTTATCATGTGACTATGCTTTTTTACTAAGGTTAGGCTTGCATTTGACCACAACTTGTTTGTGGTACGAAAATTTCTGATATTGCAATTAAGCCCATGTATGAAAATATGTACCTGTAATACTTGTGTATAATTATTTTTTTGCTATAGTAATCAGTTTACGAACAGAAGGAAAATACTATAGATAAATTGTACCTTAATCATTATTTATTGCAAAAAAATGGCAAAACCGACTTCTATCTTGTACAAAATTCGAATACATTATAACATTATTTATTTATATTATTTTTTATCATAATTGATTATTGATTATAGAATTTACATTATTGTTGATTTTTTTAAAACTCAGCCGATTTCTATAAAATTAAATGGGACCACCTCGGGAGTACACCCACTCAAACTAAAAAAAAACTTTGATTTGGGACATAATAGGCGAAAATATCGATGAACATACACAAAAAACATACTGACGAACATAGAAGTCGGTGAAAAAGTAAGTTCGGATAGGCCCAAGTAGCTAGCCCAATTATCAAACTTTTTAAGCCGCCTTGAAGGCCTCTAACATGGCTAAATGGTTAAAACCTCCGGCACCTACAATTTAATGTGTCATCCGAGTCGTGGATAAACTACGATAAATTAATTACTATGAATTGGTAATAAATTGCTATAAAATTCAATATGTAGTCTTTATAGTGAAAGCTGTACTATAACTGTAGACTGAGTTGTACAATTATTATAAGCTTCATTATTGATGTAAGCCATAGACTACCCAAACATTCTTATTTTCGTACAATATGCATATTACCTAATTTTTAAATTTAAAAAAGACTTATATATGACGTCCTAAAAATTTTACAGGCAAAAAAGATGATTTAATTGTCTCAAACCATTACAAAAAATAACAAATCAACACAAAAAACCCAACGTTACTTGAGAATAAGTCTTTGAAATCAAAACTCTTTTATGCTTTACTGAGAGAGCCAAGAGTATGTGTCACATATTTCCATGCATTTTTGAACCAAAACAAAACTCGTCGGTCGTGTAATATTCCACGTAACGATGTATCCGTTGTTATGTTTGCGTTGCATAAATGCAAGAGCCTCGGATGCTGACCCTGACCTTAGGCCGTTGAACCCGCGCGTGACACTTCGATTCTCTATCGATCACGACTCGATTGTGCCGCGGAAATATCGATACATCGATATTTTTGTCCGGGGTTTATCTGATCGAGTTTGGCTGATCACAACGTGACTTTGGAGTTTTCCCGCGCTGGTAATTTGGGATAGGGTTGCTAAGCTAAAAATACTTTGTTCTCTAGCCTGTTGTGCCTTAACCACAGATTAAATAATCGTTACTACCCTTAACTATCAGTGAGATTATTTATTTACCAGCGACCTGCCCCGGCTTCGCACAGGTGTATTATACATTCTATTGAATCACTCTATCTATTGAAATTATTGCCTGGAAGAAATCGCCATTGGTGATAAGGCCGCCACTTTATAATCATATTTTTTTTTGTCGTATGTGTGTAAATAATGTTTATTTTAAATTGTGGTTGTAAATAAAGAGTTTTGCCTGTCTGTCTATTAAAAAAACACGAATCTAAATCCGTTGTGTAGTTTTAAAGATATAAGCATACATGGGGACAGACAGCGGGAAGCGACTTTGTTTTATACTATTTAGTGATAGTGATGATAGACCTTGGATCATAATAATATAAATGACATTTTATATAAAATCAGCTCTATCGACGTTCAGCGTTAGATGCTACAGTTGGATTTTATAGAGCAGTAATCCACATGTGTTACTTCCACCTTATCTGTCGATTAAGACTCCATTTTGCTACGAATATATCTATACATAGATATTTTCATAACATAAATAAGAAATAAAAAAATACTTTGGATTCTCCGCACAGGAAAGTTGAAATGCCACACACCCTTCATTCCAAATGTTAAACTCTGGCACTATAAAATCTACCCCAGACTGTCAAATATGTCTAATTTTTCCTATTTGCTGCTCTCGCGCAAAGTAAAACTTAGTAAGACTGTTACTTTAGTAAAACTGTTAGTTTCCATAACCTACAACCACGGGAACAGTGGGAGGGAAATATATGTCCTCTACCTGACTCCATTCAAGTGGGAAATTTATACCAAAATTAACAGGGGGTATTTTTTATTTCATATCATATGATGTAGCCCTATCAATCCGATTATTATAACAACAGTTAGGTTATTGTATTGTTGTTTACCGTTGTGGTATCTCTGGCAGGTGCTCAGATGTAATCACTATTGTAACTGAGTAACTTTTGTTCAATCGCCTTGACGAAAGATAGTCTTTGCTAAGTTTTTCTGAGATTGAAGATAACCTAAAAATTTATCTTATTATGATGCTCTTCATCTTGTCGTCTACATTTTTTTCTGTATTAAAGTTAGACACCAAATTGTTCATAACGGTTTTCATTGAAGAAAATTAAATTTAATTATGATTCAAACATTGAGCTATTTTTACTATTTATTTTTTACGCAAGAGGTATTAAAACAAAGATCGGTAAAACGGCCATTTTTACCATTCTCCATTTCGGAAGTCGGTCAGTCATAATTATGTACCATTATTATATATCTGAACATAATTAAATAAAAAATATAAACACACATTATTACATAAGTCGGTAAAAACAATGTTTGACGTTATTTTCACCATTTGAAAAAAAAAAACTTTTTATTTAACTGATTTCGATAAAATTTAAGTGGGACCATTTAAATTTTATCGAAGTCAGCCAAACCGTTTTGTAAAAATCATCATAATGTAAATATTACTACAAGGAAGATACATCGATTCGTGTGTCTATTTGAATTCTTCACAATTAAGACGGTTATATGCCATTTTTGGCGAAAAATAATTATGCGTACCTATGACTAGTCCTGCTAATTTGGCATACCGCACGACGACAAGAGTTTGTCGACGTATGAAAAGGTGACTCGTATATACTTCACCATAACTCTGTCCCGTTCTCACACGTCGATAGAATTATTTTGTGGTCCGTATACTAGCACGGCTGGTGTCAATTTTTAAAAGTCTGCCGTTTACACTGTCTAACCGTGCAAGTCGTTCTGTTAAACATTGTCTAAAGCGTGCGTAACACTTTTGTGGTAAGACGGGTGAAGTTTGATTGGGCTATTTTTTTTAGTTCGTCAGCTGAATACTTGATAATAAAGACTTATAATAAACCGCATTACCCATATTAGTAACAACGTGCTTGACCTATGATTATCTCAAATAGATATGTCTGTAATAAGAAATACCCAATACATCATCTGTCATTGACAACAATAGATACCAATAATAGATTGCGTGTAAAGGAAAATCGTCTCAACCAAGGTTGATATTGAGAATTAAGAACAAGAATATGTTGAATATTTACGTTTTTGACTGTAATTTTATCTAAATCAGAAATAATTATTTTACACCGAAAATAGCACAACCAACTTAAGAACAATCATTGCAGCAATCTAGTATATACGTACAAAATCCAAAAAGTTCGCTTGTATCAATTTTATAACAATAAAGAATACCGAGTTATTGGTAGACGTTATCGTTGATTTTACAAAAACTTTTAAACCAATTTCGATAAAATTTAAATGGGACCATCTTCGAAGTATGATCAATCAAAAAACAAGAACTATTAAAGTCGATTTATGATAGGGGAAATAATTGCGTAACATACAAAAACATAAAATTGAATAAAGAACCACCTGGTTTTGAGCGGTTACAAAAAATAGGAAAACAATAGAAATTGCAAAGATAACAAGACTATATTAATTTAATTTATTAGATATTTGATAGCTAAAAATCATTGTAACTTAATAAGATCCAAGATAATTAAAACATTGTCATAATATTATAGGCGTATGCCAATGAGATGAAAAAAGTTATTAATACATTTATTCAAAGAATTTAACATAATTAATTGGGTTCATTAATTAAATTACTTGGCTCATTTATTAGATTGCCAATCTGATAGCCTGCATTATAACTTGATTTATGTAGTCTTTTGATTTCCTTATTACTTTTTGATTCAATTAAATTAGTCCATTATAAGTTTATATTATGTGATAATAATACCGCAAGTTACACGCATTATGTAATTATCTCTCACGTTAGAAAAATATTTTAGACTTATAGTATCTCCAGACACATAGATTTCTCTTCTCTACTTATAGACTGCATAGCATGCAGTTTTATTACATTTTCTGCCAATAACAATCGCATTTTACAAATTTTACTATTGCTAAGTTTTTTTTTTTCAACACAATGAGTGAATTACCCTAGGTTATAATATGGAATGTAATTTATGCGACTTTGTTTAAAATTGACTATATGTTATTTAAAAACCAAAATTTATCATTAAAAGGTAACGTCAGAACAGTTTAAAATCTAGGCAAAATATGTTACAACAATAGTGGTCGTAACTATCTGACAGTTACTATAATCATTTTGCCTATCGGTACTCAAGAAATCAAAATAAATACGCTTTTTATTCAATTCTCTGAAGGCAGAAAATTAGCTTCGGTTGTTTCGGATAAATATCATGATGATTGATTACCTTATATGACTTCCTCATTGCCTTTTTTATTCTTTTGCCCAAATTAAATTACGTAAGAAATCACAATAAGGGTATTTACGTTTCTATAATAGTTATTTATATCATCTTATTTTTTGTACACCTGCCCATGAATGGTTGTTAGACATATTATGATCTCATTCATCAATTGTAAACGTTTTACGTAATAAGCATCTAAGTTGCTTAATTGTATTTTATACTGTACAGTTGTCAGTTACTTTTTTGATATTTAACCGACTCCTGTAAACGCGATCACCTCGTTGATTTCAAACTGTCTAAATTACCAATAGGTACTCAATTTTGTATAGTTCGTATGGTCTATTAATTTGGGTAGTTTCGATAAGTAACTATTTTAAGTCTTATAAAATGTTTTTTTTTTCATCAAAGTAGTGTATTTTTTTTGACAAATTCAATAATTACGTAGTAATAATAAAACAAGTACATTTATTTTTTCTATCTACAAATTATGTACAGTACATATGACTATCAGTACAAGATAAATACTGCGACTGTGTGTTAATTTATAGACATGACAACTCTACGACAAGTTCTTTAACACCATAAAACTAGTTACTTAGCAAAAGTTTTAACATTTCCAGCATTATAACTTAGCTCTTTTATCAATTTACAACTATCTTTTTCAAAAGTTTCGACATTCCTAAACATATTCTCCTCAGTCTAAAAGGCTAGTACAATCAGAATATCTAGATTTTATCCTAACTGCGTATGCATCCCTGGGCGAAACTAGGCATTAGATTGCTAGGAGCTAGGTTCCTAGTACGGACTAGGAAGCGAAGCGTGCTTGCTAGCTTGCTACACATCATTAAGCTTGTTGATATCTATCTATGGCGCAATTTACATGTTTTCAAGTGTACCTTTTAGACATAAATACACACACGTGTAGAGTTTTATCAACTTTCAAGAAAAGCATTTTTTTTTGTTGTTGTCCGTATAAATACCTCCTTAAATTATTATTTCAATGACAGCATCGAGGGACATATTACTCTAAGATCTGGATAGCACGCAGCTTAGAAAGACAATGCTAACACGGATAATTATGCATAGACTTTGTCAACAGTGTTGGTATGACCTAATATTGCAGAGACGCTAAGAGAAATTCAGAAACACGTTTGACCTACCTTTGAGTGAGTAGTATTTGTATTGGGGTTTCAATTAGTATTTGCGTCAGATAGTCAAATTATTCGACCGAGTCAGCGTTTTCAAAGATACCGACCTTTAGCAAATCATTGATATACAGCAAGATGCGTCGCAAAAGGCACGATCTTTGAGGAACACCGCCATTGATAGCCATATTTTGATCTGATGTGCAGACATCAATAACCATTCCGGCCATTCGTATCGACCGATCCGTCAAGAAGTCCGATACCCATGTACAAAAACAGGCAAACAGGTAGTGAGAAGGAAGGTTGCTAATATGGCTATCGTGCCAAACCATATCAAAAGCTTTCGAGGAGTCTAGGGAGATGACAAATGCGTTTCCGTAGTTCGCAAAGACTTCAATCATCTATCTATATCATTCATATCGGTACGACAAACAGAGTAATCCAACCAATGGGTAAGTAGATGCCTCTAAAACAAAACTTTAAATCATAATTTATAAAGTATTCAAAAAGCCAAGGAACATGGCTACCGTACCATACCCTGTCAAAAGCTTTCGAAAAGGCAAGGTCAAGATAAACACTTTTCAGTACTCTACGAAGACTGATAAATAATCGATATTACTCACCATAAGGTACTTAGAAACTGCTCTCCTAAAATTTCAAATCTCTAAAAAGTATTCAAGACATTGAGGAATATAAGAAAACACCTCATTATGCTTTTCCTACATTTACTCGTAGATCGTCGCATTTTCATACTGCTCCCCTAAAATTATTCCTTAAATGACCTTGCAAATACAGTAAACATTAAAATAAGTAACAGGCCGTAGTAAATATAGATAGAAAAATTAATTAGTTCAAACTTTAAGCCTAAAATTCAAATCTCGATTGAATAATCATTTGGTAATTTATAAGTCTTGACAAATACGCTCTTCATTCATATTCCGTTTGAGAATTAGAGCTTCAAGCGTTGGAATCGTTCTTTTGAATTAATCAATGTTACGAGAGTCCATACTTACTGAATGTATAATTTACCGATATAACTAGCAGTAACTAACAGTAATCTTTACTACCTTAAATTTAATGGAGCTTTTTTCAACCTTGTAAACTATCCCTTAGGGTTCAAAGTACTTCGTAAAGTTTTTATGGTTTTATGCAACAACTCGCCCTACGGAGTTCCGCCCACACGATCGGGTCTTTCGACACTCAAATAAAGTCATAAATTATAATTTTAAAACCTGTCATGTAAGCATGCGTCCTATAGGAGCTTTTAGTTGGGTACAGTTAAAGCTTTGCATTAACGATATACTTTAAAAACGTTCTTATCCTTGTAAAGTTGATTTTGACGCTTTAGTTTCATACAAAACAATACACAGTTTCACTTACAAATAATGTTATACGTTTTAAAATATACTGAATATGTATTAAAATTGAGCTTAAATACGCGTCGCGCGAGTGTCGTTGTCGTTTCAGTCATAGAACGTCCACTGCTGGACATAGGCCTCTTCTATAGATCTCCAATAAGATTGATTGGAAGCGTCTTGCACCCAACGCGATCTTGTTGTCTCTTGTAGTAAATATTATAACGAATATATAATATTTACTCTCATGCCTTTGTTTATAGTAAAATCTTTTAATTATTTATTTTAAGGGCACATCTCCGAAAGAATATCTTGATTTGCATTAAAAATGACATCACGGTTAGTAGGTATTTAACAAAGCTATTATTAGATTTAAGAGCTTTACTATAGTAGGTAGAGCAGCCTATCTAGTCTATATAATTGCAACTGACATTACAGTAGATACAGGCGCAAAGAAACGTGTCTAGCACCTAAAGTTGTACCATAAATATCCCAGTGACTAAGCTGAAAACTATACCAAACGATGCCGGAAACTAAATCAAGAAACGGAAACTAACCTAGATTCGTTAATATAGGACCCTACAAGCTTGAGCATGCATTAGTAATTCAGAATTTAATTAAACAATCTAGCCAATCTGGTTTAAACGAAATTGTTAATTCGTAAGTTATTACGTCTCACGTGATTAAATCATTGATGTTTAATGTCCACAGATAAGACAATTAAACTTAAAAATTCGTAATAAAAATTAAATTTTAATATTAATCGGTTTGTGAATTCAAAATATACATACATTATCAAATCGCATGCCCGGTAGGTTGATGTATGATGTTTTCTTATATCGAAATCTACGAATATAATATTTTAGAAAACGCATGTATGTGATTTGATTGAACCCCTGACTTAGCCGTTTAATAGTCGTAGTCTCATCACGTAATTATAAAAAAATATTTCCTATAAATAGTTAGCAAGTTCTGCAATCATTCAATACCAATTATACTTAACCAACATTTATACCTACACGTACGTATCCTGTACCTAAGTACGTGTAGGTATAAATGTTAATGTTATGTTATGTACCTACACACGGTAATAGAATTACCGTGACCTACGTGTATCTGCCATCTAATTCTATACATTTTACAAAAGCTCTTGTTTCATTTCGATAAAACGGGCTGTAAAACAAATCTCACTGTCAATACCATTACCATCAAACAGCCTATATTACTTACAAAACACGATAGCACTGCCATTTCGATTTCATTTCCATACAATTTCGAAAATTATACAATTTGCCAGGACATTATCATGCAATGTTCCTGTAACGCGTACAACAATATCTAAGTACTTGAAATCAGGGTATTGTTCTCGAATCATAAAAAATATGCAAGTAGTTATATTCAAATGAAACACGTCTTTCAACCAAGATATATTATTAGAGATCGTCAGGTATCCTAAATACGAGTATCATGAAATCAGCATTTCTCAACCCTATGTTTTCTTTTTTTATTTTTCGCTCTTTCCTTCTGTTTCTTAAACCTGTTTCACTCTTAAGTATTTATACGAATTCATAAATGCACATAAATTCTTAAGATACTTCATAAAGTAATAACACAGTATCCGTAACATAACTCTAGTGTTGAAAGAGGTGTGACTTTGAATTCAAAGTACTCTCAAGTAATGCATCGATTTGTATTTTTCAAGCAATACCATTCAACGATAGTGAATGGGATAATTCAATTTACAATCGTATAGGATGCATTTATCACGATACGATGGGTCTGCTTGTTCAGAGCAAATATAGGCTCGTAGTGCTTTTAGAGATGCAACGGTAGGTATCGATAGATTATATCGGTGAAGAGCGTGCTAATGTTCGATATCGATATCATGATTTAGCATTAAGGTAAGTGCTGCACCAGGAAGTGTGCTCTTATCTTAGTATTATGTTTATCTTATTATAATATAGGTACTCTTGACTTTAATAATAAGTAGGTACTGTTTAGATTACAAGAACAAATTAATTACATAACTCGTTACAATAGACGATAGAGGCTGGATGGATGCTTCACTTCGGTAATTCGGCCATTTTTAGGGTTTCGTACCCAAAGGGTAAAAACGGGACCCTATTACTAAGACTTCGCTGCACGTCTGTCCATCTATCTGTCACCAGGCTGTATCTCATGAACCGTAATAGCTAGAACGTTGAAATTTTCACTGTTGACGTATTTTTGTTGCCGTTATAACAACAAATATTAAAAATAGAAAAAAAATAAGGCGGGCTCTCATACAACAAAACTAAATTTTTAGACGTTTTTCGCTCGATTTTAATAACGGTGACAGGTATTTGCTTGAAATATTCACAGAATATTTAGTGGAAAATTTTATTTTAAAATAAATAAATAAATTAAAACAAAACAAATACTCAAGGGGGCTCCTATATAAGTAACGTGATATTTTTGCTCGATATTAATAACGGCAACAGGCAGATGCTTGACATATTAAGTGGTATATTCTTTTCAATAATTAGTAAATTAAAATATATTAAGGGGGACTTCCATACGGTGCGGAATCCATCCTGCGCGAGTCTGACTCGCACATGGTCAATTATTAATTTATTTATTCTTCCAAGACACCATCATTGCTGTTACAATTTTTGTCACTTCTCTTTTCACATTCACATCGCATTTCCGTCGAAAATTTGACAATAAATATTTCCTCACAATTACGTTACCTTCAAATAAATCGGTTAAAAAACAAGTTCGGAAAATTTTAACTCAAAGGCCAATGCGGAACAAATTTTCGTTTTCTCACAAACAGTGTATTAAAATTTCGTTTTCTCAGAGTATCGACACTTCTTATCACGCCGTTTTCATCCCTATTCCCAAGCGAGTGGGAACAAAGCCCGCGGCAGCCGGCGGTGACCGGCGGTCGCCTCGCCTCCACCATTGATTGTACCTTACGACGACAGGCCTCGACTATCGCGAATAACTATTTATTGCCACCACACAGCCTCCGACTATGATCCTTTGTTTGCTGTCCAGTAGTTGATACTTTTACTTGCGAACTGAAGCTTGTTACAGCGTTTTCGAGATATTGCCCGCGTACACGCGGGCTTTGGTTTGGATAGTGGTAGTGAACTTACTTTTCGTTCGTGACTTCAAATTCACAACACTTCAAATTAATATGGAGACCACGTATGCGTGTATGATAACGTAGGTACTTATGTTCTAAGATATGAACAGTCTATACACGAAGACGATGACAGAAACTTGCTGGATGCAAGTCACATCCAACCAATCCATTTAAAAGACAATTGAAATTGCCTGTTTCTATCAGTGGACACTGGACATGCTATGCTTTAAAGATGATTGCCCTTCAATCAATGAAGTAAGTTTTTGTTTCTGTGAATTTTAAAGTTGGGCAAAAATAACAACTACATATTTCAAGGTTCTACTCCTTTAGCGTTTTAATAACAGGTCTGTTTTGTTGTGTCTTTCTTATAAATCTTCGTTATGTAGTATCTCAGTTGTCTCATTAAAGACAGTGTACAATGAAAATTATGATACTTGAATGCTTAATAAGACTACAGTAAATAAATAAACTAAGCTTATCAGTAGCTGTGTCCAGGTTTATATTAGTTCATAAGGAATCACCCATTGAACGGTTGCTTTTTAGAGCATACCACGGACCTCCAATGGCTATATAGGCTATCGTGCCTACCAAAGCGAAGCGGACAAGAGATGTACGGAACTGTAGAGAGCATTGTTTTCTGTAAATTTATTGCAAAAATGCCTTATTTGCTTTTTATCATCATCAAAACTTGATAACCCATTCAGCACGTGGCGACAGAAAATTCAGCTTGCCACACAAATTTAAAATTTTTTATTGGAGTTTGTTCGAGATTTCAAACAAACTAACTTTTCATGCTACGGCTCTTTCGTGGTTTCGCCCCGCAAGCGGTTCGGTCCGCGGGGCGAATCAACGAAGCCTCTTTTTGAAGGCCCTCTTTCGCCCCGCATTGTTTGGAGCGGGGCGAAAGAGGGCATTCAAAAAGAGGCTTCGTTGATTCGCCCCGCGATTCACTTTTTTATCTGTACATTTAAGTAGAAAAGTAGTTAATGGGGAAAAAAAAAACAATTGCATTATATCAAGGGCATCATTCTATGAGTCCTATGAGGGTGTATGAACAAAAATGCAATTGTTTATTGATGATTGATTGATGATCGTTATCAAGCTTAAAAAATGAGAAATGTCAAACCTTTCCGCGTACAAGGTGAAGAAAAAAAGGAGTTTTCTTCACCTTGAATATGCTATCTAAATCAATACCATTTTGGCACATTGTTTTCATTCGATGGAAGGGCGGCCAGACAGACGGACTGTTATCTTTTGGTACTAGGACTAAAAGTTACTTATTTTCTCCGACTTTGGTAATTTTAAGTGAAAAATTTTAGTAAAATCTAAAATTTTATTTTTTACTAGCAGCCTCCCTAATTTAAAAATAAAATGTAATATAGCCTATGTCACCCGGGATTGTGTAGCTTCCCAACAGTAAAGAATTTTTCAAATCGGTTCAGTAATTTCGGAGCCTATTCAATGCAAACAAACAATCAAATCTTTCCTCTTTATAATATTGGTATAGACAATAACTGTATTCGTATAAACTCTGTATAAGCTGGGAGCCACTGACAGCCCACTTTGTCGTGGCTGTTTGGAAGAAAACGAAACTGTATAGCATGTTCTGTGGCATTGCAAAGCCACAGAAGACAATATGTTATATCAATATAGTAAGTTTTTGGTAGTTTGTTTTTCTTGTTTAGTTTTTTTGTAGCGTTGCATATCTGTTGATTACTTTTAGTGTGATTTTTATTTTATCTTATGTAATTTTATGCGTGGCTGTACCATAAGAAATACGTAATACTGATGCGGGAAATTGATCTTTATCAACGTGGACCGAAACGGCCTCTTCTTTTATCGTTCTCGGCGATTCGCCCCACGGGGCGAAAGAGGGCATTCAAAAAGAGGCTTCGTTGATTCGCCCCGCGGGCCGAATAGCTTGTGGGGCGAATCCACGGGCTTTCCCAAAGGACTCGGAACAGTCGGTCGCCTATTTAGACCCAAGGTCACCAACGCTTGATTAAGTTAAACTGGTGATTACTGTTTTAAACAACGATTAAACTCGGGTTTTAGACACTATTTCACCAACAGATTTTTAATTTATCAACCGTTGGTTAAATCTTAAACAGCTTCTTAACGAAATTTTTCTGTTTAGCAAGCAAAAACCGTTGGTTAAATACAGTTTAACTTATCAAGCGTTGGTGAACTCGGGGCTAAGTCTACTTTGGTGATCTACTGGTTTGTGTGAAAAAAAAAATTACATACGAGAGTATTTTTTAATTCAAATTAGATGACTTTAAGCTACTTCGTTATAAGTTTCGGGCGACTTGAAATGGTTGACAAAACTGCTCCGCTCTGCTTCGCAAGAGTCTTGGCCTACGAATCTATGAGTCTTCATTACTTGTCCAGACTGCACTTGTAACATGATCCTTGCAGGGCATTACATCCATGATACATTTGCGTGTTAGCTGTTAGCCCTTTGAGATAGGAGGTCCATTTATATGAAACTATTTATTACAGACAGATTCGATTGATCGACTTGGACGTATCGATATAGTCTTTTATTAGCTATTCAGAGGTGCTTGTAAGGCATTTCTGGGAATAGATCGTTTCAATACAGTATCTATTTGATTTAAATTCCTTTGGAGAAATATGCAGAGTAAAGAATTAACTTTTGATGTATTTATTTACACAAGGATGAATGTGTTACTGTTATCAAATGTGTATATTCTTTTTTAAAAATTCAAGTTATGTTATTTTATAGATTTATATTTTATACATTTTTGTAACACCCGATACCAAATTGTGACAACAGTCTTTTATTTTGAGTGTGTTTGTGTTAGTCCACTATTCCAAGTATGAGCATATTTCTAGGCATTTTTCGAAATAAAATCATTACAGTTTTAGGCAAGTTTACAGGTGATTGACCAGCAATTGGTTCCGGTGGCAAAAACTTCTTAAAATTATTGATAGCACAAAAGAGTAAGATTTTTTTTTACTAGGTAGATAAAACTGCATTATCTTTTTATGAATACAGCTTACAGTTCATTTACCGTAGAAAAATGTGTTTTTATAAAAGTAGATTTTCAGAAAATTCAATAATAAAAAGCAGTAGACAATGAGTTTGCTCAAGCATGTCTAAAGTGCAAAACAAACTAGTCAATGCCTAGTCTATGGACGAAATAATTTAAAACACTAAAAATCTTAAAAAATGTACTTTCTTTTATGAAATTGCAGAGACAAACAATGTTAAAACTGTAGCTACTCCCAGTTTACCGCCATAAAAGATTGCCAAAACAAAATAAAACATCTTTTCATTGCCATTTTTATATGTTATTTCTACATACGATTAGCAGGCAACCTTCTTAAATAAAAAGTTTTATTTATAGTTTTTCTATAGGAGCCAGCTGATTAATACATTTTGTCGACAGTCAATGAACTTATTGTACGAATCAGTTGGATTATTTTTCGCAATTGTGTAGGTGGTCTCATTTGTATAAATAATCGATATATTCGGTTTCGTCGTTATTCGTAGTGCTAAGAACGTATAAATTTAAAATACCCTGCACTTAAAGCAACACTCCGTGAAATCTATTTCTTTCCAACACATTGTCCCTTTGAGAAGAGAAAAGTATTAAGATAGATAATGTCACTATCTTTTTTTGTAATATTTCACAGTCTAGCTTCAATATCACGCCGATTGCATCATGGTTCTAATCAGATCTAACTTCAAAGGCCGATGCAACTATCATCGCCGACAAGTGTCAGCTTTAGGCAGGGCGCAAACGCAAACACTTTTGTGTCTTGCGTCAGATACAAGCTACCTATGAATTTTTGATTTCTATAGAACCAGTATAAAATAATTCACTCTCTGCTCAGACGTAAACATTTGTTGTGTCCAGTTTCATCCACTTGACACATATTGATTGACGATCAAAAATTGTTTAGTGTCGGTAACTGGAAACTATAAATCGTCAGTTCAAGACACAAGCAACAATAACAAATGTACTGAGTTACGTGACTTGGTGTGTTATTCTAATATTTAACAGTGACCAGTATTAGCAACGGACGATTTGTCCGATCACCACTACAGGACACAGCAACTACGGACCTCTGTGATAGTGTCGGCAACAAAAGGTGTCTACGTTTACGCAGCGCCTTAGATTCAGATGTCGCGATTACCGACCAACAATGATCTCCCGCCGATTAATCATCAGACGCGATTATGATCGGTTCAGAGGTCAGATTAAATCGGTTATTGTAGCAATCTTGCGGCTTATAAAAATACGTGTAGTTTTATAATGTATATTGTAAAATAGACTGTACCTACTTACTGTAGGTACTGCATCGGCCAGTATAATATTCTGCTGACCATTGATGTACCCACGAAAGGGGATTGGGCCCTTAGTGGAAGTACACAGAGAATAAAGATTTTATTTCTTAATGGGTCGACGGACTTTTAGAATTCCTGTACCTAATTACACCTAATCGTTACTAGGATTTAGAAGTCCAGAATTCGCTCATGAATACAACCACCTACAACAATGTCTTTAAACAATGCGATATACTTAAATGCAACTCTAGGCCTGCAAGCGGATCGTAAAAAAATGGCTTCTGACACTGTCGTACGACGAAACAGAGAAACTTATTCTGTACAAGCTCCCGTTTATATGAAAACTTAATTTGAAATGATTACCTCAAGCATCTGTATCAAGAATATATAAGCTCAAGAATATCAAAACGCATACAAGCACACACACACACACACAAACACATTTTCACACACTACTTTCATCCAAATCACCTACAACTAACACTCAGTCCTTTAGCAATTGTATTTTCAATTTTCCCCAGTATTCCTACAGGACTTAGTTATCATAATTAATATCTTACCGATCTGTTCTTCATATTTAAAATTGTAAGCAACTCGTGCTCAGAACCCTGAAACACAGGCCTCATCGCCTAGTTCAGGGATCACTATTAACGTAAAAGTTTGTAATGTGTTTTTTGGTAATAAATTTATAATATATTATATATCAGTGATTAGTTTTTCTCGAAACTAGAGTTTCGGTGTTTATGAAACGCCACGGGCCTAAGCCAAGTGGAGTTCATGGTGGGAGTTATCTTCGGTTACTAACTCGTCCTGTAAAAACTTCCGAACAATCCGGCATGTGTTCAGTAAAGCTGCTTTTTGCATGGTCATGTATATACTGGTATGAAGGTCAATTTGTTTTAAGTAGTAAAAGAGGTATATTATTATATTATTACTATACTTTACCTATATTATACTTATGAGTTACTATAGGGCAGGTTCAGAAAATTGAAAAATCAGAGACCATGTTATGCTTTTAGTTAATTCCCAAAATATTGACCCATAAGATTAAATCTGCTTTACTTGAGTTTGAATTAGATATTTCATCAATTTAAATAAATTATGAAACAAACACAAACCAGAGAAATAATATAAAAATCACCAAACCATACGATCGAATCAGCCTAGTTGAAATCAAATTGTTGCCCTTAGGGTCAGCACGTCATTTGGCTGGCTAGTTTGCTTCTGGTGCCCTTCTGTCGGTGAACTTTAGTCCGCACATTCCTTCTTGGGCTCAATAATACACACGAAAGACGTAACTATCCGGTCTCTCATTATTGTGTTGTACTAGATCCGTACACTGCTTTCATGTAATGCGTCCCTAGTACTTCGTGCCCACCAATTTCTTGAACACTATATTACGTAAAAGTATCACAAGTTTACCATTGTTTATTCATTATAACAGTTATATACGAACATTACTGTGCCTCTGGTTTAAAGGTAAGTAGGTACCTACGTATTATTTCTATTTGAATTTCCCAAAAGTCTCCAATATCCTGTTTATTAACATCACAGATATCTAATAAGATATTTAGACAGATTCGAATATGGTATTTTTTTTACTGTTATATGGGCAAGCGAGACGTTTAATATCCGGATTCTTCTTCTGTTATATCAATTCAGCAGTCAAAAGAAACAGCTAGGTAATCACATTGCACAATAAAATACTTCAAACGTTACACCGCTTAAGGAAAGTTCGTTGAAATTCAATCTCCAAGCTCCCAATGTACTACCACAAAAGTTTGCGTTTTTGTGATTCTATTAGAAGAATGAAGACTAAATTACACCGAAGAACATTGTATTAACGCTACATTACCCCATCTCGAGCTGACGCAGTAAATTCAAATGGCTTGGATTAAATAACTGCCGACGTGGGAGAACTATCGCCACAATTTTTCAACAACTTTATTCGATTCACCAAACGCATTTTCCACAAAATCGTTTATAAAATACCAGTAAAACTAACTGCTAACAAAACGTCAAATGGAATGTGATAATAAAAGATTTTATTAGATAAAGTTTAGTGTAGAGTTTTGGGCGTTTTGGTATCTATGGAACAGATTTATATTATGGTAATGGAGGTGATGCTTTGCATCCGGTGTACGGTGACGCCCAAGGCATTGTCAGAGAAGCGTCGACATCGCTGTCCCGGCATCGTTATTAAAATTATTTATAATTCTATTTGGGAGTCCGGAAACCTGTACAATGTTCACAATGTTCCTTTGAGGATCGCGTGGGATAAAGGTCTCTAGTCCCTGCATAATTTCAGGATTTTTTAAGCAGTAATTTGTTTGATCCCTCGTAATAAATATAAAAAATAAACTTCAACTTCAACCAACAACATCTTTTATTGAAATACTTTCGGGTATCTCGAGTGATAGTTTGTTAAAGGGCTTATAAATTTTATGGGCACAACGAAAACCTAGTTTAGGAGTTAAGTTTCAAAATAAGGTTTTATAGCCATGCACTTATCGTACACGACTCGGAGCAGAGAAATAAGGAATCGTAAAAATCGAATAGGAATAGGTACTTCCAAAGCCTCTATGAAAATGTAAATGGACATAAAGTACCAACGTAAGTGGTTTTAAATAAATTTCATGCATCACCATCATCACGATTCTAATTTCTATCACCGACAATAAAAAACCTAACGTCACCGTTCCACTTTCATCGGCAGCCATATTTTAATTAAATGTCCAAAAAACTTGTCTTCATTGTAATTGAATTAGGCATGAAATAGACAATTACAGTGTTCTATATTCATGAGGTTCTGTTGTAAAAAAAGATAAATCTAAAGTAACTGAAATACATAGCTGTCTTTTACTTTATGTATTTTATGAGACATTTTATTAAACCTACTCGTACAATATGGAACGGAAACTTAATATAATATGCCCACACATATTTCATTAATTTATCACATTATTTTTATTAATTTGGATTCAATTAAAAACGTTGACATTTCATAAATTTGTATTTAATAGAGTCAACTTTCCTACGTAAGTTAATATTAGGCTAACTTTAAAACATTCAGTAAATAGGTAAGTAATTGAGAATATAACATACTCGTACTTACCTTCTTATACTTACTACATGCTTAGTGTTTACTTTGTACAAAGGATTAGCATTGGTATCCAACGGGTAGCACCAGCTTTTTGAAAGCATTGACAACGGGCGGTAATTTTATATCTATCCATCCATCAGCCATAGGACGTCCACTGCTGGACATAGGCCTCCCCTATAAATCTCCAATAAGACCGGTTGGAAGCGGCTTGCATCCAGCGCGATCCTGCGGTCTTAATGAGGTCATCCGTCTACCTTGTGGGTGGACGTCCTACGCTGCGCTTACCGGTGCGTGGTCTCTACTCGAGAACTTTTCGACTCCATCGGTAATCAGTCCTCCGCGCTAGTGCCCTGCCCATTGCCACTTCAACTTGCCAATCCGCTGGGCTATGTCGGTAACTTTGGTTCTCCTTCGTATCTCCTCATTCCTGATTCGATCTCGCAGAGAGACTCCGAGCATAGTCCTCTCCATAGCTCGTTGTGCTACTTGGAGCTTTTATATAACTCAGTGTAAATTGTAGTTATATTTTTTTGTATGTAATTATTTTGCCAAGGAAAGTACTATAAATACAAACCGTTAATTTGAATTCACGCGCTATAAAATGTAACGAGCTTATTTGTTTTATTTCACATTTTTTGTTCGTCATTCTCCACTCCATTCGTGACAATTTCGGTTACATAAAAACAATCAGAGATACATTTTTATAGACCATTAAGAGCCATAAACGTCGCCGGATGACAAATCTCTTTGCTTCAATTAAATTGGACCAATAGTTCGTTCCCACACGGAGAAAGAAGTGTTACAAACTTCCATTAGTCTAATCAGTGTTTTGTTACTGATAGGTATAGTATAAAAGGTATAAATGGTTTGATCCACTATTTTAAGTTGTAAGAACTTTTGCTCAAATGCTTTTTGTTATAGGAAGGTGTATCTTGCAATTTCATTCATTTTTAGGGTTCCGTACCCAAAGTGTAAAAACGGGACCCTATTACTAAGACTCCGCTGTCCGTCTGTCTGTGCCTTCCCCCTTCGTGCGCGAGTCCGACTCACACTTGGCCAGTTATTAAACTTCGACATTAAATGGTATTTAGGCACTTATTATATTATTATGGTTTATCTAATACACCCAAAGCTTTTTTACGAATTTCACTTTCCATGTCTACTTTGATATTTAAATTCCTTTACAAGGGCGTTAATTGCTTAAAAAGCTTAATTTAATTAACCGAAAAAAATAATTTTAATGATGAATTAGGTGTGATGCTGGATGAATTTTTAAAATGTATTTTTACCCTTATTCCAGTCAATTATTGTTTGTAAATGTAAATCACGTGACTAAAACCAGTTCTTTGTTTCTCTTTTCTAAGTGAATAATTCGAACTGCGATGTAGTTAAAATTCCAACAACCACTTTAGAGTCCATATGAGAGAATAGGTATGATCAATCTGTAAATGATACTTAACAATCGAATAATCGATATAACCAATACCGTACTTCATAATCGATTCGGTACTCGGTACAATCTCGTTACTGTAATTGGACAATTCAAAGACACGTTACCGCAACAATACAGGTAAGGTAACTGTTAACGTAGAGCCGGGGTATAGTGACACAGATTAGATAAATAGTATGTACTCGTACCTAGCTATGGTGGTGATTGTAGTATTAAAAGAGATTATCAACCCAACTGTATGTTGTTTGTGTGTCTTTTAATTGCCTTCTAGGCTCTGTTGAACGTAGAACTGTCCTTGAAGGGCGATAAGACCATATCTACTACCCTAGCATAGCACGGGTTGGTGATAATAGATTCATTGTGGTCTCGAGATGTGAAAAAGATCCCTGGAGGTAAACAGTACCTACAATACACGCTTTTGCTTAGTGTAGGCTCTGTGTAGCTCGATTAAAACTGCTAGCGATAATATTGTTATTTTAATTATATTAATAAGTGGCTTTTGTATCATGCAATAAAAAAAGTGTTTATTTATTTATGTTTTAATTCAAAAACTCTCTGAACTCTAAGTGAAGAAAAAAATGTGACTGAAAAGCGGACTGAATGTTGTTTTTGATTCTATTATCTAATTAATTAATGCCCACTGGCTTTTCAGTGAAGAAAAAAATCATGAGTGTAAAAATTCATACATACAATATACATTTCAAATAATCTCATTACGGTACTTTGGTACGCTATTGGGATTTGAAGTCAGGATTTCAAGATTTCTAGCTGAGCGTGCTTCCACTAGACTAACACGGCTTTTGTGGGTGTGTATTTTAATGTGTGTGTGTGTATTACATGTAAGTAATTAGCAATTATTACAAACTTACTTTTATTATACCAAAAAACAGCTCTGATATCGCAATTACAAAAGGAAACGTGTACCCGCATAGCCTGGCCCACATCTCAGACGCCATTCACAGTCTAATGCTGCATTACCTAACAAATTAACAACTTCCACGTTAATAGAAACTCAAATAAAGCTTTTAGCAGAATAGTATTCATTGTTTCAAAGATATAGAGGCTTGAGCAAAAATGCTCGCGCTGTGTAAGGTCTAGAGATGGGCGAAGGTTTTAAACAGCCGGTTAAAATCGAATAATTATGTCATTCGCGTGTCTTTCCAAAAATATCTTGAATTGTTTGGTGAAAAGTATTTTCTAAAACAACGCGTAAATGAGACTTACACATACACATATCGAATAAGAATGAATAAAACATTTTTTTTTAATTTTGAAATAACCGACGTGACCGTATTGTCATTCACTCATAAAATGATTGATTATTTAGTGCAGATGCTCAAATAAAATGTCAATATATTTTCCTCGATAGAGAAAATGGGAAATCTACTTACGGCTTCTCGTAAGTTAGGTACGAGTACATCTATCCGAGACATAATTGGTGGTCTTACGTACGTAATGTAAATTAAGTAATAATAATAATAAAATAAAAGCTCAATTCAATTCAATTTATTCAGCTTGTGATTCTGGTTTACAATGGTGGTACTTAAATAACTAAAGCTCCTCAGAACCCGCAAAGTCAGCATACAAGCGGTTCTAAAATAGGTTTAAATTATGATTAAATTATACCATTAAACAAAATAGCTGCATAGATTCTGTCCGATAAAACTATCTACATACTTACATTTCCTTTGTTCCCAACTTTCCCAGTAATCTACTGAATTTGACGATTAAAACTTAAACCTTTCGCCATAATCGAGTTACACAAATCATTCGAATAAATTCAAACGTGTCATTCACTAATTTCCAACAACCATCTCTACGTGTCTTAGGCAACAACCAGGCCAGCATAAAAAGGTCCGTCCAGACACTCCGTAGCTTTCACCCTTCCTTGAGATAAGGGATCTCAGTGTTAGCTGGTCGTTGTCTCATTCCTTGGTGCAAAGGTATTGAGGAAATAAAAGCCGGAGCTTGAACTGGATTGTTGCCTTGCGTTTGAGGCTAAAGCTGGAGATTAGCCTTTTCGTTGGCTCCTTGTCGTTGTTCTGTTTCAATGCATTTTTGAAACTACTTTTAGGGTTCCGTACCCAAGGGGTAAAAACGGGACCCTATTACTAAGACTCTGCTGTCCGTCTGTCTGTATGTCTGTCCGTCGTCTGTCTACAACCTGTAATTTATTTGTTGTTAATTTGTTTGACTAGGTGTTCGTTAGCAATCATCGAAATTAAGCTACGTTCAGCACGGTCAGTCTTCGGATGGGTGACCGCGGGTGGAATTTACAACAGAGCGCTACCGTTGCTCAGATGACACGTTAAATTGTAGGCCTCAGTTGTTTTAACCGTGAAACCATGTCAGAGGCCTTGAAGTGGCTTAAACACTTTGACTCCCGGCCTATACAAACTAACTTAAATGCATTTTTAATCTTTCTTAGATACAATTATTCAATGGGACTAATTGCATGTGACAATTTGTACCCACCAACATATGGTTATTACTCAATAAAGCAGAAATTGTGTTAATAGTTATCATCAATTGATTTTCACTAAAGAGCTATTAAGTAAATTTGGCGTTGTCCGAGAACTGTGTGAAAAAAATTCAAACTCAATGAAAGATAAAATACACTCTTCATCAGTAAGTAACAAATTTAGTTACCATTTATGTTCATAAAGTAAGTATCAATTTATAACAGGTGATGTCAAGAAAACTTTTTACTAGCATTATAAAAGTGTAATTGTCCACTAATTATCATATTCATAACTGTACTAGCCATAGTCTACTCTACGTAGCCTACTCTAAAATTACATAAATAACGGAATGCAAAAACCTCCACAAGAGTAACGTACAAAATTACTCACAAATCGTGACCTAAACAAATTAACACAAAACTACATTAAATTAACCCGGACAAGTGTTCACAGAACCAGTTGTGGGCACGGTCCTTTCGTGACCCAAAACATACAGAAATACACATTTACTTACATTTCAGATGCAAATCTAAGAGGAACAAGCCACTAATTTGTGGTAAACATAAAGTTAACATTCAGAGACGTGACCGGGGAAAGTGGAATGATAACGTGAATTTATCACGTGCACAGATATCTCGTGGATACTGGATTACGCAAACTAGTACGGCTGGACGTAGTTAAGGTGTGGTAGGGGGCTCTTGGCCACTCTAATTCTATGCTTGAACATATTCCGCCTTACCACAAAAGAATTAAACACGCTTTAAACTCTGTTTAACCGTACAATTCGTACTTTTAAACATTGTAACGTAAAACTTTTGTGGTAAGACGGATGATGTTGTGTCGAGCGACAGTTTCGACTTTATAAGTCACATTCTCTTCTCATTTATTTAAACGATTCACGCTGTGTGTTATTAAGATTTCTTGTGTAGAAAATGTCACACAACAAACACAAATTAGAGTGGTTCTGAGTTCAAGCCCCCAAATGTGCGCATCTCTGCCATTTTTAAAGTTTTACGTATCTATCGTTAATTGCGACCTGTTACAAACGATGAAGAAAACATATAAGGAAGATGCAAGTCTATAAATTAATTGTCATGTCCTTTTCTTAAATAGTTATTTTTCGCAAAAAATGGCAAAACCGCCTTCCATCGTGTACAAAATTCGAATATTTCGCTCGAATTGTTTACATTATTCTTTATCAAAAATGGCTCAGCCGATTCCTGTAAAATTTAAACGGAACCACCTTGGGAGTATACTCTTTCGAACAAAAAAAATAATTTTTCGATTTGGTTCATAATTGGCGAAATTATCGATGAACATACACAAAAAAAAATACATACTCACGAACATAGAACCTCCTCCTTTTTGGAAGTCGGTTAAAAAATGCATGAGAAGTTATTTAACCCAAATTCGGCCAGAGCGAGCTTGGTACATTTTGACTTACTCCTCATGTGATGAGAAAAACTCCCGTGCTTAGCAGTGGAAAACAGATAAAATGGTCTTCAGCTAATTTATACTTTCTTATCTAACTTTATGTCACATTTCTAACCGCGATGATAGCCTCTTAAAGTCATGTCCTTCTTTTTATTATACAATAATTTTCAATAACAGTCTTGCAATACAACTGTCATAAAAATGATACGATCTGACTCTACCCGCTTACTTAATACGTGCAGACGCACCATAACTCAATACAGTTTGCAAACACCACTCTTAATTGGAGTAAATGGATCTTATCAATGACAAATTACAATTACAGATGTGGAGAACGAGTAATTGAATACGATTAATCAAGTATAATCTAGAACATGTTTATAGTTCTTCGTTATAGCCGACTTGCAGCAATAAGAGGAATGAACATACAACTAGTTCTTAGCTATCTATAGACAGTTCACATGAGGCGAATAGTAAAATTCTGTCAATACATTGGCACGATGCATTTGTATATAAATGTTCTTTATACAATACAATCAGCGCTTGCTGATTTTGGCTTGACATCTCGCGCCCTATCCACTATATTTTTATTTGGCTGTATAATAAAATAACTAGGTATGAAAGGCGTTTATATTTGTATCTCTATCTGTATATTTGTGGCGTCGTCACTCAAAAATGTCTGGTGCTTTTTGTTTGAAAGCTGCATTTTTTAAAATTTCCAAGAACTAAGTATATAAATTCGGATTAAAAAATGCGTTTTATGACTGGTGTGATCGAGATGTTCTATTGGCTACAAATAATCTAAAATATCAGTAGTAGAAAATTGTTTTTTTTTTTTTAATTTTAAGCGAATGAAATTGATATCAGATACCGTTATAAATGACCGTAGTGTCTATAGGATATTAAGTCGACGATTCATCTGATAAGCTTGATACTAAAATATTATACGAGTACGAGCTTGCACTCCTCAGGCTATATTTACACGCTTGTGTATTTTTAATTGTTTATGCAATAATTATTGCTATCGTAGGATGTTATTAATTTTAATAGCTTCAAGAGTACTTATTAAAATTAATAATTCATTTTCTGCACAAGTTTACCGTCAAAGTTGCCGTCAGTAATAAAGAACTAGTAAAATTATTGTAATTAATGACAGGCTCCTGAGAGCCACGGAAGTAAACACAAAGTTAGTTGATTTTAACCCCACCGCCATCAGCGTTTATTTTAAGGTCGTTACAGGGTTAAAACGCATCAGCCATTACAAACGCTAACTGAAAATCTGACTACAACACTGTTTTAGTAATTTTTGACGTTATGTCATGTCGTCGATAAGAACATTACATCTTTAAAAATTGTGAATAGAAATGAGACAAAAATCAAAAACACGCCAAAAATTATAAGCCGTTTTATTTTGTGTTCTAATGTTATTTAATGATTTTTAAGGCACACACGTTCCGAAAAAATATCGTAATATATAAAGAATAAAGAGATTCCAAATTAAAATCATTCCACCAGCTCGTATAAATTAACCCTACACTTAACGGTGTGCATTAAAATGAACATTTCAGTTATGTTTATATCCTAACAGGGTTCGAGCCTAAATAGGTGCCCCGACCGTGTCAACGACTAATATTCCCGCCCTTTTTCCATTACACTCGGCTAAATTAGTTAAACCTTCGTGAAATATGTCTTTGCAATTTACACCCAAGTTTTAATTTAAGCCACGGTTACTTTGGCCCTAATCTCGGTGCTAAGTAATTTATACAAGCGCTGACCTAGAATTAAGTTTAGGTTCGTATTTTACTTACTTACCAACTTGTGCAAAAGTAGGTGAGTCGAATGGTCTGACTGAATCAGTCGTTCTCAAACTGGGCAAGAGTGCTCCTCTGAGGGCACTTATTTATTCGCGTCAAAAAATATATGACACCAAGTCATTTAAAAAATTTAAATAATTTAAGACAATGTTTTCTATTGCAAAGTGGGCAATAACGTGCTTTTGTTGGCACTCGCTTTAAAAGGGACCGTACACGGCTTACAAAAATAAAAAAACTTATTAATAAATCCGAAATACCTTATAACGAACATTTTATTTTTCAATAAAATCTTATAATTGTTAGAAAAGTAGAGTCGACGTTAGTAGTCAAATGATAAAATTTAGAGCATTTTTACATTTAAAAAAAATTGTAAAGAAGTACCTACGTATTATTATAATCAATAACAAAGATAGCACTGTCATTTTAGAGTAAACAATTTTTGGATATTATTTTGGCAGTCATTTGTATGTTTGAGAATCTATGGTCTGGGTAAATATTAATTTAAGTGTAAATTAAGATCAACTAAAACACCAATATGCACATTAGTGTTAATTGCTCCAAAACACCATGTAAAGTTCTAAATTCATTTATCAGGACAATTATGGGCATGCATATTTTAGACATGTAAGAACATTATTTTACATAAGAAATATAAATTTACCAGTACCTACTTATACATTATATTCCATCAATCAGCTGTAGGACATCCATTGCTGGACATATACCCAACTATGTGTTTTCGATAAGGTTGGTTGGAAGCTTTTTAAGTCATATCGTTGGGCCACTACACTACACTATATTAAGGCAAGAAGCATTCGGTTTCAAATGTGACGTATAATTTAAATTTCAATTCGAGAACTATTACATGAACAAGCAATAAATTAAATTACCTATACAGGCAACTTTACAGGTTTGCCAAACAACTATGAACAAGTTTATGAGGTCCATCCAGCGACATGGCATTTTTTTTTCTCACATTTAATATTGATGAAAAATGAAGCTGTTCTATTCATTTTGTCGAGCGTCAACAAACTTTTCTTACTAAAGAAACCAGGATGTTTGTGATTTCTGGGTTGATCCTATAGTTGGTAAATGTTGATCATATTATAATTATGAATACAATGATATCTTACAAAAGGTCCGTCGTCTAGAGTATAATGGTATCACTGACCAATTAATGACTAATGCACCGTTGTTGCAACTGCACTAATTCCAATTACTAATGAAGATATTGGCCACGATAAACCAAATGACCTTTGTAGACGATCTGAGGTTAACTTAAGAGGAGAGAACCGCTTTGTGACCTGTGACCTTATTTGTGACCCTTTGTGATTTAACCTTATTTTAAAAAATGAAGGTGTTATTATTTTGACGAGTGTATCTGTGAAATATAATGTACCTAGGTATTATCACTGTGGCATCGTGTCTACCAATTCGTTCTACTCAAAGAATTTTGATTTTATTATTTATTATTGGTTTAATCTATTCTTAGGACTAACATTATGATGATGATGTAGCTCAGATGACTTTTATAGATTGTACTCCAATATAATCTATGAATGGATATTTATAACAATATTTTAACCTTGAGTAAAAAAACGCCCAATAAGTTATACTTATACTATGTGGTAAATATGGAATTATTGTGTGTGTATGTACTTAGTTCATTTAGTTAAACAGATATTATTATTAGTTTTGGAATGTAGCTAATGACCACTATGCTAATACATACTGCAATCTGCACTAATTCCAATATCCTAATCAAGGTATCTGGCGAGATAAACTAAACTATTTTCGAATAAATAGATTTAGGTATAGGGTTATTAGTTCATTTTTGAGCCCTAGTTTGGACTCTATGCATAGTGAAAGGAAAATCATTTTTTTTCATGACATTATGCATTAAGCAATTTTATTTTTTGTGTGTTGTTATTAGTTTCATCATCATCAACAGCTTCTTTTATACTATGCCATCTATATTGGTCATGTGCCCATCGTGTCCAGGTTAGCTCCACAATTTCGATAGCTTCAACAATTTGTGTCCTAGTTAATTATAAAACATATAATAAAATAATGTTGAAAAAAAAATTGTACAGTTCCTGAATAATAAAACGAATTCTTCTGAAAAATAATATTTTACACATAAAATGAATGCATAAATGATAGCTGCTTTTATACGCTCAATTCACAAGGACATCAAATAAAATGGTAATTAAAACTTCAATCATCATGATAAAGTACGACAAAAAATACGCACAGTGTGCATATTTGCATAAACGCTCTTAAGGGAGTTATTAATGGCGCGCGGTTAGTCGTGACCCCTATATAAGGGGGTGTATCGTGAAGTAGTAAATCTGGACGAAAAGGCATTATGGCGTATCACGCGAGTTGACCCCAGGTGACCTCATTATGGGTCGAACGGTCGGCTATGGATACTAGAGTGTTTTATACCTTGGATTTGGATTGGTATTTATTTGGTCTCACCTTTTTGCTAATGTTCATGCTCAGTGGTAGTAACGTCTTACTATCGTGAGACCGTCTAATTTCGGTCTTGTACATCGGTTCTTAATGAGTTGTTCTTTTGTAACTTTGGTACAAATTTTCCCATACCATTGGCTTATCGGTCTAGAACAAAATCGTTAGGAAACCTGCGTGCGTGGTTAGAAGAAATTTGATTGCGCATATGAATCCACGAACCTGATATGAGGCATCATTATCACATCATCATTCTTACTGGCCATAGGAGGTCCACTGCTGGAAAATGGCTTCCCCAGGGCACGGGCCTGTGCCCGAACCATCCTTCGCGAAAGTAAGACGTTTCGTATGACCTTTGTTTTGACCGTAGATTTCTTCCCATCACACATTTAAAAATGTTGCAGAGAATAAAATCCCAAGCGAGAAACTAAAAGCTAACAAAGGATTAGGATATTGTTCTACAAACGCTACTAGTGGTAGTAAAAGCACATTGATATAGAAATAGTACTAGTGGTACAAGCATTACAAATTTCACACACAACACGTTTCAGCCTTGTAAAATTTGTAGCCTCGTTAGAGCAAGGCAATGGGAAAATCAATACTTATTGACCGACACGGAGCGCTGACCGTTGCCTCTACCATACCACGTCCATTCCACTCTAAACACTTATGTAATGTTGAAAACTATAGAAAACTAGCTCGTGTAGTGTATGTAGCATAGTAGCGCTATATGATTTTTGACCGACGAAACGGAGAAGGTACTCAATTCGACGCGTATATTTTTTTATGTATAGCCACGCATAACTTTTTACCCGACTGCGCGACGCAAATCTTTTTTTATTGGAAAAAATATACTTTGAAATTGGTCCCATTTAAATTTTATTAAAATCGGCTCAGCCATCTTTGATAAATCAACAATAATCTGAAAATTGCTATATCGATCCGTGCGAACTATTCGCGAAGTCTGTACACGGTTGAAGTCGGTCATGCTCTTTTTTGCGAAAAATAATTACTATGGAGAGTATAATGTCGGTACAGAGTGAATTTAGTATAATTTTAAGAAACTTAAGTGCATGCCATAATAATATAAACGTACTTGAGCTGCTAAAAAACATACTTACTAATTTTTCAATTTTCGGTCAAACACAAGTTGTTGCTTAAATATTCTCTGCATCTTGCAGAGCATAAAATTACGCTTTTTTCTGTTTTGATAAAAAACACAATGCACTTACACATAGATTTCTGCCTATTGTAAAGCTTCCCAAAACGAATACAAACTTAAACTATAGGCCAAACCACCCAAACCAAACTTCTTGACGGCTGTGAAGATAGCTACAAGCTGCCCAAAAGCAGCCGTTATGTGAACTTAAATTCAAATACAATTCAAAATTTCAAAATTCAAAAAGTATTTATTTACGAAAGCACATCAAGTTTTCGGAGGCTCTAGCTGCCAAACTGGGTATAGGGAACCCGTGTTTTGGAAACTAGTTCCTACTCAAGAAACAATATTTTGTTGTGTACATATTTATTTAGGTTTTTGCTTTTATTTTGAACATTAGAATTAGAAAATAAGAAGAAATTGAATAAAAAATATGTAGTACAGATTTGACATTAAGTATAATATTTTAAGAAATAACATAATGCATAAGGTATATAATTTATTGAACTGTAAAAACAATGGAGATAATTATTTTGGTTAGTGTTGTCCACACTATAATGTATAGATACAGAGGTAAGCTTGGAGTTCGGTATAATAAAACATTATTTTAAGTATCGATGATAATAAAAATAGGTCAAATTTTGCGCAGCTTGTTCTTACTTGCTAGCTTCACAACCGCTGAGGAGTTTTATTTGACCTACGAGTAAAAGTTCGATAAAAACTCCTAATTTACAAAAACAGACAACAATTTACGCAATCTCATTATGCTGAGCTTAGTATTCTATAATCATCCCCAATATAGGATTAACGGCTAATCTGCCGCTGAACCGCCTTCCTACGATTTCACCCTAGTAAAGCAATCCTGGTATTAGTTACACCTACGGATAAAGATTTGGAAACCGTCGATTTGTACAGCCCGCAGCTATGGATTGGTGAGAATTTATTTACTGTTTTAACACTTGGAAACTGGCTTTATATCTTTTATAAGGTGATTTAACGTTGATGTAATGCGTGTTTTGTTATCTATAGATTATATTATCAACGTCAATAATTGCTAGTATTTTCCGAACAGTAAACCTTTCGAGTAAATCTTCGTCATCATCGTTCATCATCATTATCAGCCGTAGGACGTCCACTGCTGGACATAAGCCTCCACTATGGATTTCCAATAAGCCCGGTTGGAAGCGGCCTGCATCCAGCGTGTTCCTGCGGTCTTAATTATAGATTCGGTCCACCAGGTCGGTGGACGTCCTACGCTGAGCTCGTCCTCATATGACGTCGTACGAGAACTGATGGCCGATGGGACAGTAAAGTTCTTGAATGGAGACCACGCACCGACAAGCGCAGCGGAGTAAAACTTACACATGCAAAAATATTTCAGTAGTCGTAAGATTAGTATGTACTCTGCATTGGTACATACAGAAACATGGAAACGGGTCACTTGATGTATAATATGGGATTATTAAATCATATCATAGAAACTGTTAAAAAAGAAACTAAAGTTGGTTCACTTATTAGGAAGTTATGATGTCTTTTTTCATGTAATCAGCACTTCAATAGCTAAGTTTATACGTCTAAGTCTTAGTTTTTTCAATGATCTAGTTATAAACCTCTAAAAAGTCATATATTTACGCAAAACTCTGGCTGAAATTATACAGAAACTATAAACTTAAACTGCAAAAAATAAGACGTACGAAAGTGCAATATTTCGTGCTCAAGCGATTGACATCAAAAACATAACATTTTGTTACAGTTCAAGAGGTGGAAAGAGTTTTCTCCCGGAACGTAAATTTTATCGGAAATGTACTGAAAATTGTCTTGACGTTTTACTAGAATAAGAATAAGAATAAGAAAATGTTTATTGTAAAGCCGTGTAAAAAGATGTTACATACAAATTGTTTCAACAGCCTGCCCATTTCGAGCGTACAATTGTGATTTAAAAATAATAAGTAATAGGTAGTTCTATATTAACAAAAATAATAGATATATTTGTTAAGTACAGATACAGATACATATTAGGTTTTATTACAGGTACAGATTGTTAATTACTATACATGACTTATACCTATTATCATTAACAATTTCAACATAAAAGTGCTAGTCAATTACAGGTTAAGTAAATTATATTTGCTTATTTTGTGGTCTTCGAAAAATTCTTTTGTGCTATAAAAAGCTTTCGAAATAAGCCATGTTTTTAATTTTCTCTTAAAGTTATTTCCTTCTAGTAATTTTATTTCTAGTGGCAAGCAGTTGTAAATTTTGATTGCCATGGCATAAGCACTGTTTGCAAACATACTATTATTATGTTGCGGTATATACATGTTAATCTTATGTTTAGGTCTCCTAATATCGCCTCGAGTACATAATGTTTCGTTGAAGTCATTTTTATTATTTTTCACAAATGTACAAGTCTCATAAATATATATACTAGTCAAGGTCAAAAAATTACTTGTTTTAAATATATCACGTAATGTATCTGTACTATTTAATTTGTGTATGATTCTTAAACATCTTTTTTGCATGATGAAAGTTGAATTAATTTCCACAGAATTACCCCAAAATATCACACCATAAGTTAATCGAGGATAAACGTAACCGTAATAAGCATTTATAGCAATTTGCTTGGAAGATATATTTGTTAGTATGCTTAAAACGTAACAATACTGAGAGAGTTTATTGTTTATTTTAGTTATATGCGACTTCCAATTGAGGTTGGTATCTATATTAATACCTAAAAAGTTTGTTGCTGGTACGGTGTTTATTTGTTTATTTTTATACGTAATGGTAAGATCTAGTGAAGGTTGTTTATAGTTTTTGAATTGCAGTAATTTAGTTTTACCTGCGTTTAATTTTAGGTTTATATTTTCTAGCCAGAATCCTACTGTTTTTAAAGTTTGGTTAATTTCATTTTCATATTCCTGTTTGTTTAATTTTCCTTTAGGAATATAAAAAGTAGCATCATCTGCAAACATTACGCAAGGGTGTTTAGTAACTTGGGGAAGTTCGTTGACGTAGATTAAAAATAAAAGAGGCCCAATGATACTACCTTGAGGTATTCCTGATGTTAACACTTCGGATTTAGAGACTATTTGTTCGACTGTTTTAGAGGATCTATTGTAGACGTCTAAGACTACCGATTGTGATCTATCTTGTAGGTATGATTTGATGAGTTTTAGAGCAAGTCCTCTTATCCCTGCTCTTTCTAGTTTCCTAAGTAATATTTTATGTTCCACACTATCAAATGCTTTAGACAAATCTAGGAACAAAGCAACTCCAGGTTCTTTAGCATTTATGTTCTTAGCTACTCTCTTAAGCATTTTAAAAATAGCTAGTGATGTATTCTTACCCTCTTGGAACCCGAATTGATTTTCATTGATAATATTGTTTTGCTTAAAAAAATTGTAGAACCTTTTGTATATTACTTTCTCAAATATTTTCGAAAAACAAGGAAGGAGAGCGATGGGTCTATAGTTATTCGGGTCATCTTTAGATCCCTTTTTATGAATAGGTTTGATCAAGGCGATTTTAAGTTTGTGTGGAAAGCAGCCAGACGATAAAGAAAGGTTGATAATATGTACTAAGGGTTCCAAAATGATGAAGATACTGCGTTTGATAACTTGCATTGGTATTTTATCGTGACCAGAAGTCTTTTTGTTTTTTATTCCTTGCACGATATTTAGTATCTCTGAAGTATCCGTTGGAGCTAGAAAGATTGAGTTGTGATTTAGTGGTAAAATATTGCAACGTTTGCTAGAAGGGCTAGGCGAGCGTGGAGTAGCGTTATTTGTGTTTGTGAATTGTTTTAGAAGTATATCTGCTATTTTAGTGGGATCCGATATTTTTTCATCATTAATATTTAAATTTTTAACTGTAGTTCTTATGTTATTTGTTGGAGCTGTGTATTGCTTAATAAGTCCCCACGTTGCTTTGTTTTTGTTTGTACTTCTATCTATATATTTAATGTTGGCAATTTTTTTGGAATGTTGGACTAATCTTTTAAACGTCTTAGAATAAGTTTTGTAAGTCTTTTTATTCTCTTCGTTGTTAACTAAGTGAGTCTTTAGGTACATTTCTTTCTTTTTCCTGCTAGAAATGATAATACCTTTGGTTTTCCAATTAGGTTTTTTCTTATGAAACACTTTTATTCTTTCGATGGGTACACAAAGCTCAAATATTAAGGTATATAAATCTATGAACTCTTCGTAAGCAATTTTTGGGTCGTCTTGTTCCATTACATGGGCGAAGTTTATTTGAGATAGATATTTAAGAAATATGTCCATATATTTATCAATACTTCTTTTTTCGATGTACCAATATTTTTCCTTGTAGCTTAAGCTAGTTTTGATTTCCATTTTTAAAGCGGTGTGGTCAGAAATTCCAACATCCAAGATTTCTGTTTTGTAATTTTTTGCATTGGTTAAAATATTGTCCAAGCAGGTTCGGCTATGTGAAGTATACCTTGTAGGGTCAGTAAATGTCGGATGAAATTTAAAAGATTTTAACGTGGTTAAGAATTTTTCAGTTTTCCTGTTACTTTCTAAAATATTGATGTTGAAATCACCAAGAATGTATACTTTCTTAGTGTTGGTTTTATTTCTCATAAGTTTAATAAGTAAATTTTCCAGAGTATTTATAAACAGGTTAAAGTTTCCTTTGGGTGTTCTGTAAAGACCTATGATTATAATATTAAGTTCGTCAATAGCGATGCCACAACTTTCAAAGTGACCCTCGATAGCCATTTCAGAGATCCAGTTAATTTTAGTATAGCTGATATTGGGGTTGACGTATATGCTTACACCGCCTTGTTTTTTATATTTTCGTGATTAGTGGGCGGCTTTTAGATATCCATCTAACTGCAAAACATCTGCTTGTTCATCACGAAGGTGGGTTTCAGTGAAGCAGCATACGTCAAATTTATGTTCATCGTTTAGTAATTCTAATTTGCTAATTTTAGATTTCAAACTTCGAACGTTTAGGTGCATAATACTAAAGGAGTTTTCTGTGGTGAAATTATTTGTGTATTCTAAGGTATTATTTGCTGGATTAGTTTCGAAAAAGCTGTTGACGTGGAGTTTCAATGTCGAGACATGGTGATTTATGTTCATATTTCTTCATTATATTATCCGCTTGCATAAAAAATTTGCTGTTTTTATTTACATTATTAAAATAATACGGGATCGTGCCAGGCTTGTTAGCTGCGTCAGTTTTCTTTTCACATGTTTTAATAATGTTTTTGCCTGGAATTTGGTTTAAATTTTTAAAGTAATATGGAATTGTTCCAGGCCTGATAATTGCGTTAGTTTTCTTTTTGTATGTTTTGGCAATGTTTTTGCCCAGGAAGTTATTTTTATAGTCGTGGGTATTGATTATATCATTTAATAATTTACACATAATTTTTTTCATGTAACGGGAGTGGCTGTTTATGGTGGGTAGCACTTGTAGGTAATGACAGTTCTCGAAGTTTTTGGAAATTGTTTTTATGTTTAGATTAAGCTTATCCTCGTTTAGGTATGAATTTTGAGATACATTTGTTACGATAACATTGACATGGCTGATTTTTTTTAGAAATGCTGATAATTCAATCAGCATTTTGGTTGGGTTGTTGTCATTGGATCCCAGTGATAAAATTATCCAATCACCTTCATCAATATTTTTGTTCTCTAAATTGGCGCTTTTAAAAATATGATCCACTGGGGCGTCGGGATAACTGTAAGTGATTACTTTGTATTCTTTTGCATTTGTAAAATTATCTCTTTGCTGTATAATTGTAGGTGCTATGTTTGTGCAGCTTTGGTCTCCAATAATAATAATTTCTGGTTTTTCTTTCGTAGACGTCGCAATATAGTTCTCTTCATGTATTTTCGGGATTTGTTTAAGTTTGTATTCCCTTCTGTGTGCTGATTCTGAGTTGTTTTCAGTTTTTGTTGTCGCTTGGTTCTGGTTATGTCTTGTTATAGCTGTGGAATCATTCTTAGTTTGTATTGTCTTTTCGGAGATAGATGGTTTCTTCGTTCTTGCTTTAGATATTTTTTCTGAAGTGATTTTGTTCCCCGAAGGTACGGGTGTAGAGGTTTCTCTCAGCAAGTAAAAGCTACTGAAAACGCGAAAACAGTGATCACCTCACACTCCTCTTAATTAAATCATGGTCTGCAATTTTGTAAATGACACTCTTTTCAGTTGACGTTCATTCATAGAATGTACTCGTATTCTCTACTTTTGGCTTTGTACCATTACTCGTAACTCTGTATTGGCTCACGTCTCTACATACCCAGCTTATGGTAATGCGAAGCCGTGACTAAAACCAAACAGTGGTGTATTACGTGGCAGAAGAAGCCGCGGCGTCGTGACGACTATTTCTGCAACGAACTTACACCTGGCAATCACTTGGCTCAGAGACTTGGAAATCCAACTAAAGTCGGCACCTTTGCTTACATCATCATCATTCGCAGCCTTCCTTATCCCACTGCTGGGTATAAGCCTCTCTCTTATAGTGCCATCTGCCTCGGTCCTTTGCTTAGCGTGTCCAAGATCAACCCGCGGTATTGACGATATCGTCGACCCACCTTGCTGCCGGACCTAAAAATATTAAACACGGATTATTTTACTATTATTAGGAAATAAAATTCAACATTTGCTTTAATTTCAATCAAACAGTGGTGTGTTATTTAAATATATGTATATATGTTGTAAATAGATTTATGTTTAACATTCACATATTGTTGCGTACTCTTACTTTCCACTAGGATTACATGTGTCGGAGATGCCACTGAACATACACCAGAGCAAGTCAAAATAACAACTAAAGTCCCCGTCACGAGAAGCTATAAATTTTGTAAACAAGTGTTCAGGAGTTCACAACATTTGGACCAACAAAAAAAATGATTTTTTTTAAATTATTAAGTAACAAATATTAATGAACACATATTATTTAAGAATAATTATTCGCTTTATAAGCTATATCTCCAGGTATACTAATTAACCTAACCAATTACTTCACAATTTTAATTAACACACAAAATTAAGGTACCATGTCGTAAGACTTCTTTGCTAGGAAACAGTGTACTATGCATGGCTCCTCAACTGTATAACAATTTGCCAAAATTCATTATTGACACGAAACTCACTCATTTGTTTAAACATAAATTGAAATGTTTCCTACTGGACAAAGCATACTATACTGTAATTGACTTTTTGAATGACAAATTTTGATGTCGTTTCGATTTTTTGACTAAACAAAAAAAAAACAACATTCTTGCATGCTGACTGTGAAAATAGAGTACGTTATTTGTAAGTTATTTAATATCACATTAAAATTGTATAACCTATTTTGCAAGAAATAAATGAATATGAATATGAATTTAAAACCTACTTCTAATATTAGAAGTTTCCAAAGATTTGCGCGTTTGAACAAACAACTCTTTCTTTTTATTTATTATATATTTTAGATAAATTGTATTACGCACCTTTTGACGTTTTTTTCGAGGCGAATTTATTTCCTTAGATGTACTGGCAACTGGCTCCATTATACGTAATAACAAATAAAATTAACGCAACAATTAAAGTAACAACAATAAAAAAGTGATAACGAAACAATAACAAAATTAACAATAACAACCAGATATATGCAAAGCAATGAAACAAACTCGTACGCATTCCCGATAGTTTACAATCCCTGCGACGGACGCGTTCCGGTACCAAAAAACACAAACGATAGCGCTTTGCGTCGTTAAAATATGATCCGACTAAATTAAATAGGTTGTTACTTTCATATAACCCGTCTATATTTCGTGTCGATTGAATATGGTCAATTTATTATTATCTCGCAGTATAAAATGTTTACTTAGTAAAAGATGTTTGTTTACATAATTTATAGCTTCTCGTGACGGGGACTTTAGACCCTAAACATATGTTTAAATTCATCATTCAATCTTTTGCTTGGTCAGGAATCTAACTTGGGACCTATGCTTCAAAGAAAGACGTACACTATCAACTAGCTAGGCTATGATGATCATAAATAATTTAGGAAAACTGAATTACAATATACTGTAATAAATGCATAACCAAAATGAATATTCAATTTTATTAGGTATCAAACAAAAATACATGATACAAAGTATTTTCGTTTTCAGCTCGTTTCTAACATAAATCACAAATTTCTCCTCCACAAAATTATCTAAAAAAACAAAAACGCATTACAAAATTGCAGTCTTCTAACATGCAGTTTTCGATTCCCAGAGCTAACATTAAAGTCTATTCTAACGAACTCGAGATGATTTAAAACCTGGATCGAAGCGAGGAACCTTGGTATTAGTCGGACCCATAAGGAAATAACTAAGCGAACAGTGCGACTGCAAAGAACACAATTTACGGGGTGAGCTTGAGTTCACGTTAAGGAACGAGACTTAGCCTCTTTCAATAAGCTAAGCACTTACAGATCTTACATGAAACTGGCATGTGGCTAGCATCACACTTGCCCAAATTTTGTCATCTGAGTTTTTAAGCCGCTTATAAACCGAAAATTTGTCTACTATCAACAAACCCTTCATTACACTTTCACAAAACCCTAAAAATTGTCTAAAAGTTGTCCTAAAATCTTTTTGGTTTTCCCTGTACAAGTGATGACATGTCATGATAAATTTTTATACACGTGTGTAACATAGACCTGTAAGTAATTTTAGCGATTAAAAATTGCTAGAGTACTTATTACAGCGTTTAATATTACTATTGTTTATCAGGTAGGTACTTATTATTTATTTGTAGTTTATTAAACGATTTCAAATGTTATATTTTGTAAGGATCTAAACTATATTAGTCCAATCTATAATGTAAAGTCAGTCGTAATGTTTTTTCGTAAAAAAATATATTATTGGTCCATTTTCACAAAAAATTGTAAGTGTACATACGAGTATCATCCAGTTACGCTCAATTTTTCAAGTCGAGTCCGATTTTGAATTTTTTTTTATGTTTGGTATATATCATGAATTCAGTTATAGTTTGAAAATAATTGTGTACTTGTATAATATAATTATGCCACATAGTTTGCTCTTCAAAACAGCGAATAGTAATTTATGCATGTTACATAAACACACCATGGTGAGTTTAAAACTTGAGAGATAATTATTTTTCGCAAAAAATGGCAAAACCGCCTTCCATCGTGTACAAAATTCGAAAATTGTTAATATTAAACGAATTGTTCACATTATTCTTGATTTTTCAAAAACGGGTCAGCCGATTTTTTTTAAATTTAAATGAAACTACTTCGGGAGTATACCCTTTCGAACTAAAAAAGAATTTAATTAAGTAAAAACACAGGTGTCACTCACGTTTAATTTTAGTAGGATACTACTATAGTTTCGATCGCAGTTGGCGATCTTTCTCAAGGTTGGAGTACTAGCACGCGGGCTCGTCTCGCATAGCACAGTACGAAAACCACGTAAGTTTCCATAGTGAAAAAAGAATTTCTCGATTCGGTTCCCAATTGGCGAAATTATCGATGAACATACACAAAAAAATGGTGAACTTTACAAAAATAAACCTATCCTTAGTCCTAAAACTCTGCTATCTGACAATCTACGACAACCGTGTAGGTTTGCCTGTAGGTTAAATTACGATCCTGCGCTTTTCCGAATGATCGGACGACAGTAATTGCTTTTCTGCCTTGGAACAGACCAAATTGGCAAAGGGGAGGGTGTGCCTATATTTCATCTGCTATTCGTCATTTTGCCGAACGATACCATCAAATTGTATAAAATTTGAATAAATAAATTTCTTACTATGAAAACGGTCTTGAACTTTACAAAACACAATAGGCTTTTGGGTTATCGAGATTTAAGTCGCTCTCAAAGTTAGTTAAGTCAAATAATAGACCACAAAGATGAATAAATCTCATGGATCGGACCAACTGCTGAGTAGAACGATATTATTAAGGTCGAAGACGTTTATGTCCTATTTCTCGCGACCTTTTAAACCTTTTAGCTCACTCACTTGAATTGAAGAGTTTGTAATAAATATTTTTTTCACAAAACTAAGTAACTGTTTAACGTAAATTAAAATTTATAAAAAATACCTAAACTAATATATTTACAAAACTAAATTTAAAAAAGAAATAAAACCAAATCTAATAGTAGGGCTGAAGTAAGGACTTTCTTTTGCAAATGTATCCTTTAGCTATTTTTTTTTTTTTTTTGTTGACTTAGTTCTAAAACCAAATGCATTTTTATGTTGTAATGTTTTGATAATTCAGTCCTGCTTGCTTTGTATCCTACCCAATGCTTTTTCAATTTACTAAGCAGTGGCTATGTGGGAAACCTTAGTTCTTCAACAGATCCCCTGTTTTCCAATTAATAAGACTCTTGCAGGTCAATTTTATAATTTATTTTTGAGTGTTACCCGTCAAAGTTCTAAAGAACGGTCTATTTTACTACACTGCCTAAAAACAAACATTTCCACCCGTAAGCTGCAAAGTAAGTAGAACTATCAATGTCGATATCTGGGTCTTTCATAGCCGCACGCGACAAGATTTAGAACTCAAGCCGTTGCTATCACGTCGGACAAATATTTCACCTTGGTTTGTGCCAGTGGCTCCCAAACATTATGTGTTATGTCTAGTCCAGGTTTTAAAGCTAGATTTATGTTAGTCACAGCGTCTACTACTTCCCTCAATTCAACATACAACTAAATTTTCAGTTTGATAACTGTTATATTATGTACTGTACTGTACCAGCCTTTTTAATAGTCCACTGCAGAACGTAGGCCTACCCACGACGGGTGATTGGGCCAAATCCACCACGCTGGCCCAATGCGGGTTGGTGGATTCATATACGCCATCAAATTTCTTCTACGGACGTATACAGGTTGCCTCACGATGTTTTCCTTCACCGAAAAGCCAGTGGTGTGAAATTCCGTACATAAATTCCAAAGAAGTCATTGGTACGGGACCGGGATTTGAACCCACGACCTCACGATTGTAAGGCCGATGTCATTACAACTAGACCACCACGGCTTTCTTACATATTATGATATTTACTTATTTTGGATATTATGTACAGATGTAGGTAATTTAAATATAACTATTTATCATACCTCGTTTAGTGTTAGAGTAAGTTCGAATAGGCCGGGTGGCTATCCGATGTCAGAGTTTTTAAACCGCCTGAATGCCTCTGGCACGTCTAAACGGATAAACCAACTGGAACCTATAGCATAGTTTAAACCGTGTCATCTGAGAAAATGTCGCGCTCAGTTTGTAAATGCTACCCACGGTTACCCATCTGAAAACTGACAAGATAACAACTGATAGTGTAGTCAATCTACGCTATGAGCTATACTATTTTGCGATGGGGATAGAAAATAGAACTTACGTTCGCCCTAGCATTTTATTGGACATTTGTTTTTGTTACTATCTTTACATCTTAGTACTAGAGCTACGAATATTAAACGATATTTTAACAGCACTTACTAATTTAAGTTTAACCATTTGATAACTTAACAACATTATTATAATTAACTAAATATTTCTAAAAATAGAAGAGAAAGTTAGTTAAATGGATTTATTATCGAAGTGAGGAGATTTAAACGGTTTTACTCAACGTTTCTGAATCGTACAGCCAGGGAATGGAAGACATTGCCGCTTGCCGGCTTTCTTGTTTTCGGAGAGATATCAGAAGCTTTCCGAGTTAGAATGAATACTTGAATTGGTATCTTTTAAGTATGTGAGCTTCATTGTCGACCACGTTGCTTACCATCAAGCAAGTTGTAGTGGTTGCAGTCAAACGTGGACTACTTCGCGTCACAAACGAGTAGGTAATATATTAAAAAACTATTTTTTTAAACAAGCTTTTGCTGAATATGTGCTCGCCAAGACGAATCAAACAAGCCAAAGCTCGATGGGGTTGAGTCGTTTCATTACAGAGTTCCTATGAACACCTTCCAGCTCCATCATCAGACCCTGGTTACCATTTAAAGACCAACTACTCGCCAAGACGATTCAAATGAGCCCAAACTTGATGAGGTTGTGTCGTTTCATTGCGAAGTTCCTTTGGCCACCTTCCAGCTCCATCATAAGATCAGCACCATGTCATCATAATGATTGCATTGTCACGCGACTTACACATGCATGCAAAATTTTAGCTCAATCGGTAACAGGGAAGTGGATCAAATTTGATTACAGAGAGACAACGGGACAGGTGAAACTTAATAAAAGCTTGTAAAAATAATGAAATGTAACCTTTTTAAGACTAAGAATATTCATATTCATATTCATTTTATTCATAAAAAATATAACACGTCAAATAATGTTTGTTTTAGCACAAAAACAATTACATTCAATATTATAGAATTACATACACATTGATAAATAAGTAATAAAGTGAAGAATAAAAGAATTAAAAAGGTTGAAGTCCGTTGGTTTAAAGTACACTCACTGTTCACGCCAGGAAACTCTTGTGGGGTGTAAATCAGACGAGTTTCGAGCCATATCCGTGTTTTACCGGCGTTGTACCATCCTAGGTGTTCCTGGATCGTGTGAAATAGGAAATATTAAATTTATCATTGTTGTATTATCGTCTACAGTTATACTGTGTTTCATTGGATGGCAGTGCTTCTTTGATAAGATCAGATATTTATTTTCATTAAGTAAATCTCTTAATACACAATAAAATAAAATAACGATTACTATAATGTACTCGTCGATTAATACATTAAGAGAAAACACTAAGTCAAATAACTTTATAGAATCATAGTGTAAATTTGGATTGTAGGAACATAATTTGATGAGAGTTCTTGAGATCAAAGCAAAGTTACACGGAGAAAACTGACATTTATGTGTACATGACAAAAAGGCTTTGAAAAGCATTTGCAACACAGGTAAATGCCGGATTTTGCTTGGAACTGCTGAGAATTCAATTTTCCTTATGCACTATATACCTATTAAATAATAACTAACTCAGACGTGATATTTTTAATGTTTACCAAATCAGCAGCGGTAGAAATACTTACTAATTACAATGACTAACTTTTACAGGACCAATCGTGCAATCTCACACATAAATGAAAATAAAAACTGTAATTCAATACATTTTCTCGAAAATTAATTAACTTCTATGCACTGTTTTTTTTTTTGTGATTTCAGTGTTATCGTAAAATTTATCACAATAAACTGTAAAATAATGTCCTAGAACATTTCCGTCGTCTACACACTCTATGTCACTGGTTATTACTGTCTACAGTTACAGAAGGTCACTGGACTGTGGGAAGAGTTTGCCCTGAACACAATGTCATCTAAATCGTATTAAATGGTGTGACAAATGAATCGACCATAAAGACTTATTAAGTTCAAACAAACGAACGTTTACTATACTTTCGTTTGCAGACTATTTATGTTGTACCTACCACTATTTATGTTTTCAATCGTAATACGAGATAAAATCGCTAAGGTGCTAATAATTTCCGCTTTCTCCTTAAACTAAAGAGACAGGCACTAATTTCGAAATTTTAATGGTCACTCGTTTAATATGTAAAAAGAAAATTGTAAGTAAATCATGAAAGTCATGAAAAATAAATACTTGTATTGTGAACATTATGAATGCGTGATAATATATTTATAGTTCGGCCGTGCAGAGAACGCGTTCCTGACACGTCATCTTGAAAAAATGTTTTTGGCCGATATCTCGGAAATGTACTTAAGGGCAAAAAACATAAAGATCATTATTGTAGAAAATAAATATCGCTGAAAGTCCTATCTCGCATGTTGACCGTCATCCGCTGCAGCCTTCTAAGTAACGCAATTAGACTACACGATATTTAGGCCCCTGTAGAAAGAGCCGATGTGTTTAGCTTGTTATGGCCCATTTAATGAAATTTCATTAAATAGACCTTAAAACATTAAATGGTCCATAAATCGTAAACGGTAAGTTTAACAAAAAAGTTCAATGGAAACAAAAGATGCGAAATTTTATTTTCTACAATAATGATTTTAATGTTTTTTGCCCTTAAGCACATAGTTTCCGAGATATCGGCCAAAAACATGTTTTCAAGATGACGTGTCAGGAACGCATTCTCTGAACGGCCGAACTATAGTAATTATTTTTCTCAAAAAATGGCTAAACTATCGTGTACAAAATTCGAATAGTTTGCTCGAATTAATGTATTCAATTTTATATTATACTTGAATTTTCAAGAACGGTTCAGCCGATTCCGATAAAATTTAAATGAGACCACCTCGGGTATACGAGTATAAACTTTGGATTAAAAACGATTTTTTTGATTCTGTTCAGAATTGGCGAAAATATCGATGTACACACACAAAAAAAATATGTACATACAGACGAGCATAGAACCTCCTCCCTCCCATACAATACTCGTAAACGTTATTTTTTTGCAGTGGTTTTTTGCTCGATATTAATAACAACAACAGGTAGACGCTTGCAATGGGGCTAAAGAAGGCCATACGCCATCTCATACGGTACGTAACTCTTCGTGCGCGAGTCCGACGCAGACTCTGCCGATTTTAATGATTTCACGCTTAAAACCTAAGTTACGCATGTTATAATTATAAGTACTGAGATAAGTAATGTGTGCGAGATTGTTCCCGACCCTTCCCGGTACTGAAGTGGCGGCCAATAAGTACTACTACTGAGTAATGGTCTTTCTAACGTCCGGATAATTTATCGTTCAAGTTCATGTAAGTCTAACTACTTCTTGACCATGATAATTGTCTCTAGAGCACGGGCAATGGGTTAAATTATGTTTCAGAGGGCAACGTGATTATTTATATGTCGAAATAACAATTATTTAGGTTGACTACACTGGGCCTAATGTCCCAATGCTACGAATCAGGTTTGCATGTGTCAATTTTTGAACAAAATATATTGGATAATATTTAGATCAAATTACAGTTCCAGTTTCTACAAACTTTTAATACAAACATTGTATTCCAGTCAAAATAGGAATCTATTGATATGTTGATTGAAGATCGTAAAATATGATTATAGGTCATAGTATATGACTCACTCCTTTGTAAGTTTCTCAGGTACCTATATACCTAACATAACCGAATAGCTTAATTTTTTAACCTAATCTAACCTAAGGTACGGCAGAGCTTAATGATAAATGCCTTACTGAACGTTGCAGAACTTCGGTGATCATTAAAATACATCTAATCAAGCTACGCTCTAAGCTTAAAATCTTGAACAAAATCTTAAATCTTAAAACTTTCTACAATGGTGAAGTTGTCCCCATTCCATCCACAAATCCCAAGAACGTGATCCTTTATCCTTTACAAAATGTTTGTGCCCCAAAGAGCCAGCCAAGCCTCGTGTTAACGTGCCAGTGAACTTGTTCCTTGTCTGTTACTTGCACAACTGCTGGAGCAGATAAACATGGCACGGGATTTACTAGAGTGCTAGATAACTATGCGTGCGGCTACAATTGGAAACCAATTCAATGCTGCCAAGGCATTCAAAGTACTAACAAGATAACGTACGTGGCGCCTCCACTCGCGTGCTGAGATATCTTGCGCGCACTCTAGTATCGACTGCTATTTATTCTGTACTCTAGTTTTGCAGTTAAATTCTTGTACAGTGAAGGTACTTTATGGATCATGGTGGCCTAGTTGTTGGACCTTTGGAAAGTGTAGAGACGTCTGGGTTTTAAAAATAAGACATATTTTTGGTTTTATTACAGGCGATTAAAAAAATACTAAACTCTACTGAGCCATCCAAAACAGAAAATTAAACTTTAACTTGTAATTCAGGTATGTAATAACTACTTTGTATGAATGTTGTGTAGCTGTAAACGTTGAAAAAGCGTACACTTAAGTACTTAACTAGCAGTGTACGTCTACGATTCATAACGATGATGATGATCCATGAGAAAAAATTGGATAATCACGATTTCTCAATCAAATCAAAACTATAATTTTTCAGTTATTATAAATCCATTTTAAAATCTAGTGAATTCTAGTCAACCACATTCGTATAGGTATAAGTTGTTCAAACTGCTAGTTACTCTACTATCATGTTGTCTATCTATCGAACTGCTAACTTGAACAATTATACTAATGTGTTCTATAACTTTAATAGTAGAACAAAATATGCTAATGATACAACATAGTTTACCTACTTTGTTAACCTTTGACTCGAAAAGTACACAAAGTAAACCAAGTTTAATTTGAATTACCAGGGCTAATTTACACAAGAGTTGATTGATTCATAAAATATTCCAAACTTTAATTTGGTTTGTGTCTGACACTACTTATAATAAAATTGTATGAATGCTTCTAAAACTAGTTCATGAAACGCCTAAGAATCAGGAAGCGAGTCCTAATTTATGCGCTAGTTGACATTTCGGAGTTCATGTTCCATTAAGTTAGCAAATAAATTATTGTAATGCCTACGTTCAATTGTAGTTTGTGTTTATAATATTCAAGCTAAGTACCGCTATTGCTAATAATATACTTTCATCATATACTTAAACAAAACTTGTGCTTACTACTTACTTGAAATTGTTTATTTTACTTGTTTTTTTTTTTTTCATTTTAAGATAGAAAAATAAGAACAGGTAGGATACTAAAGTGTGCTCACAGAACTAACATACGAGTAAGTAGTAGTATTTTGACATTGCTTATCTTTCTAAAATCACTTACCATCATAGTAAGAGTTATTTTTGTGACATGACTATCCTCCCTTCTCACTCATTAAAACCAATTACAATATTTATTGTTATTGGACAGTACTACCAATTCGCAATTCAACACAACACGTTACAATCCATAATAATTGAGTAGATTTAATATTAATAAACTACTAGCGAGAAATATAGCATCAGAACTTCGAGCATCAGAAATTAGAATAAAATTACGTTTGATAGCATCTTTAAACGAGTTAGTGTACTGAGATATAAGGCTGAATTATTGAGTCAGAGCGGGCAACTGAGCGAAGGTTATACGATCTGAGATGGTGTAATGAGTTTTCATTCGTGCGAATTATATTATTGATAAGTTTAGACAAAAAGACACTTCCATGTTAAACTAAACTAAGCGGTAACTTAAACTTAAAATTTCATTTATGGAATTTGATAACAAAATTAAAATTAATCTGCATCGGTTTCGCATACTGGGTCAATATAGCCATCGTTAAATCGAAAAGTTCACTTATTACTTTTGACGAAATTTATGATAGGTATAACTTTTATTTTTGTTAGTTCAGGTCAGTTGCCATATCAAAATGTGAATATCGATCAGAACCCCTCTATTTTACCATTTTTGAAGTTTTTATGCTGTAGTTTCTGTGAAAAATAAAATAACAAGTTTGTCGCGCTGTCTCCATCTCATCTATTCAAGTCTCATGTATTCGTTCTTCATTATAATTCATTTTCAATAACTTTAATTTATCAACAACTGCTGATCGTCCTTACCAAATGTTTAGCCTCTAGATAAAATGTATGGCAGCTGACTTATTTTCGCGATTTCGCAGTTGTATCTATACATTAAAAGTGATTTATACTGAAGAGCATAATGTAATAAGCAATTGAGCATAATATACACTTCTGCAACTCCGTGCACTTTGCAAAACAACGCCTGCGATGTTTACATAGAACGTTTAAATATTTTATTGATTGTGTACGCTCAGTACTATCCCATTGCATGCCGAGACCAAACACTCGGTCTAAGTAGCTAGTCTAAGTAAGCTGCTTCCTGCTTGCACGCACAGAAGCGATATGAAGCGGTATGATTTCATAACACAATTTTCCTTTCGCAAGTTAAGTTAGTTCTGCGGTCGACGTTCTGATCTTGAGCGTCCGAGAAATGTTTCCAATTTATAATTTAATAGCCGAGCTATGCTGCAGTAAGGTAGCAATGATTTTTTATCTTAATCAAAACTAGGTTCTGAACACTAGGTCATAAATAAATACATAAGAAACATCCCAAAAGGGAGACTGCCTTGGTAGCTCAGTGGTTAGTGACCCTAACTTCTGAATCAAAGAGGCGTGGGTTCGATCCCCACCCAGGGCAATTATTTATGTGATGAACATAGGTGTTTTCTCTGTGTCTGGGTGTTATTTAGTTACTATCTATATAAGTATGTATGTACTTAAAAATATGTATAAGTAGTCAGTCTCTGGCAGCCATATCACAAGCTTTGCTTAGTTTGGGGCCGTGTGTAAGATGTCCTCACATATTTATTTATTTATTCATTTATAATTTCGCATAAAGATATCATTTCCTTTGCTACTAAAAAGGTTAGAGATTACTATTTTTAGTAGCAAAGGAAATGTTATCTTTTGTCTTATGGAATTTCCTTGTTTTGTCCTGATGGATGATCACCCTACCTACGGTCTACAAGCTCTACTGTATGCAGCCGCTATGATCCTACGAGTCTATGAGTTATATTGATTGTACATATTTAGTTTTCAACGGACAAACTTGTACTAATCTTGTTAGGGGCATAGAGGAAATTGCTTCTCGCTATTTTTGTAATGTATTTATAGACTTAAACATCATATTTTTCTACCGACTATTTTGTGATGCACAATGCTCAGCAAAGACCATACTTTTTGGACATCACACCTTTTGGCATTGTGCTAATCATATCCAAGTTCTTATAACTGAGCGCTGACCTGGATATAATATTATAGTCGACCCAATAACTTGGTTTACGCATTACAGATAGCGGCTTTTCGCGGCATTTGGTAAATAGCTAATTTTTAAACGTATTGAAGAAACATTCGAAAGATGATGTACAATTGTACATACCATTATTGCTTTAATTTTATTCAAATTTAGTGAAGCGACATCAAAAATTTACGCGCAGGCAATCGCGTTTTAAATTTTACCGACAATACCAGTTTCAATTTTAAATCAAAATTTATCACCCATAAACATGTCACTCTCAAAACCTTTTATGTCCCGACAATCAGTTGTCCTCAGAAAATCGATTTGACGAAACTCAGAACTTAATTACAACGTTTCTTTCGTGAGACGAGTCTTTCTAATGAATGGAGACGCTTTGAAACAGTAGGAATTTAATTTAAACCTCAATGAGCTGCTGTACTTAAACATTTTGCGAGAAATAGACTTACTTATTATTTAATGGTTTTGATCTATGGCTATGGTTCTAAAAATAAATTTTAAAGCGTTTTCTTCGAAGTTTGGATTGGTTTTTGAAATGAAGTTTGGTTTGGGTTGGTGTTTATTTTATTCGTCTGTTAAGACTGGCTAACACGAACGCTAATATTACGAGATCTGATTAGACCATTTATAGAATTCGCTAGCGGTATATGGAGCCGTTTTGCTGGCTATATTTCATACTAAGATTTCTGTTACTTTTCAGTTATTATATTGAACTTTTTGGTCCAGTAACACAATATTATATTAAATTGAAGCACCTCGGCTGTCTGCATCTCATATTGTTAACATTATATTCTTGAGTGTACTTAATATTAGAGTGCTACAATGCCGTACTGTGCCGCGTTTTTCGAGGTGATAAAATTCAAGGTTTTAGGATGATTTTGACCTATTATGAGCTTAACTGTAGTTACATAGACGAGCGGAAACCAAAGTCCAAAATCGGAAAATTAAAAATATACCTAGCAGTTTAGTTTAACATACAAATCAAAGCCATTGATGCAACACTTCTTCATAAAATATAGGTACCCTAATGGAATCTTGCCATCCATGAAACCCCATCAGCTTGTATGCCATTGTCTTTTGTTTATATACACTATATATAACCAGTAAATGATGTTCTTCCCCAGGATGACGATAGCCCTGGCGCTGGTGTTGGTGGTGGCGGGCGGGGCGAGGGGCGGGGAGCCTGTGTTCGACCCGAGCACCCTGATGCGGCTCGTGCTAGTACCGGCGGACACAGCCGTCAGCTCCGTCATCTACCGCGTGCGAGCCTCGGACCCCGACTTCGACTACCCTTTGCATTTCGAACTCATAGGTAAGTCCTTTAGAATTTACTCAGCCATCTGACTACTTTCTCTTCTAAAAACGTCATTCAGTCATCAGAAACAAATTTATTAAGGGGTATCCTCAGACGTAGCCACTATGTCTTAAGATATCCTACTAATATTATAAATGCGAAAGTTTGTAAGGATGGATGGATGGATGGATGTTACTCTTTCACGCAAAAACTACTGAACGGATTGAAATGAAACTTTGCAATAATAGGTATAGCTTATAAATCAGAATGGAATAACACATAGGCTGTAAATTCTAATGATATTGCGTAAATTTTCCATAATATAACGATAAGTGTTAAGTAAGTAGGAAAAAATCTGCTATCTGCGAGCTATTCAAGAAATGTCAAAAAAAAAACTGTAGAATCAAACAACCGTCAAATATATATATATTTTTTTTCCACCTCCTTTATTAAGGGTGGTAAGGTAGGGCCTCGGGTTTAAAAGACGGAAAGTGACATAGTCTTCTTTTTATCCCGTATAAATAAAGGGTCTGAGATGGGATAGCACAAAAATCAAAATATCATGCGGGCGAAGCCGCGGGTAAAAACTAGTTCACTTATAAATTGGGTATAACAGCCCTCACATGACTGGTATGCATACCAGGCTATAATAAGATATAGGAGGCGTAAGTTAGGGTGCCAATGTACGATCCGAGCTTGCTTACGAGTATGTAAGCTGTCTCAAGTTATTTCGGGCATTTTCTTGACCATGTAGAGTTTGGTTAGTTTATGAACCTGGTCTTTTGCATTTATTTCCTTGCTTACATTGAATTATAATTTCATCATAATATTTGAGGTTTTTGTAAAACGTTTTTCTTGTTTCAAGTTTTTCAACGTAATTTTAATAACAATTTACTCCAACGTTATATGAAAGATAGTTATGAAAGAGTCAATTTACCGCTCCACTGGACGACGGTCTCTTTTGTAAACATCTCCGTTGTTTCAACAATAATCGTGTTCATTATGGTAACATCGACACGGACGGCGACAATGGACGGTAATCATTTTGGATTAAACCTCTTTGTTTGAAACAAGCTTTGTCGCCAAAGTAATTTTACAACACGTAAATGTACCAATACTTTGGAGTGACAATGGCTTTTTGTTGATATATGAATAAAATGTTCTTAATGCCAATAAATTAACGATCACGTACATTTTTTTGCAAGAATAATTATCAATACTGCAAAAAATTACTAAGAATTACTTCTATAGATGTTAGATAGAAACGTTCAGATGGTCTAATTTGTTCTGTACTGTACTGTAGCCAGCCTTTTTAATTAACAACTGCAGGACGTAAGCCTACCCACAAAGGGTGATTGGGCCACCAAAACGCTGGCCCAGTGCAGGCTAGTGGATTCACATAAGCCATCGAATTTCTTCTACGGACGTATGCAGATTGCCTCACGATGTTTTCCTTCACCGAAAGGTGTTTAATTCCGTACATACATTCCAAAGAACTCATTGGTACGGGATCGGGATAAGAATCCACAACCTCACGTTTGTAAGGCGGATGTCACTACCATAGACCACCAAGGCTTTTAAAAAAAAAGGTGGTCTAAAGCATAGCATTAATGCTGGCCAGGGTCTACCTTACTGCTCTTTTACTTAAAAAGTTACTAATATACGATTGCTATTTTATGCGCTGGCTACATCTTCGCATACGGCCAACGCGTAGACTGCCTCTACGCATACAACCTCCAACTATCTCCTTACGTCTTGTTAGCAACATTTGCAACACCACAATACATTACACTAACACAAACCTAATTAAACCCACAGGTCAGATGGGTCGGCTGGACATCGGCGTAGAGACGCTACCGTGTACCCGCTACAACTCCGTGTGCCAAGCGAATATCATCCTTCTGCGGAGGCTGGAACCTGGCAGATATGTGGACTTCCGGCTCTCGGTCAGGAACACCAGAGGTCGCAGCTCGAGGGTGGCTTGCTCTATAACTGGAACCAATGCTACAACGCCGAGGGATACGATCTTTCCGCATAAGCCGAGCATTATCTTAGTGCCGGAAGTAAGTGCTAAGTATTTCTCATTATTTTACGTAGATATTGTTTTTGAGATAGTAATATAAGTTCAAACGTCGGAAGATATTGCTCTAATGATAAAGTGGAAGATAAATAAATATGTGTCAAAAAGTTTATTAGTTGAGATGATTTTGTTAGTGTTCCAAATTAAAATTCCTTTATAAAAGTTTTAGTCTCATACCTACTGCCTTTTTTATCATAAACGTCTTGCTAAGTGGCCTGCATGATCTGAAAACTGAACATTCTGACTAGAGTCAGAAGGTTGCTGCCAGAATTGCCTATGTCTGGAAATCTAAGGATCTATAAAAATAGGAGTTTTCTTTACACAATAATTACTAAATTTGGCCACCAAGTCATTCAGGAATTACTAAAAAATCTATATAAAAACGTACCACAAACCTTTCAAATCATTATTTTTCAATCTTGGCTTACTATTTTTTTTTTTTCAATCTTAAATCAAAATAATTCTTTGCCCAGTAAATGAAAATGACACACCACGAGCTCCCTAGATTAAGATCGAAATTGACCGATGCTTTTTACAAAACCGAACCGCTCTTAGCCTAATGATCCGTGCAAATCTCAGTTCCGTGCTACTGATAAATCGGAGATCTTACCTTTAAATATCGGCTCTCATCAGCACTTATTTTGAAGACTTGGTTCCTCTTCCAAGTATTTTCCGATTGCGTTTCAAGTAACTGCCGATTCGAATATAAAAATATTGCGTCTTGCTAAAATGAAAAGCAACTGACAAAAAAAATCACTTATTCGTAGATCTTATTCATCGATTTTTCAGTATAAAACAGCATGTCTCTCCATTTCGAAAAAAAAACATCGAATTGTCTACTTATGTACGTTTGATCGAATATATTGTACAGAGCTTGGTGTTACGCACAAAATGAAACGTTGCATTATGATTCGTTTCGAGCTTCAACCAAACGAGTTAATAGAGGGGCGGGTAGTTTTAGACTGAAATGTCTCTACCTACTTATCTTTCATTTTTAAAATAAAACATAGGAATTACTAACGTGAGTTTTTTGACTGTCCTTAACATGATTAGATTAACTTTGCATAAAAAATTCAAATGTAGAACCGCTCCAGTGCTTATTACCGTTCTGGAATAGCACTAATGTAACGTACTTACTATCTAGCTATCTAGGCAGTAAAAAGTACCTGCAAACTGTAGCAAAGTACACTTATGTACAGAAATAAATGAGACACCGGCAGATGTCTGTCCTGATGCGGGTGATTGATGATGATGACGACACGCGCTTCCCGTGCGGATATGGAATATGGGAATTAATACGCACTCTATTAAATGTGCACAATTTGTGCTCGTAAGAGTACTTCGAATGCTTCGGATGTTTTGGTCGCTACGCTATCAGGATACATAATAATCTGCAAGAACGTGTTTTGATACTTTTCATGATTGTAACAGTCTTTTATAATATTCTACTGATAAACACTGGCCTACTCGACACGATCAGGGCATAATCTACCATGCTGGCTCACTTAGTGTAGTTGCCGTTTGCAAGACATATCCTGACGTCATCGAATTTCTTTTCCCAACGTATGCATTTATGCAGGTTGCTACAGTACGAGTATAATATTCCTTCACTGAAAACTCATTAATCTGATTCTAGAATAAACATTGTACGTTATAACAATTTTAATAAGAGCGTCTTGCCGGTGACCTATTTTTAATTTTAAAACTTCTTTCCTTTACCTATTTTAAACTCTACTTATAGTGAGATATTTTGTAAAAACATACGACACTAAGGATTTTCTTCAAATCAAGTCTCAAGAATTTTTTGCAGCATGTTAACAAAGAATTCTTTGTACGTTTGTTTTGTACAGACATCTATACTACGCTCATGCTCATAGGTTTTTATACACAGATATGAATCAAAAACTTCTTCCATTTAAGGATTGACCTAAAATGAATTCTCTTTTCAGGATGCGAAGCGTGGGACCGATCTCGAGATAGTAATAGCAAGAAAGAATCCTCTCTCGCCTAAGCCGCTGGAATTGGAACTTTGGGTAAGCATCCATTTGCATTTAAGGTGGTAGAGGCATGACTGTACCGTACCGGCATTTTAATAGTCCACTGCTGACATAGGCCTACCCACGAAAGGTGAATGGGACCATATCCATCATGCTGGCCCAGTGCAGGTTGGAGCAGAATTTCTTCTACGGACGTATGCAGGTTTCCCATACGATGCTTTTCGTCACCGAAAAGCTCGTGGCGAGAAAACGAGGCACGAATATTTTTACGAAACTGCGAACCGCAAACATAGTTGTCTGTATTTTTTTAATCCTGTTACATTATTGTCACTTACTTTCAGATGTTTTTATTCTTTAGTTTGCTAGCCAATTCTACAGTGATGGTATTTCGTAGCTTTTTTTTTTTTTTTTAAATCCTTGGGAAAGTGCTTCAGTTATTCTTGTTATGTAGGTAAAGGTCAAGTCTGCAATTATATGTATTGTTTGTACTTGTACGTATAACGCCAGACTTAACTTTTAATTCATTATTTTCTGGTATCCGAGCCGTTGTATTGCGGTAAAATAAAAAAAATCATAAACATTTATACGCTTTACTTACGGCGACTTCAATTTAAAAAGTTCACAAATTTAAGAAATAAACTGGAAAACTTATTTCGTTCTGAGCCTATTTTCAGAAAGATTGATAGCACATTTGTCATATACCTAATGTGTCATATTCGTGATATTTTTATGAAAATCAAACGTTCTTACAACTTATACCAATTAATTTTTTTTACGCAAAAGTATGATTTTAGATTTTCTCTGGAGAGGTAGATTGTTTAATTATGAATAGTATTTAAATTGTACTATGTAAACGGGTCATCTTTGTTATAGGTACTCGGCGCGAACTGTGCCACCTTAAATTAAGATACGTACTGAAGATTAGGGTTCCCTAATGACGTTCTCATACGCCGCTGCGTGTTCTACACGGTTTTATTGTAACCACATAATGAAGTTGCGTCTTACCTTAATGGAGATCATTTTCACAGCAATATAGGTACTGACAGGGATACGCCTCCTGCAAACCTATTTTACAATCTAATATTGCTGAACATGGGAATTCGCCCGTATAATTTTGTAACATAAAATGAGAGATTGACAATGCAAAGTGCTGATTTCCTGGGGCAGAGCCGTTGCTAGAGCCAAATGTATTAAAATTGAATCTGTGTAATTAAAAGTAGGGCGAAAGCTTTGGTGTATTTATTTAGGTTTTAGTTTCTATGGTTGTATTCTTAATTTAGGAACAGAATGTCATTAGTCACAAACCAGGTTGCATAACAATTGAGACGGGTTTTTTTTTTTTTAAGAAGAATCAATCTCTTTACTAGAGTACTTAAGTAATGTACGAGCGCAACAAGCACCTCGTTTGTATATTAGATACTATTTATTGTATCCAGCACGAGCGCAGCTCCTCTTCTACTAAACGCGACCGTAAAATTGTTCAAATTATTAACACAAATACAGAAGAAAAAATAGGAAAAGTAATCGCTCCATGAAGTAATTAAGCGTGAGAGTAGCAAGTGCGAAGATTTAGAAACAATTTTGGTATAATTTTTTCACGAAGTTGTACGAAACGGCACATCGCCAGGTTTCATTTCTGGGTGTATACGAGGCAAAATAGCGCATTGGTTTTAAGGTATCGCATTTACCCTCAATGTGCTTCTTCCCTAAGTACGACCCAGTCCTGGGGTTTTTACTCTTACGTAACGATGGTTTTAGCGATAGTTCTGACCGTGTGAAAGATTCGGATCGCCTTAATTTACATAGGGCCTCGAATGGATTGAATCTACGAAATACCAGTGCTGTACTGACGTTTCGCAAGATCATTGTAACGGAATAATAAACACTGATACACCTACGTATAACTTGTTGCAAAATGGCAATAATAGAGACTGGTTCCATAAAAATTTTGCACTGAGCCCGAGGCTGTGTGTATTGTATAAATGCTGACAGTACCGTATATTAGATAGACAGGAGGTATCAGGGTGGGCAGTGCCAGAGCATTTGGTAATTCTGTTAAAAACTACTAATAGCTGAGACTGTTAATAGTTGAACTTCACAACCATCAATTAATAATATTTTTTTGGAAAAACTGGCAAAACTGCCTTCCGTCGTGTACAAAGTTCGAATATTTCGCTAGAATGGTTTCACTTGTAAAATTTAAATGAAACCACCTGGGGAGTATAAACTTTAGAACTAATTTTTTTTTTTCGATTCGTTTCACAATTCGTGAAATTATCGTTGAACATACACAAACAAAACTCAAACAGACGAACATAGAACCTACTCCTTTTTGGGAGTCGGTTAAAAAGCAACCAAAAAGCGATGTCATCCGTTAAGTATGTAACGTACATTAAAATTTAAATATGCGTGTATGTGACCAAACGTTGTATTCCGCGATATTTAGTTAGACGGAAATACTGACAAATAGAAAGAAAGATTGTAGAACCGCCACCTAAAGTAGGGACAAGATAATAGGTCACTTTTGACATTTCATTTTATGCAAAGAAAAATATACCTTGTACTAAAGGAATAAAACTCCAAGCCGTATTCGAGAACACTTATCGGTCGTCGTCAATATTGTTTTCATGAGTTTTATTCCTTTAGTGTAAGGTATATTTTTCTTTGCATTCATGAACTGTCAAAAGTGACCTATTAAAATGACTCCACTTTAGTAGAAATTTTATTCATCCTATCATCTATAGTTATTCGACAGCAGGTTTAAACAAAATAACAAAATAGTGCGATCTTTTACGTAAAGCCAGATTTTTCTCAGAGAATTCCGAGCCTGTAATGGCTAGACCTTTGTTCGACAGCATAAACACTGTCTGGCCAGTCCATCCGTGTCCTCATGGCGCAATTACCGATCATTATGAACACGTTAAGGCGTGCTGAGCAAAATTCTCACAGTAGAGCAGCGAGAAAAACAAGGAGCGGCCCTCAAAATCTCTGCCGATATTATTTGGTACCTCGTCGTCGCATTTTTACCGTTTTCCAATCCAATCTCTAAGTTTTTGTGTATGTTCATCGATATTTTCACCAATTGTGAACTGATACCAAAAAAAACTTTTTGTATCAAAAGGGTATGCTCTCGTATAAGGGATTCGTGCAAACTATTCAAATTCTTTACAGGGTGAAAGTCGATGGTGACATTTTTGCCAAAAATAATTTTCTTATTACATTGTGTTACATATATACATGTTAAATTCAGCATTTTTGCTATGAAAATCTAAAAAGGATTGTTTTAAAAGTAGGTATCGGAGTGCGTTTATTTATTTAAAAAAGCGTGGAAATTATATTTCCATTGCGTACCTAACAGGGAATGTTGCATGTCGACGTTTTTTAGGTTAGCTTATGAAATGCAGCCATATTGTGAGACGACTGCCGTTTGGTCCATGCGGTACCTTGTTCATATTTTAAATCCATATATTTTTATATATTATGTCTAAGCAGGAGAGCTTCAGAAAATGATCAGTCGAGCACCTGAGGTTGTACACTTAAAAGCTATTAAGTGCATCTTGTCATTATGAGCTATATTACGGCAAATTGCTTAATCTGCAGGGTACTCAGAATCAGCATCGTCTTTATTATTTCAGTCTTAGAATATTCCCGATCATAATAATATCATCATAAGGACGTCTATTGTTGCAGGGTATGCAAGATATACATGATCATTGTTTTTAAACCCCTTTTAAAGTTTAATACTGGTTGTAATCAGCTTGCAATCAGAGTCGTGATTTACACATTATCACATACTTTGTGGGTAAATAAATTTCTCGCGCACAACTTGAACAATTCTGCGTAACTTGTACCTTTTTACTGCCAATTCAGGATCAAATTCGAATATCAAACATTATAATTTGTTTGATATATTTATTTTTTCCTCAAAACTCGCAAATAGACCTAAATCGTACGTAACTATATACACGTCATAAATCTCTCCGTTATATCCAAATACCTACGATTCCAAGAATTTTGGATATATGCGTGATTTTTACAACTTTTCTTTACATTGTTCAGTCTTAACTATGAGAAACGATAATTATGTTAGAACATTTTCAAGGATATTGTGAAGTACACGACATGGTTTACTTCAGTTTAAAAGGTCATTGAAATATGTATGTTGGGGACACGTCAAATGACACACTCGTCGTAGTCAAGGTGAAACACATAAAAACATAAGTATGAAATGAAAATATTTATTGGCCTCAACCTCAATAAATTCAATTACGTTAGTTAGGTGACGCCATAGAAAAAATAATGATTACATATTTCTTATTTCAGTAGCTTTTGTACTATTTTGCTATGACACTATCGAAGTCTTAGGAAATCTCGTTCCTGATAGATTCGCGGCGGATATTTTTTGCTGTATTCTTGAAGTTTATTATTAAAATAAAGCATTTCTGAAAAAATAACACTCTACTAAAAAGAATGAAGTTACATTCTTTATAGTAGACAATCAAACTATCGACGAATTCGCTGCAGGATATAGGCCTACTCACGAAGGACGTTTGGGCCATAATTGATTGATTCACTTACGCTACGGAATTTCTTCTACGATTGTTTGCAGATTGTCTCATGATGTTTTCCTTCACCAAAAATTCAGTGATGTAAAAATCCAAACGTAAGTCCCAAAGAACTCCTTGGTACGGGACCTGGATTCAAATTCTCGACCTCATGATTGTAAGGCAAGCTTTACTGCTGCCAAGACACTATGACTAACAAAGAGTTGTAAAATTGTTTTACATTTTCACAGGGATCGCCGCTCTTCGCAATCAGGCAGCGGCGGGTGTCTGCAGAAAACACAGAGGGCACCATCTTCCTTGTCGGACCACTCGACTTTGAAGCTCAGTCGATGTACCACTTGACTTTGCTTGCTGTGGTGAGTTTTGGCTTTTTATGTGCCCTATCTATCAACCAAACTGTCGTAAGGTCTGGTTTAATTATATGGCTTAGCACCGTAATGTTCAATAGATTTTATTACATAAAACAAACATCATACAAGGTATTGCTGCAATGTGCTGCTATAAGTGCAGAAAGAAATTTGCTGAGATAGGGTTCTGTCCTAAATTGCTAAAATTTTTCTCCAATTCTTTTTCCAATCGCATACAATATGTTTATCATCTTGGATATCGATCTGTTCCCTATGTGACTCTTTCTGGAGTAAGTCAAGGAAGTACAACCGGACCGACCCAGTTCACGATTATGATAAACGATTTGCCGAATGTTGTGAGAACGGCTAAATGCTTGATGTTCGCGGACGATTTGAAGTTGTTCTTGGGCGTGGGTGGTCTTTCGGACTGTGAGGCGCTACAGCGTGATATAGACAGTGTCGTTAGGTGGAGTGAGCGGAATAAGTTGCAATTTAACATCTCTAAGTGTAAAATAATAACTTTCACTAGAACTCGCTCGCCTCACGACTATAGCTACAACGTGAATCGGGTTCCGCTTGAGCGCGTCACAGAGGTGCGAGACCTAGGCCTCACGCTCGACTCACAGCTCACATTTAATACTCACATTGTGGAGTTGTGCAAAAGAGCATACAAATCTCTGGGATTTGTGATGAGGCAGTCGGCCAGGTTCAATGACAAGGATGCCATACTGTCTCTTTTCTATGCTTTAGTGCGGAGCAAACTAGAATTTAATTCGTTAGTATGGGACCCTCACGAAAAGAAATATGTCCTTTTAATTGAGCGACTTCAAAGAAAATTTGCACGTTTTCTCTACAAGAAAATATATGGCTATTACCCTACATGGTCATATCCTTCTCTATTTGTCAGTGGAATGGTAGGTCTGAACACACTGGAGCTGAGACGGAAATGTGCGCTGATAGTCCATTACTATCTACTTATAAACGGTAGAATAGACAACCCCACGGCATTATCCCGGTTCGGGTTGTTCGTCCCGGAAGTAGAGTCCCGCGCGCGGTGGCGGCGGCGCGCGCGGCTGCCGGCGCTGCTGGCGCCGCTCGCGGCCCCCCGCACCAACACCGCGCGGTACGCGCCCACGAATCACGCACTCACACTTCTCAACGAACTAATTGCTCGCCAACCAAATACTGACTTGTTTTTTTCAAAAATTAGTGAAATAATTCAAAATTGTATTCTTTTCTTGCCTGAAATTTGTAATTATTCTTAAGTATTTAGATGTATTTAAGTTATGTCTAAGCTCAAAACGTTTTGGTTTTAGACTGTAAGTTTTTGATTGTTGAATTGAATAAAATAAAATAAAATAAAAAATAAAATATATATTCGACTTAGTTACAGCTGGTAGAAATCAAGATACTATAAAATACCCCGCTACATTGCAAAATATTGTCACAGAATTGTGACAGAACATAACACTCAAGAATATAACACATTTCAACAAACACCTTGCACAACGACCTTTCATATTTATAATACCTAGAGGCTATAAAATCTGGAATAATCCATACTACGGCCGCCTTACCCAAGATATAATATATGAAAAGTACCCAAGCACTTCCGGTTTTCTCTCAAGTAACTGCCTCTGTACCGCCCACGTGCTGAAATTCAATAGCTTCTTTATGTACTCCTTCGTTACAGTGGATATTAAACTAAAAAATTCCTTTAGAATTAGTAGAACAATTACTATTGCTATAATTAGTATCAAAATCTGTTGAAAAAAGCACCAATACATGGTGCTTTTTTTAACTTTCTCAAACAGAAAGTTTAAAAATAGCACCAATGAGATGAATTGCATGATAATAGACTACCATGGACGATCAAATAATTATGTACGAAAAAGAATACACAAATGAGTGTGAATGGTTACAGTGGTAGGGATGACTCAATGTATGGAACAACTGTTTGAAAGATAATATGTATGAGGAAACTAGAAGTGAATTCAGATTGTACTAATGATAGAAATGAATTTTAAAAGTATAGATAGATACAGTACTAAAAAAAGTCAAATAAAGTAAGACATGTTCGTGATCAGAACCTACCAAAAGAACATATGAGATCTTCGACTGATGATTAAATTGAGGCTTTTTACAGTGACTATTTTGAAGTGTTAATACCTTAAACAACCTTAATACAAATAACAATTTAAATCGTGTCACTGACACAAGTTAAGCATTGAGTCTCGCGCCCGTCGGCGTCTCAAAAGGGCTCAAAAAAGGAGTTCAAATAAGTCAGTCATAGTTAAAAGCATACTTGTGTCTGGAGGACTATTTGCCTTCGCACTTACGAGTACATGTGCTAGCAATTAAAATTGCTTTAAACGTTTATCACTGGCAAATGAACGAGAGGTGAGGCGGTGTTCTGATAGAGGACTAATTAAATATTGAGCGGTAGACATGTAATTTACCTGAAAGTAGTAGTATTTTATGTTTTAAATATAAGTCTGACCTTTTTACTTTCAGAACGGATAAATATATGAAAATAATAATAAAGCAATGGTCCTAGATACGGCACGCATTGCTGGCGTTGTTTGAACTTCGTTTTACTGCCGGCAGCAATCTAGGTTTACCGTGAAGATTCATAGTGGACATCCTATGGTGGATGGATAGACGGCCTATGGCAGTTTTTTTTTTGACCGACGAATCGAAGTAGGTACTCAATTCGACGCGTATATTTTTTTTGTTTGTTTTTATTTTTAACCACGCATAACTTTTTACATCGTGGTCCAATTTTGATAATATTGTTTTTATTGGAAAGAATATAGATACTTCGAAATTGGTCCCATTCAAATATTATTAAAATCGGATGAGCCATTTTTGATAAATCAACAACAATGTGAAAAATGTTACATCGATCCGTGCGAAATATTCGCGAATTCTGTACAAAGTTGAAGTCGGTCATGCTATTTTTTGCGAAAAATAAATATTATTTGTTTAAAAAACTATCATAGGTCATCTATATTTTTTTAAATATGTATCTATTATCATCCATCCATCCATAAGCCCTATAACGTCCAGTGGTGGACATAGACCTCTTCTATAGATTTCTATTAAAGCCGGTTGAAAACGATCCTGCGATCTTAGTTATATCGTCAGTCCATTGAGTCGATGGACGCTCTACGCTGCGCTTGCTGGTCCATATTCTTCATTCGAGAACTTTACGGCCCCATCGGCAAACCCTTCTTAGAACTATGTCTTGCTTGTGCCTGCTGCCATTTCAACTTGTTAATCCGCTGGGCTGTCGGTAGCTTTGGATCTTCTTTCCTGATTCAATCTCGCAGAAAAAGTCCGAGCATTGCCCTCTCCATGGCACATTGGGCTTTATCTATAGGTATAAAGTCTATTTAATAATAAATCATTAATTTTTACACCTCAACAGGATCCCTACGTAGAGCTCGGCAAGGACACCCGCAACATCGCTGGCATAGAAGTGGTGGTAGTAGTCCAGGACGTTCAAGACATGCCCCCAGTGTTCACGTCCGCTCCTCCCATAACCCACTTACCCAGCCAGGTGGCCCCGGGAGACATGGTGGTGAAGGTCCGAGCTGAAGATGGAGACAAGGGTGCGCCGCGGCAGATCAGATACGGCTTAGTGTCGGAGGGGAATCCGTTCACTCCGTTTTTCAACATCAATGAAACTACAGGTAAGATACCACTCTATTTTTAACTCCAACAAGTCAGTACTTGGATGGGTGACCGCGGGTGGCATTTTCCAACTGAGCGCTACCGTGGCTCGGATGCCACGTTAAATTGTAGGAACCGGTTGTTTCAACCGTTTAGCCATGTCAGAGGCCTTCAGGCGGCCTAAAAACCTAGCCACCCGGCCTATACGAACTTACTTACTTACTTACTTACTCCAACAAGGTCCCTCTTTATATTGCTAGGAACTTTGCTGGTTTAGGAGTAGTGGTAGTAGTCCAGAACGACCAGGACATGCTTTATGTGTTCACGTGTTCACTTGCTCTGCCAAGTGGCCCCAGAGAACATGGTGGTAAAGGTCCGGGCTGTTCACCCCTTTTTTTAACATCAACGAAACTACAGGTAAGATACTACTATGTCTTTGTTAACTCTAGATGCGTTCGCGTTTGACCACACTTTATCTTATTCGGTCTAGAATACAGCAGGTACCTTACTATTCATGATTTGATAATATTCAAAACATACATAATACTTATTGCAGGTTTGCTATTTTTATTTATGAGATGAGAAAGAAGGGACTATAATTTGACCGCATTCGGTGATCTTTCTCAAGTTGATGCGAGTGCTAGCGTGCACGTATACGTCAGTGCATACCCGTTATGAAATAAAGTATTAAAATGAATGAAAACCACTTTAGTTTCCAGAACAAAATGAAAAAGAAGGGGTGTTTTACAGTGTGGTGGATATTTTTAGGTGTGTCTTAAACTTCAACAAAGAGCCTGTTTGCTGTTAGACAAGATGGCTTTCTTCCTATACCATCTATAGGTATAAATGACTACATGTATCGTGTTAATCAATTTTTTATTTAACCCTTAGATAAGATTACGCTGTTACGCTAAAATGTTATGATTTGGATGTTTAATGATATCTTAACTCTAAAACCTTAATAACAATACTAAATTAAACTTAACATCATCTCTCCAGTTCTGCATTTCCATTACCTTCCCGTACTCCGTTCTGTAAACAAGCCTTTAATAAACAAAGGCCATTCACCATTTAAGACCTCACAAAACTCTAGCACAAATATAGCACCCACAAAAATAATCTAACCGCTCATCTAAATAAGCTGTATTGGGGTCAGCCCAACGTGGCTCAAACATGGACCAAACCCTTGACAATAAATAGGTCGGCACTCGGAGCTCAACATTTTAAATTATGCTGCTCATACCGTACGTTATTACAAAGCCTCGTCTACACTGGGCAACATTTGATCCGTAGGTAACATTAAGCACAACCTTGTCGTGTTACATGTCCCGCGGTAACGCGGCACTGGCTGTCCAAATGTGACCAGTCAGTGACCGGCTCAGCCGATTTTGAAAAAACTTAAATGGGACCATTTTGAAAGTACATTCTATCAAACCAAAAAAGAATTTTTAAATCGGTTCCCAATTGGCGAAAATTTCGATGAACATACACAAAAAAAAAACAAATTAATACATACAGACGAACATGGTGTAAACTTACTTATATAGACTTCCTATTTGGAAGTCGGTAAAAAAGCCTCGCGTCGTGTTGCGCGCCATCTCGCAACGTTACGCGTTGTTGTGTAACGTTGCCAATGTTGCTGAAAGGCACGTGTTGCGCGACATTTGTTGCCTAGTGAAGATGACGCCTAAGGTTCCGGCGAAAAGTCCATTCGGCAAATCCTGGCAGGGATTTACTCGGGCGAAACTCGAATAAGGGCAAACATTTACACTTGCCGGATATTACAAGTAGAAGGTGCATTTTGTTACATGTTAGATTTTGTAAAATTATTGGAGGCAAACCACTATTTCATGTAAGTGTCGAGTAAGGCACATTGTTTTTTTGAGCACGATGCATGCTTACAAATATAAGTTCTTACCCTCTTTACAAAATTTAGTTATGTGTTACGTTTATTTTCTCATACATTTGGGATGGCGAAGCAAATATATACAATTTAGATACTTTGTTGTCGACGGGGAAATACATTTTGCACCTAGTTGCCTTGGAGTACAATACATCCTGATTATTATATCAAGGAGTATTTAAGTAGTACTTTCGTGACCTGCTTTTGTGCTAGTCGGACGGCCCAGATATGTCTCTCTTTCTTTCCCACAATCTTTTTTCATGATAATGTTATCATCATTATCATCATCTTAATGTGGACTTGTGAATACTCTATGGTCATTTGGTCAATACCAACTCAAGGCCTCAATTTTGTCCACCCCAAGCCCACCAACACATTTCTTTCCTCTCTTGTCACAAATAAAAGATACTTCTATTGGGTTCTATTACCTCGGAACTAGGACTCAAATTACATTTATTCCAATACCTACTAACATGCAAAATTGTAGCAGGCACGTTGTTAGCCGGTCAGCGCCTTCTTAACGAGCAGAAGTTCCGTTTTGACATGAAATGGTTTCTTCCAAGTAATTTATTGGCCATAAGCTTTGCATGCCTACAAGCCAACAACTATATACTACTTAATTGAGATTTATACGCTATTAAAAAAAAAAATTACGTTGGGTTAGTAAAAGTATTTATGGACATTCTTAACAAGTTGTTTGCCTCACACTCTGACCTCTCAATACCCATGTCTTCATAATCTCTCTCGCTTCGTTTTGTGTAATACCACTTATGAACGAAACCTCAAAATCTTTCAGATGAGTTGATAGATGAAAATGAAGTAATTGGTCAAGTGCGAGTTGGACTCGCGCACGATCTTAAATATATTTTTTTCTATTAGTATTAAAATTTGGTGTTATAGCGCCAACAAAAATACGTCATCAGTGAAAATTTCAACGTTCTAGCTATTACGGTTCATGAGATACATCCCGGTGACAGACAGCCAGACAGACGGACAGCGGAGTCCTAGTAATAGGGTCCACACAACAAAATAATGACGGCTTCATCTCTAGATGACTGACACGTTCCGTGCTGATATACTCATTATTATGACTAACTTTAAATAACAATGAAAGCAATCCTAAAATCACGAAATAAATATCAGCTGTTCCATCCAAAAGCTTTGTTCAATGAATTATGACAATTCATGTCTACAAAATCACCACGTACATAACCTTGTCTTTGTACCAAAATAAACCGGTAAGTAGGGAAGTAGGTAAGCACCGCAAAATTATTTAACATTTTTAATTCGATACCATCGTCTACCGTCCGGCGCCTTCCGTGGGATATCCCACTTCCTTATCGCCACTCCCACTTGCCCCACTTGCCCTACTTGCCCCAGCTGCCCCATTGCCCCGCCTCATGCCTCGCGTGACCCCAACACTATCAGATTTACTTTACACTCATTTCTACCAAAACTTTCTACCAACTTTAATAAACTTTCGTCATTTAACAAAGATAATTAGTAAGAACTAGGTCATATTTTGCTACAAAAAAATGCATGATAAAACTACTTTTTATACTAAAAGTTTACAAATTGCAGCGGCAAAAGTTTAAACTTTTCAAATTACAACTTACTAAGAAAAACTTATACTTAAAAGAAAAAAACAATCGTTGGGAAATGACCAAACCTTCATCAAAATATGCGTTCAAGCTGTAGTAGGAAATTTAATGAATAATTATGACAAGTTAATAGCTACGTAGGTAGACTAGTGAGTCAGTACAAAATGAGATAAAAAAGCTAAAAGTCAAAAGTGCATTTTTGTGATAATATGTTTTTTTAGCAATTACAATTATTTTAAGCATTTTACATTACAAAGCTACTAATGCCCATAAGTGCGATCCGATTGCCACAATCTGAGAACACTTCTACAAATAAAAATAATTTCATTCGAGCTCCAGTTTATCCAGTTTTAATATTAACACATTCTCACTCCATGTACATGTTTTAATTAGCATTTATCATTTGTTGCTATTAATCATTCCATTTTACTACTGACAAATTGAAAGGCGGCAGTAATAAAACAACAGTTGTTACAGTTTCCAATATACGAGTAACTAGTTACATAACTACATGACTTACATGAACCAAAATTAATATTGTACAAACTTAGGTCGTTTATATCAGCCGACAATTCATGGCCCAGATTTTATTAGTCTTATGAGAATAGGGTTGCCATCTCTATTTTATTATGAGAATAGGGTTGCATTTTTGCAACCAAGACAAGACGCATGGAAACCCCTGATTTTAGAGCCAGGGGCATCATTTTTGAACTTCAGCACGGTTTGGTCGTATATGGAGCACTTGCAACTTTCATAGACAATATAGAATGTTTTCATACAATCTGTCAAAGTTTCGTATACGTTCCGAGGCGTTCGAAATTCGAAAATAGTTGCTCCTGAACCCGGGCATGTCAACAGGTTTTTTTAAGCCGCGGCGTGCACAGTGCCTCTCTTGTGTTGTGCCCAAGATTTTAAAGTTAAAACCCGGACTAGAAATGAAGCTCCGCCCGAACGCTCTCCGGATGCCCTCGTAAACTAGGCAAATTCAGGGAAACCCGGACGAATGCCAACCCTATGAGAACAAAGCAGTTCTGAGTTCACTTATTAGTTGAGTAAAGCGGGAAGGCATTTTGAAAGGTAACGTACCTACAAGGTGGTCCAAAATCCCGGTGCGGTTCACGAGGTTCGGAATGGAAAGTTGCTGCCACGATAGAAATAATTTAAAACACTACTTCATTACATGTGAACCTTTTTAGAATAAACTAAGCTATTTAACATCACAATGTATTTTTTTTTTCAGTTACATAATAGTTGTAAATCCAAGGACGTAAAAATATTTATGAAAACTGTTCATAATCAATCATACCCTTGTTAATGTAACTACATAGTCTATTAACAAAACAGATCAAATTTTTACTAAGCTAGATTAATCAGGTCTGGAATACCTATGGCATAGGTATGTTAGGTCTATAGTTATAATCTCCGATTTCTAATCTCCGACCTTTTTATCAACGAACATCTTATTTACAATTTTGTTGAATTTCCACCATTCCACCATTTTCTCAAAGCTATTTCTTTTTTTCAAGGTATTTTTTTTGTGGACAAATTTAAAAATCTGGTGATTCCAAGGAATTCAAAGTCGATTCTCAGTCAATTCAATTATCATCGTTTTACTGCAGAAGAACGGCGCGTCTTGAATGATTGGCCCACTTGAGGTATATATTTGGCAGAATCATAATTACAACATAATTAAACGCCAAAATATCAAACACAGGCCTTCAAACACTCTGTACAGCTGAGTTTTCCGTTTAATAGTGCGTGTTTGGCCGCTAACAGCGCAGCAAACACGACGGGCCCTAACTGGGCTCATTCTGTTCAACGCGCACATAATGGCTCATTAGACCTTACTGGAGCCGCCGTCGGACCAACATCTATTGTTTGTAAAGCTCCGCGTTACTTCATAATAAAGGAAGACCTTTGAATGCCTGCGAGCTAGACAGTACCCAGTAGCATCTATGCTTACTCTCTGCTAACTATCAATTAGCAGATTCAAATGAAAGATTTCATAAAATAAAGGAAAACCCTTGCTTAGCCCTATATCAATAGATTATAATACTCCGCGTTACTTAATAATAAAGGCTCTTGAACGCCTGCGATCTATGGAGTACCCAGTAGCTTCTATGATATGATATGCTTACTCTGTGCTAACCATCAATTAAATATAAATATTTAAATTTAAAAGCTCTGCGTTGTTTCATAATAAAAGCTCTTGAGGTACTTTAACTATTTATTGGCAGATTTAAAAAAAGATTTAAAAAAAAGGAAAGACGTCATCTTCTTTACGAAACGTCTATTAATATCCTCAATAATTATTAGCAACTATGTATCTGCTAACTTTAGTAGATTAGAAATTTAAAAATTTAAGAAAATAAGAAAAACAACTTTTGCTTGTAAAGTGCGAAAGATCTTTCTTTGATAGCCCAGAAACAAAGTATGTAATAGCTTCTATGATCTATGAACTCGCTTGGTCATTAACAGATAACTATAGCAGAGCAGAAATGAAAGATTTTACACAACAAAGGGCTGACCTTTTTCGGGAAATTCTAGAGTGCCTTATGTGCCTCTTCTTTGTTTTGAGGTATTATGGCAGTAATATCTAACTTTTGTTATGACTCGGGTTTAAATAGCCTAAAACGCTGAAACTATTTTAGACTAGGTACATTACTTACTTCTATTTGTCTCTCGCGACAGTACTTTATAGATATTATGGTATATACCACTACTTTTTATGAACATCTAAAAAAAAATTGGGGGTATCAGTGCACGATACTAAACATATATATGCAATAAAAAGTTAATAAATCAATAGTTAATAAATCAAGTTTTTTTTTTTAAATTATTTGCTAGCCATGTTGCAAGACTTGTAGGTAATAAAATTGTGGGCGGGCTTTTGCGAGCGAGAGAGCTAGCAAAGGGAATGAATGCAATAGCTGAACATGAATGAAATTGACATTATGTGCATAATTTTAGTCTAATTTTCGGATAAAATAAAACCTAAATAAATAGGCTACCTAAGATCTTTTTTAAATTTTAACTGTACACATATGTTTTACATCGTGTACTGATACCTACATTTTTTTTTAGATGTTCATAAAAAGTAGTGGTGTATATCATACTGTTAAAGTTGGCTAGTAGTACCTACTTAGAAATAAGTATTTGCGATGCTGGTGTCCCTATTTCTTTGTGTTGTTAACAAGCTTTCAGAAATGTTTATAAATGTTTGCTTGTCGTGACGCCGGACCAAAAAGCTGGCGTTTATTTGGCTCGTTGCCATTCAGCATGGTAAATTGGTAATGCTATTGCTAGTTGGAGCATGCTCTATGCTCAGCATGTTGGCTTATAATCTCTTATCTCTAGACCCTCATTGGTCTGTTAATTATCCAATTACTTTTCTGGTGCTAGTTTAATGAGTCATACTATTTTGTTTAACTGTAGTTAATTTTTTTTATTGGAAGTTCGTAAACAGGCCTGAATCTTACACAGGTGAAGTAACACATTATTTTCTTATTTACAAGCATAAAGGCTTAAAAACGAACCTAACTTACACAGTGAAATTAATAAATACAATCCTGTTTTTCAAAAAATAGAACAAAATTTTAAAAGAACGAATAATAATACCTAACTATAAATGTTACTCGGAAAAAATAAAATCCTTCCTGACAGAATAAATCCATTAAAACAAAACGAAATAAAAAAACATTAATCAATTTCAATCTGTCTCAGTAAATTAATAAATGCACTTGCTCATTAATCAATGTAGGTATATAAATCAGCTACATGATCATTTACCAAATATTACCAGACGTTCAGCAGCTTCAAGACAAGCAAAGTCGAGCAAACTTATTCTCATTATAGCAAGAACTATCACTTGGCAATTTACCGCATAAATCAGAACACCTTACGGGGTTGTGAATAGAATACGGGATTCAATTAAGCTGGTACTCGTAGTGTTCGATATTCAATGCCGAGAGACCGGGAGCAGGTACTTAGGTACCAAGTTATGAAGGAAGCGGAATCGTAAATTTTCTAGGTGACCGCCATCTTGGCTGCCGTCTTTTATTAGTTCTCGTACACAATTTATTTGGTCCTGTTGTGGTCGTAAATTAGAGAATAGGGTATTCCAGGTTTTGGCAACACTAAAAAGGGGAACAACCGTCGAATGTGTCAATCCAAAAACGTCTTAAAATAAAAGGAACACGTTGGGTGCGAGCCGCTTCCAACTGGTTTTGTCGGAAATCTACCGAGGAGGCCTATGTAGCCGTCCTATTATGATGCGAATAATATAAATATAGTTTAAAAAACTAAAAAAAACACGCTCATCAGACCTTGAAACCTAATTGTGGTCAAAGTTCATTACAAGACTTTTCTAAGAAATCCAAAACAGCTATGATACGATTATCCATCGTGAAGTTCCAGTTCATATCTTCCGGTTCCATCATCATATCAGTTCGACAGTACCATATTATTGTATTGTCATCAGAACTACATACAGCTGCTGAGCTGCCAATTTTCATTACGCTACGACCCTTGGAAAGTGGTAAATTAAGTTCTTAACTTCCATTACATAGTTACGTCCAGGTCAACCTAAAAAAGCGTATTAAAAATGTCTTTAGAGGCAAAATTTGAAAGGTTATTCAAACCCTGAAATATTAAAAAAAAAAAAAAAACCTGTAATTCCATTCCTGTTTATTAACGATTGACAAAAATGCAACAGTGTAACCATGTAGGTATACTGGCCACATTGTGAAAAGTTGTTCATTGATGAGTAGGTTCTAATACCTTCTATCAGCTTAGTAAATGGCTGATGTGGAAACTAAACATTAGCAACCCTGTATCTCATAGATACGAGCTTAAAAATTGGTCCTTCAATACTTTGGCATAAATCTTTGCCAACAAAAACAGATAAGTACTTAATTATCTTAAGAAATCATCAAGTTGTTCCGTACCGCATTTCTTGTAGTGAACATAAAGGCTCATTGTTCCCCAGTTTAACTAGAGATTCATGACAGCAGAAGGTTTCTAGTAATTTAATTTTAATTTATACCATGAATGAATAATGGTCCTGCGTAAAAGCCAGGCTTTGCCTATTAAACAGAGAGAAATGAATAAAAGACGCAATCAATTCAGTTCATTAGGAAGACCATACAACCTTCGACACAGGTTGATTCTTTAGACTAGGCTGGGCTTTATAATCTAGGGCATAAGAGTTAGTATTTGGTAGTTTTCGTGGTAAAGGATGCGGAAGGGTGTACTGGTCCATTCATTTGTTCGTAGTGATTGCACGGCACGACATGGGATCAGGCGATGGGACCTTTTAATATTGATCAATTGATTTCGAGCAAAGATTTCTCTAGCGATAAGTAATTATGATTGTTCTAGGATTGAGCAATCTATTTTACTTTGTACTATTGTTAATTAATAAAGTTAGGATTTCAGTATTTTCAATGCCCTAAATAAGTTAAGTAGTTAGGTAACCAACCATTTATATCCTCAATTAAAAAAAAATATAGCATTTCATTTAGGATTAGAATTAGATGAAAAATTATCTATAAACAGGTACCTACGGAAAATTTTAGGACTTCATTACTTTCTTACTCTCGGATAAAATATATTTTCATCAGGAAAAACGAACTCTTTGGCCCTCTGCTGGAAATATCACGAATTATCTTCTGAAACTAACACTAACGTGTGACAGCAACATTTTGTTCTATATAAACCGAACTCGTACTAGCAGTATCAAAGATTGTCAACAGATGGCGTTGTAATAAATTTTAGTTTACTTTCACGCGGTCCCTATTTTATGCAGATTTATTGGAAAAGTACGCTTGTAATCCAATACCTACCTTTTAGTAGTTGTAAGTAGCCGAAGTGTACTGAACGTGTTTGGTAGGTATCACAGTATTAGAACATTTGATAACGATGTACGCTGATCAAATCCCTGGCGCGTAAAAACTTAGAGTGCTGCTTTTCAAAGTGCAAACTTAGGTACAGAAGTTTCAGAGGCAATTGACCATCATTATGAACCAGTCTTACCAAGTCAAAAGATATGCTTAGTAAATCCAGTTCAAGCACCAACCTAACTACCAAACTTAAATGTTAAATAGGTTACCTACATTATCTCCTTTCACTTTTCCAGGAGAGGTGACGTTAGAGCGTCCGATCGAGGAAATCTCAGCCATATCGCATGCCGGCGCGCCCATACTCCTCACAGTTGTAGCTGAAGAGGTCAGGCTGTCCAGGGAAGAGCCAGAAGCCATGTCTTCTACCGTGCAGCTCGCGTTCATCCTGCCTGAAAGGGAGAACTCTCCGCCGTACTTTGAGAATCAGTTGTGAGTACCAACTTATTAGATATTCTCGACACGAGACATGACGTTAGAAGTACATATGAATACGTCCATATTCCCCACGGGACTTGCAATTCAGTAGCTCGATCTGTAAAATAAAAATAGAAATTACATGAAAATACATTTGCATAAGAATAAAAACTTTAATGTAAGGAATAGATAGGATATCTCAAGATTTTATTGTAACTTAGACATAATACTTAGACATTATTTCTGTTGGAAGAAATGATGACAGTTTTGATATTCACCATGCCTTAATAATAACATTAACCAAGGATCATACTAATCGTTGATCCGCTAATATTTTAGCTGTTTTTGACAGGTTTTAAACGTATTAAATCGAGAATAAAACCAAATACTTAAACAAATATAAAAATCATCTAAATATTTTTTTCTTTCTTTCCAGCTACATCACATACTTAGATGAGAACGCTCCTCAAGGCACAGCCCTAATGTTCTCGGACCCCTACATCCCCCAAGTGAATGACAATGATGCTGGGAAGAACGGAGTCTTCTCGCTAACTCTGGTGGGGAACAATGGCACCTTCGAGATCTCACCGGCGGTGGCTGAGAGACACGCGCAGTTTATCGTCAAAGTGAGAGATAATACTATGCTGGATTTCGAGGCGAGGAAGTCTGTGGTATTTCAGGTAAGATCAATAAAATACAATACACAAGACGTAATTCTAAACAATGCACATCACATATCAGGGTATCAATGTACATATTTAGCCAGAGTTCATGGCACTGACTGTTATCACCAACTTTTGAGGTCAAACCAGAAATAATACCAAATAAAGTACACTTCAGGGTCGCTACATAGTAAATTCGATCCTAACGATAAGTAGGTACAATTATATCCCAGAATATTTCCATCGCTCGTCTAGGGATACGCTTCGTAGACAAATAAGTAAATTGTAAGAAAAGACGTCTGCTACATGTTCAATACAATAAACGTATCTTTTTTTCAGATTGTTGCTCAAGAGCTCGGACCAGCAACTAATCTCTCGGCCACCGCTAACGTCACAGTTTATCTCAACGATGTAAACGATAATCCTCCAATATTCCTAGCTCAATCTTATGAAGAAGAACTTGCAGAGAATGTCACAGCAGGCACCAGAGTCGTGCAAGTAGCTGCAGACGACGTAGATACTGGATCATTTGGGAAAATCCAATTCACAGCCATATTAGGATACCTGAACACATCCTTACATTTAGACCCTCAAACGGGGGTTATAACAGTTGCAACGAATAATCACGGCTTCGATCGTGAAGCGATGCCAGACTTGCATTTTTTAGTAGAGGCTAGAGATAATGACGGAGTAGGTTTAAGAGTAACAGTGCCATTAATTATTAAGTTACTAGATGTAAATGATAACCCACCAGAATTTGAGAGGACGTTATATGAATTCGTACTCTCGCCAAGTTTGAATAATTTTACATCATCAGCATTTGTCAAGGCAGTTGATAAAGATGCTGAACCACCCAATAATGTAGTCAAATATGAGATTATTCAAGGAAATGCAGACGGAAAGTTTGCCATCAATGAGGAAACAGGTAAAAAACGCTACCAAATTAAACTACGATAATATTTATGGCAATCAACAAGGAAATAACGATAACCTTTCTATTTTCAGGAGAACTGTATCTTTTAGAAGCATTGAAAAGAACAAAGAAACAAAACGTTCACAGACAAAAACGTCAATCTTCTGAAGACGATGGTGATAGCGAAGTTTTTATGCTGACAATTAGAGCTTACGATCTTGGTGTACCAAGATTATTCTCTACAACGACTGTGAAGATTTATCCGCCAGAAAGTAAAACTAGGACTATGTCATTCATAGTGCCTGGTGCTAACCCAGATAGAAGAAAGTTAGAAGAAGTTCTGAGTACGCTTTCCGGAGGGCAAGTGACTATAGTTGACATCAAACCTTATAAAGGAAGTGGTGTAACAGATTTAAGTGGCCAAGAGTCTAGTCAAGAAAAGTAAGTTATGACTGCATTCTAAGAAAATTACCACTACTGTTTTTTGGTTATTGAAATTTAGTTATTGCCATAGCTAAATAAATATTCCGTTTATAGCCTTTCTTTACCACTGATTATCATGAACTTTAGAACTCTAAACGAAGCTTAGCTTGTGTCTTACAAATCCGTTTTCCTTATAAAAGATAAAAAGTTTAAAAATCATATGGAATAACGTTTATCACGGCTGCTAAAAAACAGATGTACAGTAAAAGTTTTGTTATATCAATATTTTTATTCTGATGATACATTTCTGCAAAAATGTTTTTGTGTTTAACAAATATTTTTTTTTATTTTAGGAGTGAAGTCATAGCTGTGGTGAGGCTCTCAGGCAACAATGCTATCAATGTAGCCAAGTTACAAGAGCAGCTTGCTAAGAATGCCACAATATATACCACTAGTACAGGAATCAACAGTGGAGCAGGAGTAAATCAAAATGCTGGATCTGGACACAAAGAACAGACTTCTAGCGATGAAAATAGTGACTCTGTAAGTTTGCTAAAACTCCAAAACAGTGACATAAGTATTATTTTTCCTTGATTCATGTGATAATAAAAATTTATATCTTATTCTAGGGTCTCTACAAAGCAGAGAGTCGGTTGCTATTTTGGTTACTTATCTTGTTGGCAATAATAGTAGCTTTAGTGTTACTATTACTAATATGCTGTTGCATATGTGAAGGATGTCCTCTTTACATGCCACCTCGGTAAATATATTTTTATTAAGTTTTCATTTATCCACTAGCTAACAATATTATTTTATTTAAATTGTTTTTTTTTTTTCATTATGGGGCTAACAAGTACTTCTTTTGTCTAACAGCCTAAAGTACACCAACTAATTCCAGTATTCACACCAGCTTTTGCCACACTGTAGGTATATATTATATCACTCGTTTTTAGTTTTAGGTTGCTTTATTCAATCGTCTCACATGTTTTATTTTCAAAGTGTTCTGGCCTTCTGTAGATTTAGAGATTTGCATGGCATCACTTGCTTGAATGTTACATTTGTGTTGTAAATGTTAGACTTATAACAGAACAGCTAGGTACATAGAAATTCATTAATAAATTCTAGGAAAAGAGTGATACGTGTCAACTCCACAGAGGACGACGTGCGATTAGTGGTACGCGACAAGGGACTTGGGAGAGAAAACAAGTCGACGCAAAATATACAAAATAAGTCAATACAGTCTAACGAATGGAGGGCGAGAGAAGCGTGGAGCGCTGAACAAGCAGATTTGAGGACAAAACCAACGCAATGGAAATTTAACAAAAGAAATCAAAGATCCAAAGAAGCGTCTAAACCAGCTTCAACCCCGGGAGATATAAGACAAGAATTTGTACAAACAGCTGCCGACAATGATTATAGAGACAATAGACAGTCTTTCAGACAAAGGTAATATTAAACGCATTTGAATACAAAACTAAAATGGGGCTTGACGCGTCATAAGCTTGATAACTACTAAAATTCAATATTTTGTACTGTATTTAATTTTATACGGCAAAAATGATTCATATCTATACAAATATAATAAAGAGGAAAGATGTGATTTTTTGTTTGTTTGCATTGAATAGGCTCCGAAACTACTGAACCGATTTGAAAAATTCTTTCACTGTTGGGAAGCTACACAATCCTCAGGTGTCATAGGCTACGTTATATTTAAGAAAATAGAGAGGCTGCTAGTTTACTAATATAAAGTTCCATCCAAAGGTTGCCTGGCAGAAAACGCCTACGTTATAGTTTCAATGTTCTTGTTATCTGTGTTACTTGTGCTCTTTGTGTTAACAATAAAGAATATCTATCTATATCTACCCCAAACTACTATAATAATTGCTATCTGAAATTAAATATATATCGTTATGGTGCATGTAGTACAAACTTTTAAGTAATATCGGCTATTTTATTTTTTCAGAGATGGGCCAAACATCATTTATACAAAAGAAATGCAACTACAAGAAGCATTTGCAAACAAGCACAAAGAATACATCGATGATTTAGAAAACGGATACGACAGGATAGCCACTTTGCACTACAATAGAAGAGAGCACGACAATGACTCGATACGAAGGCACGAAATTGACCGAGGATCCGACGTTGGAGTTTTCCACAAGTCTGACGAGAAACCCGATAACAAATCTCGAGATGCCCAAGACAACACAAACGCTCCAACTTCTCTTGGCAGGGACCAGTTTTTCATAAAAGAAGGCAATACAGAAATTTTAAGACTTGTAACAAGAGGAAATAATGAGGAAGAAAGATACGTCAATCTTCCGATCCATCAACAGCGACCAGTAACTATAATTCCCCATACTCAATACGTCGTTGTAGATAGCGGAAAAGACCTTCTTATGGAAAGATTTATCAGAGAACAGGGAGAAGAAGCCAAAAACATACGAGAGAGAATGGGCAAGGTTACAACAGATTTAGATAACATATCTGGAAAAGATGGTAAAAGTTATGAGCAAAGGTCTCACGTTGGAAGTGACGTAATGCAAAATCAGTATCGTGATTACACAAACCTTCCACCAGAAGTTCCAGGTACTGTGCCTTTAAAAGCTGAATTACTGCAAACAGCATTATTAGAAATGCAAAATAAGTCTTCGATTAACCAAGAACTTTTGGAATCCTCTCTCAGGAAGCAAAATGAACTGTTGCATCAAATTCTTATAGAACGTGAACGAATGATACAAAATCAAGAAACAGCTTCCCAAATAGAAATCAAGATGGAAACTCAGAGTTTGCCTGGTCATTCAGTGATAGCTACGCAAACAGAATGCCACATCGGAACTCAAACAGAGCCCCAGCTATTAAAACCATCTCGACGAAAAGCTAGAAGTGACAACGATTCGTATAGTGAAGATGATTCCCAAATAATGATTGAAGATGATGAAACTAAAAAAACGGTATGGATAAAAAGAAAAAAGCCCAAGAAAAAAATCAAGTATAAAGACCCCAGACGAAGTATACGAGCTTATGATTTAAAAAGAAAAATTAAGACGCCAATTCTCGAAGAAAGCGAAATTTCACCGTCTTTAGAAAGTGAAAAATATGTTAAGGTTAGTAAAACTAACGAAAGAGAAGAACATGTTAAGAATTACGGTGACAGAACTAAAAGTGTAGTTACTACATCGAAAAATGAGACAGTAAGTTCAACTCAAGTAAAACTTTCCGCAAGGGAAAAGAAGGCAAGGCAACGAATTCTAATGGAAATCTCTGATTCTTTGGAAGAAAAAATTGAATCAGATATAAGTGATAAGCGATTACGATTGAAGAGACAATCGCCCGTGGCTATAGAAGAGGCAACGTCGAAACCAGCACTAGAACATGATAGTAGTAAAGAAAGCAAAAGCCAAAGTAGTTCTGCTTCAGGTAAAAATGATCGTAACTTAGTATTTTCTAGACAAGGTTCATCAACAGAGGCTAGAGAGGAAGCTGAATTGCTGAAACTTAAATCCCCTGACATTGATGAACAAAGAAACAAAAAAGAAGTTTCTAGTAGTAATGAATCAAGCAAAAAGAAAACTAATGAGACGGAATCTGTAAAATCAGACACTAAACCTTCTCAAAAAAGCTTACCCCGCTACATGCAATGGTACGGCAAAAAATCTGCAGCCCCATCAAAACAGCCAGCATCTGAAAAAGTAGTCCCGAGTAAACCCAAAAGAGGTTCTAAATCCAAAAACGACGAAGATAAAATAGGTCGGTACGGCAAAATAATGACAAAAGAAAATCAAGATTCTGAGGCAAAAAAAAACTTCAAAGGAAAAGAAAATGAATTTATTCACCCGCGTTTGCTGAAAGAAGAAAAAGTGACTCCGGTGCCTGAAGGTCCACTTCCTGATGTGCATCCTTTGCTACAGCATTCTGAGCATAGATACGAACATAATTATGAAAATCAGAATCCTCTATGCTATATTCAGCCAACTCATATTCCGAAATACTTAGGTCAGCCCAATGCGCCCTTACCTAGAAGGCAATCAGATCAGCCTATATACGTTAATCAAGGCGATGTAAAAAATAAGGAGAAGCAAGAAATTTCAGAGAGTGCTCTAACCCATAGTATATCTATTTCTACAAGTTACGAAGAAGAAATAAAGAATGCCCCAGAAGTCCACGTATCCAAGATTAATATTGGTGGTGATACTGATGTAAGTCATAGAATAACATCTAAGTTAGATGACAATGATTCTGGAATTGCCATGAACACTTTAGTTCAGCAAACTGGTAATGTTAAGAGGTTACCAATAACAGAGAAGAAAAGCGTATTCAAAATTGCTTACGACGACGTTCAAACTAAGCAATTAAGACCGGACAGTAGTTCTACTTCTTATTAATCATTATTATTTTAATAATTACGATAATTACGAGTGCCTTATTATGTGTAACCAAAAGAGTATTATTATTATGTAAATTCAGTGCGTTATTAATTTGAAGTAATAAGACTTGTGACATCCGTCCTATATTTTGTAAATAAATAGTTACGATAAAATTAAATATGATCAACTGCCTTATTTTAATGACTGGTTTAATATTATCAATTAATTTTATTGTAATTTAGAATAGAATAAATTTTAACGTGTAAATATAACAAAATGACGTCGCATGTTGAAAGTATTACGGTTTTAATAATTATTATTTAAATTATATTATTATTTTGATAAGCTTTAATAATACTCCATGTAAATATGTAATTAGAGTTTAAGTACCTACAATTATTTCTGTAATACTCTACGATACAATTATTAAAAAGTTCGCTGAAACAACAGTGTTCAATTATATATTTGTTAAAAAATATAAAGTTACAAACTTATTATAAATTAGTTTTATTAATTAGTATATTACTTTACTAGCAGCCTCCCTATTTTTTTTTTTGAAAATATAATATATCCTGTGACACCCGGGGATTGTGTAGCTTCCCAACAGTGAAAGAATTTTTCAAATCGATTCAGTAGTTTCGGAGCCTATTCAATGCAAACAAACAAACAATCAAATCTTTCCTCTTTATAATATTGGTATAGGTGATGCATAAATAATACGTAGAGCTCAAATTTTCTAAGTCTAGGTATAGGTTTATAATATATTTTCTTTACCCGTAGCCCGTAGCATTATAAGTAGACAAACAGCTCTCTTATACAAACTATTAGGTAAGTATACATGTTACAACACCTATATTTTCATTTCCAAGTTCGTAAAATATGTAATACAGAGACCGACTGACCATTAATTATTTTATTTATTTCTATTGTATATGAATTAAATTAATTATGTACAATAATTTGGGCTATTATATAATAATGTTCTTATAAAAATTAGGGAAATAAAATATCCTTTAGTTGTCATTTAACGCGGATGAAAAATGTAATTCTCTTTCATTCTTCTCAGATCTATAACAACTTTTAGCCTAATAGAAATACGAAGAGATTTAGAAAGTTCTACGCAAACATTCATAAAAGCAAAAAAATAAGAACATAATTCAGTCTATCTTTTGGACAGGTAGATAAATAATAAAAAAATCTTATTGTTTGTCTGTGTAAAGATAAATCGTGATTAAACGAAAACCTGTGTGGTAGGTACAACAATTTGAATTAGACATTTTTTAAAAGATCGACGATCATAAAGGCAGGTGCAGCTTTTCAATAGGTACGTGTTTAGTTCAAAGAAGATAATGGTCGCAATTCGGCGACACGCATTTTAGTTAAGTTCTCTCTAAAATAGGTTTAGTCCTGTCAAACTAGGCTTTGGTATTCGGATGTCTACACGATTAAACTATTTTTAGGTCGAGTCGACTAAATCGATTTTAGTTACTCAATTTGGTCGAAATGCATTCGGCGGCCCACATTTTAGAGTGATTTACGTCTAAAATTTAGTTGTCAAATGTCAAACTAGTCGTCATTAAAAACATGGCGATTAAAACTAGTTTGGAGAATTTGATGTGTTTTATCGAGGTTTTATTGTCGAATTAATCCTGAAATATGGAATATTTCATTGTGGCAGCAACTGTTGATCTATTGGAAGGGTAAGTAAAAAGCCAAAAACCTGTTTTTGCTTGATTCACTAAACAAGTGAGAGTTCATGTGTGGTTCATCTAGTTCCAAATTATTGCAGCGTTTGAATTCGAATTATAATATTAGGGACGTTTCAGACCCTTTTCAGATAGAAGAGGAAAAATTTAGAAATCTGTAGGTATCTATAGAGTTCCAAAGTCTGGAGCTCAACCGTTAATAAGTGATCTTAGGTAATTTGAGAAAGCACATCTCTATAAGATATCCCAAAACATATAGAGGTTGTATGATATGGTCTTCCATTCAGCATGTGGTCAAAACAATTTCTTGGGCTTAAGCCAGCCAACCGTCAGCAGATGTCTTGACGCCACAGTCAAGTCTCACAACTGGGCCCTAAAATCATCAAATTCCCAATGACGCCAGCTGACAAACAAACCGCATTGACAGAGAACTTTAATTATTCAAAGCAATTAAACTCCTTAATTAATTATCCAACAGTTAGATACTTACATTATGAAACTCATAGATGAAGGATTGGTCTTCGCTCCGCTAGCAGAGCCATCCTTCATCTATGAGAAAAGATAAGAGACCTATAAAGATTGATATCTGTTTAATTATATTATTCTATATCACATTGCAGATAACAATGAGGTACTGAAGACAAACTGCAACAATTAATTCTTGGTGCGATAGAAGACTTGTGACTGATATGATGAAGATAAAGATTTCCGGTCAGAAGCAAGATTGATATGCCAAAATTGAAGTAAGTTCTAGATTTTTTTATTAATAAAAACATCAAAATAAAATAATCGGCCAAGTACGAGTTGGACTCACGCACAGAGGGTTCCGTACTGTATGGGAGCCCATATCCCCCTTATTAAGGGCCCCCCTTAAATATTTATTTATTTTTAATTTATCATTTATAATTGTATATACAACTAAACATTCTGTGATTATTTAAGCATCTATCTGTTACCATTATTAATATCGAGCGAAAAAATGGCTAAATTATTAATTTTATTCTGTTTTTAGTATTTGTTGTTATAGCGGCGACAGAAATACATCATCTGTGAAAATTTCAGCTTTCTAGCATAATGGTTCATGAGATACAGCCTGGAGACAGACGGACAGCGGAGTCTTAGTAATGGGGTCCCGTTTTTACCCTTTGGGTACGAAACGCTAAAAATGTACTTACATGGTTTATTATTTGTTCCAACAAAAATTAATAAAATAAAATAAAAAAAACCTTTATTCTCTAGTATATTAAATCCTTATGAAACATTTTTCTTATTTCTACATATTTCACTAGGTTGTCCACCCTGGACATAGGCCTCTAGAAGTTGCCAGTGCTCCCTATCTCTGGCTTTCCTATGCGTTTTCCTACAAACAAACAGTAATTATTGTTTATATTATCATGTTGCAGATAACAATGTGGTACTGAAAACTGCAAGAAGCTGCAGCAAATTCAACCAAGTCTTGGTGAAACAGAAGAGACAGAATAGAATGAAGATCAAGATTTCCCATCGCAAGCGAGATATGCCCAAATTTAATTAATAGATTTTTTTTAATAATAAAATCATAAAAATATACATAAATCGTTTATTATTTGTGTCAACAAAAATTAATCAGTAATATTATTCTAAATAAAAATAATTTGGCGAATTCCACTCTGCTCAACAAGCCCTTTCATTTGATTGAGGCTGCATTTGTTCTTGGCCAACTGGATCTATGACGACGAGGCAGGGGCTGCCTTCCACTTGGTTGAGGCAGATCAGAATGCAGGCACGCTGTGGGCTGGCTTTGTGCAGGCTGGTACGCTGTGGGCTGGCTTTGTGCTGACTGACACGCTGTGGGCTGGCTTTGTGCATGCTATAGGCTGGCTTGTTGAATGCGGAAGTGCAGGTTGGCTTGCTGATGGAGGTTGTATGGGTACCTCGATATAATATATTTCTGGGAGATCATCCTAGAAAGATCCCACAATCCCTGCTTTGTCTGCTCAGATGGTAATGGCAGTATACCCTGTAAAACAAAATATTTTATTACAAAATTAAATTTAAATAGTAGTACCTATACCTACATAGTACATAAGTATAATATTAGTAGTTAACATATTTCTTTTATTAATAAGGATTATTCAAGTTACTTGCTTTATTTATTGACTAAAATATTAGTGAAGGTAAAAATAAATAAATTACCAGTTCTATGCTGTTGTGGCCAAAGACCAATGAAGACCCGATTTCTTCCAAAATCTTTGTTTCTGTATCGTCTAGGTCTGCGTCTCTTCCAGTAGTATGTATAGACCGTCTGATCTTTCTCGCTTTCATTTTTGTCTAGGTCCATACATTCCAAACCTATTGGACAATTTTTATCAAATTAAAACCTTATCATGATATTCATTTAGTTGGTACCTACACAAGAGTTACAAGAATTGTTTTTGAAGATATCACAAGACAAGCAAAGGAGGTACAAGTAGCGGCCAGGACATTGAGTTCACTGGCCAGATTTTCGGAACACGACAGCTTGATTACCTGACTCCTAGTAGTTGCTTGATTTATCAAAAAGAGTTCTACTTACAAGACAATTAGAATTGCTTACCTTTCACATAATGTACTCCTATGTCTCTCAGTATCGTGATGTTGGCGTGGAGAGGACATCTCCCTTTGCTTTTTATTGGCATTATTCATTGTAAAAGTAGTGATAGTCGTAGTGATATTGCAATTCAATTCAATTCTTGTTTATGGCTTCTGTGAAGGTGTTTCACAATTTTGCCAATGTCTTGTATTTCACTGCCACCAAACGTAGAGAATTTGAACGGTTCCAATATGATGTACTATATTCATTACTCTAGTTTTTGGATTTTACACCTTTTACCTCTGAATATTGCAAAGATTTACGAAGTTTTTGTGAAATGTGAACTGACTGAAAAAAATGTAAACAAAAGTGTTGTGTTGCCAAAGTAATTTAGCTAAAGTTACGATAAAAGCCAACGAGTTGTATTTTACCTCCAACCTTTTAATCAAATCATAGATATAAAAGCTAGTGCATTCCACGGAAATAAAATAATGTAAAAGTCTTTCCAAAATAAAGCGTGTTGCACCGTTTTTGGAGTAAAATCGATTGTGATAATCCGTAACAGATATAGTAAGTATTTCTTGAGACTTAAAATAGAAAAGAACATAATAGTAACTTTGTTATTGATATGGTAACAAATTGGGAACAGCCCCAGGATTTTCTATGTTTACGTAATATATCCATGGATCAGCCACAGATAAAATAACAACCATAATTAATATTTGTGCCATCTAGTGGGCTTTTTCGAACTAATTTGCTACTCACTACTAGATGGCGTAAGTGGCGTTACTCAATTTAATTCTTTATGGCGGACGACTAAAATCGCTTTAAATTTAGTTCGAAGAAAACACCGAATAGCCTTTCGCTAGTTTTCCACTAAACTAAAATTTTTAGTGCGACTAGTTATAGTTTAATGCGAATGTCGCCGAATTGCTACCAATACTTACTTACCTAAATTAAAAATAAATTATCTTATTAGATGAAAAAAAAGACATTTTTGTAAAATAATAGAATCTATATTCTAATAACTTAGTACAGAAAGTAGATACCTAAATTGAGAATCATACAATTTTATGAATAAGTAGGTAGGTATAGACTGGAGGTGGTCTTTTTACCATAAAAATAGGCAAACTTGTAGTGGTTATTGTACGCTCTGTACGCTTTAGGTATTTCGCAATTTGTAAGGTAGCCATTGAGCACCATTTTGTAAGAGGCTACCGCCAATCCCCAAGAGTACCTACTGACGAAAATTCTCAATAGATGACGTCACTGTTGTGCTTCACTTGCTTGTTATCACAGCGACGCGTCCCTCTGTATTTGCTACGGAAAGTACTAGGCGGTCAGAAAAACCAAGAGCTTGCAAGCTTACACACATTGGCATTTTCTTTTTACGTCAATACACTGTATTTAAACTCGTATCTAATAAGCCACTCACACAAAAACATGAGCGAGTGCTTATATAGTCATCTCTTTTACTTCTATGTGTTGTTGTCGCAAGCAAGAAAGAGACGGCTAAAATCGTATACAACATAGGCAAGCTTTGGCTAAATGTAGTTGAAACTGCTAATATATTGCTACTCCACAGTAGATGTCGTGCGTGTAGCGCACCAATTTTTACCCATCGTGGTGGGTGTGATGTAATAAATAAATTTCGGAGGGATGCTTCTCTTATTAGTAGTTTCACTACTCACCGCTAGATGTCGCAAGTTTACAATAAAAATGTCTGTGTGAAAATTGCTGCTAAAGCTGCTAAACCAAAATGAGATTGGGCGGGTCATGTGGTTCGTATGCACCCCGAGAGATGGGCCAGGATCGTCACACAGTGGGTACCGGAGGGCAGACGAAAGCAAGGAAGGCCTAAAAGACGCTGGCGTGACGATCTTGACACTTTCCGGGAAGGTTGGCGGGATTTGGATAAAGAACGCGATAAATGGAAGAAAGTGGGGGAGACCTTTGCCCAGAAGTGGGACAGCAAAGGTTAAGAAAAAAAAAGTGTGAAAATTAAATCAAACATATTTTATTGAAGACTTGTGTTATATCCAGCCAGCGGTAGAAGGTGTTACTGCAACTTTCCTGTCATCCCAATAGCAGTTTACTTTTGTTTAGGTAACTAGTACCTACGTATAGTAAAGACTTCAATCGATGGGACCTCATTTTAGTTTTTTAATGTCTGTACATATAAATTGTTTCAAAAAATAATATATTATTTATATTATATTATGCTTAGTTAAAGAGGTATAGTGTTATAGAGTGTTATTGAGATGTATAGGATGTAATTGTTTATTGAGTGTAAATATTTATGAAAAAGTAACAATTTACTCGAATTTATGATCTCATATCTTGTAAATATATTATATAAATGATTAGTTTTATAAGATCTCTATTTTGATATGAATGTAATTTTCTTGCAAACATTACTAGATTTTTGCTAGGCTTGACTAGATGAAGCCAAAAATTGCATGTCCGCTAGGACAGACTGTTGAAACTAATTAGTATCAACACAATTTTCTTAGTATCAACAGTCAACATTCTACACAGTTTGAGTACCTAATAAATTTTACTTTTACTTTTACGATATATTTTTACGTCCAGAAAATGTTCTACCTACATTACCTACCTCGAAGGTAGGTATCATTGTTTTCTAATGTTGGCGAGTTACCCTGAACTTACAACATTACAACTAACATCAAACAATATAATTATAATTTTATTTTTACAACGAGAAAATCCTTCTTATGCTTAAAATACTTCATCATCTTTTGATTTCATTTTTTTGTTTAGATGATCCAATGTTTGGCATAGGTACCTATGCCAAACAGACAGTTTTTTTATTGGACAAAAATACAGAACTAAAATACCTACCTACATTATATATAAATTAAAAATTATAACTAATATACCTACCAAATTCAATCTATATTTCTGTCAAAAAAGTAGGTACCTCCTATTATTTTTGCTTATCACCTAGGCTGTCAAATTGTAGGATCCGGTTGTTTTAAACGTTTAGCCATGTCAGAGCTTCAGGCCTCAGGCCGGGGCTATGCACCTGGCCTAAGTACACGAACTTACTTTTTTCCCTAGGCCGCTATATCTCTACAGCTATTGTTTCTCTATGCTTGCTAATAATTACATCAGCAGGTGTTGATAAGGCGCTCAAAGGACGATTGAGACAATATTATTTTCAGAACCCTAGCCTATTTGAGGATTCATATATTCTCATACACACATCTCTTCTCTAGAAATATTGTATAGAGTCTCATATCTTCCGAATATTTATTAATGATTCTTTTAATCTTGACTTAAACGTCTGAGGGTAGGTATGTCGTACTCGGACGATTTGGTACCTTCGCATTTTACATATTCTTTTTGTGGTGAAATCGTCCACACCTTCTACTAAGTCTTGCAAAATTTAATCCATCAGACTGCCGTGCTTATAATAACATACCTATACTTACAAAGTTTACACATTGTTTCACCAGCAGTCAATCATTCGCCTCAGCGGCTTCATTCAGCTCATTTGCACAGCCGACTCGGGCGGAAAATTATTTCTTTTCATATCCCCATTTTTCGCGTCTTATTTAAAGTTCCGAATCAGGAGTTTGCAGTTTAAACTGTTCGTCTGTTTATTTTTCTTCATTTTTCTTGGAGAGGCTAATTGTGTATTCTTTTTCTTGCATAATTCTTGTTTATTTTGAACGAGTAAACACTAAGCTTGGTACTCAATTACTGACATGTTCCTGCAACATGATGTTTGAAATTTACAAATGTGCCATATACAAACTTACTACAACTTATTGCAAGTTTCATGCTTAGTGGGGACATAGCTATGTCCAGCAGAGGACGTCCTATGGCTGAAAAAAAGAATAAGAAAAAGGAAATCTTATGTTTAACAGTAGCGTCCTATGAAAATGACGATGATTTACAAGTATGTGTAGGTTCGTATACAGACAAACATTTTTTAAATAATTTACGAGTATATTCAATGGAAACTCTTCTATTGTTGATTGTCGCTATATCAGAAAATTTTGAAACAAAATTAATGCTGAGAAAAATTTCAACCATAATCAGTATCACTATCAAAACTTTTAATAACAAAAGTACTAAGGCGACAGAGACGGACAGGAGGTTATCTTATGGAAATTGCGTTTCCCCGCGGCACTGCTTTCACGGTCCACTGGTTCGGGTATAATAAAAACTCGCGCCGTCGCCTCCGCCAAAACTTTGACCATAAATTCGCTGGCCGCAGTATACCTAGCGCATTGCCTCTGGCAATACTTAAGGCGGATGGTAGACGAGTGTATCGCTAGCTACAAACGCCAAGGCTACAACAATGTCGCTCGTGGCTGCAGGGACACGTTTATTAGCGAGGACACTATGTCAGTGGCATTAATGTATGTGAATGCCGCTCGGTTGGGACTCTACTTAATTTTGCCGCCCTTATTTGCAACATTATTATTATTATTGAAGATTTAAGGTTTTTTTAATATGTATTAGTTAAATAGCATTGTAAAAGAATAATGGAAAACACTTGACAAATTGACTGACAATTCTTATTAAGTAATACTTATTATACCTAAATCCGAAAGAGTGTTTGTTGGTTTGTTACTATTTAACGCAAATAGAGAGCAGCGGATTGACTTTATTGTCGGCATGGAAATAGTTTAATGATTAGAAAATTAAATAGACTACTTTACTGGAAAAATAAAAGGTTAAAAATATTCCAAATATAACCGCGGGCGATGCCACGGTCAAATTATAGTCGTTTTTTAAAAGGTCGAGTTTGAGATGCAATGAAGGAGGATGAAGGAAATGTAGTAGGACAGGGAAATGTCGATTTGGCGATATATCTGTTTGAATACATTTTTGAGGTTGTTTAGTAGTGATGAAAAGAATGCTGAAAAGGTTTATTGCTGATGAAAGGAGTGCTAAAAGCGTATTCGAAGTCATTACACCGATTTAAAACCCGCACCATGTTTTTTTACAATGCCGCCCCACAAAAGTGCCACCAGAACAGAAACCTCAGTACACCACTTCCCTACGATCTGCTTTTAATATAACAATAAATATCACCTTATACTTAGCTCCGCTCCACACTACTTTTGGCGAAGTTTTTTCCGCGCTTTGTTTTTTTTTCCGAGGGCGAGCAGAGACCATTAAAAAGGTCGGAGCGAGCGATATTTTATGCGATTTTAAGTGTGTAACAGCTCTAATGTCCGTTTTATTGTAGGTGAGTTGAATTATGAAGGCAGAGGTTGGGAGTGTTTGATCTTGGTGGTAGTTTCTTGTGGATTAGGGTAGATGAGGGAAAGTATGAATTTGAATACCTACGAGTACTTGAAGTTTTAAAAAAGTCAATGCGCTACACTGAGCTGTGTTTAGCGTGTACTGACTGCAATTTCTATTTGACAGATCTCAAGAGCTAGGCCCGGGGCAATAAAATACAGCAACGGTATCCCCCACCCGTAGTAAGAACCTACTAAAAGGGGACTTCTGGACTCGTGGATGGTTGTATGGATGGGGCCAACGGTGTGTGGCCACGTTGTAGAAGGAGATAAAGCTAAGCGTGGCCAGACAAGATATGAGCTCTCAGCAATAAGAGCTTCGGTGCGTTCCTCTGGATATCCCGGAGCTCTCAAGAGCGTACAATGAGGGTTTTCAGTGTTATCTTTCGAAAATATCCTCCACGTAGAAAAGGTCATGATAATGTTTTGATATAGCGGAGACCTAAGGAAACTCGAAACTCCCCAATGCCCTAAATGTACCATAACTATTACTTACATAGTCCAACAAACTACCTAGGTACGTGTTCATAAGCGCTCACAAAACAGAACATACATTCATATTTCTTTATTGTGCGGTATGAGCATCATTAACTAACTTATTACCCACGAGAAACCCTCTTTATCAATTTTTAAGTTACAATCTAATCAAATTAAAAGAAAATTTCCACTTATTTAATCGTAGGTACTTATCGAAGCGTTACTTAGTGCATATGCTAAACATAAACATGCTAATATCCACATTTTTTCGACCATACTTTGTACTTAAATTTCATTAACTTTACCATCTCAATCAAAAGACACGATAGGCTAATTATTATTCTTCCAAGGGCGGCAATAAGGGTTAAGTTTGAAGTATCATTCCCATTTATTAATGGTCAAGTTCCACCCCTAATTTGAAAGGATGGCTGTAAGTGAATTATTAAATTGATGCCATTTGTTATGAAACATGTTGGACTGGAGTAATAAATCGGTCTTGTGATAGACGCAAGGAAATGCTATCATCATCATTTCAGACACAAGCCATCTTTCTAATGATTTCGAAAAGGACACATTGTAAGCGGTTTATGTCCACATACAGTGCAGTCTGCGGACTTCCTACGCTACAGTACTGACCAATTGCTGGTACATGATCTTCATTCAAGAACTTTGCGATCAAATATTTCATAGTTCATAAGTTTTTGAAAATAAACACTTTTAATTTTTTACGCCTGTCGGGGGATTGTACGTGAAATGTCATGCACTCTGCTATTTCAACTTAATAATACTCTGAGCTAAAATTTATTTTGTGTTCCTTTGAAATAAATATTCTTTTTTAAATCGATTCATAATACGTGAAAATTTCGATGAACCAAAAAATACACACAGACAAACATAGTACCTTCTCCTTTCTGGAAGTCGGTAAAAATTAGCGTCATATCAAAATCAAAATCCAAACTTTACTTAACTAGTTATTCATCTTAGAAAAAATTTTCATAAATCCAACACTAATAATAAACACAATCCTCCCAACAAAGCTCATTAATTAAAAATTCCCAATTAATAAAATTTTCGCAATGAATTTGCGAACGACAAAAATTGACACTTATTGCTCCACGGATTTGCCAAAGAAAGCAATTAATCACGTCGCCTGTGTCCAATAAATTCCCTTACTTTAATTATTTTCTTATGATTTTAATTTTTACTCTCCACATCCCTCTCCCTCCCTCTTTGCTTGATCACGGACGAACAACTGTCTCCACTCTGATTTTTCCAAGTTTAAGACTTTTATTAATAAAGCTGAAAGATAATTAATACTACTTAAATTTTGTTTAAGCTTCGCAGAACTTAATTAGATTGTTTGGAAAAAATGAACTTCTCATTCTTTTTCTGTCTCAGTAATAAGTAAAAATAAGAGCTGACATGAAAATACTACTAGTTGTCCAAACAGTAGGTCTCACGACACATCTGTTTAACTTACTCTTCATAAGCGGATCGTTCCTGACCGATTAGGTTCATACTCCCAAATCTTGTAAGAATTTAGATACTAAACAATCTTGACAAATATTTGAAATTGGCTGATAAATAGCGCGACAGCAAAGAAGGATGTCGGCAGCTCATACATACTTATATCTGTTGTATACGAATACGCTCATTTTTTTCCAAGATTATTTCTGAAAATGTTATGTTCGTCAGAGTAATTTTTGACGCTTCTATCTGATATGTACAAGTTCGTTTATAATGAAGTTTTAAAATATTGGAATTATTATTTACAAGTATTGTTGGGGATTTAGATGGTAAAAACAATAAAAACCATTGAATTTTTGTGGTGGTCTAATTTTAATTTTAAGTGATTTGAAAACAACAAAAAATCACTATATTTTTGAAGAACATATATCATTATTAGAAAAGATTTTTTTGTTACATGATTGTAAAAAAATAGGTTTATTACCAGTGTTACTACCAATCTTACTACCAGTAGTTAGAACGGTAAATGAATTACCGTCGATAAAAGAGTGGTGGCCTAGACATGCTAAGCGGTGCGCGGGTCGTCCGGTAGCAAGTTGGATATATATCGTCGATATCGTCAATATTGAGGGTCAAACCTGAAAATAAAAATGCTTTGACATCGTCGAGTCTCTGCATCCATCTTTCCTCACTTTTTGTTAGGGGGGCCTGTATCAGAAATCACCGAGGATAAAAAAAATCTACTACCTAACAAGTACCTAAGTAGGTATATATAATCTGTCTACCAAATTTTGTCGAGATTAGTTGAAAAATGCGACCTGTAGACGAAAACCAACATCTTGAGCTTGACTGACGAAAGCAAAATGGCCGTGTCTAAACTGGAGTTATTCGCTGACGCTCGATCAATTAGTTTTTGGTAGTAAAGTTGTCGTAAAAGCCTTGGTGGCCTAGTGGTTGTTACGCTGGCCTGTCATTCTTGAGGTCGTGGGTTCAATCCCGGTGGCGCACCAATGAGTTTCTTTGAAACTTATGTACGGAATTTCACACCACTGGCTTTTCGGTGAAGGAAAACATCGTGAGGCAACCTGCATACGTCCGTAGAAGAAATTCGTTGGCGTGTGTAAATCCACCAACCCGCACTGGGCCAGCAGTAAAGTTGTCTGTTCTGTATTAGTGTCTAATCAGAACGGCCTACTTACACAAAGATCATGCTGATGGTTTAATGGTGAATTTTACCACGCAGTGAAATTAATTTTTCTTCACAAATTATTTCTTTACCCGAACAAATGACTTCAACCAAGCAATTAAAATAATTCCATCGGTCGATTATTTCCCGAATTGGCACCAAAAAACCTCGCAATTAACCGCCATTTGTCCACAACAAAGGACCTCCTGATAACCCCTCCCGCCCGAAATTAGTGATGACTTCAATAAAAATAATTCTTGTCTTTTAGGCAAATTGCATCGCGAAAAGTCCACGAAAGCCTTTAATTAAGGCCCCCTCACCACCCTGTAAACAGTCCGGGCCTGAGAAGGCCGTCACCTTTTATTTTTGTTAATTCTTGGCGCTCTTTCTTCGCCGCATAAGTTACTTCACCCCTTCCCACCGTGATTCTTTACGCCTTTTTGTCACCGTTTTGAATTCTTTTGAAGCCCCCCTCGTCCCATCTGCTACGCCCGTCAATATTAACTCTCTTAGGACGGGTTAAACTTTTTAATATCCGTTAAATTTTGTTACACGGAGCGTAATTCCTTTAAAAAAATTGGAAAATATCGTATTAGCACCTTAGGACTTTTTAGGGCAGCTTTCCAGTTACAATAGCATATTCTTTAAATGTACTTTAAACATTTTTCAGTGTCACTCTCTGAATATTTAAATTTCACTAAGAAACTATAAAACATGATATATTTGTGGCTTTGATATATTAAGAAGGAAAACTCACAAATGTGTGTTTGTATAAGTAGACGATTAAAAGATAATTCTATTCTTTAATACGTTCAATACTCTATTAATATTTTTGTCTCTACGAAAGACCACATTGTAATTCATAAAGGAAATACTGGACTATATTAATATACGCGGTTAAAATTAAAGCAAACTAAATTTTCATTTGACCAATTGGAGAAAAACCCTGGAAACAAAAACTAAAGTTAATCCATATGCCATAGTGTAGGCAAAAGTAAGAAAACCATTTCAATTTTTAAAGCCTCATCCATTCTGGAGTAGCGCAGTTGGAAAAATCACGCACACCCCAAATCTTACGACGCAATATTTCTTTGAAACTAAGTCGTATGTAAATAGAAAAGAACAAAAGTCGCAATCAAAACGATATTTCTTAAGATTTAAATTATTCACGAGGGTCTGAAAAAAGTGATGTAAATCAGAATGTTTAAAAAAAGTTGTTTGGGAATGCGATCGCGGAATTTGCAAGGACAAGGAATTTTAATCTATTTCCTAGTCGATTAATATGCAGGGCTCGACCGGTCTGGTTCATCTCCTCTGCCTTTATTGGTGTTGCCATCTCTGCTTTGATTTCGATGGAACTAATTACCTTTCTTTGTGGTTAGTTCCATTTGCGTTCGGAACGAACTGACGGAAATGATAATGGGATCCGGGATATTGAGGTGAATTTAAAACAAAAGAGGCGTACCTACTTCATAGCTGTGGGTATTTCAGGGTAGAGATACATCATTATAGTTCTGCTGTTCTGCGGATACATCTATTGACGATGAATATTCTAGGAAATCATTGTACGGTTATTCTAATTAAGTTTTACTTACCCTGAAGTATGACACTGTATACCTAAGTATAATTTATGTTTCTTGTCATCTGGTGAATATATAAAATACGTGGTCACGGTCATCAGAGGTATAAATTAAAATAGTGTATTGGGAACTAGAACAACCAAAAACCAAAACACTATTAAAAATGCCAGAAATCGGTTCACAATCATCACAATATACCTAGTTGCTCGTGCCCAAATATTGGTCATGGTGTGTTATCAAGTCAACGAGCAACGTCTCCAACTAAACATGTTAAACCAACACTAAATCAAGACAGAAACCACACAGTTCTGTTATTGCAATCACAGCTTGACTTAATATTCTACCAATTTCCATAACCGCTGATGATCCGAAGGCTCACGGTCTGCAGACCACAAATACCATACTCAGACAAGGCAATATTGCCTTAATCATAGAATCATAGAGGTTTTAGAGAGGTCTTCCGTTTACCCGGAGCTCGAGACACTTTCTCGTATATGTAGCAAAAAATCATGTACTGCAAAATGCATGTTTGTGAAAAATAGGTTGCAGAATGCAGTATTATCTGAGCTTATGAGATTTTTTTTAACAAATTAATAAGTGATTTGATGCTTTCTGAAAGTAATAGTTGTATAGGTACCTAATAACGCCAATACAATCAAGTGGCTTGGCAAGCACGTAAAGTCTACATAGCTTGAGCCAAGCATGTTGACAGTTTAAATAAGTATTAAAACAGCATTGTAGGCCGTCAACATTCAAGCAAGAATCTAGATTGCGTTTGATCGTCTTTCGGAGTTTCTTTACCTGTAGTTGTGATTTTAAGCAGATAGATTAAAGCAAAATTGGGTCCCCGCTTGATCGCGACGACATGTCTCATTTCTTAAGATTTGTGGCCATAATATATTCAATATCCGGGAGATGATAATTTACAGGGGTAGAATCCATTAAGGGTGTTTACTTGACCTACGTTTAGTGCTTACTAAGACAACAGGGGTTTGGACGGTTGTCTTGAGAGAGATGTCCTTTGGGATCTCGGGTTGGGTCGGTTTGGTAGTGTTGCCGAACTATCGATGTTTCATATCTATTGGTGGTGATTACGATATCGATAGCAAAAAATGTCTTAATCATACTGATGAATTGCAATAGGATCATTCCTGTTAGCATACTGTTTAGCTTCTCAAGTTACTCGTAGTTTATAGTGTCTGTTTCATGGGAGGTATAAACGTGCCCTAAAATTAAGTTTCCCAGTTTACTTTACAATTGCGCTATTAAGTATGGTATTGACCTTCTTTGGAAATTCACTGAACAGGGGTACAATTTAGTTTTAATCCTTATTTCATTGTTGCTATCAAAAATATTGCATGCCTTATTCATATTTGTTTTAAAACATTATAATATGTACCTACCAGTGAGAGAGTACAAAAATGAGGATAAATCTTGAATAACTGACTGATATGTTCTGTAACTATTACTCATAATATATGCTGATAGGCATATTTTTAAATACCGAATCATGTGAGTTACAAGGGTTATGCTACACAGATTGGGGCTAAGGAACAAAAAATACCCAAAACGCAGGATATCCTGCGCTTAGGATTTTGCCAGATACGGGGCAGAGAAATCTCGCCTCAAAACAACACACTGACGAATAATTTCAAGTATTTTCTCCCGTTCATATACATAAACAAACACCCCGCGATAACAAAATAAAAGAAAGGAAGATAAACAGCGGGACGAAGGTGAATCGAACTTCCAATTTGATATTCAAATCTCGCACGGTGACTTTCGCACCGCAGGTTCTGGATCACAAACAGTGGGAGCATGATGGAAACGAAAAAAAAAACAATAAATTCCAACGTACAAGACAGTATACATTAGGCCCAATTATAAAGGCGCCATCGTAAATTTAATAGCAACGTAAAAAGTATTCTCTCTATCGAATGCAATAGTGAAAAAGAAACAGAAATATTCTAAATTGCTATTATAATTACGATGGCGTCTTCATAATTGGGCCTATACTGTTATTAAGCTAGGACTAAACAAAAAGACAACTACTTATTCCTGTTTTACATTATTCTGAAACTTATCCAAAAAGCATCATAATTCAATGAGTCAGTGAAATGGCTCTTTCGTGCATTCGCCCCACAAGCTATTCGGCCCGCGGGGCGAATCAACGAAGCCTCTTTTTGAATGCCCTCTTTCGCCCCGTGGGGCGAATCGCCGAGAACGATAAAAGAAGAGGCCGTTTCGGTCCACGTTGATAAAGATCAATTTCCCGCATCAGTATTACGTATTTCATATGGTACAGCCACGCATAAAACTACATGAGATAAAATAAAAATCCCACTACAAGTAATCAACAGATATGCAACGCTATAAAAAACTAAACAAGAAAAACAAACTACCAAAAACTTACTGTATTGATATACCGACATTATGGCTTAAGTTAAATTGAATATTGTTTGGTAGTAGGCGGGGCCCATTTGCAAACTATAAATTGTAAGAAAATTAACAGGTGTGGGACATGGTAACTATGTAAAATTTTTCGATATTCATTTAATTCATAAAAAAAATATAACACGTCATTACACAATGAATAGATTAAAAATTGCAGTAAAGTAGGTACATTGATAACAAATAAATATTCACATTAACTACCTACTACATCATTATGTTTACAACTACATATTACAATTAAAATGTCAAGAAAAATACAATTAAAATAAATTACACCAATGAAGTATGTCATTGTAATGAATGAAAACATTAATAAAACATGTCTTAAAAAAATACAAAAATAACAAAAACATTACATCATTGTAAATTAATCAAATTGATAGAAATAATTCTTAACCATTACATGTTTCACTAATTGTAAACATTTAAACATATCGAAATCATGAAATGCTTCCTCGATAAGCCAGCGTTTCAGGCGGGCTTTGAAAGAACCTATGCTAGAACCGTTCCGTACTGCAGCACTGACTGCACGGTCGCGAAATAGCAACATCGGACCACTTCCGAGATAATATGGTTATTTTCCCAAATCTCTTATGATTGTATTAGCTAGGACTAAAGGGTAGTTCTTACATTTCGAGCAAATCACATGTTCGAAGAAAAAATAACATGTATCAACAGCTAAATGAAATCTAAATATTTATGGTGTGTTACGTATATGGGACTATAGGTATACTTTGCATCTTTATTTTTTTATATTAATTTAGTATTAAATTTGTTAAAAAATATTAACTTGCCAAAAATTCATTACCACCGTCGTTCATAACCTAAACGTATAGATTTGAGAGCAAATAACTAATCTATTAGATGTACCGCATAAATTTCATCCTCATATTTAGTTGAAATACTTATTTAGGAAGAAAACTGACGCTTTAAACTGGCATTAAATTTGGGATTTACTATCAAAGCAAAGCAAAATATTTTTGTACAAAAAAATTCATTACCATAAATTCTTTATGGTTCTTCATCAATAAACAATTGCATTTTTGTTCATACACCCCCATAGGACTCATAGAATGATGCCTTTGATATAATGCAATTGTTTTTTTTTCCATTAACTACTTTTCTACTTAAATGTTCAGATAAAAAAGTGAATCGCGGGGCGAATCAACGAAGCCTGTTTTTGAAGGCCCTCTTTCGCCCCGCATTGTTTGGAACGGGGTGAAAGAGGGCATTCAAAAAGAGGCTTCGTTGATTCGCCCCGCGGACCGAACAGCTTGTGGGGCGAACCCACGAAAGAGCCAGTGAAATTATCTTTATGATAATTAATTAAATTAACGGACGCATTATTAAACAAAAAAAAACTTGAGTAATGATTTTAGATGTTTAGAAAAGCTATAAAAAAACGTGCTTAATATTTTTTTAAATAATCATCATCATCGGATGATGCAACCTGCTTTATATTTTTAATGTAACTAACCTACTAATTAAAATAAAAAGTATTGCATTATAATATTTTTTCATCCAATCTGTCATCATTCATATTATACTTAATTGTATATTAATTTAGGTGGTTCTGTTAGCACCCCACTTTGTTTTCTATGCATTTTCAAAGTAACTAAGAATTTTATTTCGGCTTTGTGAGACGAGTGCCATTATTTCCTCAGAAATCGTATAAGCTTGATTTACCACGGGACAGTACTGTCGCACGCGATACGGTAATGCGTTGAGGGCCAACATTTGGCATATTTCAGCATGAAATCCGGGATAATCTATAAATATCACCCTTGACATTTCACACTATTCCTTGTAAGGAGAGGTAGGAGCAGAGCTGCTGGTTGGTTAGTGAAAGATGAGACAGACTCATAGACATACAGTTATTAGTTCTATGAGAAATCTTCTCAAGTTGAGATTCAGCGGTATACTGCAAAGAATCACTGTCACACCCTGACATCGAAAAATAAACAAAATGAGTTTAATACTGTACAATGTTTACATTTTATCTATATTGTTACATTTACACTTTTTACATTTCATTTGTGTTACTTAAAATACACTTCCAATTTATTTTATATGTACAACTAAATAAATAGGTACGTAGATTTTAAACATTTTCCGTCTTACCACAAAAGTTTTACGCACGCTTTAGACAATGTTTAACAGTACAAATAGCACGGTTAAAAAGTGTTTAAAGTGTGTTTAAATCTTTTGTCGTAATGCGGTTTATAATTGCTAGCAAAGTAGATGATATTATTTTTGTGGACAAGATTACAAACATTAAATTTCAAACACAGGAGTTTTACGCACGCTTTAGACAGTGTTTAGCAGTATAAATTGCACGGTTAAACAGTGTTTAAAGCGTGTTTAAATCTTTAGTGGTAAGGAGGCTGATTTTTATGGTTATGCCTCTCCTACTATGTCGAGAAAGTGAAAATATGCACACCCTCGCCGGTTTGCAATATACGGCGCGTTTGGGGAGTTATTAAAATTATAAACAAATAAAATTATTCTGTGCGCACCCTTTACGACGCTCCGTGGTTTGAATTCCTCATGTGTGAATCATGTATCAACTTTAGTGGTTTGTTGTCTTTTGACTATTATGTAGCATTTGATTAAGTACCTTTCCATGAATTTCAGTGCAGTAACAATATAATGGCCTTCTTCTGAACTTATGCCTGGGTACCTCAGAAGATCACTCTTCGGCCATGTCTACCATGTTTGCCCAGTGCGGGTTGGTAGATTCACATCGACATCGAATTTATTCTACGGATATGTGCAGGTTGCTTTACTATGTTTTCCTTCACCATAAAGCGGTGTAGGTAAGGTGTGAAAGCCCGCACATAAGATTCAATGACCTCTTTGATACGGGACCAGGGGCCTTACTGCGTAAGCGCTCTGACGTTCGGCTTCGCTTTTTCTCCTGATCGCGCCAGTTACTCACGCCACGAGAGCGATATATTTTTATCAGTAAAAATGTTGTCCACTTGACCAAATGTATTAAGCTTACGTATGCGAGGTGAGTGGAGCGTTGAGCGTCCAGCAGCGCAATGGGTCGACAATAATATCACAATTGCGGGCAGAAGTCAGATACGGTGACCGTAGAAACGAGGCACACGGCATAGTAAAAAAGTTCTAAGTATATCCAGCAGTGACATTTGACATTTTTATTTGTTGACATTTTTAATAGTAAGTAGGTTGTGGATGACAATGATGAAATCTAAGTAGTTTATTAACAAAATATTCGTTTATTTCATTCTGTCTCAAACAAAAACAAACATTAAAATCACATCAACGTCAAGTCAAAAAACTTGCAAGATAATGCAAAAAGGCAATTTCCTCTGCCGCTCGCCTGTAACATTTTTCATATATCGATATCTCGGTAGGGTCTACTCTTATTTTATCTTGACATCGCGGCAGGGCCTCACTTTTTATTTTATCTTGATATCGCAACCCTGTCGCTGTTCCCTTTATTTTATATTAAAGCGATAAACATGTCGATTGGTAGATTCACGCGTGGTCGCGCTCCCTAGCTGCGTCTTCGGAACATCGGGGTTACTGTGAAATGGTAGATTTTGGAAAAAAGCAACAAACATAGGAGTACAATACAGAAACCACAACATTCTTTTTAATTTATTACATTTTTCAGTGTCTGACATTTTTTGATATCATCAGCGCTAAGGTTCCACAAAATCTCAATACTTTTACAAAAAATCCTCATTTTTTTTAAATTTTAACTAGGTAGGTACATTCATTTTCAAATAAGTAAGTAAGGTCGTATAGGCACCCGGCTAGGCCTGATGTCAGAGTTTTTGAAGCCACCTGAAGGCCTCTGACAAATTAATATTAAGAACTATTTCAATTACATTAACTATGAAACAGGTTCAACCGAAACCGGTCTATTGGTTCGATAACAATAATAGTGTGGTCAGACATACACGTAAATAATAATACTATTTTTGAGACACTTTATAACAAAACATAAGGTCCTGCCACCTTTGTAGAAAATCTCTAGCTACTCCAATGGTCAAGGTCTAATAAATTTAACTTTCACAGTAGCTCCCACATCAACCTAAGAATATGCAAGTCATGAGAAAGCGCTTATCACGCTCGGGCCGCGATAGGAGATAGACGCAGGGATGAATTACGGTAACATATTGCCTTTTGATTCGCCTGCTATTCCGGTGTGCTTGATTACCTTCCATTTGTGGACGTGACAGTGCAAACTAATACTGTTCAAGAGAACAATTTGAAATTTTGGGAATCGCTCAATAGGTAAATATACAGCGTTATGATCCTGTGAGTTCCTGTGCCAATCGTGTCCAGGTTCGAGCCGCGATTTTAAAATATTGTTTTCTCATCTTGTCAACGGATAACCAACCAACGCCTTGCATTGTTCTATCACTGCCTTACTCCGTCTGCCATAACTTTTCTTGGCCACGTGTCCTGGCTCTTGTCCGTCATTTACCTGACCTGAAAGCGATTCCGATGTCGCGGGTTTTCGTTACCTATATACTAAATTTCCGTCTATCGCACTAGATTTTGATGTTAAATGCCAAGCATAGATCTATAACCTATAACTCTATTCCACTCTATTTGGCTAAGAGCTATTAATATGACATACCAAGATACTCGTACCAACATACATAGATTACATAATTGATACACAATAACACAGACATTCATTTCCTTATAAGATATACAGGCAATAAAAATTGTTCATAAATGTACATACCTATATAGAGGTAGTATGCTCAATGGACATATACCTGTATCAGCCTTTTTAATAGCCCACTCCAGGATTTTGGCTTATCCACGAAACGTGGGTACGCCGCACTGGACCATATCCACCACGCTTTCCCAGTGCGGCCATCAAATTTCCTCCACGGACATATAAAGGTTGCCTCACGATGTTTTCCTTCACTGAAAATCCAGTGTGAAATTCCGTACATAAATTACAAGGAATTAATTGTTACGGGATCGAGATTCGAACCCATGACCTCACTAATGTAAGGCAGGTGTTATTACCACTAGACCACAACGGCTATACCTTTAAAAGGCCCTATGCTTTGCAAACCTGCACCTTGTAGTTACAGACACTTTTTTAACCATGGAAAATTCACCACCATAAATTACCCCTGCGATTGACCACTCTATCCCCTAGGGTTGGCACGTCAGCGTATCAATAGCGATAGGCCCCGTATCTTGCGGACTCTTGAGGGCATTAAAAATGATCCGCGCCAGCTGTCAGCCCTGATGAATCGCCTCACTGCATTTGGAAAAGGAATGGAAAGTAGACCGTTATTTGCACAATTTTGGAATCTATCAATCAGAGGTGGTTCTTAATTTAGATCCAGACTATATTATGAGGGTCAGAAATATCTTAATTTCAAAGTATCACTTAGAAGCCATAGGTATTAGGGTGATATCTCAATACTATAGAAAAGCGTCGTGCTGACTAAACTTGCTTGGATGATATTGTACCAACATTTGAAATGGTCCTCTGTTGAACACAGTTCAATAGTACTGTACCGTACCAAAATTTTTAATAGTCATCGGTTAATTATGTACTCGGAAGGCATCTATATTAAACCTTTGATAACTCACTGTTGGTTATTAGCCTCGCTTTATTTCTCTATACCTATTTCATTTCGATCTCTCAGTATTGCGTTATGCAAACATTTCTATAAGTTATACGCAAAATCAGATAACTATTTCTAATTTTAATCGTACTCAAACTAAACTACAACCGATTTGTTGAACAAAAGTACAGCGACTTAATTACTCAATTCCATTACACTTAATTACCAATGAATCCATGAAGTAGTAACGTCAGTGGAATTTCAAGTCCCTCATAAATTCTTTAAAGTTGAATTCTAAAGAAAGTCTACATGACGTAAATCTCAAACCAACGCTGATTAAACATTAACGAAACAATGTACCGTACGAAAGGGTTTTACAACTCCGTTATTAGCAATAACACACATCCCTCCTACGTGTAGCAGTGGGTTGTAGAGAAATCACGAAGCAGAAGACTAAATCGGCCTTACAGATTCAGATTCATTTCTTTTCTCCCACAGAGTTACAAGATGATCAAAGTTTAGGTTCAATGTTTGGTAATTTTAAAATTTTGAACTATAACTGTAAACGAATAATGTATTTATATTTTACAGCTCCATTTAAGTCTTCGTTACGTATAATACAAAAATCTAAATGTTGATTAAAAGGGGCAAGTGGAAGTACTAGAAATGAAAATAAATAGTTCGAGAAAAAAAAGCAAACCTGAAGTTAAAATTTAAAAATCTGATTAATATGTGAAAGATACTACTATTGCAATAAGGCTGACAAATGTTTTAAATATTTTTTTCTTAGAGATTAATTTAACTAGATAATTTAGAGTGGCGACGTGAGAGTGAGACTGAAATAATAATATATCTGAGAACAGTGAGGACCATCTCAATTACAACAGCATTGTAAGAAACAAAAACTGTATTGAAATAGGATTACACCCGTGGGACATAATCATGACGACAAAGGATAGACTTAGTAATATACACATAGAAACAAAGATACACATACAATAGATTATTAAACTTGTAGAATCTCTCATTTTGAGTTGATACTGAAAAGGAAGCCAAGATGGCATACTGTCTAGTATCAGCTGTGCTGCCCATAAACGCTATACAGTCCATGGAGTCACAGTATACGGCACGAGGAGAACAAGCGATTGTGTGAACAAGCGGCCGCTGGGGACGAAAACTTCTCGAATTCCCCGACTGCGCCGTCGCGAGCAGAATTTTACGGCGAAATTAATATGGCAAATTAATGCGCGTATAATTTTGCGAGGGGGCTCCTTGCGACACATATTGCGTGTAAAGGAGAGCTGTGTCTTTGCATATTACAATTGTGTTGGTTTTTCTGTGTTATCTCTTTTAATAGCGTCTTATTCTCTTCTTGCCCTTATTCCACTAGGTGGCGTCGACATAGCACGCTTCTTTTCGCCACTTCACTCTATCACACGTCATCTCATTATCAACTCTTTTCTCTCGCATAATGTTTTTCGCACAAGTCATCCACACTTTTTTGGTCATAATCTGTAATCTCTTTACAGATTTTTCCTGTTTTTTCGTGTTTCTTGAAATTAAAATTAACTAGATTCATGGTCCGATTAGATTTTTTTTAAAATAAAATGCATGGTCACTAGATACCGGATATCGCTGTGGAGCCTATTTTACAAAAAAAAATATGTTTATTGTTTGTGTGTTGAAGCCTGAACAAACTTTACTTACAACGGAATCTTTAGGTGTGTCTATCCGTTGATGATGATTTTTTCATCGTTATAATCATCATCGTTTCACCCATTGGGCATCCACCGCTACACCTCGCAACCATATAGATCTTCAATAAGATCGGTTAGAAGCGCCTTGCATCCACCGCGATCTGGCGGTCTAAACAGATAATTTTCTTTAAATGAGTTAATTATTACTTATAAGACAATATTATGGTAACATGATCATAGTTTGAAAATTATTCATTTCACAAAAATCTTTGAACATATTTCAACTTCAAAGCATCTCATTCAAAATAGCCGCCACCTCTCAAACCGCAATACGTTTGGGATCCGTATCATTTTTCCATATGGAAATGATGTTAGAACAGAGCCACAAGACAACACAGATATGCTAATTAAAGCAAAACACGGACCCTACTGTCTAAATTCTATTGTTTATTTTGAGTCGGCGACGAGGAAAATACTAATTTTTAATTGCTGTATCGAATCGCAAATTGAGTTTTTAAGGAAAAATTGGAGTGAAATCATGTACGTGAAATGCGATGGAATGTTTGATTAAAATGATCGATTTATCTCAACATGTCATAGAGAATACATTTAACCTATCAATAATATTTTATTATAGGCAAGTAAATAGATTTAAGCAATGGGATATTTTTGTAATTGTATCATTGTAGTGACAGTAGATCTTGCACTTACAAATAGGGAAACAACTTGATAGAAACGATATTTATATTGTAGAAACATTATGCACATGTTGCCAAATTGATTATTATGTCACCAAAAAACTTTAAATAATCTTTAACTTTAAGTACCTAAATATTATCGTAAAATACGTAACATCGTACGATATTACTTAGGATTTTTTTATTTATTTTATTTAATGAAAACCACGTTATTAAAATAACTTTAAAACATATTTTTATAACTTATTTATTTAAAAATATCAGGTATCCTTTTTCCTTGCTTTATTAAAAGTTAATTAAACCGTATCATATTTAACGCGATAATTTAATGATGTCAATTTGACATAGTATTTAAAATACTCTGTTTAAATAGTACCTACGACATTAAAATTACCCTTCGGCCTAGAGTCGCGAGACACATCCAGTCCCAGGAGTGCATAACAAGGAAGAGTATGTAACTTTATGAGACTATTCGTCACGACTGCTGACTTCCTAGTCGAATGAAGTCAAATGTGAAACAGTTACTAAAGAGAGGAAGAGAGAAGGAACAGATTATGTCGCAATTAAGTTAAAGAACAACAGTATAAGAGTTAAAGGGAGACGTGTTGTAATGAAAATTCATTCTCATGCGCTTTAATTTTGTAATGAAAGGAGTAAAAAGAGTAACTTATCGTAAACATTACGTTCTGAGTCATTTATATTTTGGTATAGAGAGAGAGATAGTCAGGTAAGAACTGATCAGAAGCTAGACGTAATAAATCACTTTCAACTCGTGTTTTTTTTAAACTTATAAATAAATACTTCTAACTTCCTGCGCTACTGCCGAGAAGACAATCATGACATAGTCATAAAAAGAGGTGAACGCACGTCAATTAAGAAATTTTTGATATGATTTAATTTTGTCAGTGACAAACATTATCAAAAATTTCTTAATTGACCTACTTTGGCTTACTTTTGTGTTCTCTTTTTTTTAGAATTTTCAATTAAGAAAAACACATCAATAATTTCTTAATTGTCAGATAAACACTACCTAAATAGTTTACGTTGAACAAAATGCAAAAAAACTGTAAGTATTAACTCAATAGCATTTACTATAAACTCCGAAGTTCTCTGAATAGTAGACCTTGCATCTGTTTAAATAAATTTTGACAAGCCTAGGTATATCTCGACTCGCCCTTGACCGATTTCGTTCATACTCGCAAATCTTGTTAGAATTTAAGATACGTTTCGTCAAAATTCGTTGAAAAATATGACCTCTATAGGAAAAAATTGTCGAGGTAAAACTGAGATTCTTCCCTCACTTTGTTTGCTCGGTCTATAAAGACAAAGGTAAGTAAACCAAAATAGTGCAGGAACATAAATTAATAGCCGATAACAAATACAGAATGGCATGGAATATGAATATGGCCGTCGACAATATCGGGAGCAAACAATTAGAGGCGAGTTAGGGCGAGGGTGCCGATTAAGTTATACATGCGGGCTAATAGAACTACCATGAGACATGCAGTTTTAAGGATATGACCTTATTTGTGCTGCGTAGTAGTTTTAGCAGAATTTTAGAACACACGGGAAAACGCTAGGTGCCAATCGCTCCCCAGTGATATTTTCGAAATTTTATAGGGGAGGTCTATATCGAGCGAATGTCCTACGGTTTTTTATCGTTAATTACTCTACAGACTACATTTGACCATCAACTTGCCTAATGGTAAGCGACGTTGTTGTCGAAGCCGTTGTGGCTGATAAAATTATAATGTTGAAAATTTTAGTGGTTAGTTTCTAATCGCGTAATACATATTAGAGTTTTTTATAACATTACTAATATTATGATGAGGTATTTATTTATCTCGTAATTTGAGTACGTGATTAGTCCCGTAGTATATAATAATAATGTGTTCAAATGGCTAAAGTTTAAAAATAACATTCCTAATTTTATTACTAAAATTTTGGATGCAGATATTTTAAGCTGGAGTTTTAAAAGATTATTATTACAAACAGAGATTAATTCAAAATGTTGTTTTATATTACAAAACCCAATAACTTTAGTGAATTCTGTAGTCCGTCTTACAATAAAATCAAAATGCATGGTCAACCCAAACTCAAGGGTACCTGACTCAGGAAGATTAAGATTCATCCAAAGGCCCTTACATGGAGCAAACATTGTATCCGATGTCTTGATGTTTGCGAAGGTAGCAAATGTTAATTTGGTATTCACCCTACGACCGCGCCCAATATTAATATTTTGCCAAGACGGGGACTGTTTTGCAAGAAAAACATTCATTACGTAAGCGTGCTATATTTGCCCTTATGCAGATGTAATAAGATTTGGTTGTATTCGAAAATCTTTACAGATAGGTACTATGTCACTTTCATATCGAGACGAGACTAAGTATTCCTTATCAAGTTTAATAGTTATAGCTCAGGCACTTGATCATTGGGATAAAAAAGTTAATAGTGTTGGTAACAATTGTTTTTTTTTATCAATGAGTCTGGTGGTGGATGTCGCGATAACTAAAAATGAAATCATTTCAGAATAATTTGGTCCACAATAATGTAAATTTTATTTTGCAGAAATTGCACATACCTACTTACAAATCTTTCTAATGTATTTTTATTAAAAAAATGTTCACTTGTCCACATTATCTTACCGCTTGGAGAAAATATTTTTAAAAGGTGATGCAGGTAGGATAGTATTGAATTGAAACAAATGATAAAATAGCACATATTATTACCAACTACAAATACCAACTAAAACGAAAACTTTAAAGGTGACATTAATCAGACTCCATTAAACGCTACAGATGACCGTATCAAACAATAGCCCCAAATTGCCGACACCCGCAAAAACCAAACACAATTAAGACGTTAAATTATTCGGATGACAAGGCCCTGGGGGCCCTAATGTCCCTCTTAGCACTTTAATAGTCAGCGGTCCCAGGACAGCGGTCAGTTACGGCCCGGGGGCGTCGCCGAGACATCGGGGAACTCCCTTTGTATGTAACCTCAAATTAGGTCTACGGGAGAAAATTATCTTGATATAGAGGAAGTTTATATTTTAGTTGGAAGTAATATGGGCCAAAGTTTTTCCAAATAGTTCAAGGAATACTAATAGGCTAAGAAGATGTTAGATGATAAACTAAGGTGTACTGCTAGACGTATTACAAGCTAAAAATGTGCGAGGTATTATTGTTTTAGTGTCAAACTCTGATGTGTCGTCACCTGCCTTACTTTAAATATGTGTATGTATTTTTTTTGTGTATGTTCAGCGATAATTTCGCTAATTGTGAACCGAATCCTAAAATTCTTTTAGTTCGAAAGGGTATACTCTCAAAATAGTCCCATTCAAATTTTAAAGAAATCGGCTGCGCCTTTTTTGATAAATCAACAATAAATTAAACAATTCGAGCGAAATATTCGAATTTTGTACACAATGAAAGGCGGTTATGCCATTTTTTGTGAAAAATAATAATTATTTTTCTTCTTGTTTGCAAGGATCGCTTGCAACAGTTCTAATATCTATCAATTCAAGACCAAAATATTATTTCCACCTATTATTATCATAAAGACTTTATGATTAATTTGAATAAATAGATATTTCATTGATTAAATTGATATTATGTCTGATAAAATATGAAACTCAAGTATATGAAACTCAAACTAGTACATTTCTAGAACGTGGTACGAAATTTAATGAAGTCTACACATAATTTCAAATAAATAATCTTTACAACTTACATACATTATTCTAGCAAAAGAACCATGAACAAAAAACTAATAACTTAAAAGAGCTGTCTGATAAGCAAGTTAATCCCAAAGACAAATAGGTGCGATCATCGTGACCGCTGTGGCCAGCGTCCGAAACTGCACAAGGGCGGTGAGTGATGTGTTTCTTTTGTCTCGGTCTGACACCCGTGCAAAGAATAGTTTCGGTTGGAATAAAGTGAGAACTATACTATACCTATAATGATCGTGGAATTGATGAATTGAACAGCTATAGACTACACCAAGTATTGTCATTTTGCTACTGACGAGATAATTATATGTTTAGCTGAAACAGACTTAGTTTGAAGCAAGTTGTTCTTTGATTTTAACCATCAAACCTCCCCTAGAAATAGGTTTCTAATAAGTCCGATTGAAAGTTGGTTGAATCCAGCGTGTTACTGCTGTTTTGATTATATTGCCGGTCAATCTAGTCGGTGGATGTCACTGCGCTTGCCGGCAGATGGTCTCAATTTGAGATGGGTTCTATTGGTGTTTTAACCAATGTTTTGTATTTCACTTGAATTGTCTATACCACCATAAATGTCACCAGGCTAATGATTTAAGCTAGATAAGAAGTAAATTATAGTATTGAAATAAAAAAGTCAATGGTATCCATATTCGATTCGATCAATTGAACCACAATAAAATGTAAGTTTTTGTCCCTATATAAGTAAATAAAATAAATAATAAAAATGGAACAAATACAGACTAAAATTAAAACCTTCTGAAAATTGCTAGTTCTACATCCAAACTGGACAAACGTCGAGTCCGGCACATTAAGTTCAGCCAACAAGGGTGGCTGTCAATCGGGGTGGCTTTATTTAAAATCGACGCCTATTGTGTCTAAGGAACTGTCCTCCCTTAATTCTGACGGCTGAGATTTGTGGGAAGGGGACTTATCGATCATGACCATTGAGGTGTAGATGGCAATGTTGAAGATTACGTACGGTAGGAATTTAGAGATTAGAAGCTGTTGAAAACTTGGAATTGTAACTACACTAAGGATAATGACAGAAATGAAATAGGATATAATTTAAAAAAATATTCTAGATTCCAATAAAACAATTTCTAATCAAGAAGACGTAATATTTATAACTCATGTTGTAGTATTATCATGATGACCATGATGACAAAGACCAATTAATTATAAAGAAAACTGAAGTGCGGTACTATCTTATACATGATTTTATAAATGGTTTCCTAACTATCAGTAACAATCAAAGCGTATAAAAAGTATTGATGTCTAATGAAACACAATAACCATGAAAAGCAAGGCCCACCAATTGTGAATCTAACAACTCATAAGATCACAAACAAAATAATTTAGGCGTCATTGATAAAACCATCGACGTGGCATTTTTTTAAAACCCAAGCTTTCACTTTGATTCCAACGCTTCAAATCCAGTAATCTCCTCGTAAATTCTACCCAAACCAAAGATCAGTAACAAAATTTGCGGACATATCCAAAAATCCCCTATTTTATTTCTTGGCAGTTTCCAAGCATTATCGGCAAATCTACTAGGCAAACATGAGTCGGTGGGATATTCGCTGAGACTTGCCAACCGGATAAATTGACCGGTAATAATAAAATGTAAGGGGTAAGAATGTAGATGGCTATTTAGATAATTGTTGGCCGGGCGTCCAGTGTATTGGAAGCGGATAGTCCGAAGTCCGATAGTGGGGGGTTTTATTGCCACCCTGAACTCATAGTGCGATTTTCACACAGACAGTAAGGAATCTCACTTTTCTAGAAATTATATTCTTATTATAGTGTAAGTATAGCTACGCTCGAACTAGGTCAGGTCAATATGACAGAAAAAAAATAAACGAACCAAAAAAATAGAACATGGACGGAGACTATATTACGTTTGTAATATATATATCTTATGTTTGTGTGTGATAGTTTTATCACACAGTTAGAGAAGAATATCCAATACTAATATGTTTGGGTATTTGCCGTTTGGTGCTAAACGGAACGGAAAACGGGTGGATTCAGGTACTGCTTCTGAATTGTAAGTATCCCCATGGTCATTTATGGGAAAACTATCAACGGCAGCCGGATTGATGACGGTGAATTTCTTTGTTTCCCATTTCGGAGGCGAGATATTGATGTCACGGTTGTCGGTTGATCTATTGCAATGATATTTTGGATATTTTGTTTTGTAACTCACTTTCATCTAAAGACAACTTTATGTTATGACCTCTTTCAGGTCTTCTTAGATAATACTTCCACTGCTAGACTTAAGGTTTCCCGTTAAGATCTCCCATGTTACTAGTCGGAAATCATTTGATTTAAAATAATTAACATTTCGAATTATAACCACTTCTTAAATTAATAGTCAGTATTGAGGGTCAGACAACATCTTGAAAAGTTCATTCTAAAATCTAAAACTTGCTAACCCTGGGGTATGTGGGTTCCCCATTTATGTTTTTTAAAGGCTGAATCAAACTTATTGGCGTTTGTGAATACGAGGCGAGTCATTTCACAGTAGCAATGTATTTATGTCAGCGGCGCAAGGTTCACCGAACGTAGCTAACTTCACAGGCGCTATTAAACTTTTATATATCAACCTTCACTTATGACAGACCCTGGAGTCTGTGGTTGCAAAATTTTCGAATAAAAAAATAAAAAATAAAAAAAACCTTCACTTATGCCGCAGTTACTTAAACCAAAACTTAAAATATTTAGTTTCAACCAAACCTAACAAAATATTGACAATACATAATTATTTTCCCCAAAAAATGGCATAACCGACTTCAAACGTGAACAGAATTCGAATACATAGTACACACGGACCGATGTAGTAATTTTCACATTATAGTTGATTTATCAAAAAATGGCTCAACCGACTTCAATAAAATTTAAATGGGACCATTATCAACATATGATCTGCTAAACAAAAAATTAATTATTGAAATCGAACTAGTCTGTAAAAAGTTAAACATGGTTAAACAAAAAAATATATACGCGTCGACTTGTAAACGTCCTCCGTTTCGTTGGTTAAAAGTCTGAATCACTGCATTTCTCTCTCGAGCCGTCATGCCGTCATCAGGAATCAATAAGCCTCTGTTGACTCTTCACCCTACAATTTAAATCCAAGTATGCATGAGGCGCGCTAAGCCGAATATTATGAGACTCCCGTCACAGGTGGTGTTAAACTCTCAAAAGGCGTTGGGAAGGCGGTCACGTCGCGAGTTTGGAAGACGCATCAAAGGTTAAACAGATGTATGCAAGTGTTGAACATGGGAATGAAAGTGTTTAAAGTTGGTGGAGCGGCATAACAATATACCTAGTAATGGTGCAGATAATATAGAAAATGACAAAGAAGAGAAATTAATAAAAAAATAAACGTTTTGATGACTAGAGCGAAATTCATTGCATCATCATCGAAATTCATCCATACAAATCCGAGTTTCCCTGATGCAAATTCATAGCATCAGGGAAACTCGGATTTGTATGGATGTGAATAGTATATTTTACATAGCAATCTATAGCAATAAAATTTTTTTTTACATACCTAAACATGTTTTTCAGCTAAGTTCTTTGTGTCATGTATAAAATAAAAATTAATTAATTGACCACAATTATCCTAATGTTCCAATTCCAGTCATAATATGATCCAAACTAACAAAAATAAAATTAATAAAAAAAAAAAACAAACAATATTGCCACTATTTTAATTCTTCAATCCCGATCACAACAGAACTGCCAACAGCCAAGCTAATACACTAACAAAGCCTTATCTATATCAAAGGAATGTTTGTCGATCTGATTACGGGACGTTTGCTCCGAGCGGGTGGTCAGTTGACCGTCATAATTTGGACCCAGAATGCGTTCATTGGTGCATAAAATATTCGCAAAAGGGACAAGGGATGGCAAACAGTGGACGAAAGCACAAGCGGTGAAAGTCGCGTCACGCCATTACACTTCTCACCTGTTGTTTGGTCACAAGAAATAAAGAAATTACGAAAATGGAGAGGTGGGAAGCAAACAAACATTTTTGGAAGCGGACTGGTACTTTATTGCTTGTACTGTAGACACAGTACACGTAACCTTAACTAAGGAATATGAGCAATTGGTTTTATTTATGAGATCGTGTAGAGTTACAAATGTTGCATTCTAATACAATAGGCTAATGGAATCACAGGTGTATGTTCTGAACAAATTTTAATGTCATAGTCAACAATGGAGAACAAAAAACTGTTTCGTCAAACTTTATTTCTACAAAACGACAAGACAGACAAATCAATGATCTTGGATTGAGTACAGGATTCGAACTTCTATAAATATAATCTCTCACCGACAACAGTCGCTAATTACCTAATTATAAATTATTTAAATCTACCACTGCTAATTGTAAAATCTTATATTAATGTGTTGAAAGACACAAAAAACACAGTCGTGCGCAAAACAGGTGTTGATTATATTATATTGAGTGCGCTACAATGTATGGGCTAACTATATAATATGTATTATAAGTTAAGAGTATTTGTTACCCTCATCAGTTTAGCTGTAATAATCACAATAACAACGTATCTCAATTGAAAGCCTCAAGAGCCCTAAATTACATAAAACAATAACACACCTCAACACCCCCAAAAATAATAACAAACTTAACAAAACAATAAACCATCTACGCACGGGGCCTCAGAAATAATATTATCGTTACCGTACTTACTTACGAGAAAAATCAACATAAAGTGAATAAAAGAAAATTATGAATTGCCAGAAAATAAATTACCCAACGTTGGCGGGAAAATAACATCACATTTGAATGCCTTTTATGCTTTATGGTTCTGTAACTATATGAAATAACCCCGGTGCCGTTTTATGGGACATGAGAGCACGTACGCGGCATAATTTTTGAGTTGTTGCGAATTTTCGTACTTGAGAATGAGAGTTCAGATCAATAATGTAAGAAATATTGATGTAAGAAAGGAAATGGGTAAAGTTGGAATGAAATGTGGAAAATTCAAATTAAGCGAAACTCAACGTTAATTTTCAATCATTATCATTATCAACGTTAATTTTTATACTAAACTTCATTGAATGAGTCTAAAACTACTTACAACATTTTAAATAATATTAATTTTTGTGCAAAAATGACACCACGGTTTTCCACCGTGTACAGAATTCTAATAGTTTGTCCGAATCGATGTGACATCCATGTACATTATTGTTGATTTATCAAAAACGGCTCAGCCGATTTAGTTCATAATTTGTGTTCATAATTTGGCAACGAAATAAATTATTTATTATTATTTTTATTTGTTATTAACTACATTCATTTTATAACTCTAGAAGAAGGAGTTCTAAGAATAGTAGAGTAGATGTAAGAACATGTGGCATATGTATTGTATGGACATATTATTAATTTTACGTTGGGCGACATAAACACAAACATTTTGTTCGTTCGTATGCACTTGACGCACATTATCTCAAAGATATTCCTGTAAAATAACCAACATCAATCACGTATTCCCAACACTGAACAGACAGCCACTTTTAAGGTCCCGGAATAAATTTCCAATTATTACATTATCGAGAAAAATGTAACGCCATCTCACCGCCTGCAAATTTTCGAGCCCAAGCTCTATTTTAACGCACTCGAGACTATCTTGGTCTCTATCTGTCACATGACACATTTCATAGGAATGAAAGGGACAGGGCTTAAATCGATCATTCAGGAGTACAACCCCACGTTTGAAGCCCATAATTCCTAATGACATGCAATAACCGTACCCCCAATTTTCGACATAAACCTCTCATAACAATATCGGCATCAGCGTTTTTCTCCCCGAGTATTTTTTATTTGAGAATAAGTAACACTTTTCTGTGTAATCAAAATTTGGCGGGCGCGGTCTTAATAGGGCTGGCATGCATATTTGTATTACTTCAAGATTCTAATTTCAAAATCATACCATGTATCAAAATTTTGCCTGACTTTAATTTTGCTAGTTATTTTTATTGTGATTTATTTATCATGTTTTGAGCCGTAGAATGCCTATTGATGGACTTATAGGACTCCTTTAGCGAATAATATTATTTCTTAGAGAATAAGAAGCCAGCCTGGAATTGTGTTTAGCTATTTTATTGACTTCTTTACATAGGGATAAATGCAAATCTTTTTAGTCTTTTTTTTTCAATTCACTGCACCGATGCGTTGCTTAGCACCCTTATTATTCATTGTAGCTAGAGTCAAGCTCTAAAATAACTTAAAACTTTCGTCTGTCCAGATGCTTGTTTTCGTCTACCAGTTTTTAACCAATTTCTAACGAAATTTGGTAGAAACACAGGTTTTGCATATTTTTTTTTTTCATCTGCAATTTTTGATATTTCCTTCAAAAAGGAGGAAAAATTGCTGTCCTATTTAACCCCCGATTTCGATAATATTTTGCAAGATTGTTTAAAATCTAAATTCTGACAAGATTTGTGAGTATAAACCAAATTGGTCAAGAGCGTGTCATGATATAGGCTTATAAAAATTCAAGTTCTAGAAATGTGTCGCGAGAATTACTGTTCGGAGAAGTACTAGTCTTCAAATCAACAGTTTTTGCAATATATTTCTTGGCAGCCCTGTTTGTAAAAGTGTTTATCGGCTACTCAATTTGATTTTTACCACCGCACTGATTTCACTCCTTCTCGGGAACGGTACAGTGAACGTGGGGAATGCCAATGAGCTAGCGATATCTGCTCTACTACGCCTAGAGTAAAATAACAAGAAGTTATACTAAAATATGTATGCTGATTATTTGGTAAAACACATCAAATAAGTAGGTATGTAGCAAATCAGAAAAAAATAAATAGGTATATCATATTATGTACAGTCGCTAACATCCTACAATTAATTGGTCCTCTTGAAAATCTATAAGGAGGCCTATATTCGGCTGTGAACACCAGATGTCTATTGTGATAGTAATGTTGTTATAACAAGAACCATAAAAAATATACAGTGTAGGTAACTGGAAACTTTCGTAGAACCATTAAGGGTATATAATCAAGACGAGGAACTGTTACTGTACAGGGTCATTTTTAAATAATTAGCATCCTTTTTGGGGCTTATTCTGTACATCAAAACTAACAACTTTTGTTCTGCGACTTTTGTCAAACCTAAAAAAAAGCAGTTTCATACATTTTGTCGAGAGTGAACGATATTTTTCTATGGAACAGTTTATTTTTTGAGATTTGATAATAGTCGTTGAACAAAAGTTGTTAGTTTTGATGTACAGAATAAGCACTTAGAGGGGTGCTAATTGATTACCAATGACCCTGTATAAGGACCAACCCAGAAATCGCGAAAAAGCTATCAAAATCAGCACTTTCATTATATTTTGCCGATTGGCAATTTTCTATGAATATTTTTTTGCGATGTCGGGATTTATTCCGTTGTTAAAGTTATTCATGTTAATGTATTACAGACGCTCTTAAGTGGTTGTGCATAAGTCACTATTGCCTCTGTATACGCAAATGTCTGAAAGTAACTTAGAACTATTAATATTCATATTGTTGACTTTGATAAACAAAACACTATGGTAACAACCCATTTGAATTTGTACAAATTGTACAGACAATAAAATTCGTAAAACTTGTGGACATACTTTGTGATACAAGTTCTTTCAAATATTCCTGACCAGTGATGCAGAAACGTATTATTTAAATTGAGTGCGGTCCACTGCGGCGATGTTTCAATCGTCACTCCACCATCGTAATCCAGTTATAAGAAGGGTCTTTTATGTTGATTTGGTGTTTGTGTAGAAAAAAATATTTTATAGTTTGGGAATTGTAAGATGAGATGGCCAGTATTTTATATGTAGAACTCACGATTATTTCTGTCTCTGATTTATTTATTACAAGTGCCTTGAGTAAGGCAGAGCTTTGATGGATTCGCAGGAATCATCACATACTACAAATTGGTGGCAATGAAACTGGTAAGAAGTTATTATTCTCCTACTACGCTTCTTATCTGTAACTTTTGCCAATTCTCACAAATTCACACACCCCTCCTTGTGGTGTTTGTCAGCGATCACCGAAATTAAGCAACGGTCCGCACGGTCAGTATTTGGACGGGTGCCCGCGAGTGGCATTTTCTAACTGAGCGCTACCGTGGCTCGAATGACACGTTAAATGGTAGGTCCCGGTTGTTTTAGCCATGTCAGAGGCCTTCAGGCGGCCTGAAAAATCTGACACCAGGGCTAGCCACCCGGCCTATACGAACTTACTTACTTACCCCCTCCTTTTCACATACACGTCTTTGCACAATCCAAAATTATGCAAAATTTCACCCATTCCACGAAGATTGCATCCTCCGAAATAATCTCCAATTTCTTCCAAACAAGGTGATAAACACAGGAACACCTTCGCTCCCATTTCCAAGTAAGTGCACATGATAGGAGACATCGGCTTTCTGCTCACGTGCTGAGGATGAGGACTGAGGGCCTGAGGACCCGCCCCGCAGTTTATGACTAATGATAGGATCACATATACCTCACACCTCATGATGGAGCCTTTGGCACAGTATACCTGCCAGACAGTGAACTGACTTGGGTAAAGTTGCAAAAATAGCATTTCTTAGTTCATTCGAAATAAAGTTATACCTGCCAGTACGTCAACCGACGCGTTTACGACGAAGACTTACGCGTTGTTTAGTTAGTTTAGCTGTTTACTCCAGATCTGAAAACGCCTACTTAAATTGCAGTAGTGATTTTTGTTTTACATATAAATAAAATAGGTATCAAAATTTGAGATAATGGCCAGGAACAAAAATTATAAATAAATCCTACTAATATGATATACGTGAAAGTTTGTAAGGATGGGTGGATGGATGGATGTTTGTTACTCTTTCACGCAAAAACTACTGAACGGATTGAGATTTAACTTTGCAGTAATATTGCTTATATATCAGAATAATACATAGGCTATAAATTATAATGATATTGCGTAAAGGAGATATTGCAAAAATATATAGAAATTGGGCCACCAAAGGGTACAGTATTTCATAATTTGCTTCGTTTCTTTCGGATAATTATTTTCCCGTTATTTTTTACAATAACAGTGTCCATTAAAAGTAATTTCATTTATTCGGATTGAAAATTACATTGACATTTGTTTAAAAATAAGGCAGCCATACTCTTCTTCTTTTATAGTTTGGTGTCGCATGGTTTATGCATTTGCTAGTATTACCTATAAGTATTGAACCTTTTTTTGTATTTTATCAAAATAGTTACAGTCTAAGTCACGTCATAGTCCGATAAAGTCGCGGTCAAGTTAGACCTCAGTAAAGCATCGGCAAACTAATTATCACTGATAGAAACATATTTCACAAAATAATAAAATACGGCGACATGATTTTTCCCTGTTCCCGTCAAAAACCATCCGGCCATACTCGACTTACTTGAAACATTAATAAAATGTCACAAATAACAAAAATAGGCTAAAAAGGCCTATTTTAAACCGATTTCTATTTTATCCTGGATTCTTATAACAACGAAAAGAACACGTTTCATTGCAATTCGTTGGATGATTTTTTTATTGTTTACTATTACAGGATTTAAACACCTCGTAGTCAAAATATTTTATTCAGCATTCTCCGATCTTAGAAATATATGGTTACAAACATTTTTTATTCTTCGCTCCATTTTCACATCATTGATCCTCCTTAGTTTCTTTCCCGCCAAAACGTAAGTATTAATCCTTCATTCTTTTTTTTTTTAAATATATAGTATTTTTTTTAAATCTTACTTGTCCCGTGAGTTTGATTACTAAAGAGGTTTCTATATGCTACGTGATCTTCATACACCATTATAAGAATACAGCAATATAAATGCGGGGCAAGTTACTTCGAAATAATTCACAGTTGTTTAGATCCATTTATACAGAAATATGATATAATACTTTTAAGAGAATATAAACAACATTACACTCATCACACTATTAATGATGGTTTTACAAAATTAATATAACGACAAAATGTTCTTGATTATTTACGATAAACAGGAAAATAAAAACAAACCTCTTACACGTTTGCCTTCGACTTTCTCAGTGACCCGCGACTTCACCAAGTAACAACTTAATCCTCCTCAGGGCCAGCGCAGTGAATATGACTCGTAGGCCTAGCCTATGTTCAGCAGTATACTTTTAAAAATTACAGATACATGAAAGGTAGAAACATACATACACCGTGTGTCTCTCAGAGATCTAATAATACTGAAACCACTTATATGTAGTACCTACGTTATTATGAACAATTGAAGATTGCTGTTGGTCCCATAATAAAAAAATCAACGAAATAAATTAAACAAAAGAAACGTATAAAGTCTTGATCGACGTATAAAGTACCTATAAACGTATCAATTTGATGTATCATTAACGTCTGAGTAGTTTTGCTAACAAAACTCAACTCTTCAGTGCATTTTTACATGTAGGCTATTAATTCTATGTAGGTTATATAAAAAAGGTATATGTGACCAAAATGGCAGTAATTCAATAACTGAGCAAAAAACGAATTGGAAAATGTGAAATTACTCATAAGTTAAGCATTTAATGCGGTTGTTTTACTCTGCGCATTTATTTATCATAGTTTATCGGATTTTTTGAGCTACTGTACCTAGTCTGAGCCCTTTTTGCAATATCACCTTTTCTTGAAGAAATAAAAAAAAAAACTGTCGAATCGAACAACCATCAAATCGTTTTCAATTTTCCATCTCCTTTATTAAGGGTGGTAAGGTAAGCCTCAGGTTTGAAAAACGTAAAGTGACATAGTCTACTTTTTATCCCGGATAAATAAAGGATAGCACAAAAATCAAAATATCATGCGGGTGAAGCCGCGGGTAAAAGCTAGTTATTACATAAAAATAGCCATAGCCAAGCTTTTATTTACACAAAACCATTTACTGTGCACTTGCACTACACACGTTCTGAAAATTTAAGCGCACCCATTTAAATGATCTCTCAAAGAAAAAGTAGCGCTAACTTTAATAAAATCCAGTTTTACCCAGACAATTTTAAAAGGACATATACCTATCTACCTTTTAAAACTATCTCTTGCTTTGACCACTCTAAGGTACTGTCTTTATTAATAGTGCTCCTAATGCTGTTTTACATTCAAATCATACTGCTTCCTGACCCTGATTAATGCTGTTTTCTTTGCGAGCATTTGTTATCGTCTTCTAAGGAGGTTGAAGGCGAAAGGATATGTTTGCTAGCGTGTGTCGTGTCAGTAGAGATCAGTATGATTTATGTGAAGAAAATGATAATTCCACTGACATGTAAGAACGTCTCCGTTGTCAAAGCAAAAAAAAAAACACAAAATAACCCATGGCAATAACTTAGTAAATATAATCATAAAATTGTTTTTAGGTAAACCCGTTTCCGAAAATCCGAATTCAGATGGTATGGTAAGCAGGTATCGCAAGGGAGTATTGCGTGGTCCATTGTTATTCATTATCAGCATCATCACTTTCAGCTTATTTCAGTCCACGTGACGGTAAAAAAGCGTTTGCCCTCTTTTAACGGTTTTTCCTGTTTTGTGTCGGTCTCTGTCTTTAGCCACAACATACCTATCTGGATGTCGTCGCAATTCCGTTTTGTAAGTGGGTTATATCATCAACGTTGAACGTTTTTATTTGCTGCTAATTAAATAATTTCTGCAGGCAGGGTCCATGCGGAGCATGGTTTGACATAGTCTAAATCATGCAACACAAGGTTCGCATACAGAAGCTAAATTTAAATTACTAACGTTACACCCAGCCCAGTACCTAGCTTTTATGAAGCACAAAATTTTTAGATTTTAGTGTCATTATAAAAGTATATATTTTTGAGATCTCAGGATTAGTCCCATAGTAAAATTTCTTCATTGATGATGAGTGTAAGATTGTAAATACCTTTGTAAATAAAAATATCCTGTATACATAAACCATATTTTAGAAAATGGGAGAAGAAATTAAAAAATGGTTTTCGGTATAGTCGATTTACGAACGATAATTTTACATGAAAAAATTGTTTTTTCAACAACTAAAACACTGAGGGCTATCGAGCCTCTCTATTGCTTGTTGCAAGCTCTCCCTTGCACGCTTGGCTCAGGCGGACCTTGACACTTTTTCGTGCGTGGAGCCGGCGTTCATCGATCTATTGATCGATTTATATCAAAAGAAATTATCGCGTTAAAAAACAATTTTACTAAAGCAAAATTTAACAATGTTACTAAAGCAAACTTTCACGGCTTTGTTGCTATTTCAATAGATGTTCAAATACTTCTGAAAAACAAACACACAGCACTCTCATCCTCAAACATTTGCACTCGCAAGACGTCTGGCTCGAGACGAATTATTAACCAGATAAAGAAACTTGGCGGGTCTTAATTCATTAATTTAGTTAATTGTATTTGCCGCGGTTACGGTTATTGTTTGCTTGATTTTAACGTCACAGTTTAACAAGAAAAGTAAAAAAAGGCGAAAAAAAAAATATCGTGTTTACTTGTTTCATGAGTCGGATCAGTTAAATCAATCAGAACATACAGATTTCAGAAAATTATTAGAATTCTGAAGTTAGATACTTTACGATATTGAAAAGATATTTGAGTGTCTTATATTCTAAAAGCTTAATAGCATAATATTGCAAACCTATTGTTTTAAAATGGATGGTTGAGGAACTCCTACTTTGAAACTAGATGAACTTTTGTCCAAATTGTGAAAACAATCTTACTAAAATATGGGCTGCAAGACCCCCATTTCAAATTGACAGAATGTTGAATTTGCATGATGCTTAATTCCGAAATTATAACATTTTTTAATAATACAATTAAAATTTTGATAAGATTTTTATAATTTTTTTGAGTAATGAAATTAGTAAATAGGAAAATGCCCTTCTGCGAAGTAAACTAACCCTATTCTTCTGTGACGTTCAGCGACGCTCGGGTGCTATAAGAATTGCTTGATTGCTGAAGAAAGGGGTCGAATCAAAGTTTCAGAAGAAAAATTTACCCAATTTAGAGAAAACGAATAAGCGCCGGGAACCCAACCCGTCGGGAAGTTTTCCGAAGATTTTTCACTTTCAACATTAATTGCTACCAAAAGTAAAATAAATCTTTGCTACTTTGCTTTTCTTGAGGCTTGTTTTAAAGCCCTTAGCTAATCAATTAATTTAACTGTTTGGATTTTGTCGACTTCTAAAATATTGCCAAACAGAACTTTGTTTTACTTTTACCCTTTTAGTAATACTTTTTTTGTTTTGTAAATTATTAGCTGTTTATGAAATTCTTTTTCACTTGCTCCGTTTAATTTTGTTGTTACTTTCTAAACTTTCCTCTTTTACGATCTGGTTTCCAATTTAAATGAATACTTCAAAATCAGCACAGACTGATAAATGAACTTTTTACTAACAATTACTATAATTTACTATGTCATATTTACACCGAGTCCGTAATACGGAAATCCGACGACGGACAAAGGTTGCAGATGTTGGAAGCCGTATTGCGCGACTCAAGTGGCGCTGGGCAGGACACGTGGCCAGGCGTGATGATGGAAGTTGGAGTAGATCTTTGGCTGAGTGGCTTCCAATAGCAGACAGACCACCAGCCCGATGGGTCGACGACATCAGATCCATCGCGGGTCACGCGTGGATAAGATCAGCCCAAAAACTTGCGCAAGGGAGAGGAGGCTTATACCTAGCAGTGGATCGATACAGACTGATGATGATGATGATGATGATAATAATTTACTCATATGACATAATTATGGCTTTAAACGTGCGACCACACCACCAATAACAATCACTTCCAGGCAACCCAGCAATAAGCATACATAATTTTATTCTTTGTATCTAGTATTATTAGTATTGGTTTTATTTAAGAGTAAGCCTATAAAAAAAAGCTAACTCAACTGTTATCGTTCTCCGAACTTATTTTTTACCTGTTTGTTATTTATGTAACTTATTTACTACAGTAAACAATGTCACCTATAAATCGGTAAGTACGTTTGGGGTGCATGATAGCTTTCCTGATAGTAATACTGTATTGATATAGGAAAACTTTGTAGATAAAGTAGATACAAAATATCACTCTCGCCCCGTGTACAATCATAACATTTTATCATAGGTGGAGAAAAGTATCGGAAATGTCTGATATTTCGGGAATAATAAAAAAGTTCGACATGGAATTTTATATGCTAAGTTGAGAATGTTTATTGTTTGTTTTTGATCAAGTTCATGGATTTATGTGTTTTTGACTCATTAGAGACAAAATGATGACGATGAGTCAATTTGTTTTTACATAAATAAGTAATCAAAGACAGTTTACAAATGGACTGTGTTTTTTAAGATAAAGATAGATAGATGAATGCTTTATTGTTCACACTAAATATGTTAGGAAAATGCATGACTATGTAACAAAAGGCCGGCCTATCTCTACCAGCGATTTCTTCCAGGCAACTTTAAAATGGGGAAAAACAAAAACAAATAGTAAAATAAGAATTGTTTTTGGGGTTATTTGAAGGCTTAAGTATATTTCTATTTTTGGTAATGTAGTATTCAAATTCAAATTTCTTTATTGAGGAAAAACGATCTGAATCAATTACATTTGCCTCACAATATTAAAGTAAAATAAAAAACCAACGGAAAAAAGAAAACATAAAAAATACAATACAAAATCAAAAAATAATTTTAAAAATTGAACAAACATGAGTCACGCAATATAATATGCTACATTTGTAACTACATAAAATAACAATAATAAGATGCCACTGAAATAAAATAGGTACAAAATATTACTCTCGCCTCTGAAATAGAACTGCTGTGAATTAGATTGGCCAACATTCTATCTAACTAATATTACATTACCCAAACTTATAAACCCAGGAAGAAAATTTAACTTCACGAATAAAACTTGGAACTATCCCCTATTTTACTTGACAGTCCTCTTGCATGGAAATGGACTCGTCTAAAGATAATATTAACTTGGGACCGTCACGTCACAGAATAAACAACAGTCACAGCGACCAGGTGCTCAGATCAACTTCAAAAGATCAACATGTCTGCGACACTTTTGCTACACAATTTAAAAGTTTTCTGTAGTTCTTTGTTTTGTCCTGAACAAACTCAATTAGATGGCCTTTGGCTTACATAGTAATGTTTAATTTTATGGACATGTGACAAATATTTGGTTACTTACTTTTAAAAAGTTTTTGAAACTGTCATGATAAGAAAATCACGCAAAAAAATGCCACATGAGAAATTCTGTTTGAATACGCTTCCAAGACGTTTATTATTATTTCTCAATAGAAGTCCGAAAATTCAGAAGAAGATAAAAAGATATCAGAAAAATACTGAGTTCTAATACAAACCTTTGAAAATGATTTTATGCTTGTACATAACAAATAAACAGATAAACATTTTATTGATAATTTGTCAAAACTTATAAGTCACAAAATTGAAGTCTGAAACATGACTCAGATTAAAATAAATTCATTCTATAATCTTATTGTGCCATAAAATAAAATAATATAATCATTCATAAGATTAAAAGTAAGTATAAAATAATAATAATGTCAAGAAAATCAATTAATAATGTCACAATGTTATTTATGTAATCACATAAATAACATTGTGGTGTAAGCTTACTAAATGCGTGTAAATAAATCGATTTTCTTATCACTAACCAACAACCAAAGTACCTTCAGATAGAGTCAAATAGATTCAGTTTTACAATAGGTATGTTACTACTAATTTTTATGTGTGTTAAAAACCTACAAACCTATGTTTGACTAAACTATCCAAAATATCCTACTAAAAAAAATAAACTACTAAATTTCCTATTATAAACGCGAAAGTTGTGAGTATGTATGGATGCTTGTTACTTTTTCACGCACAAACGGCTGAACCATTTTTTTTTTTTTTAATTCAGAATAGGTTTTGCGTTTGACCACCTACTGCCTGTTGTTAAGCAGATAAGCGGTCTAGGTTGTAGCACGCTTACCTAGAAGATACCTATTTACTCGGGATTTGAAGACGCCTACATTGTACTTTAGCGGGAAGACAGACCCAGGCAAAGCGTTCCACATCCTGGCTGTTCGTATGAGGAATGAGGATTCAAATCGCTTGGTTCTAATGCGCGGAATGAATGATTTGGATAAAATTCAGTATAGAGGTAGCTAGACCTTGGATTAATACGTCATAGGCTATTTTTTATCTCGAGCTAACGCGGGTAACACCGCGGGGCGCAGCTAGTATACTCATAATGAAACTAAACTTGTCGTCTACCCGAGACCATTTTAATCAAACGAACAAGTACCAGGCAATCAGAGCAAGTAGGAGGTGGGTCTGAATTAGAATTGAATGTAAATGTGCGGGCTTTATCGGGGATTATAGTGTTCGTCTGCAGCCAAAAGATAGTTGCGGCCCGGCGCTGGCCTTTCCACAACTCTATATTAATACATGTTCCTCACGACCAGCTTAAAACGACCTCCCAAGCCTCTCTAGCCCTGCAAAACTTACGAAGAATCGAGGCTGTTAAAGTCCTTTAAAGAGATCTGATAACAGTGGTTCTTGCAAAGCCTTGGAGGCACCCGTATCATGGAGCACGCTTTAACAAATTTTACTGCGTACTAATCCACCCTTTTCGTAACATACTCCGGGCTTTAACGTCGTGTTATGTAGCCAGTTGTAAGGTCATTATCCGAAATAAATCTAGGTTATGAGGGGCTTTCTCGGTTTCGGAAATAATTAATTTAGAGATATAAGTTATTAATAGGTCTGGGCTTTAAACGTACATGATAAATGTGAGACGTAAATAAATTTCTAAAAATTATGTAGAGACCATTTTCAACGGTAAAGAGGTCTAGCTTCCATGGTAGAGAAAAATTTGTGAGCTTTTCATAGAAATATTCCAGAATACTCTACTACGAATTTAGCTCAATAGAAAGTATAATTACAAATAAGTAATGCCACTGTCACTCAGCCACTTTATAGTGTGGTTAGACATAAATTAAATATTTTAGTAAAATCTACATAAATAGAAGAATTGCCGATTTTTTAAATAAAACGACAATATTCTTAGTTTTGTTCAGGGGTCAAAAGTATGACTATTTTTTTTTACATGAATTCATAACTCCGCAAAACAGAGCTGTAGTCTGTATTTTTTTTGAGCTGCTAAAAAGTCATCGCCACTTAAAACATGTACCGCCTTACCACAAAAGATTTAAATACACTTTAAACACTGTTTAACCGTACAATATTTTCTATCGTGCGTAAAACTTTTGTGGTAAGACGGTCTATGTGCCTGCATGAGATGAGCCTTAGTTGGCTTTCATTAAATCCGTGTCACACTGGGACACGCACCCACATTTCAAACTATCGTTAAGGTGCTGTTCGTTAGAGAAACAAGATTAGGGTGTGAATAGCTAAAGAAGCAGAGCGGAAACCACTTATGTTTTTACTAACTTTTTCCCGCGGCTCTGCTCGCAAATCCCTCTGTTGCTGCGTGAAAGAGTAACAAAAGAAGCAATAAACTTATGAACACACTTTCAGTAGGAGTATGTAAAGAGTCTTTTCTGCTTGAAATGTATGCAAGCTTTACTCGAAATTTATGTTATTTCCAATTTGAAAACCGTCCAAAGGTACACTTAGTTTTTTCTCATCGACTGAAGTAGCTTGTGATGAAAGTAAATGAAAAATGCGTACGTATTGAATCCTTGAAACGGTGGTACTTACTTCACTTTTTGACGGATTTTTTTACTCACACACGCCTTACTATCAACACGTCTTTGTTACTGGTTTAAAATTACCTGGTTTTTACTAATTATGCTCTCTGTTACTGGTTTAAAATTACCTGGTTTTTACTAATTTTGGTATTAAACAGTGATAAAATAGAGTTTTCTCGGAAACATGTGCAAAATATCAGTGTTTAAACCTGATTGAGAGGATTTACAACAGTAAATAAAAGATAAAAATATTTTTTTTAGCAAAGAATGGAAATACCGACTTCGATCATACAAAATACGAATAGTTTGCTCGAACTGAGGTATACAATTTTTGCAAAATTGTTTTTTTTTTTTAAACGGCTCAGTTTATTTTGATAAAATTTAATGGGACTATACCGGGAGTAGGTATAGTCCCATTAAATTTAAACTTTCAACCTAAAAAAATGTTTTTTTTTATTTTTATTCAAACAAATACACACAGTCGAACATATTATAACCTCCTCCTTTTTGGAAGTCGGTTAAAAAGTAAAGAGTTCTTAAAACAGTATCCCTCTTACCACAAAAGTTTTACGCACGCTTTAGACAATGTTTATGTTAACAGTACAAATTGCACGGCTAAACAGTGTTTAAAGCAGGTTTAAATCTTTTGTGGTAAGGCGGTATATTTCCTCCTGTGACCCGCTCTCTCTTGTTCCGTACCACTGCCCTTACCACAGCTGTCAATCCTTCTAAACCGCGCATTACGCTAAATGGCTCGAGTAACCGGATCAGCGGAATCCGGATAGGGGAGGAAATAGTAACGGAACTGGGATGGAGCTAGTTATGGACAATAAAGCAATGTTGCCGGGTAATGGCCCACGTTATTTGATGGTCATAGGTTTTGTACATGATAATTTTATGTTGGTAATATTATGACTGTACATGTAATTTTTCTGTGTTTATTTAAATAATAAATATTAGGGGACATCTTACATCACACGGCCTCTGACCCCAAACTAAGCAAAGCTTGTGATATGGCTGCCAGAGACTGATATACTACTTATATATATTTTTAAAAACATACTTATATAGATAGTAACTAAATAACACCCAGACACAAAGCAAACACCAATGTTCATCATATAAATACTTGCCCTGGGTGGGGATCGAACCCACGCCTCTTTGACCCAGAAGTTAGGGTCACTAACCACTGAGCCACCGAGGCTGTCGAATGAACGAAATGAACTAATATGTGGAATGAATGAAATGAACCTAATATGTGGTTTATTACGATAATATACAATTTTATATTTGGTTCTATTTCCGCGTAGAAAGAATTTTGATAAGCTAAATATGGTGACTGGTTAAATATAGCACATATATTTATAGTACACATCAATACCTACTAAGTCTATTTATAACTGACAAAAGGTTTCTTTCACAAAATAGTGTAAATGCTAACAATGAAATAAAGGGTGTATTTATCGGGCACAGGTGGGTCTTATCCACCCTAGAACCTTCTTATCCACCCCAGAAAAGTTGATACCTACATTATATTTTACTGCGGTCGGCAAAATCAGGCAGTTGAGAAAATCTAGATACACAGCAGCGCGTCCAGCGAAAATCTCTAGTTACCTTCGAGCAAATATCGATAGAGTCACAATCGTGCCAAAAAACTGTCCGAGGCAAAACTGTGCCCAAGCTACGTAGCAGGCAGGCTTTTTAGTTAGTCGTAAGGCGATGGCAACCCGACTACAACGCCGCTAAAGTGCTCGGTTACGAGCACTAATTTAGGTGACATAACGTCGAATTTCGAAAAAACTGGTCATTGTGAATTATCTAGGTCGGTATGTATGACGGCGCTCGGACATTTTTTACTACTGTGTGGCTCTGTAGATATTTGCTCGAAGGTAGTTACGCCAATGAGCGAGACTGTAAAACTTCTTAACTTACTTTTATCGACCGAGGGGTCGAAGTGTTGATGTTTCAAGATTGTCTATTTTTTTCATCTGTGCTGATGTGTTGGCTCTCCTCTGCAGGTCGCATTTTCAATGAATATCTTTATTTCCCTCAAAAGAGGGAGAATTTGGTTGTAGCGCTATTTCACAGCTGATTTTGGTAATTCGTGAGATTGTTTAATATCAAAATTCTAACATTATTTACGAGTATAAATCAAATCGATCAAGAGTGAGTACATATACTTAAGCTCATGAAGATTCAATGAAACAGATGCATGGTCTACTGTTCCGAGAACCACTTGTGATAATATTTATTTATTAAAAAAAATAGTGATAATTATAACATACCAATCGACTCTCGTGGAATAGCAACACCACGGCACGTTGCACCGACATCTGTACCGCTTCTTCAAAAACCTATGGGTAGGTAAAATATACTACGTAGGTAGCATTAGTCACTCGATGTTCAAAACTCGTCCAACAAACAAAAACAACCCTAAATCAAACTAGATACCGTCTGACGTCACGACATAAAATATCCAGTCGCGATTCGCATTATCGCCATTTCAGTTCACATTAAATCTTAGAACCGGGACATAAATAACGGAAACTTTTATCCCACTCGAAATAAGCACTCAAAAATGCAAAGAGCAGAGCGTTATAGCGCACGTCGGGTGAATTTATTTTGTTTCGAGCACAATTCAAATAACCATAACTCACCTCTAGCTAAGCCTATCTAACGATATAATGAAATGCCATTAACTTAGAAGGTTAAGTTTAGGCTGCGTCTATAATGTAGAGTTGAGGTGCAACCCTTGTAATTGTACCTTTATTACGAGTTGGTGTAACTCATGTTAAATGTCGTAACGTCATGTGTGTGTTTGTCGTTAGTTGTAGATAAATTTACTTATATGTAGATATTATTTCACTACATTTTAAATTTCTCGAAAATATTACTAACTACAACTTCTATAAAATTTAACACAGTTCTATTCGCAGCAAATACATGTGAAACCCACACGGCACAACAGTAACACTACCTTAATAATAATTGATAAGTTTTCCCTTATCTTACCTATACGCTTCTAAAAGTCCCTGTATTTTGCGTGGCAACACCTTGTAGAGCGAATTTGTCATTAAAAATTAATCGCGTCGTAGAAGGTCCCATATAAATACGCGGTTAATAGTAACTATCTATCGGCCAATGGAAACCATAATATTCCTTTGACATCTCAAAATTTGGCAGTATGTGGTCAAACGCAAACCTATTCAGAATAAAAAAATTGTCTTACCGCCAAATTGGTGCTCACTTCACGGTTATCCAAGCGAGTTACGTCACAGAATCGCATGGCTGGAATCAATAAACGGCTGAAAATATCTTCTAACGTAATATGTTTTTACAAAATAATTATAAGTAGATAAACATTAGGTACAGAGGTATCAGTGAATTCTGCCTTACTTCGGAAGTAAAGCTTAAGTTTAGGACGCGTTTACTTTCAGCGATAAAGATGCTCGCTTTCCGATTTATTGATCACGGATTCACGGTGACTGGAGATAAAGGGAACTTTAATTTGTCTCGATCGTTTCCAGGTTAAATAAATTACACTTAAAATGTTTTTAGGTAAAACTCTTCGTAAAGCTTACAGCTTGATATACTTTTAAAATCATTTTCTGATAGGTTAGTATGAGATATGTAAACGCTAACTACATTAGTTTCCGTGTGACTTTATTCATATATTTTGTACTGCACACATTTTTGTTAGTTCTTTTTCATTTGGTTCAGCCAAATGAAAAAGAACTAACAAAAATGGAGCCACACGAAAACCATAATAGTGTTCGTTTACTTTGCAAACTCATACTAAGGCCTCTGATAAATTTAATAGTCAGGTACATTTGTTTTATTGTAAGTTACAGTAACATAAACTTTCTTTTCATCCTATCCCTTTATTTAAGTCTCATCTTTTAAGTGTTGGTCTATGTTTTCAGGGCGAAATAAGTAATTTTCAATGTTACACTACACTTCCTGGACAAAAAAAATTTAACAAATAAATTGTAGATTTAAGATGAGTGAGTAATTAAAGCGCCACAGTGTAACATACCATACCCTACATATATAGGAAAAAAAACAGCACTGAAACACATAACTTTTCCTTTCGTTTTCCGCACATAAAAGGAAACAAAACATCCCACTCATAACTCCAAAGCGTTACCAATCCATACGAGAAACCCGTCAGTTACAAATAGCTCCTAATCCATTGCTCTTATTAAATTTTACGACGCATTCTCGCACTCTTTCCTCTCACGTTTCCACCCTCCGAGTAGGTGCAAAATGATATAGCTCCAAAGGTCCAATGTCAGGCTATAGGTAACATTCATACACCGCTCGCCTGCCGCATCGAAACTGCCTAATTATACCCAAGATGGCCGCCAGACTTTAAACTCGAATTTCTTATTCAGGTGCTTGCGTTTCACTGGTTTTTAAGACGTCTATAGCGTCTTGAAAGTTGATTGACTCAGCTTGGTGGAATAATTAAGTAATCGGTTTGCAGTTTCAGAGATTTTCAGTGGAGGGAACTTATAAGATCATATTTTGCAGTGCTTTGCTGAGTTACTAAGTACCTTCCCTGAATAAAAGCTGTGTCGTATCATTGTAATTGATTAATGGATATACATACTCTAGAAAAAAATGTTAGTTAAGTTTTTCATTTACTATTTATGTACTATGTATTTTTTTACTATGTATTTTGTTAATTATTTTTTTTGTAAGAAATACATCATATCGTATAAATAAATAATAATAAATTCTTCATCAAACAACATTTCAATCAATCTTAATTAGCTAGAAAGAGTTACACTATACATTATAGTACCTATATAGATTCTTTGCGTTACTAATTTGCGTTACGAGTCTTGTTTTAATTTGAATCTTGCAATAAAGAGTGGATCTCACCGCTGAGCACGGATATTTCCAAATATTCCCAATTCCCAAGTCTATTTTTACCTCTAACTTCAAAGGGTGAATAAAAGTCGCAGAAAAATTAAGCATGTCGGAGATTTTTTCATGCTTTCAAATACATGAAAACGATGGAAAATTTTCCAACTCACATCTGACCAAGACATAGACCATAATGCTTAAATTAATTATATAAGTAGACCAGGTAATTTAAAAAAAATCGAATATTAGTACTTACCTTAAGCCTCCAAAAATAAAATTCTAATGGTCACGTAATGTCTAATAGAACTTATTTTAAAATGTAACACACACAATCACACACAATTTTCTTTTTCACTTCAAAATATTCCCAACAAGCTCAATAATCTTTGTTTACTTATTTCAAACGAATCTCGGCTCATAATTGTTCCGCATAAGACAAAACAATACTTTGCAAACAACCCAGAGCATTAAAGAAATATAAACATGAAACCCCGCTAACTACCTTACCCTTGTTTGTACTCGTAAAACCTACCCTTGTCTGAGGGGTACCCTATTACTTCCTACTACAATTTACAAGTCACAAGATCACAAGTTTACAAGACGAGAAAAGGATTGTAGAAATAAAATTATACGTGTTTTTTTTCATTAAGGTCTACGAGCTACGAGTGCTACGCTCGTAGCGTAGTTTGTCTAGGTGCTTTTCAGCGATCGACCCGGTCAATCTTTGGATGGTTGACTACGGGTGGCATTTCAAACTGAGCGCTACCGTGGCTTTAATGACAGGTTAAATTGTAGCCCCCGGTTTCAATAATATTTCATATGTCAAATTAAGATAGTAGTATACGAGGTTATGAAGGAATAGATTATGCAGATCACAGTAAAATTCATAAGCTATTTATTTGTATAATATTTTTTTCATAATGGTACAGCACCATACAGTGAGAACCAAGTCGACGCTGCCCTTATTTCTAAGTATGATAAGCTACCATAATTCATTTTCTTAACTTATTTATTGTAATATTCGCAAATGCATTATTTTTGCTTAGCACTACTTTGAACGAAATGATGAGTTTTTTGAAATTTGATCCCCGAAACGAAAACGGCGGGGTTATAAGTTTGGCACGTGTGTGTGTATGTGTGTTAGCGTATTTGTGGCATCGTAGCTCCTGAACGGATAAACGAATGCTGGTTTTGTTTTTCTTTGCTTGACGTCGTTCAGCCTTCAATTCATTTGTTACCTGTTGTAGAAGAATCTTATTGCGATAGGTTTTTTATTTATTTTTAAATTACTCTTGTTTATATCAGAACCAATGTTTTGCACAATATTTTAATATTTTTAAGAATTTTAAGACTAGCTTCCTAACGTTGTTGTGTAAAAATATTAATCTCTCGCTTAATAGAATTTATGCATGGTCAGAGGCAATCCGCATTTTCATGCGATGCATCGTTAGGATAATGAGATATTTACTGCAGATGCTATTATACGGATGAACGAGTCTGTAATATGTACTCTAGATTTTGTACTGAAAGGCTGGTAAAGTTTTTTTATAGGGTTCCGTACCCAAAGGTTAAAAACGGGAAAAACTGTCTGTCTATCAGTCTGTCTGTCACCAGGCTGTATATCATGAACCGTTATAGCTAGAAAACTGAAAATTTCACTGATGATGTATTTCTGTTGCCACTATAACAACAAATACTAAAAATACAATAAAATTAATATTTAAGGGAGCACCCATACAACAAACCTGATTTTTAGCCGTTTTTCGCTTGATATTAATAATGGTAACAAGCAGATGCTTGAAATATTCACAGAATATTAAATTGCATATTCATTTCAATAATAAATAATTAAATTAAATAAAAATAAATATTTAAGGGTACTGTATGGTAGCCACCATACAGTACGGAACACTTTCTGCTCGAGTCCGTCTCGTACTTGGCCGATTATTTAAGATTTGGTTTACCTGTATTTTCTGAAATGTATTGGTAAGTAGTTGCCAAGTACGCATCATAAATTGTATGTAATTTTTTTGGGTAGTTTTCCGAACAGCGGGTCTCGCGACTATAACTTGGTAGCATTTTTGGGTTAGTTTTAATCTAACAAATGCACAATTTGCACATGCAAAAACATTTTCAATTCCGCAGTCAACACACCTCTTTAGTTAAATCTACTTATGCCAATATCTCGACACGCTCTTGACCAATTTGAATAATAATATTTGGCAATCATCTTTTATAGTAACTGTCGCAGATTTCCTTACTCCTGTCGATCATTTTACATCAAAATCAAAAGGTCTATTATAAGGGCAGAGTTTTTAAATATTTAAAACCCTTCGTGTTAAACCGTCTGGATTGGGAATCGAAGCGCCAAAAAACAATAAGCTTTATATTTGCACGATAAGGTATTATTTTGTAAGTTTTCAGTTCGTAGGTTGTCTAGACAAAGCGATATTATGAATCTTCATTGAATGAATTGCGCCCACAGATCTCTTAATATGGGACATGTCGTCGCGTTGTAGCGGATAGATAATTTCTCACAAAACTCTCTGCTTAAAATTAAAACTACGTCAATACAGTAAGTTCGCATGCGACCCGTACTGACTCAATTCTCGCGCAGCCGTTAAAAGTGAGCGTCAGCCAGGATTGGGCTAACCGCAGCTTGTAGCTATCATCACTGTCGCCAAGTTTTATGATTCGGCCTATACATTGGCGTTACACGCCCCACGGCCTCCCAATAAGATGCCCGGCCAATCGCTAACACTGCTAGTCCAGCATGCGACCGCAAAAAGCCACGAAAAGAACTCTTTTCGACGTGTGAAAAAGTGACAGACATATACTTTGCCATAACGCTGTCTCGTTCTGATCCGTCGAAAGAAATATTACTTCGTGCGCATCCTAGCCCGGCTGGTATCAAAGTAGTAGAAAGCCGCCTAAAGGCTTGTCGTTCTCTGGCATGGCTAAATGCCTATAAATTATACAATTCTTACACTCAGAGCACATCAAATAACTCATTTAATTGCGCTTACACAACACTGCACTCTCCACTCGAGAACTTTGTGCCAAATTTGTGCCCTGCCCACAAATACAAATTTCTTTATTGAGGTAAAAACGACCAGAATCAATAAAATTTACCTCACAATATTAAAAAGAAAAATAATAAGCAGAAAAATAGATGAATGAAAATTACATAATACGGAATGAAAAATTTTCGGCCAAGTACGAGTCGGACTTGCGCACGGAGGGTTCCGTACTGTATGGGAGCCAGCCTTAAATATTTATTTTATTTTAATTTTATTATTTATTATTGAAGGGAATATAAAACCAAATATTCTGTGAAAATTTCAAGCATCTACCTACCATTACCATTATTAAAATAGAGCGAAAAACGTCTAAAAATGCAGGTTTGTTGTATGGGAGCCCCCCTTAAATATTTATTTTATTTTATTTTTAGTATTTGTTGTTATAGCGGCAACCGAAATACTGTGAAAATTTCAGCTGCCTAGCTATCATGGTTCATAAGATACAGCCTGGTGACAGACAGACGGACAGACGGACAGACGGACATCGAAGTCTTAGTAATAGGGTCCCGTTTTATCCTTTGTGTACGGAACCCTAATAAGATTAAAAACACTACACGTACAGGCAAACGCAGCGCAGGACGAGCCGCTTTCAATCGGTCTTACTGGAGATCCCTACGTCGAGTAGTGGACGTCATATGGCTGATGGTGATGAACACTACACTTTGCAATGTAGGTAGGTAGTAGATACACACAACATTTTGCGATGAATGTGGATATTTCTCTTGAAATACCTTGCAAGGGGGCATTCTCTAACGCAGCGTTTAGAGAATGCCCTCTCTAGATCTCTATGATTCCGCCGAATATTTGATTATGTAAAGAGAATAGTGAAAACGTTTGTAACTCTGAATCCGTGGATTAGAGGGGTGATATGTGTTTGTTCTTAGTTTGCATATTTGTAGAGAGAATACTACGTATCGTATGTTTAGGAGCATCGTAATGTAGAGGTAAATTAGAATTACCTATTTAATATTTAGGTATGTTATTTAATTAACACTAATGATTTAAGCTTTGCAATGTACAAAGTATTTCTGGACTTTTTAGATACGTATCTAAACCTATACCTGCCTATTTGAAAAGACTATTTTAAGAAGTTTTTTGGCCAACTCGTCATAATCAGTTTATACCAATTATTTTAATAACTTTAATAATAAATAAGGCCAAGTGCCTTTATTAACTTCCACTAAATACAAAATGTATATCATCTTAAACTACATAAACTACTACTACATAACAAGCAATTGGATCATGCACAAATCCCTCAAAGGTTCAAAGACAATCCAACCCACTGCCAGTTGGCACCAATAATTGATTTTGATGAATCTGTGAATAATCTAAAAAAATCTATAAGTAGGATTACGATAAACAGAGTTTCATGATAAAAAGTACAATAAAATTGAAAGTTCCTGAACTTTGTTCTTTTCAGAAGTCAATTGAAAAATTTAAACAAAGTTATATAAGAAGAAACCTAAATATTTCTAAATATGTCTCATTTCTGACTCGACTCATGACAAATACCGATGTCCGTTCAGCCACTTATCCTCCAGCAAGAAAGAACAAACCGATACAACGCAAATTAAAAACGTGTGAAATGGGTACAGCTTTGGATTAGGAAAGAACAGCTACTGAAGACACGTGAAAATGAGGTACCTTTTACAATATAAAAATGTTATGTGTTGGTCGAGGGGACCGAGCCGACCGAGAGATTGTGTTTTGGAACAAGCGTTAAGAAAAATAACTAGTGATTTTCTCAGTTACAAAGTAAGGATCTAAATTAAAGACACTATAAGATCCAAAAATATGTACAACAAGTATCTTCAAACCAGATGGTAAAATAACTATTTATTCCTTGAAAAATGACGTACCATCAAGGTGACATAACCGCAAGAACTACATTAGATACATGACCATGAAAAGTAAATCAAACGCAGTTTCGCCAAAAAATATTGTTCACAGCTTTTTTGGCGAAACTGCGTTTGTTTTACTTTTCAAGATCAAGAAGTTATTGATCATTATTGTTTTTTGGACTAGAAACTTCGTATTCGATTTCTAATCTGCAGGAATAAAATTAATGCTGGTGAATTTAGAAGTTGTCTATCTGTATAATTCTTTTACGGCGATGGACCAACATGGGTTTGAAAAAAAAGCATCGGCAAGGACCCTGTCACGGACCGTTATGACAAATATGTGAGCCCATGGGCGAAAGCGTTAATGAAAATGAACTTTTTTGAAAAAATAACCAAAAATGACAGAAATGTTTGCTCAGTCGAATTGAAAGGGTTTGCTTCTACAACGACATGAGAAGGTGTTCTCGTATTATAATGAATTTGAATATTCCTTTATTGAGACGATTCTGTTTTATTATAACAGTAAATTGAAGAAGTAATCAAATACTGTAACACACACACTCTGATAAATTACTATATGGAAATGGCGTATGGAAATGGCAAAATGCAGAATTTACTTTATTTATTTTTAATTCGTCCTCTTATTGTACCCCCTTTGGTTTCAGGGACCTTTTTAGGTATTATTACATTATTACTTTTTAATTCATATGTGTGTTTTATTCTTAAATAGTTTAAATCGCAGTTAGTTTCAAAATTTTCCTTGAATAACTTATCTATATTGATCTAATGGCACTGAAAGCTTTTCGAATAGAATCTACAAATAAAGACTAACAAACAATGCGTTTCAAATCAATATTCTCTTGGAGAAGAGACCATCGTTGTAACGTTGCGGCTAGATAATGGGAATGACGATGTTGTTGAAAAACAATTTAAGATCAATAGTCCAGATTGTCCTGGCCTTTTATAAATGTTCTTCAAAGAAAGCCAAAGATTCTATTTTTAAGTGAAGAATAGAAGACTTGCAAATACGTCCAATAAAATTAAAAGCACAACTTACCCCTGTGATTTATATAACTAGTAGTTATCCGTACAGTAGATCGCGGCACATCTCATTAACAGAATCATCATAAGCCTGTGGTTTTTGACCAATTTGATTATTGTTTGGTTACTTAACGATCTTGTTAAATTTAATCGAAATCAACCAATGAATATCGCGACAGCAAATTTCCCCCTTTTTGAGAGAAATATTCCCCCAATCAGAAATCGCAGACGACTAAAAAAATATGAATTACCTATGCCTGAGTGTGTGTCAAGATAATGTATGAGAACCTACCTACTCGTTTCAAGATTCGTTGAAAATTGCGAGCTGCAGGAGAAAATCAATTTCCGAACAGACAAAAGTAAATTCGTCGTGTTAAAGCAGAGACCTCGCTTTGCTTCCGTTAATAAGTAGGTAAGTCAAGCATTCATGTTATTTAGTGTCAGATACATATATGATTTACCATATCTAATGACACATTTACAGTTTAATTCATAGTTGTTGTGACAAAAGAAGGATGTCGACAGCTCATACATACGAATACCTGTTGTGTACGAATACACTCAGTTTCTCCCAAGCTCATTTATAAAAATGTTATCTTCACCAGAGTAACTTATGACGCTTCTAAAACTGTTCTGATATGTACAAGTTTGTTTAAAATGAAGTTAAAATAAGAAAAACCGAAAACAATTTTCAAGCTATAAGTACCTACTTTGATTTATAGAATTATAGACCATAGCAGTGCTGCCAACTCCTTTTGGCAAAAATTCGCTATCAGCACGTCAAAAACGCGCCAGAAGCGCTAAATGGTAACTACGACGACTGGTACTACGAAAAAATGAATGATAATGAATTTCGGTATTCATCCACTTCATTAGCAATAGTATAAGAACCACAACTTGCTGCTATTCGAACTTCGGCCGCAGCCTGCGGATGCAGGTCGCGATTGCAGGTAACACACATCTGAAATGCAGCCACTGCCTGCTTCCGCAGTCGAGAGTGATTCCGAGGTTGGCTACACGTGCTGCGACAGGCAGCACGTCGGACTTGTCTAAACAGGTGAACAACACTCGCAGCTGAGGCTCGGTAGCACGTGCTGCCGGAGCCGCAATCGGAATCTTTTTTGCAGAAATTCATACTACTACATAGATAACCAGAGCCCTTACTCGTAGTCCAGGCTTTGCGAAGTTTACTCAAACTTTCGCGTTCGCGTGTGACTCCATAGATTTTGGTTAGTTCTTCCTCGTTTCTGCTAGGGGCGCTGTACAAAAATGTATAGGGCCATACCGAAACAGCTGTAGTTTCAATTTACGTGTAAACCTGGATTAACCCCTCAGTTGTGCAGCTACAGCCGGCTTCGTGCAGCTGCTCAAAATAATCAGGAATATCTCGGATAATTTCAACTGCAGCTTTTTGTTAGTAGTAAAGTGAGTGAAACCTAAAAATATAAGTATTCTTTCTTTTTGAAAATCTTTTAGTATACAAAAATGTATGTTTCTATAAAATATGTAAAAAGACACCTCAGTTCGTAAAATTACTAGTTGAAACACTTAAAACGAGTTAAGGAAGGAACATGTACCAACTGTTAAAAAAGAAAATAATCATATCAACCCCTCCAAAAAATTGCTAAGTCGGAATACCGAAAACGAAATCTGGTAATACTGAATACATCATCTGATCGACTGAATTTGACATTTCCTTTTTTTTTTGACAGCAACAGTAATAAAATAGTGATTTTTTTTAAATAATGTGCCCATTTTTGGATAGGCTAAAGCCTTTAAGGTCATACCGCCAACAATAAAAAATCATTGTAATTTTTCTGGTGGTCTAATATTAATTTTAATTAGTGATATGAAAACAGCAAAACATCACTAAATTTTTGAAGCACATATCATTATTATAAATGATGTTTTGTTTTCTACCTACTTGCAAAAAAAAAAAAAAACGACAGGTCCATTCGCTGCATCCTTCTTTCCAAATCTCATATCAATTAGGCAGAGTCCCAAAATGGCGCCCTCGTAATTGTTTTGGAAAGCAAAACCGTTACTTCTGCGAGTGATTTATTCGCTTTTTAGTGCAAATGTGGCGAATGTGAGAAGTTTACGCACATTATTAGACTAATTGCTGGGTGTTGCTAGGTTTGCGCTAAGCTGAACGAGACTTATTTATGGCCCGTTGGATTACAGACGAAAATTAGTTGAATGTGGGTACAAACCAATTAAAAATTAAAGGAAATGGACACAGTCGATATCATATCAGTATGGTTTCCGGTATCATTTGTTTATAAACGTTTTACGTCAAATTGGAGATATACCGAGCTCCGATTTCATTACGAAACAGATATATAAATAAGTAGAACATTTTATTAATCATCTATGTTTTTTAAAAGAAAATAGTTAATATATTCTATACAAACTAAGATTACAACTAACAATATTTTGTTATAACATGAAGTTTTAGAGGACTGCATTAATATTTAAATCAGAACTATAACAACTAGTTTATTTTTTAAATCTCCATCATTATATTGCCGAATACCTAGCCTACGGTATGTAAGATTCTTGATAATTCTTTCTCAGGAAAATGTAAAAGAACCTAACAAATCACAACCAAAACTGCAGGACGCAGCTAATCCGGTATATCTTATTCTATTGACACTGACAATAAGCCACAGTCTCACTACAAAAGAACAAAGACGCCCCACAACGCTGCACAAAAACGAAAGAAATCACTGGAGACTTCCTTCTAAATTATTCGTTTCTGGGACAGCCATCCAGCTCGAAGGACCAGTCTTGACAGCTAATTAGGACCTTCATTGTTAAATGCATCTTACTACTCCCAACCCTAGGCAGAAAAATACACTTTACACTCTTGACGATAGGACTGAAAGTATACTGAGCAAAGTAGAAGATTCATTAATACCTTTCTTAAATGTTTGGAGTGGTGGAAAAATACAATAATCCAGTGAATAGGGTATTGTATTGAGCCAGTGTCCAGGAAGGATGTTTTGGGGTGTTCTTTTTATTGCCGAATTTGCGTTTTATGGGCCGTCGCGAGGGGATGTGGTGTGACAACTCTACACCCTTGTTGTGTCTGTTCTTTTCGTTTACCTTTTTTGGAACTAATTTGAAAATTGGAGACTGGTCGATTAGCGATTAAGCAAACTGAAATAACATTAAACTAGACAGAGTAATGATAATAGTCGGGAAACAATTCCATGGTGGGTTACAATTTCATCCCCAATTTTTGCAATTTGAAATTCTTGAGTGTAGTCTAAGCACCAAAACCCAAATCTTAACTTTAAACAGACACGTACTTAAACAGATGTTTTGGTTAAGATAGACGGATGAAAGAAGAAGAAAGTTTTAAATGCATCTGTTTCTACTCTGCCCAGGTGTGAACATTTTTTGTTTCAGAAAGTGATGATAACAATGATTACATTATGCAAAATAAATTACTCTTAGATTAAAGTGTAGTGATGACAAATTAGTAATGCCAATAAAAATCGTATTCAAGTACATAACTATTTTTAGCCATCCTAAAATATAATCTATGCCTCAATTATTTTTTCCTAACTGTGTTATCTCCTACCTTTCACATTTTATTCACATTAAAGTTTCTTTTGTATATGCGCAGATTGATCCTCGGCAATTATTTCCAAAGCCATCCCCTTTCTCAATAGCCGGTGTCCAGATGCAAACGACTTTGAAATATGAAGGATATTTATAACGTCCCGGCAAATTAGGAACGGTCAATTTGACTTCTCTAGTCTTGTTCTTGTATTTCAAATAGCGGTATATGTATATGAAATGACGCATAGAACTGTGAGTCTATTTAAACAATTTCTAACATAATTATTTTTCGCAAAAAATGGTATAACCGCCTTTCATCGTGTCCAAAATTCAAATATTTCGCTCGGATTGTTTGCATAATTGTTGATTTTACAAAACCGGTTCAGCCGATTTCTATAAAATTTAAATGGGACCACCTCCGGAGTATCCTTTAGAACTAAAAAATATTTTTTCGATTCGGTTTACAATTGGCGAACTTATCGATGAACAAACACAAAAGAAACATACAGACAAACATCTCCTCCTTTTTGCAAGTCGGTTAAAAATAAATAATAACATTGAAAATGAATGAATGAATATGAAACGTGGTGTTGCTGTTAATTCAAAGAACAAACATTATGAGATGGCTATTATAAAAAATGGAAGATAATTTCATTATATTCACAACTAGATTTTGACCGCGGCTTCGCCCGCATGATATTTCGAAGCCCTACCTTGCTACCACCCTTAATAAAGGAGGTGGAAAATAAAAAAAAAATAAAAAATTCGATTTGACATTTGTTTGATTTGACAGTTCTTATTTGACAGTTCTTTTTTGACATTTTTTGGAGCGCACGCAAGAATAGCTCGAATTTTTCCTACTTACTTAACACTTATTGTTATAATATGGAAAATTTACGCAATATAATTTATAGCCTATTTGTTATTCTGATGTATAAGCTATATTATTGCAAAGTTTCATATCAATCCGTTCAGCAGTTTTTGCGTGAAAGAGTAACAAACATCCATACATCCATCCATCCATCCATCCTTACAAACTTTCACGTTTATAATATTAGTAGGAAGTAGGATAAGACTGGATTCAATCCATACCCAAACACTGGATTTAACCAGCTTCTTCGGCAATTACCTAAGCCGTAGATTTCACTATGTTAACGTCCTCCATCCATCCATCCCTCAGTCATATGACGTCCACTGCTGGACATAGGCTTCCCTTATGGATCTCCAATAAGACCAGTTGGAAGCGGCTAGCATTCAGCGTGGTCCTGCAGTATTGATGAGATTTTCTGTGCACCCGTAGTTGGACGTCCTACGCTGTGCTTACCGGTGCGTGGTCAAGAAACAAAAAGAGAAAGAACAATCAAGAACTTTTCGACCCCATCGGTCATCATCCGAGCTATGTGCCCTGCCCACTACCACTTCAACTTGCCGATCCGTGGGTTATATCGGTAACTTTGATTCTTGGACTGCATTGTTGAATCCACAAACGGTTAAAAGTTACCTGTGGTTAAATCAATATGGTCCAAATAAGAACGGATGACACCACGGGCTTCGTTAAATCGGTGGTCAATTTGATTACGTTTCGTTTTCACTTTCGACCACATGAAATGTCACCAGGCGCCCAGAGACCGCAGGAGTCAATAAAACTGCTACGATTGCTAAACGAGGTTAGTACTGTTGGGCACAAAATTGATTTACTTTACTTATTTTTAATTCCATTATTTTTTTCCTTGCCATTTTCATGAAATTTCCTACATTTGATCTGATGATAAACGTAAATGCACGTACACGTATTCATCATAAAATTTGAATGATAAAGATAAAAGTAAAAATTTATTGAAAAAATTCCAAATTGAAAATTGCTAATTATCGTCTCGTCTATATTCTCTACAACTTATAACATGTTGTATATTTTAAGCAAAGCTAGGGCATAGGAATTGACGCCGAAATGTTACCACTGTGAAGCGACCATGGACTCTGCACAGCACACGTTAGAAGAGTGCCCAGCGTGGAGCAGTGAGCGTCAGTCTCTAATAGCAAAAGTGGGGCCGGATCTGTCTCCGTCAAGTATCGTTTCTTCAATGCTGGCAAGTAAAACCTCTTGGGCGGGAATGATTGAATTTTGCGAAAAAGTAATCGGAACGAAAGAAGCGGCCGAGCGAGAACGCGAGCAAGCTAGCCTAGAAAGAAGACGACGGCCTCAAGGTGACGGAAATGAACATCCCGGCCACTGAACCCTGGAACCGGGGTCTTAGAATACGGTTTCGGTATCCCCTGCCTGTCGTAAGAGCCGACTAAAAGGGGCCCGCGGAGCTCAGCGATGGTTGTATTTGGGGATCAAACCATCCATCCCAATGAGCTCCGGGAAGACAACGGCACTGTGTGGCCAGCACCGATGTACAAAGGAAAGCTGATATAAGAAGCTTACGGAGTGTGAAGATCCATGCTGGAGGGCACTGGTGCGTTCCTACGGAGATCCCAGTTCCCTCTCACAAGCACAGAGGGAGGCCACCGAGGGGGTTTTAGTGGAAAAGCCCACATAACCCGGTTGCACCCCAACGCTCCCGGGTATCTGTTAAAGATTTCCCCCCCGTCAACAAAAAAAAAAAAAAAAAAAAAAAAAGTAACTATTAGTAAACTATTTGTTCTAAATATTTTTAGAGTTCCGTACCTAAAGGGTAAAAACGGGACCCTATTACTAAGACTCCATTTGTCCGTCTGTCCGTCTGTCTGTCTGTCACCAGGCTGTATCTCATGAACCGTGATATCTAGACAGCTGAAATTTTCACGGATGATGTATTTCTGTTGCCGCTATAACAACAAATACTGAAAACAGAATAAAATAAATATTTAAGTGGGGCTCCCATACAACAAACGTGATTTTTATGAGTTTATTTGTTCGCTATTAATAATGGCAAGAAGAATGGGGCAAAGGGGGGCTTCAACATGGTACGGAACCCTTCGTGCGCTCTGACTCGTACTTGGCAGATTTTTTGTGTTTACGCAGTATATTTAGTAAGTAAGCAATTTATGTAAGTAACAGTACGAGGACAGTGCCGTGTTGTCTCGCCACTACAGAGTTCGGAGCTTAGTCGCACGGCGTCAAATGACGTCGGTGCGCTGCGTCACATGAAGCATACTTTATTGCTGACCTCTCTCTGCCACTGTGCTCCTCGTATACTTCATAGTGAATCCTTATTTTTTTGACTTCCAACAAGGCTGCGTTAAACGTTTAACGCTACCTTGGGAGGGGTATGAAAGCACTGTTGCGTCGAATTTTCACTTCTTCCGCGCGGAGGGACTCCACTACCACGTTTTTTTTTTTTATTTTAGGTTCGCTTTTGGTCTCATAATTGTGAGAAAAGAAACTAGGTTTTAATTTTTCTTTCCAGTTTTTACAGTGACAGTTTGTGGTATTTCGTTGTTGACGCTGTGGTGATACCAAAGCGTACTTTTTTCTTGACTTTTACTAGTCAATGTGATCGCGGTGCAGCATTGTAATTTTTATTAAATATTTTTTTTATTTGCACTTTCTTTTTTATGTTGGTCAAAACACAAATAAGGACTAGAAAACAGGAATTACTTTTTTTTCTATCCAGTTGATGAGTACATTGCTAATGTTATTTGTGTAATGGACAGTACCTTGGTGTCTCGCCGCTGACGTCGCGGTGACGCCGCGTGACGAAGGTTACTTTATTGCTGACCTCTGTCTACCGCTGCGCTCCTGGTTCCGGTCTTGTGGTGACCATCGATTTCATTTAAAATTTTACCAACATATTTTATTTGCAAAACTTATAACATTTCATAAACTTAACTATATATTACAACTACTCCATTGGGAATTCAAACCATAATATGGTCAGTGTGTATTTTTACTCTAAAACTATTTTTCATCAAAAATGGCATACGAGTAAATACCGACATCCGCCGTGTACAGAATGTGAAATACATACTCGTAGTTTGCACGAATCAATCTGCCATCATCCATTTAGTATTTTTTATATTATTGGTAATTTTTCAAAAACGGATCAGGCAATTTTGTTATCACTTAAATGAAACTACTTCGGAAGCATACCATTTCAAAATAAATAAATTATTATAAAATATTACCAATTAAAATTACAAGCCTTTAAGATCCTGGATATGATGTAGCAGCAAAATGCTAGCCAAGATAAGGAAAACGAGCCCAAACACCACAGGTCTATCTTGTACAAGATCTAGTACAAGAGTTCCTACGGCCACCTTCCAACTCCATCATCAGATCAGCTCCATGGTACCATATTATTGCTTTGTCACGTGATATACATATGCGTGTAAAATTTCAGCTTATCTTACATAGGTCCATCCATTACAAGTTAAATAAAAGCTTTAAAAGAAATATATTTCAATTCACAATCAGCCAAAATATCTATGAGCATATTATTATATAAAAAATACACACTGACGAACACAGTACCTCCTCCTTTTTGGAAGTCGGTAAAAAGGGAAGTAGGTAACCTCGGTAAAAGACAAAAAATTCGAATTAAATTCGTGCACATATTTAATATATTTTAGTAATAAACAGATTGACTTGTTTACTAACCAATTTTTAAAGATGAGGAATTTCGTCAATACGGCTGTTAATATTATAAATGTCATGTACCTACATTGATGTGGTCATTTAAAAAATCCTGAAATAATTAACTTTGTTCAAACAAGGATAAGTAGACAAAGATAAAACTTTTAACAAGCAGTGACTATAGGTAAGCCACAGACCTAGGATTTACGATAGACTTGATCTAAGGCGATATATTCTAAAATACCATTTATACTAGTATTAAGTAGCGCGCATTGCCTTATGACCAACTTTTACTATGAGACCAAGTTCAAAATCGCTAATAAAATCAGCTGTCCTATAGAAAAAATGTCATACTCTCCACTAATTTTATACAGCAGCACTGTTATTTTTTAGCGCTTTCAGAGTTGGGCTAATAATAATCTTTGAGGAAATATTACTACGTAGTAATATAGCTCGATGATAATAATACACAATCGGCCAAGTGTAGTCGGACTCGCGCACGAAAGGAGAGGTGGCCCCCATATGGGTTGTATGGGAGCACCCCTTAAATATTTATTTTATTTTAATTATTTGTTTTTAAAGTAAATATACAAATTATACAACTTCCTATTCTTTGAATAATTCAAGCACCTGTTACAAATATTAATATCGAGCGAAAATGGCAAAAAAATTCAGGTTTGTTGTATGGAACCCCCCCTTAAACATTATTTTTATTCTGTTTTTAGTATTTTTGGTATAGCGGCAACAGAAATACACCATCTGTGAACATTTCAGCTTTCTAGCTATAATGGTTCATGAGATATAGCCTGGTGACAGACAGACGGACGGGTCCCGTTTTTACCCTTTGGGTACGGTACCCTAAAGATAGGTCATAAATCATTATAAATTGATTACATTGATATAATCGTAGTTTCCAGAAACACCAACTAAACATCGGACGGGCTGCTATGAAAATGATAACTGAAGTTGGACTACGAGTATAGGCTCAGGAGTTGGTCCCAGGTGGTGGATGACGATGTGCCTGGTGTTCGGCACATTGTCATTCTGGCGGGAGCCTATGCTCCGTGGTGGGGCCTGATTGAGGCCAGCGCTGTCGGGTGCCGCGGAGGAGTGCGCAAGCGTGCCCGTAGCCCTGACACCAGGCGCAGTGGTGGAACACCCAGGGGTTTTGGTGGGTATACTGTCCAGTCGGCAGGACTCCCACATAACCCCCCGCCTGCCCACGAGGTGTGGTGGTATCTATAAAAGATTTCCCCTGGCTAAAAAAAAAACGAGTAAAGGTCAAATCAAATACCTATCTTGGCGACTGCGATGTTAGCTACACGCTGCGCAGAACCCAATCCTGACTGAAGCACACTTAAACTTAAGCTGATGCTTATAAGTGCTGAGTTTGATTCGGTCTATACGCAAACTTACAGTGTCTATCCTTATAAATATCTACCGTTTTCTCCCTGCATTACATTGTTGTCATTTCTAATCCGTTTAAAACGACGGATCAGCGTCTAATGCACGAAACGGACAATCGTGGCTGTGAATATTGAACAGGAACACGTTGGGAGTTTTTATTATTTTTCGTGCGGATATTTTATCACTGAACGATTTTATTTAGGTTGGCCTATGTCTTTTGTGGGTCGAAAGTAATTGAAATTTTACTGCCTTTGTTGACAGATTGAGCTGATATTTAATACCTACTTTTAGTTCCAATGAGAATACAATTCGTAAATTCAAGATGGCCGCTACCACAATATGGCGGATCATAATATTTATTCAAACCTTCTCGATATTGGTATAGGTAGTTTGCATTTAATTATTTATTATTATTAATTATATAATTAATTATTATTGAGGCATTTTTTTTACTTTCAGTGTACAACCGTTCAACTTAGTAATTTTTTTTATTTACAACTTTTTTCATTCAAAATATGACAGGACGAGAAAATATTTTGTTGATGTACGCATCCTAGATTATGGATTGAAATCTTAACAGTCTAATACAGTGAGTATAGCACCTTCAAGCAAATATCCATAGAGTCACAACCTTGCCAAAAAAGTGTCCGAGCCAAAACTCTGCCCAAGCTACGTAGCTACGTACGTAGTGGGCAGGCTTTTTAGTTAGTGGTAAGGCGATTGCAAGCCGACTACAACGCCGCGCGATGCCAAAGTGCTCGGTTAGAAGTACTAATTATGTGATATAACGTCGAGATTCGAGAAAACGGGTCATTGTGAATTATTTAATGTAAATAATAATATCTAAGTCGGTATGTATGACGGCGCTCGGACATATTTTTACTACTTTCACTTATGGACTGTGGCTCTGTAGATATTTGCTCGAAGTATAGCACCCATCTACATGAAAAAAATGCCAAGTCGATGATTACAACGTTGCATTGTATCCTTGCACGTAGGTATAGTAAGATGTATGGCAATCAACTGAATTATACGAGTAATTCTTGTAAGTATGTTTAACCGATTTTTATAAAAAAATGGGACCACCGCTAAAATAATTATGACCTATCAAATAAAAACAAATCATCAAAATCTGTTCATAATTGGCGAAGTATAATTGTGTAACACTTATTATGTACTAACATACAAAAAAAAACAGAGATGCATTGAGATTCTCCTTTTCTGAAGTCGTTTGAAGGTTTCCATAAAATCTGACAGGTTTTTGATTTCCGAGTTGTAGTTACAGGAGTCAATAGGACAAATAATAGGCACAATTATGAAGGCGCTATCGTAATTATAATAGCTAATTAGAATATGTATCTCTGTTTCTTTTTTACTTTAGGCATTCGAAGAGAACACTTTTACGTTTGTTATTAAATTTACGATGGCGCCTTCTTAATTGGGCCGATAATAATATAATACTAAGCACTATCAACAAAAGTTAATTAAAATTCACAATGCGAGTTAGTTATCATAATCCGAGTTCTTTGTTCCCGAGTAAACTTTGGGCGTGGATGCTTTCATCTCTGTTTCAATATTTAATAATCCTCGTATAACAAGCTCCGTGATAGAAAGTTTAAATGGTCAGACGTGCAGACACTTTGATGTTTGTATAGAGATATCTACAATTATTTACAGAGCGATGCGTCTAGTTATAAATATTTTTCGGAAAAAATGACACCACCGAAGTCCATCGTGTACAGAATTCGAATAGCTTGCACGAATTGATGTGACATCCATGTAAGTCATCAATATGGAATGTAAGAAAAAATGCCAGGTTGATGATGTAAGTACATTACTGTTGATTTAGAAAAAATGGCTTAGCCAATCTCAATAAAATTAAAAAGGGACCACCGGGAGTGAGTAAACCCTTTCTAAAAACAAGATTTTGTATCGGTTTACAGTTGGTGAAAATATCGACATACACAAAAAATTACGTAGGTAAGTACTACAGACGAACATAGTACGTTATTGTCACTTGACGCAATTCTCAACCACAAAAGTGTATGGAAAATCAGGCCGAGAGAAAATCCGGCAACAGCCAACGAATCAATAAATTTTTCATGTTACTGTCTAACTCGTACCATATTAAATGTGGTTAGGTATTTCCTTTTAAAAGGGAAAATATTTGATGTAGCGCCATTTATCAGCCGATTTTGATCATATTTGCCAAGATCGTTTTATATTCAAATCGCAATAAGATTCGCGAGTAGACATGAAGTAACGCGGTCAAGAGTAGGTCTTAAGTCAAAATAAAGGCATAATTATCAAGAATCAGTTAAAGAGGTGTGTCGCGAAATTGAACATTACGACCACTGAAATTGAGAATATTTTATATGTGCATAATAATATTGTGAATTTAAACATATCTAAGAATATTCCCGACTAATTTACCTTTCAAATAATAAAAAATTGTTGTCTGTAAAGTCGGTTTACAGACGATAGTTTAACATAACAAAACATTGATGAAATGATGAAATGATTGCACCGAACGCTCAAGCCGATCGTGCCTTTTACTCGCTCGTGCAGTGAGCGTAACGGGACAATGAGTCATCTTTTTTCGTGCGTGCATCCAGCGTTCATCGATTTACTAGACGTTGTCACGTGAAAAAATTACAATCGATTCTCCCAAACCGTACGGGATCTACGATTCCACAAACAGAGAGAGAGATAAAGAGACACGTCAAACTTATAACACCCCGGCTAAAAACAACAGATGCCATACACAATGATCTACAACTAATCGCACACACGGTTTAACTTAAACTTGTCTTAATTGACAGCAATTTGGGCCCCTCATCGCAGGACAGAAAGGGTCAAGCTTTGCCTAGAGATTATTGTTACTACCCGTTACTAAGCGATATTTGCTTTTGGAATATTAGGACGCCGTTACGCATATAAGAGCTTAATTTCCTTCTTCTTTAGGGTTCCGTAGTAAAACAAGGAACCTTTATAACTTCATTGTGCCTGTCGGTCCTTTACAAAGTCTTATTTTTTCTACTTATTTACCCTCACTTTCAACATTTTTTGGCGCCCTTTATTTCACAAATCGTACATGGAAAAGTGAGGAAATCCGTAGAAGAACCAAAGTTACCGACATAGCCCAGCGGATTGGCAAGTTAAAATGGCAATGGGCAGGTCACATAGCTCCGAGGACTGCTGACCGATGGGGTTGAAAAGTTCTGGAGTGGAAACCGCGTACCGGCAAGCGCAGCGTAGGACGTCCCAAGGTGGACGGACGACCTCAGGGTCGCGGTGGATGCAAGCCGCTACCAACCGGTCTTATTGGAGATCTTTAGGGGAGGCCTATGTCCAGCAGTGGACGTCCTATGGCTAAAACGAACGAACATGGAAAAATAAAAATTCTATAAAACCTTACAATAATTAAGCCCCCAACGATACATCACACGAGGAGGTGGAGTCGAAAATTTTTCTTAACAATTTTAACTTAACTTTTAAGTATTTTATATTGTGATAGTCTTTACTTAAACTATCATTATACCAAGTTTCATGCAATTTGTTTTATTAAGGTGGAAGTTACAAATAACTTCCAGGAGGGTACCCCCGTAATTGCTAAAGCATACCTGTTACACATGCACAACCTTAGTGCATTGCTGATTCGGCATCGACCTCGATACACAATGCGCGCGGCCCAACTACACGTGTGCCACCGCAGCGGAATACCATTGCGCAAGCGAGGCAACCGAGGCTACGTGCGACGCCCGACATCGGACACCGACACACTTTGCTTCCATCATTCTTCGATGAAGTAAACCTTTTACTTTAAGTTTTAACTTGTAATAATTAGTTAATAAATTAATTTTTAAATTACATTTTGTATTTTTTTGGATCCTTCGGCTGTAGCCTTTGTAATTGGCGCAGTCGGTAGGATACCTGTAAAGTAGAGTCAGTGAATCGATCACCGGCGCGGGTATCCTGAACCTACAAGAGAGCTGCAGCAGGAGGAGTATCAAGACATAGATACGCCAGAGAGATACAAATGTGGTGAGTACCTAGATCTTACTAGAGTCGCTCTCCTTCCTTAACCTTAGTTATCCTTTTAATTTTTTAGTCCTTGTTACTCTATTTTATATTTTGTGTGCGATTTCGCAGAGTGTTAATTTCCTCGAAACATTAAAAAGTTTCCAAAATTTTCCACCCACGAAATTCGCTAGTTAGAGGTAGGAATAGTAGGGCAGTGCGAATCGACGCAAATAGGAATTTAGAAATTATTTTAGAGGATAGTATTATATTAAGAGATCCATTAGATTTAGGCAGAACCTTGATTCAAAGCGAAATAACAATGAGCGCGGAACAGGTAGACCAAGTCTATAAGGCTCTCCGCCTATTGCCAGAGTTCGACGGCAATCCCAATATATTGACTAGATTTATACATCTGTGCGACCAGTTAGTTGTGCAGTTTATTAGGCCAGAGCCCGGGTTTGAGCTTAGTAACCTAGCCCTTTTGAACGGGATTTTAAATAAAGTTACCGGGCATGCTGCCAGAACAATAAATTCCAATGGAATACCTGACAACTGGCAGGGTATTAGAAACGCATTAGTAAATAACTTCGCTGACCAGAGAGATGAGACCGCTCTCTACAATGACTTAGCCCTCCTGACACAGAGACATATGACCCCACAAGAATTTTATGAAAAGTGTCAAAGTCTCTTCAGCACTATTATGACCTATGTGACTTTGCATGAGACCTTAGCTACCACCATAGAGGCAAAGCGCACTCTCTATAGAAAATTAACTTTACAAGCTTTTGTTCGTGGCTTAAAAGAACCATTAGGCTCCAGGATTCGCTGCATGCGACCGGAAACCCTGGAGAAGGCGTTAGAATATGTACAGGAGGAAATTAACACCCTCTATCTACAGCAATGTAACGACCACCTTACAGACAGAAGAACGCAGCCGACGTCTTCATTCGATTTTAGCACTAGTACAGGCAAACCGTTTAACTTTAACTCGCCACAAGCGAGACCAGCTTTTTCTAGTCCTTTTAACTCACAGCCAGGACCATCAAGGCCCCCGACTTTTGCCCAGCCACCAAGGATGCCAATTTGGAGGCCCCAAATGACTATGAACCGAGGCCCGTCAAGGACCCAACAAATGTTTTCTGCCCCTCCGCCTAATTATAGGCCGCAGAGCAATGTTTTTAGGTTGAATCAGAATAGGACCAACTATCAACCACCAGGCCCTCAGCCAATGAGCGGAGTTAGCCACTTCGTTTCAAGACCAGCACCCCCAACTAGAATATTGCATGATTGGTCGAAACAAGGGAATCCACCCCCAAGCAATTATTTTAAAACAAGGGAACTGAATTTTAATGACGGACAATACTATGACCAATTTGACAACTACTATGACTACGATAGTGTTGCTTATCCCGACTATGAGCCGACTTATTACGAAATGACTTATGACGTTGCACCCTACGAACAACCCTATGAATATATTCCCGCATATGTCGAGGAGACCTCAGACGAAGCCTCCCCAGAACAGCAGGATTTTCAGAAGAGCGCGAAATCAGACAAGCCAAAATAGAAATTAATTTGCAAACTCAAAGGCAACTTCCCTTCATACAGATAGGAAATCCACCCCTCAAATTGTTAATTGATACAGGTGCAAACCAGTCATTTATCAGCCCCGACGCAGTAGAAAAATACTATTCAAACATTCCGTGTAATTACGACCCGTTCGAAGTGACCAACATCCACGCGACCACCCGTAATAACTATTCGATAACCGTACCATGCTTTGACGAATTTAAAGAAGATTGCGACATCACGCTCTTTGTATATAAATTTCATAACTATTTTGATGGGTTAATTGGCCTAGACTTATTAGAGAAGCTAGAGTCCAACATAGACTTAAAAGATAAAGTCTTAGTAACCCGGAAGTCCACCAACCCTTTGCGAATGTATGATTCACGTAACTGTAACCTTTACGAGGATATAATACCCGCAAACACATCCAAAATGATTCGAGTCCCAATCAACTTTCACGATGGCGATGCGTTGGTTACAGAACAATTCATATCAAACTGTACCATTCAGGATTGCATCACCACTGTTAAGAACAATCGTGGCATTATAGAGGTTACCAACCCGACAAAACACGACGTAGTATTTTCTATGGACCGACCCGTTAGTGCTGAGCTTTTTAACGAACAATGTACGCGTACTCAGAAACTCAGTGATCGCGCCGCTGAAGTGCTTTCACGATTACGTACTAACCATCTGAATCCAGAAGAGCGAGCTAACTTAGAGTCCCTTTGTGCGCAATACGCTGACGTCTTCTATATCGAAGGCGAACCCCTTACCTTTACCGACAAGGTAAAGCATAGAATCAACACTACAGACGAATTACCTGTCTATACTAAGACCTATAGATATCCTTTCATTCACAGACAAGAAGTTCAAGAACAAATCACAAAAATGCTTGAACAAGGTATAATTCGCCCCTCTCAATCTGCCTGGAGCTCCCCCATATGGGTAGTCCCAAAGAAATCAGACGCGTCTGGAAAAACCAAATGGCGAATTGTCGTTGACTTTCGCAAACTCAATGAAAAGACTATCGATGATAAATATCCTATTCCCAATATCAATGACGTATTAGATAAGCTTGGCAACTGTCATTACTTCACGACATTAGATCTTGCCAGTGGGTTCCACCAGGTCGAAATGGACCCGCGAGATATTCCCAAGACGGCTTTCAATGTAGAACATGGACATTTCGAATTTTTGCGAATGCCCATGGGTCTAAAAAATTCTCCATCCACCTTCCAGCGAGTGATGGATAATGTCCTCAGAGACCTCCAAAACGTCATCTGTCTAGTATATTTGGATGATATCATAGTGTTCAGCGTCTCCTTACAAGAACACATGGTGAACTTAGAAAAAGTTTTCAAAAGGCTTAGGGAATCGAACTTCAAGATTCAGATGGACAAGTCGGAGTTTCTCAAGCTAGAAACTGCGTACTTAGGTCATATCATTAGTAAGGATGGTATAAAACCGAACCCTGATAAAATATCAGCCATCCAGAGATTCCCGATTCCAAAGACAGCTACCGAGATTAAACGATTCCTTGGCTTACTCGGATATTATAGGAAATTTATCCCAGACTTTGCGCGTATAACCAAACCTATGACTCACTGTCTTAAGAAAGGTTCCAAAGTGACTTATAACGACCCTAAGTACATTGACTGTTTCGAGAAATGTAAAGTGCTTTTGACAAATGACCCGATACTACAATACCCTGACTTCACAAAAGACTTTGTCCTGACAACCGATGCCTCGAATTTCGCAATCGGTGCTGTCCTGTCTCAGGGACCAATAGGCAATGACAAGCCAATAGCGTACGCATCCAGGACTCTGAACTCGAGCGAAACTAACTATAGTACGATCGAGAAGGAATTGCTAGCTATAGTTTGGGCTACCAAGTACTTCCGACCGTACCTATTCGGGAGAAAATTCAAAATAGTGACGGACCATAGACCTCTTCAATGGGTAATGAGCCTTAAAGAACCCGGCTCTAGACTTACGCGTTGGAGACTAAAATTGAGCGAGTATAACTTCACCACCATTTACAAGCAAGGCAAACAGAACACCAATGCAGACGCTTTGTCTCGCATTGAAATTCATAATGAAGACACTAACTCCATCGTAGTTAATGTATCACAGAAACCTCCTTCAGAAGTAGGCTCTGAAACCTTAACAGCCCCTACGAATAACTACGAAACATCGCCCCAGCAAAGTAACTCAGAAACTGAAACCATTCATACCAGTAATGAAATGCCAATCCTAGAAGTCCCGATTACCGACGACCCTCTAAATAGATTCAATAGACAAATATGCTTTGTATTAGTAGGTGACATTAAGAAACGACCGACAGTGAAGAAACCCTTTGAGACTCATACTCGAACGACTATACAACTTTCTGAATCTAACTTGGCTCATGACGTAGTTAACGCCATAAAGGAATTTGTCAACCCTAAAGTTAAAACAGGAATTATCATTCATCCCCCTCTCGCAATGTATAAGATTATCCCCATCATACAAGAAAATTTCAAGAGCTCTTCCATGAATCTCGTCCTCACCAAAATCGAAATAGAAAACGTTAAGGAATACTTACGTCAGCAAGAGATCATAAAAAAATATCACGAAGGCAAGACAAACCACCGAGGAATAACCGAGTGTTATTTAGCTTTGTCTTCCAAGTACTATTGGCCCAAGATGAAGGAATGCATAGCAAAATACATTAATGAATGTAGCATTTGCGGACAGGCTAAGTACGACCGAAATCCTATCAAACAACGATTCTCGATCGTTCCACCCCCTACGAAGCCATTTCAAACAGTCCACCTTGATCTTTTTACTGCCCAGAACGAGAAATATCTTACCATAGTGGATGCCTTCTCAAAGTACGCACAGGCGTACCACCTCAGAGATAGCACAGCCTTAAGTGTCGTACAGGCGCTCCTTGTATTCTGTACGCACCACGGCGTCCCGTTCACTATCGTCACGGACGGAGGCCCTGAGTTCACAAACCAATTGTTCTCCGAGTTTGCACGAATCCATAAGATTCAACACCATAAAATACTAGCACATTCCCCGAATGACAATGGCATAGTAGAAAGATTTCATTCTATTATACTTGAACATCTAGGGATATTGAAACTCGAGAAACGCAATGAACCCGCAGTAAACCTCATGCCTTATGCCATTCTAGCTTACAACAGTTCCATCCACAGTTTTACGAAATGTAGACCCCTCGACTTAATAACTGGACATTTTGATCCGCGTGACCCCATAGACATCGACTTAACCGAACATCTATACCAACAATATTCCCAAGACCATAGGAACCAAATGACTCAAGTGTACGACCTTATCAATCAGACTTCTTTACACGACAGGACTCAATTGACTGAGAATCGTAATAAGGATAGAGAACCTGAAAAGGATTACTCCCCTGACCAACAAGTGTTCATACGCAACCCTATAGCAGCCCGACAGAAATTAGCCCCACGCTATACTCAGGACACTGTTCTAGCAGATCTTCCTATACATATTTATACCAAGAAGAAACGTGGTCCGGTAGCTAAATCACGCCTTAAGCGAAGCCCTAAAGTCCCCACATTGTTGCAGGATACTACTTTGGCTGACGTTGACGTACCAGACACTGGGACAAGAAATGACGCTTGACTTAAATATGCCCACCTGGCACAACACTTATTAATACTAGGAGATAATATAGAAGATTTATGCGACGAGTTACAAAATTTAGAGAACGCGTTAGCTTTTATTCGTGCATCGAGCACTCCTTATTCTATAGCTAGTATAGGTAATGTTAGAGATATGTTAGACAAGCTAAGGATTTTATACTCAAGTAATGAAATCCTTGATATAGAAATTAGGAACTTTTATGAAATAATTAGACTAGGATATTTCTACTTAGATAAAGAAATAGTGGTAGTTATTAAGGTACCGATTGTCATTCCTTCAACCTTTGACTTTTATAAGTTATCCCTTGCTCCCAATAGAGACTATCAAATCCTTATACCACCCTCACCTTATGTAGCGCTCTCTAGCCAAGACACTAGGTACATAGAGACAGAATGTCCGAAGCTAAACTCTCTGTATCTATGTGAAGCGAAACCCAGTCTCGTGGTCAAGAACGAGACAGACTGCGTGCAACACCTAATCAAGCACCAGGAACTCCAGCCAACCTGCAAGATGACATCCGTGACCCTGACACATGAAGCCCTAGAAACACTGGATGACAAACATTACACCATAAACTTCCCCACTCCGACCAAAGTCAAGATATCCTGTGGACAAGAACAATATAGGACTCTACAAGGAAGCTATTTGGTCGTCATTCCACTCAGCTGCAATTTGAAAACGCCATCATTCACCATATCCAACACAAATGACCACATCAAAGGTCACGTTATAAGAATATTGGAAATACCAAGACACAACGACTCCGGCATTGAAGATTATCCAAAGCTCACCCTCAACTCACTGAGCTTAGAGAAACTCCACACACTGAACAAGGACGTATTAACCCAGTCTCCAACTCATCTGGACGACGTCACCGATCCTGCCATATATCACACCACAATACCGATATATCTATTAGCAACCTTGGCAGTAGGAGCATTCATCCTGTCAAAATTATATCGCCGGCTACACAAAAGAAGTAAAGAAGCTACAGAGACCGACAACAGCATTCCAGAAGGAACATATGCAGTCCCAGAACTCCGCAATGTCAACCCAAGTCAGATAAGGGTTGACCCAGGATGCTTCCCAGCGACCATCTCGACCCGGCTCTGCGATAGTCGCCGTTCAACGGGGGGAGGTGTTACACATGCACAACCTTAGTGCATTGCTGATTCGGCATCGACCTCGATACACAATGCGCGCGGCCCAACTACACGTGTGCCACCGCAGCGGAATACCATTGCGCAAGCGAGGCAACCGAGGCTACGTGCGACGCCCGACATCGGACACCGACACACTTTGCTTCTATCATTCTTCGATGAAGTAAACCTTTTACTTTAAGTTTTAACTTGTAATAATTAGTTAATAAATTAATTTTTAAATTACATTTTGTATTTTTTTGGATCCTTCGGCTGTAGCCTTTGTAATTTACCTAAAACATCTTAGACTATTATGTTTTTCTAGTAGTCAACCATTAAATGACGTGATGAAAATTGCTTTTTTTTTCATCATCACAATCATTGCCACCATCTGCGGAAGCCTTTATCATACGCGTGACTCGACACGCACTTGACAACTTATATAAAATAACGCTCTAGTCCCCGTCACGAGAAGCTATAAATTATGTAAACAAACATCTTTTACTAAGTAAACATTTTATACTGCGAGATAATAATAAATTGACCATATTCAATCGACACGAAATATAGACGGGTTATATGAAAGTAACAACCTATTTAATTTAGTCGGATCATATTTTAACGACGCAAAGCGCTATCGTTTGTGTTTTTTGGTACCGGAACGGGTCCGTCGCAGGGATTGTAAACTATCGGGAATGCTTACGAGTTTGTTTCATTGCTTTGCATATATCTGGTTGTTATTGTTAATTTTGTTATTGTTTCGTTATCACTTTTTTATTGTTGTTACTTTAATTGTTGCGTTAATTTTATTTGTTATTACGTATAATGGAGCCAGTAGCCAGTACATCTAAGGAAATAAATTCGCCTCGAAAAAAACGTCAAAAGGTGCGTAATACAATTTATCTAAAATATATAATAAATAAAAAGAAAGAGTTGTTTGTTCAAACGCGCTAATCTTTGGAAACTTCTAATATTAGAAGTAGGTTTTAAATTGTGAAGTAATTGGTTAGGTTAATTGGTATACCTGGAGATATAGCTTATAAAGCGAATAATTATTCTTAAATAATATGTGTTCATTAATATTTGTTACTTAATAATTTATTAAATCTTTAAAAAAAATCATTTTTTTTGTTGGTCCAAATGTTGTGAACTCCTGAACACTTGTTTACAAAATTTATAGCTTCTCGTGACGGGGACTTTAGACAAATTATTTCTTTTTAGTATTTTTATGCAGTCGAGTATTCCGATTTTTTGATATTTATTCTTATATTATAATAACTTAAAAGGTTGTCCCTTTTAATGCTAACCAAAATACATTTCTCGACCCTAACAATAAGTACCAAACAAAATGTAATGCTTGCCAAAATTGATGAATGCTCACCAAATATCGATTCACTGTACCTGTTTTATTTTGGTGGGTTGTACATTATTATTTTAACCACCTGGGAAATTTTCTACTCACATATAGATAACTAGCTTTTCGCCCGCGTTATATTTTGAGATTTTTTCTAATGTTTATTTCGTTACATACCTACCAATTTTAGTAAAATATCATCTCGAAAAAATATGCTAACAAAAGTAGTACGAGTGACTGAGCGAAAATATGAGCCCCAATTTAATGTTGCCTCGTTTTACTACGGAACCCTTAAAACGTCTGCAAAGTTTCGTCAAAATTCGTTTAAAAATGCGACCTGTAGAGCAGAACAAACATAAAATAAAATAATAGATATCATTATGAATGCAGCAGAATCTCTTTACACTTATCCAAATCAATACAAATACCATTTGAACTGACATCAAACGTTTCCCTACCAAACCGACTTATCAGCACCCACCGGTTATAGGGTGCTGGGTTTAATTGTGAAAAGAAATCTTTGCTCTTTGTCAGCCGGAGGGGTGCTATTGATTTCTTTTGTTTTATGCTGATTGAGACACCTTGCCACCCCACAGTTTAAAATAGACGGGAACCACGGGAAAGAACCGGGAAAAAATAGGAAACGCGACGTGAAGTTGTGAACTTGATTAGATGTACCTACTCATATCTTAGTGTCTGAAGTAAAGAATGGTGACCTTGTATCGGCAATTGCAGAGTAAGACTTCCACCCACAATGTGAACTGCCAAAATCAGGATGGCGCGTTAGATGCAAGCCGTTCCCGACCGGTCTTATTGGAGGGCTATAGTGGAGGCCTATGTCCAGCAGTTGACGTCTTATAGCTGAGTATACATACTTCGGTCAAAACGTTCAATGATACGATATTTAAAATACCTACCTATTTCTAGGGCAAGAGAAACGAATTTTCTAGAGGGTCAATTTTTTATCGCTTAGCGTTTCTTATGTGAAAAACTAACCCGACTCAATTTGTTTCAATCATTATCCATACATAAAACGACCACTGCAGAACATAGACATATTTGTTAAATTTCCAATAGTACTGATTGTTAGCGCCTACGTCCAGTAAGTACCTGCGATTTTGATCAGGTCATCAATCCACCTTAAGATTAGACGTCCTACGCTGCGCTTGTCGGGGAGCGATCGCCATTCCAAAACTTTCAATTCAACGTTTTGTTCTTATTTTACTCAAATATAAAAATTGGCAGAATTTTATTTTAATAATTACTGGAACATACCTTCAAACGCGCTAAGCAACGTTCGGTACGGTCAGTCTTCGGATGTCTCGGATAAGTTACTACGGACTGGACTGTGTACACTAAAATAACATCTAAGGAGTTTAGTGTAAGGTTTAGTGTTTATAATTAAAGTCTTAGCCACGCGGGTGGTAAGCCAATCAACATCAGTCCCTTTGACGATCGTTCTAGGCTCATTTCTCCCATGATTGACTGGAGCTTAAAAAATTAGATTGGCACTTCTTTGCACAGAAACCTCTCTTACATGGGTTTTCTGAGCGATAATTGCACGGCAAAGGCAGGCTTTTCTAATTACGAGATAAAATAAACTAAAGTCCACCTTGCGAGAAAAATGCAAGTTGTCAGACTCCACGTATTCGAGCTCATGTTGATCTCTGGGACATCGTGAAGATACCTGCTATCTTCACGATGTTCTTCATGTTCTTTTCTTTCTTCGCTCACGTTTATTACCAATATGCATTTAGTTACGAAAAATAAAAGTGCGTCGTCTAATAATTTGAACCCATAAAAATGTCTGATTAAAAAATCCACTGTCATCTAACCCCCTCAATTTTAGCTAGAAAATAATATGAGTATCGTGAATAAACCTGCATGTCCCAGTGTTCTACATTACTGTACATTACCAGCCTTCTTTAATAGTCCACTTCAGGACGTAGGCCTACCCACGAAGGGTGATTGGGCCATATCCACCACGCTGGCCCAGTGCGGGTTGGTGGTTCTACATGTGCTCAAAAATGTTAACGTGGAGTCTGCCAACCCGCATTTGTAGTATATGCCATCTTGTAATCTCGTAATTAAAAAGGGCCAGAAAAAATTAAATACAGTTTTAATTTGCTCAACAATTACTGTATCAATAGAGTGCAGGTATTAAAATACGTTTCTTTCAGCTTTATTAATTCTCAAGCTAAGTACCTATGCGACAATCGTTTTACAAATAATATTTCTTAATTACTACAAATCTAAACAAAGTTTAGAAATTCTCGATATTTCCGTGACGTCGTAATTGACCATCATTGCCCAAAATTCAGCAATTAGCATTTCCTGTGTAAGAACACCTTAAAAATTAGATTGCCATTGCCGCTTCGACGCGTAAGATACGATGGAAGAATTTTTTTGGAGACTTCCCTAATAGAGCTCTGTTTTATCTCAAGCCCCTTAAAGTTCTTATGCGGGTGACAATAATCGGATTTTGACACGTAAATGAAAGAGATTGGGAATGCAATTTAAAACAAGAGCAATTAAGATTGAGGATCTGACGTTAAGTTCTTGTCCGGCTGTCTAAATCAGGAAAATATTTTCAGCTTTTTCATAACGTAGTGTTTTTCAGGCCGTGGTAGTCTAGTGGTAACGGCACTCGCCTTACAATCGTGAGGTCGTGGGTCAAATCCCGGTCCCGTACCAATGAATTCCTTGGAATTTATGTACGGAATTTTACACCACTGGCTTTTCGATGAAGGAAAACATCGTGAGGCAACCCTAAAGCACTGTAAAGGATCAACAATATTTTGTTGACGCCTTTTATTATTAGTTATAATCTTTTGGATTTGTTTTGGTGCAACAACAATGTCTATTGCACACTTAAAAATAACCCGACTGCAAAAGACCAACAAATAAGCAATGCACAAAAAATAGTAACTGTTCCTGTTTACTTGTAAACACATGACGTATGTTTATTTTTGTAATTCCCTTTATTTTATATATTTTTATAATTCCCTTTATTTTATATTTTATATACCTTACTCGATAGGTTAGTTATATAACATAGGATAGCCCAGCGGATTAGTAAGTTGAAGTGGCAGTGGGCATGGCACATAGTTTGGAGAACTGATGACCGATGGGGCAGTAATGTTTTCGAATGGAGACCACGCACCGGCAAGCGCAGCGTAGGACGTCCATCGACCCGGTGGACCGACGATATAGTTAAGACCTCAGGAGCGCGCTGGATGCAGGCTGCTTTCAACCGAGCTTATTGGAAATCCATAGGGGAGGCTTATGTGCAGCAGTGGACGTCCTACGGCTGATAATGATTATGATGTCATATATAAGCACATTTGGGTTTTTGAGAAGAATCTAACGATACCTTAATTGTTCAAATCTAATTAACTGTTTGGAAGATACCTACGTGGGAATAAAAGAATTCACAAACAAACATACACGATACGCGCAAAAAAACAACACCTACTCTTACTTGGTAATGTAAAAGTAGCGAAATATTAATCGAAATATGATAATAACCGATCACCTACTTTTCAAATCGAAGACCTCTGAAGGGATCTTCAGGGGTCTCAACAGGGGTGTCAGGGGTGAGGAGTGAAGAGTGTGCCGTCAGCGGCGACTTTAATTGCACACCACTTCGTTAACGACCGCCTTGATGGCATTTTTAATGAACACCAGAATTAATGTAGTGGGCGAAATCGAAAATCGAAGGAGCTTGAGAGGTCCGACTGTTTGTTTAGGATTCGAATCTATTATCTGTGGGGAGTGGGGGAATTGTTTTAGCTGGACCAACCATTGTTTTAATGTAAGTGAGTTTTGAGTCAGGATTGTGTTCTTTATGTCTAGAACAAAGTCTATCAAGAAAACATTCGCCACTTTTCTCACGTGTACGGCTGTACACGCATATTTTACTGTAAGTACTTATTACTTTTAGTTTTCTTTACTCAGCTTAGATACAATTAACTTGTTTTGGGAGTTTGTTTTCTAAAGTAATTTAATATATTTTTCAATATTTTTAAAATCAATATTTTAAAGTTACAACTTTTGAATAAATAAAAACTCCTTGAATTATTCTGGCCATTATCTTGAAAAAATTCTCTACAAAGTTTATCTAATAATAAAGTAAACCAACTGTTGTTATTTCAATCCCAACAAAAGTTGTAATTGTCCGAACCAATCAACTTTCGCAATGATAAAAATACGGGCCTTGTTTCGGGGGATCCTAAATAAATATGCAAAAATACAACTAGCTTAACCTCCTTTATACGCAATATACTTTCAGATAACTCATTGGTAGAAAATGTGCCTATGTAAAAATTTGGTTAATAAGAGATATGTAAAAACTACGGGACCGATATCTATAACTAGCTAGTACCGCAATACCTATTAAATCTCTTATAATCTCTAAGACCATACCCACAACTGATAACTCTATCGGTTGTCATTTATTTCCCTTTATTTATCCATCCGTCTTGAAGATTGTTGGTATCTAACCCCCGGCGTAAAATGTCATAAGTTTGACGTGTTTGTGTCACTGTGTGTATGTATGTGTGTGCGTGTGTGTGTGTGTGTATCGGCATCGTAGCTTTCACACGGCTGGACTAATTTTGATTTTGTTTCTTTTTTTGTGAAAGATTAATCAATCGGGTGTATTCTTAGAAATGTTTCGTCAAAATCAATTCATCCGTTTTAAAATTATCAGCCCTTTTGTTAGCTACGGTGGTAAAACATAAATATGTAATATAATTATAATAGCTCAAGAGTAAAAAAATACAAATTTTGAAAAAATATTTGACTTAATAGTCGCTTACTATCTTACTACCAGACAAGATGGTGTTCGCATGAGAACCTATTCGCAATAAAAAATAATTAAAAAAACTTCTCCTGGGTTGCATTTCGAGATGTCTAAAGCTACCAAGTCGTTGCTAAAATAAGACTTCGAATAGCTCCGTGGCAAACACTTCAAGTCGACGAGGGATTCCGAAATAAAAAATTGGAACAATTGGAAAGTAGAAGATTGACAGGTGCGTCTTAATAAGCAGGCGACAGATGGTTCACGGCGAAATGAGAAAAGGTAAATTGCCGACTTTATGAAATGTAAAAACTGTTTCTTCCGTTGATTAATTTTCTTTAGCCACCGGCTAAAGATATTTAGCAGATTACAAAAATATTTTCTGTTACATATTTGGGAAGAATATTAAAATTCATTTATGTATTGACAGTGTAATAACATAATTTTGTACGGATTTTTCTGTACAGTCAACATCTTGATGGGTTTAGTTAAAGAACCAATGTTGTAAGTGTGTACCTAATGATTTTGTAATGGAGCAAAGTTTTTTAGCAGTCTTGAGTTTCAGGAATCAAAAAAATATATATCTTCTATATACCTCCTAGTTTTGCTGTAGGTGGACAGCACATAAGATGCAAGCTGTTTGTATGCATAGTCCTTTGAATATTTTGTAATGTATGTAAATTAGTCGTGTCGAAACATCTGTACCTACTTTTTCGATGCAGGCATTTGGCCAAAGATTAATGTCATTCATTTTTATAAACTACACAATTTTCACAAAATAAAATCTTTTTTATCCACAATATACAGGTGCTCTATACAATCAGTATATTGGCTTTCGACAAAATGTACAAAGATTTTTTTTGCAATTTTAGTGTTGGTTTTGTTTATCTTCATATGCTAAAGTCGCCCTAAAGAAGTTGTGCGATCGCCAAATAGCCCTCTACGGATATAAGATTACTTTTTATAATAATTTCGCCTATTTTTAGCCAACATCAGTCTACGACCACCGTTATTATACCCACACACATAACTACTGCAGATAAAGCATTTTAATCTCATACGGGGGCCAGACAATGGTCCGTCTGTATCTATCCTCACTTATTCCGCTGGCCTAAGCAAATTTCCCACCTCCCCCTCTCCCTCCACTTTTCCCGCTTCCCCGGACTCTGTTGGTTTTTCCCCGGATTCCTATTTCTTCACTTCTGATTATATTATTCTATACTTTGTGTAAACAATGGCTCGCTCTAACCCTTCTGCACTATTGCGGATCCGGTGCTAAGGAAATGGATGGAGAAGGATTTTTTACTAGTAATTATATCTACTTTTAATTAGTACAAAAATTACATTTAGAAAAAATGTTTCGCTAATTTTATTATATTTTTTTAGTAAAACTGTTGCGGAGAGTGTTAAAAACTCAGTTTTGAATACTGTATAGTACTTTTGAAACATTCAGAGTGAATACACGGCACCAGTTGTGGTGTAAGTACACATTATCATAGACTTGTTAGTAAATATTTACGTTGAACCATTGGAAAACTCAAAAGCAAAAAGGACGTCCAAACTTTGTAGCTATGCAGATATTCACGGTTGTTATTTTTTCAATTGTGCAAGTGCCATTTTTACATACTTAAACCATGACTACTGCTTCGGTAGGTATTTATCAATCTTTGTTAAACTCTTATTTCCACCATTGTATACCAAACAGGAACAAGCCGATTCGGGACCAGAAAAATATTCCTATTATTTTTCGTACAATAACAACCCTCGTACAAGCCAGCTCTCTCCACACTTACCAAGCGTTCCATAAATATTTTTCGGACTCTAACCGCCGTAAAAGGTTTTTGTATACGTTGCTTTTTGGCTCCTTTTGGCAGCTAATCTAATATTGACCATCCGGCCGGCTATTGACTTATGTTTGTGTTACTCATAATAATTCGTCGGGTACATTTTATTATTCAAAATATCAATTTGCTCGCCGCCGTTTTCTTTGGTTTGGAGCCTCGTTTATTTTATTAAGTTTGTTTTACGTTGCTAGGAATTATTAATTGGCTGAAAATACAAAGATAGAGGTTTGGGGAGTCAGGCCAAGTAATAGAGCTTTTTTGAGTAGTATTCTATAATGTTTGGCACTTTTGTAGTGGTAAATTATAAATATTGATTATGGTTCAGTTGTGCATAGTTTTAATTTTTTTCATTATTATAACAAATTAAGGTGTCAATTGCTGGATAAAATACAATGCAATTTACAGGAATACTTATTAAATCAAGGTAGTAAAATTGTGTATTTATGTAAATAGATGGGTCAATAACATATCAATCACTTACACAAAGTGTTGTTTTGTACATTGTGCAAACGTTTATGGAGCACTTGCCCTATGTGACCAACCCCGAATCACAAAATATCTATTATCTACATTTTGTTGCAACTGAACTGAACTTTCTCACTTTTTATATGGAACAGTATCTAGTAAACCATAAAAATGGGTGTGATATTTTTTCTTTTAAATTCCTATACGATTAAAAGTAACACTTTGTATGCACTACCTACATACCATAGTCACATGAAAAATTCTTAATCTCAGAGCAAACGCCGAAAGAAACGGCATATAATAAGACGATAATGAATAATCCTCAGCCTCGGCCATAATTATCTTCCAAAGAAATAAAGAAAAGGAAAGTTGTGCGATATCTCACAAGACAATTGAGTGATCAGTATGCAAAGCCAGCGTTGTGTACTAAGCCGATTTCGGGGCGGAAGCGTTAAAAGAAAATTTATAGCATTGAAAAGTCGTACGTAATTAATAAGACATTTGAAGTTGCGTGAAAATGTAATTTAGATTGTTTTCCTCGACGAGGGGTCTTCGTTTCCTATGTTGCAATCCTGACAAAAGAAGAAAGCTTATTTATGTATGGCCGCTTTGTATTAGCGTCTTTAAGGTACCAGGGGAGCATAATATAAAAAGAATCAGCATCGATGTCTCAAAGCAGTGCATCTCAAATTGGGCAATGACCAGTGAGTACTCAAGACTCTCTGAGGAGTAGTGAACTTGCAGAAGGTGAAGAAGAGTCAGTGCAAATATTCCATGGAAACCATTCCATAAAGTTACTATTTAGTAAATAGGCATAGGTATATAGCCAAACTATTTTGTGGAAGTTGCTAAGTACCCTTGCCAGAAAAAAATATTGTGCTACGCTGCGTAATTAGAAAAGCCAGTTGATTTCGGCCAAATACTTGTACAGCTCCGGCTTTTGTAGTTGGGATTTGCACTTTTTGATTTTTTTTATCAACAAATCAATTGATTTTTTGACTTGTTATCATTATTAAGGAGAAAAGGGAATTCAGACTGGACGTACACCAAGTAAAAAAAGCCTTTAAAAAAAAGGTTTTAATAGGTTGTGAGGTCGTTTGACCTCATAACCTACCTTTGGAGCAATCCAGTGCCTGGAAGATATCGCCATGGTGCCATAAGGCCGCTAGTTTAAAATATTTTTTAGTCTTAAATGTGTACATAGTGTTTAGTTTTTGCTTTGTGTGGTTATAAATAAAGGGTTTTCTCTGTCTGTCTGTCAGTGACAAAAAGTAAAATTTCTTAGCTATGTTCTAAATTTGAAAATCATTGCTTTATGATTTTTTGGTATAGGAGTAAACACGGCGAATTCAGTGACTTTTGTAACTAAACTTCAAAAAAATTATTAAATTAATGTGACTATAATACCCAGTTAGGTCCAAAACGCAACTCGCCCATATCGCTCTGGGGCTTAGAGTACATATGCCCACAACAAAAGCCGGAGCGGTACTTGGACAAAATCAACTGGTTTTTTTAAATTACGCTGCTGGGCCCTTAAAACCCTTGTTTTAAGTAAACTAGCAAATCGGTGATCTAGCAAACGAAAACCCATTCGCGAAATCCATAAAACAATTGAGTCAATTAATGACCGAAAGTTTGAGAATCGAAGCTAAAATCGTCTTCCGTCGCGATAGCACAGCGCCCCGCCGCAAAATGGCGGTCCACACTCGAATAAATTACCCCCCTCACCCCCAGATCGAATTGTTCGATTCTTTTGAAACGAATCCAGTTTTAAAGTCGACTCCTTTATTAGTGTAAGCTAGGGACGATTATCTTAAGCCGCCATTACATATTCAAATTGAAGTCGTTTTGCTTCGCGGAAAATTGACGCGGAATAAAACGAAGCCTTTGAAAGCGTTTTCTGCATTAAGTTGGTGGTAATGAGATTTTTCAGTGACATTTTGGGATATTTTTGGAATGGAAATGGTGTGACGTTACACCGTCGTTGGATCTGTAATTGCTTTATTAACTGTGCCCTGCCATTTTAAAGCAGAATTGCCATGCTAAGATTTTACCTTTGAAGCCTTATTGAACTAAAGCTCCTGATCGACATGAAAAGTCTTCGACTTTAAAACCGCGGTTTTGAAGTAGAAGACCGTGGTCTCGGGTAGACTGTAACCAGTCTACCCAGTCTAACCACGATGATTCATTTATCTCGTAATTTTAGTATGCTATTAGTCCCGTAGTATATAATAATAATGTATTCATATCGCGAAAGTTTAAAAACAGCAAATAGCAGAATCTTTTGAACCGTAAATAAATGTAAAACATTGTTGAATCGTAGTGTGGAGCTAAAATTTTCACAAAATAGCATTCATGGTTACGGATTCGCTTCACATTTTAGAAACTGTATCACTATCACTACATTATTTATTTTAAAGCAAAGTCGCTATTTATGTGTGCCTGTCGTCCCGTCCAAACTATACAACAGGTTCGAATGCGGTTTTCACTATCTTTTAAATTGTGAAGAAATCTTCGAGAAGGTTTGCAGCTAGGTATAACAATCGTACCTGGGTAAGGCTGGAACGGGCAGCTATAGTAGCGTATAATTTCAATAATTGAGACAATTCTGTAACTCATTTTCTGGGACAGTCAAGCGGTAAGCGTGTAGATACATAGCATTTTACTATAGACCGCCATGTTTTAGTTTAAAAGAAGATTTTCTTCTACCTAAGCTAATTAATGGCAAACCATTTTTTGAAGCTGATCTTAAGTCTTTATTCAAGGTTGTAATAATACTACTTCAACAACTTACATATTGCAAAATGTACGAAACGTAATCTGTATTAACAATTTGTACGGTTAAATTAAATGAAGCTTGCGTAGATTACCCGTTTCCAACCCAGTAGGTTTCGGACATTTGGCCGAGTCCGAAAAACATAATTTTTGCACGACTGACCAAAGATACACATTTAGATACCGCAGGACTCTTTGTCCGTGACGGAAGCTGTTCCATACACCCTCGCACTTTTCATATTTTGGATTAAATGAAATATAAAGTTTTTGTTTAATTGTTATTCGTTTTATTTGCACACTATATTTTACACATTAAATGATTTTACACCTTTTTAGTTACAATTTCTTTTTAAGTATATCACGATGACAGATGACAACCACAGAGAGAAGGGCGAGGGAAAAGTGTGGCCAGTAGATAGAAGTCTAAAAATACTACAGCACTTTTAGATATTAAATACTTTGAAGGTGAAATAATGGTTTTGCAACAAATGTACGGATCTACAGGTTTGATTAACAGATCTGTCACAGGCAAAAAGGAACAGAAATATATTTTTTAAATTAATTAACCGACTTCCAAAAAGGAGGAGGTTATATGTTCGTCTGTATGTATTTTTTTTTGTGTATTCATCGATAATTTCGCCAATTGTGAAGCGAATCGATAAATTCTTTTTTAGTTTGAAAGGGTATACTCCCGATGTGGTCCCATTTAAATTTTACATAAATCGGCTGAGCCGTTTTTGAAAAATCAACAATAATGTAAGCAATTCGAGCGAAGTATTCGAAATTTGTACATGACGAAAGGCGGTTTAGCCATTTGTTGCGAAAAATAATTATCATAATGAAGTGTTCAAAATTTTTTGATATATAGCTAACATTTATTGCATTCAATATTCGTCTTATTCTAAGTATTAAGAATCGTCTGTTTTATTTAGTTTAATATTTATTCATATAATTATATAGATTTTATTTGGCATTTTTTCTCACATTCGGTTAATAAAACACTATTCATTTTATTAACTTCGATCCAATATTGATCTATATACTGTAATGTAGAATCGAAACCAACGATTCGCACAATTACAAGTAAAATGATACATTTCCAAAAACCAGTAACTTTCAATAACCCATAAACAATCCAACCACATAGCCATTCCCAATCCTCACTATTTGTTTTAAAATTCCTTCTTTCCCCAAATAGAAAATGTACCTGTCCATGATTTACTGCCTTCACACAAAGTGATACGGCTTTCATCACCTCTAGAATGACCCCACATCGCTCAAGCTTCCAAAAATCCCCAGATAATATAGGGGATAGTGTCACCTCTCCCCCAGGATTTGTCAGACAAATGCTCCACATTGTATCGAGAAAAAATAGCCAGCCCACTATCGGTCGTTATAGCTATTTATGGGTGATTTGCCGAAGCTTTTTTTATTAATAAAACGTATATTATGCGCGCAAGTGCGTTTTATGCTCGTGGACCTTTCTTCGCCGATATTATCGTCCGTCTTCGGACATCTGATATCGAATCTGTAATAAATAGCTGTTTTTATATTACTTTCTATTCATAGCTTTCGTTTTCAATATATTTTCAATATTTCTGTTTATCCGAATGGTACGATATCTCAGGTATCGATATGGCCGTGTTTACCCCAAACTGGGGGTAGCAAAGTAGTTATGCAAACAGATATCGATAGCGAACTTTGTGACAGACAAGAAAAACAAAAGTCACATTCGAATGAATGTTTTGGGAAAATATTGTGAATGTTGAGGATATTTTCGTAATTTTACGCGTGCACGCTGTGCAAAATTTATTTGATGTGTATGAATTTTACAACGTAAGATAAATGTATCATTAAAAACAAAACAATACGTAACATTATAAAAAAAAGTTGTAGGTAAAAATCGTAATTATCATTATTATGGACAGTCATCAGACTTAAAAATGTTAACAACATACATATCAAGAAGTTATTCTTTTGCAATGTTAAGGTTTGTACTATGGTAAAAATGGTAGGTACTTAACAAAACTTTTAGATGTAAACTTTAGAATATTCCATTGTTGGTTCATTAACCACCGTTCTATGCAAATTTATGAAAGCCAAATCGCCTATAATTCCACCACGCTATCTCCAAATTTCCTAAACAGCCTCGAATAAAATTTTAAACAGTTATAAACAATTTTGATTAAAATAAACATCCCCGTCTTATCCTGCAATCAGTGGGAATTGTCGGGAGTAAAATCATTAATTTCAAACTGAATATCACATTAAAAGTAACAGCTTGTGCGCGGCTTGCCACTTGCGGCCAAGGGATCTACAGCTTGTTTCTCTGCACATTCGAAATCATCTCCGTCTTTGTTTATCTCTTCACAATTTTCATGAGAGTGAATGAGAGTGATCAAGATGTCGTCGAATGAGAATGCCCGCCTGGATCGTGTTATGACTTTGTCTGATTGCTGAAGGCTTGATGACTGTTCAAGATTTAGAATTAATTGCCATTGCCTTTGTAGCAAAAGCGGATTTGTGTTTATATCTGTAGCATTACGAATCATTGTGATTATATCTTCTTTCTGAAGGCTGATTAAAAAATTACACCATCGAATCAATTAATCGATTGCCGATTGCCGTTGTTAGTTTACTTTAACAATTAAATAGCATTTGTAAAATCGAGTTAATTGTATTTTCTAGGGTTCCGTATCCAGGGGATAAAATGAGACACTATTTATTACTCGTGCAAGAGTTGATTTTTAGGGTTTCGTACCCAAAGGGTAAAAGCGGGACCCTATTACTAAGATTCCGCTGTCCGTCTGTCCGTCTGTCTGTCCGTCTTTCCGTCTGTCTCCAGGATGTATCTCATGAACTGTTATAGCTAGAAAGCTGATTCAGAATGTGAATTTTCACAGATGATGTATTTCTGTTGCTTGTTCTAAGGGGGGCTCCCATACAACAAACCTGATTTTTAACCGTTTTTCACTCTATATTAATAATGGTAACAGGTAGATGCTTGAAATTTTCACAGAATATTTAGTTGTATAATTGCTTTAATAATAATTAATAAAATAAAATAAATATTTAAAGGGGGCTCCCTCCCATACAGTACAGGACCCCACGTGCGCAAGTCCGGCTCGTACTTGGCCGATTTTTGGAATTACAAAACATACATTGTTTTGATTCTGCACTAAATTAAAGTGACCAAACATTAAACCTTTAAATCCGGCCAGGCATTTCACAGGTAAATACTAATATAGTCTTTAAATCTTTGTCATCTGCTACGTATTAAAACGAACTTACAGATTACAAGATGTTGTTAGCAAAATTTTGCAAATTGCCGTCTGCTTCGGTTGTCCAATCAAAACAAATTGGAAACACCTCTCCCTGCACTAATTCCAAGGGCGTGCTCCGCAGCCATATTCTTATAAATTAATTACTTGTAATCTACTCATGAAACGGGACTTACACAAATGAAGTTACGGCGAGCGGTAACATTGTCACCGTGCACTGACAAGCAGTGACCGAAGTTACTCGATAGGTTACGACACGGTTACGAGATTGCCAACAGAGTTTCTTGAGATTACTGTTAATCTCTATATTACATAAATATCCAGCTAGGTCATGACTTTATATCAATTAGCCAGTAATTTCTGGTCATAATATATTTTAATTGAAATATATGGGTATTCAGCAATTAGTCATACAAAAATGAGCCCCGCCCTGAAGCTTTTTGCAATTTATCCATCACGTAGCTGAGACGCCAATATGACGTTTCATCAGTAAGTAATTCAAGTGTCACTTGTGTCAAGTTATGTCATTGATTACAATGCAGTTCCTGTGCGTTTTCAACGCCATCTTTTTGTGACGTCCTTCTTTTAAAGTAAGGCCATTTTTATTTCTTTAGTTTTTCTAAGCTGTACACGCACAAAATAGATGTACATAGTACCTACGAATGAATCAATGCTGCAGCAGTAGGTACTCGGATGCTGCGCGCTGGATTCATTTACGAAAAGACCTAGTTGAAGTGGTTTCTACTTGTTAAGGTTCAAATGGTTCGAACATTTGTTTTTGTGTAGTTCGACCACTTATCACCTAGATGGCGTTGACCATGCCTAAAACGCGCAAACATTTCGTTCGCTGAACATTGGTAAGATCGACCGGTGTGAATTAATAAAGGTGAAAGAAGTAAAAAGTTAAACATAACAAAATCTTGTTTGTATTTAACACCCTTTGAGGATTTTGAGGGTTCTGTACACTACTGAAGTAAATACTTTACAGTACATGTTTATTCTATTTTCAAGAGTCCTAGAGTTCACAATCTTAAATTGTAATGACGATGGTAACAAAAATTAGGTACCTTTAACACTGTCGATAAAAAGTATATTTTTGCTGTTGAGCTCAAGGGTTTGTAACGACTTAACGTCGTACCAAGTCGGAATTAGAAATGAGGATCGCAAAGTACACGGTTAATAAGGCGTGTGTCGCGACTGCGCTACTTTATGACACCTTGTCGTGTGATGTGTGCCGTGTTAGTTTTAAGGTTCTTTGATGGGGAGAATCTTACCCTAGGGATAAAGAGATTAAGTTTGTAACATGTTAATTGACTGCCTCGATGGCGCAGTGGTTAGTGACCCTGACTACTGGATCAAAGAGGCGTGGATTCGATCCCCACCCAAGGCAAGCATTTATGTGATGAACTTAAATGTTTGCTCTGTGTCTGGGTGTTATTTAGGTACTATCTATATAAGTATGTATTTATAAAATTATGTATATGTATAATATCAGTCTCTGACAGCCATATCAGAAGCTTTGCTTAGTTTGGGGTCAGAGACCGTGTGTAAGATGTCCCCAAATATTAAAGAAAAAAAAAATTGATGTGACAAGAAGAAAAATGTTAACCTAGTTACATTATTATTTAAGGTTATGTCTTCGTTGTTATTGTCTTTTAGCTATATGACGTCCACTGCTGGACATAGGCCTCCTCTATAGTTCTCCAATAAAATTAATGAGTTAGAAATGAGGAGGCGCAAAGTACACAGTTAATAAGGCGCAACATTATGACACCTTGTCGTGAGATATGTGCTGTGTGAGTTTTATTCTAAGGTTCTTTAATGGGGAGAATAGGATCGAAGCTTAATTTTGGGGACAAAGGGATAAAGCTTGTAAGATGTTAATTTAAAGAGACAAGAAGTGCAACAGTGTACCTTTAAGTGTGATTTGAACGTAATATACGTAAGTACAGTAACTTTTTAATTTAAGATAACACAGATAGATAGATAAATGCTATATCATTGACGCCAGAGAATTCATAATTTTTTTTACAACATTTACAACTTTTTACCTAATCAATAAATAAATGCAGAATGATTACTAATGCATGCCAAAATAATTTCAATCAATAGCGTCATTTCGAATGTGATCATTTTTAGGGTTCCGTACCCAAAAGGTAAAAACGGGACCCTATTACTGAGACTCCGCTGTCCGTCTGTCTGTCTCCAGGCTGTATCTCATGAACCGCAATAGCTAGAAAGCTGAAATTTTCACAGATGGTTTATTTCTGTTGCTTCTATAACAACAAGTACTAAAAAAAGAATAAAATTTAAATTCCATACAACAAATCTAAATTTTTAGCCGTTTTTCGCTTGATATCATTAATGGTAACAGGTAGATGCTTGAAATATTCACAGAATATTTAGCTGCATGCTTACTTTAATAATAAATAATTAAATAAAAATAAAATAAATATTTAAGGGGGCCTCCCATACAGTACAGAACCCTTCGTGCGCGAGTCCGACTCGTACTTGGCCGATTATTCAAGATTAGTGACATTGGTGCTATTAGTATTTTTAGTTATTTCAATAACATTAATTGTCATGATGATATATTATATTAGGTGACACTGTTTTTACCATGTTCTGTGCTCATTGTTTGGACCGCAAAATTGGACAAATATTTGAGTGCCTAATAAATATATTAAAATTAAAATATATCACCTATCAAAAGCTCTGTTTACCTCATTTCTAATAAAGTGGCTTTCAAAATTTGCCGTAACTGACATCAATATTTCTTCCAAATAGTTACAGTTCCAGTTACAGACTTTTAAAATTTTATGACCTTCAACAAGGAGCAAAAGACAAGAAAACATCACACGGTTCGTTAAGTCTCAGAAAACGTAGTCGGCAATTCAAACGTACGTGTTAATCGGCTACTTTTTCGAGCACGGTCTCTCCTACTTTCTTGCCTGCATAGAGATCTAGAGAGGCTTTCTATTTACTCCTAGGGCGAGACACTTGTTGAAACACACCAAAAAATCATACAAAAAAGTCAATTTTTACGAAACATACAGTATAAAATGCAGTATTGTGTGAGCACATATTAATAAGTGATTAATTGTCCCTGTGTTACTAGAGTTCTTACTAATTTTGTAATTATTTTCGTTACGCTTCATCGACTGTTGTTTCAGCCACATGAAGTCCACTGCTGGACATAGGTTGCCCCAATAGATCTTCAATAAGACCAGTTGAAAGCGGCTTACATCACACGCGATTCTGTAGTTTTGATGAGGTCATTCGTCTACATCACTACGCGTAGTAAAGATTTTAAGCAGGGAATTTCGTTCGAATTTTGGTCCCGTCTATTGAGAAAATCGAGACGACATGTCTTATCTCGAGAAATCAATGGTTGCCTGATACTTTTACATGTTTAATCGTACCTTTGGGACATTCTTGGAGACTGGGGGAGGACTGGTAGTCTGATGAGACTTTCAGGTGAGACGTGCTTTAATTCGGATGCTGCTTAAAACTTTGGACGGTCTATGTGACACAATGTCATGTGTAAATGCCTGGCAATGTTCCAGTTACTCGTTTGAAAAATCTAAGGTTCTATACACTGCTGGTTCTATACAAAGCGAATTTCTAGACGATCGATTTATTCTAGAACAAAATTCGCAACTTCGGCAAAACAAGGGCATATTATTTTGTCAAGGCCAAACATGCCCTTGTTTGACCAAAGGCGCGTTTGTGCTAATTTTGTGAGTAACTTTTACTATGACGATAAAATAACCGTTAATTATCGAAAAAAATTAAAGATAGAAAGTATTGCAGTCTTCATAATGACTGAGTATTTAGCGTAGTACAAAGTACCTAAGCGTCTGCAGATATAGAATAAATTGGTATATTATAATTCACAAACATTTATTTTGCACTTATAGGTAGTTGATTACAGAATCAATAGGTGGTCTAAGTCTATAGTATTTCAGTTCATTTCACAGGAAATGGTGTAATAATTTCTTAGTTAAATAAAATCGTATTCTCTCATAAATTCAAGTAGGTTAAACTGACTTTTCCAAAACATTTGCTAGTAATTAGTTAAAATCAAGAATCGTAAAAGCTTTACGTTGCTCTACAAATCTTCAGTCAGCCCCTAAGTTGGATTTATCTTTGTTTTTCTTACCCGTTGGAACTTTTCAATCCCGCAATGGTGTTTGTTCAAGAGCTTAGTGCAAATGGTATTATTCCGTGTATTTGTGGCAACCACTTTATGTGTATTCCATCATGTTTCGTATCTAAAGAGAAACTATTTGGGAAACGTTCATGGTTGTTGCCAGACTAAGTGTTGCCTTAGTAAAGCCATATAAAATAACAAGACCACGTCTTGAAGGGTCAAGACGTCTTAAAAATGCTTCGGCAGAAAGACATGACGATGATCAAGATGTTAAAGTGATTTGTTGACATTGTTTAACCCTGTTACATTGTATGATAAGAAATTGGCAGAACTACTTCATTTACACTTTTAAAGAACATGAACTTCCCTAGAATCAGACAATTATTTTTTTCAAGTACCTACCTAAATTTTATTAATAGTCACTCTTTCTTTTTGAAGGGTGAACATGGGTGGTATTTTCAACTGATCGCTACCGTGACTTAGATGACACGTTAAGTTGTAAGTCACTGGGCCTCATCAATCAGGTTTTAATCATTTAGCAATAGAATAAGCCTTCAGATGGCTTAAAAACCTTTAGTATTTCGGGTGATTAGTCATTCGGTGTACACTAACTTATAAAAACTCATACACCAAAGTGTTAGAAAAGCTCAAAGTATTAACCGCCAAACAAAAATTCCGTTTTAAAAGACTCAAATAATATTTTACGACACCTCGAGCGTACTAATTCGCCGTTGTCTGACGAACTGCATAAAGAGTGTCGACGCGAGCGAAAATCAAAATGTATTTATTCTCTCGCCGTATAAAAAGTCAATATGAGAGGCAATAAAAAGAGGATGTTGGGGAGAAATAATAAAAGATAACCTCTAGAGTGAATGGAATGAACAGGGCTTGTAAAGAATGTTTGCGTTGTGGATAAGACGCGATCATGGGGACACCTCCCCCGGGCGCAGAGTCGGGGAGCGCGTGTCGTTTTTAATTACTGCTCAACATCTTCTATAGCTCGAATGAAACTTAATGGTGTCTGTGAAGTGAGGTTTTACGCAGCTTGTTAGTTGTGAGCTTGTGAGGAGTGCATTAGCCCCGCTGACATGTACATCTGCTATTGCGCTATGAATCGCCTTGTAATTACAGTTTTAAACATGATTCTTATCGTAAGTGTACGTGTACCAATTCGTTATAAGAAATACCTGTAGTGAATGTTATTTTTTAAACTTACGCGATTTGAGCACATTATCTTTATACTCGTACTAGGGGACTTATCGCGCAATAAAACATGAGTTATTATTATGTACTAATTAAATACCTCTTATTCTCCCGACGTTTCGACCAAGTTGCATCGGGATAAAAGGAGGTATTTAATTAGTAAATATCTCATGTTTAATTGCGCAATAAGTCTCGTAGTATAAGGATAACCTGTAGTGAAGTTTTTGTAGTAAAATAAATGGAGCCATTTATGTTATTTATTTAAGTACATGTACCTACAACAACGTGATACAATAATGTACGCATGAAAACAATGGCAAGAAAATTTATACATAAAAATTTCCTGAAAAACGGAAACCTCGGAATCCTCGGTTATTCTCGGAAAATATAAGTTTTGCATTTATGATTTAAATCTTACATTGTCCTAGTAAAAAATGCATTTATACACAATAGGATGGCCAAATTATGTACCTACAGTGGAATAGTAAAATCATTAAATACTTTACGGTACGAAATGTCTACAAAAGTAGCCTTGTCTAAAAGGATAAATTGGAATTGCGTCATTTTTTTAAACTGGAGTGAATCAAAATAAGTTTACTTAAGTATCATAAGCGTATAATGCCGGTGCCACACATTGGCTAAAACTAGCCAATGGATCTACTAAAAAGTAGATCCAACACACCAATGTGTAAATAGGTCTTGAACTGATATTGGATAATCAAATATCATGCCAACGGCAAGATCGATTCACACAACTAATACTGTGATTTGTAGCCAACATAGCCAAAGTGTGGCTGCGGCTTAAAAATATTGTAACCGTAAGAAACTTGCCATTATCTATTGCACTAAATTCAGATGAGCTGGTGTGCCGGCGAAATATTAATATCGGTTTTTACAATGTGTCCGTTGTCCGCTTCACTCATTTTGATGGGAACAAAGCGAATAAAAAGTTCGTTTCTATTGTTTCCAATGTTTCTACTCTACTAGTGTATTATAACTGTGGTGGGTAAGTAGGTAGGTACTAATACCTATTAAGACGATTGATAAATGGCTCCACAGCTAATTTTTCCTTATTTAAGGGCAAGATTATCTCCTCTAATTGGAACTCCAATGTAAATGGAATATTATATTTATTTCTATATTATGTGTAGGTACTTCTATGTAGGTGCTAACATAGAGGTTACACGATTTTTAGATTTACACGTACATAGTATGCTAGTTTTATTTATTAAGTGTAATTTAGATTTTTTTCTTCATAAGTTAACTTTTAAGGTCCAAATCGTTTACATTACGATGGTTGTAATTGTTTGACTAATTAAAGGTGTGCCAATTTTTTCACCATTTTTAGGGTTCCGTACTCAAAGGGAAAAACAGGACCCTATTATTAAGACTTCGATTTCCGTCTGTCCGTCTGTCTGTCTGTCTGTCTGTCTGTCTGTCACCGGGCTGTATCTCATGAACCATGATAGCTAGGCAGCTGAAATTTTCATAGATGATTTATTTCTGTTGCCGCTATAACAACAAATACTAAAAAGAATATAAAATAAATATTTAAGGGGGGCTCTCATACAACAAACCTGAATTTTAAGACGTTTTTCGCTCTATATTCATAATGGTAACAGGTAGATGCTTGAAATTTTCACAGAATATTTAGTTTTATATTCACTTCAATGAAAAATAATAAAATTGAAATAAAATAAATATTTAAGGGGGGCTCCCATACAGTACAGGAACCCTACGTGCGCGAGTCCGACTCGTACTTGGCCGATTATTCAAATTCTTATAAAGTCATAAACAATTTTATCAAGAAAATGTCACAAAAAAGTCTACGCCATAATTACTTCTTTTTAATGAATTAACGACTTTTGTTTCCCAACAGCTATTAAAATAATTAAAAGTGTCATTATAAGTGCCATCAATTCCATCTCAAAGGAGACATTAGTGTTTTTACTGGCTCTTCCCGTGCAATAAATGGTAACTTTAACATCTAAAACACTTGTAAAATGAAATTTAATGAGATTATCTCTATTTTCGGCTATAAAATTAACTATAACTACCCTAGCCGACTATTAAACTAAAACGCAAACCATTTTTGATATCGTGTAACGCAACGTTATCTACTAAAAACACATAATTTTTATAATTAATTGACGCAACGCATATTATGAATTTTTGTAGGTATATAGAGAACATCATGATATTCGTTCATTAATATAATATTACAGCGTATCTCGTATGAAATTTTTGTCGATTTTTTTTATAAGTGGCCCATAGCTACAATACTCGTAGTATAGCAAAACTTTACTCACTATTTGGAAACCAGCTAGATGAAAAAGTATGTCACAATGGAATGCTTAGGTTCATTTTAATCATTTTAATTCATATCTGACGAGCTATGTAGTGCATGAAACTTCTGATAATTAAAATAAAAACTATAATTTCTCAAAAATCAAACCATTTTTGACAGACGAAACTGAGGAGGTACTCAATTCGACGCGTAATTTTTTTTAATGTATAACCACGCATAACCTTTTACCTAGTAATCCGATTTCGATAATTATTTTTTATTGATAAAAATATACTTTGAAATTGGTCCCATTTAATTTTTTATCAAAATCAGCTGATCCTTTTTTGATAAATCAATAATAATGTGAAAAAATGCTACATCGATCCGTGCAAAATATTTGTGAATTCTGTACACGCTTGAAGTCGGTCATGCCGTTTTACAAAAAAAAAAATATCTTTCCAAAACTTGAGATTTTAGCCAAAAGTGTTTGACTCGGCATCATTCCAGCGTCGGTTATTACAACAATAATTGTCAAGTGGTGCGTTCTTCCCACTTTTAATTGTTCCTCGAGGGCGAGCGAGATAAAACGCGTATCTAAACTTTCTCTATTACAGTTTAAGAAAACCGCGCCGCCGTTGATAAGAAAATTTTCATTGCTTTCGTAATACCCGTGTAATGGCGGAATAAGTTTCGCGTTATTGTTGATTTTTCGGATTGTTTAAAGACTTAATTGTAAAGAAAATTAAGGGGAATCCTTGTCTTAGATTCAACTTAAACTGAGTGGAGCTAGGTTGATCTTTGTAGTCCGTAGGCTCACTGAATAAATACCATGTATTTGCTGAAAAAAAACACAGTCGTAAACTCTGCTTATCTCTTAAAGGAAATAATTTTAATGCCCTACTGTGCTGTTACGTTAATGTGAAGCATCACAATTGTCCAGAATGTTGAACACTTTCTTCACAGTTCAAAACCCTAACGTTGACTGCGCTCATCTCCCTGCAAAATAAATATAGAAATCTCTTATTGTCTTGATATTTTCATGAAAATATTGGCTATAAATGAACGTCAATACAAATAAAAATAGTAAACTGAAAAAAAATATTCTTCCTTGAAGCAAAAGAGCACAATATTTTCGAGTATTTTATTTTTGCTCATCCAAAAAACAATAACCCGTTACATTCACAATAAAGCGTTTAGTGCAAACGTGCAACAACAAAGTTCCATATTTTATTATGATCATTATCGTAAACCCACCCCAGATTCCCGTTTAAAAGTTGCGCGTCTATCCGCACCACAGACCTCACGAGATCGCATATGTCGTTTCGATTTAGTTATCTAACGTCATTCTATCGCGTCTTTCGGGGACCTAATTTTGCTCAAAACTGCTTGAAATCACAACTGCGCGTAACGTTTTTAAACAATTACACAATTATTACTTACAGACTGTGAGTAGTAATTGAGTGATTGTATAATAACGTTACGCCTAGTTGTGATTTTAAGCAGTACAGTACAAAATCATGTCAATGCTCACAGAATCAGTACAACTAATCACTTAATCTTACACAACACTGAATTTTTCAATTATGCGTCGCCACCACCGTCTATGACATTTACACGTTCTTTATCAGACTGCTGATATTTAGTTGCTGCTAGAAATCGCTTTTAGCGATAAGACCGCCTTTTCTGCCTTTCTTATGTCGTTTTTTCTTCTGTTTCTTTTTATTTCTTTTGTGGTGTCAATAAAGTGATCTTGTAATGTATATGGTATTTAAAAATACATTTAGCGGTGTATGAGTATTTGCTACATATAAGCGTCTCGCACGCCTAATATAATGAGAAAGCTTCTCTCTAGATTTTTATGGTCTATCCGCACCCTTGCAACCCGTCTGCAAGATTCGATTATAAAATTAAACTAAAACTTGGATACAAATCGGTGCTTCCAAGTTTTATATTATTTATGTTTGTTTGTTTTATAACAGTTTGAAAACATAGGTATTGAATTTGGACTGAAATACAAGCTGTGGTTATGAATCCTTGGCATATACACAGCTAAGATAATAATTATCATTGTGAACAATTTTATACTATGAAACTCACCCTAACATAAAAATGACCAATTATTATTTAATAAAAAACGTTTGTAGACTTTCAACAAAATAATGGGCTTAAAAATGCTTCCTGATAGCGTTCAATTACTTATTGTACCTACACCTACTTAACCACTTGCCATGGTCACATAATAGAGGACTGTAATTTTAATTATTAACACTATACCATGGACGTAGAAAGTATTCTTCTATTCTATAAAGTATACTACGTCCATAAACTAATCACACCATAGACACAAATAACATTATTTGATTTTTTTATTGCTATCTAAAAGTTAAAAGCATTTTATAACCCAGATATCGGACGTTTCGCTACTATCAAGAATCATCAATAGCCATTTGAAAATCCGTCGACACAGAAGTTCCAAACCCCCAATCTTAAGGGACGTAAACACATAAATTGTTGGGAAAACTGCCTCTAATTGTCTTGCTTCCGATGCTTTACCTTGCAATTAGTTGTTATTTATTTGTTTTTGCCAAAGATAGATTTATCTTTAGCACTTCCAGAACGATAAAACGACTGTAACTTCTACGGAACTCTGCAACTTTGTTTTGTAAAAATATTGATACGTCTACAAGAAATTTACTTAAATAACCATAAACTTAGGAGTTATTTTTTATTTCATTTAGTTTTCTATCGGGTAAAAGTGCTTATATTAACTACAACAAAACTAACACTTAAAAAGTATTGGATCATCCACAGACCTCTGAAGGTCTAAAGGTTTAAGTAGTTTTTTTTTTAATTTTTTTGAAGAAATTAAATGCAAATTTTTAGGAATCGTAGCATAAAAGGTGTTTGTTTTGATGTACATAATATGCCTTTAAAAGGATGCTAATTGATTACCAGTTAAGTGCCCCAGTATAAACATGTTTTTATTCATGTTGATAAAATTTGGGCAATCTATTACGGACACAATACATGTTGATAAAAATACCCAAGAAATTAAGCAGTAGCACAAAAACCTATAGTATAACTTGTGGATAAACCCAGGCTGATTATAACGACGTCGTGAAAATGTACAGGTTGAATAAAGCCTTATAAAAGATACAAAACAGCAAGTACTAAAGAACAATGGAAATAGACGCACCAAAAACGGTTTCCACCACGCACAGACTAAATGATTTTCCATTGTCTTTGAACCCACTATCAAGCCCGCCTCACCCGACGAATTCGCACACTAACCGTCCGATTAATAAACCAAGCCGTCTGCAAACAGAGCCGAAAAACGCTTTAAAATCCTGCTTAAAACGGCTAATGGAGAAAGGATCAATTTTTCCAGCAATCGCCTTCCGCTTCGCAGATAGTGGAAAAACGAAACTCGGGTCCATTCGCCCTGACAATGACGACTAAGCTCAACTCTTTCTCCTTTTGCATCTCCACGTACGCCTGCCTCTTTCTGACGACGTTATTTTTTAATCAAATATATCCGGAACGGGTGACGGACGATAGGGTCGTGCCGACGCTCAACTAAAAGGAAAAAGTGCTTTAAGCAAATACAGGAGACCAAGTTGATTGGTTTCGTTAGCGACCCTGTTGATTGGCACCACGGTAAACAATACGACTGTCGATGTTTAAGTTTGGTGCGACAATAGACTTCTTTTAGGTAAATACCGAGGAGCGTTGATTGGTTTTGTTTGGAACTAGTCGTTTGACGTGGAAGTAGCCAAAAGCATTTGTTAGGATTGCAGTCGGGCATGTTTTTGGCGTCTTTTGATGTTTTTGTTTTGAATTGTTAGTGACGCGATGTTTATCGGAATTTACTGTTTGTTTGATTTATCCGGCTATTATTAACATGTTTGTCTTTGTAAAAGTAAACTTATTTGGTAGTTTATATCCTGGATTAACTAATAGCAAAAGTACCCACCCTTGAATATTTCTTACTTACTGTACTGTACCAGCCTTTTTAATAGTCCACTGCAGGACGTAGGCCTACCTACGAAGGGTGATTGGGCCATATCCACCACGCTGGCCCAGTGCGGGTTGGTGGATTCACATACGGCATCGAATTTCTTCAACGGCCGTATGCAGGTTGCCTCACGATGTTTTACTTCACCGAAAAGCCAGTGGTGTGGAATTCCGTACATAAATTCCAAAGAACTCATTGGTACGGGACCGGGGATTTGAACCCACGTCCTCACGATTGTAAGGCGGGTGTCACTACCTCTTGACCACCATGGCTTGTAGTATAACTTCATTTCTTACTTATTTATTCTGATTGGGGTCCTGATTTTTTTTCACCATTCAAACTGGTGATAATGTAAATATAGAATGTAACATTGATATGAGCCTGTATTCCGTTGGAACCGACACGCACAACAGTTCTAACGGCCAGTTTATTTCGGAACATGAGAGCGTAAAATAAGTACGAGTACATTCATTTTATTGTTCCTAAATAATTTTATGACTGTAAGTCTTCGAGCAAATATCTATAGAGTGATAACCGTGCAAAAAAAGTGCCCTAGCCAAAAGTCTGCCCAAACTATACAGTGGGCAGGCTTTTTGGTTAGTCGGAAGGCGATTGAGTTTATTTCGGAACATGATAGCGTAAAATTAGTACATTCATTTTATTGTTCCTAAATAATTTTATGACTAAGTCTTTGAGCAAATATCTATAGAATCACAATCGTGCAAAAATAGTGTCTAAGCCAAAACTCTGCCCAAGCTACACAGTGGGCAGGCTTTTTGCCGACTACAACGCCGCGCGATGCCAAAGTGATCGGTTACAAGCACTGATTAGATGACATAACGTCGAGATTCGAGAAAACGGGTCATTGTCAATCATTATTTAATATAAATATCTAAGTCGGTATGTATGACGGAGCTCGGACATTTTTTGACTACTGGAACTTGCAACTGTAGCTCTATAGATATTTGCTCGAAGCTGTAAGTACGAAGTATCATGGTTGTGGTGTAGTATAACTTCATTTTAATGTATGCTTAAAAAAATTGTGAAGTATAAAATTAGATCTGTGCATTACAAACATTAAAATAAACTTACCTACCGCGGCATTTCTTCCAAAAAACAAAGGCTCAGCGGTTGCTCACAAACGTTCAAAGTTCATAAATTGTCCGTTATATTATTCACGGCGAGTGGCTCACATAAATCAGGGCGTTCAGCCGCTATCAGCCCCCGTTCCATTAGTGACCTCAAGCGAGATACTTTTCTTAGATTTTCACCTTGTTTTAGAGGTTTTAGAGAAATATTCCATTAGGTTTTAAATATTTTTGTTTTTAAATATATATTAGGGGACATCTTACACACGGTATCTGACCCCAAACTAAGATAAGCTTGTGATATGGCTGCCAGAGACTAATATACTACATAATACTTATTTTAAACACATACTTATATATATAGTACCTAAATAACACCCAGACACAAAGCAAACATCTATGTTCATCACATAAATGCTTGCCCTGTGTGGGACCGAACCCACGCCTCTTTGATTCAGGAGTCAGGGTTACTAACCACTGACCCACCGAGGCAGTCATTAAGTGCTTCCGCTCTAGGCACGACTGTGTTTTGTTTCTCGCTGTGCAAATATAGCATTCAGGAAATAGACTCACCATGGCGTAGTTTGACTAGGTATTTGTTAGTATTCACGAAAGTTGAGCAACGTTCGGCGCAGTCAGTCTTCATTTTGGCCACAATAATGTTACAATAATATTTTTAAAGAAATTTTCAAACACCGACATTTACACAATCAATATAATCATAGTGTTACATCGTTTATAATAAATTTATACGATAATTCTGATTTAACATCAAATGACCAAAACCGAGGTATTTGTTACCAAAACCGTTGCATCTACGATACATTTCAAAATGTAATCAATTGATCACCCGACAACACAAATAGAAATCAGCCCGCAAAAAGTAAAATCAGCATTACCATTATAGAACTCATTCCGCCGACGCAGCCACCTCGGTCGCCAGTGGCCGATCCAAATAATAAAGGAGAAGGGGGCCGCTGGGCCACGAGCGATGGGCTGTCGCCGCGAAGTGTCGATAAATGAGAAGCCGTTTTTTGTCCTCAAACTAGCTACGGTGGCGCTGGCGATAATCATCGGACGCACGACTCGCCACCGACGTAATGTCTGTGCGGATTATTGCGATATAAATTGTTCGCAGTTGCCCATTCGATTCTTTAGGGCCGTCACATGAGTTTTTTTTATATCTTAGACAAAGTTTTTTTAAGTTAAATATATGTTAATTGATAGGCTAATTAAGACGTGTGACGTCACCAACTTACAAGTGTGTGCTCATTTCATCATGATTTTTACTATGATTTCATAATAAAATATTTAATTTAATTCAAGTAGGTAGGTGCTCCATTCAGTGCTAATTTTTTTTACTGCATTGAGCAAAGTAAAGAAATGTGACGTACTGAGTATTTACTGTAATATTCGTGAGTGTGAATCAGTAGAGTTCATCTATCTATCTATTTAAAAAGTTTATTATCTACGAGTAACTATCTCGTGGTTCATTAATGACTTAGCTTTCTATGACCACTTAAGGTATTGCGGCATAAATTGGTATCATTAGAAAACTACTTGAACATAACAATAAATAAAAGACATCCTCCGATCATATTATGTAGAGATTACAAAGTACATTATTTTACCGAAAAAAAAAACTTTTCTTACGAAGTGACAACCATAGACTACGGAAATTTTCCGCGTTTGACCAGTCACTCCCCAAAGGAACATTTAACGATATTAGGGCTTTATTTTTTATAGTTCGGGACAAAAAGAGCTCAAACGATATATTTTACGAAGTGGCTACTTTATATTTTCTATTTTGTTGTGGGAATGGTATTGACTTATGGATTGCAGTCGTATCGTGATGCACATTACTTTTTAAAGTTATAAAAGTAATACACAGGGTCATAGGTATGAAACGCATAACTTTCAAGGGCGGGTCTAGTACATCTAGAGTGGTTTGTCTAGATTCTAGACAAACAAATTTTGTACTACGACTTTTAAAAAAATTCAACAAATTTCGCTTCTCTATACATTTTGCCGAGCGTTGACGAACTTTTTGTATGAAAAAGCCGATTTATTCTTCGTGATTTTCTAAAAGTCCTGAAACAAAAGTTGTTTGTCTAGATGTACTAGACCCGCCCTTAAAAGGTTTTGCGTTTAATACCTATGACCCTGTATAGATAGTGTTTAAGCTTTGGTTGCAAATAAATCTGACTATTAACTAAAAAAAAAATCTTCAACAAAAAATCTCAGAACGTATTTTTTTATTACGTTACGTTATTTTGATCTGCATGACTTACAAAAAAGGTTTCATCTAGAATAAAGTTGACTTGTCTTTATGGTAAAGATATGCAAGCTAGGCATAGGTATTTTAATAGGAGCTATTTTCATACCATGTATTAAAGTTGATAAACTTCTCTTAGTAATTGCCAAATAAATTAGACAACACTGTATAGCTCTGAAAAAATGTACATAACTGAAAAGTTTCATCCGGGAGGACGTCCGTAAGCTCAGGTGATATCAAAAGTCGTAACAAAGGGCGCGAAAAAACCCCATTGTTATCGAGAGCATAATTTATTAGGGGCGCGGGCTCAGTGGGACCTTTTTTTATATATCATCGCATTATCCCCACTTGGAGAGTTACAACTTCTTAAAGAAATCAGGGGAAATTAATTTTCAACGTTTAAAAACTGTCCAAAGCAAGTGCCGACTTTGGGCCCGAATTGATAAATGTGCTTTGTAGTCATTAGAGGTGGGACAATAGGTGAAGGAAACTTACAGAAATTAGGGCCGTCTTGAGCGTTCGAGATGTTACGTTATCTCGGCCACTGTTCATCCTTGTTAGATATTCATTGAGTCGAAGAGTGACCGATATAACATCGAATGGTCAGGAATGTTATCAAATTAAGGTATTTTAGAAAAGTTAAATCTTATGACATTGAAATGAATTAGCTATAAGTAAGACATTTTATTGTAAAAAGCAGATGCCTTACTTGTATTTATAGTATCAGACAGAGCTGAATAATATATTACTATTATTTATTTAATATTTTTAATATAAGCTAAAGCTATTGACGCATCATTTATAAAACAAATAATTTGCTTTAGTAGCTGAAAAATTGAAACAAAAAATGTTACCGGGTCCGAAATACTTTATAATTTTAAACAAATGCCGACGTCCAAGGCCTCTCCACCCTACTCATCCGTATTCGATTAAAAGTGTCCCTAATATTTTTATCTCCTCACATAAATACTCAGTAATGAGCGTCCCAAAATTCTCGGCCAGTTATAAATTTATTCAAGTCTACGGCCCACGCGTTCGAGTGTGCATAATTTTGATACAAAAATAATCTGCGTATTATATTAAAACCCCTATTAATTCGAGTGGAAATGCTCTGCGCAGATATTTTAATTTTCGGTTGAAACAATCGCACAGAATGTGGGATCGCGTGTGGTTAGCACTCTCCCAGGAAATGGGTCCTTTTTCTTCTTGCAATTTCCTATTGCATGATAAAAGGAAATAAGTTAGCAAAGTCGAGATGGGTACGAAGTATCTATCTACTTAGCACGTCTGTATAAACAGAACATTATCTATTTTCGGTTTATTACACGACTACGATAGCCTAAATAACTAAATATACAATCGCTTCTGTATAAGGAAAGATAACGTTTATTTGCTCAATAAGTTACATGGTTTGGAGTTAGTAAATGTTGAAGTTGCTTAAAGTGGTGTTAGTACTCGTAGGTACTTAGATTAAATTTACAAACTTCCAGAGTGGAACCCTAAATCTCACACTAGGGTGGTCCTGTGTTGTTCTTCTGTCTAGAACACTAGGGTCTGTGGGTTTCTTTATTCTAGTAAAAATCGTGATCAGATAAACCGTTTCAATTTTAATGGTTTAGATAAGTGATGGTGTACGCTTGCCCTGATGCCGGGGCACTAGAATGTGCCATCGCTATCCCCTGCGTGTAGAAAGAGCCTACTAAAAGGGGACCTGGGCTCGTGGATGGTCAGAGTTGGGGCTCTGGCCACCCACTGAAACGGGCCCGAGGAGGACGGCAGCGTGTGTGGCAACGCTGTCGTACTACCAGGTGAGTAGACACACAAAGTGCTGGGAGCACCAGTGCATTCCTTTTGGAGATACCGGAGCTCCTAAGAAGGCACAAAGGCTAGCCACCGAGACGGTTTTAGTAGGCACAATCCCACATAACCCGACTGCACCCCAAAGCAGTCGGGCATCGCATCGGTATCTGCACGCATTACTCATAAATCTATAAATCTTCCTCAGCTGTTGTAGGATTGAACAACGAAAAAAGTATAGAATTCAATTTGACCGCACGAATAAATACTTTCATATTTTGTATCGTTGTGTTCGTGACCCCTAAAAACAGAAATGCCAAAATGATTTCAGTTCCATTTTGCGACAAACTTATGTAGGTACCTAAACAAAACGCTAACTGGCATTCAAAGCTTATTTGCTCACCCGTTTCGTTTGTCGCCAGGACAAACTTTAAAACCGTTTCATTGTGTGATGTAATTGAAAAATCGGTGCTGCGAACTACAAACGGGCAACTTATCCATTATTCAGTCGACAATCACGTGAAATTCGGAAAAACGATGCGAAAAACGAATGTCTGTTGTTCCACGACGATTCGACGTATAAAAAATTCAGCAACTTAATCGCTGGTCTGACCAAACAAGGGGTAAAGTAAACGATCTACAAAATAGTTGGCAATTTGTAAAGTTTGCGGACAATCGGACGAGCCGGTGCAATTAACGTTTCTTTTATTTATTCCTAAAAAAAAATTTTTAATATGACGGTGAAAAATAATGCTAGGTACTAGTTTACGTAAAGCAAATTAATGTATGATCACAGCTTACCTATGCTTTGCTCAGCAGAGATGCAATCCAATAGATAGATTTTGTTGAAAATCAAAGCTAAGTATGTATGCTCTATTTGTGTACCTACTTCGCGAGGAAATATCTTCACAAAAATCATAGTCAGTCCAAGTGTTCAATGATTTTAGTACACAATCTCTGTTAGCACTAAAACAGTGGAATCTAATCTTTTTATTTAGAAATTAATACGAAAGAGCCACGATTGCGGGGCTTTGTCGCGCCTGGCTGACTGTTGTGTTCGAGTTTGAACAACAGAAACATAAAAACTTTGCGGGAAAGTCAAAATAACGGATGGCATTTAATAATTGGACTTTTGGAAAATTGTATTATCATATTACTGAGTAAATTAAAATTTTCTCATTTTCCCTAGTCGTGTAATAAAGCATTACAGAAGTGCAACATTTTTAGACAAACATTTTTTAATCTGAGAACCAAGCATCTTAAAAAATTACCTCTATCTTCAAGAATCCGTATTTTTCTCAAGCTGGCATGCGGGCCTTCAGAATCCCTAAATCTCGCATGCTGAGGGGAGATATAGCTGACTCATCAAAACAATAAACAAAGTATCGGGGGCCAATTCATTTTATTATTATGCACACCGCCCTATGATTTACGCTGCATGGCTTATAGGTTATATTTTCCATTAGATAGGTATTTTTCAATCTGTTTTCTTGATTTGTCATACGATATGTACTGTACCAGCCATTTTAATAGTCCACTGCAGGACGTAGGCTTATATGCTATTGCTAAGAAGGGTTTGATACCGTCAACATATTATCTCAGAAAAGTAAAATATACCTTGGATAATATTTATATCTTTATATTTTTTACAAATTTTAAAAACAAAATGTATAAAATGTGTCTAACAAATTTAAACCTTACCTTTTATTCCCGTTGTAGAAAATGGGTAACTACTTAGCATAAAAAAAAATATTAGTGTGTCTATTTTGTTTTCACGTTACTTGTTTCATTTGTTTGATTTAGTTTGCTATATTGGCTACCAAGTCGATGTGAAATACTTGCCAAATCGATGTGTGAAAACAAACAAAAAAAATTGTAGTAGGTTGACGACGAATTTTTCAAATGCTATTGTAACAAACCTCAGATGGTTTGATCGTCCACATCTGAGTAATTAGGCATAGGAATAAGGCATTCTTGTAGGTCAGGAGTATCTCACTGTACTGTACTGTACTGTACCAGCCTTTTTTATAGTCCACTGCAGGACGTAGGCCTACCCACGAGTATCTCACATGAGGTTATAATTCTTTCTAATGTTATCTAAAGAAACTTTCCATTCAAATGATTTACAAACAAGCAGGAAAATAAATACATTTTAGAAAAGCAACAGAACTTCAATCAAGGTATAAAAACTCTTTGCAGAACTTGAGAATTTAAAATAAGAGAAAAAAAAGAACAGGGAATTTGACAGGACTGACAGGAGGGACTTGACTGGGAAAAATTGTAGAAATATGTTGTAATTTTCTAGATTTTAGGTAATTTTAAACTGAGTGCCGCAAATTCTTGAAGGGAAAAGCAGAGAAGAGTCTACTAATTGGGAGAATTTTGTTCCTGGTCTAAAAAGTGGAAGTTGGAAGAAAGTTGTTTTCGATCAAAGGACGAGGATGTTCCTAGAGGATTTGGTTTCGTATAATCGTATCACTTTTTAAATAGATATGTCATAGTAGGTATAGAATTGTTCAGCAGATGATGTTCCTGCGAGTCGGCCAGATCAGTACTGCATTAGACTTCTGGATGATTTACTGGTGAATAATAATTAATGTACAAATGGACATCAGATGAAAAGAGGAGGTCTATCTTATGGAGATAGGCCTATATCCGCCTTACTGAAACGATGCGGTATGGAGGATTCTCACACGTATCTATTCTTTTATGAGTATGAACGAGTTGCTTACGACGCTACGCTACACCACAGAAACAAGGCAATATTATCTACTCTGACCTGTTGCGGGTTGATAAATACGCATACATCTTCAGGTTCCTATGGCGGTCTTGCATAAGTTGACTTACGATGTTTCCTACTCTATAGAAGTACTCGTATGTTACTGACGAAACTATCCTTCATTGAGCATTTACTCACGAGTAGAAGATAGAAGAAGCTTCTAACACTCGCCGTTTATGATTTCTATGTATGAATTACAAATGTTTTAATTATTTGTCTTTTTCAGCTTCGACTATATGTGAACTTGAAATCTTATAAAGATAAATAATCCAAGCGGATTGAGAATACAATTTCCTGACTGACATGACTACCTACAACTTGCGAAGGACAGAATGTTCATAGATAAATTGTACATTTTTTATGTTTTGAGGATCGTAGATTCGACTGTTGCTATACCACATTATTGCTACATCTCATTAATTAAAAACTAGCCGTAAGTGCTACTCAATCAATGCTGTATTTTCATTAGTGTGCAGAACTCTTGAAGCCAGATAGAGCTTGGGCCAGTGTTTCTCATTTCCGAAATGGAGGGAAACCCGTGTCCGTATTAAGAGTGTAAATTCTGTTCACTTTGAAATAAAGCTATTGAAAGCTTATTGATTTGAATATTATTTTATAAAGCGAAGTCGAATCTCGAACCTTTATCTATAGTAATCTTGGAGCTTTTCTTGAGAACACTCTGGATTTCATGCAAGTTTTATGATTTTCCTGACTTTATGAAGTGATGTAGATAAGATGACTACTGACACACTCGCGACTCCTGGTTTTCTTTCCTGCTTTCTTTTTCCAGGATGGCGTTAGATTTACGAAAGCAGAGTAGAGTCATTTTCATGGTTTTCAGCTCTCTCGAGCGCCATGACTAAATAATCAGAGATAAACATAAAATAAAATAAATTTCTGATACCTAAATAAAATTAAATAAATTTAAAATATTAAAATTAATTGTCAGAAATAAATTAATACTATTCTTTAAGTGCTACTCGATCAATGCTGTATTTTCATTAGTGTGCAGAACTCTTGAAGCCAGATAGAGCTTGGGCCAGTGTTTCTCATTTCCGAAATGGAGGGAAACCCGTGTCCGTATTAAGAGTGTAAATTCTGTTCACTTTGAAATAAAGCTATTGAAAGCTTATTGATTTGAATATTATTTTATAAAGCGAAGTCGAATCTCGAACCTTTATCTATAGTAATCTTGGAGCTTTTCTTGAGAACACTCTGGATTTCATGCAAGTTTTATGATTTTCCTGACTTTATGAAGTGATGTAGATAAGATGACTACTGACACACTCGCGACTCCTGGTTTTCTTTCCTGCTTTCTTTTTCCAGGATGGCGTTAGATTTACGAAAGCAGAGTAGAGTCATTTTCATGGTTTTCAGCTCTCTCGAGCGCCATGACTAAATAATCAGAGATAAACATAAAATAAAATAAATTTCTGATACCTAAATAAAATTAAATAAATTTAAAATATTAAAATTAATTGTCAGAAATAAATTAATACTATTCTTTCTGGCATTCCAATCTTTTATTATATTCGTAGTTTGATAATAACATTAGTTCAATAAAAGAGTTTCTTTGTTCTAAAGTACTAGTTTAATGGAATTTCCTTCTCATCGCATGTCTAATATTTTCTTATGCAACTAAGTCAATAATTTATACCTAGCTTTATTGAAGCTTATTTATGTAATACAAAAATATTCTATATAAACTCCACATAAAACAGAGAAGCTCTAGAATCATTATTTCTAAATAGCTCTTGAGGAATTAGCTAGGTACTTCATTTCACTCTGAGATTAGTAATATACTTTCAGGATCATAGAAACTCAAAATAGGTGAAACATAGGGTTTTCGTTCTGAACTTAGGTAATCTATTAGGCAGGTATTTCGAATCACCTTTACCTAGGGTTTATGCGGTCTATAACGCAGGATCTACCACAAGACGACCACTGGCCAAACTAACGTACAAGTAGGTAAATAAACTAGTTGATTAGGATAGGAATCTCACAGCAGATAACTAATAAAGCAGATGGCGCTAGGTGAGAATTATTACGTTGTGAACTTCAGAAGTTCAAAAATATTAGCATTCATATTTCTTATTATTTATAAATACAATTAGTAATCTGAGATCTTATTGAATATCTGTATCAATATGTAATGCATACTTAGTATTTTAGAATATTTCTTTAATGAGGTTCAATTTATAATTTGTTCACAATCAAGTGGAATCAGGACGCATAGCTAGTTTGACACAAAGCTAGGATTCATTGAAAGCAAATCAAGTTTCTATAATCATTTTCTCTGACATTTTAATTTAGACAGGTTTCATAAAATAGTTTCTACTTTTCTTAGGTTTATAAACGAGGTTATTTAGGCAGGCTAGGCTAGGGATTGTTACATTTCGGCGTCAGGATAGGCCAGGATTGTTACAATTTGGTGCCGTGACCAGGATTAGCAATAGAAACGATTCGTTTTATCATAAAAATAGATTTAAAATATTTTCGTGATAATAAAATATAGTCGGAACTCATAAATATTAGATTTATTAGTTTAACTTTGTTTAGGCAAGTCAATTCAGGTTTATTATAGGACAGTGTTCAGTAGTCAGACTATCTGAATACAATTTGTTGCTGTGAAATGGAGACGATGGTGATTCGAAATTTGTAGGTTAGTGATAACTAGGTTTACGTAGTAATTTCAATCGCGAGTTCATTAGATAATGTAACGAATATCTCATTAATTTTCAGGTTAATCATTATCTTAGGGTATTAACAGATTAAAACGTTGGGGGGTGATTTGTTAAAAAAAAAAGACTGGAAGCAAGCATTTTTTTATCATGAGTAATTATTTCGTTCAGGTTTAAAAAAAAAGGGTCTAGCCAAGAATCATTCGTCACTCATGTATTGTGTTTGTAGTAAATATGGTAAAGTAGTTTAGTGTTTATAACATACTTTATTGCTTCATGTATGTGTATAGCTTGAATAATTGTAGATGGTAAATATTTTAAATTTATAATAAAAGATATGATGAGTAATTATACAGACAAAGCAAAGTATATTATTAATATTTTAAATTAGGAAACGCAGGGAGTTGGTTCGGTTATATAATTTTATTACAGACTTGAAAACCGGGGGTAGAGTACACTTAACAATTTTAACTTACGACTTTGTAAGTCAAAGTAATAAAATGTGAAATATTTTTCATTGATAGAGATTCGATTTAGTAGGTTACGAAAATCAAAAATCAAAAAATATTTATTTAAGACAACAACGGTTAAACGATTACGGAATGACTTTGATTTTTTGGACATTTGTATTTTACTACTTTTACCACAGGAAGTTAGCAAGTAGATTAATTTAATAATTCAATCTAACAAACAGGCTGAACTAAATTCCATATAAATTGCATACAGGAAAATTAGAGATGGGAATATGTTATAAAATAAACATAGGGTTAATGTGTAGTTGCATTAATTGGGATTGCATAAATATTTAGAGGTCTATTTTTCTTGCATCAAAAATATAATGGTTCGAATAGTAGACAATAATTAGCATTCTGATTGCATCATTATATCAAAGTTGTCTAACAGTGAAAGATACGTTTAAAAATGTATTTTTATTGGAAATTTATCAGTTCTAGTTTGAGATTATGATAAGCTTTACAATAATTTTAGTTAAATAAGATGATTTGGGAGATAAGGTAATTTGTCAGATTAGTATCTGGAAAGGCGTAAAGAAGGGAAGTTTAATTTAATTGGTTAAATAAGTAGAGTAAAATGGGACTTCTAAACAGGGGGTTGTATCAACAAATAATTAGTCAGTAAAAAGAAAACAACTGGGCTTAGTAAATAAAATCAATCAAATAAAGTAAGACTCAGTAATACAACATGAATTCGAAAAAAAAATATTAGTATTTAGTGTAAATAGGTATCTTCTAGCTCAGTGAGCTTCATCTGCATCCGCGAGGTTGATTATCATCAGGAAAGTTGGTGGTCAAACGCAGGCTTTTCACGATTTAAAAAAAAAAGGGGACGGAAGATTTGAGCAAATAAAAGATAGATTTATAAATTAAAGAGTCAGGGGGGTGGAACATTTGCTCAATATTTTCAGATAGTAGGTAAACCTTATTATTATTCTTAGACATCAGTTATAATCAATGTAAACAGGTGTTAGCTAAATCTTCAACGATTATTCAAAATCTAAATAATCAGGTTAACTGTAACTTTTACTTAAAGTGAGTAAAGTAAGCTGGGTTTTTAAATGGTCGATTATCAATCAAATCAACTCTTGTTGTTAGCGTATCTTTTACTGATTAGTTATTTACTAAACGGGTTAAAACATAGCTGTGAGGATATTTGATTTAAGATATGTCAGTGTAAGCTAAAGTAAGTAAATGTAACGCAATAACATAGATTTAAATTTGTTTTATTGTTAGAAGTGAGCAATGATACTGAAAACTAAACTAAGTAAATCAACAAATAGTTTTCTTTATCTCAAATTAAATTAAAGTTCAGTCGTATACTTTTGCAAGATGTTTAGAAATCAGATACACCAAGATAAAAAAAATGAATGTTATTAGAAAATAAAAATAGCACATTAAAAAAAAAAAACTTGCAAAATAAAAATCAAGTTCATGTAACATTGAAAAATTGATTTCAAATGTTCATTAAAGAATTCAAAGATGATTTGCTGGTTTGAAGGAAGTAGAGTATAAGCTTGATGGATTGGCTGAACTTACGTTTCAAATATTTATTCAATTTCAAAAATTATACGCGTGGAGATATTTCCGGATTCGAGTAGGTAGAACTCTCATGGCCAAGCAATGCCGCGCCAGGAATTGGTTTCTCTAACCATATGGAAGAGATCCTTTCCACTAGTAGAGTGTACATTTTACTTACTTGGAAACTTGGGCATATTGACACATTATTATATAATTCAATTTTGTTAGTGGGTGAAGCCATTCTGTAGGCTGTAATAACTAAAAAAAATTTGGAAAAATAATTTTCTTTATTGAACATTTTGTCATTTAATTTTATTTGCACATTGTTAAAGTAATTGAACTTGCGTAGATAAATGCAAGTAGGAAAGTAAGCACGAGGCTGAATACTTATCACGTAAAAAAGGCAGGATAAAATTAAAATTAAAAATTTAACCAAGGTTCAAATAATAATTAACCTCCAACTTGTTAATATTTTAGTAAGGATAAAGAGGTAGAAGTTTATTACGAGGGTGTCGACGAATTTTTAATATTTTCCTATACGAGGGTCAAACTGAAAGTTCTTAGAAAATCAAAAACTGATTACATTAGCCAGTTATTAGTTTTATTATATCTTTTCAAAATATTGTCCATTCACGTCAATACACCGCTGCATGCGATGGAACCACTGGGAAAAGCACTTTGCCCACTCGTCCTTAGGGGTCTCTTCAATGGCATCGCGATACGCAGCCACCGCTTCTTCAGCATTCATAAACCGCTTTCCTTTAAGTTTTTCTTTAATTTTTGAAAATAAATAAAAATCACAAGGCGCGAGGTCGGGGCTATACGGCGGGTGACCCAGTAATTCAACGTTTGATGTCGCCAAATAGTCGATCGTTCGCTTGGCGGTGTGCGATGAGGCGTTGTCGTGGTGAAGGAGGATCCTACTGCGAGGTCGTTTCTCTCGAACTTTTTCCAAGACAAGTGGCAAACAATTGGTAGTGTACCATTCTGCAGAAACTGTTTTTTGATCCTCTAACACAATTGTCGCGAAATGACCTATCCTTCCAAAGAACGAGGCCACCATTTTTTTCCCCGCACTTCGATCTCTCTTCACTTTAGTTGGCAACTCCTCGAAAGGAAACACCCACTGAGCAGATTGTCTTTTGGTTTCAGGATCATAACAGTAAATCCAGCTTTCGTCACCTGTTAGTATGTCGAACACAGCATTTGAGTCACCTCCGTTAAATCTTTCAATCATTTTACGGCACCAATCCACACGATGGAGTTTTTGAGCCTCAGTCAAATTATGAGGTATCCACCGGGCGCAAAGCTTCCTGACCGCTAAATGTTCGTGTAGGATTTTGTGCACTTGACTCATACCGATGCCTAAGCTTGTCCGAATCTGCTGATAGGTCACTCTTTTGTCAGTCTCTATCATACGCCGCACAACACAGATGTTATCTTCAGTCGTCGCCGTAGAAGGCCGTCCCTCACGTAAATCATCAGTGAGATTAGTGCGACCACGTTTAAACTCATTAAACCAGTTGTAAACAGTCGCACGAGATGGGGCTTCATCGTGAAAGGCCAATCGTAGTCTATCATAACTTTCTTGTTGACTTAAATGACATCGAAAGTCATAAAAAATCATTGCACGAAAATTTTCTCGTGTTAAATTCATGTTGACGTGACACAGACAATTTTCAATTTGCCGCCAAATCGTAAAACAAATGACAAATGAATGAAGTATATACTCAGTAATATTGGCAAAGAGTTCTATTTTCAAATTATAGAATTATTTTTTTATTATATTGTTTATAAGTGGCCAGTTCTAAGAACTTTCAGTTTGACCCTCGTAGGGTGTAATGGGGAATGTGCAAATATTGGCTCGTTTTGAGTTCAAAAGGTGATGCTACGTCGTAAAGTTGGCGTGTAGACGGTGGAAGGTGGATTTGAGAATTTTGTATTATGAAGGGCGACAGAGCGTTGATGAATTTGATGATATATTATTGTTTCATAAATTTTGCGTTTGTGAAATAGTAATGTTATAATAATAAAGTAGAGAGTGATAGTAAAAATTAAATCAGTTCAAGAGGGACTAAACGACAATAGCATTGCTGGGATTTGAAGCGGTTTGTCAGGATTCGAGTTTTGGCAATCACTTGAACAAATAGATCTTTATGAAGGAGTGTGGTGTTAGGAGTAGGCCAGCAGGCAATCCATCAACTTAAGTTGATTTCATAAGGATCTTTTACTCTACAAGGTAGGAAACTCTGAATTGATACACTGCACATGCTCCAGTTTATAGACAATTGAATTTTAACCATTCACTTTTGGCGGGACATTGATGCCATGCGGAATTATTTTCCTTTTTCATGGACAATTCGTGTAGTTTGGAAGGGGTATGTTGGGAAAATCTCCGAACGAAAGATTGGTTCGCTGAGACTACTCAACATGCGACCATTCAGGTCGGTTCTACCTCAAAACAGAATTCCCTTACGAGGGCTCCGTTTCTGTCACCGAACCAGAACTTCCTTGCAGATTATAACAATTTAGTGGGGAAGGCGATTTTTCTTCATGGTAGATATGTAATCAAACTGAGAGTAGGAGGTTTTAAGACGATTATCTGTAGACTGGTATAAAAACATTTTCGCATATTGTAGTAGGGATACATTCACATTCGAAACATATAATTTCACTGTTGGAACTCGAATTTTGATAAATACAATTATGCACTTGATTAAATTTAAAGTTATTACAATTTTTTTAGGAAAATTTACTTCGATTTAGATGTTTACCAACATCTTTTCATCTGCGAAAATTTTGGGGGGTGCTGTAACAAACCTCAGATGGTTTGATCGTCCACATCTGAGTAATTAGGCATAGGAATAAGGCATTCTTGTAGGTCAGGAGTATCTCACATGAGGTTATTATTCTTTCTAATGTTATCTAAAGAAACTTTCCATTCAAATGATTTACAAACAAGCAGGAAAATAAATACATTTTAGAAAAGCAACAGAACTTCAATCAAGGTATAAAAACTCTTTGCAGAACTTGAGAATTTAAAATAAGAGAAAAAAAAGAACAGGGAATTTGACAGGACTGACAGGAGGGACTTGACTGGGAAAAATTGTAGAAATATGTTGTAATTTTCTAGATTTTAGGTAATTTTAAACTGAGTGCCGCAAATTCTTGAAGGGAAAAGCAGAGAAGAGTCTACTAATTGGGAGAATTTTGTTCCTGGTCTAAAAAGTGGAAGTTGGAAGAAAGTTGTTTTCGATCAAAGGACGAGGATGTTCCTAGAGGATTTGGTTTCGTATAATCGTATCACTTTTTAAATAGATATGTCATAGTAGGTATAGAATTGTTCAGCAGATGATGTTCCTGCGAGTCGGCCAGATCAGTACTGCATTAGACTTCTGGATGATTTACTGGTGAATAATAATTAATGTACAAATGGACATCAGATGAAAAGAGGAGGTCTATCATATGGAGATAGGCCTATATCCGCCTTACTGAAACGATGCGGTATGGAGGATTCTCACACGTATCTATTCTTTTATGAGTATGAACGAGTTGCTTACGACGCTACGCTACACCACAGAAACAAGGCAATATTATCTACTCTGACCTGTTGCGGGTTGATAAATACGCATACATCTTCAGGTTCCTATGGCGGTCTTGCATAAGTTGACTTACGATGTTTCCTACTCTATAGAAGTACTCGTATGTTACTGACGAAACTATCCTTCATTGGCAATTTACTCACGAGTAGAAGATAGAAGAAGCTTCTAACACTCGCCCTTTATGATTTCTATGTATGAATTACAAATGTTTTAATTATTTGTCTTTTTCAGCTTCGACTATATGTGAACTTGAAATCTTATAAAGATAAATAATCCAAGCGGATTGAGAATACAATTTCCTGACTGACATGACTACCTACAACTTGCGAAGGACAGAATGTTCATAGATAAATTGTACATTTTTTATGTTTTGAGGATCGTAGAGTCGACTGTTGCTATACCACATTATTGCTACATCTCATTAATTAAAAACTAGCCGTAAGTGCTACTCGATCAATGCTGTATTTTCATTAGTGTGCAGAACTCTTGAAGCCAGATAGAGCTTGGGCCAGTGTTTCTCATTTCCGAAATGGAGGGAAACCCGTGTCCGTATTAAGAGTGTAAATTCTGTTCACTTTGAAATAAAGCTATTGAAAGCTTATTGATTTGAATATTATTTTATAAAGCGAAGTCGAATCTCGAACCTTTATCTATAGTAATCTTGGAGCTTTTCTTGAGAACACTCTGGATTTCATGCAAGTTTTATGATTTTCCTGACTTTATGAAGTGATGTAGATAAGATGACTACTGACACACTCGCGACTCCTGGTTTTCTTTCCTGCTTTCTTTTTCCAGGATGGCGTTAGATTTACGAAAGCAGAGTAGAGTCATTTTCATGGTTTTCAGCTCTCTCGAGCGCCATGACTAAATAATCAGAGATAAACATAAAATAAAATAAATTTCTGATACCTAAATAAAATTAAATAAATTTAAAATATTAAAATTAATTGTCAGAAATAAATTAATACTATTCTTTCTGGCATTCCAATCTTTTATTATATTCGTAGTTTGATAATAACATTAGTTCAATAAAAGAGTTTCTTTGTTCTAAAGTACTAGTTTAATGGAATTTCCTTCTCATCGCATGTCTAATATTTTCTTATGCAACTAAGTCAATAATTTATACCTAGCTTTATTGAAGCTTATTTATGTAATACAAAAATATTCTATATAAACTCCACATAAAACAGAGAAGCTCTAGAATCATTATTTCTAAATAGCTCTTGAGGCATTAGCTAGGTACTTCATTTCACTCTGAGATTAGTAATATACTTTCAGGATCATAGAAACTCAAAATAGGTAAAACATAGGGTTTTCGTTCTGAACTTAGGTAATCTATTAGGCAGGTATTTCGAATCACCTTTACCAAGGGTTTATGCTGTCTATAACGCAGGATCTACCACAAGACGACCACTGGCCAAACTAACGTACAAGTAGGTAAATAAACTAGTTGATTAGGATAGGAATCTCACAGCAGATAACTAATAAAGCAGATGGCGCTAGGTGAGAATTATTACGTTGTGAACTTCAGAAGTTCAAAAATATTAGCATTCATATTTCCTATTATTTATAAATACAATTAGTAATCTGAGATCTTATTGAATATCTGTATCAATATGTAATGCATACTTAGTATTTTAGAATATTTCTTTAATGAGGTTCAATTTATAATTTGTTCACAATCAAGTGGAATCAGGACGCATAGCTAGTTTGACACAAAGCTAGGATTCATTGAAAGCAAATCAAGTTTCTATAATCATTTTCTCTGACATTTTAATTTAGACAGGTTTCATAAAATAGTTTCTACTTTTCTTAGGTTTATAAACGAGGTTATTTAGGCAGGCTAGGCTAGGGATTGTTACATTTCGGCGTCAGGATAGGCCAGGATTGTTACACTATTTATTTTTATCATGTAAGCGACAGAAATGTCTTGAATGATAAATAAAATTCTTTAAACCTAAACTTCATACCTGCCTAGCTTGAAGCTATTACCAGTTTCAAACACTTCTTATTAATTACAATGTTGTAGATAGAGATACACATACATTTTCACAATATTAGGTTCAAAGCTGCGCCATAAAGATGTCCACAATGGTTAGACTTATGTAAAAATTTCAATTTGTAAAAAAAAAACCAAGTATAAACGATTTTTGCCCTTGAACTAGGGAACCTGAATACTGTGACGAGTCATAGAAGACGAGTTGCAAAATTTTACGGCGAATTTATTTTTTGCTAGGGAGTGATCGATCTTCGCTTAGTACAAAAATAAAAAAATAATTAACGAAATATCTTTTTTTCTTTATTTACTTATGTGGTTTTTTGTTTATTTTTACCGAATTTCTTGCCGTATGCGTTGACTCGTAAAAACAGCCAATACCAGTAAAGTTATTAAGCAAACTGTGTATTTATAAAATCTTATAGCTTTCATATAAATCATTAAATCCGTTTCCGAAATTCGAGTTTTGAACAATTGTTGATTAAAAATTATTATAATTATTATAATTTTTAATCAACAGTTTTGTATGGTGCAGCATGTGCTAAGTGGATTCGGCACTGCATTCGAGTGTCATTTATGAACATCTATACATAATAATATCGTCTGCTTGGTACAAATTACCCAAAGGCGAAGAATTAGCAAACCTCTAGCTTATTTTTCAATCCACCATCGGCAGTCTCAAGAGATTATCAATCAAAGAGCATTTTCCCGGTACAAATTTATCACGAGGTTCTCTTGTGCCGGATAACACAATATCCAACGGATATCCGGAGGGGAGGCTAGACATCATATTTTTATCATCATTATGTCAAGAAAAAATAGATACATTAGTGTGGATATGACCGGTTCCGTGTTCTTATGGGTTAAGATATTGGTGTTTAAAACAAATTTAAAGATATTTTACTCTACCATAGTGTAGGTACCTATTGTACACGTACACATTAGTTTTTTTTAGGTGGGTTAAAGCCGTGGTGGTCTAGAGGTAGTGACGCCCGCCTTACAATCGTGAGGTCGTGGGTTCAATCCCAGTCCCGTACCAATGAGTTCTTTGGAACTTATGTACGGAATTTCACACCACTGGCTTTTCGGTGAAGGAAAACATCGTAAGGCAACCTGCATATGTCCGTAGAAGAAATTCGATGGCGTATGTGAATCCACCAACCCGCACTGGGCCAGCGTGGTGGATATGGCCCAATCACCCTTCGTGGGTAGGCCTACGTCCTGCAGTGGACTATTAAAAAGGCTGATACAGGTGGGTTAAAAACTCTGACAAGGTTTACTCAGCCGCCCTAATCAAACTTACTATTTTGATGTATCTATTGATAATTTTTTGAACTGATAAATAAATTTAGTTTTACTTTATAAAATGGCAACTGAATTGCTGAACTATTTGTATGTGCCATGAGTCATCTGAAACAACTCAAACATTTTCTAAACAAGAGAAAAAATAAATGAAAAATATCTTTTCCATATCATCTATAGAAATAAAAACAAAATTAAGGTCTCTATCGGCAGAATTATAACAGTAGGTAAAATAAGTTCACAGAAATACTTTATTTTGTGTTTTAGCTTATCTTGAATTTAGAAAGATTTAGTTTAGTTCTAATTATAATTCATCAGATAACAATGTGCTTTTTATGATTTTTAATGTGTAATGGTTCTTGTGTTCTCACTTTTTTGTCGCAATTATATAGGTAAAGTTGATTGTATATACTTGGCCGACGATACGCTTTTACCTAATTAGCATCTGGGTAGTCTATTTACCGACTTCCGAAACTTCCAATGAAGGTACTATGTTCATTTGTATGTATTGTTTTGTGTATGTTCATCGATATTTTCGCCAATCGTGAACATTAAAAAAAATCTTTTTTTATTTCTATAGAGTATTATACTACCGAGATAGTCCCATATAAAGTTTTTTCTAAATCGGCTGAGCCGTTTTGGAGAAATCAACAATAATGTTAAAAATACTACATGGATGACATTAATCGAGCGAACTATTCGAATTCTGTACACGGTGGAAGTCGGTTATTTCACTTTTGAGAAAAATAATTATAACGATAATAATATTATTATGCGTTAAAAATATGATTTGATTAAGGTAGTTAATCCATATTATGTCTTACGTCACATGTTTTGGTTCTTGGTGTTTTATCTGGGACCCCATATTATTAGTTGATTAATGATTATGCAGACACTTTGCTTAAACTTGATACAAACATCCCATAATTTATTTATCATTCCTTATCCTTATCATTTAATTTTAATATTTATTGTACATAGACATAGAGGAGCTTACAAAATGATGCACGGGAATATATACACTACATTTCTATAAAGTTACTAGATTTAGTATTCTCTCAAATGTATTAACTGACGAGTACATTATAGTAATTGTTATTATATTTAATTATGTAATAAGAGATTTACTTAATGACAATAAATATTATCTTATCTTATCTTACATATTTTTTGGAATGAACCCTATCAATCCAAGATATGCATCTAAATTTTTCCATGCATATTCTTAAGTTATGCAGCTTTTAAACAAACCAAAAGCAAATCTTCAATTATGAATAATTTTCTCTGGTTGAAAATAGTAGGTAAAAATAAATCAATATTAGGGGACATCTTCCACACGGTCTCTGACCCCCAAACCAAGCAAAGCTTATCATATGGCTGCCATAGACCAATATTATAAGATATATTAGATAAGTATGGTAGGTAATTTTATGTACTTTATGTAAGTATTTATTAGTATGTATGTGTATATTTTATAAGTACGAACTATTTTTGTTAACGCACACCCTCGTCTTTACTTGTTCTATATTCCTATTCCATCCAAAGGTTGCCTGGCAGAGATCGCTTTTAGCGATAAGGCCGCCCCTTGTTACACGCTATACTTATAATGTTTTTGTTATCTGTGTTACTTGTGCTCTTTGTGTTAACAATAAAGAATATCTATCTATCTATATTACTAAATACACACATACATATTTTTTCTTATGAAGTTAGTACCTAAATAACGCTCAGACACAGAGCAAATACCTATGTTCATCACATCACATTGCCCTGGGTGGGGATCGAACCCACGCCTCTTAAATCCAGAAGTCAGGGACACTAATCACTGAGCCACCGAGGCAGGTATTTTCAAAATTAATCTAGATTTTATGGGGTGTTACAATTTTGACACGCGGTAGAGCTAATAACTAAACGAATGGACGAATTTTTAAGTTTTTTTTATTCTCATTCCAATGTTATTTTTTGTTTATTAATTCGTCGTTCAGCGTCGTCGTTTCAGTCATTGGACATCCACTGCTGGCCATAGGCCTCTCCTATAGATCTTAATAAGACTGGTTGGGAGCGGCTCGAGTCCAGCGCGAACCTGCGGTCTTGATGAGGTTATCAGTCTACCTGTCTGTCTGTATTAGTAGGTGAACGTCTTACGCTTCGCTTGCCAGTACGTGGTCTCCACTCGAGAACTTTGACCCTATCGGTCCAGTTTATTAATTATTTCTTTCAATTGTAATCTTAGTATATACAAATTTTAAACATTCACAAGTGTACAAAATTATATTTAGGTTAAGAAATAAGTAAAATTAAAACCTTGTATATTGTGTTGTGTACCTATATAATTTCTCTATGCTATAGTTTACCTACAAGTCAACGCACCCAATGTACTTTAAAATACGACAGTAACTCGTTTGTACAAGAAAAACGTAATCATAATAAGGAAAATCCAACCTTGCACATACACTTATCCATAAAACAAATCCCCATACATGATCAATCGTCTGAAAAGTTCTCAATCGATACCAATCGCAATTTCTTTACGCGGCAAAATTGAAATGCTGCATATTTTAACACCTACCTTGTTAATATGGGAGCTTTCATTTTGCTGGGTTATAGGACATTGTCTGGAAAGAGGCCGAGATACCTGAAGGAAGGTGGTGGGCGGTAGGCGTGGTGAGAATGACCACGCCTCGAGGCGTGGCCAAAGTTAAATTGAAGAGAAAATGTTTAGTATTGGTTTTGTATAATATTATACTTCCGTATGAAATGATCAAAGAAGCTACTGGTCATAATACGCAGCTTTAAATTAATTAGTCATAATTCTCATGGTACTTAGAATGTAGGTATACAAAACAATACAGTTTAGTTGTTTCTACACTTGTTTTTTTTTTGCATAGTAGTGAGAAAAATATTAATGTCTTAGCTTTAATTGGTAGAACTTCTGTAATTACCTACTTCCACACTAATTGTATATTAATAAAGTAATCTAACATAATTTGGGTGGGTCAAAAAACAGTATCACACAAATTCTTTTTAAAATGCACATACACCAAATCAGGTTTCTCTACAGCGTAAATTGACACATGATTTTTAAATCAAAGAAATAACTCTAGTGCACGTAGTATCATAAATCTCAAAAAAAAAAACAACACAACGAAATAAGTAACCACTAAAATCAACACAATTCACAAACAATATTTGCTCCTAAATTTTATACTACTTTGTTCGTCAGTTGATGACAAAAAATAAAGAAGCAATTGGGAAATTCTTTGCCTTTTGCTACGAGAACTTCTACGGTGTCGTAGCGCGTAGCACCCTGTAGCGCCCAAGACTACGCAAGGCGGGGCTGCGAAATCGACGTCACACGAAGGTTTCCGATCCCCTACGACACAACTACCATTTACTTCAGACCTTTTCGTTTCCCTACAAACCTTCTTCTTTGTCCTGTTATGTTTACAATAGAAGGGGTGGGGGAGGTCTTGGAAAACTGGTGGTAATAGCAGGATTTGCCAGGATACTGTTACGTAACTTCAGTTGGGCGATATTCGCGTGACGGAAAGGACGTTTCGAGATTTTTGGAAAATATAAACAACAACAACGTGTTTATTGTCGTAAACAACGCGCGCAACTTTGTTTTTGGACTGTGGTGTTGGAACTGTGAAGTAAGTGGTTTTTAGTTTTCTTTGTTGTTTATTGATGTTGTTGTGTATTGTCCTTTATTGTTGTTATTTACATGTTAAAATATTAGTCGATCATTAAGACATTTTGGCATTTTTTTAATTATATACAGTATAAATGTTTTTGCTGACGCTCTTACAACTATATTAAATTATATATTTATTTTATTAAACAAAATTTGTATTAGTTCTTTCTTTCTTGTCAAATTAAAATACACGCGAATATTTCTTAAAAATACAATGAATTAAAAAATGAGACTGAATAGATGACTGAAAGAAAATGCATTAGCATAAAACCTAGCTCATGTACAAAGTAGTATAAGTATGTAGCAATAGCAATAACGAATAAAATGAATGAACTCGTATATTAACGCTACATTGAATTAAGACTATTAAGAGTCTATTTTAAAATTATTTAATATATGTATTGAATTAAGATTATGATGAGTCAATTTTAAAATGATTTATTATTAGAAGGTAATGAAATTTACTACACGAAATAACGCCGTCGTGAAAAGTTATAGCATTATTTTATAAAAATGAAATGAAAGTAAAAAGTTATAGAATAATTTTACAAAAATTATGTTATAGTTTTTCACTGCATTATTTTAACAAAAGTAATTTAGGAATACGTTAAGTAACTTAAAAATAATTAACTATTTGCCTAAATCAGTGCTAAAATCAAAGATCGTAACTACATTTTAAAGCAAAAGTTTCTTAATTGTTGATACAAAAAGTTACTATATGTTAGGCGAATTTCTCAAGAATAAGCTAAATAATAATGTTATTGGTGGTTATAATTTTTACTTTTTTAACCGACTTCCGAAAAGAAGGAGGTTCTATGTTCGTGTGTATGTATTTTTTATGTGTATGTTCATCGATAATTTCGTCAATTGTGTACTGAATCAAAAATTCTTTTTTAGTTCGAAAGGGTATACTCCCGAGGTAGTCCCATTTAAATTTTACAGAAATCGGCTGAGCTGTTTTTGAAAAAACCAACAAAAATATAGGCAATTCGAGCGAAATATCCGAATTTCGTACACGATGAACATCGATAATTTCGCCAATTGTGAATTGAATCGAAAAGTTCTTTCTGAGAACTTGACTCTGACTTTTAAAATTATCCCATTTAAATTTTACAGAAATCGGCTGAGCCGTTTTTGATTAATCAAGAATAATGTAAACAATTCGAGCGAAATATTCGAATTTTGTACACGGTGAGAGGCGGTTTAGCCATTTTTTTTTGAAAAATAATTATCTCTAATTCTATTTTACTTTATACGTTGTATCAAATTGAAATAAAATGTAAAGTTTGACATGTGGACTACTAAAAATATTGTACGTCCATTTTGCCCGAAACTGTTAATAATGGAAGTAAAGTTTGTTTGTAAAATCTATATTTTAGACCTTTGTATTGTGACGCAGTTTAACAATAAATAATTCTTAATCTGAAAATAATAGATACATACTATAAAATGTTCAATTTTAATCCTAATACGGTAGTATTTTAAATTCACGCTCTACTTACATTTCAGTATACAGTAAAAAGAAGAAGAAAAGTAAAGCCATACGCTCAAATAACACTTATAGAACTTAAAATTATTTATTCTCCATGTTTTCCATGTTTTTTTTATTCTCAATAGGTTTGCGTTTGACCACATACTGTCAAATCCCGCTTGTACCTCAATCTAAAATATCATGTCCCTTCACAGAATTAATTTTCATATCGCGTCCCGTTACTAACGAGGTGCATGGAATAAAAAAAATATTTTGCCGTGTGCTATATTATAATTATAAATGGCGTTTAAATGTCTTATCCATAGGACGCCATTGTTGCCTCCTCTATAGATCTCCAATAAAACCGATTGGTAGCAGCTTGCATTCAGTACAATTCTGCGGTCTTAACGAGGTCACCCGTCCACTTTGTTGGTAGACGCTGCGCTTGCTGGTAGGCGTGGTTTCGACTCGAGAATTGGCCATCATCCCTCCGTGCTATGTGCCCTGCCCACTGCCATTTCAACTTGCTAATCCGCTGGGCTATGTCAGTAACGTTGGTTTTTCTACGGATCTCCTCATTCCTGAATCGATCTTCACATAATATACAAGTGCAACAATTTTTTATTCGTAAACTTTCGTGGTTTGAACACATAATTGTTAGGTATATTACGAGACTAATCGCGCAATGAAAATATAAGATAAACGGACATATTTATCCGTGGGATTTCACACCACTGGCTTTTCGGTGAAAGAAAACATCTTGAGGCAACCTGCATTCGTCCGTAGAAGAAAATCGAATGCGTATGTGAATCCACCAACCCGCACTAGGCCAGCGTGGTGCATATGGGAAATCACCCTTCATGGGTAGGCCTACGTCCTGCAGTGGATTATCAAAAAGGCTAGTACAGTACAATACAGTAAATATGTCACTCTTCCGACTTTCCGACCGAGTTGTAACCTCACAGGCAGATTGACCTGATGCGACCTATGCAACTCGGTAGAAACGTCGGAATAATGAAATTTTTATTAATCTCACGTTTTCATTACGCTATTGGTCAAAATATAAAAATCGGCCAAGTGCGAATCAGACTCGCACACGGCGCGTTCCATACCGTATACCATTTCTCTTGCTGTTAATAGCGATCAAAATACTCCTAAAAATCACGTTTGTTGTATGGGAGCCCCCCTTAAATATTTTTAATTTTGTTTTTAGTATTTGTTGTTTTGGCGGCAACAGAAATACATAATCTGTGAAAATTTCACGGTTCATGAGATACAGCCCGGTGACAGGACAGACAGACGGCCAGACGGAGAAACGCACATCGAAGTCTTAGTAATAGGGTCCCGTTTTTACCCTTTGGGTACGAAACCCTAAAAATGAATTGCTAGACTTTTCAAAAACATCAAGTCATAATCACTTTAACCTTTAAAACGTAAAATTGCATTAAAAGATGCATCAAGGGAAAGCCGCCCTCGTAGCACAAGACCACAGTTAATGTAATAGTTAAACGGCAGGGGTCGCAAACATAAACAAGGTAAACAGAGGGGGTACTCGTAAACAACGGAGATGCAATTCATAAGTGTCGTTGTTTTTTTGTATTAGTATTTTAAATTGGTACTAGGTATATAATATGAAATTATTTGGATTCTAATACATGGAATGATGCTTTCGGTAGTAATGCAAAGTATTTATATTTTCGTTGATCAATCAAATCAAATTTATTAATAACGCCAATGTTACAAGTCAAATGGTGTAGAATTCAAATATCACAAAAATTATAAATTCAATTCATGCATTCAAAATTTTAAACTATTTCATATTTTTGTTCAAAATAATAATATCACTATCTAGTAAATGTTATTCATTATAAATTCATATTTTTGTTTAAAATAATATCACTATCAGTTGGTTAAATAAAATTACAGTTAAACATGACATAAATGCAAAAGCAAAAAATGTAAAAATTAAAATATTTATTTGCCAGGGGTTACAAAAGTAAGTAAAATAATTGGCCAAGTACGAGTCGGACTCGCGCACGGAGGGTTCCGTACTGTATGGGAGCCCCTCTTAAATATTAATTTTATTTAAATTTTATTACTAATTATTGAAGGGAATATAAAATTAAATATTCTGTGAAAATTTCAAGACTCTACCTGGTACCATTATTAATATAGAGCGAAAAACGTCTAAAATTCAGTTTTGTTGTATGGGAGCCCCCTTTAATATTTATTTTATTTTATTTTTAGTGTTTGTTGTTATAGCATAGCGGCAACCGAAATACATCATCTGTGAAACTTTCAGCTGCCTAGCTATCATGGTTCATGAGATACAGCCCAGTGACAGACAGACAGACGGACATCGAAGTCTTAGTAATAGGGTCCCGTTTTTCCCTTTGGGTACGGAACACTAAAAACAGTCGTAAACAGCTGCAGATGCAGTCAGTCAAAAAGTTTCGTAGATTTTTACCAATACAGAATATTGGTGTTCAGAACTCTCTACATTTACTTCTGAAAAATATTTCCAAAATTATCTGTCAATATTATGAATTTATTTTTCCAAATATTTCCAGAGTTATTTTTCTTACCATATCATTAAGTACATACTATAATTAGGATAACTTTCTCTAAATATAACAAAATATTTCACACCAGAACATAACAGACAGTAGTTAGTATGTGTAGATTGGTAATAGACCTTATAAAACGTTTTGAAAATATTAAACTTGCCAATGAAAAAAAAGTAGGGGTCTTTTTATTCCTGAAATTAGTGCCTTTATTGAAATAATATAACTTTTTTCATGTCAGATATTTATTCTATCTTTATTTATAGGTGCTTCTAAATACAAAGAAGTAGTATAACTTTAGCTATAGTACTTATTACAAATATTTTAGGTCATAAAAATAATAGTTGGTAAAAAATATCGACGAATGTTTAGTATTTCTCTTTTAAATTCTAATTTTTAGGGTTCCGTACCCAAAGGGAAAAACGGGACCCTATTACTAAGACTTCGATGTCCGTCTGTCCGTCTGTCTGTCATCAGATCTGAACCATGATAGCTAGGCAGCTGAAATTTTCACAGATGATGTATTTCGGTTGCCGCTATAACAAAAAATACTAAAAACAAAATAAAATAAATATTTAACGGGGGCTCCCATACAAAAAACCTGAATTTTTAGACGTTTTTCGCTCTATATTAATAATGGTACCTGGTAGATGCTTGAAATTTTCACAGAATATTTAGTTTTATATTCCCTTCAATAATAAATAATAAAATTAAAATGAAATAAATATTTAAGGGGGGCTCCCATGCAGTACAGAACCCTCCGTGCGCGAGTCCGACTCGTACTTGGCCGATTATTAAATACCGTGGTAAGGGTCACGATTTGAACTGACGACCTCACAATTTTAAGGCACTCTTTTTGCCACTATTCCATTACATCTTCAATGTAGGATACAAAATCCGAATACTTGATTACAGAGAGGGTAAGCACAGATTAATAATTCACAGAGGCGACAATTGAAACCGCGATACCTGTTATTAGGCATGCAAATTAGTTATTTATTCAAGCCTCGGCGTCTTACAAAAGGGGTGATATTTAGAAACTTTGTAATTCGTTACTCGGCTGTCATATCAATTGAGATTTCTCTGTGTCGTAATTGCGTCAGAGGAGATATTTTCAATTAGGCATTAATTTATTTGCTCGTTCTGTACAAAAACAAGTATAATTATGATGTTAAATTAATTAAATTGAATAGACATGACGACTGGGAAAGAAAGTCATTATTATAACTAGTCCGTTAGTTAGATTATCAAAAAATATTGGACACTTATTTTTTCTTTTGTCAATCACACAACAAATGACAAAGATAAACCTTGTCAAAGTTTAGGAGTGGGGGTCGTGACGTCACCTCTCTTACAGAAGTCTATACATTTGTATAGCACTTGTGACGTCACGGGACGGCAATTTTAGCGGGTTAAATCTTCATCAATTTTTGTTTAATTGACAAAAGAAAAAATACGTGTCTAATATTTTTTGACAGTCTATCTGACGGACTTATTATATTTTATTAGTCATTATGCCTATTAACAGATAGTGGTAACCGGCGCAGAGAATGATAAAACTGATATTGGCGTGAGAACATCAATGGTCATAGTATATTTATTAGTGAGTATCTCTATTATTCTCTATGTTGATACAATTTGTAGCTTTTAGAGTAATCTAAAAAATATGTTCAGAAATTTTTCACTTTTCTACTGAATTAGCCCTTAATCTTTTACTGTTGAACATAAATCATTATACTACGCTCATTACGGGTAGATTGACAGGCCTAGAGCCACGCCAGTTGTACCGTTTGCACCACTGACTTGCACCATCAATGGTGCAGATGCAACCAATCAGTTCTGTTTGCACTTTAAAAGTACATTTTAAGGTGCCGAGCTTGGGTGGGTGCTGGAGGAAGGCAATACACAAAACATCTCATATGAGACGTTAGTACAGGGCAGTTTAGTCGCCTCACACACCAAAAATGAAGCTTATCTTCGAGCAAATATCTATAGAGACACAATCGTGCAAAAAATGTGTCCGAGGCAAAACTCTGCCCCAGCTACGTAGTGGGCAGACTTTTTAGTTAGTCGTAAGGTGATTGCAAGCCGACTAAAACGCCACGCGATGCCAAAGTGCTCGGTAACAGGCATTAATTAGGTGACATAACGTGGAGATTCGGAAAAACGGGTCATTGAGAATTATTTAATGTAGATATCTAAGGCAATATACGGCGCTCGGATCCCTTTTTACTACTTTCACTCAGGGACTATGGCTCTGTAGATATTTTCTCGAAGAGAAGTATACATACAGTTTGTCTCAAGATGTTCCGGAAACAACTCGTGATCCATCACAAATTGCGATACTGTTTTTAACATCATACTTACTGCGATAAAGGCCCGATTCCCTCGAGGACGGTTCAATTTAGATTATTTATTGTTGCAGCGGCCACGGCGAAGACCGCCGGAGGTTCAGCTAATTTCCAAAATAAATATTGGCTCAATCATACTCGTCGGTCTTAGACAGAATTGGTAGAGCCATTGTTTCGAGCTTTAGATATTAATTTTAATGAATCTTTGCTTTTCTGTTGGGATATTAATTACCTAAAACTAAGAACATATATTTTATGCTAACAAAATGCGGCTACTATATTTTATCAAACGCAGTATTTTTTTTCTAAACGATAAGTAACTGTTTTGTTAATCTAGAAAATAATCTATTTTCCTATAATTCATTTTCTTTAAACAATAACCCCTATCAACTGGTACCCTCAGCATGTTTCCTTAATAATTTTATAATGTCCACTATATTGTGCATATAAAGAAAATAAAGAAATAGCGAGATAATTATGAAAAATGTCCTGCAACGAAAGTCTCATGGCTGTAACGATGACCTACGATGTGGATAGTAAATAAAGAAGTAGGTATATCTTCTACAACATTTATTTATTTAACATTTATAGTTAATACACACACACACAAACACAAACACATGTAAACACTCAAACTTATAATTTGATATAGTTATTACGCTAGTCTAAAATATTTATTTGTGTAGGTACTTAATTTATGTATTAAAAATTAATGTAAATTTTGGCACAATAACTTTCATGACCGATTACGCCTGCTAAGCAAGCAAAAGTTGCAATAACATTACTGAAAGTAACATCAACAAGCTTGTAACTTACAAATATAAGGTTGCAACGTTCATGCAAGCTTACAGCGAGCTTGAAACGAAGCCCTAACGGCCGCGCTGTAGATAACCCTGTAACTTGCCCAGAGCTGATCATCAAAACTTTTTATGACTTTAAAATGTGAAGTTGCAGTAACATTACACAAAAAACTTGTCTGAAAGTTGTAAAACAAACTTTCCGCAAGTATAGCGTGTAACATTTCCACAACTTTGAATTTGAAAGGTAATAGTAACTTGTCTGAACTATCTTGCTTTAAGGTTACAAATGAAACTTGCACGTGCATTGCATTTATTTAGTTGTCGCAAAGTTACATATCTGTAGGTTTTCAGTTCCAGGTTCTAAAAAAAACATTTTTTATTCAAATTTTTTGAGTTCTAAGTACAAGTCCGAGGGACGCGTTTGCGTGAGGAAGAATGAGATACTTTATTTCTCTATTTCTCTATCTGCAATAATGAACGTTTTAATCAAATTTACAAATGGGGATACTAATTTCTGCAAACACAACGTCATCGCAATGCAGAAAATCAATGTGCGATGCTAACGCCATCCAGTTTTTTCATGTTAACTGAGACATTCCACAACTTTCAAAAATTAACTTCCAGCAACATTACATAGGTAATGTAAATAGCGAGCCCAATTCGTAATGTTGTAGGAAAGTTGAAAAAAAATTATAACAAAAGACATATTGTCGCGATGTTACAGTATAACATTTCAGTAACTTTCATTTGTAAGGTACAGGCAATGCCGGACAGTGAAGTTAGTAAAATTATATTGCTGCAAAATTTTATTTCTAACGTTCCAAATACATTTTTGCCACAATGTTAATTACTTACGTTTAGGTATGTTTGGGAGGCAATATCCCTGCAAAGTTGAAATATAAAGTTTCATTCGAAATATAACAGTAACATAACTGAATAACTTTTAGTAAGTTTCAACCTAACAATAAGATATATGTTACTGACATGTTCCTGCAACATGATGTTTGAAAGTTACAAATGTGCCATATACAAACTTACTACAACTTATTGCAAGTTTCATGCTTAGTGGGCGCAATGATATCCCGCCATCTCATAAGTACTTAATACTTGCATAATAAGTACATAGACATACTGTAGATATACACAACATATATTTACACATACTCACAAACACACATGATGTAGATATCTACATATTAGAATATAGAGGCCGTAGAAACATAATAAGCAATAACAACTGGTAGAGCCCCGGTCAGATGCCTTAAAGCAGTCTAAAACGTCTTCACTTCAAAACCAAGCTCGACCAGCAATTCACTAAAATATCATCTCCATATTCTCCATACAAGGTTGCTTCTCTTCAACCTCCGTGCGTCACAAACAACAAGACGTGCACAGCGTACACAGTAAACACAGCTGTCGTGAGATGGTGCATGTCGCAATCTAGCGCGGTCCTAACTTCGAACTCTCTGATTATTATCCTCATACTAACAGGACTTTGTGGGCATTGCGCTATAAGCGCAATGACACATGAAACATGTGTATGTTCAGCGATATTTTCGCCAATTGTGAACCGATTTAAAAATCTGATGGTATATTTTCGAAGTTTCCATTTTATAGAAATCGGCTTAGCCGTTTTTGATTAAAAAAAAAATGGGTAAAAGTGCCTTTCAAATCTACAGCTAAATACCATACTACAACACAAAAAGCATTCAAATCCAAATTCAAAATGTTTTATTCAATTGACATGTGCTTAGAAACGTCAATATAATAAACAATTGGATGATCCACAGACCCTTGAAGGTCTAAAGATAATCCAAATGCTCAACCCCACTGCCTGTTGGCAGCGTGCCCATTTCATAACATATTTACAAAAATGTACAAAAATGTCCCATCTATTCGTGCAAATTATGTACATATTCGAATTCTGTACACAGTGGAAGTTGGTGTTGCGTTTTTTTTACAAAAAAAATATATTATCACAACTACACGTAAAGTAATTACACAATTATAACTCACAGAACACAACACATTCTGTGTTGTATGTAAGAACATGGAAGAAAAAAACACTCTCTAGCATAATTACAATGAAATGTACTATGTCCAAATCTGACATGGCCAACATCTATCGGCTTGAAAGACAGAGGGAAGCTGATTGAGCGCGGTAAAAACTATTCTATTATAGAGCGATTCTTGTGGATTTACTATTTGTGCGCTGAAATCCTGATTTTTTCCGTGTTTGAAGACACCACGTACCTAACAGAAGACCTCTCTATGACAATCATAGACATCTATGGAGAGGCTTCCTTTTACTCGGTAATTCGCTTATATGAGCGTCTCACGCACTGTCTAAGAGATTGTATCTCTTTAGGTCTCTGTGGCAGTACACATCTCGCATTGTTTTCAATGCATTACACAAGACAAACTCTCTCCAAACAGCCAGCGGGCTCCGTCAACACAATTATTATACTCGGACAGCCACCCCAGTCGGATACCCTCTAAATAAATTAACAGGCTGAGAAAACATCCCTCTAGCTGGACGGTGGATTAATTGGTTTGAACTGTCTTTGACGAGTGTGACCAATTTAAATAAGTAAATAGGCTTACATGAAAATAAATAATATGACAATAAATATATAACTCTTGAATGAACGTAACTGAAATCTTAATCAATCTAAAGTCAAAGGTTTCAATCCTATTTAGCTATCCCTTTGTAGATATTTTTTGTGTTTTTAATATAAAATAAGAAATATAAAAAACATTTATTTTTAAGGGAACAATGTGGCTAATTATGAAGGTGCTATCCTAAATTTAATAGCAATTTCAAAACTTGCTGTTTTTTTAAAGTTCCGTACCTCATAAAGAAAAAAACGTAACCCTTATAGGATCACTTTGTTGTCCGTCTGTCCGTATGCCAAGACCTTCTATCTCTAGAATGCGTGGAGGTATCAAGTTGAAATTAAAACCATATATTATGTACGTAAATCTATGACTTCTTGCAGTTGTGTGAAAATTATAATTCGTAGTTCTTTTTTAAAAAAGTTAGAGCCGTTTATGTCGCAATAAACAGCATATTTCAACACTTGCAAGGGAATCAAAACCTACAGGGTACTTGCCGTTGACCTAGAACTATGGAATTTAACGAGGAGCATTGTCTTAGAGTACACATACAGGAATAAATCTGAAAACTGCATATTTTTAACTAAATCATTAAAAATAGGGCCAAAATGCAAGAAATGGGGGTCTAAATTTTTAAGAGAATTCATTGTAGCACGTGGTGTATCTTATGAAAGAACTTCTGAAACAGGTTTTTGATTATTTTTACGATGTGTATTTTCAGTTTATGAGAAGAAATGTAAAAAAAAAACCAAAAAAAATTCGCCAAGTCTTTTTTTTAACACTTTGTTTCTTGATTTCTAACAATTTTCGGGATTTGTATGGAACCCTGAGTGGTCGAGCCTGACTCGCACTTGTCCAGTTTTTTTCTATAGGTATGCATTTGAAAGAGAGAAGAATATTCTAAATTACTATTAAATTTAGGATGACGCCTTCGTAATGTGGCCAAATGATGAGCATGAAGATAAAGATTACACACATAAAGATGTGTGTAATGTTAACAAAACCTACATTTTTATTGTCTACAGAGTATGTTATACATAACCGTACTTTATGTATAAAGCGAAATTTAGTCCAACCGATCCACTAACCAAACCGTTTAATTCACCTTGCCTCAAAAATTTACAATGACTTATAATTAAAATAACACATATTTTTATATTCTTATTACAGGTAAAAATGGCAACTCCACGGCCAGCAGCTCCCGTCCCAAGAACCAAGAAACAAAACCACGCCAACATTCCGTGCCCCATAGAGAACTGCGGTCGCTTCACATACGGCAAGCTCCCCGACCACCTCACCAAGATTCATGGCCTTACCGGCCCTGAGAGAGAAGCCCTCAACGAGCAACAAAGAAAACGATTCTTCAACGGAGAACTCTGCCAAGTCAGATACCTCAAAGAATCGGCCATTCGAGATCTCTGGGGCACTGATTATGACGACCCCCACATCAGAGCAAAAATACACCAAAGCTACGGACTCGTCAAAATTAGGATCATACCTCTAGCTGCCACGCAAAGAAGTCGCCCTTTGACGGAACAGGACGCTAACGTCTTAACTGCTTACAACGCCAGAACTGCCCCGCGACCAGCGAGGGTTCAAAGACCGAGGAAGAGGCCACGGCCTTATCCTGAGCAGCAAAAGAAGCAACCAGAGAGATCTTCCAGCGAATCCAGTGAAGCGAGCGAAGAAGAATTAAACCCTCTCCCCCCGTCTCCGCCTCCATCTTCCCCCTCTTTACCCCCATCGCCTGCGCCGTACGAGCTCCAGCCTGTTGAAACTCGCTTACAAGACATTTTTGACTCCAAAGTCGACGCTGGATACAAAGCCGTCATCGATGATATGAAGAAATCTATGACGATGGGTCGAACCCTTGGCGCGAGAAAACGGAAAGCTTACAGAACGTACCGACGATACGCGAAAAGACTGATCGCGTATCTGCACCGTCAGCATTCTCCCTTAGCGTACGACGTGGACGTACTCTTATGCGGGGAAAGTCAGGTTTGCGAGTTTTTGGACAGAGTCAGCACTGAACACAAGACCAAGACTTTGAGGAACTACATCGTCGCAGCTATCAAGCTTCTAGATTCTCGGTTATTTGCTATAGAAACTGATCCGTCATGTAAGGAAAAGGTGGCCTCGATGACCAGAGTGTATGATGTCTTGCATGGGAGATTGAACAACTGTGACCGACTTCTGGCGCAGAAACAAAGGCCTACGAACCCGACTGAGAGCTTTGATAACTCAACGGAACCGATCTTTACTGACGGTTACGATGATTTAGTATAAGTTGCACTTTTGGACGTAGGTACCTAGCTATAAATTGATCCAAAAATGTAGACTCTGATTTTGTAAGTATAGTCATTTTTAGGCATTTTTAAGTTACATTACGTGCCAAGTTATGAAATCTGTGTGAAAATGTCAAATCAATGTATTCTGTCAAAATCAATAGCGTTACTAAACCATGACTAAATCCTTCTTATTTCGCTATAATGTAATTGTTATTAAATAACATAAGAAGTGACTAAGTAAAATTGTGTAAATAAATTATTGCCGTATTAGAAAAAATATTCGCAATGTAAAAAAATGTACAGAGACAGGTTGATAAAACTTTATGAGACCTGTTATTGCCAGCATAGCTATTGCTGGCAATAATAACTTCACGACGTTTTGTAATTGCGTACAAATATTTGCTTATTTGTGTATCAAAACATTCATCTATTTTTGACATGTACATAAATTAAAAAATAGACTAACTACGTGTTTGAAGCAATAAGATTTATACCTACCTACTAGTCTCTAAAAAATTAGTTTAGTGGGTATTTTGTGCAATAATTAGATTTTTCAATTATCATAATATTGTAAGTTTACGACAATTTATTATTGTGTAATAATTGTGTAATTAATTATATTAATCATTGTAAAAACCGTTTTTCTTAATTATTTATTCTGTAAATAAAGTAATTACATTAAACTCTCTACTTTTTATTTCTAAAGTAGGTATTACAATTGGTGGTATTTTAGGCACTGATTTTGATAAATTATTTCTGTTTAGGGGGTTTCAATAAAAAATAAAAAAGAATCTTCAGCCTAAAGAGTAGGCAACGCATCAGCAAGTGTGCCCATAAACGATATTTTGGACAATTTACCCAACCTCCGCTTGATTTGGACTAAATGAGATCAGTACACCATTTTCATCAGATGATCTATCATTTTCCTATTTTTAATCTTTTTATATCAGATTTCTGCCTTGTGGTTCCTTTTTTGACATTTTAGTCTACTTTTACTTCCTTCCTTCCTAATTTTTTATCTATTTGTATTATTGTTGGTTTTTCCTTCAGTTCCTTCCGGTCCGTTTTATTTTTTTGCTATGAACAACAAACATTGAAAATTTTGAAATTTTAAGTTGAGGTGTTCAGCATACTTGATTATTAATTATTATGTGCGCGCCGCTCTATCTATTGTGGAGGTCCCGGTCAGTTGTCCTGGTTGCCCTCCCCTAAATCTGCACTGATATATCCGTTCCAATTGGGGATCATCTCAGGATAAATACGTAAATCGTGAGGCGACCGATGCATAAGCATAATAGGCTGTTCTCATAAATTCAGAAATCTCAGGGTTTTTAGAATCAGTGATTGGTGGTCGCAATTAAGGCTACTTTGATCAGGCTTCCTCCGTGCGTTGGCCACTTTTACTTCATCCCTCCGAGTAATTTGAAGCTTTTTTAATTCGACTATTATTTATCCTGTGGCTATCCTCTTTATTCAAGATGAATTGAAAAATTGTAAAAAAAAATAAACTGTCACCTAATTCATCGTCAGTAAAAATCCGACTTAATTACAAACCTTTTTCATGCCTTTTTCCATCCGATATACGAGGACTTACGAGGTGTACCTATAATATGGGTCCAACTTCAAAACGTTGAAAAGACAGGTTCGCCATTATCTTTCAGAGGGGTTAGTCCAGGTTTACACGTAAATTGAAACTACAGCTGTTTCCGTATGGCTCCATACATTTCTGTACAGCGCCCCTGGCGAAACGAGGAAGAATTAACCAAAATGTATGGAGCTACACGTGAACGCGAAAATTTAAGTAAACTATGCAAAACCTGGACTAAGGGCTCAGATGTCATCTTTTGTTCATCAGTTCATCGTTTTCTAGATTTACCTACATGTGGCGCCGTAGAGTTGTTAGTTTTTAGGCTTGTTATTTTTGGAGACTAGTAGCGCTTTCTTTAGTATTTTATTCAAACTTAAAAGTAGCGCTACCTCCCGTTAGATGGCGATAACGCACCAGAAAACTAAAAAATATCTGCAGGTTGTAGTTCTGCTGAATACAATCAGATGGCGCAAATCAGATATTTTTTTCTGTGTGCATGTATTTTTGATGTGTGAGTTCCACAAAATTATAGAGATGGGCGACATTGTTTTGCGTTCTTTGCCGCTGTTATTTTTAATTGTACTACTCGCGGACAGGTAGCGCCACAGTAGACGAGGATGAAATATAACCTCCTTTACGTTGATTATCGCCTGGTACTTGGCGATCGTAACAGCCTGCTCCAGATTCTCCGCCAGCCGGCCTTTACGTTCCGATCGTTCCATCCTCAACGAATGCTGCTTGTCCTAGAAAACGAGTTCCATTCTCGGGGCAACTTGTTTTTGAGTTTAAAGAGTTTCAGCTTTCGTACTTTAGTTGTACCTATACCTACGTTGTACGTGCGAATGTTATCGTTCAGAATAATATTATTTATAGTATGATCATGTTTTCCTTTTATTTTTGTGTTGTTTCCCATTAAAATAGGAATGATTGTTTACATTACTGAAACTGATTAAATTGAAGTTTATTACACACAGCAGCAGCTATTAATAAAATGATGTGGGTATGTGTATTTGTTTGTACGTTATTTACTGTAGTAAGGTGGGTATACAAAAATGATGATGAAGAATTTCAGAAACTCCTGAATAGGTGTACTCTTCTTCCCATCAGTATTATTTATAGCAGCAGAAGACAAAATGTGTACTTACCAATTTTAATCGGTGTTCCGAATTCCACAAATACCTACTATAGTAGAGTACTTCAAGTCCACTCAAATATGTTTAGGCGAGCAGATAAATTGACGGCAGAGACCAATTGATATTTAAAAGAAAAAAGTTGCTAGCATTTGCCCAGCTGTGGGATAATGCAATAATCACCGAGAGTGATGATGATCAAAGTGTTCGTCTAGTTTCCCTACTTCCCGCTAGATGTTACCACTACATCAACAATATCTGGCTGTGAATTTTGTATTGTAATTATTGTACGTAGTTTATGTCATCTTCTCATTCATCATGCTCCCATTAATCCCACGTTCGGGAGCTAATATAAAGACCATGACTAAGGTTTGCACAAGACGCGATGCCGACAGATGAGCTAGAAAGCACGCCTGTAGGAGGCCACGCAGTTATTTTAAACTCCTTACTCACAATCTATTCTTGTGACCACATTTTACCTTGAACCGAGAAGTACGACCTATTTCACTTTAACGAAAGAACGTTCCAGAATGATGTTATTTCTGAAAATTCGTGGGAAGGTTGGACATTCGAGAGCGTAGGAGGTGATTCGTTATTTCGTTACGTTAGTAACGCGCGTTATGCGTTACCTAGGATTAAATTTAGATGCTACGGCTGTCTGTTTTGTTTATGCTTGCATTCGTTGCCAGAAAAGTTTTATAATCTTGAGTCTGACAATGAAATTTATGCATTGTTGCAATATGTTTTTAAAAGACAAATAAAAATATGATTAGTCTAACATAACTTGGGCCAAATGATAACCCGTGCATAAGACTGAAATTCTTATAAGAATTTTTTTTGTAAGATTGTAGCTCTGTAGTTTAAGTTTCATATTATTACGATGTCATCACCATCAGCGTTAAAAATTAAATATTAATGTTGATTCCTGAGCAATACCCGGTAGTAAAATTTTAAGAGGTATGAAAGGGATAATAATGCTCCCAGATCCCATTGGACCCTAAATTTGACACAGACTATAACTTTGATAGCACTGAAAAATAATAAATATTTCCCGAATTATTCCCGAATCCACCGCGCCTAGTGGAGTTTGATTTAAGTATATATTTTTCTTGACTTGATTTTAAATAGAATCAAAATAAGTGGGGGATTCTGTTAGCCATTTAGCAGAAACTGTTCAGCTATTAAAAAATTTAGGCAAAAGACAGTAACTTATTAAAAAAACTGCGGCTCTGTAATCAAGATCTTTAATACAATTTTACAGGAGCACTTTCTGTGGACTTGCATGCGCCTTTATTGAATTATGAGTAATGTTAACGGCCCGGGGTGGTAATTACACTCATACTTTTCACTAATAGAAACCTGTAAATTAAAGTTTTTAATTTCAAATAATTTAAGAAATTTGAACGAGTAATTCTCGACAAAAATACATTTGTTAATTTCAGGATTTCAAAATTAATTTAACCAGTTTGAACCTTTAATGCCAATTAATATTTTTCGTTTTACTCTCGTATTTTATTGAATAAAACAAAGTTTTGTCATCCAATAGTGCTTTTTAGTGAGCATCTGGCTTTTTATGGAGAGAAAGTGATGAGTGAGTGAGTACACTTAGCAAATACTATTAAATATTTTAATTAATTTTTAAGAGTAATTGTACTAGATCTGTTTAGCTATGTACCCGAGGTTTTTCAGTTATAATATTTTGGTTATCATTTTTTTGTATATAAGATGGTAAAAGTTATTAATTTCTAATTTCTAATATGAGTTTGTATCAAAAGTAACTGCATTCTTTTGTTGTAATGATTGGTAACTCGGTCGTTAATAAATATTCAGCAAGCAGAATTGAAGCAGTGATAAATATTTTAACACTTTGCACCTAAGTATGCATCTGGATCGTATTTTTGCTTTGCCACCGGTGCACGCACTCTTGCAATTAAGCGGCCGATATTATCAAAAACTGCAACGGTAAACAATGCAGTGCAAACTGCGCTGACGTCACTGCATTCGGTGCAAAGTGCATGTGCATCCAACCTCCTAACCGTCATGGATGCCTGGTGATCGTTCCTTTGCAGGCTGACACCAAAGGGGCCCTATCCCCTTCGTGCACCCTTCTCTGGGTCAATGCGCACCTCTGCGGTCGTTCACCAGCAAACCTTCGTGTGGTTTGTCTTGTGATGATATTCTTTTTCCTGACACATCCTATTTAGACTTTTGATAATTTGTTGTGTTTTCTCTGGTAAAGGGTAACAAAAAAGATGAAAATCACGAAATACTCCACTAATACTCCATTCGAGTATTTTAAACAAAAATATACCGACCGTACACAAAAAAATCTCATCATAGTACTTCCTACTAAAGATATTATATTCTATTATAGGTAAGGTATTAAATGCACCTCAGTACATATTTACTACTAAACGCAGACAAACTAATTATGTATCATGAAAAGTTATAGTGACATGCTCTTTTTTAAAGAATTCGGAAATTTAAAAAAGTATGGCGACAGCAAACGGAAAATGGAAAATGCTGGCAACGTATCGTACCAGGAACTTGCAGTACGAGGACATCAGAAAATCAAAGTGGTAGAATGCACAATCCTGCCTAAAATGGATATGCAACGCAAAGATGATTGATAAAGTGCATAATTGCATACATGATTGTTAAGGAACATTTTGCATATCAACGAAAATAACCCCATAGACCTTAATGAGATAACGTAAAAGATCATGGAGATAACTATTGACGTAATAATTTGAAGAAGAAATATATGATCCTCTTTGCATGTAAGAAACGCCAAGTCTCGCACGTACCTAATTATTTTACTGGAAAAACAACTGAGATCTAATGTAAGCCCAAGTCGGCTACCTAGGTATATATTCAGTACCCATCAATAGGAGTAAGCATCCAAGAAATTGGTCATAAATTAGTACATACAAAGTATAAAGAATATTAAAGTATATAGTTTTTAACTAAATATATTCTGAAAAGACGGCATCAATATTCAACATCTGTATTTCTGTAATAAACATTTGGGCATCGCACACGAAAACAAAGGTATTGGGACAAAAGCAGTCCATTATACTGCCCAAAATAAACGATTACATACCTATACATGATTGCTAATGAACATTTTGCATGTCAACTGAAATAATCTCATGGACCTTAATGAGATAACGTAAAAGATCATAGAGATAACTTTCATATTATGAAGTTATTAAGATTAAATATGAATTAGGCATTAGATACCTTATTAATTGGAAAGAATGGAAGCTAAGAAATCTATCAACACCACCGCAATAACAAGATCATCGCCGTTAGAATAATAAAAATAAATTAATGATATAGTTTTAAGTTCTTTAGAAGTGTAGGTTCATATTGTACAAATATGTAAATCTAAATCTATGCCAGCCGAGATACCAAAAACTCAGCTTTTAGAAAGTAGTTGCATTTTTGAGATTACCTTTCGGGCTACTAACAAAATAGAGCATGAGAGGGACCTGTGTGTAAGTTATGACAATTATTTGTAGAGACATGTAAAAAAATCTATATTAGGACACTGTCAGCATTGGATGTCCTAGTCTGATTCGATGATAGAGATCTGTACAAACAGACATACAAAATACTGATATGAGAATTTCTCTTTGGATACTCTTGCTTTTTGGTTCTGTCATCATAAGAGCATCGAAACATTTAGTAACAAAATTAATCAATCAATAGAGTATTATTTACTACGAAAAGAAATTTAAAGTTCAGTGAAAATATAAGTTTCTTACAAATGCGTTGTTTTCTTCAAAATCAATGAAGATGTTTAGGATTCAATGACAGCACACATTTAAATTTACTATTGTTATGTCAATCTATTTTAACAACGTCTTACACTAAATATTATTCAAAACACACTAAATACACTAAATATTTATTCAAAACAAGAATTTGAAGATGAACTTCCGCAAAGTAACGCCTGATTCAATAAACTATCTTAAAATTTAGTGGCTTTACTCGTCGTGCCAAATTAACGCTGATTCGATTTCTATATAAATCAGAGTTATAATTAAATCAATACAGATACACGTGTGATGTTTTTATTGCCTGTAACTAAAGTTATGTTTAGCACCTTCCTGTTTAGTAATACGTGATATAAGCTTTTTCAACATCATTGATTACATTATATTTAGTAACATTTTCATTTTCACTATTAATTTTTCAGAATTTTATAAATTGTAATAAAATATAAGTAGAATTATATTTTTTCTGATGCAAAGTAAAACAAATTAATGAGATTGATAGTTATTTTAGCATTTATTTTTATTTATTATGTGTTTAGATCGTTAGTAAAAAAACTAGAACTATTATTTTAAAAAAAAACTACATTGAAGTAGGTATATTTATAGCCTATTTAATAAATTTCATAGATATGCGAATTCCTGTTTTCATAGAATGAATGCATTTTATCAGTTAAATAATATTATGTATGTTGCATATTTTATTGCCGGCAACCAAGAACTTCTTTTTATTATTCCCGAACCACGTATGGGATATTTCTGTCGATCGTTTCTGCGTCGTGTTCGTTCGCGCTGGTATTTACGCGGATGGAGCTCTACCGTTGTATAAAACACGTTAATAGGAGTCAGTAGTGCTTATTTTCTTCTCAACTTTGGTGAGAGAGCCATCTAGTGACAAGCGCGCGAAACAAGCGGGTGTGAATTTGTGTTGTGATATTATTTTGGAAATCCCAATCACTTAAAATGCCTGGACGCCCTATTTGGCAGGTAAGTTTTTTAGATTAATTTGTTATTAAGCTACAATATCGTTATATTTTATCTAAAATCAGACCAATCAAAGAAATCGAAACTACATAAACATAACCTGCAAAATAATTAGCACTGAAGTAATTCTTAATTATCCAATTAAATTTAAATAATAAGATTAAAACATCACTTTAAATAAATGACCTACTATACTAGGTATCTAGAAACTTTCAGCAATAAACTTTATTTATTTACAAGTTTTCCCTTCGGCGCATGAAAGGAAAATTTTTCGTTGCAAAGAATGTACCTATGGAAAAACATGTTAAAGTTTACCCACCTACAGTTTAATCAAAACGTGAATTAACCTAAATTATAGTTCAGATGTGATATTATTACACCTTCTCGTTTCTAAATTTTAGTCAGAAAAAGAATCCAATGTTTTGATTTTCGTAATGCTGTAAAACAGTGAATCAGCCACCTGACCTTAGCATACCTGAAAATAATCCAGGTAGGTAAACAACCATGATTCGTAAACTTCAATTGCTGGCACTCTGACAGAACGCTTCCTATATAAACATTGTATACACCTATTAGATAGCCCGGTACGTGAAAACTTACCAATTCACGCTTTGAAAAAGTTCAAATCGATAAATACACAGACAGATTAAACAGATGGTAGACATACAGACAGACAGACAAAACTCTTTATTCATAACCACAAACAATAATTAAACAATGTGTACACACTAAGGACCAAACATGACTATAATTTGGCGGCCTTATCACCCATGGCGATTTCTTCCAGGCAACCATGGTAGATACCTACTATACCTACATCGATCCTAAGGCAAAACATTGTCACATTTAGTTTAGTAGACATATTGGAATATTCCAATGTATTGTACATATATACTTACCTACGATTAGAAAAAAAATTTAGAGTTTTGTTTCTATGTTTATGGTTGAAACTTTGATAGGCATTGATATTTTTAAACTCTAAGTACGACTGGACTCAATCAGTTTATTAATTTTTTCATCAGTAAAATTTGTTGAACAATTAAATGTTTGTTCTTTTAAATGTTAAAAGATGAATCATGATAAATATACTTGCATGTTCAATTCAATTCATGTTTGTGGCTTCTGTGAAGGTGTTTCACAATTTTGCCAATGTCTTGTGTTTCACGGCCATTTGAACGATTCCAAAATGATGTACCTACTGTAACGAATAATGTGGGCCTTATGAATAAGCTCAGGATAGCCCAACGTGCTATGGAGAGGGCTATGCTCGGCGTCTCTCTGCGAGATCGAATCAGAAATGAGGAGATCCGCAGACGAACCAAAGTTACCGACATAGCCCAGCGGATTAGCAAATTAAAGTGGCAATGGGCAGGGCACATAGTTCGGAGAACGGATGGCCGATGGGGCAGTAAAGTTCTCGAATGGAGACCACGGACCAGCAAGCGCAGCGTAGGACGTCCACCGACTAGGTGGACTGACGATATAATAAAGATCGCAGGAACGCGCTGGATGCAGGCCGCTTCCAACCGGCCTTATTGGAAATCCATCGGGGAGGCCTATGTCCAGCAGTGGACGTCTTACGGCTGATGGATGGATGGATGAATGGACTGTAACGAATGGAGCTTTATGGTACAAAAAAAACAAGTTCAAGTAAGGCTCGCTCACCCACCGAGAATTTCATACAATCCTGGAAATTCCAGGTTTTGTTGAATTAACAGATAAATGTACTATATAGTGTAGGTACTGGATGTAAGAAATGAGATGGCATTATTGCTATTGCAATAAAGTTGAAAATTTAAACTCACACAGCTTTGACAGCTTTAAAAGTTCGCCATAGGTATTCCTGGAATGCCAATATGACATTTGATCAGTAGTTCAAGTGTCGCTTTGTCAAGTTACGACGTTGATTGCATAGCAGTTTCTATGCGTTTTCGACGTCTTCTTGCTGTAATTATGTCTCACATCTTTTATACTGTGGGGCTTCTACTGTCTTTTATTTGAAACTTTCAGGGAGCCTAACTGGCACTTGTCCGTTTTTTTTCCTTACGTGTACGGAACCCTAAAAATGTGAAACCACTAATACCTACTTCGTCTAGAAATATAGCAATCAGTCAAGAACGTATCTAAAATCAATACGGACATGTTAGGCATTGATATTGATGGTAATTATTATTATAATAACTTCGGGCTGAAAACTACTCGGAATTAACTACACTGTCTAGTTTACGTTTTTTTTAACGCGATTAAGTCCACGCTTGACCTCCAACTCGCCTGATAGTAAGCAACGTTGTAGTCGAAGATGAAGCTCGCAGACCCAGAAGATACCTTTTCACTCTGATCTTGAAAAGCTTTAAATTATATCTCTTAGGAAACAGGAAATCAGGTTGACTGTTCCAATCCCTGGCATGGCGGTACGAATCAGAAATATTGAGTCAAACCGTTACATTTCATAATGTTTTTGATGAGGCGGCTATATAAACTTACACATTTCAGTTTTTTTTCGCCTTTACTAGTACTGTGAGACCTTGTTTCATGTGTTTCTTTATTCTATGGGTTAATTACTAGTCTACATTTTTTAAGCTTCAAGAGGTCATGAGTTGTATTGACTTGAGTACCTGTTTGTGTTTCCGATGAAAAAGTGTTAACAGACTAACGGATATGCGCATAAACAGATGTTTTAAAGGGTTCTTTGCTATGGAATATTAAACTTAGGCATTAATAAAACATAATTATACTTATAATAAAAACAGTAAGAAGGATTTCTTCGTTTTTTAGGTGATTAATGAAACATTTATTTTAATAAAAATAGTTTAATTTAATTATTTACAATTACACATTACTTATTTATTTATTTAACAAATTGATAAGATCAGTCTACATCACATTAAGTTCTTTTCCAATATGTTTTCGAGTAATTTAAATTTTTCGGGATAATGGGATGGGTTACTATTTAATTACTCTTATATGAGTAAACTATTAATAATTTCAGTTAAATACTTCATGCAATTTAGTGAAAACTTTAATCTGGTTAGTTTTAATTTTAATTTTATTTTTAAATCACAACCAGTCTTCTTTCTTGACGTGTTTTCGAACATCTAGAAAATTCTACAGCTTATTGAAAATGACCTTACTCATTAAATAAAAATTGTCGGTACAAATTAAACTTTCTTTTCAGTATTTTTAACTGTACTTGTGACGTCACCGATCATAAAGTTGCCTGGCAAGTTGTGGAAAAGTTGTTGCAAGAAGCCAAGAAGAATATCTTCGATGGTTTTCGACAAAATTGGTCGCAAAGATTCGGCTACTGGACGCCAGTTAGCATTCAAGTAGGCGTTAGTACTCTCCTCTGTAAAAAAAAAATAAACAAAAATGCAATAGAATAAAACAATGAATCTACATTATTTGTATTATTTAGTTATAGAAAAGTAGCGCCATCTACGCAATCCAAACGCCGTAGGCTAGAACAATTTGCTAGACATGGTAGCTAAAACTCGTAAGGGTATTCTAATTGTACGATTTCGGGTAGCTCAGTAGACATCTGTCTTTTGAACACTGAAGTACATAATTAGACTAGTTATTTATTTTTTCAGTTAAGTATTAAAAACATATTTACAGCAGACGATATAGCACCAAGGCAAATCTTGCTACATCAATGTTGCTTTTAAGCAATTCAAATGTGTAATTATTACGCAGGTGTTTTAAATAATAAAACATGGCATAGAATCTTTCAATACCTCAATATCCCTATTTTCAAATTAAATAAATGTGTAATTTTCAGCAAAAAAATGAGCACAAATTCGATAACTAAATACGTAATCATATTGCCTACTCTCATAGATCAACACGTAACAACAATAGATTCACATCATTATTTACGATTAGGTATTGTAAGATACAAAATGTACGTACGAGTACGTTAAATCGTAGTTGTTCATCAAATTAAAATGTATGTAGGTACTTAATGAAAACTTTTAAGTAGCAAAGGACTGGCTTAAAAGCATCACAACAAAAGCCTAGCGAATAAAATTGGAAAGAATTGAACGGACGCCTCTGGACGTCCAGCGACACTCAACGTCTCAACGTTGCAATTTGTATCACGTTAGTACTAGGCTGACATAAGCTATGAGGAGATGAACAATTCACTATCCATGATTCGAATACGAAGTCGACGAAAGCGCCCTCAAACTATTCGCGGAACGTCACTACCTTACTCACACTCTTAACTATCTCTGTTTTGTGTGCACACATGTATCTCTGTGGCACACAATCACAATTTTATTTTAGTACTGCTACTCAACGCTAGATCGCGGTGGATTTTTTTAGGGTCGTATGTAATAGATGGCGCTACTAGTTTTATGTTGTAAAATATAGATGCAATACAAACCAAGAGACTCGATTCCATCGAACAAATTATTCATTCGTAATTTCAGTCCTCCAATAGAATATTTCACATGGGCTGAAGTCACATTGAAAAATGTGAATTCGTCTTTGTTATACAATTTTACGTCGCTTACGATATCGATTGTCATATTACCTAAAATCGGAAAAAGTTAGTAAATATTTATTTTAAAACTGGCCAAACAAAGATCACTGTATAATTCGATTTGAAAATACTCACTGGGTTCAAACCAGCAAACGCCTCGACCAACTAGGGGTATCAACAAAATTTTTCCTTTCAAATCATAAGTTCCCTCTATTCTTATTTTTGGGACTCGTACTCTTGTATAGAAGTCGTATGTTTTCGCGTCAACCCTGAAACAATTAGGCACATAAAAGTTGAGAAAACTCTACTATACTTAGTTAAATACAATACATATTTTTTGTTCTCTACTCTACTTTGCTCTTTAGATAAACTGCTTGTCTTGAATATTGTCTTCTCTACTTAGTATTTATTATTCGTCTTGTTCACGTTTCTTTTCTGCTCTACCAAATTTTCATCGTAAATGAAATCTATGCAAAATCCCATAACTATAACTACACCTTGAAAACCTTGCCTTGAAATTATATATATTATATAGGTAGGTAACGATTTCGAAATCGTAATTCTTACCCTATGCTAGGTTTCCCTGAAAATTATAGATGAAAACGAAACCAACAAAGAAAGGCGGTTCAATGTTCCCCGACTCAGTCGATCAAACAGTTGTCCGACGTACCAGGAGTTTATGAGTTACGAAGAGATACTTACTGGCTCACCAATACTTTAGCTTGGCCGAAACCCGTCACTGTGACGTCATCCAAAGCAGCGTTTATGTTCACAGGGCCGTCGCCTTGTAAGATCCTGATTTTTGGGATTTTTAGCGGGTCTAATGGTTGCAAACCAATTTCTGGAAGACCTGTAGAAGAGATTAAACAGTCATTTGATAATCGTACTTGAGCTCGAATGTGATGAAGAAATAGCGCTTTCGCTTTCCGCGAGTTATGTACAAAATGTTTCGTAATGAGGCTATGCGGCTAGCCCAGTGCCTGTGGTGGACCTACCAACCAGCTATCATAGCGTGTCTGACTAGGTACTTATCTATTTACTTGCTTATAAATGTTGGCTATGGAAACTGAAAGCGTGATAACGTCTAAAATTTGGTAAATACTCGTACGAATACCGGCTCTACTCACTGAGCATAGAGCTCGATTTGACCAATTTTCAAAGTATGGAAATCTCAGGATACCCAGGATAACCCTTATTTATTGACAATTTGTACCTATATTCATTTATCGCCATCATTTTCTTGTATTCAGACATCATAATTATCTGATTTTCTGAAGTAGGTAGATGCGTCTGATAAAAACTTTTGGCTGGCCAGACGTGGCGCTACCTTCGCTACACAACACAATTGTAATATAAGAAACCTGATAATTTTATCTTTTATGCGACAATAAATTTAAATAATTTGGTAACAAATTTATAGTAAAACCAAAGAAGATAAAAAATAAATACTAGGTACGTAATACCAGCCACCGCACCGCACCTACGCTAAATAATATTTTATTAAATATGTAGATTTTGTTCATGCAGAACATTTTTCAAAGTGCCGAGTGGGTACTCTTGTTTTAGTTATTCTGCTAATCAATAAAGCGACCAATAAAAAATTTAATTTAGTTTTTGAACTTTTTTTATTGAACACGTTACGGCTAAATGACATTCGAGTACTAGGAGTGCAGCGATGCTAAGAGATAGATTCTTAGTTATTGCGTTAACAAAGTATTGAATTGAAGCAACAGTAGCAACACTGTCGGCTTGATTATTCTGTAAGACGAAGAGTATAAATATGATCGTTTGATACGACTCCCATATTATTATTTTTTTTTTTAAGCGTCTCTAGCAGAATCAAGAATAAGTAAGAAAAATGAAGATAGAGGCTTATGATGAAGCAACATCGAAATGGCAATTTATACTAAAAACTTCGGTTAAAATAACACCACCACCTTAATAAGCGTATCAACTGAAATGCAACAGGGCATGATTTGTGACAAAGTTTATAATGATCCAGGAATATGAAATAAACGGCTACATAAATAGCAATAGTTACGAGTATGCTACAAACAGCTGATCCAGCATATCTTTCATTATCTAATCAACTTTAAAAGGTGTCAAAAATAGTGATTTGCTACCTTTATCAGGGTAATCCCTGATTTGTTGCTCGGGGACCTCTGCACTCTACTCTCTTTTGCAATATTGAGCTCCCGAATAAATATTACTTTTACTGTTTTACATAACCATTATAAAGCTTAGTCGATCCCAGTTGCCTTAAAAATTAAATAACTGGCAGCACTGCCTGTAACCATGGACGGGCGTGTGGAGGTTTCACAACCAGGCGCACAGCAAGCAGCAGTAGATACTGGTTCGTGTTTGTCATTCATAAATTTACTTTTCATAATGCATAGAATATAAATAAACAAAATGCAATGACCACAACAAAATGGTGTTTAGCTTACGTAATTTAAATTATGAATATCGTTTTAATAGCCGAGTTTAATTTATTGAGTGTTAATAATGACAAATGAAACGAAGCGCTGCAAATTATTTTCGATGGTTCGTAAATGTTAGATATAACATCAGAAATTCAAAAACAGAAACAAGCTGTTTGAAGACATTTCGATAGAAATGTGAAAACATTCATTCACAACTTAGGGCGCGTACACATAGCGTCCGATTTTACAGCATCCTATTTAACTGATCCGTCGCTACTGGTGGTATTATTCACACAACATTTACAGAACCGATTTTAAGGGGGCGCCTAATGCCAGAATCAAGCAAAGGGTGTACTTTTTAAGACGTGGTGTAAAAGTAACGAACATAAACACCCATATTAAAAAAAACGATAGAAAAGAAAAAAACTTAAGTAGCAGAGTAGTCGCGTAAAATTTTGGAAAGTAATATGGTTACTTTAGAAAAAAAAAACTTCGCATCATTAAAAAAATACATTTTATTTCAAATGCTCGAAATTATCAGCGACAACACCATATTATTTTTGACAAATTACGTAGCCAGGCTGACGTTCTAGCCGAGTAATCAATTCGTTTTTTATTACATGCTTAAATTTTGAATAAATAAATAAAATCCCACCTAAAAATATAAGCTGGAGCTCGAAGCCAACATCATCATAAACTGTGTCATGCGAATTTCGACTCTAAACAAAGCCGCATAGATGATAGCGGGCGATGCAAGAAGCGTGGGTGAAATCTGATTTTTTCATAGCCTTAACGGATCCGACACTAATAACATATACGTTTAAACGGACCTGTAAAACGGATGTCAGATCGGATCGGATCGGATCGGATCGGATTTACTGGATCAGAAATACTGTATTCTGTCTGTGCGAACTCGCTCATACAACTACATACGCTTACAGCATATATTCGTTTATACGGACCTGTAAAACGGACGTTCTATGTGAACGCGTCCTTAAAAATTGCCCTCGCAAATTGCACTACAACGTAAGTTGATTATAATTCTATCAGAATCGTAATTTCATCAATGAAATCATAATTTCAAAATCAAATTTATTTTTAAGTTGTAACATAATAATCAGTTATTTTCATAATTACTTATTGACAGAAGTGAAGCGAAGGTATTTGCTTTAAGTCGACGACTTTGCTTTCGTCTGTCCGGATGTCGATTTTTGTCATCAAGTCGCATTTTCCAACGATTCCCGATGAAACTTGGTAGAGTTCGTGCAAAAAGAGAAGCATGGTAGGTGAGGTCGCCCGTGTGCCATTTTACTAATTTTGTTACGTTGACAACACTGTTCTGTCATTGCTAGTACAACTAAAAGTGTTTGATACTTGGTAGACACCAATTCGGTTTTCATCAGTCGCGAGTACTGATGAACTACCAAGTATAATAGGTACCTTAGCTGCTGATTAAAATCTAATTGTTAGTTTGCCGTAACGCCACGACGGTTCTCTTTTTGCACATGCTCTACACAGTTTCTATACATTTATTAATGGTTTTTTTTGTCGTCGGCGATTTTTGAATATGAGAGGAAATTTGCTATCACGCTATTTATCAACCGATTTCGATATTAGGTATTTGGCAAGATTGTTTAGTGTGTAAATGCTAACAAATTTTGAGAGTTTGAACCAAATTGGATACTTAGAGGCTTATGAATATTCAGTCACCTAAGATATGTCACGAAGTCTAACGTTCGAAGAACCACTAGTTAATTATGATTTGACATAGAGATGGGTCATGTTGAAATTAGTTTTTGTTATAGAAAAAACAACAAGTTGAACTTCGGGAGTACCGACAGAAGTGAAAACTTGCTGTCTCCGTCTTAGGAATTTTCGATCAGGTCACATGTTCTGACGCGAGTTTATAATTTTTACTCATACCAAAAAGTGAATAACACAAAGAAATTATCACTTCAATAAACATATACTTACTAGAAATTTGCATATACCTACTAGGCAACATTATCATATTATTAAGGTACTGACAAAGGGGAAGGGAATTCATCCAGTTCCAAAGTTAAATTTTGAAATATTTGAGAAAACACCAAGCATCAGAACGATAATGGTGACATAGAGGTAGAGCAAGTTTCTAAACAAGACATGTATTGTATCAGAATGATGAAGATGATTAAATGTCATAAAAACAGAATACTACGTTATAAGACACGTGTTGCTGTCGCATACTTTTAAATTATTCAGTTTACTTAAATAATTTAACTATTACAATAGAATTTTATTTTTAATGAATCCTTTTTTTACGCTTCAAACATGCGTAGGTAAATATTATGCCGAAAAATATCTTGTGTGCTCGGAAAGACAAATACTTATGTATTTGTCTTTCCTACTAGTCGAAAGAACAAAGAAAATAGTCTGGTTTTTCAATTGAAAAGGAAATGAGAATCTTACATCGTCATGAAAATGTGTTTGTACAGCTATATCAATAAAACAAACTACGTTACCTGGTCCTAAGGCATTGAACAATTGCTGAACGGCTTGCCGTGAACAATCATCAAACTCTGGGTCACTTTTCAAGCATGTTTTCACAAAATCAGCTGAAAAAACAAAGTACAATGTGCGTTATACCTTTGTAATACCAATAAGATAATCACACAAGAACAATTTATCTAGGCACGAGGTTTGCCTCGTGGTTTTATGACCAAAACAGACAAATATGGCACTATGTTGTTTTTAAACTTTCGCGATTTGAACACATTATTACTATGTAATGTACTACGGGACTAATCGCGCACTAAAATTACGAGATAAATAAATAGCTCATCATCCCGACGTTTCGACCGAGTTGCATCAATTGTGGTCACGGGTAGACACGGGACGGGGGGATGATGAGGCGTATTTATTTATCTCGTAATTTTAGAGTGCGATTAGTCCCTAGTACATAATAATAAAATAGCACTAATTCTGCCAGAATTTTAAATAAAATTTTCTGCTTTCATTATTAAAAACAAGTACAAAAATATAATAATAATCATGCAATATAAAATTTAAATTTGATATGATTCATTAATAAGTAAGTAAGTAAGTTCATATAGGCCGGGAAGAAAATCGTCTAATCAAATCATAAGTATGACAATGATTATTACAACTATTTGGGTCTAAGTTTACATCTATACCAATATAATAAAGAGGAAAGATTTGATTTTTTGTTTGTTTGCATTGAATAGGCTCCGAAACTACTGACCCGATTTGAAAAATTCTTTCACTGTTGGGAAGCTACACAATCCCCATGTCATAGGCTACATTATATTTTAAAAAAAATAGAGAGGCTGCTAGTAAGCAATATAGATACTCAAAGTTTATACGCAGCAAATCGAAAACAATTATGTAAGTAACATGATTTTTTGCTGTTTAACTAAACTTGACCTATGGTTGTGACATAATCTGAAATTATTTAGCCTTGACCTAAGATCGTTGCATTACTTATTATTCTGAATCTAAGCTTGTTAATGTATAACATTATGTACTTATGTTATGTATATGATAATTAATTCATTGCAATAATAATACAAGGAATAAAATAAAATTGTATGCAACTAAAGAGAATACAAACAAAAAAGCAAAAATTTTATGCAAGAACAAAATATTTTAGGAATGCTCATCAAATAAAATTTATTTACTGCGTGTACCAAAAATATTTTATCAAACTACCGTATGTGTTTAAAATTATGATAGTTTTTAGCAAAATTAAACAGAACATTTTGTTCTCTTCCTGAACTTATTCTTAATATTTTTCAGTGGTACGTGAATAAGGAATGGCACGTGCGTATTTTCTTGCATTTTCCGTGTGAGCGTCATAGAAAGAGTAATTTTCATTTACAATTAAAATGAGCTATTAGCAAATAACCGTAATTCTAAGTATCAAAGGTATCTATTTTCTAATCACAACGCTTTTAGTTGTGATATAATGAATATGGTTGCAATATATTTATGCAACCGATTCGTATATTATGAAACTGAGCGAACCGAATGGAAGCTGCACAACCATGCCTCGAACGTAATATTTGTTTATCTCAAACATATTTAGGCCATGGTGTTTATAAATACCAGAAAGTACTTAATATATTGCACTCAGTACGAGTATGAGTAATAATATAAACTTTTGTTACATTATAAGCTAGTATTGTCGCGTACTTACGTTTCGTCTTGTAATAATCCGCCGAGGAATAATGTAGCACTAATATCACTATGAATAATTTGAACTGCATCTCTGTGTTTTGCTATGGCTGGTTTTACAAGTTAGTAAGGTTGCCCCGAGCATGTGCTCGAGGAGGTGGTACGTGACTAAGAGTTGAGCCTGCCGGCCTCAACTTGCCACGAAGAAAGGAGGGGAGCATACGCAATTGTTACTATGTAAATAAAGCTTGAACTTTGGTTGCCTAAGTTAATATTGCTAATCGTGTAAGGTGGTAAACATTTGTCATAATATTTTTTTATGTTATGTGGAATTATGCAATCAAGGATGCGCCTCAGGTACCAGGAGCGCAGATCACGCGAGCGGTGGAAGTGGCACGGAAAGTACAAGGGCGACAGGTTGCAATAGGAAGCATTTCTAAACTGTTCCTAGCTCCTATGTAGAGCAATAATTAGACCTTACGTGCTGTAAGTGTTACAATCGTTCCGTAACATCAATTCCTTGTTCTTCGACAGCATGTGGTAATAGTGGCTTAATTAGCTTGCACATGTGATTGTTAGAAAGTGAATTAAAACACCGTGGGACTGATATAAGACAATAATCTGTAATGCGTGGAATACGCGTTACCCTAATATAGTCTGTACATAACTCGATCGAGTTTCAGAACCAGCTTTCCAAACTAGAAAAACAAGATCTAATAACCTTCTGAAATAATGGCACATAACTAAGAAATTCAGTTATTAAAGTACCTATAATAAAGTTAATTTGGAGTAGATTTTCTTATGAAAAAAGTCTCTAAATCTATTATAACTTTATTATGATTAAGAGAGATTTTTCTGGGATTACCAATTTTTTCCCTGGTATTATAAAAAATTATTAATAAATAGTTCAACCAAATTCATAATTTGTTTTAACCCACAAAATCTCATAATTATTAGTAAGGTACAATCTTACTAGAAACTGTTTCGCCTTTCATAAAATATGTGAACCGATTCTGAACACAACATTCCTATTTCACTCAGAGGTAAAATTACATTTAATTATTAAGTATTTAATTACTATAACTACAGTAAAAATTATTATCCTTGACAGCATAAAGTGGGATAAATATGTTTTCTTATTCTATACAAAAAAATTATAAAACTACAGTAGATAGCCTATGGTCCCACACTAGACACTAGGCCCGTGTTGTAGGAAGCTCTGATTTTTGAGAAACAATCAAGGAAACAAACCACTTCAGTTTGAAGAAAAAGTCCTTGATAAAGCTAAATACGCTAATTACTGTGGACAAATCTGAGTTTGAATACATTTATTGGCTTGGCTTGGACCTTGGTCTGAATAGGTTCTAAATGCGTGTTTCAGAGTTACTTTCGGCGTTTTGTTTATTAAATGTCCCAACTCGTAAGACTGCATATTGCATCGTGTCATGGATTTTGTCACACATCTTGATGTCTGCGGAATGTCGTGAGCTACTGTGAAAGCCTTCTTAGTTCTCTATTCAAACGAAAAGATTGTTGTGAAACGCACGAATGCACGCGAATGCGAACTCGTTGAGTGTTATTTTTACCTTCCTACTTTAAAATAAGGTTTTCAATGTGACTGTTTTTTAAGTACCTATGTTACGCGATCACTCCGCCGATTTTGATGATTCTTTTTTGTGTGGTAGATCATGCTTCAGAGGAGGTCCATTTAAATTTTATCGAAATCAGCTGGGTCGTTTTTGAAAAATCAATTATAATGTGAAAATTCGTACGTCCATGATACATCGCTCCATGCAAACTATCTGAATTCAGAACTAAATAATTATTAAGTAAATAAAATTATTTATTTTCGTACTTAGATTTCTTACATAAAGATTTTTAAATACAACATTTTTAATTTCAATATGTTTGTGTTTACACTGTGCGCGATGTCATAAATACGAGACCTATAACTATAGTACATATATGTAGAGATATTTCATTTTTGCAGAAATAAGACAAGACAAATTCCTTTTTTTGTTCAAATACATGTTTTATTACGATAATATGGTAGGCAGATCCAAAAACTTGATGTGATTGTGGACCCTTAATGGTACCTAAATAATAAAATTTAGGTATTTAACTATAGTTTCATGTAAGTACCATCCTCTCTCGATCTCTCTCCCTCCATCTTTTACATAGGTGTTTGCTCTGTGCCTGCTTGTTATTATCTACAAAATATGTATTTAAAAATAAATATATTAAGTAGTTTATCAGTCTCTGGCAGCCATATCACAAGCTTTGCTTAGTTTGGGGTCAGAGGCCGCCTGTAAATGTCCCCTAATATTTATTTATTTATTCTCGACGAAGTAATAGAATGATTTCATCTATCATCTATCTATCCAAGAAACCTTGTTATAAAAATTTGTCTAGTTATAATTATTTTTCGCAAAAAATAGCATGACCAACTTCACCCGTGTACAGAATTCGCGAATATTTCGCACGGATCGATTTTAAATTTTTCACATTATTGTTGATTTATTAAAAATGGCTCAGCTGATTTCAATAAAATTTCAATGGGACCAATTTCGAAGTATACTCTTTCCAATAAAAAAAAAACTATCATTGAAATCGGACCACTACGAAAAAAGTTATGCGTGGTTACACATAAAAAAATATACGCGTCGAATTGAGTACCTTCTCCGGTTTGGTTCGTCGGTCAAAAATCAAGAGCATCTGACTTTCTGAGTACCCCATCTCATGGCTTGCGCCATAGCAACGGCACGGTTCCTCTTGATAGTAAGTTTATCGGGTCACTCATACCTACCTGCTTAGACTTGCCCAATGCATTTGCTAAACCCACCCACAAGGTGTCATAGACACTACAGCCTATTCTGTGGTTAAAGGTTAGTCGAGTGGGTAGAATAGTTAGATTTATACAAGCTGTTTTGCATTCTTGCCATATTCAAAAAATCGGCCAAGTGCGAGTTGGACTCGCGCACGAAGGCTTTTTTACCGCATGGGACCCCCGTTTTAAGCGTTTACTTGTTGTCATTATTAATATCGAGAAAAAAAGCCAAAAAAAAAACGTTTCTTGTATGAGAGATCAGGTATTTTTTTTCTCTTTTTAGTATTTGTTGTTATACCGGCAACAGAAATACATAATTTGTGAAAAGCTATCACGCTTCATGAGATACAGCCTGGCGACAGACAGACGGGCGGACAGTGGAGTCTTAGTAATAGGGTCCCGTTTTTACCCTTTGGGTACGAAACCCCGAAAAGTATCGTGTTTACTAATCGTTATGAACAAGTTTTACTATGGGACCAACTCTTTGTAAAAGTAAGAATTCAGTAACAGCCTGTGTAAGGTACTTAGATAGATTCAGATAAAATAGTTCCTAATTTATATTTGCTCATACCGAACACAAAATAAATTATTGTACCTATTCGTTTAATCGTACCTACGCTAGATAAATTAAAACCACTTTCGTGAAGAACCACGTCCGTAGAATAAATGCGATGGTGTATGTTATAGTTCGGCCGTTCAGAGAATGCGTTCCTGACACGTCATCTTAAAAAAATGTTTTTGGCCGAAATCTCGGAAACTATGTACTTAAGGGCAAAAAACATTAAGATCATTATTATAGAAAATAAAATTTCGCATTTTTTGTTTGCATAAACTTTTTTATAAAACTTACCGTTTACGATTTATGGATGATTTAATGATATTTAATTTTATTATATTATTTATATTTTTTAAATTTAATGAAATTTCATTAAATGGGCCATAAATCGTAAACGATAAGTTTTACAAAAAAGTTTACTGGTAACAAAAGATGCGAAATTTTATTTTCTACCATAATGATTTTTATGTTTTTTGCCCTTTAAGTACATAGTTTCCGAGATATCCGCCAAAAACATTTTTTCAAGATGACGTGTCAGGAACGCATTCTCTGAACGGCCGAACTATAATCCACCATCCCGCACTGGGACAGCGTGGTGGAAATGGCCCAATCACCCTTCGTGGGTAGGCCTACGTCCTGCAGTGGACTATTAAAAAGTCTGGTACAGTACAGTACAGAATCTGCGGGTAAAAGAAATTTATAAAGAATGAAAGAAGATATTTTATGAAGAAACTAGCGACCCGCCCCGGCTTCGCAAAGGTGTATTATACATATAAACCTTCCTGTTGAAACCCTCTATCTATTTAAAAAACCGCATAAAAATCCGTTGCGTAGTTTTAAAGATATTAGCATACATGGGGACAGACAGCGGGAAGCGACTTTGTTTTATACTATGTAGTGATAGTCTTAGTGTTCAGTCAAACTTAAATGTAGATGCGTTTACACACTTATAGCAAACTGACTGACATTGACCTGGCGCATGTTTTCGTTACGCCTTCTAATCCACTCAATTATCCCTTGTCTGGACCTAAATCTAACCCACTTAGCTCAAAATGGTATTGCATTCACGTTTGGTTACCTAATAGCTGTACATACATTCAAATACCTAACCTTAAAACTATACCAACCGCACCTATGTTAAATTTCGACCGAAATTTAATATTTTGGTCGAAGATGTAATCTAAGATAAACATGAATCTGCGAAATGTATGTACTCGCATGACTTCAGAACGGCTGGACCGATTTCAAATTAAGAATCAATAAAATTGACTTCAAATTACTTTTTATCTGCTAAAGTAAGTAAGTTCGTATAGGCTGGGTGGCTAGCCCTGGTGTCAGAGTTTTTAGGCCGCCTGAAGGCTTCTGACATGGCTAAACGGTTAAAACAACCGGGGCCTACAATTTTACAATTTTCTGCTAAAGTGATCCGTTTGCACGAACTTTATTTTGACAGCTGTAAAAATTATAAAATGACAGCTGTCTGTCAAAAACATTAATAAGAGCTGTCAAAATTAAAAATGACATCTATTAAAATCAAAAGAGGTTTATCTCCATAACTGTCAATTTTAGACTATTGCTGTCTTCAGAAAAGTGAGATAGCTCATCAGGATCTACATTTTGAATGGCAGCTGTCAAACTTAAAAGTGGTATATCTTCGATTATTATGTCGATTTTAGACCATTACTGTCTTCATAAAAGTGAGATAGCTCAACAAGGTCTCCATTTTGGATGACAGCTGTCAAACTTAAAAGTGGTTTATCTCTGTAACTGTCAACTTTAGACCGGTACGAAATTCGCCGGGTCCGCTAGATAAAAATGAATCGTGGTTGTTAGTCTCAAAATGGTCATGCACGTAAAAATTGTCATTGACAGTTGACAGATGGTGAGATAAAGTTCACCGGGTCAGCTAGTAAAGTATAATGTATAAAACTCTACCGTGGCTCAAACGACACCTTAAATTGTAGGTCCCGGTTGTATGTCAAGGGCCTTCAGGCGGCTTTAAAATCTCTGACATCAGGTTTAGCCACCCGGTACGATCTTACTTACTTACAACTTACAACGAACATAATGTACCTATTCCACATAATGTTCGTCGTTGTCGTCGATGTCATCGGGTAAAATAATAATTCATACTTTACCTGACAAGAAAGTGAGGTATCGATCAAAAATTTCATAATATAGTTTTTTTTAACGCAAATAAGTCCGCTTTTGACCACCAACTCACCTGATAGTAAGCGACATTGTGGTCGGAGATTAAGCACGCAGACGCGTTTTCACAATTTTACTATATTTACCATCTTATTTTGGGTTAGTTTCAACATTGGAGTTTCAGCTTTTAGTTTAATCACGGTAATTAGATATCATTACCGTGGTTCAGTACACCGTTGAAGCTTTACATGTGTTTTAGGGTACCGTACCCAAAGGGTAAAAACGGGACCCTATTACTAAGACTCCTCTGTCCGTCCGTCAGTCTGTTTCCAGGCTGTATCTCGTGAACCGTTGTAGCTAGATAGCTGAAATTTTCACAGATGATGTATTTCTGTTGCCGCTATAACAAATACTAAAAACAGAATAAACATAATATTTAAGGGGAGCTCCCATACAACAAACGTCATTTTTTTCCGTTTTTTGCTACATGTCACGCTTGAAATGTGGCTAAGGGGGTTCCCGCAGGGTACGGAACCCTTCGTGCGCAAGTCCAACTCGCAATTGCCAATTATTTAAAAACCAAGATGAGCTAAATTATAATTCAGCTACAATATTGTCAACGACTAAACTCACGTCTACGACAACGGTCGGGCCAGATGAGTTAATTAAGTTACAAATGTGGATATATTAAAACATTTAAAGACTTCTATGCCTGCTACGTACTTTTTAGGGTTCCGTGCCCAAAGGGTAAAAACGGGACCCTATTACTAAGACTTCGATGTCCGTCTGTCCGTCTGTCTGTCTGTCACAGGGCTGTATCTCATAAACCATGATAGCTAGGCTCCTGAAATTTTCACAGATGATGTATTTCTATTGCCGCTATAACCAACAAATACTAAAAACAGAATAAAATAAATATTTAACGGGGGCTCCCATACAACAAACGTGATTTTAGGAGGTTTTTGCTCGCTATTTATAACGGCAAGAGGAATGGGCTCCCGTACGGTACGGAACCCTTCGTGCGCGAGTCCAACTCGCACTTGACCGATTATTAAATTCACCTTCAAACCTAATTTATGACTTATGTGTATTGCATGTTTCTCAACTTCCTCTCATATTACAATTACAAGACATAGATCAAACCTGGCAGATCGCTTCAAGGCTAGATAACATCGAGGTAATATTATTTTTTAATTTGGTTTGTACAACTGATGATGGTGCAACTGTACTAGAAAGTAGCCTGATTCAGCTGTTGCCATTAGATACTACTGTTTAAACCTTTAAAGTATAATAGGTCTGGAATCATAAATTAATATTAAATAAAAAAATTAAGTAAATATTTGGGTACATCTTACACACGGCCTCTGACCCCAAACTAAGCAAAGCTTGTGATATGGCTGCCAGAGACTGATTTATTTAGTTTTGTTCTCAGTTTAGCAGTTCAACATAACTCTCCTACACTAGTCTGGACATATTTGTCCACCATCGACTTGGCATTTTTTCTTACATTCTATATTGATGTTGTCCACCATCACGGGTAGCATGGTAAAGGGGCACATTGTCTTTCCACCATTATGTCCCCTCGAAGAGGATATAAAGTATGGATCGACAATGACAACTGACATTAAAAGTGGATAAAATGATTATTTCCCATGCTAGCCGCGTAGATGGTTGGGGGCATATCTTTCCCCGTGTTTCCGCGGGCAGCTCTAAAGATCTTTAAACATATTCATCGTCTCTGCGCAGCACATGTCCATGTCGATTGGGCTTTCCAATAGTTTTTCACGTTATGATCTTCTGACAGAAAAAAAATAGTTACAGGACAGGGTTTGTACACCTCATGATTGTAAGGCCAGAGTTATTCCACTAGGCGGACATGGCTATCACGGCTACTCTTCAGTACAAGCAGTACTTACTTTGTATCTATTCTTGTGATGACAACTTCTCAAGTACCAACTGTATCCAGTTTTCCTTATTGCTTGGCAAAATTCTCAACCTTGTTCCCAAGTCCGCTCCAATTATCCACACAACAAAGCTTTCTCCAAAAATAAACTTACAAGACTCCCTTCAGCCTCGTAAGAGTTATTTACCTTGTAATTACAACTAATTAGTGTACAGATATAACCCGGTAATGTCAAGGCCCTACGTTACGGCACAGCGGATGAATTCATCTTAGTTTTTGGCTAAGATTCAACGTAAACATTCAGTTACCCACGCTGTATGATGGAATGATCGTTTCTGGAACACGTAGAGAATATTCTTGCTCTGTATGATTTATTATTGAATAAGCAGAACAAAAGTCGTCTGACGCTTGTAGGACATTTAATAAAAATCCTTGGAAACACTTGTCTTAAAATAATATTAGAAAAGTGACTATTAGGTAAGTACTAAACTTTATGCTAGGAAAGAAAAAGAAAATGTACAATTACGTATAAAAACGCAGTTGCACCGCAACGCTAGATTTATCTAGTTACCGTGCGATACCTTGAAATTCAGAATGATAACATATCGCATAAAAATGCATCATGCAGTCATAATCATAATGAGGTATATCAGTTGATGAATGGTGACAGGATAAGATTATGTAATATCGCTATAATTTTCCGAAACCTAAGCCAGACATTAGAGAATACAAAATATTTAAACTCTATGAAATCCTTTTCAAGAGGACGAAATCATTAAACCTAGCACGTAGACTTAAATTATTATAATACCTAGCTAGAAAATACACAAACATTGTGCAAATACGAGTAGCAACATTAAATCCAATGCCAAGAAACCGCACTAGAACGGGGTGTAAATCAGTTTCATTACTTTGAAACAGGTTAACGTTTGTCCCATGCGATATTACACTTTTCAATGAAAATTTCTTCCCGACAATTTATTTAACTCGAATAAGTCCGCGCTTGACCACCATCTCGCCTGATGGTAAGCGACGTCGTGGTCGAAGATGAAGCACACAGACCTAGAAGATACCTATTTACTCTGATCTTGAAAGCTTTACATTATATCTCTTAGGAAACAGGAAAGCAGGAAGACTGTTCCATTCAGAACGTAGATTTTCGTTTTTCATTATTCATATTCATGTGTAGGAGCTTAAGTTAAGTAAGCTTAAGAGTACTTAAAATGTTTTTGTGGTATAGTTGATAATGTTATTTATTTTCCAGAAAAGTATGTATATGTGTAAAAGTATATAATGGTAATGAATTTATGTAAATAGATAAATTCATACTTTTCTGGCAAGTAGGTAAGTAACATTATCAACTATACCACAAAAATATACATTTCACATTGAGATTGATAATACTAACCATTCACGGAAATGTAAATTTAGATGTGAATAAATGCAATCAAGCTAGATTTAGATAATACACATATAATAAATATAAAAACCAATTAACTAAATTCCCTTATAAGACAACACTCAAAAAATATGTTCAAATATAAACTACTTACAGTGAGTCTCTATTGTTTCAAGAACAAAATCACTAAGAAAATTTCAGAAAACAAATCAGTGGATTGGTGTTATCCAAGATTCTTGATCTCCAAATCTCTAAAATTTTAAGAATGAATGAGTTGAACGACCTCTGTATGTCTTTGATTTAAAATAACCTAGAGCGTCGCAGCTACATCGTAAATTATATTGCGAAGTGACATTGCGAGATCATTCCGTTTCACTGGATCCACTCGGGATTCCAAAATAACTTTGTTTATAATCAAAAACATGGCAAGAGAGGGAGAAATCTAGGCGTTGTCACACGAAGCGTTGCGTTGTGTTTCCTAGAGTACTGCTGATTATAATAATTATCATAAGATTTTGTAAGTGGAGATGTCATTTTGATGTGGCACCACCAAGTCTGAGGAAAAATTTATGACTTTTTAGATCGAATCTCTTCCAAAATATGATTTAATTAATTGTTTTCAACTGCAAAAAGACATTAATTTTTGACAGAGAAGTCTTCATTAACGATGGTCTTACAAAATATGAGGAAAAGTAACTGTTTAAGTACCTATGTACTAAACTACACGGGTAATATTCTATTCTCAAAGCGATGCTACACAGCGAAATACTAATTCATGATTCTATTCCTACATATCATGACAACATAGACATTATAATTGACATAAAAGCAAATTAAAATTCATTGGTGCTACATTTAGTACTGTCATTAATAAATCGTCTTATCGTAAGTTTTGTTGAATATAGGAACCGCTTTCTGACATTGAGTTCTATCTATTCCTAGCCAAAATCCCTCGCGTGCCATATGTCCTTTAAATTAAATGTGAAATATTCACGACGTCTAGTTTATATTTATCTAATGCCAAATTCACTTTACGTCAACGCTCTGAGAGGCAAGCACCATCAGGCTAGCTGAGTGCACGCGCTATATCAGTGTCAACATCTTGATTCTTTATGCATTTAAATTTATACGTAACAGCTGTGTATATTTTAGGTCGATATCAACACGGTATAGGCTTATTCTCCTACACACGAACATTGACTTGCTAATCACATTTATGCTTTTTAGGCTATGTTATGATTGACAAATTATTTTACATCATCGTTTTCCTTTACCGTGCCCTATTAATGGTCCCTTAGCTACACTTTAAAATCTAATGTCTGCATAACATCTGCTTCTGCTTCACAATAAAACATATATATTTAGTAAAAATACACAAAAAATAAAACAATGTATCCCTTAGAACAAAGTTTATTAAATAGTGGTAAAATGTATTTACATTCTAAATTAAGAATACTTTTGTAAAAAAGGACTTAATAAAAAGGAATAGCGTTCGTTAGATAATACTAAAGTTTAATAAATAGAAACCTATCACACATCTTTGAATTGTAAAGCAGACAGTACGTTCACGAAAAATTATAAATAGTCACTCAAAAATTCATGAATTAATCCAGAGGTACCGTTTAAAAGGCTTCTGTCAAATCCAAAGTGAACTCAGCGGATTTCAAACCAACAAAAAATATCGAATTATGCATGAATAGTGAAAGAAATACTGGTTTGTATCTTACATCCATTTTCATTTCGGCATTAGTCTCAAAAGCAAGTAGGAAAGTTGCGTTGTATGTTGACATTGTATATAATTTACATATGGCGGGTGTTTCCGAAACCACCATGACCTGATTGTGAGGCACCTTTGTTGAAGCCCATCTGAAGGTTGAGCTCTGCGTTGTGGGCACGGAGCTGCTCCTCTGTGAAGGTGCGCTCGTTCTTGTCAGCCATTTTGGGGCCGAGCTGGGGTCCTGTCCATTCTGGGTGCTTTTGCGTCTGAAATAAAATTAACAACATTGCATTAAAATGAGTCGGAAACTAAAAGGAACGAAGACGCAAAAAAAGTTAAGTCATCAATAGTTTTTTTTTCTTATGTGATGTTACAAATATATTTTTGCTTTCTTTTTTAGATTTTATGTTTTCTTTTTGATGTAATAGACATAGACGTGCGTTGGATTTGATGTCATAATAATATGTTTTGTGAACCAATACGCTGTTTAACACGGAACACGTTTTAAAATACTTACTTGTACATGAGTACTTGTTAACTCTTTACACATGCATTCTAATTATGCTAAGATTCAAGAATTACAAAATGCCATATATATGCTTGATACTTACAATTCTGCCTAGCGAATATAAGCATAAAGTGACTTGGGGAATGTTACGCCTCTCAAAGAGATCTGCAGTCTGGAAGATCTCCTCCTCAGGAACACCGTACTTCTTGATCGCAGCCTGGAACCTGTAAAAAATTGAACAAAAACCATTAAAAGAATTTTTACGACCGATTTCAGAACATTATCATCTCGAATTACACGAATCCAAAAGTGAGTTAGTTGGTTTGTTAGTTACTCATTCACGCAGCAATGGATCGACGGATCGATTTGATTTTTGTTTAGACATAGTTCATAGGATAAGAGATTGGCAGCTAATTTTTATCGGGAAAAAATTTCATGCAGCAACGTAACAATGCTGCTATAGCTATTATACTAGGGACTAAGGTCGAATAGTATCCGTCAAATAAAATGTTTCAAATTACCTCTGGATATTCTCCATGAGCTGGAAGTTTGTTCCTCTCTCTTGAATCTTCTTGACTGATCCAGGAGACAATTTGTTGATGAGTTTGCAGAGAACCACTCCATCTTTCAGGATATCTTCGTATTCTCCTTTGGGCAGGGGCTCTCCTGTAACGGCAGTGATCCAGGTCAGGACTTCCTGTTCTTGTTCCTTATTTCTGGGCTGGAATTAAAAGAAAAATTGCTTAAAAAACTAAATACGTTACTTTAATTACTTGGTACTTTTACCCTAATTGTATTTAGAGAATCTGAAGGAGACATAGGTAAAAATCAGATGTAAAAATCAAATCACGTCTGAATTTGCAAAAAAAAGCAACAATTGAAAAATATACCAAGCCAAAAAGATACCAATAATATACGAGTACAAGCTTAAAAGAGCATTGACGCCTACAAAAATTTGATCGGCGGAAATACAGCAGACCTGTTGCTGTTCATATTTTATGGCTCCTAAAAATAGTTTCATGTCCATCGCCTTTGACGGTGTGAATCATGAAGTTTTACCTTTACCTAAAACTTCGTGGTGTGAATGAACAGTACCTATTTCATTTTAATAACGGAAATATTCTACATTCATTGATTCTACGACTCGACATACCTTTGACAATGTGTGTCTCTTAAATTAACTCATACATTACAATTGTTTTAAATTAGGGTCTTGACTATTATTTATCCGATTCTACAGTAATATTTTCCTGAGCGTTTACATAAGCCATGTCTTATTTAAAATCTTGTTTTTCTTCTACACTCTTGTGTTTCTTCTACACATCAGTTTTCCTTAGTTAAAATGTGCTTCGTATGTTTCTGTGAATTTTGGTGCACACGAAACACATTTTTAAAATAGCGTCGAAAGCACTCAGCGGTTGTTTGTCATAGCATTCGTTTTTCTAGCGTTGAGCAAACGAGCGCATAGACGATTGACGCCTCTAAAAACGTAAATCAACCAGAATCCGGGATCCCGTTGAAAATATTGTAAAGTAGCATGCAGTCTTGAACAGCGGCCATAAACCACTCGTTTCCAGTGCCAAGTCGTTATGGCGAATGGATGGATTCCAGCATCACCCGAAATAACATGGTAACACAAACATATCACTGTATTTCCATGGTGATGCTTCGGGCAGACTTGGATATTGTAACGCTAATCTTTGATCGTTTCCTTCTTTCTATCACTGAATACAACTTGGTCTTGTAAATATCAATCGTATTTTTATAGTGATACTCTGAGTAGATTTATTTAGTGTAATGTTATCTTTGATCTTTTTTTTTCTTTCTGTTATGTGCATCGCCCAAAGTGGCAAATATTATTTGATTATCAGCATATTATGCTCTGATTACCTACACTAGGATTTTGTAATATTGATCTTTGTTTGTTATTTTCTTTCCTTAAGTTGAATAAAGGACCTACCTACTGTTTCCTTGGTGATTGTATCCGTAGATTTAGAGTTTTATTATCTAATCATTTGTTTCCAATTTGTTTTATCGTTATTAGATAAAAAAAAATGTCCTAAAGTTACCTACATATTTGATTTGTTTTCGTCACGTATTTATTATCTTAGCGTCATTCACAATGTCAAGTTAAGTAATTTATATTTTTATCAATTCAATAATTTATATATCTATTAACATTTTTTTAGTATTGCTAGGTGTCATTATGTCTACTTTAATTAATTAGTTTTCTTTCGCAAAAATATTCTGAGCCTGTGTTTTTGTACAATTATTTATTTATCCATTGCTTATTGTCTAGAAATTCAATCAACATTGGTTTAATTTATTTCAGTAGTAGGTAATGGAATCATTAATAATGTCTATCTTGTTTAGTACAGGAGTTCCTTCGGCCACCTTCCGACTCCATCATCATATCTGCTCCACGGTACCATATTATTGCATTGTCAAGCAATATACATATACACAATTTAAATGTAGGTTCACGGTATACATCATTGATACCGAAATTAATTATAAAATAATTTTCTGTTTGTTAAATAAACATTTTACCATCGTTGACCACTATGTAACTTTTAAATCCGACTATTCAGGAAATAGGTTAGTCGGTGCATTATTCTGATTTACAAAGACCACTTGAATCAAAGTCCCAGTGGATTCAGTTCATTTAGTCTGGAACAGCTTGGACTGTAGTACGAAATATTTTATTTATAGTGAAGCTGATTAGAATGGAAATGAGGTCATAGATGATGGGATCAAGCGGATGTTTGGCCATTGATAAATTTGGCGGACTATGTGAAGAAATCCTATTAGTCAGGATTATAAATGAAACTTTGAGTTTGATCTAATTATGAAGTTGATTGTGTACTTTCAATATTTTCTTTTATCACTGGACTTTCCTTTGTAATCAATTATTTATGGACGTTATATATGATACTGTATTATGTTTGTATGATCGGTAGTGATTGAGTGTATAATGTACCTATTGTGATAGGGTTTATCTGATTTCTGTCTAGAAAGTCAAAAGATAAGTCGTGTTATTAAATTGAAATAAATATCTTTGCAAAAGTTTATTTCTTATTTGATTGCTTAGTTAGTATTTATGTTTGTAGGCTTACCTTGATTAAATATCTTAGCAATGCTTTTAAGGTTTTGCCCGAAAAAAGAGCCAGGCATTGAGTAAAGCTTATCCAATAATAACGCTTTGACTACTTTAAAGCAACGTTTTGCATAAACATGTTAAAAATATGTTTACAGTGATAGGGATTAGGTATATTTATGATCGAAAAGTATAAGTTTGTCTCTGTGTAACATACAACAAGTGGCTTTTAAACATTGTGTTCTTCACAGTTTCGAAATCAGTATGAACCTACAGTGAATAGAACATACTCGTACTCTACACTTAATATGTTGTGGCTAGGCAGTAAAGAATATTTTCGTGAAAATAATTTACAACCTTTTAACGTTAAATTGATGTCTGGACGCAGCTGTGGCATTCCGTCGCAACTAGGGTTGCCAGGTCGCCAAAACTAAATAGCTGGTCAGACCAGTCAGTTTGGTCGGACATTTCGGTAAAAAGGCCGGACATTCTACATCATTGAGATTTTTGTGTCTCAGCGTCAGTAGGTAGTACTACAAAAAAATGTATGTATAATCAAGCTTTATTATTATTACCATAAATCTTGTTAAATTCTAATTAATAAATGAAATCGAATGCCAAATCAGACTGTGCCAAATTTAAAAAGCCTAATAAAAGCCGGACAGCGTTTATTTTGGCCGGACAGGCAATCAAAAAGCTTAACTGCGTCCGTAACTTCATCCGGACGCCTGGCAACACTAATCGCAATCCAAACTCTTTTACTGACGTCAAGAATCGCATTCTGCGTGATACGACTTTGTATTTACAATCATAATTTTAGAAGATTAAAGCGAGATGTTTCTCGTTTTAAAGCATTTTATTGGTTTGCTAGATCGGTTTGAGTCCATTAGGATTTTATGAGTACATTAGCTTTGTTTTTATAAATTGTAGGAACAGTAAAATTGTCGTGGGCAACATATTGTTTTGTCTAAACATATACTAAACTAATTTACCTAAGCCGTTTTTGATACAATATAATTGTCGTGGATGTAACATGCGACACATTTTTGCAACTGGAAAAGATAGACTATGATTTTGTTTAAAAATGTAAATGAAATAAATGGCTGTAAGATGACGGAAAGACTCAGATGAATGAAATAACTACTTTAATCTAGAGTTGATTAAATAAACATGTACAATACATAAAAATAAGGTTTTTAAAAATCAAACTAAGTCTCTATTATATTTGTTAGTAGAGTTTAGGCTCACTTCCATTTATAAATTTAGTAAAATCACAATTGAAATACAACTCTGCAAATGTTTAAGTTTGATGTAAGTTCTTTTGAGATAAATAAATACTGTTTCTCGAAAATATTACTCTCCTTAATAGACAGTTGACAAAAAGTAAAGGTCAAGCAGACGATCACTAGGTAACAAATAAACGACAAAATACTTCATTACAATGCTACGATAACATCCTGGTATTAAACTATATACTTTACATAAAATTATAATATTACATTACAATATCCTTTAATAGGTCTCATCAAGGAGTCATGGTTTTCTGTAATACCTACTTTAACATTGGCATAATTCAATAACGTTCTGACAGTTTTCTCATTGATGTTGGAATTAAATTTCATTTTTATTGTCGTAATATGCATGCCTATTTGTAATTTTCTCTTGGTTCGTTGTATATCCATTGAATACTTATTAAAACCTGTACATATTGTTTTGATTTTGATTTTATACTGATATTTCATCATCCTTTCTTGTTTTTAAGTATTATAGGTAGTATGAGTACAAGCTATTAATAACTATGGATCAGATGGTTATATACCCGATTTTTATTTAATATTAAGACTTATTAAGTAATGTGTAATATGATCACTGCACTTTACAAGAATCTATTTTAATCGCATGCTTACATTTTGAATATTTTATTACAAAGACTTCTGGTTATTTGTACTTAATTAAGTCATTGTAATAAGAGTCACTCATATTTTTAAATTTACATAATAGCCATCTCACTTCCTGCTTTAAACATTCGAGATTATGAAAATTTGATTACAATTGTAATTTTTTAGAATTTTGTTGTAAAAACTCTGAAATTAAATGTATAAACTGTTTGTTGTTTATGGATTCTGTCCTTGTTTATAAGTACCTATTTGTCTGTTGTCACTAGCAAACTTATTAACTACCACAAAGACAGGAATACTAAAGGAATAATATTATAATTTTAGATAATTAATGAATAGTAAAAGTTACTAAATAGAGCATGTAAACAGGTAAATGCAAGTATTTACGATACAACCAAAATAATTCAAGAATTGCAGTAAGGCGCCACTGTCACATATTCTAAATATAACTGGTAGAAACCTTTGATCAAGAAAAGTTAGTCAAGAAAAACTTTAAATCATTATTTATGAGCTTATTAATTAAAACCGGAAAATATTCCGATAAGTGGTGGTAAATTTTAATAAGTGCTTTATATACGTACAGCCATTTTATCACGGAACTTTGGTCACTGAGGGCAAGTTAGCGGCGCGATATCAACAAGTGGACTGCGGGATAATCCGCCCGCCCAGTAAGCCGGCTTCGACGCGGGGGCGGGCGGCAACAACTGTTGACTACGTATTGACTATAAAAACAACGGCGACAAAGCTAGCTTCGAAGTTGGTGGGCGCGGTATCGTCGCATTTTCTAATCCATATTCAATGAATTCACAAAACATTTAATTTATTGTATTTTAGTTTTACTTATTTTTTATTTAAAATTCTTTTTATAAATAAAAAATGCTAGGTATAGGTACTGTAGATTCAAAATTAAAAGTCATGTTAATATAAAATAAATATTATTCATTACAGAAATGTCAACCTAATAATTATATGATCTAACGCAATATAATCTAATGAGATATGGGGAGCGAGTCTTCTACTTTTTACAACATGTTCTGGAACCTAGCATGGTTCCAGATGCTTCTGTTCAGTTTTATTAGAGATTTAATATAAAAAGAGCCTATGTTTGTATTTAAAGCGCAACTATGAGTTACTGAAATTTTAACAGCTTTTCATTGAATATTTTTAGTTCCACTATTCTACCAACTGTTTATGTATACCTATAGGTTGGTCGTTCTACACCGTTGTTATTTCGTTCCGTCATCTTTATTTACATCATCCGCTAACGTCAATTTTCCACCGGAAACTAACGATAAATCTAGTTAAAATGCTTGAGGTTAGATTTCGTACATGTTTTACGTTTCATTCATTTGTTAGGACATTAATTAGGAATGTTGTGCAAAAAGTGGGAGGAATAAACTCTGTGAGGGAGTTGCAAAGTAAATGTATATTTGCTATATTAGTTTTGTTTTGAATTTTATTTAGTACGATGCATGTATAAATATCAACACAGTCAACAGTAATGACGGTGAAAATAATTTCACGTACATACTTTATTAGTCAATTTAACTATGTATTTGAGTCATGTCTTTAACCTCAACCTTAACTACGAGGTTTCGCACTTTTAACCATGAGGTACTGTGAAAACAGCCCTAAAATCGCGAGAGAAAAAAAACAACTCTTTCGTACAAAATGTTCCACAACCATGTATACAGGGTTATTCCTAATCAATCAGCATACTTTTAGGGACTTATTCTGTACATCAAAACTAACAACTTTTGTTGTGCGACTCTTGTCAAAAATAAAAATTAAAGTTGTTGAATAGAAAAATATCGTTCACCCGCGACAAAATGTATGGAATAGCTGTTTTTTAAGGGTGCAAATTGATTAGAAATAACCAGCTTTCCTAGCTGAAGAGATTTTCGGATTGGTTCCATAGTCATATATAATTTTATCTATGCCATAGTAAAAGTTTTTCATAATAATTATAATGAGCGTATAATATTTGTCATATTGTGAGTGTGTGCACTTATGTAAGTCAGCAAGTCCTTGCGCTGTGCAATTGTTCTCCAATTACAATGCATTCTTTTCATTTCATTGCCCAATTATATTATAAAAAAATATGTAGTGATTGTATCGGAATGGTTTGTCATACGAGTATGTCTATCAGTCGTTAAATAAATTAATACCTTGGTTCACTTTCACTGCAGTTTACTTTACAATAATTACCCATTTATTTAGTCCTTTAGTGACAAAACGTAGCGAAAGTCTCAAAATTTGACAAAATATTTTAAGTAACCTGTTTTTTTTTGGTTTGATACATACCTACCAGGTGTTTTTTTAGACGACGGCGACTGATATATTTCAATGGAACTAATCAGTGGTACTACTGACGGATAACCATTCGTAGGTGTATTCTGAGATATTATTGTACTAATTATAATGACTAACTTTTACTATGGGAGCAACGTCGAAATCGCTATAAAACAACTGTTCCATATATTTTGTTGAGAGTTGATAAACTTTTTGTGTGGAATAGCTGTTATTTTTGCATGGATTTGGGATTGGTTTTGTCCTATAATATGTTCGTCGTACCTATAAAGAAATACCTCTATGTGTTATTATAGGTCGATTCTGTTGTACTATTAAAACGTACAATGAATGCCTAAGAATAATAAATATAAAATTATAAGAAAAGAAAGGGCATTTTTTTTTATTACACTTATGCTCGATGATGCCGTATCTATCAAAATAAAACATATTTGATGCCATTATTTTTTGGGATCTGGGTGTTACTTTTGTCCATTAGGGTGATTCTGTATGAAAACGTACGCGTAACGTGTAAAGTTAAGTTTTGTTCTTAAGAAATTCGAGCGAAAAAAATGAATGAAAAAATATGAATCTTTCAAGTAACATAACTTAAATTTGGTTCATAATTTTAAATTTAAAAAACGTATCTTCAAACGAAATTCGCAAAAATAAAAAAAGTACTTAACGCGTTACGTTAGGTTTTGTCGTTAGAGAATAAGGCCCATATCTTTGTATGTGTCCCTTATCACTTGTGTAGGGTACAGTAAATCCTAGTAGAGTATTTGAATGTGAGCCGCTATTATCAAGGGTTGTCCGGAACTAGAGTAGTAAGCCGAAAGGAGGTGATTCAGATCACCATTATGAACTACTTTTACTATGGGGCCAACCCAGAATTTAAAAAAAATCTGGTGTTGCATACATTGGCATGAAGATAATCAATATGTACTTAATTCATTATACTGTACTGAATCTAACTTTTACCTAGTTTGGCGATTAATGCACAACTGTTTTTTGTAATGTACTTATAGTGAAATATTTTTTTAAATCGTGTATGGAGCATTAACTTCCTTAGACAGTTGGTTAAAAAGATCATATAGATCATGCACCACAACACAATAAAGCTAAATTAGTTAGCGATTGCGCTATAAGAAACTGTTTATGAAGTAACTGTTGTTTTAACTCTGCTTTTACATAAACATTTAGAACTATTTGTTTTGATAAAATCGAATGATCTCGAGGAAAAATAACGGGTGGCGCTGGCGTAAGAACTCTATAAATAACTAATGTACTTACATTTTAGATGGAAAGTGATTTTTACATCTTGCTCCCATGTTAATAAAGTATTTATTTATTCTTATTGACATAGCGAACGAAGTGAGCGAAGTTTTGACCTTCGAGCAAATATCTACAGAGCAACAGTTCCTAAGTAAAAGTGGTAAAAAAAAGTCTAAGTGCCGTCCTACATAGCGACTTAGATATTTACATTATATAATTCACAATGGCCTGTTTTCTCGCATCTCGACGTTATGGGCACCTAATTAGTGCTTGTAACCGAGCACTTTGGCATCGCGCGGCGTTGTAGTCGTCTTGCAATCGCCTTATGGCTAACTAAAACTCTGCCCACTAGGTAGCTTGTACAGGCTTTTGGCTCGGACACTTTTTTGAATCTATAGATATTTGCTCGAAGGTTTTGACTTGAAAATTTTGCTCTCATCTGTCCGGATTTTGATTCTCCTCTTCAGGTCGCATATTATCAATCGATTTCGATAACATTTGGCATAATGAAATAACAAAAATTTTCAAGAATAAGCCAGCATGACTGTAAGATCGGGCATTATATCTATGATTTTTTATGTAAATATTTAAAAAATAGATAAGAGGTTAAAAGGACAGTGATAAGGAAGCGAGTCTTAATTATTTTATCTGTTTCGACAAAAGCATTTTATAATTTGTCAGTATTATTATATCATCTTTGGCTTTGTGATAATTATAAAATGGCGTGATTTGTTATCTTGATAGCATCACCATGTTGTCATCGAGTATGTGTCTATCGTTGTAGGAGTATGACGTATCACAGCAAAACTTCATCTTTTATCATCAGCATCGATATCCATCATCCACATCGCCATCTCAGACACCATACAAGTCACTGCTGGAGCAGTTGTAAGTACCAGCAGCCCAGAGCCGCTGTTTATTTTTAGTTATCAATCCATCCATCAGACATAGGATGTCCACTGTATATACTTTTTAGGGTTCCGTACACAAAGGGTAAAAACGGGACCCTATTACTAAGACTCCGCTGTCCGTCTGTCTGTCTGTCACAAGGCTGTATCTCATGAACGGTGATAGCTAGAACTTTGAAATTTTCACAAATGGCGTATTTCTGTAGTCGCTATAACAACAAGTGCTAAAAATAGAATAAAATAAATATTTAAAGGGGCTTCCATACAAAAAATGTGATTAATAAAATTTAAAAAAATTAAGGGGGGCTCCCATGCAACAAACCTGAATGTTTTACCGTTTTCACTCGATATTAATAACGGCAACAGAAAGATGCTTGAAATGTTCACAAAATATTTAGATAAATATTCACTTCAAAAATAAGTAATTAAATAAAAATAAAATAAATTAAGGGGGCTTCCGTACGGTACGGAACCCTTCATGCGCTAGTCCGATTATTATGGCCTAAATTCAACATCGTGTTTTGGGCAAAAAAAGAAGAAAAAAATCCGTCATCATCTTCAATGATTAAAAATGGCACAACCAAGTTTAACAGTGTATAGAATTGGAATAGTTCGCACGCAACGATGTATTCGTATCATGTAGTAATTTTTACATAGGTAATTGATTTTTCAAAAACAACTCAGCCGATTTCGATTAAATTTAAATAGAACTGAACTACCTCTGAAGTATGTATCATCTACCATACAAAAAAAGAATGATCAAAATGGGTTCATAATTGGAGGAGTAGGTAATCGCGTAACATAAATAAATAAATAAATAAGACATGTGTAGTCGAATTAAGAACCTCCTTTTTTGAAGTTGGTTAAAATGAGAACGGATGGTCTCTTTTGAGCATAATAATATTTTATAGGCAGTTAATTAATGCATATTGAGATTAATATTACATTTTAGATTGTAATATGACTTATTACTTGATATCAAATTGCATATTGAGATAATAATTATATTAAGACCCAATAAGATCTCTTCACATCTGCGTTCCACATTTGTAAGCCAAAAAATTCCCAAGGGACAGGTTTGGTAAACCCGTGTTGTACCACTGAGGTCATTTGCCTCGGAATTCGTGAAAATCCAGTTATTAAGTACTTACAGAGCCTTGACCAAGATGGACCTTAAATTGGCATGGTCAGAACGATTGCCTTTTTTGCGAGCTGTCTGTGCTTTTTGACAAACTTAAAACATTTGCGTATTTGTACAAGACAAACAACAATCGAATACTCAAAATGAGATGAGACATTTCATAAGAGACTCATAATAAAATAATGTAATTTCTAAAGAACGAACAATCGTTACATTGCATGGCTATTAGTATCTGGGGCCACGGCAGTGCCCCGCCAAGTCAGGCAGCAACGCCGTACCATACTTTTCTCGAAGTTTTTTGGCCATTTTTAACCCCCTGTAACTTTGTTGTGGATAAAGTTAGACGTCTGAACATAACCAAGAAAACATGCAAGTACATAAATATTTTCAAATAACGTGTGCAATTGCCAAGTGTTTATTGCAGAAATTTTGATGTTGAATATTGATGCCGCTTTTTCAGAACATATGTAATGTATGTACCAATTGATGACATTTGTTTTGGATACTTACTCCTATTGATCGGTACTATGAATGTATCACCTAGCCGACTTGGGCTTACATTAGATCGCAGAAGTTTTTACAATAAAAGTATCACGTGCGCTAATTGGCGTTTTTTACATGCAATGTTTTTGATAGGATACTATTATGAAAACGAGTGAAGAACATCACTTGACACTATCATGCTCGAGATAGGCAGATATGTTCGGAGCACTAACTCTCGCAATTACTCGCGATCCTACTCTACGTGATCGTGCGCGCCGGATCGTTATCAGTGTGACCGTTTGCATTAGATTTTTAGATAGATTGCGTAGATGTAGTAGATTGACAATCTAAATTTGGTGGTGCGGTAGATTTTCAGTAGTTTTTGAAAAATCGGTAAATTTCAGTAGAAGTCTTAAATGTTATTTTCACGCCTTTTTGTCTTGATTTTGGGGATAGTCCCCCAGTATAACTGGTGACGCCAGGGGCTCTAAGGTTCCGTGCTGGCAACCCAGAGGATGGCGATTTTGGAAGACGGCGAAATAGATTTAGTAGATAAATAGTTACGTCAGTACATTTCAGTAGAATAGTTGGTTACTTTTAGTAGTTTACACGACTTTTAAAACGGTCGCAATGATCGTAATCTCGTGCCTGTATAATCCGGCACTGGAGTTAGCATATCAGACAATGCTTTTCTAGTCATATCTCTGTCTCTATAGACAAAAGAAGGATAACGGGGCATCAATTCAATTATGTTTATAAATAAAAAAAAAACTATTAAGCAAAGAGTTTTCCGCCGAAGAAGCTGCTAGCTAGCTAAAATAAGTACTGTTTGCCTTCCAAAATCAGCATGAAAATGATTAATTTGGCAATAAAATAAGATTTGAAGTAGTTCAAAAAAATATGAGTAGGTAGGTACAAACTGGATATAAATTAAGATCGTGAAAATCTGTCTTGCCATTATTTTCAAAATCGGATGAAAACAATTCGCTTGGTCAGTTACCTAGCTATTATTTATACCTTTCTATACTTCAAAATTTCATTATTATACGACGATAACCTCTCACGTAAAGTGCAAGGAAAATTGATATTTTTTTATCATTAGCGATATTTACATCTTGAATTGTTCCATTCTGAAAATTTCTAGTGTGATTCCATTTTAGAGCCTATTTTGCATTATACTAAACGATTTAAATATATTTTACATCTACACATAATTCTTTTTGTAATAAATCACACGGTAATTTACATTACATTTTCATTGACGTCAATTGTAAAAAACACAGCCTAAACAAAGTAGAATTATTCATTAGAAACATACCTAACTTGAGTTGATACCTCAACAATTAAACTACCTGTAAAGAATACTGATTGACTAGCTTTACAAGGAGTGCTATACAGGGTTACCTACTTGAAAAATACCAACTACTACTTACCTTGCAGGACTAGATAGCTAGCATTACAAACATCAACGTTTCCTCTACGAGTTTTTACATAGCTCAATTAAATAAAAAATCTTTCAAGTTTTTATAAATTACAACAAAATACAACACGACGTAACATTAAGCTAAAACACATTTGGATCATCCACAGACCCTTGAAGGTCTAAATATAATCCAAATGCTCAAGCCCACTGCAAGTTGGCAGCGTGCATAGCATGCTGCCAGCATTGCCACGCTGGATGGCAATGCTTGTACTTACGTTGAACCAAATAAACACCAGCAGGCTCTCATAAAGACTTTTGATAACAAGCCGAGCTCCCGGCCCCCACGGTCCCAATATCTCAACTTCAAACGGCTCAAATATGTAACCACTACCGAGGTTAGTTTTTATTGTACTTTCATGACATTTTGTAGGTCTATATTATTTATTTTGTATGAAGGTAAATTAAAGTTTTAGTAAAAACACTAGTATGATGTTAGCTATCTACACCTGCGACGAGGTCGGTGTTTTACAAGTGGCCCTGTACAGGAGGCATAATATTTTATGTAGTTACTATACTAGAGACTAGCCCGGTACACACGTGAACAAATGAATACACAAGTGAATGTAAATGTATTTTTATCGCAAATAACTCGCCTGATAGTAAGCGATGTTATAGTTGAAGATGAAGCACGCTGACTTAGCAGATTCCGGTTCTGTCTGACGTTGGAAAGTTTCAGATTCTACTTCTCAAGGAATAAACATTAATCGCTTCTACCAACATTTTTACAAATACCGTAATACCTACGTACAACAGTTTTCTGAAGGTCTCAATATCTTGAGGTCCGGTGTTTAAAGTGAACGTACAGTAAAACCCAAAATTGAGTGAACGTAGTAAAACCCCAAAAATCCATTGAGCGCAAACACACACAAACTAAACCAATTTTAAATTACTTACTTACATAATTCTCAGCACTACAACATGTATGCGATATAGTACCTTTATAGTTTAGTGTTTGTATATAATATAATATATATATAAATATAATAAACTTCATTCATATTCATAAACTATGAAATGTTATGTAAGATTTATTGCAACAAATAGCTTACATACATTAGGTACCATTTGCTTTTTTATTCACAGCTACGAATAAATAAATTGCTTATTCGTTACCCCAACCATAGCACGGTGACCATAGATTGCGGACAATGTGGATGAGATTAGCCAAAAAAAGGAACAATGGCACAATCTATACTTACCCAGCAGTGCGTCGACACAGGTCGACGATAATGCTGATGAGTTTATTGAAATGTGGCTATGAACCAAGTATTTCAATCACAAGAACTTGCGAACGAAAAAAATGTATGGGAATCAGACTATTCGTTACGACGTCAGAAACAATCGCACACGTACAGACAGACTCATCAAACTTGTAACACCTTAAAATATCTGAAGCCTTTCAAAGTCAGGGTGAATAGATTATCTTCTAAATCTGCGTGCTTTATTTTCGACTACTACGTCGCATACGCAACTGGCGTCAGTTCTGTGGTCAAGCGCGGACTTATTCGCGATAAACATTTACACAAGTTTATTTTTGGGTTATGTGGAAAAAAATTAAGAACTGGCAAGCATCGTAAATATTTCTTTCTCTTCACTTCTATAACATACATTAGGTACTTACCTTTTATATTCACATATTGTCCAGCGGCAACCAAGTCTTCATTAGTATCCTTAGCACAAATGTTGATATAGTTTAGTTTTTGCCACAATTTATACACTAGCAATAAATCCTAACATAATTTTAAAGATCACTCAGCACAATTTGTTTATTCTCCGCAAAAGTATCGACAAATGCTTGACAATACACAAAAGTAAAATACATTAAAACCACTGGCGGTGTGTTCAGTATTGTGTACACTGCTAACGCTGTCACGATCAAGGGCGTGTAAAACATTTTTAATTATTCGAAATGCAAAAACAAAAAACATGCATATCCACACACGGTTGTATTCCGAGTTATTGTAATTCGAGGTGGTTTTCCTTTTTAAAAAATTAAAAAGGTATTTTTAATAACAACTCCGGAAGGTCGGATCCTGCTATCTCGACGGCATTGCACTGAATGACATGAATTCACATTTCATTGCAAGTACAAGTAGGTATGTGATTCATATTATCAGATTAAGGACTGATTGGCATCTTAGCATAAACGAAAAGATTTTTTTTAATTACAATGCACTATTTCATTTATATCCACTACATAAAATAATGACGGAAGCGTGTAAGGCATTCTTAAATAAATTATCAAACGCACGTGCAATACATAATTTAGAGTAGTTAGAGAAGCGTTAGGGTTCCGTAGATAAAAAATATTAACAAGCGATCGCTTAGATAAAGATTGACATAATTTAGGAAAATGTTACCCCGAGAAAAGATCTAATTTTACCACACAAGTGCTATTCAGGATCGCACACCGAGGGTTCCGTACATATCCTAAAAATTGCACAAAATTAGGAAGTCTCTTGTTAATATCTTCTATACTACAACAATCGACAAAAGGGTATTCTTTTCAATTTTGCTGAAAATAACACATAATAAAATTATTGAAAACCTGTTTTAGCATGTACTAATGAAGTTCTTTCATATGATACCCCACATGATACAATTAACTCACTTTGAAATTTTGACCCATATTTTTTTTGCATTTAGGCCATATTTTTTTGTGATTTAATGAGAAACGTACAATTTTCAGATTTATTCCTATATATTGTGTACTCTAAGACGATGCTTGTCACTAATTTTCTTAGTTCTAGGTCAACGGGGAATACCTTGTAGGTTTTGATTCCCTTGTGATTGTCGAAAATTGCGGTTTTTTACGATATAAACGGCTCTTAACTTTTTTATAAGATGACTGAGAAGTTTATTTTTTACAAAACTGCAAGAGACCATAGATGTACGTATATGATTTTTAAACAACTCGATAACTTTACGTGTTTCCGAGATAAAAGGTCTTGACACACGAACGGACAGACGGACAACAAAGTGATCCTATATGGAAACCGTTTTTTTTCCTTTTGAGGTACGGAACCCTAAAAATAGCATTGTATGACGTGAATACAAAATTAACTAAACTAAAGAAATTGCCTGCATTCACACATCTATATATGTATGTAGTTAAAGGTAAACCTCGAAGAACTGTTGTTGTTGAATAGAACTTTAACAAAAAACACTTCAAAGTTGGTCAAAGCCTTTAGCTGCTACGATGCCACCAACAAACATATACACATGTCACACTTTTAACATGTACACAAAATGATTACACTTTTTACTCAGCTTATGCTTATTTATAATTTCCTCTAAACTAACCAAGACGTTATTACAAGTAATAGATTGATTTCAGAATGTATAAAATAATTAGCAAAATAAGAGGCAAATGCATTATGGTATGGTAAGTGCGCATTTGCATTAATGATCCATTGCTTTGATAAACAATAATAAATGAATCAACAGCATTAGTAATGACGTGTACTGAATCGGGTTGAATACTAACGTCAATAGACGGATACCCTTATCGTCTCTGGGTTTATTAAACTCAAGTTCAAATATTTTTAATTACGCATTATCATCTGTATTATAGCTCTCATAACGTACTTTGAGTAGATGTTTGTCAGCGATCACCAAAGTTAAGCAACGTTCGGCGCGGTCAGTCTTAGGATGGGTGACCGCCGGTGGCATTTACATCTGAGCACTACCATGGCTCGGTGACAAGTTAAATTGTAGAACCTGGTAGTTTTAACAGGCGGCTTGGAAACTCTGACACCAGGGCTAGCCACTCGATCTATACGAACTAAGTTACTTATCATCTGTATTTGTAGGTGTTTATTTAGCTCAACAAAAGCATTGTCATTCAGAGTAGTAATGCTCCCAACACGCTGATAACTGGAACTTGGCTTGAATATTTGGATTATTTCTAAGTATTAATTGGTTTGTGGTTAATCTACTCGATTTAGATGTAGTAGGGACATAAGTAGTTTTGACAAATTTATTTTGTTAAATATGGTTTTACTTGCAAAGATTTGCCTACGCACTAATCCAAATATAATTTATATACTTACTTAATGAGATTTTAAAATATTTTATCTACACTAATGTTGTAACATTCTACTTATGTTTCCAATACTTGACTTATAATGACTACTGTTATAGCGCAGACAACAAAACACTCAATTTAAGCAATTTCACATGATATTATAATATCCACATCGATATCGTAAAATCTCATTATAACATCGCGCGCTCGCTCCTGATTGGCCCTGCGCGCGCAGCTGCGCTCTCATTGGTTAGATTTTAAAAGTTTCAAAAACAGGGTTAAAAGAAATACGTACCCGTGACTGATTTTCAGACAACAAAACACTCAATTTAAGCAATTTCACATGATGTTATAATATCCACATCGATATCGTAAAATCTCATTATAACATCAATAAAACGCGACCAATTAACCTGGCGAGCCTTATGTCAAAATCCTCATACAAGTTGTATAAAATTTTGATATTAGGCTGGCTTTTGAAAACAGTTGGGTTATACGTGAAAACTTCGTAGAAAATACTAAACTTACATACACAAAACTCTTTGGTAAGATCTTGTGCCAATGAAAAAAAAAAAGAACAGCGCGCGCTCGCTCCTGATTGACCCTGCGCGCGCAGCTGCGCTCTCATTGGTTAGATTTTAATGGCGCCAAGTTCACTGTGACAATACACGTACGCGTGAATTTAATGTTTCGCAATATGTTTTTTTTTATTTTTATTAGTGAAGATAAAGTAGTGTATGCAACTGCATATAACACGGGTATTAAAACACTCGTTACTATTATGAAACTCGCTGCGCTCGTTTCATAAACTCACACTCGTGTTTTAATACCCTTCATTATATGACAGTTGCATAAACTACTAATAATATTGAAACCAACAGTAAATCCTCTTCTTTAAAAACAATTAGGTATAGTCACGTAAGTAGAATAGGTAACATGCGAATTCTCAACCTAATATGTTAAGTTACAAAAAACAATAATTATTACCAAATATATCGGTAAACTACTATTGTTAAGTAGGTACCTTTATCTTAAACTAGGTAAACTTTAGCACACATCTTTTGTAAATAGAAAATCTATTATACCTAAATTGCTACGAGTATAATTACGAGTACTTATTACAACATTTTCATGAAGTGCCTAACGATTGCTTATTTATTCTTTTGAAATTATTATAAAAACCGTCATGATTAAGGCATAACGCTTATTGTTATTTATGGATTTAATTAAGAAAGTGTTTTTTCTTTCGTTTATTTTTTGACATTGACCTGTTGGCGTCAGAATTATTACAAGACGTAAGTCCAACCAATGACTCATTTGATAAGTGTCTGGTTATTTAATAAACAGGTACAAAATTTAAAAAAAAACCCGACCGCATATTTTGCAAGGTACGAGTACATAGGTATAACTTTTGTTTTCGGTCCTCTCTCTAGCCCTTATAAACTGACTTGGTGTTGTATTTACTATTTATTATTGTATTGACATTACATTAAGTCATGATTGTAGGTATTTGGACTTCTCCTTATAGCCTTCGACATAATCGTAGGAGCCAGCTATCGACCTTGTACAATGATTAATTTATTTTTACTGTACTGTACTGTACCAGCCTTTTAATAGTCCACTGCAAGACGTATGCCTACATACGAATCGTGATTGGGCCATATCCACCACACTGGCCCACTGCGGGTTGGTGGATTCACATACGCCATCTAATCTCTTCTACGAACATGTGCAGGATGCCTCACGCACGTTTTCTTTCACCGAAAAGCCAGTGGTGTGAAACTAGTGTAGATTTATTTTTTATTGTAAGTTGTCTGTCATGTTTTTGTCTCAAATAAATGGTGGTCCCTTGTCTATTGTCCTGTAGAAGTAAGTAGATTGAAATTTAAAAAAAACATTTAGTGAAAGTTATAAAATTAATAATAGTTAATACCAACCCAGCTTTATGCTCTTGGCAACTTCCTTAGTGACTTAGGTAGTCAAGGAAAACGAAAATTTTGCTGCAATTACTTGGTACAATGTTTTTTTAATAAGAAGTTACTAAGATACGTACGTAGGTAGGTACATAAAGATTGGCTTTTGCCAACCTCGTGTAGACAAGAACACGTTCAAGAATTCGTGCAAGCCGCAACCAAACAATATTTTTGTAAATCGTTAGAAATTGCCAAAAATATAATTTACTGAAATATCCAACTACAGAGCCTTTATTAACCAACTTCAAAAAAGGAGGTTATCAATTCGACTATGTTTTTTTTTGTTGTATTGTACGCGATTACTCCACCAATTATGAACCGATTTTGATGATTTTTTTTTTGTTTGATAGATCCTACTTCAGGAGTAGTACGCTTTAAATTTTATCAAAATCGACTGAGTCGTTTGTAGAAAATCAACAATAATCTAAAAATTACTACGACGATGATACATCGATCCGTGCGAACTATTCTAATTCTGTACACGATTGAATTCGTTTATGCGTATTCGTTTATCATTTAGGGCGAAAAATAATTATTATGTTCGAAAACCTCTTGAGCTTGAGTTGATAACATAACAATACATAATACATTATGATATAAGTGCGGTAAGTTGAAAATGACAGCCGAGGCGATATTGCAAGCCCGAGCCGTAGGCGAGGGCTATAAGGAAGCAGAGTAGCAGCAGCTGTAATTTTCAAAGCGCACGTATGTCATACGACGTTTTATAACATATTTGCGAGGAAATTAATAAAACTCTGACTTTGAGTGAAAGTCGTGCATCAGTCGAAGCATCGTGCGTTTTACATTACATTACCGCACAAGTGCCGTAATGTCTCTCACTCAATTGAGTGAAAGTAGGAGAAACGAAACCACAGAGTTCTGCAGTCGGTGGCGGCGTGCGTTTTACATTACAATAATGCGTAATGAAATACATTACGATATTGAAATTGGTGTATTACAGCCACTTTACAAGCATATATGTTTAGAAAAAAATTATTACAATAGCTCATTTGGTTCCATGCGCAAGTATTGTACTCGCAAAATTCGCTACATGCATAAAATTCGCAGAGATTAGATCAATCGTCATGATAGTGAAAATATAAACATTTTTTATAAACATTAGCAAGTTCACACTACCTGATATTTTGGTAAGAAATGGTACATTACACAGCGTAACAGCTAACAGTGTAGGCTGAGGAAATGATCTACTCGTACCTATCTATTTACACTGACCTCAAAATTGTCAAGGTCAGTGATCAAGATTACACCTCTCAGGAGACAAGGAAAACTGTAGAGCATATTCTGTACAAAAGTCTCGCGTAATGTGTAATTTACTAAGCCCGATTACAGAGGCGCCAGCGTAAATTTAATAGCAACGTAAAAAGCGTTCTCTCTATCGAATGCCTAAAGTGAAAAAGAAACAGAACTATGCTATTTAGCTAATATAATTACGCTGGCGCCTCTGTAATCGGGCTTATTGTCTCAAAGAGTTATTTTTTATTATTTTAAAATATGATTTACTAGCTGTCCCTCCCAGCCTCGCCCGAGTACAATTGGTTAAAAAAGCCAAATAGGAAGGACCTTTTTTTTTTTTTTTTTTTAAATATAATATAGCTTATGTTTACCGGGGATAGTGTAGATTTCCAACAGTAAGTATTTATCAAGTCGATTCAGTAGTTTCGGAGCCTATTCGATGCAAACAAACAAACAATCAAATCTTACTTTATAATATTGGTATAGATGAAACATTTCTATCTGATTTTGCCTGTCTAATACGGGTATCACAGGTGGCGCCGCCAACGCTGTAAATTGGTAAAAGATAAACAGTTCACAAAGGCGTGGGCGTCAGCAAGCGATCTAGCTTAATTGTAAAAGCATTCGGGACGGTATTCCGAAAGATGCAGGTTCAAATCCTGCGGTCGCTACAAATTTTTGAAATGTTTATCAAAAAAAAAACTCTTTGAGATAAACCTAGAGTGGGAAGCACTATACAATAAAAAAAGATTCACTAATCTTCTGTCTCATTTCCAGTGCGCTGGTAAACGCGAGCCCGAGAAGGAGGCAGAGGCTCAGCAATGGATAGAGTCTGTGATCGGCGAGAGGTTCCCTCAGGGAGTACCATACGAGCACGCCCTCCGAGACGGCATCATCCTCTGCAAGCTGATGAACAGGCTGCAGCCTGGCATCATCACTAAAGTCAACGTGGGAGGAGGAGACTACAAGTTCATGGATAATATTAACCAGTAAGTACTTCTTTCTCGTTCAATGTGTATCACAAACTTGCGAGTGACAACTAATAGCACTGAATCGTGATCTACCTATATTGTGAGCCTTATTAGTTAGCTCAAAATAGTCCAACCAGCTAAGGAGATAACTATGATCGAAGGCTGCGTGATCGAATAAGAATTGAAAAGCCGTCAGCCGACTGAGTGAATTACTAGTTGCAAGCTGCGTTCAACCTGTTTTAATGCAATGCACCTAAATATAGAGTAAAGAACTAAAGGTCTTATAAAATGAGTCAAAAATAAAAATAATAACAATTACAAAAAAATTACTTGAAGGGTTTTTACAAACACGCTTGTTGTTGTTCTACTGTCACGAATTCGTCACACACTTACCTATAAATATTTTTAAAACTAGTAGTTCTCCGAACTACTAGTTCCGAACTACTAGTTTTGATATTTATAGTTCTTTTAAAACTAGTAGTTTCTCAGTGGACCTCGCGATACATCTCTTTATGTACTTATGATACTCGCAATTCTTGTTGCTAAAAACAATCTTGCCAAATATTATTAAAATCAGCTGATAAATAACGCAACAGAAAATTTCCCCCCTTTTTAAGGGAAGCAGCCCCCCAATCAAAAGATGCATTTGTTGAAAAATGCGACCTGTAGACGAAAACCAATAGCCGGACAGACGAAAGCTAAATCGCCGTGTTAAAACGAAGACCTTTTCTTTGCTTCGGTTCAGTATCCGACTAAATATGCTTCACCTAATTTGTTTGTTACATTAGATTTTTTAACAAGATCCGAGTCCAAATACCTTTACTTCAAATACCACACCTCTTTTAGAAAACACAGCAGGATAATAAGTATTTTAAGGGTGCAGGACTGCAGGTGTAGTATAAATTACTCTTAGTTATCAACACATGTGATTAGTATTCTTACGCTGTATCTAATAGTGTTATCGCAAATGCATCCGTTGTATTATCGGATGCATTGTCTTTGCTGTGACAACTAAGGTTACACAAACCCATGTATTAACCACCCTTGGGTACGGAACCCTGAAAATTATGACATATTGAACATCTTTTTCGTCTGAAGTTATATGAACAGCTTCATACATTTTTGCAATGTCTCTTTTTTTACAATGTATTTCTTAAAGATATTCAAACAGACACAACTAAGTAAATAAAAACAGTTAACAATTGTTTTAGCTAATTTATTCACCTACATCGACTTTACCTACTATGAAAAAAACTCACGTAAGTTTTTGACTTACTTACTCTTCATAAATAATCGGCCAAGTATACGAGTTGGACTCGCGCACGGGGGGTTCCATACTGTATGGGAGCCACTTTAAATATTTATTTTATTTTAATTTCATTATTTATTGTTGAAGTGGATATACAACTAAATATTCTGTGAAAATTTCAAGCATCTACCTGTTTCCATTATTAATATAGAGCGAAAAACGGCTAAAAAATCAGGTTTGTTGTATGGGAGCCCCCCGTAATTATTAATTTTATTCTGTTTTTTTGTTATAGTGGCAACAGAAATAAATCATCTGTGAAAACTTCAGTTTTCTAGCTATAACATGATATACAGTCTGGAGACAGACGGACAGACGGACAGCGGAGTCTTAGTAATAGGGTCCCGTTTTTACCCTTTGGGTACGGAACCCTAAAAATGTAATAGCTGAATGAATAAAAATTAAAAAAATATTAGAATTCTAGTTAGGTATTAGAATTATTATATAATCGTGTTTTTTTTAAATTTATTTAAAGAGTATATTAAAAAGTCAGCCTTGATAGTTGACGTGGTGGAAAATTGTCGTGTTGAACTGTTTTTGCTCAGTTTTTGTAAACGTATCGCTATTTTGTATTTATGTAACCAGCCATTGTGCTCGATATAGGTGTAGGGTAGGTAGTAAATATGCTAAGAGTAGTCCGTAAGATAGATTTATCAAAAATATCAATCAAAAAAAGTCAAATAAACAAAAAATAATCTGTCAAGTACGAGTCGGACTCGCGCACGAAGGGTTTCGTATTGAATGGGAGCCTCCCTTAGATATATATTTTATTTCAGTTATTTATTATTAAAGTACCTAAGCATGCAGCTAAATGTTCTGTGAATATTTCAAGCATCTACCTGTTACCATTATTAATATCGAGTGAAAAACGGCTAAAAATTCAGGTTTGTTGTATGGGAGCCCTTAAATATTCTTTTAGTATTTGTTGTTATAGCAACAACAAAAATACATCATCTGTAGAAATTTCAGTTTTCTAGCTATAACGGTTCATGAGATACAGCCTGGTGACAGACAGAGTCAGACGGACAGCGGAGTCTTAGTAATAGGGCCCCGTTTTTACCCTTTGGGTACGGTACCCTAAAAATGAAAATGTACCAGACAAAGTTCTGCCTGGCGTCTCACCTAGTCACACCTTTTACAGGGATGTGACGTCGCGGGCCTTCGCTCCCGAATTTTGACTCACTTTATCCTTTGCTTATATTTATTTATTTGATTGACAAAAAAAAAAATACTTGTCTCACACTTTTTGATAGGTAATTTATCTGACGGACAATAAGTAAGTAAGTTCGTATAGGGCGGGTGGCTAGCCCTGGTGTCAGAGTTTTTAGGCCGCCTGGAGGCCTCTGACATGGCTAAACGGTTAAAACAACCGGGGCCTACAATTTAACGTGTCATCCTAGCCACGGTAGCGCTCAGTTGGAAAATGAACAATTATTAATGAACGGACAATTATAATTATCTTGTTACTACCTCTCAATCATCATGCCTATTGGAACCCAGGAATCAGTTTCAGGGGAATTTTACCCCATAATGTGGGTAAAGTAAGTATTGCGCTATTTAAAGTACCTAAACGGAATGAGAGAGAAAATTCGATGTTTTTTTGCAAATAAGCAAAGGAATTGATTTGTTTTGGACCTGAGAGCAATATTCGTACTAATTATTAATGAAAGGACAATTATAATTATCTTGTTACTACCTCTCAAACATCATGCCTATTGGAACCGAGGAATCAGTTTCAGGGGAATTTTACCCCATAATGTGGGTAAAATAAGTATTGCGCTATTTAAAGTACCTAAACGGAATGAGAGAGAAAATTCGATGTTTTTTTGCAAATAGGCAAAGGAATTGATTTGTTTTGGACCTGAGAGCAATATTCCAAACAAACTACTAAGCATAAAGTATACATAACTTTATTTAGGTATGGCTTAAGGAAATTTTTGAATCTTAGAGCAACGACCGCGCCTCTTTTTCGGCCAATGATTATTGCCTTTTACGAGTAAATTTGCCCTTCGTTTTCCGGTGGCATTGAACTGTGACTGTGAGTAATGTAAGATCCTGATGTATGCAACTACCTCTTTTGTGACCCAGTTTAATTTTATTTTTAAGAATTTGACAGATAAAAGTATAGAGTAGAGCCTAAAACATCAGTTTTCTATGTCGTTTCCTATGCGTCTTATTTATCAATTGTTACTCTTAGCTATCAATTATCTTCAATTAAAAAAATAACTCATGTGTACCTAGGACCTAGGTGCATATTTTACGTTGTTAACATTGTTAATTAGGTATTATAATTCCCACAAAATTGAAAAAACATTTCAGAAACTTTAACTATTAAAATTAGCCTACTTAAAATAAACTGAAACTAAACGTATACTAAATAAACTTATAAAAAAAAATATGGGGCAAAAGTGCATTTATTAACTACAACAAAAAATAATAGGTACTACTTTATTTGCTCAAACTACTACTACATAATAAGCATTGGATCATCCACAGACCCTTGAAGGTCTAAAGATAATTCAAATGCTCGAGCCCACTGCCAGTTGGCAGCATGCTGGCTGCATTGCCATATTGCCACGCTGAATGGCAATGCATGCGTTGAGCCAAATAAACACCAGCATTTTGGTACCGCGTCGCGTCCACCAGACGCTCAGAAAGACTTTTAAAAATAAGATTAGCTCCCTGTCCCACGGACCCAATGTCTCAACTCGAAATGGCTCAAATATTTTGTAATAAAATAATGTTAATGTATTAGTACAAGTAATACCTAGCAAATAATTGTTAGATTTTTAATATGCCTCGCCATCCAAGCGTACTTAACATTGTATTAATTAAAAACAGTTGCATTAACATTGTCGTAAATTTAATCTGTTATTTCCAATAAAAGGGTTCAAAAAAATATTAATGAAATATGCACAATTATAATTATTAAGTAAGTACTAGCTGACCCGGTGAACTTCATCTCACTATCTGTCAACTGGAACATTTTATATGGAAAAATTAAATTCATGCTTTTATTGTATTACTCACTACACTTTATATTTTCTCAACGTTTAACCTTCCCTTAGCTTCCAAGAATATTTCAAGACCAAAATTAGCCCAATCGGTCTAGCCGTTCTCGAGTTTTATCGAGACTAACAACCACGCTTCATTTTTATATGTATAAGACTAGCTAACCCGGTGAACTTCATCTCACCATCTGTCAATAACGACTTTACATGCAGGGACATTTTGTATGGGAAAATGAAATTAATGTTTTTATTATTTTTCTCGCAACTGTTAAATTCTTTTCTTCCCTTAACTTCCACAAATATTTCAAGACCAAAATTAGTCAAATCGTTTCAGCCGTTCTCGAGTTTTATCGAGACTAATAACCACGATTCATTTTTATATGTATCTACAATATACATATAGACAAATAGATTAATCAATCCTATAATCAATTACTTTAGTTTTTGCTTTCATCTTAAAGTACCTACGAAATCAGCGGAGCTTTTCATAAAATGTATTATGCTATTATTACATTTTATGTGTTGTTTGTTACACAACATTGTACCTAGATTTTGTATATTAACACGTACAAATGTGAAAAGACAAAAGTGGAAAATGAATAAAACTGAAACATAGATTTTAATAGAAAGTGAATCCGGAGTTTTGCAATTCGTCTAACAATAATTTATTTTACGCTGTTGCATCGTTGCAATTTACGATCGATGTATGTACATGTATCATTTTTAAATTATTTAAGTATTGTTGATTTTACAAAAACCATTGAACCGCTTTCGATAAAATTTAAATGAAACCTCTGAATGAGTGGGATATTAACAAAATCGATTCATAATTGGCGGAATAATCGCATAATATACATATACAAAATTAGATACAGTCAAATTGAGAACCTCCTATTTTAAACTCGGTTGAAAATAAGCCCCACTTTGAAGGCATTTTAAAATTTTCCGCCAAATTGCTGAATCGCCATATTGTGACCTAAGATCAGTAGTTCAAGTGTCACTTGTCACAAGTTATGTCGTTGTCGTTTTCGACGCTTTCTTGCTGTAAGTAATTACTTTAGTATAGACCGGGTCTGGTGCTAGTTTTTTTAAGCCACCTAAAGGCGTCTGTACATGGCTAAACAACCGATTACCGAATTAGAACAACCGAGGCCTACAATTTAACGTGTCATCCGAGCTGTGATAATATCATCTTGTATCAACCTCACATAATATGGCACTTCTATTCCTTTTCAATATTCTATGTTGTTTTCAAATTTGTGGGCCGTGGATGCAACATGCATTCTATCTTACAAAGTCGAGTGGTTCAGATCATGGCACTGAGCCAGTTTCTTATGAAATATCTGTGGATATTTTAAAGATATCAGAGGGAATGCCCGATAAATGGTAGTCCGATTCAGACTCATATATAAATAGTTAATTGGATACATATAACATCAAATAGATATTTCTGCCAAGTACATTCTCGAATGTCAATATTTATGCAAAATGTGTAACTATAAACTGACTGCCGACATTATTCTTTCCTGAGAGATATATTATAATATTAATCTGAATGTTTTCAAAGTCATGGTGAATAGGTATTATCTAAGTCGAATGCTTCGTCTTCGACCAAAACGTCGCTTACAATCAGGTTTCGGGGCTTTTTTATGGTTTAGAACCATACAGACTTTATCTATTTCTCGATAGAAATAATAATTTAGCGACGTAGATGTCTTCAGGTTTAGAATTCCAATATCATTACTTTTTTTTGGACCAGTGAATTTATTAAGTACAACAAAATACAATACATACTTAAGATAAAACAAAATATATGTACTTAAACTAGTACTTAAATTAACTCCGTGGTGGGGCCCGAGTTGAGCCAGCGCTGTCGGGTGCTGCGGAGGAGTGCGCAAGCGTGCCCGTAGCCCCGACACATAGCGCAGTGGCGGAACACCTAGGGGTTTTGGTGGGTATACTGTCCAGTCGGCAGGACTCCCACATAACCACCCGCCTGCCCCCGAGGTGCGGTGGTATCCATAAAAGGTTTCCCCTGGTAAAAAAAAAAAGGTACCTCACTTATAGACTAAAATTAGTACTACATAAGAAAAACAATCGGATCCACCGCAGACTCTTAAAGGTCTAAAGATAATCCGAATCATCCAAATTATTTATACGTACTAGTAAATCATCACAGATTTACGAATTCAAATTATTCCACTGTTGATGCGTTGTACAAATATTATACTCAGCTGTGTTGGACTGACCTCTTATTTCACTTAGGTACTGATCAAAAATATATTCGACTCTACCAAACCAAAGAGAATATTCCGAATAATAATAATATTATGCCCCAAGACTGTTCCATCTCGCTGGCATTCCGCCAAATACTTTCAGCCTGTTTTCGAACAGATAACGGATATTTCCAGTTGGTAGTGAAATTCAAATTTGTTTTCAATGAAACTTCAAAATTAGACACACAATTAGTAGAAACCGGGATCAGACGTCTTGTAATTTTTCTTTTTAATTGGATAACCAGATTAAGTTCATCGTCATCAACATTTCGGCAAAGGGGCGTCCAATACCGGACATGGGTTCATCCCACCTCAACGAGGAAATGACTAAAGTCGTCTACATATCGTACTGTTTCAAATACTTCTCGCGTGATTGTTGACGGAGAAAGCTCAATTGCGCATTATTAACAGTTTCAGTCAATTCTGTTGGTGTCAAATAAACTTCCTCGTCGCTAGAATCACAAATTTTAGGTTTTTCACTTATTTTAAAGTTTCTTGTTTTTAACGAAAAGAAAATGGTGCGCGCAAAGCAAATTAAAACAAGTCCACTAAAAAGGTTACGTGTATGAATTTTCAACAAATTAAAAAAAGGTTGTATGATAAATACGGCACCATGGAGATAGAAGTAAATAGGTTTAATGATGTTTTGAATTCACAAACTTTGTGCACACGATGTTCTAAGTTCAATTTTATATTCGACTTTTGTATAGTTTGTCACCACTGTTGCCAGAAAGTTTTTTTTAGCATTACCTACATAAAATAACGATAAACATGATTAATACTTACATGTGTAGGTATACCCCGATCTTATCAATGATTTGATCTATGTACCTACAAGTAATTAATAGATTTGCATTAAAAGATAGCTGGATTATTCAGCTGGTATCTAACAATTGTTTGATAAACTGGGTTAGTCCAGCGAACTTATCTTTTTTTATCATAAAAGTGCATAGTGCAAAAATAACTGCATAGGTAAAGAGGCAAAATTATCTGAACTGGAGGAATACTTTTGAAACGCATATTTATTTTTATTTTTCCTTTGAAAACTCAGTTCAGATACCTTTTGGTATGATAATAATATATAGGAAGCCCAACAGTAATAATTATTGTATTCTACTCAAGCAGAAGTACCTTCCTAGTTACATAACGTTAACACCAAGCCGGATAAATATACATCTATTTATGAATATAATATTTAACCTCCGAAGAAACTTTAGGGGTGTTAGGTATACAGTATACTTAATAGAGCAATAGACCGCCACGGATAGACTTTCGTCGTTTTATAAAAGTTGAACGTTTTTATATAGGATGTCCCCAACACAGGTAAGAACAATCCCCAAATATGAAACTTGGATCGCGGTTGCTTTGTCGAATAACAAGTAGTAAAGGTGTAAAAAATGTACTATCAAATTCGTCATAGTACTAGTAGTTCTCTGAACAGTAGATCTCGCAACACATCTCTTTAACTGAATCTTCATAAGCCTACATCTCAACTCGCTCTTAATCGCATTTGGTCCATACTCGCAAATCTTTTTAGGATTTAAACACTTTAACAATCTTACCAAATATTATCGAAATCGGCTGATAAATATCGCGCGATAGCAAATTTCCCCCCTTTCTGAGGGAAATACAAAAGCTGTCAAAAATCTGCGACGACAAAAAAAGTCTATTAACATTTAAAACCTGCGTTCCAGGTTTCTTCTAAATTCATTGAAAAATGCGACCTGTAACGAAAACCAACGTCTGGACAGACTCATGACTCGTGTGTGACAAGCGCTCGTATTCCCTAAGTAAGTAAGTTTGTACAGGCCGGGTGGCTAGCCCTGGTGTCAGAGTTTTTAGGCCGCCTGAACGCCTCTGACTTGGCTAAACGGTTAAAACAACCGGGACCTACAATTTAACGTGTCATCCGAGTCACGATAGTGCTCAGTTGGAAAATGCCACCCGCGGTCACCCATCTAAATACTGACCGTGCGGAACGTTGCTTAATCGGTGATCGCTGACAAACACCTAGTCAAACTACGCTACGAGCGCCACTTCGTATTCCCTGGTGAAGGAATATTAATCAAACCGAAACCGGTCGGGCTCTGTCACATACGGATTTTTTATTACTGACAATTATAATGGTTCAAATGTTTCATGAAGAATCCTCCTACTTTCAGGTTCCAGCAAGCGTGCGTGAAGTACGGAGTACCTGACACGGACCTCTTCCAAACCACGGACCTTTGGGACCAGAAGAACATCGCGCTTGTCACACAGACCATTTTCGCCATCGGCAGGACGGTAAGCAGATTAAACTCACCAATATACAGGGTTATCCAGAACTGGTGTACTAAGCCAAAAGGAGGTGATTCAGACCAACCGGATTTTTTTCTCGAATACATCAAAATCAAAAGAGAAAAAAATCAGCTTTTTCATACATTTTGTCGACTTGCAATTTTGTATGGAACAGCTGAATTTTTATCTCGAATTCCAGCTTCACCAACACCACATTTTAAAAGTTATTCATGATGATGGTCTTAATTACCCGCATTCGGCTTAGTACAGGACAAGACCATTGCCGACACTGCAGATAACCCTGTATAATAAAAGGCTCCAAAAAAGTATCTATAGAAAGGTCAATGAACATAGCCCAGCGGAGCAGTAAGTTGAAATGCCAATGGGCAGGTTACATCATTTCTAGGCAAAGTAATTATTTTTGTATAAGTACCTAACGATTCCCTAATTTTTCTTTCAATTTAAAAATGATCTGTGTAGTTATCGCAAATGCACATGTCAGTAATAAAGAGAATCAAAGTAAACCATGAGAAAGTAGGAATACTATTCTATACACGGAAACACGTAACTCATCTTCTACTTCTCACGCGTTATAACAACGTGCCTCATCAAGTTTTTACTGTTTAAATTGGTTACGAAGTAAAATACCTAAACTGAATAAAGGTATGACTCCGAAATCCGCTGCAGGTAGCAGTGCTGCCGCAGCACTAATTTTCCTCATATTGCTGCCGCGACAATGCTGCTTAGCTCGGAATGAAATCTCATATTAACTCATAGAGATTACCAGTAGTGCTGCGGAAGCACTGTTGCGGTGTTGCTGCTCCTGCAGCGGAGTTTGGAATCATACTCGTATCTTAAGCCATATTTGCCAAGACTACACTGGCTCGGTCGGTAGGCTCACCTGCGTCATTGTTTTTTTTCTAAAGCCATTATCATCAACAACCGCAGTCTTATTTATGCAAATGCTGTGGTTTGGCCTCTCTTAGAAAGAGATCCCCTTTGTTGGCATCACTGTCGATTCTCTGCTTTCATACTTTCACGATATTGTCAAGCTACTTTCACGATATCGTCTCGCCATCATGCCGTCGGACGACCAACGCTCCGCTTGCCTTGCCTCGGCCAGCATTCTGTCGCTACCCTACTCCACTTGTCATCACTTCGCTTAGCCATGTGGCCATAATGCTTCGAGCAAATATCTATAGAGTCACAATCGTGCAAAAAAAGTGTCCGAGCCAAAGTTACGTAGTGGGCAGGCTTTTTAGTTAGTCGTAAGGCGATTGCAAGCCGACTACAACACCGCGCGATGTGCTCAGTGCTCAGTTACAAGCATAATTAGGTGACACAACATCGAGATTCGAGAACACGGGTCATTGTAAATTATTTAATGTAAATATCTTAATGTATGACGGCGCTCTCTTTTTTACTACTTTCACATAGGGACTGTGGCTCTGTAGATATTTCTGGTTAATATGTAGGTTTAAGGTCTGTTCACAGTAACGTACTCTATCGTACCATGCTAGGAACATATCAGGCACGGAAAACATTACGATAGACTCTACATCGCTCTCTACAACGTACGCGAATAGCAGTCGTTGAGAATATTTTGCCAAAATGCTCTATGGCGCGACGTTGCTATAGTCGGTGACAGTACCTCATTCTTTACAATACGCGATTTAGGAATCGATTTACGAATACTTTTTTGGCAGACACGTTCCTAGAAGCGTCATTTATAGTACGTTGTTGTGGGCTAACTCTTTTAATCACTGTTTTCTTCCGCCGAAAATCTTATGACAATCATAAAGAGCTACCGTAATTTGAACCAACGACCTCACGAAAGATACGACTAAATTGTTTCAAAAATACTTTCAATACTTTTTTTATTCCAGGCGCATAAACACCCCGAATGGCGCGGCCCCAACCTCGGCCCGAAGCCGTCAGAAGAGAACAAGCGCGAGTTCAGCGAGGACGTCCTACGCGCAGGCAACGCTGTGATTGGTCTACAAGCCGGCACCAACAAGCTTGCTTCGCAATCTGGCCAGAACTTTGGCGCCTCCCGCAAGATCATCCTTGGAAAGTAAAGCTTTCAAAAGGCCTCGTCAAGATCATTGTCAGATAAAAATAGTCTGTTTAAAAGGCCTTCTCTCCAAAGTTAAACGGGTATTGGAACTATGCGATACGCGGGGTCCCTTTGCCTCAATCAATATTATGGTAATTATTCCAATTTGCAATTTAAAGAAATGGTTGAGTTTTAGTACTTGTAAGTACCTAACTGTTACGTATTGTACGTTATATGTATTTCTGATTGTGTGTAATGCTAATGAGTGTTAGGAAATAAAGCTACTTACGAACAAAATCATTAGTAACACTCCCATCTTTCCTACAGGACTCTGTGTATCGCATAGTCTAATACCTACCTGTTCTAATTCTTAGAGCTAATGTACAGGCTGGCAAATAAGTTTAACATTCTGTACATTTTAGTTATTTTATTTCTTGTGTTTATGTAAGTATTTATCGCCAAGTGGTCGTCGAAAACGTGTGACGAACCAGCCAAGCATATATACCAAAGATGATAATATTATAATAAAATAATACTGCCTATACTTCAGTGCAAACATTTTGAAATAAATATTTATTTCATTTAATTACATTTTTAATTTATGCTTAGTATTTAAGTATTTTTGCCTTCGACTCAGATTAAAGTGAGTTTGACACCTTGTATGGCTAATCATATTGAGTATAATATCAATAATTATAAACTTTAAAAACACATGTTATTTTTACTTATATTTTACGAATTATTTGAACCTAGATTTAAGACTTTGACTCAGTATTTTTTTTCATACAAATAAAGTACCCTACTTAAATAATATTTCTACAATACTTATGTATTTTACGATGCGTTTTTTTTACATTGCTAGACTTATTTATCTATTTACGTAAGAACTAGTAAGTGAAGTATTATATTTCAAATCATTACTTCAGGGATTTAATATTATTATCTAGGTGAACAGCCACATAGATTTCATGGGAAATAACTCTTGTTAAACAATACATTAAATCATGTTGTATATTAAATCCCTTCGTGATAATCCTACATATATAACTAGAACTTCACGTACAGTTAAATTAGTTTAAAATCAATAATTATACCTAAGTACAACATCTATTTACTTTTACATTTACTTACACGCAAAAAGTATGATACGCAGTAATGCGCAATAAAAATCTTCATTAAAAAATAGCTGCCTACTTTGTGTTTTATTTTTAATCGTCTGCGTTTACCTACCGCTATGAATATATTAATTACTGTAATTAGCAGTGATTAAATATAATGTAGAGGCTGCGCCATAAAAGAAGAAGAGAGGTTGGTCAATGGTCAGGTTGGTAGGTACCTAGAAAGTTACAATTGCTTGGAATGGAATGTATATAATTATATACCTGGCTATCTGCTTGCCCTGTATTAAGCCGAAAATTGGTGATAAGACCATCACTATAAACACTTTTGATATGGGGCAAACCCGGAATTAGAGAACCACACCAAATAATTATTTTTCGTAAAACAACATTTCTGATTCGTGCCGCCAGGGAATGGAACAGTCTTCCTGCTTTCCTGCTTCCTAAGAGATATAATCTAAAGCTTTTCAAGGTCAGAGTGAATAGGCATCTTCTAGGTCTGCTTCATCTTCGACCACAACGTCGCTTACCATCAGGCGAGTTGGTGGTCAAACGCGGACTTATTTGCGTTAAAAAAAATGGCAAAACCGACTTCCATCGTGTACAAAATATGAATAGTGTGCCAGAATTGATGTACTTATACTTTATTATTAATTTTTCAATAACGGCTCAGCTGATTTCGACAAAATTTATTTGAGACCATCTCGGGAGTAGGTAGAAATACCCTCTCGATCTAAAAAAGATTATTTTGATTCAGTTCACAATTGGCGAAAATATCGATGAGCATACACAAAGACAGAAGTCGGTTGAAAATAAGTCAAACCACACATTTTGACTAATATGTAGGTATATAGGAGTTTGTGCAGTTACGGTTAATTAATTAATTATTTAGCTAACTAAATTAGGGCTTGTAGAGTATCGCGATGGCCGCTCGCTCACCCTATCCTCTGCAGCCGTAGTGGCAGGCGCGGGGCCACTTTAATTGACCCGTTACATCGGGTCCTTGGTTCCAGGTGGTGGATGGCGATGTGTCTGGTGTTCGACACATCGTCATTCTGGCGGGAGCGCAAGCTCCGTGGTGGGGCCCGAGTTGGGCCAGCGCTGTTGGTTGGTTGGCTCTATCTACCTCTAGCCAAGTCGAAATGTGTGTGTTTGTCCAGCTATCGAATTTCTTCTACGGACGTAGGTACCTACCTTCACTGGTTGCCTCACGATGTTTTCCTTCATGCCAGTGGTGTGAAATTCTGTACATTTAGGATCCAAAGAACTCATTGGTACGGGACTTGGCCTGGCCACAGCTTGTAGTTGGTAGGTACCTAGGTACCTACTAGACCATCACGCCATGTGTTTATATGGAATTTATTCAATGGTAGGTATTGTAGATAGTAAATGTTGACATTGAGAAGACTTTTAACTTAACTTTAAGTTAACTTTCGGAAGCGCGGGAGAATGTTTTAAAACTAGAAATGAAAAAACGTGTTGCCGATGCAAAGGCACTATAATTAATGAATAAAATACACTGAGACATCTTACAGGCTCACTTAGGCATCTAGGTGGTCTTATTCGCAGACGCATAGTCAGCTCTACTGATAAGACCAGTGCTCGGTTTGCTTCTGCGAACCGGCCGCTTATAGAGGCGGTTGTGTACGCTGCAAGTACATATCTAACTAGATATTCAGTTTCACATCCATACAAACAAACAAACAATAACACTTTATTAGACAACCACATTACATAAGAAACAAATTACAGGGACGAAACAATACAATTTTTAGGTTTCCAACTGGCGTCCTTAACGCTTGAAGCTATTTCTTCCGGGCAACCAAGTTCCATACGAAATTTATTGCTCTACCATGGCTCTACCTTAGAATATAAGTTATTTTTCGCAAAAAATGGCTATCCGCCTTCCATCGTGTACAAAATTCGAATATTTCGCTCGAATCGTTTACATTATTGTTGATTTTTCAAAAAAAGCTAAGCCGATATCTGTAAAATTTAAATGGGACCACCTCGGGAGTAGGTACATATACCCTTTCGAACTAAAAAATAACTTTTCGATTTGGTTCACAATTGGCGAAATTATCGATGAACAATACACATAAAAAATACATACAGACGAACATAGAACCTCCTCCTCCTTTTTGGAAGTCGGTTAAAATGACAAACACAGCGGCAGAGGGCAGAGTAGGAACTCTGAACTCTGAACTCTGTGAACTTATTCTATTCATAATGTGGAGCGCCATCTGCTAACAATCGGTTGACTAATTGACGCGATCTCCAACGACTTTGGCACGACTTAGGTCATTTTTTTGCTTTTATCTATTGTAAGCGCCATCTACAACAATATGAATACAACTGGTCATTACTTTTGGCTTGGAGCTACATGACAGTGGTTCTGGCAAGCATGGTGCTGGTCACAATTCATTTTCGTTTGGATTTTTCTTGATAGATGGCAGTGCAAACTGTCATTAAAGATCAAGGACATGAACCTGTAGTGATGTACCAGATCAACAACTACAACGTATTTGTTGAAAAAGTGTCAGTACAATTTACCCAAATCTCAGAAGGCGCGCTTTTAATGACGTCTGTGAATCTAGCTGCACCATTGGTGCAGCTTGCAGCCGTTTTCTCCTTGCGCCGATGAATAATGAATAAATTGCTACTGCGCAACCACATGCCTTGTGTTTACAGAGTACGTCATTAAGATTGATTCAGCCTAGGTATATCAAGTTTTTAACAATGTACCTGACCTGTAGACTGACAATACGAGACATAAATTATATTGTATAACATTTAACGCGAATCCGATTTTATTCTAGGTCTTTTAAATATGACCACTGACCATGCCTGTACCTAAGCATTATATTTTACGACGAGACGTGAAAAAAATAATCAAAAAGGTCCTAAAATCCCGGGCATTCAACATAATCGATCGTTTACACCTACCTGAATTTTAAATGATTTAATTTGCGAGTATGAACCAAATCAGATAGGAGCGAGCCGGGATATAGATTTATGCAGATTCAGTAATAGAGATGTGTCGCCTCAAAGGTTAGTACAATCGAATTTAAACGTAAATTGAAACTACAGTAGTTTCCGTACGTTTTTCCATACATTTCCAGGTTCCATACATTTTGAATTGAAACTATTTTAATGCTACTTCCAACAAGGTAGAGTTAAACGTTTTAACGCTACCATGGAGGGGGTATGAAAGCACTGTTGCGTTGAAGTTTCACTTCTTCCGCGCGGAGGGACTCCACTTGCACTTTTTTTATTTTTACAGTTCAGTGGTAGAAACGAGGAAGCACTAACAACAATGTATGGAGCCACACGCAAACGCATAAGTTTAAGTATACCATGAAAAAAAACCTGTACTAATAAAGGCTCTGCCCCGCAGCGGGGCGATTCTGTTAACCGATCTCGTTGCTGAGGTGACGCGTTCTTGAGCTTCTTTCGTTTTTATGACAGCTTTGAGCTATCAAAACTGTCAGAAAAGCGAGAGGGATTCGGGAGCGTATCACTTCGGTGTCGTCACCGATCGGTTGACAGAATTGCCCCGCAGATCTACGTTCGGATAGCTACTAATCTAGGTACTAGTAGTTGGTTAGAACGAACGATTGAACTAATAATGTCACATTTATCAATTCATTAACAAAAACGTGATATTCAATAGTTATCAGGGACGGAGGCACAAATCTAATCTATGCTATTTAATCATCTTTCGCCAAAAATGTATGTATTTTTGTCAAATGACATTAAATCAAATCGAGCTCAATTCTGCTTAATTTTGTGAACATTTTTGTTATTTTAATTTTATAGGCTGCAACAACTTACCTGATGAAGGCTTACCCCATCACTATAGTTAAATAACACAAACTCGCGCTACTTGTTGTGGTGGAATTCGCATTTTATATCTCAAGCTGCGTAAATTAAACCTAAAATGTATGTTTAAACCGTCCAAATGTTAACAAACACGTGAGAAAATGATAACATTCGGCGCTGCTAACACTTCTACGGCGTTGGAGGACACAGGTGGCTAAAACTGCACTTTGTTTTCGCGCTGTGATTTTCGAATTCGCATAATTTTGTGGTGTATTTCAGCAGGAGAAGTGAGAAGTATTTGCGAGAGTGTTTGCAGCGATGGGTCCAGTGCAACGGTCCAGCCTGGTGGCTCGAACCAGCGGCCTCGGATGGACATCGCCTGTGTTTTGGATATATCTCAGACCTCAAACATTGCACACAGAAAGAGAGCATTGGAAGAAGTACGGCTAGCTTCTGAACTCGTCAATGCTAATCTACATCACATTCATGTGAGTATAGAGCTTGAATGTTGGGTTTATTATGTGGAATCATACTCCATTTCATAGAAGAGTTCGATGAATAAAGTGTCATTTCAAAGTATTTGCCTCGGAGCACATTGGAAAGGTGGCATCCACAATTAATAAACCTGACAACAGCAGTCATTGTAAGGATTTAAAAATATAATAGGAAATTATTTTATCTCTGCATATACCTCATTAAACTCTGTAAATACATACAACATTAATCCATTTTGGTAACAATGCACCCGAACCCCAAGAAACAAGCCTTGAGCTTAGTTTGGGGTTCATCGTTTAAGTTTATCTTTTTTAGTTCTTGTGAGGTTAATATTTTTTTTAGTTTATGGATCTCAAATTGTTTTTGAAGTCGATGGTTACTCACTATCAACTAAATTTCATTTAGCGTATATATTCTGACTTCCAATTATGTACATTTCTAGTAAATAAAAAATATTTGTATTTGTTCAAATACTGCAAGATGCTTGAACACTTGCACAATATTATGCTATTGAGTATTCTCAGCAAAAAACCCAACCTACTTACTTTGTGATTGTAAAACAGCTTTTTTGTTTCATCGATGAACATTAATTTGACTGTTTGGACTTTTAACGATAACTGGTATCTATTGTAATAGTGATAAAATTAGATGAATCAATTTTCTTAAGTGTAGGAGTCCCAACATTTTGATAAACAAATGACTAATTTTGTCCTGAAACTACCTAAAATAAAAAAAACATACAATCTAAAATATTCAATACTGTTGAATCATTACATTATCTTACAAATTTCCACTTTTGATTTATACCATTTCAAGACCATATAAAAACAGGTATTTAAAATTTCAAGTTCGAATAATTATCCAGAAGTGAAATACTCATACTCATTTATTTATACAAAATTGCATACATCAAAAAATTACAGTAGGTAGTCAATAATAATCATAATTATGAGTTACACTTATAAAAAATATCCATTAATAAATTCATACAGAGGCAGAATCGTGCAACTACATATCTATATTCTCAAAAGTGATAAAGTTAAGCAGTCAAATGCCAATCTATAACTGAATTATAACAAAACTCAGGTATGCTTAAAGAATCACTAATATTGTATCTAGTGGTTAGGCATCTAGTGATGCAGTAAACGGTTTACCTACTACCACTAATAGCGGTTTAGTAACACTTCTGACCCCCAAGATGAAAAAATCACAATTGTTTCAAATGAATCGGTCCGGGAAATAAAAAGTTTCGTACAATCGAAAAGGGCCCGTATTACTCCTTTGAAGACCGAATTTTCAAAAATCCGTTCTTAGTACGCCATTACATTGTACAACACATCTCTGGTCCAAGTTTCAAGTGTATAGGCTAAGCGGTTTAGGCTGTAGATCATCTGTCAGTCAGTCACTCATGCTGAAGCCTTTTATTAATATAGGTTAGGTAGATACCTTCTCTATTCTACTTTCATTCTTTCTATCTATTTGCAGTTTGAGAAGTTAGACTTCGGTGAAACAAATGTATTGGACACATTCTACAATGCAGATGTGGCTCTGGTGGATCTCAGCATTCTGGTGCAGCAAAGCTCCTTGCTGTACCATCTCGGAGTGCGAGAGAGCTTCGACATGAAAGAAAATGTATTGCTGTACAATGATGTCGACCCTGATTCTACTTTAAGACTTAAGGTAATTAACCCCTGATGAATAGATTTTAGACATACAACATAACCAACCGATGTCTAATTTATTAACCACTAGCGACCCTTCCCGGCTTCGCAAAAGTGTTATATACATATAAACCTTCCTCTTGAATCACTCTATCTGTTAAAAAAACCGCATCAAAATCCGTTGCGTAGTTTTAAAGATATAAGCATACATGGGGACAGACAGCGGGAAACGACTTTGTTTTATACTATGTAGTGATTGCTCAAATCTTAAACGGCTTCTTCACGAAATTTTGCTGGCCACCAAGCACTAACTCTTATTAAATACAGTAACCACTCATGGTGAAATCGGGTGTAATACTTCAGGTTTAAGTTAAATTTAATGAGAATTAGAGAGTGTTATCCTTTTTTCGGGTGGATAGTGTTCTTGTTCCTACATGAATCGAAGCAGGAATTAAGAGATCTGTAAAGGATCCAAAGTTACTGACATATGCTCATCAGATTAGCATCTTGAAATGTCAGTGGGTATTGCACATAGTATGTACAGGTGCGTTTGTTTTGGGCTCGATGGTATTTTTAGCATTTGCAAAATTAGCATTGATGTAAACCATTCGGTTTGGGAATTTTGCCCATTTTGCCAATAATACTACTTTTGCTCACTACGCTAAAACGTCAAACACAAACGATCACAAAGAACCCACCTCCACAGGTGGGTCAAAAGTGGCAGTTCACAATGGCATTTTAACTGTTTTTGAGCTATCTGAAAGGTGAACGAAAACAGTTAAAAATGCCACTTTTGCTCACACATTCTCAAAACGAACGCTGAATGTGATCGTTGTTGTCCTTTTTAACTGTTAGTTTTGCCATCAGTGGGCTACCCGAACGCACCTTATGTAGGTATAATATATAGTAAAGTTTTGAAATGGAGGCTGGCAAGTGCAGCATAAGATTTTTTCTAGCAATCTGATCTGATAAATACTACAGGCACCCGCTGGTTGTAAGTGCTTTCAGCTGGTCTCATTGGAAATCTATACAGAAGGCGTATCACATCTTCGCTTAGAGCAAATATCTCTAGAGTCACAATTGTGCAAAAAATGTGTCCGAGCCAAAAGGTACGTTTGCAAGCCGATTACAACGCTGCGCGTTGCCAAAGTGCTCGGTTACAAGCACTAATTAGGTGACATAACGTCGAGATTCGAGAAAACGTATCATTGTGAATTATTGCAATTATCTAAGTCGACGTAGATGTATGACGGCGCTCGGACATTTTTTTACTACTTTCACTTAGGGTCTGTGGCTCTGTAGATATTTGATCGAAGCATCTTCATTAATACGAAGGCATATCTGCTCTTACCTTGACAAAATATACCCTTGTGTTACTGAAAGTGCAATATGTCCACATGTGGACAGATGTATCGATAGATAGATGTCCTGCAGCTGACATAATGATGATGATAAAAAGAAATTAAAAAAAGAAGAGTATTTTTCTTATTCAAAACCTTAAACAGTATTGATTACATTAAATATTGTTTAAAAACCAAGATTTGGTTTGTCTTGACAATAGGTTCTGATCATTACATTTAACACAATGTCGTAACTAAGATTCTATTAATTTTTAACATTTCTGAACAAATCCATCAAACAATAAGACTATAATAAATATAAGCGCGGGGCGCGCGTTCACTCATAATAGCTGTGGTAGATCGTAGTTACATACATAACCGAACTTGTTTTATTCAATGTGAAGTTGAAAACACTTCACAATCACACTTAAGTTAGTAAAGTTACTTATTTACATCTTTTTGGGGTTCCGTACCCAAAGGGAAAAACGGGACCCTATTACTAAGACTTCGATGTCCGTCTGTCTGTCTGACTGTCACCGGGCTGTGTCTCATGAACCATGATAGCTAGACAGCTGAAATTTTCACAGATGATGTATTTCTGTTGCCGCTATAACAACAAATACTAAAAAGAAAATAAAATAAATATTTAAGGGGGGCTCCCATACAACAAACCTGATTTTTCAGACGTTTTTCGCTCTATATTAATAATGGTAACAGGTAGATGCTTGAAATTTTCACAGAATATTTAGTTTAATATTCACTTCAATAATAAAACTAAAATGAAATAAATATTTAAGGGGGGCTCCCATACAGTACGGAACCTTCCGTGCGCGAGTCCGACTCGTACTTGGCCGATTATTTAAGAGCCCCGGTGATCTGTAATTTTCCATACAAACGTATTACGCTGTTTTCTTCCTTGAAAATACTTATAGAGCTTCAATTTTTTGTCATAAAATTAAATTTAGCTGTTTAGACTACTCCGTCTTTTCTTTTTCTTGATAAATTAATTATCAGGCAAAATATGACCCTTCAAAATCACAAAAAAATTCACCATTATTACCGACGTCTTTAGAGACCTACCACAAGAGACTAAATAATATCTAACAAAATATAAAATGACAGAATCATGAACACATATTTTTTTTAAATTTTGACATAAAAAAATACTTGATTGAAATAGTTTTTGAAGAAGAAAACAGCGTAATACGAAACGTTGTCTCGCCGAGTTTTTTTTAGGTATAAATCGCTCTGAGCTGCAATTGTCCCTATCGCACGATGCGGGGGTAGGGTCGAGGTAAGGGATGTTCAGTCCTATACGTACACAAGCACTAGGGATGTAGTAATAGTCGATATTTTTGTCGATGCTCTAGTGATGTCCATCGATATCGATGTTTATTAAAAATATTAGTTATTTTTTCCAATCTTGTGATTTTACCGTTGCATGTTTGTTACTTATAAAGAAAAGATTTTATGTATGGAATATAGGCGTTTAGTTGCTGCAACATATTGCAGCGATTATACAGAATAACGTGTTGTATCCGCAGACATCTAAATGAGTTAGAATAACCAATTCGCATAATGCCCAAGTAATCCGGGAATGCTCAATTGTACGAAAGCATGATTCTATGAAGGCCCAATTCTCAAAATGGCAACATAATTTTGATGAATTATCTAAAAAAATCACACATTTTGAATCCATATAAGGGCTCACCGGTACCTAAAACAACCTCCTTTGGCGAGTTAAGTACATCATAACTTTTACTATGTTACCGACCAGAGCCGAATCCGCGAGAAATATCAACTATACCATAGAAAAAGTCCGTTGATAATGGACAAAGTGTATAGAACAGCTGGTTTTTATCGCCAATCCGGAGTTAGTTGCTCCCATAGTAAAAGTTGTTCTTTTTAAACCTATTAACTTTGCCCTAAAGAGGTGGTGCTTTAACTAAAGCACAGAATGCTCAATTCTCAACATGGCAAAATAATTTCAAATAGAATACACACATTTTCAGTTTCAAAAATCACCTTATTATTAATTATTTTGCCATTTTGAGAATTGAGCATTCTTAGACCTGGCCATTGTGAGAATTGGGCATTCTTAAAATTGAGCTTTCTTAGAACTATGTGCCATTATTAGAATTCTGCGCCTAAAGCGAAATAATGGTTCTAATCAGGAAAATCACGTGCTCTCTAAAATCGTGTAATAACTGTACCTAACGTACAAATATTTAAATATTTAATTATCCTTAGTCCACCTACCTAAGCGAAAAACGTTCTATTAAATTATTCAAGTATCAAAGACTCAACATTAAATAATTAAAAAACACAAAATCAGTCACATTACAAACACAACAAAATAAATAAATCTAGATCTAATAAAATAAATAAGTTCTATGCTGCGCTTGCCAGTATAGGTAGCGCCACACAAGTCGGCGGATGAGATGTTAGCCGCAGATGACACTTCGCCGTAATTCGCTAATTATTGCGCATGTGTGCACAATGCCGACCCCGCGTGGCGTAGTGGTAAGCACAGGCGTGCACGCGGGAGGCATGAGGTTGGCGGGCGGGTGTGCCTCGGCGTCTTGTCTCTCAAACTCAATTCATTTATTGCAACATATGAAATTAAATGCGGTTCTTAGTTAACATGTTTTGTATAGTTATACATATAACCCTATAAGGGTATGACAATTTTATTATTTGTATTGGAACGATTTATTATTACGTTTTCTAGATTATCGTTAAAAAATCGTCTAATGTATTTCAATAATAGGATAAATTTTAATGGTTTTATGAAACAGTTTTCTCTTTCAATATCTTTTAAATTATTTGGCAATTTATTAAATATTTTTATAGCCATAGAATTTGGGCTAGAACTGTGCATTGTTCTCTCTGGCCCCTGCGCATACCTATATTTTGCCTTTTGCACAGCATTTGCCTAACTTTTCATCCGCCGACTTGTGTGGCGCGGATTGCAGGTGAGATCCATTCGAGAAAACAGCCCCATCGGCTATCCGTCCATTGAACTATGTGCCTTGCCCTCTGTCATTTTAACTTGCCAATCCACTGAGTTTTGCTGAAAAGTTCAAATACTTAGAAGTGTTTCAATCAGTTTGTCTCTACTCTCTACCTATTTTGTGAATATTCTGTCCTGTATTTCTATGGTGTGTGCCCTACCCACTGCTGCTTTATTTTGCTAATTGTTTTAACATTTTTAAACGTAAGTATTTAAAGTAAAACCAAAGTATGACAAGCAGTTCTCCAAACAGTAAGCCTAGCATCTGATCTGTTTAATCGAATTCTCAATTCCATTAAACAGATGCGAGGCACACTTCGCTGTGATGCGCTAATTATTGTGCATATGTGCACCATGACAACGCCGCGTGGCCTAGTGGAGTTCACGGGCGCAGGGATCGCGCGGGAGGCATGAGTTTGGCGGTCGGGTGTGCCCCTTTCTGGCTCCCGCGCATACCTATATTATGCCTTTTGCGCAGCGTTCTACGCCTAACTTTCCATCCGCCGACTTGTGTGGCGCGGATTATACGTGAGATTCATTCGAGAGGAAACAGCCCCATTGCTACTATGGTGTGTGTGTGTATTTTTTTTAATGTGTTCAAAGTAGAACCAAGGTGTGACAATCGCATCGCATCTGTTTTATTGTATCCTCTATAATTTTTTATACTATGGGACTAATAGCGGAATGAAAATATGGTAGGTACCATTTAAAAGGCAAGAAGTTTTAGATGTGCAGGTATACAGTAATATAACGAAACCCTATTACTAAGACTCCTCTGTCCGTCTGTCTGTTGGTCACTAGGCTGTACCTATCTCATGAACCGTAACAGCTAAACAGTTAAAATTTGCACAGATGATGTTTTTCTGTTTCCATTATAACAACAAATACTTACTAAAAATAGAATGAAATAAATATCGACTTCAACTGTGTACAAAATTCGCGCGGATCGATGTAGCATTTTCACATTATTGTTGATTTATGAAAAATGGCTCAGCCGATTTCAATAAAAATTTAAATGGGACCAACTTCGACGTATACCCTTTCCACTAAAAAAAATATACGCGTCGAATTGCGTACCTCCTCCGTTTCATCGGTCAAAAAATAGAATAAAATAAATATTTATTCATACCATACAACAGATGTGAGTTTTTGCGCGATAATTATTAATAATCACAACAGGTAGACGCTTGAAATATTCTAAGAGTATTTAGTAATATAATATTTCAATTTAAAAAAACAAATGATTGAATTGAAATACATAGTTGGCTACCATACGGTACAAACCCTTTGAAGCGCGAGTCCATATTTATTTTAGTCTGTAGAAGAACTATGTAAGATATTTCCATAAAAAATAATTAACTTAAAATTAGAAAGAAGTAATTTCAGTCAAGATATATAATGTAAACTGCAACGCCTACAGAAATTAAATAGCCAAATTGCTACTTTTACTCCCTGCTTTGGATTCAAGATCAATGTATATGATATGATGTTAGTTGGGTACATATTTTGTTTTTGTCAAACAATAATAAAATAATTTGAAAGAAAATAAATAAGCCTATAAAGAAAAAATAATCTATATAACAAATAATGTAGCTTCCTAATGGCAGAAAAATAAATAATCATTGGCAGGATTATTTTTGTTTGCTTTCTGCCATACCTACTAGAAAACCAGATTATACGTAGGATACGCGTAAGATAGCTCTACGTACGGCCTAAATCAGGAACAAATTCTATGCTGCCAGGAAATTCAGAATGCTAGTGATATAACGTACGTGGCGCCACGACTCGCGCGCAGAGTTATCTTGTGCGCACTCTACGTAATATCATATTTTGCTACAATTCAAAATAAAGTATCGGTCAGCCACGCTGGTTCTTTGAGGCGCGGGCGGGGTGCGGGGACAGTTCGTGCGTACGCACACAAATACAATTTCATCACACACACATTGAAGCTCCCTGGCTTGGGCGCATCGCGACGGCAGTAGTTTAGTCCAAATACCTATTTCTCAATTTCTTCGTCACTAGGAGACGCTCTTAAGTCTGTTGTGTTTACGTTTGACCACAATCTGCCTCACATAGGAACAAACATACCTACTCATGCACACACCCCAAAAGCATTATCTGAGCAGTTATCATAAACTAGGAGTGTTTAAAGTGACAACACAATGCAGCCTGTAGTTGGGCATATCCTGAGGGTGCCACTTCTGTCAGGCTATTAGCTATTATTCTCAATTTGTCAAATTGTCCTGCCTATGCTCAATCATGCTATGACGGATCAAACATGTTGATTGTTGAAGTGGGATTGAATTAGGTACCTAAAATGGCAACTTTTTACTCTGATTTTTCCTGTTATGCTTTAACTTGGAGTGACTCAAATAAAAAGTATTTTAACAATTGATTTTTTTGTATACTTTACTTGCCATGTTCCATGTAACATTAAAATTTACTTATAATAATAATTAGTTGCATGTATAAGATACAAAGACAACTGTTTTAGTTTAGACACCAACTTCACGAAAATTAATCTAAAAATTTCTCGCGGTTCTCACACATGTTTCACCATATTGGCGTGCATGTGAAATGCCTTTGACAAAATTAATTGCTTGACCTAAGGTGCTCCACTCAGGTTATCACCAGGACGTCCCAGAACTCAATGTCAAGCCGGTATGGGGCGAGAGGGGGGAAAACCATCAGTCCCATAATAAATAATAATATTTTGGCTGTTAAAATTGAAATAACCGAACAGGTTTTTTTTTATATTTTCCCTCTATGACTAATTTTATCTCTACGTCCACATACCACGCCCTTTTAGAATATTTTTTGCTGTTTAAAATACTAAAGATTTAAATGACCACTAAATTAATTGCCCACCGCCATTGATCGGCTTATACTACTGATGCGCAGACGGCGCTATCTTGGTTATTGGTCTTGTCTTATTTTTGTCTTCTTTTAACACGGCGATTTTGCTTCCTGTCTGGATGTTGGTTTTCGACTACGAGTCGCATTTTTCAACGAATCTCGACGAAACTTGGTACACAGGTTTTATACATTATTGGATTTTTTGTCGTCGGCGTTATTTGACTAGGGGGGAGGGGGTAATTCCATTAAAAAGAGGGGAAAGTTTCTGTATATCAGCCGATTAACGTTACCGGCTGATATACAGAAACTTAACGTTAACGTTAGGATTTTAACAAGATTTGCGAGTATAAACAAAATCAGTCAAGAGCAGGTCGAGATATAAGCTTATGAAAGATTTAGCGCGAGATCTAGCTTTCGGAGAACTACTAGTATAGGCCGAATCATACAAGCGGTGGATGTGAAGTTAGCTACAAGCTGCGCAATATCCAATCCTGACTGAAGCTCACATAAGTAAAGTTGCGCCTGGATTGGATATTGCGCACCTTGTAGCTCACTTAAAATCCGCCGACTTGTATGATTCAGCATTTAATTACTGCGTGACCTACGTAATCCTGCGATACTTCGATAGATTTTTAGGGTTCCGTACCCAAAGGGTAAAAACTGGACCCTACTACTAAGACTCCGCTGTCCGTCTGTCTTTCTGTCTGTCACCAGGCTGTATCTAATGAACCGTTACAGCTAGAAAGCTGAAATTTTCACAGATGATGTATTTCTGATGCCGCTTTAACAACAAATACTAAAAACAGAATAAAACAATTATTTTATTATTAAAACAATTATTTAATTATTTTATCGAAGGCTCCCATACAACAAACGTAATTCGAGAGTGAGTTTTTTTGCTCGCTATTAATACCAGCAAGAGGAATGGGGTTAGGGGGGCTCCAACACGGTACGGAACCCTTCGTGTGCGAGTCCGACTCGCACTTGGCCGATTTTTATTTATTAGCATTCGTATTTGTTATATTTTCAGATCTCCCTCCCAAACTTTCTGTTCGTGTCGTACAAGTTGACTGACGCAGGCACTTGTGTGACCACCAACCCAGCGGCTACCAAGTTCAAAGGCGAAGATTCTGCAGACCCGAAGCAACATCTCACTTTGAGGCTCAAGAACATATTGCAGGATGTCGAGGTTCAGACCAAGTAAGTTATTAGTATTATTAAAATAATATACCTAATTAAAAAACCCCCGACACAAAAATATTTGACAACAAACTTTCAATTGACAACCATTTTGTGCACATTTGTAGAATTTTGGTTCTTCCATCCCCACTTTAACCCACCATAACTCTTTTAAACGGCTCAATCGATTTTTATAAAACATAGCTAAGAACACTCTCGATTAAGTATCCTTTCATCCAAAAAAAACTAAACTGAAATCGGTTCAGTGGTTCGGTCGCTATGATGCCACAGACAGACAGACAGACAGACAGACACACAGACAAACAGACACGTCAAACTTATAACACCCCTCTTTTTCGTCGGGAGTTAAAAAATACAAAAAAATGTACCTACTATTAGGTAATAACATGTTAATCAAGAGGCTTTACAAATATAAGTAGCAGTGGGCAGGACCCATAGTTTATAGAATGGATGGCCTATGGGCATCGAATTGACATTTTTTCTGCCTATGGGGCAGTAAACTTCTCGAATGGAGACCACGTGCCGATAACGCAGTGTGCCTCTATATGCGATTCTTGGCACGTGATAAACAGCGTATGTGACTATTATTATAGAAAATTTATAATAAACATCTTTGGGAAATGCAAATGCAATGCGAGGGAAACAAGAAAAATAATCGGCCAAGTACGAGTCGGACTCGCACAAGGAGGGTTCCGTACTGTATGGGAGCCTCCCTTAAATATTTATTTTATTTTTATTATTTATTATTGAAGTGAATATAAAACAAAATTTTCTGTGAAAATTTCAAGCATGTACCTGTTACCATTATTAATATAGATCGAAAAACGGATAAAAAATCAGGTTTGTTGTATGGGAGCCCCCCTTAAATATTTATTTTATTATATTTTTAGTATTTGTTGTTATAGCGGCAACAGAAATACATCATTTGTGAAAATTTCAGCTGCCTAGCTATCATGGTTCATGAGATACTGCCCGGTGACAGACAGACAGACAGACGGACATCGAAGTCTTAGTAATAGGGTCCCGTTTTTCCCTTTGGGTACGGAACCCTAAAAACAGTGTAGGTGTCTTGCGCCGTGATCTGAAAGAAAACGCTACCTTCTAACTGAGGTCAGAAGGTTCAGATTTCAGATCATGTCGGAAGACACATACATTGTTTATCATATGAACGGTAGTACTCTTCCTAGGTTTAGCCGCAGTGTGCATATCGATTATTTGGCTTTACTGTCCATTTACTTTTACTTTCCTATTTCCAGAGCGCATCTTCAAGAGAAATTCCTGTCCGATCTACGCAAAGCAAGAGAATCTTACAGCGGCCAAGAGCTAGCGAACGTTTTGCACGCCATGCGTCGTCGTCTTGACGACCCGGCGGTTCTATCGGGCGACACCATACTCAATATGCTAATATCATACAGAGAAATACAGGATTACGACGCAATCGTTCAGGTCGTAGACGATCTGAAAACTATTATGAACAGAAAGAATTATGTCAACATGCCGATTATAAGGTTTATGTATGCGTTTGCTATGAACAGGTGAGTTAATTTGCTTACTTGTCGTACTGAATACTTTATTGCCCTATCTAGCGTGTCCAGCCAAGGCAAAGAAAAAGGCGACGTGCAGCCGTGTGTATAATACACGAACCATTTTGAACCAACTAGATCTAGATCTGACAACTTTTTGAAAGTGCGAACTGTGGTCTTGTCTTGGCTACATTTCACATGAAAATGTTTGTGTTGGATTTAGTTTATCCAAAATGTAACGAAAAATTAAGTTCGTATAGGCCGGATGCTTAGCTTAGTCAGAGTTTTTAAGCCGTCTGAAGGCCTCTGACATTGCAAAACGGTTGAAACAACTTTGAGCATTTAACATGCCACGACAGCGTTCAGTTGTATATGCCGACCGCGGTCACCCGTCCGAAGATTTCGGTGAACGCTGACAAAAAACTAAATGATTATTAACATTCCATTTCTCATATTATAATTTACAATAACCCACTTTATTTTACTTGCGTGTTACGTGTGTAACGCTCCTTACATTTGTGAGATCGGGGATTGAAATCCCGGGTTCATACCAATGAGTTCCAATTTTTGAATACGTTCGGGGAACAAAATCTGTGACGTATGTAAATCCACCAATCCGCAACAGAGCCAACTTTGCGAATATCACCCAATCGCTCTTTAAGAGTAGGCCTGTGTCCAACATTCCACTTTAAAACCCTCATCTAATCCTGTTACAGGCGCAATAAGGAAGGTGACAGAGAAAACGCGCTAAGAGTTTGCGTGAAAGCTTTAGAGAAGAAAGAGAACCGTTTCCCCGACATGCTATGCTTGTGCGGACGTATCTACAAAGACAAATTCGTTGAATCTCAGCACACGGACAAGGAGAGCTTGAATCATGCTATACATTGGTAAGATAATCATATATGGAATGTTATTAATATTGCATTAGAGTTTAGAGTTAGTATAGTGCAAGGCTTGAAACCGGTTTAAAATTAACCAGAATTAAAACGGTAAAAACCAGCTTCGCTAATTTTTTTTGGTCGGAGCGTAGCCGTAATAAGAGTGTTTTAAAAACCTATATAGCCCCCTGATCGACGTACAAAATAAAACCGCGGTTTTAAAGTTTTCTCTGTGAGTAGGGATACTGTTACGGTATAACCACAGAGATAACTTTAAAACCGCAGTTTCCCTCGCGTCACGTGGCCCATTGACGGTGTGAAGAAGGGGCGCGATGGTGGAAAGAACTGTTCTAAACCGGTTTATTCTGTTCAACCGATGTGCGAACTTTACTGATTAAAAACCCTTAAAATACAACTCAATTAGAACGGAACCGAAAAATAAAATTAAAATGTATTTTAGGCCTTACCGGTTCTAAAATTAACCGTGTTTTTCAAGCCTTGGTAAAGCGTATATCTCCTTATTATTACTATTCATTTAAATTACGTACGGTGCTTAGGGGGGAGAAGAGGTGAAATCTTACCCGGCTTCACGTGGGTCGAGGGGGGGAGGGGGACTGTCTGTAAATATTAGGTATTCTTTTTTCTATTTAAAATAATAAAAATTTGGAAATAAACACGATCAAGTACAGATTAACATATTTATTTACATTGAAAAATCTCATGTTAGACTGGGTAAGGGGGGAGAGAGTCGGACCAAATTTCACAATATGCCACCCGTTGAGAATAGCATTACCTACTTTAATCAAGTTTAAAGTTTTTTATTTAACAAACGTTTTTATATTCTTATTTTTCTTCTATAGGTACAGACAAGGTTTCGAAGTGCAGCCAAATCAGTATGCGGGTATCAACCTCGCCACGCTTCTAGTCATCGCCGGCAACGACTTCAAAAACTCACAGGAATTGCAACATATCGGTAGGTACATAAACATGTGTGAAACTAGACATTTTCAAAACCACGCACCATAGATTTTTTTTTAAATACAGGATATTTCTTTAGGCTATAGACTATCTCCTAAATAGCAAAAAATGTGCTGTTCTTCACTGGTAATTCTTTACCAAATGTTCATCGATTCTCGGCAAAATGGATTTTAGGGTTTGTGTCATAGTTATAGTTTATCATAATGCGTAACAGTCTTCGAGCAAATATCGTGAAAAAAGTGTCCGAGCCAAAACTCTGCCCAAGCTATGTAGTGGGCAGGCTTTTTAGTTAGTCGTAAGGCGATTGCAAGTCGACTACAACACCGCGCGATGCCAAAGTGCTCGGTTACAAGCACTAATTAGGTGACATAACGTTTAGTTTCGAAAAAACGGGTCATTGTGAATTATTTGTAAATATCTAAGTCGGGATAATGACGGCGCTCGGACATTTTTTTACTACTTTCACTTAGGGACTGGACTCTGTAGATATTTGCTCGATGTTAACAGTGCGATATGTGATCTATCTCTATAGGTATACTTAAATTATATATTTATATATATAACGAAAGACACTAGATTTCGCGACACAGGTCCGCCTAGTGCGAAATCTAGGGTTCAATATAAAAGTATTTATTTTCGCTAATCTTAATATAATTTTCATAAAAACAAACAAACAAAATTATTCTAATGTCTGAATTGTGCTCTTTGCTGATATTGTGAATAAAAATGATCGAGTTAGCTGTTAAAATTATTTGACAAGAAACAAGACAATTATATACAACATGAAAGATCTACTTAAGGTCATTCATTAATGTCAGTCCTGTTGGTATGGTATTACCTAACTGCAATTCAGACAAACATTTTTTATTTTTTTTGGTATTAAATGATATAATAGGTATTTTCCCATTTTAGATTTAATATACCTGCACTGAAATATTTTTAATGTAAAAAAATAAAAATAATTTTAGTTTATTATAACTGGTATGTAATACTGTAAGGTCTGTTTGTAGCTATTTATTCACAAGAGTGATTTAATATCTTTGCACTTTTTTCTGTTTCTAACCTGTTATAGTCAAAAGGGTTTTTAGATGTCATTGTCAAAAGGTATCAAACTTTTCGATGATCAAGACAGCAAGAGCAAGCTAGATGCAAGGCGCTAACCGATTTCTTGGAAAATTCACAGGGGAGGCTTATGTCCAACAGTAGTCGCCCTAAGACTGGTTTGATAAAATTATCCATATTTTTACACAACTGCTCAAAAAATTCAATTAAATAAATAAATAAATAAATATTAGGGGACATCTTACACACGGCCTCTGCCCCCAAACTAAGCAAAGCTTGTGATATGGCTGCCAGAGACTGATATACTACATATACATATTTTAAATACATACTTATATAGATAGTACCTAAATAACACCCAGACACAGAGCAAACACCTATGTTCATCACACAAATGTTTGCACTGGGTGGGGATCGAACCCACGCCTCTTTGACCCAGAAGTCAGGGTCACTAACCACTGAGCCACCGAGGCAGTCAATTATACCTGTTCTTATTTTCAGGAATGGTCCTGAACCATCTAATAGGCAAAAAAGGCAGCCTTTCCTCTCTCAAAGACTACTGGGACGTCGCGACTTTCTTCGAAATATCCGTCCTCGCCCAAGATTACGTGAAGGCGATACAAGCTGCCGAGTGCATGTTCAAACTGAAGCCACCGAATTGGTACCTGAAGTCCACTATAGGAAACATTGAACTGATTGACAGGTAAGCTGTAATTTAGGACTGTACTGTAGCAACCTTTTAATAGATCACTGCTGAACTGCGGCCGAGTGCATGTTCAATCTGAAGCCACCGAATTGGTAGGTACCTGAAGTCCACTATAGGGAACATTGAACTGATTGATAGGTAAGCTGGATTTTAGGACCGACCTTTTAATAGTTCACTTCTGAACTATACAAAGGGTGACTGGGCCATATCCGCCACATTGGTGCAACGCAGCTTGGTCGATTTACATACGCCATTAAATTTCTTCTACGGACGTATGGGGGTTGTCTCACAATGTTTTCTCACCGAAATTATGTAGGCACCTAAGTTTCAAAGAACTTACGAGCTCACGATTTTAAGTACCTATGCTACTACCACTAGATAACCACGACTTCTACTAATATTCCATTAATATCCGTCCTCGCGCAAGACTACGTGAAAGCGATACAAGCGTCCGAGAGTATGTTCAAACTGAAGCCACCGAATTGCTACCTGAAGTCCACTATAGGGAACATTGAACTGATTGATATGTAAGCAATCATTCAGGACGGTTCTAAAAAATGTGTAGCTGCAACGTCCTAGTAGAATAACGATTCAAAATGGTGATATTGTGGGTTCAAACCAGACTTTTATCGGTTAAAGACTGTCGGGATTTGGTGTTTTTTTTTAAGGAATATCCGTCCTCGCGCTCATGACTAACTAAAAAGCCTGCCCACTATGTAGCTTGGGCTGGGTTTTAGCTCGGACAATTTTCTATAGATATTTGCTCGAAGATTCCGAGTTTTAATTTTGCGTGGAACAGCTGATTTTAATATTTCATGAAAATTGTTCATAATCATGGTGTGAATCATTTTTTCAGCTTAGTACCTACATGGCAAGCAGATAACCCTGTATAGGATAACTTTGGATGCGATATTTATGTATTTTGTTTGTACATTTGTAGGCTAGGAAGTAGAAAGAGCGAAGATTTCTCGCCGGAGCAGCAAGTATTCTCATTCTGGATGGAGTATTTCGTCGAAGCAACTAAAAGCAGCTGTGATAATATTATCAGGTTTCCTGTAAGTAGAAAAGTTTTTTTTTATATTCATAACGGACTAGACGTACGAGTCGACACGAGACGAGTTAATTTATTGTGTGAAAGATGTCCGAGAGAAGGAAATCTGTAAATTTCGTATGAAAGAATAAAGTACCGAATGAAAACTGATTGTGCCGAACCTAGTCAGTTCGATAAATCCGGAACCAGAAAAATAACGAGTAGGTAAGTTGGTTGTTTTGATGCTAATGTAAGCATAATGCCACAAGTGGAATAAATAAATACGTGTGTATTGCAAATACACACATAGGATATGAATGAGATATAACAGGCATGATGACTGGGTAAAAAATCAGTACTATAATTAGTTCGTGAGTTAGATTATCAAATAATATTGGACACGTATTTTTTCTTTTGTCAATCAAACAACAAATAACGAAGATAAACCTTGACAACGTTTGGGAGTAGAAGTCGTGACGTCACTTCTCTTACAGAAGTATACACCTAAACCAATCACGCTAGCGAAGCGGGAAAAAGCTATTAAAGCACTCAATAAAATATTCATACTGAGGATGGTGTTTGATCAATCACAGAGGCCGAAAATTTTATGTCAAGACTTGAGATGACGTGTTACTTATTTTTAACCGACTTCATTTTTTGATGATTCTGTTTTGTTTGGTAGATCATATCATTTAAAAAAATTAACAACTATTATGTAAAAACTATTCGAATTCTAAACAGGGTTGAAGTCGGTTATGCCATTTTTGGTAAAAATAATAATGAATGTATCTTCTTTCAGGTGTTAATTTTAGAAACGACAAAAGTGTTCATGCCGTCCTACGTGAACGTCAATGTTGGGGCTGAAGAGAAATCGGTGGAAATACTTAACCTTTGCATCGAAGCTATGAGAGATAAATGCAGACAGGTGCATCGCTGGCTGTTCACTTCGGACATGATCAGGAGTTATAGGTAAATACAATTACACTAATATATGTGTGAGGTATGTGGGAAGGTAATAGGATTAAGTTGGATGTA